>CM028131.1:793167500-794417500 GCA_016271365.2 Neoceratodus forsteri
CATGTGGCCAGAGTTTTGGTGAGAATTTTGAGATCGAATTTAACAGGAAATGGGACAGTAGCTAAAGGGTTGAAGAGGAGGTTTGTCTGGTTTAAGGAGAAAATGATTGTGGCTTCCAGAAGGAGGATCCAAAGAGTCAGCTGATAGCATGTATTGGTAAAGACAAAGTAGGTGAGGAGATAGCTCTTTAAGGAAGATTTCTGGTCCAGGGATATGTCTAAGTGAGACTTTTATGGCTTGTTCAACCTCTCACTGTGTTATAGGAGAGGATAAGAAGACCTGGTGTAGTTCCATCAAGCTGGGGAGCTGAATCCTCGCTATGTATTCATCCCTTCCCTGAGAAGTCAGAGGAGGGTCTTGCCATAGAGGCTGGCATAAAAGTTCTCAAATACTTTAGTATCTCTCTGGGGAGGGTTTTGATGGAGCCATTTGAGTACAAAATGGCTTGAATGATTCTCTAGCTTTCTATCTGTCTCATGCAAAGGGCTAAGAGGCATCCAGCCTTTTCCCTTGGTCGATATAGGAAGATTGTGTTTCAAGAATGGTGTATTAGACCTTCTCATGAAGAAGATCTGAGTTCTCATTCCTGACAGAGATTTGGTTAGTCAAGAGTTTGGTGGGGATGAAGGAGAGACAGTCTGTTCTGAGGAATGTATCCATTCCAGGAGTTCTCTGGCTTTGGCATCACGGAGGTGTTTCCACCTGTTGACAGCCGAATTAATCCCCATGTAAGAAGCATTTCAGTGCACACCAGACTTAGTCTTTGCAGGGAATCGAGTTGAGGTTTTCTCAAAAATTGTTGAATAAGGGATCTGAATTTGGAGACAATAAACTCGTCTTTGAGGAGTTCTGTGTTTAGCTTCAAGTGGTGTCCCTTGCATAGTAGTGGAGGGAGAAGGTGGATCCACACTAAGCATGATCAGACAAGACAACTGGTTCCATATCAACCCCAAGTATTCCAGCTGGAAAGATGGACCTTATGAGAAAGTAGTAAATTCTGAAGGAAGTGAGATGCACCTGGGAGTGAAAAAGAAAGCCTTTGTAGAAGGATTAAGGACTCTCCAAGGATCACGCAATCCTAGAATATCCATCATGTCACTAAGGGCCCTTCAGGCTTAGGTCAGCGGTCAAAGGAGTTGGACTGACCGATCGAGGCTTTGTGCTGCTGAAAGGTTCCAATCTCCCCACAGATTAAGAGAAGCCAGCAAGAGGGGTGCTATTTTATCAGTTAGCTCAATAAGAAAAGCAGGATCTCCCCCACTGGACCATAATGTCTCCAGGATGACAGAGGTTCTGTCTAGCATTCTCTTGATCAGCACAAATCTGCCCTGAGGGTCTACAATGGTGGATTTGGGCTGAAAGGGATGCTCTTCATGGTTAAGCATCATGACTCCCCTCCTGACAGTGGATTCTCTGGCAGAAAAATTGTTGGACCCTTGCCTATAAAAGCGATTTGCTTCCCAGGTAAGGGTGGGTTTCTTGAAGAAAATAATGTTAGCCTGTAACACTGATAGATGTTTAAGAATTTGGTATCTTTGAACTGCTCTCAAGCTCCCTAACATTCCATGTGATGATTTTAATTTTAGGTTAGCCATAGTCAGTTATGGTTGTAGTATTCAAGGAATCAGCCTTTAATAGTATGTTCACTCCAGACCCCCCAACCCTTTACCCACAACATTGTGCTTAACAGTAGAAACACCCACGACATGTTATACAGTGATGTTGCTTGGAGATAGTGAGTATTGTAGGTGAACCCTCCCTCCAGCCCACCCTCTCTTTGAATGCCCAACGTTTTTAGGAAGGTATACTTGAATAAAGCATACTGAATTATAAGATACCTGAGATAGTCCCAACCCCCATCCATCCCCCACCCCTTCCCTACCATGTACCATTTACCCTGTAACTATAAAGATAGGCTCACCTGGTTAGCATAGGGACTGAAGAACCAGCCCATGGCCAATGAAGGAAAAACCAAACCCCCTGACAAATTATCTCTTCTCCCACCTGAGAACTTGAAAAATCATACTGGTCAGGTGCTATTGCTAGGAGGGATAAAATCAATAAAGGAACATTGGAGAAGAACAGGAACCTAACCCCTAATGACTAGTACGTGATCTGGTCTCACCTTCAGATCCTTAGCACAGGAGCCCGCCCCCATTCCCAGCACCTTTATGGGTCTCCGTTTATAAGTGTAAGTCTCTAGTATGGACTCCATGTGTGGTGTAACAGGAGGAGAAACAGGAAGCTTGTGGTTCTCTAGTAATAGCTAGAGGCATCCATTTCATAATAAGTATGCTTGTGCTGTATCGAGAATCTCAAAATCGCCTTAACCCTCTACTCTGCCTGTTAAGTTTCTCCTGTTAACATAGAGATCCCCAGTGTAATTAACTGTTCTCCATTAAAAAATAAAAACTCTTAAGTTCCAATACTCTGCGTGCTTAGGAGTTAAACATGTATTAAACCAATTCAGAGAGTGGTCATAACAGTCCTCTCAGGTGAACTCGATAGGGGACCAAACCTGTAGGACTGAGTCACTGCAATATGCTCCCTTCACAACCTCCACCCAGAGCTATAAGTTCCGGTCTAAAGTGAGGATAGGAATGGCAAACACTGGTCCTGTACAGGCTTGGGCTTAAGTGGGTTGCATCATGAGCAGGTCACTACAATCCTCAGGTGGAAATCCCCAGATAGGAGGCACTCTCTGCCAAGCAATTAGCTAAGCAAGAACTGAACAATCACAATCAACACAACAGGTTGGTGAAACAGCAGGCAAAACACTTTATTTACTGATCACTTTAAACTTGTAAACCAGAGCAGGTCTCTATGCTTCAGCCCTTCTGTAAAAGGTCAGGCAGCTTATTTAATAAGTCTTCAGTTGCTTGATCTGGTGTATCATCAGAAGCCAATGTGCCCGCTATTGAGACTTGCAGTCAGGAGAGGTTCATCATTTTAAAGTGGAGCCCTGCTGCTATAAGTTTGCTGACTACTGGGCGAAAGGCACCACACTTCTGCCTAGTTTTGTAGGGTAAGTCCTGGATGATTCGAATTTTGTGACCTCCCAGAGTATCGATTGTAGCTCATGAGCTTTTGTTAGAACATGCTGTTTTTCGATAAAGTTGAAGAATTTTAGAATAATCAGTCTGGGGGTACCTGGCTGAGGCTGAGGTCAGAGAGTGGTGGGCCCTCTCTATCTGGTAGGATGTGCTGATTGGAGATGGGTCTACAGTTTTGGACAAGAACTTCTGGAGGAAGGAAGTATATTTGGGCCTTCTTCAGATTCAGGTAGCCCAATTATAAGGATATTATTTCTAGGACTCCTCCCTTCTAGGACTTCTGTTTTTAGCTGGAGTTTGTGTATCTGTTGTTTTAAGTGCGATAATTTCAGGATCCATCTTGTCCTTCCAATGTTCAAGGAAGGTGGTCCGTGCCTCGAATCCCAACTCTGGCCAAATCAATAAAGTCATCTGTAATGATTTTGGCTCCCTTGAGATGTCCATTAGGTCTCTCTGAAGGGAGCAACTCCTGTAAGAATCGATCCTCTGAGGGGGATCACTGTATTTGTTGTAGTGTTTGCTTCCCAGTCGATGCTCCTGGGCCTTAGGCCTTAGGCCTTAGGCATCGACAGCTTCTCCAGCATTGTTGGTGGGTATGGCGGAGTGGGGCTGCCACATATCTGCCTCCATCGTGGTCCTGATGAGCAGATTGTGATCTGGCTACAGTGATCACGAGGGCTTCAGGCAGGCACTCAGTAGATTTGGTTAAATTTGAAGCTTTTAAGCTCTGATTATCTAATTAAATAGCAAAATTAGGAAGTGAGAGGAGAGCTCAGCACCCTTGCTGCTTTCAGGCTGCCAGCATCATGTGATTACGTAGACTATAAGTTGCTGGTGAAGATTGTAGCTAACCAGATGTCTGTAGTGTTGCCAACATTGATACATGCGACCAAGCAGGTTTTGTGGAGGAGGAGGGAGGGATGTGACCGGACCACATTTGGCATCTTGTGGACCTTCTCTGTGTCACAGAGACCCACTTGGAAAGTTCCTTAGTGGTGGCTTTGGACACAAAGAAGGCATTCAGTTCTGTCGAATGGACCTGTCTGCTGGCCACTCTTGACTCTTTGGGTTTGGTCCCTTTTTTTTGATGGTGAAGACACTTTATCTGTCCCTGAGAGCATCAATGCTAATGAATGTAGGATTTCCCCTACTTCCAGTTGGAATGGGTACTCATCAGGGTGCCCTTATCTCTGGCCCTCTTTTTGTTAACAATTAAGCCATTGGCACAGATGATCATGGAATCTCTGGAGATTGAAGGCATAAATGTGGGTTTGCAGGAATACAAAACAATGTTGTTTACAGATGGCGTGCTCCTTACTTCAGCTATAGCAGAATCCTCTATACTCAGTTTGGTACATCTGCTGAACCTATTTGCATGAATTTCTGGATTGTGCAATAACTGGAATAAAATAGAGTTCCCTCCCTTGGGTCGGGCTGAGCAGGTGTTCATGTCGGACATACCTGGGACAAAATGGACACAGTGTCCAATCAAATATCTTGGGATACTGATATCCCCTGGTTGTCTGAGTGGGTATCCATAAATCTACACCCAATTTTGCTAGTTAAAGGAAGACATCCTTAGGTGGAAACATCTTAAGCTGTCTATATTGGGAAAGTACAAGCCATCAGGATGTTGTTTCTTCCCTGAATACTGTACGTCATATGGTCTCTGTCTTTGAAAATATTGGACAAGTAGTGGTTTATGTTTAGTGCAGCTATTTCCTCCTTTTACTGAGGAGGCGCAAAATCCAGAATATATTTGTCCCATTTGATGGCTCCAGTTGGGATGGGAGGCTTGCCTCCCTTGGTTGCAGGTACTACTCAAGTGTAGGGCTTAGGTGAGTTTGGATATGGTTCCATTCACAGCACTTGGCCACTGAGGTTTGATGGTTGGAATTGGAGAGGAGGGATAAGATGGGGCCCCAAAGAGGGTTTTATGGGCAGAAGGGGTCACTCCTGAATTATTACAACACAGGACTATGCTATGCATATATGGAAATTGGCAAAGCAATATTTGGGGTTGGACTTGGTGGTACCTCTCAAATTGTGGCCCTTATGGCGGCATCCTAACTTGACCCTAGGGACACTACTTTCATTTGGCCTAGTTGGTATAAATAGGGTATAAGATGGGTGGGGACCTAATTTATCAGCAACAATGTCACCTTAAGTCTTTCAGAGACTTGCAAAATCAGTACTCCCTTTCCTTATTGGATCATTGGAAGTTCAGAAATAAGACATATGTTATCCATGCTGATAGGGACTGCAGAGCAACAAAGAGGGTTCAGCTTTGGTGTAAGGTTTTCCACTGAGGACTCAGAATTGAGTAGTACTGGACACACCTAAATTAGAGGAGATTTTAAGATCCTTTGCATAGCTAAGTAGTCTCCGGACACTAATATAGAAGAGATGGGAAAGGATGCTAGGTTATGCCTTGGAGGTGGCAGACTGGGATACAATTTGATCCGACTGTTATGGCATCAGTAAACACACGTCTAGTAAACTCCGTGGATGCCACTTGACACCAGGAAACATTAATAAATATTGGGATGGTGACTGGAGGGTGGGAGCTGTCAGTAGGCACCAGAGAAACATAAATACATACAGGGACACCAAGGAAATATTAATAAAGATGGGGATGGGGATGGGGATCCAGAAGCTTGGGGTGCACCTAGATTCCAGGTAAACATTAAGTAAATATGGGGATGGTAATCAGAGGGTGGGGTTAGCACTAGACACCAGAAACCTTAAGAAATATGGGGACAATGATCTGAGGTTGGGGGTGCCACTAAATACCAGGGAAACATTTTTAAGTACAGGGATGGCAATTGAAGGGTAAGTGGTGCCACTAGACACCAGGAAACATTAACATACATAATGGAACAGTGATCAGATGGAGGGGTGCCACTAGACACTAGGTAAAGAGCGGCTCACTAGAATTAGTAGTTTGAACCACTTCTCCTGCTTCCTGACCCAGAAAATGTTTAGTTGGAACTAAAAAGTGGTTCAAACCAAAAATCACTTGGGAGAGATTGTGAATGTGTGATATAAAACTTTGGCAACTTTCCCCAAAAGGACTATAACATCTTGCTTAGGAAAACATTGTACATCAGGGATGTTTTAGTTTTACTAAAACTATCCCATAACAAGCATTTTCCAACTTCAGTAGTCACATAAATAAAGAAACAAGATGGTGGGCATTGCAAACCATAAAAAGTGCTTCATAAGACACATTTTGGTTCATGATACATCACATCTGTGAACCAAAAACACTGTCACTGAACCAAAGATTTCTGGTTCATGTGGGGCATCCATCCAAAACCAATTTTAAATCTTATAACTCAGGAACTGTTAAACATTTTTCACCAATCCTTCGAAGGCACTACCTGAGCACAGATCACATGTACCCTGAGGCCGAGATATTCAAACTGTGCCCAAAAGTGCGCAATAGCGGAGCAAGTGCAAGTCCATTGTGCCCATGTGCAGAGGCACGATATTCAAAAACTGAGCTGGTCAACCTGTGTCTACAGCCGACAACTGAATATCGCACTCACCCGCCTTAAGCACAACTAGGGAGGGTAAGCTGAGCAGATCTGATGCCCCTAGCGCAACAAGGATGTTCAGCTGAGCAGTCCAGAGGTGCCTATCGCAAACAGGGATGCCCCCAGCAGCAGGGTGTCAATGCAACTGTACAATCAGGAGGTAGGGACCCACCACCCATGCCACAGGTGGGCAGAGGAACACACAGCAGAACAGACATCGTCCCCCACACCCCATGCACTGCACAACTGGGGAGGGCTGGAATAACCACTGGCCCATGGAGACAAGCAACCAACCCACAGCCGGGCCATGGTGACCCATCACTCCCCTGGCAAGCTGTGACTGGCACACAAGGAGGGCTGACCACCCGTGCCACACCATCCCCAATACAGATCACACCCTGCACCGTGACCCCCAGACACCCTTCCAGGAGCAGCGTCCACCACTGCAGGAAACCCCATGCATGCCACCACCCCACTGTGACAATGCAACCCTGTACCACAGAACCATGCAAGGCAGTCCCACCATGAGCACCCATCAGCGGGTGGCAGCACACAGCGATGCAACGACAGCATACACAGTGCCACCACACACAGCCCCGAGGTACAGCTGAGAGACTGACCATGCATCGGCACACAAGGTACCCCACATGGGACAAGGCATGCAGCGGAAACCACCACCAGTGGTACAGCACCCTGCACACTCTCCCAAGGACACACTCCAACCCAGCACTGGCCACAACAGCCAGCGCAGACACCCACAGTGGTGCATGGAAGCATGCACCACACCAGATGCCACACAGTGCATGGACAGACACCCACCCATACCCAAGGGCACAACAACAGGGGACGCAGTAGCGGGCAACCAAGCCACCAGCATGGGCCCATGTAAACTGTGTACACACAACCTGCAGTCCTCCATGGCACAGGAGTGGCAGCCACCCTGTGCAGGCACTGTGGACCTGTACGCCACCATCATTTGCCCGGAGCACAAGTCACAGACAGTGGTGCACATCCCTTGCAACACACACAAGCCACAGCATGGAGGTGGGTCAACAACTGTGGAGGCCACAGTGTCACCCGAGGCAGACATGCACCACACCAGTGACAGGAGGCAATCCAGCATTGTGACGGGTACAGTGGCTGCCCTGCATGGACAGCCACCACTGACATGCCAGAAGACCGTGCAGGTCACAGACATGCATGGGTGTCAGCTGCACAGGCCATGGATGGGCTGACAGAGGTGCCATGGACACAGAGCATGCACCATGGACCACTGAACACAGTCATCCAGTGCACAGGGCACAACACACACACCACGGACACTGATAGCTACCCCACACCATAGTCACCTCCCCATGGACACACACACATACCCATGACTGCACCACCCCTGACGCCATGCACACCACTGCAGCTGAGCACCTATAGCCTGCTGCAAATCAGAGACCACCACAGTATTCATATCAAAAGATCTGTATTCCAAAACAATATCAAAATGAACTATATACGATAATATATACAAAGTTGGGGGAGGGCCACAAACAAGGTAAGGGTGGGTAAGGGGCAGGGGTGAACAAATGGGACAGAAAAGGAGGGGTGAGGGTGGGTCAGGGAATAGAGGATATTGGGGCAGAGGGATGGTTAACGGGTCCCACTCCCGCTATGGCTGCTCCGCCTCCGGTGCCTCCTGTGGATCCCAAGCTGGTCGATCCATTGCAGGATCTCCAATGATGCCCTTGCCACATTCAGGATCTCCTCAATGCCTCCTGAATCTCCATCAGCTGGTGGACACCTAGGACAAGGGAACACAGTCAATAGGTGTGAATGCACAGCCCCATACAGCCCACCCACTGTGCATGACATACGGCTGTGGGACATGCCGCTGTGATGGTGTGTGACCACCCACAGTGATCACGTCCACAAGACCTGCCCACCCAGGTGCATACAGCCATGCGGAATGCTGCACACCCACTGGCCAAGTCATGCACAGCACCACCATGGCCGTTTAGTGACATGGCTATGTAGTGCCAAGGCAGTGGCACAGCCATGTACCCGTGCATGCATGGATCACCATCGACACACTCCCAGACATGCAGTGCCACTGGACAGTGCTGACTGTAACAAGTTGCGTGCATGGCAGTGGTGTCAGTGGATGGTGGCCATGCCCCGCTGTCCACACTGTTACACAGCATGCAATAGTAATCATGGAGGTAAGGCACTCACCATCATCGGGCCAGTCCCTCGGGCGCTGTGGACCATCGCACCTCCTTGCATCCCTGTCCTCCTGGTGATGGCGCATCTCACGGGCTAGATGCTGCTCCTCCAGCTCTGTGGTGCAAACATGGAGATAGGAACATCAGTACAATCCTGTAGCAAAGTCCCCTGCCCCCAGATGTGTGCCTCCCACCCAGCCAGACCCACCCACCCACACCCTGATAACACCACCACAGCCAACACCAGACGGTCCCTCCTCCATGTGCCAGACACATACAACCGTGATACCCATATGGAAGATAAAAGTGTGTGGACGTAACACCTACCTGGCCATGGCACTGTGCCCTCCTGGCATGTGCCTGCAGGTGGGCAAGCAGGTCTGGTTCCCTCCTCCGCATGTCACCATACCTGTGGCAGCACTGCTCCACTGTCTGCCCCTTCCTGTGGCCTCCTCCAGTGCAGTGGCCACCTCCTCCCACACCTGACTCCTGGACCTGTTCAGGGTGCCTCCCCAAACAGTGGTCCATAGAGTGGCTCTACTATGGCCACTAGGTTGGCCAGTTCTACTTGGATCCACTGTGCAGCCTCCTCCGCACCATTCTACTAGCTCAGTCGGTGAAAATGGCACTCTGCAGCATGGCTCCACCAGTGCAGATGCTGCGCGGTACAGCTGCCATTCCCTATCATGCTGTCACCGAACAGTGCGATAGTGGTGCACCCATGCCTGACACATGGCACCTATGGGGCAAAGATCAGGCACAGGGTCAAGGGCTCTGGCGCACGGACAGGCACAGCGCCATTGGAACCCAATGCATTTAGTGTGATTGGATGCCTGTGTGCTACCCTCCAGTAGCGTCATCGCGCTTGCTGCCCCAGTGCGCCTATGATGGCCCAGTGCCACAGCCATATAGGTGAACATCGCTGTAGCGCCACTGACACAATGGTGGCCATGCCCTGCATTGCTTCCCATGCACAGCTCTTCAGCAGCACAGCAGATGCCTGTGTCAGCAACCCGGGCATGCGCAATGAGGTGTGCACTTCACATGTCACAGAACTGCACCCTTGGCTCAGCACGTTCAACACAATTACAAGTGCAACAGCGTGATATTCAGTCATCATATGCAAAACAGCTAATCAGCCATTCAATGGCGCAGCACTGCAATTTGCATCCACTTAAAGTTGTGTCTCACCTCATTTGCATGGGTTGCGCTTATAAAGTAGGACATTGGGCTGCACTGGCCATAGTCGGTTACTGCAGTCTATTGGTGGGTTGCATGCTGTTTGGGAGTGTGGACTGTGGATTTTGGGACATGCATGGGACTACACAGTCACAGGTAACAACTGTCATTTTACAGGCTAAATAATGACCGAGCGAGTTTTGGGAGAGGAGGAACACAGTGGTGGGAGGAGGAGGAGGAGGAGGAGGCCTAATTTCACCAAGGCCGAGACCGATGCCCTGTTTGAGGCCTACCTGGATCAGAAGCCACTTCTCAGTAGACAGCAGGGAACACCTCAGGCCCGTGCTGCTGCATGGGAGGAGGTGGCACGTGCAGTGAACCTGCATTGCAGCCACCAGCACTCCTGCAGGAGTGCAAGAAGAAGATAGGCACAGACAGGAGGAGGATAAAGGAGAAGGTGTCTGCCATCAGGGCAGCACGATCTGTGACAGGTGGGGACAGCTGGAGGTGGTACACCTGACCCCACAGGAGGAGAGGGTTGCTGGAAGCATGCAGCATTGTGCCATCGAGGGTGTTCCGGTAGTGGCTTCCAGATGGGTGGTAGCCCATCACTGCATGGTAGGTCATGGTCTGTCTATTGGGGGCAGGGTAGGTCACATGCAGTAAAGTGACTTTGTTTTCCTTACAGATCCTGAGCATTTGCATGGGTCAGCGATGGTGGGTCTGTCCACTGAGGACAGTCATATGGAGATGGAGGAGGGCCCATCCATCTCCACAGGTATACATGGCTCAGTGCAACAGTGGGCCGCCTGGCTGTCCACACTGATGTTGTTGGAACAGTGTGGAGGAGGCCTGCCCATGTCTCAGCATGCCAGCGTCCACAGATGCCAGCATGCTGTGACTCGGACTGGTGCTGAGTCCGTCACCGATGATGGTGTCGCTAACGGCATGGGCAGTGACATGTGTGCCACGGGATGGCCACACAGCAGGTAACATCGTGGCCATGGCTGTGGATGGTGCCGCCATGGAGGCCTCGTGTCATCACAGACCTAGCCTGTGCCTGTCAGCACCAGTGGGGCAGCACTGGTGTGTGTACAGGACAGTGGGACTGTTGCAGCCACTGCAGTGGCACCAGTGAGCCCTGGGGAGTGGCAGCTGGAGGGCAGCATCAGCAGTTGGCCAATGGGCTTGGGGTACAGGGTCAAGGGCGGCATCTGTGCACCACCTGTGGACATGCCCAGACCTGGTCCTGGTGTGCAGCGCCTCACCTCAAGGGTGCTGAGCATCAGGGCCATGCACACCCTAAGGGACAGGATGCAGAGGAGGCAGATGACCTCTTGGATGAGCACAGCTGCCTACTTCAAGTATCAGTCCACCAGCAGGTGCGGCTTGCAACGCCAGTGGATGCACTGAGTGCAGCTCGGAGCGGCAGAGGAGCGTCGCAGCAGAGACACAGCTCTGATCCTGGCAGGGATGGACCAGTTGTGGGAGGATGTGACCGCTGCCATTGACAGACAGACACAGGCATTCACTGCACTGCTGTCATGCCACAATGGGCACACAGTCATGTGCCCATGCATTGCAGACACCACGCGGTGCACTGTCCACCCCATTCCCAGCGTCGTGCGACCCTCCCTGTCGCGCTGGGTTCGGCTGTGGGCAACCCGAGAACACCTGGGCGCAAGCATGTGGGGTGTGCTGCAGACCCCGCGCCGAGCACGGGTCAAGTTCACGCAGTGGAACCCCGGGGACCATCAGTGCCACCCATGAGGCCAGTGGTCAGCCTGTCAGTGCTGGCGGTCTCAGCGGGCCGCCACGCATCCGTGGCTGCCAGGGCACTGTGTCACATGACTGACCTGTCTCCCATCGCGCTACTGTCTGGTGCTGCCCTGTGTGCATTGTGTCTTTCAGCGGGCATTGCAAGGGTGGGTACCCGCCCTGCATGCAGACACAGAGTCCATCTGCACCTCCCGGCTGCTGTCCGGAGTTGCGTGTGCATGATGATGCCTGCATTGCACTGTACACCAATGTGCAATGGTGCTCAGCATCTGACACACACATGGACAGGCAGTGGGTGTGGTGGTCTGTGGACATGTGTGTGGCAAGGGTGGCATTCTGGGTCGATGTGCCTCCTACCCTTTGTGCATGTCTGGTGCGTTGTGTGTGTGTTCATGTGTGTATGTGTCCATCCACATGGCATGTTAGACCTCACCCATCCCTGGTTGTGTGTAGTTCCATGCCCGGCCACTTCCCTTGACGAATGCACCCCTAGTGTGTGTCCATGTGTGTTTGTGGGTTGTGCCTTAGCCACTGTTGGTTGCATATTGCCCCATGACTTACCTGGATTGGCTGAAGTGCTCCTCTGTGATGGTGTCCTGGTGCAGCTCTGCCAGCCGGAGCAGTCGGGGTTCCGTCGACAAAGGGGGCTGCCCATCACCATTGTCACTAGCGACTTCATCATCTCCATCGCTGTCCCCTCTTCGACCTGTACGGTTATCCCATATTCATTGGCTATGTTGTGCAGGATGCAACAGACCAGGAATAGCCCACAGGCCTTTGAGGGGCTATATTGTAGGGCACTGCCGGAGGTGTCCAGGCAATGGAAATGTGCCTTCAGCATCGCGAACACCCGCCGATGACATTACATGTGGTGGCGTGGCCTCATTGTAGCATTGCTGCGATGGGATCGCGGGTCGCCGGTAGGGTGTGAGCAGCCAGGGACGGAGTGGGTATCCACTGTCACCTGTGTGTAGAGGGCGGAGGTTAGTTTGGTGATCAGCATTACCCTGCACCGGGCCATGTAGGCCACTACCCATGTCACCTGTGACCATGGCCCCCAGGCCCTATGATTGTCCATGTGGTTTGCATACTCACCCACTAGGTGGCCAGTGGGGATTTCCCACTCTCGATCTGTGACACAGTGTTGACTGGTGCCAGATGAAGGCATCATGTGCTCTCCCTGGGTGTGTGGCACAGACATTGATTATCGCCCTGGCATCGCACACCACCTGGCAGTTGATGCTGGCATAGCCCTTGCAATTTATGTATATGGTCCCCTCAGGGCCAGGTGGTGTGCAGATGGCCACATAGGTGCAGTCTATTACCCCTAGCATGCCAGACATACATGCTACCCGTGGAACTCCTGTATGTTTTCTTTGCGCTCTGCCGGTGTGCTGGGGAAATGGATGTACTCCACAGCATATGGCAGCAGTGGCTGAGGAATTGGGTGAGGTGGCGTGACATGGCCGACTGGGTTATGCCTGTGGTGTCCCCAGTTGGTCTCTGGAAGGTACCCATGGCGAGAAAGCACATGCAAGCTGTCACTTTTGTCTCCACTGACAGAGCATGGCTCCTCCTTTGCTCGGTGCCTGCATCACATCACTGCACAGCTCACAGAGCCACCTCAGAATTGCCCGATTCAGGTGGTACCAGCCCACAATCTCAGTATCACTGTACAGCTTGAAGCTGGTGGGCTCGGTACTGTCTGTTGGGGGCATACCGCTGACGGGCCCTTCCACGGCCATGCCCCCTGCCTGCCACCTTCTCACCCCTTCATTATGGCCTCCATCTAGAAGGTGGCACTGGCCATGTCCCTGGCTTGTGTTCACCCCCCGCAGCTGTTTCTGTACTCCCCTGCTGTCCTGGCTGCTACTTCCTGCACCCGGGAACACCTGCCTGTGCTGGCCTCACTGCTGTGTGGTGTACTTCCCCTTCTGCACTGTCTCCCACACCATCCCCTGTGCCTGTTACTTCCAGGTGCTCTTCCTGCCTGGCCCTGTGTGTCCCTGCTGCCCAGTTTTCCCTGCTATCTTTGGCTCTCATGTGGCTTCCCTGTAGCATTTTTCACCTCTCCTTGCTCCCTTTATTTTGCCTCATTTCCGCTTATGGCGCAACTTCGCTTGTTCCCTGCGCATGGTGCATGTTGTTAACATCGCACTGCACCATTTATGCATGGTTCCTTCCTTCAGTTGCGCATGCATTCATTATCATTGCGCTGTTGCTCAGCACGATTTGGGGCGTGAACTGCCTCCTGCTGAATATCGCAGAATGGTGGATTTTCGGACTCTGCGCAGCGCAACCCTATTGGCGCATGCGGCTCAACTCTTTGGAATATCTGGGCCTGAATGTTTTGTGCAGAAATTACATCTGAAATACTGGTTTGATACCTTTATTGGACAAATATAGATGCAACAAAAGAAAACAGTACTTAAGCTTTTGGACCTACAAAGTCCTTCCTCGAAGCTTATGCCATAAACTACTGAAGAAGAACATGGTTATTCTGAAAACTTAAGCACTAGTTTCTTTTGTTATATCTATGTTGGTCCAATAAACGGTATCAACCATTTGTTTCTGGATCTGTTCTTACAAGGACCAATATGATAACTAACTAATTCTGTGTGCAGAAATTTAGTACTGTGTATGCTGTACATGACAGCAAAACAAATTAAAAATCCAATGTTAAGTATAGGGAAAATGTGACCCTTTTAAAAATAAGGGCATCCAGATCTCAGAAACTGCAAAAGATGCCTTCATGAAACTCTTCATGTTTTCTCAATATGGCATGTCAATGGAAAATGCAAATCTGTAGGCTATTCTGACAAACCCTGCCAAAGTTATGAAACTGCAGTTAGGGGTTTAACACTGAGCACCCTACTCATCCTTAAATGTAGTGGAGATGCTGTGTCCCTATTATACAGTGGTGACAGCAAAAAGTTTTCCATTGCTTGAACTGCCACAGTAAGTGAAGTAATCTTGCTTTAGCCACTCCACTGTTTTGAATGGCAATTTAATACAATTACCTTGAGGCACTTTAAGGTATATTGTAGTAAAAGGTAATTTTAATTGCTATCACTGTATACTGGAATTTTAAATCTTGAAAAATGTCTCCCTGGGTCCTCCCTTATGTGCCATTTTAATGATTATCAGTCTTGTTTCAAAAGCTATCATGTCAAGAACAGTGGCAATCTACTCTTTTCCCCTACTCTATTTCACCTTGTGTACCTTGATCAGAATGTGTCTTCTTCTGCTCTCCAGCAATTTAGTATATTATCTTTCTGTTCCAGCTTAAAAATCCTAAATACTCTGCTACTAAAAAGGAAGATTCTCTGGCAGTAATTTATCTAACCATTCTCTGAGAGTTATAAAATCCATATCCATATAATTCAGAGATTCAATTAAACACAAGTCTGTGTACTTTTGAATGTTTTCTAGTAGTTCAATGTTCCATTGTAATAGTACTATAGTGTGAGTGTTTGCAGTAGATAAGGCATAAACTGTTTCACTTGCCTTTTAATCCATTGACTAATATTTATTTAACTCTGTTTATTACTGTTTCACTGCAACACCTTGTTTTTAGTCTTTTATGCTCAGTGTCAAATTAATCAGTATTTATCTTCTTGTCAGGTGATGCAAGAATAGAAAGGGGATCATCTGCTCCACAAGAACCTGCAGGGTTGAAACTCCAGCTCACTTTTTTCTTTGCAGTGATTCTTTGATAGGCAAAGAGATGGTAGATTATTCTTCTGCCAATGCTATGACCATCAGATTTCAACCCAATGACAACTCTCTGGTTACCATAAAGGTTCTACCCTGATTCAGATCAGATATAGAGACATTCAGTAGGTGGCAATTCATGCTTCTTATGGTTCTATGTTAAATGGTGCATTTGCTTTGGAAGAACATCAGATGCATTGCCTTTCCTTAGCCTGCATTCTAGATGATATGAAAGTATTTTAATTCCATAATTTTTAAATTTTCCTCAGAAATTTGCAGAGCAATAATAATGCATCTACATTCCAGATACCACCTTTATCCACCCGTTACTTCTTAAGGGTGGTACCAGGTGCCATTCCCGATGATCCGTCCATCCACAAAACAGTGACCAGCAAAAACACCTTCTCACCTCCTCTACTGTTCTCATTTCTGAAATTACATTTGTCTTAAAGTTTCCATACAGTGGCTGACAAAGAAAGTACAGTAAGAGGAGTGGTTCTGCAACCACTGCAAGGAAGGGGTGCCACCTGATGCCAGGGAGAGACAAATTACAGAGCAGATTGAGCGAATGGGGTGCCACTGGATACAAGGGACATCTTGACTTGATCCAGGGGACATGGAGGGGTATAACCAGACACCAGGGACCAATTGACTGGGGCAGAGTGAGGTAGAGGATGACATTGGATGCCAGGTAACGCTTGACTTGGACTAGGGTGAGGGAGTGGATTGCTACTAAATGCCACGGCGACTTGGCTTGGGGCAGTATAAGGGGTATGGTAAGTGGTGCCATTGTGTGCCAGCTGTCCTTTGGAGCTGAGTAGGATGAGGGAGAGGTGTTTCACTTGACAACAGAGATTGACTGGAATGGAGTAGGGTTATGAAGCAGACACCACTGTATAGTAGGGATTGAATGTAACAAAGGGGAATGATAATGGAGGGGTGTAACTGGATGATAGACTTGTTGGAACAGTGGAAAAGTGAATTAGGGATGACAGTGGATTCAAATGATTGCTTGATTTGAAGGGGAGGAGGAGGAGGAGGAGGAGGAGAGAGTGTGAGTGTGAGAGTGAGAGAGAGGAGAGAACACAAACCTGGTCACCTGGGATTGACTGGATCTGGAGCTGGGTGAGGGAGTGCCACTGGATGCCAGGGATTGATTAAAATGGTGGCAGGTGAGAGTCATGGGTGCCACTGGATACAAGGGATTTACTAGAATGTGTGATGGTTGAGTGAGGGGTGGTACTGGACAACAGGGATTGAATTGAACTGGGAAAGGGTGAGGAGAGGGTGACACTGGACATGAGGCTGACTGGAAGTGAGGTAGAGACAGGGTGGTGATGCCATTGCATGCTTAGTATTTAGTGAAATGGGGCAAGATTAGGAAGAAGGGTGCTACTGGGTGCTAGGAATATCTTGGATCTGGAGTAGGCTAAGGGGAAGGGTGCCACTGGACTCCAGGTGCTGCTTGACTTGAGAAGGAAAAGTAGATAGCACCACTGTATGCCAGAATTTAACTAACTCTAGGGCAGGGGAAGAAAGAGTTGCCACAGGATATCTGGGACAGTTTGACATAGCAGAGTGAGGAAATGGGGAGATACTGGATGCCAGGGAGTACTTGGTTGAGTCACAGTAAATGAGGGAAGTCACTGGATGCCAGGGATGCCTGGGAACTGGGGTAGGGTTAAGGATGGGGTGCCAGTGGATGCCAACTGTTTGTAACATGGTGTGTGTGGTGAGAAAAGAAGACAAGGCGTAACAAGACAAGGTAGTTTGGCCTTTATAAAGTGGAAATTCCTGAGCATGTGCATATTTAGATTTGGTGTAGGGAAGTGGTTATAAGGTGAATAATAGAACAAAGGTGAAAATGCAACTCTCCTTATCTTTTGATTTCAGCTTCAGAAAGACTCTTTTTTCTAAACTATCAGGTTCTATACAGACAAGAAAATGGCAGGCTCCTAAGTAGCAATCTCATGGATTGACAGTCCTCTGTACCACCACAAGGAGACTGGCCAAGTGAGACCACTCACACATGCATGTACACAGGCTATCTCACATTGGCAAAAGCTATTGTACTACATCATTCATGCACAACTCACCCTTTCTGTGAAAAAGAACTTCTCACATTAACCCTTAATTGACCTCCCTCTAATTTCATGCTGTGTCCTCTTGTTCTGCTATTTTTCTTATATTGGAACATGTTAGCCATCCCGGTGGGGCTGAAGGCTGAGACACTGGATGCCTTATCTGCTCTATGCTGGTGACCCATGTTCTGGAATGTGCATGGGCCACCAGGGGTCAGCAGGGGAGCAGAATGATTGAGCATCCGATGGAATGCTCTCCTTCTCTGGGTATGGGGACCCTCAGTGGTCGGCACTCATTTGCCCCCGGTGGAAGCTGGAGGACAGGGCACCATGCTGCAGTATGGAGCGGAGTTGGGCAGACGCTTGGAGAGCGATGCACACATGAGTGCACCCTCCACTAGAGTCATTGCATGCCCCAGCTCCTGGGAGAACAACAGGTAAAACCATTGCCTCAGCACAATGGTGGAGGGTGCCTCACAGGCTCCGCTCCTGACCAGCCATAGTGCTGACCACTAGATCTGGACTTCTGTGGGGTTGGGGAACCCCACTGACCCCACCAGAGGGCAAGCCCTGGAGCTCAGGTCAGCACCTGATGGTGGATGCTGTGGGATGGGGCTGGAGGCGCCTGGAGGATAGCCGACAGAGGAGGAAAAAGTAAAACAAACAAAAAAAAAAAAGAAATATGTTAGTCTCTTTCACCTTGTTAATGCCCTTAAGATATTTGAATGTTTCAATCATATCACCTCTCTCCTTCCTTTGCTCTAGGGCATACATATTGCGCTCCGTTAATCTGTCATCATATGTTTTCTGATGCAGTCCCTGCACCATTTTGGTTGCCCTTCTCTGGACTACTTCCGTTTTGTTAATGTCCTTGTGCAGGTGCAGCCTCCAGTACTACACACAGTACTCCAGATGAGGCAACCAGTGTCTTGTAAAGAGGATTTTACCTCCCTCTTACGACTTATGATACCCCTACTTATAAATGCCAACATCCCTCTAGCCTTACCTACTGCTTTAGTGGTCTGCTTGGATGATTTCAGGTCATCTGTGATGATGATGCCCAAGTCTCTTTCTTCCCTTGTGATTTCAGCAAACTCCCTTCCCAACCTATAGGTAGCTTCAGGGTTTCTCTTTCCTATGTGCATGATCTTGAACTTCTTTGAGTTAAACCCCAGTTGCCACTCTTCAGATCATTTTGCCAGTTTTTCCAGATCTCTTCTTATTCTGCCCACCCCATCTGGATCATCTCCTCTGCTGCAGATGTTGATGTCATCTGCAAACAGTCAAACCTAACCTTCCAGTTCATCTGTAATGTCACTGATGAAGATATTGAAGTGGACTGGCTCCAGGACGATCCCTGAGGTAACCCACTTATGACTTGCATCTCTTCTGACAATATACTGTTTACCACCACTCTCTGTTTTCTGCCGCCAACCAGTTTGCCACCCAGTTGACCAATGTCTGACCCACCCTGAGCCTACCCAGCTTACTAATCAATCTTCTATGTGGAACAGTATCAAGCTTTGCTGAAGTCAAGGTAGGTAACATCAACTGCACCCCTTGGTCCACACACTACCCAGTCAAAGAAATCTATGAGATTATTTTGACAGGACCTTCCTGTTGTAAACCCATACTGTCTTGAATCCTGTGCTCCTATTAATTCCAGGTGTTGCACTATTCTTTCTTTAAGGAGTGACTCCATAATCTTGCCCACTACTGAGGTAAGACTGACTGGTCTGTAGTTCCTTGCCTCCTCCCTGCTGCCACTCTTGTGGAGAAGGATCACATGAGCCCTTCTCCAGTCTTCTGGGACCTCTCCTGTGCTCAGAGACTCACTAAACAGTTCTGTTAATGGCTCTGCTAGTTCCATCCTTAGCTCCTTTAGTACCCTGGGATGTATGCCATCAGGTCCCATTGCCTTGTCCACCCTGAGCTTAGTGATCTCTTGCAGGTCTGTTTCTATTGTGAAGGGACTTGTGCACACCCCTCCCCTGTGTCTATGGTGCTGAGCTGTTGGCACTGCCCTACCTTCTCCTCAGTAAATATTGAGCGAAGTACCTATTTAGGATAGATGCTTTCCTGGTCCTCCTCTACACACTCCCTTTATCCCTTTGATCTTAGCAATACCTCTAGACTTTCTCCTTTCACTAACGCATCTATAGAAAGTCTTGTCTCCTTCTTTTACTGTCCATGCTAGTGTTTCCTCAGTTTGGGCCTTTGCCCATCTCACTGCCTTCCCTGCTTTCCTTAGGGAAGTTTGGTATGCTTCTCTATCTTCGTCCCACTGCATTCCCTTATATTTCCTGAAGGCCAACCTTTGGCTCAGACCTTTTCTGCTACTGTTTTGAGAACCAAAGTGGTTTCCTGCTTCTTTTTGCTCTTGCTTTTCTCCCTAACACAATGGGATGTTGCTTCAAGTATTGCTTCCTTAATGCTTACCCACTTTGCCTCTACCCCTCACCTGTATTTCTTCTTGCCAGGACTAACTTAACTCTATTGGCCATCTTATCAAAGTCGGATCCTCTGAAGTCCTATATTTCTGCTTTGGAATGGATGATTTAGTTCTTGTGGCCAAATTGAACCATACCATATGATGGTCACTGGCCCCAGGTGATCTTCTACCTGGAGATCTGTGATCCTATCCCCATTAGTCAGTACTAGATGCAGGATAGCCCAATCTCTTGTCTGTTGTCGTACTAACTGTTTGAGGCCCTCCTCCCATGGGGAATCCATTATGTGACTATTTCTGGCAGAAGTTCGGCTGGTATTGACCAATCTATATCTGGCATGTTGAAGTCTCCCATTAGCTGAACCCCCTTAGCTGTGATGCTTTTTATATTTTCAACAGTAATGCATTTATGTCCTCTCCTGCTCTGAGGCCTGTAGACAACCCCAGTTCATATGGTTGTCCCATCTCCTGGGTGACCCACAGTTCTTCTGGCTCCTTATGTGTATTCAGAATTTCTGTAGCTTTGATATTTTCATTGACATAAAGGCAACTCCACTCCCCTTTTTTCACCTCATTCTCTTCTGAACAGTACATAGCCAGGTACTGTAGTCTCCCAAGTGTGGTTACTGGTGAACCATGTCTTGCTAATGGCTACTATGTCTAGTTCAGCCTATGTCATTGTTGCCTCCAGGTCTGGAATCTTGTTTCCAGACTGAGGACATTTGTGTACATGATTTTCCATTGGCCAGATTTCAGTGCTTAGTTGTGGGTTGAGGTTCGGCTTTTCCCTGTGAGTCACAAGGAGAGCCAGACCTTTTTCCTCACCTGGCGCAAATGAACTACAGACATGCTGAACTCCTGTTTGATCACTAGCTGAGGGAAGGGGTGCTCTTCCTGTTTAATGTATCGGTGCTGCACCCTCTCCCATTTGCTAGTTAAAGTGTTCTACAGACATCAAACTTCTACCCCAATGTACTGACTCTCCTTAGTCAAATGCAGTCCATCAAATTTAGAGAACTTTCACTCACAAAACTGTTGCCAGTTACCTACAAATTTATGTCCTTTTTCCTGGCACCAGCCTTTGAGCCACATGTTTAGCTCCCCTATCTCCCCTTCTCGGACCTTCCTCCCATCTTCCCCTCTCCGTACTGGCCAGGACCTCAGAGAAGGAAATGCCAGATGAAATGGATGACAGTTTGTCTCCCAGTCTGGTCAGGTGTTCCTTGGTCTCCACAACTGACCAGCTGGCTAGATCGTTAGTTCCTATGTGTACCAGGACATTGATGTTTTCTCCTGCTTCATGCATGATTTAGTAATGTGGTCAGTGTCTCTCCATGTTGATGTACCTGGAGACATCTGACCATTACCCTGACCGGAGGTAGGTATCAACTCCCCAAACCATGGAGACTCCGATCAGAAGTGTTTTGGATTTCCTTTTGCCTTTTTTGTTTTGGTCCCTATTATGCATGAGTTTTGTAGCACTAGTTCCTGTGTTACAGTGTCCTGCTTTGCAGTGTCTGCTGTCCCTTTGTTTGATTTCAGAGATGGAGGCAGATACCTGTTTGTAGTTTTTATATGGTTTGTGGAGGTGATATGCTGGTGAGCACTGAGTGATGGAGCACCTGATTTGCCCCTCCTAACCATCTGCCAACCTCCCAGACCAGATACTCTCTGTTGCCGATGTGCATCAGTTAGATGTTGTGGAAATGGTGGTGGCCTTGTAACACATTTCCTCATGAATGTGTGATTTGAGGCGTTCAGTCTCTGCCCATGCTTCCAGAGCTGAGCACTTACATCTCCGATGGTCCAGCATGTAGGACAGTGTCCTAAATCCTGTATAACTGCCCTTTGAAAAGTGTCCCACAGTACCTACAGTTAATAATATCCATTCCAGTTGAGATGCAGAGTTTATAACCTGGTGTGAGTAATTAGAAGGAAAATGAAAGCAAATGCGTAATTTTTTTATATGCATTTTTTGTTTGTTTTTGTGCAACTTTTGATAACAAATTAATTGTGCCCCTTTAAGTGAAATCACTGTGTAGATACCTCTGATCCTCCCTTCCTGCTTTGCTACAGGAAATGTCATGACTGTTCTACCATAAAAGGAGTGTAGCATGGTGTGGTTGAGGATGGGGTGGGTAGTAGGCCCTTCCCTGCCAAAGAAGAACCACGGATGAAAGATAAGGAAGGAAGAGCAGGAACAATCAACCAACAACAAATGCAGATGCTATCCCACAGTCCATATCTCATAGGTGTTCCTGTAATTAGCCTTGAAAGCTTAACCTAAAGATAGCTAAAACTGTAAAACCTGTCAGCACAAAAGTAACAAAATCTGTAAGCACCACCGATAACAATTTAACAGAAGATACACCCTGCAAAAACATTTTGCTACAGAAAAAATAAAGCAGTAATCTGTAAGCATGAAAAGTAACAACCTGTAAGCACAACTTTCACAACAATTTAACAGAAAATATACTTGGCAAAAAAAACTTGAAACAGAAAAAAAGTAGTAATTGTAAACACAACACAGTATCAACCTGCAGGCACCCTGTAACAATTTAGCAGAAAATATACCCTGTAAAAATAATTTCAATCAGAGAAAAAATAAAGCAATAAACTGTAACACCTGTAGGCACAACACAGCAAAAAAAAAACCTGTAGCAACCTTGAACAATTCCACAGAAAATATACCCTGCAAAGAAACAATTTGAATCAGAGAAAATAAATCAGTAATCTGTAAGCACAAACAATAACAAATCTGTAGGCACACCCTGTAACAATGTAGCAGATAGTACACCCTCAAAAACAATTTAAATCAAGAACAATAAAGCAGTAATATGTAAGCAAAAACAGTAACAAAACCTGTAGGCACAATATAGTAACACACAATAAATCTGCTCTAGCCAAAATAAGCCTTAATTATTCTCCTTGCTCTGATAATGCTGTTCCTTGCTCTGTCCTTACAATTAAACCTAGAAGAAAAGAGCTCAGCTGAAGTGAGGTGCCTTTGCCAGCAAACCGAGACTTCCACTTTTAGAAGAAATCAGAGGTGCAAAACAGAAAGAGGAAATGGTGGTTGTTGGTGATCTGAACATGCCCAACATTGACTGACGTGTCGCAATGGTGAGAACCTCAAGAAGTCAAACTGTGGTAGATGCCTTAAAAGACTGCCTACTCACCCAACTGGTTAACACTCTAATTAGGTTGGATGCCATCCTCGATGTGGTCCTCATGTTCAGAAGTAGTTGGAGCTGTTAAGGTTGGCAAACCGCTGGACAATAGCGACCACAACTCCATCTGGTTTTCGTTGTCCCCAGTGGATGTAAACCCTTAATCCTGGGTGGAGGTCATGAACTTTAAGGAGTCAACTTTGAAAAGTGAACTGATAGTCAGGGACAAACTGTCCAGTGTTCAAGAAAAGTTGAAGGTAGAAGACATCTGGGGCTGGTTAAAAAAGCCATCCTAGATGCTAAATAGCTTTGCATTAGGTCAGTGATGGAAAGAAATAAACACAAAGACCCATATGGTTCACTGACCAGATCAAAAGCAGTTAGATCAAAGGAAGCTTTCACAAATATAAAAGAACGAGAGTGATAGTGACTGGGAGGATTACACTCAGAAAATAAAGAGGCATAGGAGACAGTGAGACTAGCGAAGGCAGCAGCTGAGTTTCGATTGCTGCTGGCATCAGAACTGGCAATGGAAAGGCTATCGCCTGTAGTTATGTAGGGAAGAGCTCCTCCCCACATCCTATTTAAACAAGTAGGCTTCATCCACTCTGCTTTGGTGAGTCACACCACTGTCGTGCTTTTGCTGGTCCATGGCTGCTCTTTTGTTCTGGCTCCCCCCCTTTTGTCCTGCCTGGCTTCATTTTGTGGGTTTCTCACCCCTTCCTCTGTTCCTTGTCTTCTATTCCATCTGTGTGCTTTTTTATTTGGGGGTTCTATGGTTTGTTCTTGCACGCCATTCCCTGCCTTTGCACTCTGCTCCTGCCTCCACTTGCTTACCTGTGCACTTGTCTTCATTGTTTCTCTCCTCTCCTGAGCAGCACGGCTCCATGTCCCAGTTCGTCACCGCTTTCATTTCTTCTCCTGCTGTTGGAGGATTAGGCTTCCTTTCTGGTCACACCGCCACCACCCATGGGTTAAAACATCCCCACTGCTGCCATTATTAATAAGCTTGCCTCCTTCAGCAACATCTCTCCTGCCACAGAACAATTTCTCACACGATACCTCAAGTGCTCCGCTCAGCAGCTGCCTTCCAGGACCTTTTCATAACGGAGCCACCATGCACCTTGACATTTGCATGCTCTGGAAAAGAGGCTGCCTGCTATTTACTTGCCCTACTCCACTAAGGCACTCTGCCTGTATTCAACACAAACATCTGTAAACTCCCATCTGATAGCACATTCTACAGATGCATAGTACATTCAGCTCCATTCTTCTCCACATGAGGAGGCTGGGGAAACCCATATTATTTACCGCTATGATAGTTTATTGACTCTTGGCAGTGCTGTACCTCCAGCTCTTGACCTGGATCTGGACACCTCTAATTGGAATCTTTATGGAAGCACCTGTTGCACTTCATTCACCTTTCGGCACTGTGTTTTAACTTGTTAATGCCCAGCCTCATTTCGTGCTGTTTTCCCTTAAGGGATTCATCCTGCTAACCTCATTCATGGAGCCTTGATGCAAATTTACCGTACATACATTGTAAACCATTCCTCAGTGCTGAAAAGAAAACCTGTTCAAAGCATATGTTGGGGATTACTGCAACCAGATGACTACCATATGAAATGATGTTTCCATACCAAATACTACACACTGGGTATTTGCAGCAAAAATGTTATTCATGCTATGACCTTCTGTGTTCTTTATTGAACCTGACTAATTTTTCCTAGCTTGGCTAGCATTTACTGTCTTCTTTCTGCCTGGCATGTGGATTTGTTGTCCCGCTAGCCTTCATGGGGTCAAGCTGCCACCTCTTACTCCATCCTCGGCTGACCTACATGTGGTCCAGCTGCTCATGCTAACCACGATGGGCCTAGCTGCTGCCTTGCCTTTGGCCTCCACATTCCTGTCATGCATTGTAGCCATGCATCCTCATTGCTTCTGCCTGCTTTGGCTCCTCCTACAGACTATCACCCAAGCTTATCCATCAAGATGGATATACTCCAGAATATATCACCTTCAGTTATGCTAATCGAGTTCTGGATGCTGCAGCTCTCACCTTGCTTATGCCACCACTCCATCTTTCTAGGATATTCATCTGTGCTCCTATGTAGAATTGCTATTAGAGTACAACTTTTACATCAATGTCCCTGGATGTTTAGCAAGTTTCTTTGCTGCATTTGAATTCTACTACTCACCTACCAGCTGACCTACATGTGGTCCAGCTGTGCATGGTAGCCTTTGTGGGGTTTAGCTGCCATTCTCTGCTTACTTTACCTGCTGACCTATGTATGGTCTAGCTGCATGTGCTGACCTTCATGGGGCTTAGCTGCCACTTCTCACTTACCTTACCAGCTGAACTACTGTGGTTCAGCTGCTAATGTTAGCCTTCGTGGGGCTTAGCTGCCACTTTCCATTCACTTATTTCTCAGGATCAGATGCACCACCAGTTATTCCTCACTTTCAGTTGTACTACTTGGATCCTGGACCTTGCAGCCCTCACCTTGCTACTCCCACTTACTTCCATTGTCAAGGATATGCTTCTTCTTTCATTGGATTTAAATTTGGATTACATTGGACATTCACCTCAATTCCTAGGACACTTCTTGCTATACTGTTTCAACTCTTTCGAGTTACTACTACTATTTCTTAATGACTTCCTATCATAGCTGAAGCTTAAGACATAGATCTACTGCAGTTTTCAGATGCTTATTACCTCTGGTCGAGTTACCAACTTATCCACCCAGGTCTTTTCATTGCATCCTCAATCATCAGGAACCGACAGTCTACAGCACCTTTCTACTGCTCTCATAGTTGCCTCAGGATATATTTCTATGCTGCATGGAATAGGCTCAGGACTATGCTATCATTTACAATACCATTTCCAATCTATTCCTTACTACGTCGCTACTATTTCTGAATTGCATGCAGTTAGATAGTACTATTACTCTATCTACCACTGCTCTACAACCTGCCTCACCCCACAGGGCCAGAGGTTCACCGCATCACACTTCAATGACCTGCGCCCCTATGGGTCAGAGGTCCCTTGAACTTATTTTACTACACCATATTCAACTGATTCTATGACCTGCCTCACCCTTCAGGCCTGGGGGTTTAACTACTTTCACTCTACACCTGCCTCACCCAGCTCAGGGCATGGAGGTTCTCATATTCTACTATATGCTTACTTGCCACCATGTCTGCCAACCTTAGGAGCTCTTTCTACTATGGACTCAGATTGAATTTGTTTAGCCATTCATCATCAATTCTTTGGATGCTTCTGCCTTGCCACTTCAGTCATATGAATTACTACTACTACACTCCTACTAGAACACTTAGTTGAGCTTATCCAGAAGACTTTCATTCTCATGATTTGTGCTCTGAGGCTTCTTGGAACCTGTGACAATGCTACTCCATTCAACTCAGCCTCTTCAGTTCTCACCATTTATGACTCATAAGCTTGACTATTCAGGACTTGTCAGACTATTCTCACCAAGTCAATTTTAGCTACTGTACCATTCTGGCTTTTGAAACATGGTTATATACATCGCTATGCAACTATCTGGATCACCAGATGAAGCTTTGATTCCTGTGCTATTGCCATTTCCTCATTCTCCTTGCTGTACACAGTACATAATCTATGCTATACTACTACTCTGCTACTACATCTGCATCATCAGATTTAATTACTACTACTGCTGACTCCACGCAGGTCCACTTATTTGCACTATTTGCACATATTACCTGCTTCTCCCTACAGGGCTTAGAGGTTCATCAAGACTGATTCACCTATTCTACAACCTACTTTGCTCTCTCGGGATCTGGAGGTACATCTAACTTATGTCTACCTATTTGCACTAAGATCTTTACCCAATTCACTTACCTGCATCCCCACTCTGGATTGAGGTTCTACTGCTCCGCCTCCTCCAGATCATGCAGCATGCATCAGTTCCTCTGCTTCATCACCAAGGCCTTCATTTGCAAAGCTTGCCAAGTGGAACACGAACCTACTGTCCTCCTGCTCTGGACATGGACACTTAGCCTTTTGGTTACTGGTTCTCCTCGGAGATGACGCCTCACCTGCTGGAGCACTTCACCAATGCAGCTCGATGCTTCAAATTATTATCGACATGGATTCCAATCTACTATCATTTTGCCCTGAACATGGATTCTCGGACTAGGAGTTTACTAAAGGATGCTGCTATGTTCACCCAGCACTTCAAAAATCAGTACTTTCTTCAGTTTTCTATTTCACTGGAACAGGATCTACAACTTTGGACTTCAGATTAGCCGATTAAATTAAAATTGTTACTTAGGATTACTCTTCTTTAGTATGTCCAGAAGGATGAACAGGTCAGCAGCCATGGGTCCTCAGAGGTTTCCCAGCAAGGGGTTTCCTTCCTGCATGCTACTGGTCACACTCTCTGGAGTTGAGAAGATAATCATATGATATCATTATTCTTTGGGGGTTCATCCTATGTGTCTAAGCATCCTTCCTACGGTGGGATACAGAGAAAGGCCAAAACAATCAAGTCATAACAAGCTACTCATCATTTCAAGCATCTAAGCACCCTGTGTATACTATCCAATTCATAAAGTACTATAGGCACTGACTTGTTCATGTCCATGCTGGAATATCTAAGCACTAACTATTTCATACAACTTATACCATGGAAGCATCATTCTAATTACTGGCCTGGCCTCTGTATCCAAGCACAAACCTACATTATCCACTTACAGTACATAGCACAAGCACTGAGCTATGAACCACACATAATAAACAATTATTTTGTTACATTCAGAAAAATTAAAGAATGGGGAAGGACAGTTAGACTTATAGCTGGAGATAAGACCACTAAGGATCATGGGCAGAAGGCTGCTGTTCTAAACAACTTCTTCTGCTTGGTGTTCACCAAGGAACACATTGGACCACTGCCTGAAAGTGGCATGAAAGTAGCCGATAAAAGAATTCTGCAAATGGATGTGCCAACACTTGCCACTGACAGAGTTAGAGAGGCACTAATGCATCTAAAGACAGACAAAGCACGGAGCCTAATGGGTGCACCTGAGAGTGCTGAAGGAGCTTGCTGAGGAATTGGCAGACACCTTGGCATGTTTCTTCAACCAATTGCTATTGACTGCAGTTATGTCAATGACTGGAGAAGAGCAGATATGATACCTGTCCACAAGAGAGGTAGTAGGGAGGAGGCTGGCAACTACAGACCAGTTAGCCTCACATCTGTCATGAGGAAACTAATGAAAACCTTAATTAAACAGGACCTAGTGGAATACCTAGAAAGAAAGTCTTCAGGATTACAGACTGCATGGGTTTGTAGCAGGCAGGTCATGCCAGACAAACATCATTAAATTTTTGATTGGGTAATTAGGAACTGGATAAGGGCCACCCAGTGGACCTCCTCTACTTCAATTTCAGCAAGGCCTTTGATCCAGTGGCACATACTTGCCTGTTAAAAGTTGAAGGACCTTGGCACAGCTGATAGCATAGTAAAGTGGGTGGAAAGTGGCTCATAGATAGATAGAAGTTAGACAGTGGTAGTCAATGGGGTGAGGTCAGATGAGGGGTCACTAGTGGTATGCCCCAGGAGGCTCAGTCTTAGGCCCAGTCATGTTTAATATGTTCATTAGCAACATCAGCGAAGGCATTCAGGGTAAGCTTGACCTCTTCATGGATGACACTAAACTAGGGTAGGGCTGACAGTGCACAGGTGATTAGGGACCTCACAAAAGACCTGCAAAGACTAGAAAGATGGTCTAATGCCTGGCAGCTGAGGTTCAATGCAAAAGTGCAAGGTGTTCCATCTGGGTAAAGGAAATCCTATGATGGATTACTGGCTTAATAGGGTCAAACTCATATCTCACAAGAAGAAAGGGACCTAGGGGTCATCATATGCGACACCATAAGGCAATCAAGCCAATGCAACAAAGCTTACAGCAAGGCAACTAAAATGTTAGGGTATATAGGGAGAGGATTTGATATCAGAAACAGTGAAGTGATCCTCCCACTTTATAGGTCCCTGGTGAGGCCTCACCAGGAGTACTGGGTCCAGTTTTGGAGTCCTCACCTTAGGAAGGACAGGGATAGGCTGGAAACCATGCAGAGAAGGGTGACCAAGAAAATACAGGGTATCCAAGGACTCTTGTATGAGGAGCACCTAAAGACACTAAACATGTACCCATTTGAGACTAGGATAGAGAGAGAGGATATGATTGAGATGTTCAGGTTCTTAAGAGGCATAAATAAGTTGCCCTGCTCAGAACTATTCAATAGGTTGTCAATTTAACTACTAGAGGGCATGAGTGGAAGCTACGGGAGGGAGCTTCAGGAGGGATCTAAGGAAGAATTACATTATGAGAACAATTGTGTAACCATGGAATAGCCTGCCTGATGAGGGGTGGGTGCCAGGACCATGGCAGCATTCAAGCAGGGTGGGACAGAGCAAAGGCTCATTTAGAAGCTGTGGGATCAGGAAAGGGCAAAACCAAAAGGGAGGGCTAAGTCCTGGGTCTTGGAAAATCTTGAGCAGACTATAAGGACCTTTGGTCTCCTTCTTCTGTCAGTTTCCATGTTTAGATAGCTAGATAGACTGACAGACAGACAGACAGACTGATTGACAGATACATACATACATACATAGATATTTTAATGTTTTTTGTGCATGTCTCTTTTTCATGATGTTTTGTAAATAAATTGGTCAAATGCTGGAAGTGCAATGATGACATGAAAATAAATATGTCAATAGCCTTGTACAAATAAGGGTGGCAGGATATTGCCACTGAGTTGGTGGTGAATGAACCAGCTGGGCTGGATGTCATCAGGTTGTATTAAAATGGTAATAATTCTTAAACAACACCCAACATACCTCTCAGTACATACTGTACATACATTGCAAATCAGGGGCAGAGCTTAGCAAACTCATGGGCAAATTACTAGACTCAAGGACACGTCTTAAAATACAGGAAATATTAGCTCTGGAAGGCTGCTGTATGTGTGTATTTGTCAAAAGTAGTGTCTGAAGAAGAGCTAGACTATAACACTTACTGTATGTCTGAAATCATTTTACACTTCGTACCTATACTCTACAGTTATATAAATGCCAAATTTAGGAGGCACTGAGGAAATATTTGAGGCTAAATCAGAGGTGGCCCTAAAAATCAAGGATATTTCATAGATATGACATCCATCTTTAAGGTTGGTCTTCTCACCTATAAGACCCTGCACAACCAGGGCCCTGGTTACCTGATGAACTTTCTTACACTGGCTCTCTCATCTCATCCTCTGCTCTTCCTGTAGGGGCCTCCTGGTGATTCCCAGGATGAGGCTAAAAATGTCCGACAACAGGGCTTTCAGTGTTGCAGGCCCTGTCCTGTTGAATTCGCCACCCTAGGGTTAGGAAGGCCCTATCATTGAGGTATTCAAGGACCACCTAAAGGCCCTCCTGTTTGATCAGGCTTTTCCAGATCTAGCTTTTTGTGAGTTCATTCTGCTACGCCTAGATCTAGTTCCGGCCTCCTGTTTTTAGTCTATTTTAGATAAATTTATCTTATTTTATTATTATTTATGGATTTTAATGTTAAAATTATTCTTATTTTGAGTCTATTTGCATTTATTCATTTGTTTATCTCATTTTGTGTAGCACCCAGAGCCTCCAGGATTGGACATCTTTTAAATAAAAATTGCCTTGCCTTTCTTTGCCAAACACAGCCACAGAAAATTGCAATATCACTTGATTGCTGAGAGGGGGTTGTAGGATTGGTAGGACACCAAGGACATCACCTTGGTGTACTACCCAGTCCTATACTTTGAATCATAATCACTGATGTTCCATGTGTGTTATGTACTTTCTTTCACCTCTGTAGGTACTGTCATTTTCTGTATTAGAGCTGTAGTCTGTATTGTGTATTCCATGGTATACTGTGTTCCAATCTATTTGATATAAGACGTGGAGCCTTTGCAAATGAGTCTCTGACTCAAAGGGTTGTAATTCCCAGACCATAAATAAATAAATAGAAGACATTAGCGACATGCATGTTGGAAGAGAGGCTTGAAGACAAACAAAAGACATGATTGACAGTCAGCACAGAAGGGAAAACACTTCCTGCATGAGCCGTAAAGGCTTCTTATGTGGGCTTTCCAAATCTCTCTTTTTAAGTACCTTTGAGACAACCAAGGCCTATAGCATAAGGTCTTTAACCTCTGCCTTTGCAGCCACCAGAAATCGAAGAGGGAAACTCAGAGGTTTCAAGCCTAGTGTTCTTTTCACCCATGTGTGCACCCTGGCCCTCACTCCACCATCAAAGTAGCTATTGCTACATCTTTGTTTTGACCAAGAAACTGAGCAAGTGATTGTCTCTGCTCCCAACAGTGGTGCTGCAATATATTTCTCAAGTTGATCACAACCTCCTTCTTTGGAAGTTGAGTGCCTCATCTCCACAACTTGGGTTTTCATGTGGCAATAATGAGCACTGCCACTAAAACACTTGTCATTCCTCTGACCTATGTTTAACATCTCATCTGACAAATCTCAGCTCCAGGTGGACAGTACCTCAATGTATGGTAGCATAGTGCCCTTGTATTAGCCCAAACATAAACCTGGCTGAGCAGATGATGTTTAGATGAAGTGATCCTGTTCTCTTGTTAATGTACAATTTTCTAAAGAAATAGAAAGCAGAAGCTAAATACAGATAATGTCCATTATAAACCACTTACATGATTTAAGTCAGTCAATGCACAGAGCTCTTGTACCTGTAATCCTGTGCAGTGCTCGATCATGCAGTAAAGCTGAGAGTGGAGCTTTCCACTTCACAAATAGGAAAGGATGGTTTTATTTCATTTTGAAATGAAAAAAAAAACAACTTAAGACTTATAAATCTCATTAGCTGACTTGAGTGATTTATAATAAGTTAATAGGGCTTCCACAGACAGTGTCTCTTATGGTATGAAAGTCTTCTCTATGACATTTGCACAGTCAAAACCGCCAGCTTTGCTTTCCAGTTCTGTCACCCATACTTCACACTTGTCTCTTATAACACAGCCGACACCCAGCAACCTTATTAACTTATTACATACAACCAGAAATGAGTCTAGAAATTGCATTTTCCCAAGGTTTCTCATATGATGTGATGGGCTTTTCAATGCACCTGTTTTGATCCGCAATAAAATAAGCAGTATTCTCATGGAAAATAATCTTGTTCATTAACTAGAAATGGCATGTTTTTCCAGCTGTTTTACACCAAGTTTGTTTTTCCCCACACACTGTAAAATGTATTCTGAATAGAGTTCATTGAATTTTATTTTCCAGCCAGCACTTACAACCCTCTGAATCAACCTTGATAAAATACAAAGCAAACTTATTAAAACTGTTCTAAGCAAAGTGGACACAGTCTTGTTTGAACGCCAATATCATTTCTTGCAGTGGCATTTGACATCTGAAAAGCTGATTTTCCTAAAAATTACAACATAAAAAATAAGTTATAAAATAAAACCCTTAAAACCTTCTGATAGCAAAGCATTCAGTATAACTGCAGAAGCAGATTGAAAACTGTAGAAATAATAAACACTTTCAAATAGCAGCTAACATCATTTCAGGATTTTGATTTCTGAGTTCTTTACATAACATCACAGCTAGAAACACAAACGTGTACAATGGGCTGAACAAATGTTGACAGCTTTAGACAAGTATACGTATAAGCAGATCCTCATAATCCACCACTGTCAGGAAAGTCAGAGAAATGGATGATTTCAAGAAAAGATTGAAAATGTTAACTGGTTGCTGGAACATGGTGAAAACCTATACTGCTGTTGTGGATTTGCCACTTGTCTGAACATTTCTCAGATGTCTGGCATATATTTATCTTGATACAAAATCTGGGCTTGCGCTTGAGACTCAGTTGCTGTGATGTTCAACATATTTGAAACAGGGTAACATGAGAGCTGTGCACAATTGCATTATCACCAGTTAAACATGCTTGTTGCTAGTTCATATCCAAGCAGGAACACAATATCACCTTTCACCTTTATTTTTCATCATTGACATTTTCTTAATTTCAGTAAATATTTGGCAGTTTTAGGGAACTATTTGGCAGATTGATTATTTGTCAAAAGACAAATATCTGTCATCCTTGCTTTCAAGTAAGTTCCACGTTAAATGTAGCAAGTTTTTCATTTCATAATGGAAATGCTAGGAACTTAGGAAGTACACATGGCAGTTTGCATAGCCCAACAGTATCCATAATTATAATCGCATTTATTACATATATTTTATAGAGAAGTTCAAGAAACATAAAAGTGTGAGCAGAAAAGGACTGGTAAACCCATCTACTTGCTAAATTTCGCCTATTACTACATTCTTGACTCTAACTGGTCAAAGGTGTCCCTACCTACTCCTTACCTCTACTTATTTTACCCATGTGCCTATCCCATTGAAGTTTGAAGCTCCCACTACCTTTTTTGGCCCACCACCTCTTCTGGCAGGCTGTTTCAGGTTAGTGTCCGCACCTTTCTTTTTTTTTTTTTTAACTTTTTCCCTCCAGTCACAGTCGGTTTGGACCTCTTTTCAGTTATTTCCCAGACTGGTCCCATCCTACCAGAGATCCTTTCTCCATGTGGCCTCAGTCTCCCCAATCCGACCCACAACTTACCTGTTGGGAAACCCCAGGCTTGCATCCCCAAAAGCTGGGCCATTTTCAGCTTCTGTGCTTCCTTATGTGAATCCAATGGCCCACAAGTGAAGGTGAAGATCAGAAGGGGCATTAAGGACTAGGAGGGCAGGATCCAGCATTGGACATGCTGGCTGTGAGCAACATCATCTATCCAGCCAATGGGGTTCTCTTCATAACTGTGCTGTGTTCCTAATAGGGTGGATATGCAATGACATCAGGAAGTGATGTAAACTCTTGTGCTCCCACTCTGACTTTATGCCACATCTCATCATGCCCCTTGTCTTAGGGCTGATAGCTCAATAGCCCTGGCCACCATCTGGAGGCATCCTGTTGCCAGAGCCCTTTACCCACCCACCTAGGAGGGAGCAAGCTGTCCATTGACACTAAACCTCCTCCCCATGGCTAACCCATGGACTCCCTAGGCTTGCTCCCAAACCCAGATCATAGGTACCACAACTGGAAGCGCTACCACTGTGCCTGTGGGCCAGCCCCATTCCACTACCCTTTCTGTGAAGAAGTAGTTCCTCACATCTGCCTTACCCTCCCCCACCCAAGCTACATAGCATGTCTTTGTGTTCTGGAGCTCTTCCACCTCTAAAGACTCCCCTACTGCACCTTGTTCACTCCACTGAGGATATTATAGGTCTCGGTCATTTCCCTCTTGCTTTCCTCTCCTCCAGGAGTACATGTTGAGCTCCTTCAGCGTCTCTCTTGTGGTTTCTCGTGCAACCTCTGCACCATTTTGGTAACATTGCTCTGGATTGCTTCCACCCTGTCAATGTCCTTGCAAAGCTGCGGCCTCCAGAACTGGAGACAGTACTCAAGGTGAAGCATCACCAGTGGGTGATGCAGTGGTAACACCACCTCCCTTCTTCTGCTAGAATTTCCCCTCCGTGATGCATTCCAGCATCCAACTCACCTTGTCTACTACTGTTGCACTGTCCTGCCACCTTGAAATCATCAGACATTATCACTCCAAGGTCCTTTTCTTGCTTAGTAACATTAAATGCCCCCATGCTATACATAGCCCCCATCATAGTCTGCTCCAGGCACATGACTTTGCACTTTTGACATTGAAACATAACTGCTACTCCCTAGACCACTCCTCTAGTATCCCCAGATCCCTTTGCATTCTTTCTAGCACCTTCTGGTATGTCCACCCTCTTGTAGATTTTTGTGTGATCCATAGAGGCACACCTCCCCTAGTTCCTCAGCATTGTCTCTTATTGAGACTTTGAAGATCTCTTCAGCCTGTTCCATAACACCCTACTCTTTCTCCACTGAACATATCACCCTGTATGCCGATGATGCAGTAATCCTTGCTACACACCAGAACCCGAAGAAATTGCAAGAAAATCTCAACTCTTCTCCTCAGTTGAGAGATTGGTTCCAAAGCACAAACTGATCCTAGAGGGGAGGTGTGCCTCTTATGGATCACACAAAAATCTACAAGAGGGTGGACATACCAGAAGGTGCTAGAAAGAATGCAAAGGGATCTGGGGATACTAGAGGAGTGGTCTAGGGAGTAGCAGTTATGTTTCAATGTCAAAAGTGCAAAGTCATGTGCCTGGGGCAGACTATGATGGGGGCTATGTAGCATGGGGGCATTTAATGTTACTACAAGAAAAGGACAAGACATTAGTTAGCCTCATCTGGAGTACTGCGTGTATTGGAGGCCACACCTTCACAAGGACATTAACCAAATTGAGGCAGTCCAGAGAAGGGCACCAAAATGGTGCAGGAACTGCATCAGAAGACATATGAGGACAGATTAACGGAGCTCAATATGTATACCCTGAGCAAAGGAGGGAGAGAGGTGATATGATCGAGACATTTAAACACCTTAAGGGAAAAAAACAAGGTGAAAGAGTCTAACATGTTTAAATATAAGAAAAATAGCAGGACAAGAGGACACAGCATGAGATTAGAGGGAGGCCGATTAAGGGGAATGTGAGGAAATTCTTTTTCACAGAAAGGGTGGTAGATGCATGGAATGGCTTACCACAAGAAGTGGTGGCTATGAATACAGTGCAGGGCTTCAAACAGGCATGGGATAGGCATAAGGAGCAATACAAATGACTATGAATAGATAGGTCACTGACAGAGCAAAGGCCGATGGCACATTTATAAGGTAGAAAAGAAATGGGCAGACTGGATGGGCCTTCAGGTCCTTATCTGCCGTCAACTTCTATGTTAATCAAAAAAAACAAGGCCATCATCTTCAGCAGCTCCTATAATAAACATAAGCTCTTGCAACTCTTCATTGTCACCAGACAAGGTGTCGCACTGGAACAGGTCAAAACGTTAAATACCTCGGGATCACCTTGATCTCATCTCTCCCTACACTGCCCACATTGACCATGTCACCAAAGCCGCTAACTCCGGCTAGGCCTGCTATTTCATCTTAGGAAACACCTGACACCCAAGGTCTTGCTTTTGCTGTCCAGAGCTCCATCATATCCATCAATGATTATGGCATTATCACTTATGACCTGCTACAACCACCACACTCAAATGTGTATCCATCACCCTCAACAAGGCCTGTTGACTTGTCACTGGCTCCCAATGCCTAACTCACACCTGTGACCTTATTCTCAAACTGGATGGTTGAATCTTGCCAATTGAATAAAACACCAAACTTGTATTACTACTAAGAAAATCTTGCTGGGCCTTCCACCCCACCCCTCCAGAGTCTGTCCTCATACAACCGAGAATCCACAACGCCATACCAGGGATCGAAACCTCAGCTTCTGCAAATTCCACATTGCCGCACAACACAAGGCCAAAGATCCTTTGCTTACTGGGACACTAGTTGGTACAACGGTCTTCCCAAGGACATCTCATCCTCACTATCACTCAGCACTTTTAAGACTCTGCTCCACCTAACACTCACTGCCTCCAACCCTGTGACTGTTGGGGCTAAACATGTCTTTTGCTTCCATAGCTGAAGATGCCCTTTGGATCCACATCTACTCCTGCACTTTGCCAGCACCCCTTCCTATCTTCACCTCCCTGCTGGCCCATGGCAAATGCCACCCGGCTGCACTCACGCCTATTCTTACCGCTTCCACCTCTCCTCTCTGTTCCCCCACCTACCTTCCCTACTCTCCCATCCACTTAGTCTCCTGATTTCACCCTCCTCCTTTCCTTTCACCTCCCCAAAGTTTCCCTTATTGTTCTTTTTTTCCTCTACAAGACTATATGTGTTTTGTTTTATTTTATAAATTGTTATCTTTGCTTATGTTTGTCTCAATTGTACCAATGACATGGAACCTTTGTAAAAGAGCCTTGGCTCAAAGGTATTTGTAATCCTAGAACAAATAAATAAATAAAGATGACAGGACCTGTACCAATCCCTCTGGTATCCCACTGGCCACTCTCTCATACTCAGAGTAACAACCATTTACCTCCACCTCTGCCTCCTATCTTTCAACCAGTTAGATTCTCGGTTCACCACTTTCTCCCACCCCAAGTGCCAAGTTTCCTTTGTAGCCTCCTGTGTGATACAGTGTAGAAGGCGTTATTGAAGTCCACATAGGCAACATCCATTGCCCTTCCTTGATCCACGCTCCTAGTTACCCAACCATAGAAATCTATGAAATCTGACATGACCCCCCTCCGTGAAGTCGTGCTGTCAGTTGCCCTGCAGTCCATTTGTCTCCAGTTACTCCATCAGCATCTCCTTCAGCAGTGACATCATTAATTTCCTCCACTGATGTAAGATTGTCTGGTCTGTAATTGCTAGCCTCGTCCTTGATGATGCTCTTGTGCAGGGGAACCACACTGGCCCTCTTCCAGTCCTCTGAAACCACCCCTGTCTCCAATGAGGCATAGAATAGTGTTGCCAGAGGAATGGCTAGCACCAGCTCAGTTAATTAAGTATCCTTTTATGGATCCTGTCAGGTCCAATCGCTCTCTTTTCCTTTAGGGCTTCAATCCCCAGCAGACTCTGTCATCCATAAATGGCCTTTGACACTAAGATCTGCAACAGGGTAGGCACTTTGGGAGGGTGGAAAAATGAGGAAGGACCTAGGTAAAGAAGAGGAATGGTCAAGAGTGTGACAGCTAAGATTCAATGAGGTATCAACCCACAGATCTTTCAGTATAAAATAAAAGTGAAATTAAATAAAGAAATGCAAAGAAGTGCAAACTGTGCATTTGGGGCATAGGAACCCAGGTGAGGCATACATGATGGCGGGGGATACTGACAGCTGGAAAACAGGAAAGGGATCTGAGGTTAATCATATCAGATGATCTAAAGATGGCCAAACAATGTGCCAAGGCCGTGGGGAGAGCTCTGGGATACTGGGGCATAGGAGAGGTACACCAGAGAAGAAAGGAACTGATGATGCCTCTGTACAAATCATTACTGAAACCTCATCTGGAGCACAGTGTCCAATTCTGGAGCCTGCTTCTCCTTAAGGACATAGACAGTGTAGAGACAGTTAAGAGAAGGCAACAAAATGGTGCAGGGCCTGTACCAAAAGTCATATGAGGAGAGACTGGAGGACCTCAATATGTATACCTGGATGAGAGGAGGGGGATATGACAGAGACCTTCAAATATCTCAAAGGTTTAAATAAGGTACAGCAGGGTAACATCTTTCAGAGAAAGTGATGCTCTAGAACAAGGGTTGATGACATGAGGCTGGAAGGGGTAGACTAAGGGGTAACATGAGGAAGTATTTTTACAGAAAGGGTAGTGAATGCATGGAACAGCCTCCCAGTGGAGGTGGGTGAAGTCGCAAATTTGGTAGGGAGTTCAAAATGCATGGGATAGTCATGGGGAACCCTAGCAATAGGAAATGGAAAAAGACAGTTCAAATAGGGTCTGTGGTTTATTCAGCAGGTAGAGAAATGGGCTCACCTGGTGGGCGTGTGGTACTTACTGGCCATCAATTTCTATTTTTCTGTGTTTCAATTTCTATGGGCGTGTCCACTCCTCCTCCCACCAGTGCCTGTTAGTGCATGTCATTCTGCTTCACCTTCCACTGTGAAGACCGAGCAAAAGTATTCGTAAAATGTTAGTTTTTTTTCTTGTTCTTCCTTTTCACAGTTCCTGCTCCATCCCTGCTGCTCACTGTACCACACTGGCATTTCTCTCTTCACTTGCATACCCGAAAAAGTCTTATCCCATTTTTATGTTGTGTGTAATGTAAGCAACATCTTGTGGCAATAGCACATTTCAGAGGTGTGTCAGTGTTTGCCAGTGCACGGATGATTTAGTGGGTGTCCCTCAGCCGCCAATCAGTGAGCATGCTGCTGATGACAGCAGTTTCAGAGAGCCAAAGGTTGAAGAGATCTGCTTTTGCAATCAGAGACAGACTCGTCATTGCAGCGGCTGATAACTCGCCTCAATTACATACCTTTCCTGGTGAAACATTTCAATAAATATGGCGACTCCGGCCATCTGCACACAATCCCGGAAAGCTGACATAAGTGTGCCTAATCCCTGTGTTGGCATGTCCCCCCACATTATGTGGCATACCATAACATGGCGGATCCTGCCCACCACACACCCCGAAAAGTCGATATCAGGTGCCCAATCCTCATGTCAGGACCCCTTAGTGTGTCTTTCTTGGTTAAACAGTTTCCTTCATTTCCAACACTGGGATGCTCAGTGTAACCTGCAAATGAAGAAACCTTCCTCACGGCCTTTTTTTTCCCCTGCAAACAAGAAAATGGTCCACCATTGTCTCCCTTGTCCCCATCACTATCGCCCTCTGCTAACCCACCTCCTGTACCCCCAACCATACTCCCTCCGAGGTCAGGAGCCACAGTCTTCTCTGAACCAGGACATGTCTGCACTCTTTCAAAGCTGAACTCATGGATGAAAGAAATGATGGTAAACTTTATAATGGGAGGGAATGGGGTTTCAACTTAGGTTGATATCTCAGTCTTTTTTTGAATTTTGGCCCAAATATTCAACATGAGGTTCTTGGGACCCCACCTCATGAACATGTCACTGTCTTTAGTTTCTTGGTCCCAAAGGTGATTTTATGATCGCTGCATGGAAAACCTTTTGGGACTGATTAACAAAATGACAGTGCTACTGTTCAAGAGGGAGGTTCCAAAAGTTCATGCTGCAAATTTGGTGAAAAATTCAACGTTCTAACATACATTGCTAGTCTTTACCTCCTTAGAACAGTATAGCTATCATTTTCATATCCTTCCTGAAATGTGTTTTCACACCTGTGGCACAAAATGGTGTGGTCACTGTGGGAAATCAACTTTGGGACAGATTAATAAAATCACAGTGCCACTGCTCATGAGAGGTTCAAAAATGCTCATGTTGAAAATCTGGTGAACAAATTCCAGACGAGCATTTGTTAATGCCAAATGTTGATTGCTTTTGCTCCATTGAGCTCGCTCACCCCTCAACCTCATTCATCCTGTTTCTCCGGCGCTGCAGGCTGCCTTTGTACTGGCTCCTGTCTGCATTGGCACCTTTGTCTGCCCACAAAGAAATCGCAGCTGTCCCGACAGAGCTCAATTGAGGTCCACCTCCCCTCCTCTCACACACGCTCATTCTGTTTCTCCTGGTGCTGCAGGCTGCTCTTTGTACTGGGCTCCTGTCTCTGTTGGTGCCTTTTTTGCCCACAAAGAAATCTGGAGCAGTCCCAACAGAGCTCCATTGAGCTCACTCACTCCACCCTCTCACTCGCTCATTCCATTTCTGCCAGCGCTGAGGCTGCCCTTTGTACTGGGATCCTGCCTTCATTGCTGCCTTTTCTGCCCACAAAAAGAAATTCACAACAGTCCCAACAGAGCTCTGTTGAGCTCACTCACCCCACTCTCATTCTGTTTCTCCCGGCGCTGCAGGCTGTCTTTTGTACTGGGCTTCTGCCTGCGTTGGCGCCCTTTTCTGCCCACAAAGAAATCTGAAGCAGTCCCGACAGAGCTCATTTGAGCTGCAACCCCTTTCACTCGTTTGATCCTAATCTGTCCCAAACACTGATTTTGGAAAGCAACTGCAGTATTCTTTGCGGAAATGTGAAAACACATTTTGGCCAGGATGTGAAAAATGACAGCTGTACTGTTCATAAGGAGGTGTGAAAAATGGCAGTGTTGAAAATCTGGCGTGAAAATATTACTAATTTGTTAAGTTACAAGGGTGCGTGGAAACTGCACAATGTACTCTCGTAACACAGTCATTTTATGGAGTTTCACACAAAATTTTCAACATAGGCATTTTAGGACCTCTGCTCCTGAACAGTGTCACTGTGATTTTCAAAATGCATCACGAACACTGATTTCCACAGTGCCCGTATATTCTGGCACCAGAAGTGGAAAACACATTTTGGCCAGGATATGAAAAATGACAGCTGCACTGTTCATAAGGAGGAGTGGAAAATGGCAATGTTGAAAATCTGGAGTGGAAATATTGCAAGTTATGAGCATGCATGGAACCTGCGCAACACACATTCAAACACACTCATTTTATGGACTTTCATCACAGAATTTTCAATATTGGCATTTTAGGACCTCTGCTCATGAACAGTGTCACTGTGATTTTCTTAATGTGTCCTTAACACTGCTTTCCCACAGCAACTGCTCTATTTCATGCTGGAACTGCGAAACACATTTTGGCCAAGATGTGAAAATGACAGCTATACTGTTTATATTGAGGCCAGAAAGATGTCAATGTTGAAAATCTGGAGTTAAAATATTGCAAATTGGTGAAGTTATGAGCGCGCATGGAAACTGCGCAATGCAAGCTCAGAATACAGTAATTTTATGGACTTTCATCACCAAATTTTCAACATAGGCATTTTAGGACCTCTGCTAATGAACAGTGTCACTGTGATTTTGTAATGTGCCCCAAACACTGATTTACCACAGCGACCACGCTATTCTGTGCTGGAAGTGTGAAAACATATTTCTGCCATGATGTGGAAAATGACAGCTATACTGTTCATAAGGAGGTGCAGGAAAATGGCAATGTAGAAAACTCGAGAGAAAATATTGCAAATTTGTAGTTATGGCGTGCGTAGCAACTGTGCAACACACACTCATAAAACAATAATTTCTTGGATTTTTCCACCTAAATGTGCAACATAGACTTTTTTAGAGCCCACCATGAACACTGCCACTGCCATTTCTCAACTGGTCCCGGAAGGTGATTCCATGCAGTAACCGCAGAAATTACCTTTCAGGGCCAAATAATGCCATGACAGTGGCTGAATTCATGAGGAGGGCCCAAAACCCCATGTTGAAAATTTGGTGCGAAATTCCAAAAATGCCTGAGATATGCATCAAAGTTGAAAATACCATATTTATGCCATTATACAGCTTACGGCATTTCCTCAGTTCCAGTCGGCTTTGAATAGTGCAGATGTGTTCCCGTCCACTGAAGATTGCAGCTGGGCTCCAGAAGTAAGTATGGGTGGGGGTGTGTGGGAGGTGGGGTGCACAGAGGGTGGGCACAGGTTGGGGAGGGGCAGCTGGACTCGACGGGCCATTTTTGCTTTGAAGGTAAAAAAAAAATAAATAAAAATCTGGGACTTTTTTTTTTTTAACAGGGACATTTATGGACATTTGACATGCTGGGATGAGCTCCCAGCATGCCACTATGTTGTGTTGGGGGGACTGTAGCTGATGGGGATTGGACACCCCATTGGTATATACAGGGGGTGCAATAGCTGAGGGGGTTGGGCACCCCCCTCGGCACACACCTATGCTTGGTCATGAGGAGGACATGATGCTGATGGGGAGTAGGCTCCCCATCGGCAACCTGAATGCACGCAGGGACTGAAGCAGATGGGGATTGGGGCCCCTGTTGGCAAACAACCACTGTTGGGGGGTCACATGCTGCTGAGGGGATTGGGCACCCTCTGCACTGGGGCTTCACTATTGTTTGAGAACACTGTGGCAAGCCACCACCATGTTCACAGACAATATCACAGTAGCAAGGTTCCGCCCAGCAATGATGGGTCACTCCTCATTGCAGTGGAATGGCTTACATTGCAATGACGAGGCAGCCCCTGATTGCAGTGGCTGAAACCTTATAAGATTGTGGCACACTGGCTGAATTAGTGTCAGCGGCAGTGTGCCACCCCATTCGGGAAAGGCTGGCCAAGCCTCCAAAGGCTGTGGGGCATTGGCCACAACAGTGCTGCACCTCCACAACCTGCTTCTGCAGCAAGCTGCCTAATATGTTTCTTGTGCATGCGGCAATCAAGATAAAAATTATTTAGTTACAGGCATGCTTTGCACAGTTTCTATGCACATTTGTAACTTCGCTAATTTTTCACATTTTCACTCCAGATTTTCAACATTGTCATTTTTCACACTGCCTCATGAACAGAATAGCTGTCATTTTTCACATCTTGCAAGAAATGTGTTTTACACCTGTGGCACCAAATGGCACAGTCACTGTACAAAACCACCTTTCGGGATTGAGTAACAAAATGATAATGCCACTGTACATGAAGTGGGGTCACATAAAGCCCATTTGAAAATTTAGAGCAAAATACATCAAACAGCTGGAGCATTAGGATTTCCAACCATAATACCCTACTCTGCAGAGACTGACAGGCATCGGGGTGTGACTTGGGATCATCATCTGTAATGCTTATGCCATTCCACCCCACCCTGCAGCCAGTGACAGGCATCAAGGTGTGCCTTGTTTTTGCCCCCATTCACCCTATTCTGCTATACTGCACCCATCTCAGTGTATTTCCTTATGGAATGGGGTGAGCATAACGCCAAAGACCCTAGGCACACCATGACACCTGTCGGTGTCTGCAGAGTAGGGTGAGGTGAAATGGCATGAGCGCAGTGGCCCACACCCAAAGTCACACCCCAATGCCTCTCAGTCTCTGCAGGGTGGGGTTGAGGTTGGTGTCAGTTCAACACATCACTGCCATTCCTATTATGAATCTCTCTGTCTCCTGCACTACCAGTGCCTATGCCAGCAAGCCAACATTCAGCACTGACGAATGTGTGTTGACCTCTGGGCTGATCCTCTTCTCAGACTGAGCCTTTGCTGTTCCTACCTCCTTCCTGCCTCCCATTTATTGTCTAGGTATACCTCATTGTCTGTCTCAGTTAGGGTGTCCTTGTACTTCCTGAAAGCTGTTTTAAATCCCTTACTGGCTTAGACTCATTTGAGAACCACAGTGACATCTTTTTCTCTTACCCTGCTTACTACTTTCGAACAGCTTACCTCTGTTACCCTAGTTATTCCTCCTTTATTCTTTCCCATTGTGCTTCTTCTCTCCCTCCACCACTATCCCCCTTCAAGGTATTTCTTAAGGCAGTCTCCATTCTTTAGAATTATAATCTTCTCTTGCATTTCTTTGTTCGATGATTTAGAACTCTTATCAGTTAGAGTATGTAAATGTTGGTGCTCAAAGTTACTATATATGAAAATAGACAGTTATTCATAAAGTTTTATAATGGTGGTTCTTTTTTAAGCAGCTCTGATATTTGCCTAAATGCAAAGTATCCTGGAGGTGAAAGCACCAAGCTATGAACATGGAGATCCAACAGACCTGGATTTGAACGCCACAGTCTCAACTTGCTTACTGTGTTGCCCTGATCAAGTCACTTAATCTCCTGTGTTCCTGGAATACACCTGGAAATGAGCTTCAGCTCAGTATGACTTTTCGAGCCAAACCATGTGAAATAAAATTATATGTGTAATAATTCTTAATACAGATCCATGTGGTGAGCTTTTAGACCATGGTGCTCTAAGCTTAATGTGCCATTATATAATTTAAAGGTATTCAATGTAATATTGCATGTGCCATAGCTGGTATCCAGTTTTTAGGAATGGAATCTTGCCATATGATATATTAAACAAAACAACATTAGTATTTTTGCAAAGTAGAAAGTAGAAGTGCACCAGTTGTTCTTCATATTTTGTTATTGCTGTATTCTTCCCTGCTATTTTCCCTCCCTTGTGTCACACCTGAAAACTAAGCTCCAACTCAGTGTGACAATATCAGTCACCAACTTTTAAATAAAAAGAAAAACAAGTCTAGTTAACATAAGCCTGCAAATTAAACTGTGTATATACTGTATATATATATCTATATATATCTATATATATCTATATCTATATATATCTATATACAGTATGTATATATATATATATATATATATATATATATATATCAGTAGGCAATGATTTTGCATTGCAATGTAGATAGGCAATCTATATATTTTAACAGTAGTGCTCTTTCCTGGCATGTCTCATCAAATAAAATATTTAAATACTCTGGTTTTAAATTATTTCACATTTATTACATGCATGTCTAAAAAAGACAGATTTCTTCCTGCCTAGTTCATTTGGTCTTATTTTAATTTGTTTTCTAAACACACGTCTTTCAATTCTACATATGTCCATAATAGTGGTATTGTATTCCAAGGTATTTGTTTAAGGAACAAAATGTGTAATTATTCAGCCTTGCATGGGCTGGTAGAGAAAAACTGCACACTGTACTGCAAAGTAGTACAACGTGCTGCATTGGTCATTTCTTAACAATAGAATCTGTTGGATTTCACTTTATGAACTGTAAGGCAGGTCTGGATTGAATTCTGGATCATCAGTGACAGAAGAAGGATAGGCAATCAGCACGTGGACCAGAAATATTTCTGAGAAGCAAACACAATGATTCAAGCCTGACTCCCCACCCCACCCCACAGCCCAGCAGGCTGTCATTCATGTATCCCTGCTGGGTGGAACCACAGACTTGAGACAGAAAAAAACAGTACTTTTTGTTTCTAATTACAAAAGGTGAAAGGTGAATTCAAACTAGCTTCTGGCAAGTTAGAGCAAAGGGCTGAGTCCTGGAGAGCTTTAAGGAGCCCAGCAAGTACTAAGGAGGAGTCTCTGCATGGATTACCTCACTGAAGTGACTGAAAAATTAAAGAGTGTGTCTTTAGGATAATCACAGAGTGCACAGATAGCTTTGCAGAGCTCAAGACAACAAAAACTGAGGAGCCTAGGAGGAGATTTGGGATGCCTGCAATATTTATCCACTATATCATGTTACCAGTGAAATAGCAGGAGCATTTTATTAAAGAAATATAATAAACAGAGAATGGCTTTTTTCAATACTTTCATGAAATTGTGATCAGAACTATGCATGGATGAACTGGTTTCATGAAGAATCTCCAGAGAAAGTGGATGGCAAATTGAAGAGTGTGTTGGGAGCAAAAACATAACCGATGTTTTTTACAAAGCAGTGCTAATAGATTTGACAAACCAGAAAATACAAAGAAAGCACTTAAAGGCAGCAAAGACCTTATCTTGAACAGGATGACAGTTACCGTAAGCAGTGCAACTCGACTGCTGCTGGCAAGGTTTTGCTGGAATTCTGGAGTGAAAGCTGGGCAGCAGATACAAGCCAACCAAGGCTGCGCCTATCACATAAAGGTAAGTGAGCTGTGTGTTAGTGAAGTTTGACAGCAGCTATTAACCCTTTCTCTGACAGGGAACCTTTTCATACATTCTAATTATTTCTAAGAGATTGACATAAAATGGTATAGTACTATAAGCTATCACTTAAATTAACTTACAATGTGGCTCATTGTCATCTGCCACCAGTTACACTGCACTGTTTAGAACACAGGTTTGTGATATGTAAATGGCATTTGCTTATATAATTTGTGTGATGTTGAGATATATATATATATATATATATATTCTATAAAAAAGGGTGATTAAATGGATGTTAAAAGCAATTTAAAATGGGCAACAACAAAGCAGTGTTTTTTGTTAAATATTTTACAAACACAGGTAAAATACAATTTTAGTTCCCTACTGGGTCAGTTCACCATAAGTAGAATGGTGCACATGAAAACCACTCAACAGAGACAGCACGGGCAGGAATAGCAACAGGGTGCAAAACTGATAAATGGTCTCTCTTGTGATTTGTGCACCCTGTTTCTTTTCCCTCACAGAGGATAAGTCCACTGCTGGGATAATGGTCCACCAAGCAGCTACCATGGCTCAATAGGATGAGCAACATACAGCAATGGAGGGGGTGCGTTTATGGACCGGTATCGAATCCCAATCCCAGATGCATGTAATTTTTTCTTATTTATAGTGTACAACTGTTATTTTAGTTGGGGTGGTTCGTGGGGCACAGACCCCCATAACAGGGTGTGCATGGGCATAGCCCCCACAAAACATAGAGAAATGCTACTGGTAATATATCGCGCTATATTTCCAGCACGGTATATTGCTGCGGTATTGTGTCATGCAACATTATGACCTCATGCCTTGTAGTTCTGACATCCTGAACTCTTTGTACTGTGCATTAAAAGGTTAGCAGGATGAGCATTTACACATCAGAACTAATCAATAACTTCTGATGGGAGGATGGCTGGAGCATCCCTCTGGACATTCACCTTCTGGGAGGGAATTTCCACAGTCTGCTATGTTAGCACCACATGGGGACTCATAAATGTCAGAGGCAATGTGGAGATGGTATTAGGCAGGAGACACACCATGCATGGCACAACATGTACACCCACCAGTTATGCTTGCATAACCAGTGAATGTCAGCATCTCAGGAATGTCATAAAAGGGAAGAAAACATGGCCATGGAAGGATGATGTCCTACTCTTCCCAGGCCCCACACTGCTGATGAGGCAATAAGGATCTCAACCTTGGATTCAGTCCCTGCTGGGAGTAGTCCCCTATGCTTGTGGCCCTGCTGTTGGACATAAGGCAATGAGGGGATTTGGAGATCCCAGTAACTCCTCAGAATGGTGATTGATGGTGCTAGGAAGGCAAGATCTGGCTACAGGGGCTGCTAGCTGGAAGGAATATAAAGAGTGATTCAAAAATAAAACCTAAACAACAACTCACATTTTCTGGCTCAGAAAATAATGAGCATTTAATTTTTCTGCAGTCTTCAGGTGCAATTCATGAACCATGGAGCATAAATGAAACTAGAGATTATTGGCAGGATTTGTTTCATGGCCCTGTACTTTTCCATACTGGTGGCATAAGAAGTGAGAAGTTGAAAACTCCTGTAAGAGTGGGCATGTGTATTTTGTGAGGATTCCTACAAAATGGGTTTGGCATGTGAATTAGAAGCCTCTACATTTGAACATTTAGCTTATCTTCTAGTCAATCACATGTTTAATATCAAAGAAAGGAAATTAGATGTAAAAGTTAGTTCTTCACAGTTGGTGTCAGTGACAACTGTCAATAACTTGTCTCCATCCACTTATCCTGAATCACTAATTAAAATGAATGAATCAGTTCCTGACATTCCGGCATCTCAGTGGTGGTAAGCTCACATAGTGTGCTGTAAAGAGTGTGTAAGGAAAACAAATGTGTTAATCAGTACATGGCTTTTCCTGTTAAAATTAATAAATAATTGTACCTCTCACTTTTCTCTCACAAAGTGGATTGGTTACATCTGACCAGAGTGGTTGGATTTAAATTAGTCATTCAATATTTAAAGAGCTAGACATTCAAAGAGAAACTGCCACAACATTTTGACACACTTTCATTTTGCTCCAAAATTCAGAATTTCCAGGATTTGTTTATAATACTTACAGATAGCAGGCATACATATATATAACTAAGCTTTCTGTCCATTTGCATTTCCTCCTCCCAGTACTCCAGTCATTCATCTGGAGCCAGCTCAGCCCCTAAAATGCTACCCCATGGTACAAGCTCGATAGTGCAGGCAGCCATCATATAGTTTATGCTGTGGTTTCCCCTGTTCTGTCCTTTGACCTCCATCCTCCCTGGTGGCATGCCCAGTCTACGTTCTGGTCTTGCACACAGTCAGCATGGTTGCCAACAGAAGGGCATGCTACTTGGCCTACCATTGCGGTCACAGCAGCAGGTGTGCCACCAACCCACCTTAGTTAGTGGCATTCTGCCAAGGGTAGTGCTCTTCCAGCTGAGAGCTGAACACTCATTGCCAGTGCCTCTAGTCCACTCTCTGACCCTGGGTCACTGGACCATTGAGCAGACTTAGGCAGGAATTTTTCATACGTCTTATTAGTGCCCAACACATTTCTGAAAATTCAGTTTTATGACAGAAAGAAGAATGTTGGTACTTTGAGTTCTTTTCCAAAACTTGGTGAAAATGTGAGACAACCCTTTTTTAAAGAGCTAGAAGAACAAAACACACCAGATAGGAAAATGTTGTGAATTTTAAGAGGTTGTTAGTTGTAACTTTTCATTTCTGAAGTATTTTTTATTGCTCCTTGTGCTAATTAGAATGCTTTGTATGTGATTGTATTATGCAGGATGTGTGGAACAGCACACTGCCTGGCAGCTGACATATCTAAAAAATCTAATTAACTAAAGGAAAAGTATCTCATATTTCAAAAGTAATGGTTACTTTTCAAAAACTAGTATTAGTTTTAGGCAGTACACTAGCTATTTAAAATACCTGTCTTGTCCATGTTTCAATGTATAATATCACACAGACTGTCGAGGAATAAAAGGCTTACTCTGTATGGACATGCGAACAAAGTTTCTATCCATAGCAAGTTTAGGTAGTGAACTGCAACCTCAGTATTCTTAGCACAGTGCTCTAACCACGAGCTAGCCATTGTCAAAGGACCATTATGTAGTCCAACGCATCCCAAAATGTTATTTAAAAAGCATCAAGAATAAACATTAAAAATAGCGTCTTATCTGGATATTGTTTTATTGTGGCTGCAGAGAGGGCTAAGATGCATCCTAAATGCCTCCTCCTACACATTACAGACTATACCCAGTTCTAGTACAGTAGTGACACATATCCAAGCATAACTGTCAGAATGTTTCCTACTGATGATGTTTTGCCCTTGATGGTATTCTTCCTCTGCTGTCTAGTCCTACTTTGAAAGCCTGAAGAGTATTTTTAAATGCTGTCATCCAGCAGCTTGCAGCAGTTTGACCACCTTTGAGATTCCAGCCCAGGCAGTGCCTTCTATCCATTTTGTCTGCCAGAAACATACAGAGCTCTCACATAGTTGCTTCGCAAGAAGACAAACTTGAAGCCTGAGGCATAAACACATAAGTATAGCACTACTAGAATAATTTACTACTGTTGACTAACTGTGGTTTACAATCAGTCAGTAAGTAAGCAGACACAGTTCACTTAAATATGTTTTAATACTTTTGTGTTTCATTGTTTCAGGAAAGGAGGTTAAAATCAGCAGCCCAGTAATGCTATTTTTGAATGTCTTTTTAGTTTTTAAATTGGTGCAAAGAAAATCATATCTTTATCTAATTTAGGCACGGTATATTCAGTTTCCCAAATATAACTACTTAACAGAACTTCAGGGTAGAGTACATTGTGAAAAGAAAAAATCACTTCACCAGTGACAGCATTTTTGAAACTGGGAGGTTTAGTAAAGTAAAATAGAAACCAAAGCTAGTGTCAGTTCAAATATGGGTCATTATACCAAGAAATGCTAATCAAAGACAGTTGAGCAGTGTTACTTCCATTTCATAATATGTGAATTCAGAAAACCTTTACCCTAGAAATATAGAACACAGAATATGCCAGCAGAAAAGGACTGTTGGCCCACCCGGTATGCCCAGATGTCCCTACATATTCTGCCCACCAACCCTAGCTGGTCTCTGGCAAACCTCATGCCACCATGCCTCTTTTCTACAGTATCCTTATGTTTATCCATGTATGCTTGCCCCCACTGTTCTAGCCTCCAGCACATACATTGGTAGTATGTCTCCAGGCATATGCCATTGTTTCAGAGAATAAATATTTACTCATACTCTCTTGAACTCGATCCCAGCTTCTCCAGCTGCAGCAGAAGCCATATGAAGAGAGACTGAGAGAGCTTAATATGTATACTTTTGATGAAAGGAGGGACGGGGGACATGATAGAAATGCTCAAGTACCTCAAGGGAATCAACAAAGTCCAGGAGGGTAGCATCTTTCAGAAAAGAGATGTGTAACAAGGGGCACAATTTAAAGATAGAGGGGTATGGCTCAGGAGTAATGTGGAGGAAATTTTTTCACAGAGAGAGTGGTGGATACATGGAACAGCCTTCCTGAGGAGATCATTGGGTCTAAAACAGTGGGGAATTCAAACATGCATGGGACAGACACAAGATAATTATAGTTGGGGTTGCAGGAAGTAGGCTGTTGGTTAACTAGAATCTGCAGCTTATCCAGTAGGTAGGGAAATGGGCAGACTGGGTGGGCTAAGTGATCTTATCTCGTCAAAGTCTATGTTTCTATGTTTCTTTATTTTCTTCGTGATGCTCTCTGGTACTGGTGCTGGATCTCATTTGAGAGAGACTTCCAATAACCCTGTTCTCCTTTGAGGTACGATAGTTCTTGAATATGTACCTCTCTCTGCCTTCTTTCAAGGGTGTCTATGTTGAGATCCCTCAGTCTCTCCTCATAGACTTTTATGCAAACCCTGAACCATTTTTGTTGCCCTTCTCTGACTGCCTCCACCCTATGTGTGTTGATTCTGAGGTGTAGTCTTCTAAATTGGATGCAGTACTCCAGCTGGGTTGCACCAGTGAGTGATACAGCAGTAACACCACCTCCCTCCTCCTGCTGGAGATACCACTCGCTCTGCACCTCTGCATCCCACTAGCCTTTCCCACTGCCTTGTCACACTACTGTGTGACATGGAGGTCCTCATATATGATACCCTCAAGGTTCCTTTCCTTTTCACTGATAGTCAGCCCCTCCTCCTATACTCAGTACTGGAGTTTATATGCCTTAGATGCATAATTTTCACTTTTTGGCATTGAACCCAACTGTCCTGTTTTTGACCATGACTCAAGTTTCCCATGATTCCTGCACATTTTCTCCACCCTGTCCTGAGTATCCACCCTATAGCAGATTTTTGTGTCATCTGCAAAAGGCATACCTTCTCTTTCAGTTTCTCTGAAAGGTTCCCTATAAAGACATTGGAGAGGACCTGAGCTGGGTGAAATTAGCAAATTCCAAATTCCTCTTTTTCATGCTAGTACCCACATCCCATCAGTCAAACATCTCCCAACCCACCTGTACCAGCACCTCAACTCTTCCTGACTTTGTCTGATCCCACCCTATACCATCCATGTACCCTGGCCCATGGCACCCACCCCTGGAAACCCTTCCACTGCCTACCCTACCTCTACATAGCCCCTACTTGTCCTTGCCCTCCCTACCCTTTCTAACCCTGCACATTCCTTTGTTCCCATGACCGCCTTCCCATCCCTAAGTACCCACCTGAAACTTACATACTACCACCCCCTGATCAGAGCCTTGGTCTTCCTACTAATCCTATTGGGTAATATAAATCCAAACCCGGCCCAGTCTCCTCCAACCCACCAGTTGCACAATGGTCTCCAGATAGCCTCCATGAACATATGCAGCCTAATGAAAATTGGATGCCCTCCGTGCTTGGTAATGCTGCATCAACCAGACATCATAACCCTGGTTGAAACCTGGCAGTCCAAATCCATTCCTGACTCCTTTGTCTCCTCCCAGGCTATATTATACCATGAGGACCGAGTAGGCAAATGCAGGTGGCTGTGCAATCTATACCAGGGACACAATCATCAGACAAGCGCTCCTGCCCCTGCTCTTGTAAATGGGGCCCAGGCCCTTCACCTCACACTTGCTCCTGACCTCCAGGGCCCTCTATATCTCACCACTGCCTCACGCTCCCAAAGAACCAGAACCCGGCACTGTTATCTTTAACAGAATATCTTATACCCACCACCACAAGGCAGAACAAATCCTAGTGGGGACCTAAACATGAACTGGCTCAGCACCTCCTCATCTACTACCCGAGATTCTTTCACTGCCTTAGACCTGACACAACTGATTTACCAACCCACCAGAGTAAACCCAAGGAGAGGTACCAGTACTACTCTGGACATCGTTATCACCAACTGCCCCAATAAAATTCATAACATCCAGGTCCTCCCAGACTCACTAAGTGACCACTCCCCTATCCTATTCCTTTGGATGGCCCCACTCCCAAACCCACAGTCCTGACCATACCTCCGCAGGCTCTTCCGCCCTGGTGGCCTGATGAAACTCAGCATTTCTCACCCAGATCAATTGGGCCCCCATTTACCATGCACCGACACAGACACTGCCTCACCTTTTCTCCCACACCTTTAACAAGGCCTGGACCTTCTTGCCCCCCTCACAGGAGGTCGACCCAAAACATAATGCATCCTGGGTTACCCCTTCCTACTACAAATGCTCAGAAATAGAGATAACCTCTGGCACCTTGCCACTGAAATGGGCCAGTTGATGGATAGACAGGCCTACAATGCTGCTTGGAACAAGTGCACATGGGCCGTCTGTAGTCAAGGCTGACCATTACCAGGCCACCTCATCTCCTCCTGGGGAGTGCCCGGACTTTCTGGGACAATGCTAAACAACTAAATGGGAAACCATGCCCCCCATTCCAGCTCACAATTGATGGCTCCACCTTCACTGACCCTGCCTGCATAGCTAACTACCTAAACACCACCTTTACCAACCTTAGCTCTGTCCTCCATAGTAATTGCTTTGACCTCCCCCACCCTACCTCCCCTGACCTCCAAAGCCCCAGTTTCCATCTATGTAGGGTATCTGCCCAGGAAGCCAGACCACTCCTAATTAAAGCATTAAAAGGCAATAGTCTCGCAGCAATTCCCTGGACACCAGTATTCTCCTGCTGGTGCTGGATGAAGTCCTTTCCCCACTCACCAGCTTACTCAACTGATCTCTGCCTGGGGCAACTCCCCACTGCATGGAAAACTGCCATAGTCACACCCTTCCATAAAGGGGCGACAGGTCCTCCACCAGGAACTACAGACCTTTCTCCATTCTTCCTCCCTCTCCAAAGCCCTGGAAAAATGGTGTCCATTCAAATTACAGAATATCTTACTAAACATAACATCCTGTGCCCAGAGCAGCATGGCTTCCATGCTGGTCACAGTACCAGCACTGCACTAGTTGAGTTCTCCAATTCCACACCCTCCCTGGACACTAGCTCAATAGCTGGTGCAGTGTTCATTGAGCTCTCAAAGGCTTTCACACTGTCTCCCACCCCTTCTGCTGAATTCCTAGGCCACACTGGTTTCTCCACTGGCCCTCTCGCCTGGTGCTCAAGCTATCATCTGCTTGCTCCCAATGTGTAAAAATTAATGGAATACTCCAAACCCTCGACCCATCCAATTAGGGTACCTCAGGCTCCATCCTGGGGCCCCTACTCTTCTTTATCTATCAAACACCCTGCCTAATGCCTGCTCTGGCAATATTCATATGTATGCCAACGATGTCATCATTTTGCCACCCACCATAATCCCATCTCCCTCCAGGACACTCCACAACAATCCTACTATGATGCCGAGGCATGGTTTAAAGAGCACAGACTCGCCATTAATCTTAAAAAAAAAAACAATGTTTTCGCCCACCCCAAAACAAAGCCCTGCAACTTCCCACTCCATATCCTCCCTAGTACCATTCAACCACTTGAGCAAGTCTGCCCTACAAATACCTTGAGGTCACCTTCAACTCAGCCCTCACCTACCACACCCATATTGATGCCCTTGCATCCACCACTAACACACGGCTTGGCATCCTCAACCGCCATAAAACTGCCTCCCACCTGATGTTCTCTGACTGGCAGTTACATCTTCAGTACTGTCCCTTGAGTATGGCCTGCCAGTCTATGATGCGGCTGACACTACCGCCTCAACAAAATTGCCCACCCTAAATAAGGCCTGCAGACTGATTAGTGGTGCCCCCATGCTCACACATACTTGTCTTCTATGATGAAGCAAAATTGCTAAACCTTGATGAATGGCTACGCTATCAAACCTACCTCCTCACAAAGAAAACTCTGCTCGGGCTATCCCTCCCAGGGTGACAGCCTCCATCCGCCATACCCAACCCTCTATCACAACCAGAACCTCGAGCAAGACCAGTCTTCTGGTCCCCAGATCCAGGGACCACCCACGGACAGAGGTCCTTCTGCTACAGAGGTCCATCTTGGTTTAACTCGCTCCCTGCTCCTATCTCCAAAGCCCCACAATCTCCACCTTCAAAACTGCCCTTCGGAGCCAACTGTTTAGCACTAAGCTGCACCTGTCTGTAAATGGTGCCTTGATCTCCACACTTGACAACACCCCTTAGGCAGCACTCAAACTCACCCTCCCCCACTTCTCCCCTGTAGCCTAATGCCTCTGTTATTACCAGCATGTTCTCAGCTGTATCATTGTAATGTCTATCAAATTGTTTAAAATGTACGCAACCACTCTAGGTAACCCTAAGTATGTGACACTTATGCTGTAAACTAAAATTTATTTTCTGTTTGTCCTCAATGTGATGTGGTACTTTTTGAAATGAGCCTCTGGCTCAAAGGTTGTAAACCGATGTACAAATAAATAAATAAAAATAAATATAAAGAATTTTCATGAAATTCTGTGAAATGTCACAACAGTTGGGGAATTTTCCAAAATTCTTTAATTGGTTATAACTAAGTCCATGTTAGATCTAGAGATTGTGATGTTGGTCCAATTATTATGTAGCATGGGCCCTAAAAGTGTGCCAAGTTTCATAATAGTTAAATGAAGGGTGGAGAAGCTATAGGGGCTCAGAATCTGGAAACTTAATATCCACATGAACATTTCTAAAAATATTTCTCTGATTACAAGTTATCCACCTTAGAAGCTAGATAACTGAAAACTTAGATACATGCTTTCTTGGAAGAGTCATAAAATCTGGTAAAAGAGAAGTACTGGTTGGTACATTATAAGTTTTAGCCATGATCTGCCTCAAGATGTGACTTTCTGAATTTGCTTCTGAATCTGGTTGTCTGCATGGCAGCATGACACTCTGATGCTGGGACATGGGCATTCACATAAATCCCTAATATTTATGGTCAGTGAACCCTAACAACATAGGGGGCATTGCATGGGCAACCATGCACAATCAACCAGTTGTGCCACAGAGGGGTTCTGATTACCTCAGATCTCGAGAGTGGTGCCTTTGAGTTCTGAGATAATCAAAAATTTGAGGTGGCACAATTATTGGTTGGGCATGCTGCTCATGCACTATTTTTTATGGTGTATAGTCCCACCCTTTACCAAGAGACTTGCCAATACAGTTTTAACACTTTTTATTTTTAAATACACAAAAAAGTCCATGGCCACATCATATTCTGGGAGTTAGGCTGGTTGCTAAGATGTGTTATTTGCTGCTAAGGAGCAGACATCCTTATGTTTGTGGCACAGCCTTCTATTGGCTGTCAACTGGTGTGGGAAGGATTTTAAAACAATGTCAGTTGTACATCTCACTTAGTGAGGGGGGCGGGTGAGGGAGCAGAATTTCCTTCCATGAGTAAATTTACATATCTGGTTGATCTTGATTTTCATTTACTGTTTTTGTGCTGTGCTTCTGTTTTTCTGATCTTCTATGAATTCTTTCCTCTCATCAGCTACTTTTTGAAAATTCCTCTGCCGCCATTGTGCTAGCTGCATTTGCTTAACTGCTCACAGAGTGCACAGCAGTGCTGTTGCTGAACGTTGGTGTTTTGTTTACAAGACAGTGCTTGAACTTGTGAAGTTTTTGAAATGTTGTTATACCACAGCAGGGTACAATCACATTCTACAACCTTTAAACTGTGGTACAGTATAACAACATTTTGAAATCCATTGATTTCCATACACAACAAGGGCTGACTATAAACTATACTGGTGATATTCTGTTGTCTAGTTTTAAACTTATAGGGGCTTAAAATTTAGCAGTTTTCGTAATTGAAAATGTAATTTTCAAATTTCCAAACATTTGGAGGCTTATAACTCAGTTGGTTCACCCACATTTGAGAACAGTCAAAACCTAGATGGTCAAAACACACTGTGCAGAGAACCCAGAAGACATGGGTCAAAAGCATGTTAAAATTATATAAACTAACTCATAACCATGCATGCTGTTTTCACTGTGTGGTTTTCAGTCACACGGCTCTTTCTTTGTGATCTTGATGGGACACCAACTCAGTCAACTTTGAAGATAGAGATTTGAAACTTGGCACATATACGTATGGGCATTGCTAAGCTCAACATACCAAATTTGGTGCAATTTGGACAAAACATTTTTGGTTTATGTAGTTGTTAACTGTAATTTTAAAATGTCCAAAGGTTTAGAGGCATGTAACTCAGGCATCTTTAACGATAGAGATCTAAAACTTGGTACACATCTGTATAGGAATTGGCACAGTCAGAATTCCAAAACTGGTGCAATTTTCACAAATATTTTGTGCAGTAGTTGGAAATAATCAAAATCACAAAGCTGGTGAAATTTCATGAAATTTTCATGAAAATTTCACAAAGGTGAAACCAGCATTTAACCAGAATTCTGCTGGTGGAAGATAAATTTCACCCAGCCTAAAGAGGACCAGTACCAATACAAACCCTGTGCTACCCTCTGGTCACTCTCCTATCCTTAGTTAGTGCCACTAACCACTGCCCTCTGTCTCCTATCCATTAGAACGTTTCTAACTCAACTCATCACTTTGGATCCCACTGCTAAACTGATCAATATCTTTATCAGACTTCTGTGCAGCACAGTGCTGAAGGACTTGCTAAATTCAGACAGGCCACATCCTCTGCACTTCAATGATCTATGTCTCTGGTTACCTTGTAAAGAAATATATCACATATGTTTGGCATGACCTTTCCCTTGTGAATCTGGGCACCTGTGGTCTTGTAGTCCACTGGATTCAAGATGATCTACCAGTCTTTCTTTCAGTAAGGTTTATATGAATTTCTCCCCACTGAAGTAAGATTGACCAGCCTCTGGTTGCTAGCATCCTCCCTGCTGCAACTCTTTGTAGAGTGACCACGCCAGCCTATCTTCTGTCCTCTAACTATTGTTTAAGAAAACAGGTGTCTCAGAGGCGATGAAATCCAGTGCTCACCTGGGGTTGCTGACCCTCTACTTGATACCAAAAGTCCAACAAAATGTCAAGTACTCTTGAGCTGCAGCATAGCAGGACCCAATAATAAAGGAGATCTGCTCTAAAATATATTTATATTGGTATTATTACCTGCAAGTTTTGACCATAGCCTTCCTTAGGGGTAATGTTAATGTGACAAGAGCCCGCCTTAGACATCACTTTCAGTTCTGCCACCTGTGGTTTTAATTAAGCAGTTACAAAATCGGAAACAAAAATTAGTGACTGTGGGGAATTTTGAACCTGTGGCATCAAAACATATTTTTCATTTGAATAAAAAAAATTATGAAACTAAAGCTATAACAATCTTTCAAAAAATGTATATTACTGAAGCAATATATATACAGTATATATATGTATTTATATATCTATATATCTATATATATATATATATATATAAATATAATACTATTTGAATACCCAAACTAAGGAGTTTTTGCTTCATAATGCTATTGCCATACCAGTAAACAACATCTAACCCAGACTTTCAAATGGACAAAAACCTTTCCTTTTAATTTTACAAATGAAAGCATATACCCAATAGAAAATAAAGAAAGCAGTGGAGATGGTCCAAAGGATCAGGAAAAGTGATCATCCTCCTATAACCATAAACCACAAACTGGGGACATAGGGATTAACTAGTCCAAAATCTCAATGTACCACGATGATGCAAACTGAAAAAGAGAAAGAGAAACAAAGAAATCAGTCAATGCATAATTTAAACAGTATAAACACTGAACTTGAGCTCACACCTCCCTTAGTTCTTTTAGTACCCTGGGAGTATTCTGTTATAGCACAGCCCTGTCAACCTACAGGGCTGCAAGTTGTTCAGAACTCTTTAAGAAGGTCACGGTAAACCAGTTAGGGTCCGTGGAGACATACCAGATAAGGACCATCAGGGCAGACTGAGTGAGCCAAGCAGTCCTTTTTTTTTTTTTTTTTGTATGCAGTTTACTCCCCAGTAAACTCTACAGGGGCTATGACCCCCTCCTTTGAAGGGTAAATCCTCTGGCCAGGATCCCCAGCTCATCCACCCCAAGGTTCCCCACAGATTCCCCTCCATGGCAGGGTCAGGTGGCAGGTGCCAGCATCCCTCCCCAGTACATCAGATCTGGTGATGGGAGGTGGACTTATTGGAGTGATTGAGCCATCACGTTTCCTGTTCAGCCCAGCATTTTCCTCCATTTTTCACTCACACCTACATCTGTGCAATGGGCAGGTGGGCAGTCTATGCCCCTGTGGATGCAGCCAATTGCCATGGAAGTGGCCAACCCTTGCATGGCTGCACACCTGCGCCAACACTCAGTGACCGCTAGGTGTCAGCTGACAGTGTGCAACACAAATCCCCCCAGGAAGGAAAGCAGTCCTCTGGACAGTCCATCCTTCCTCCTCCAGCCAGCCCCTGAGTGACCTGAGTCCATTCCCAAACTCGGGTCGCTGGCATGGTGTGAGGTAAGGTGTCCTGCGTCTTAACTCTCAGTGCCACCAAGCCAGCTGAGAAGTCCTTGTCTACCAACAGATTCTGTTTCTATGACTCTTTCTGAAAATGAACTTGTGTCCAGAACCCCTTCCTGTTTCTCCTCAGTTGTCCATCCTTCCCCCACTCTAAAGACTGAACAGAAGTACCTGTTTAAGATGTCAGCTTTTTCGTGGTCCCTTCTGCACAGTCTCCCACTTCTGCCTTTCTAATCTTTTCTAGCACTCCCTTGCTTTCCTCCTCTCACTTATGTACCTGAAGAAAGTTATATCTCCTTTAGTAACTGCTTTGGCAGTCCTTTTCTTCATTCTGTGCCTTCTGCTTCCTAACTTCCTTGCCTGCTTCCTTCTGCTTCACTTGGTACACTTCCCTGTCCTCCTCCATCTGCATCTCCTTATACCTCCTGAATGCCTCCTTTGTGTTTGCTTGCACGTGAAGAAACACCTTGCTTCAGTAGCAGGTGGTGGAGGTGTGGCAGTGTTAGGTGAACGGCAGCAGTCCATTTTGGGGCTGGTCTCTGCCAGGGTGAATAGAGGAGCTTGCTGTTGATAATGCAGAAGACGAGCATGTCACTATGCTCAAAGAAATTGACCACTGCAATCAGGGGAGTGCCCTGTTACTACACAATCAGCTGTGTTTGTGGGCAGTCCCTGACTGCAGCAGTCAATCATAGCTGCATTGTCTGGTGTCCCTTTCAATAAACATAGTGATGGCTTCTCCATTGGCCTCTCACAGTCCATAGGAAGCTGACAAACTGAAACCACCTCTCGCAGTCCCTGGTAGAAGCTGACGGGGTGCCCAGTCCCCTGTCAGCATGCCCTCCAGTTCATTTGCCAATGGGGTAGCCCAAGCCCCATTGGCATGATGCACCTCTCCCCATTTGTTGTGTGCTGAGGGTTGCCCAGTCCCCTTGGCTGATGCACTCTGCCATTCATTGTATGGCTGATGGGGTGCCCAACTCCCCATCAGCCCACTACCCCTAAACAAATTTCAGGCGGCATGCTGAGAGCCCACCCAGCATGCCAAAAGTCCCATGTTGTCTTTTTTTTTTTAAATAAAAACTGTAAAAAAAGAAAATGGTCCCTCATTGAGTCTCTTGTCCCCCACCCTCTGTGTAATCCACCTCCCCACACCTCCCTCGCCACATATACTTACCTCAGAAGCCCGGCATGACGATCTTCGGTGGACCAGGAACACATCTATACTCTTCAAAGCTGATCTGTAACAAGAAATGCTGGTAAGCTTTATAATGGCATAAATGTCTTTTTTTTTTCCAACTTATGTTGATATTGCAGCAATTTTTTTGACTTTTGGCACTAAATTTTAACATGGGGTGCTTGGGACCCTCCTTATGAACGTCACTGTCATGTCATTATTCGTCCCGAAATGTGATTTTGGGGTCACTGTGGAATCACCTTTTGGGACTGATTAATGAAATGACAGTGTCACTGTTCATGAGGTGGGCTCTTAAAAGCCTATGTTGCAAATTTGTGAAAAATTCCAAAAATGTGTGTGTTATGAGTGTGTTGTGTAGTTTCCCATGCACACTTTAAAACTTTGCGAATTTGTAATATTTTTCACTCCAGATTTTCAGCACTGTCATTGTTTCACACTCCTTATGAACGGTACAGCTGTCATTTTTCACATCCTGGCCAAAATGTGTTTTCCATGTCTAGCACAGAATAGCACAGTCGCTGTGGAAAATCAGTGTTTGTGACAGATTAAGAAAATCAAAGTGACACTGTTCATGAGCAGAGGTCCTAAAATGCCTATGTTGAAAATTAAGTGAAAAGTTCCAAAAATTGCCACATTACTGGCATGCGCTGTAATATTTTCTATGCATACTTGTAACTTCTTGAATTTTTCATATTTTCACTCCAGATTTTCAATATTGCCATTTCTCCACTCCTCGTGAACAGTACAGCTATAATTTTTCACATCCTGCCCAAAATGCGTTTCCGCACCTGTGGCACTAAATGCTGACCGACTTACACACACTTGTGACCTGTACACTCGGGCAGGATGGCTTCCTCTCATCAGCTGGATACAGTATCAAACCTGCCTCTTAGCCAAAAAGCCCTCCTCTGGGTCATGCCCCGAGCATTGAAAAAGCTCCTTATTGACCACCACAGCCCAGTGAACTAGAAGTTCACAACAACCAACCTTCCTTGTCCCCAGATGCTGGACTACCATGGCCAGAGGGCCTTTGCCCACAGAGCACCACAGTGGTACAATACTCTCAACAAAGAAATCTTACTGCTGCTGCTCTTGGCCCTTTAAGAGACAACTCCGACTTCATCTCATTTCCAACTAGTAGTTGCGACTGCCTCGCCTAATCAGGGGACCACTGCTCACTGCCCTCCACTCAGTCTTGACAGCTACCTCTCCCGTCTTGCCTCCTCCTACCTCTCTACCCCCTTGCTCCTCTCCCTTCCTCCCTCCCAGGCATTTCCTGACTTTTATCCCTCCCTCCCTCCCTTTAGAGCTGTTACCCTCACCCTCTACCCTCCAACAATGGCTTTCCTGCCTGCATACCTCTCTCATCTGCAGCACTTATTTCTAAGATTGCCCTTGGCTGGTATGTCATGCTAGCTAACATTTGGCACATTTTGAATTACTGAATTTCTTAAGCGTCAGTCTCTTACTACTTTTTATTGTGTACATGTATTACTATGTTGACCTTGTATGTATGTATATATACCCCCATTCCTTCGACATGGAACCTTTGTAAACGAGCAGTTCCTGCTCAAAGGTATTTGTAATCCTAGATTTCAATAAAATAAAAAATGCGTAGTTCTGTGTGAAATCACCTTTCTGGATTGAGTAATGAAATGATAATTTCACTGTTCATGAGGTGGGGTCCCAAAAAGCCCATTTTGAAAATTTGGAGTGAAAATACCAACAAACACCTGGGTCTTAGGTTTCCAACCATAATGCCCACTCTTTAGAGACTGACTGGCATCAGAGGTGTGACTTGGGTTCATTGGATGTAATGCTCACAGCATTCTACCTCATCCTACTGCCACTGACAGGCATCGAGGTGTGTCTTGGGGTCTTCAGCCCTCACAATTCACCCCATTCTCTTATACTGCACCCATCTCAGCTTATTTTATAGAAATGAGTTGAGCATATGGACCAAGACCACAAAGCACACTGTGGCACCTGTTGGTGTCTGCAGGTGGGGTGAGGTGGAATGGCATAAGCGTTATGGCCGACGACCTAAAGGCACAATTCTCAATGCCTTTCAGTCTCTGCATGGTGGGGATGTGAGCTGGCGTTAGTTCAATACTGCCATTCCTATTATGCATCTATCTAACTCCTGCTCTAGCAATGCTAATGCCAGCAAGCAAACATTCGGCATTGACAAATGCTTGTTTCTTTCATCTCCCTTACCACTTTCTTGGGCAACCATAACTGTCTCCTTTCCTTCTGCTTTTGCTCACGTCCTTCTTTCCTTTCCTTTCCTTTCCTTTCCTTTCTTTCCTTTCCTTATTATGTAACATCTGATGTCCACTGTGTGAATTAAATTGTGCTTCTAAACTAATGTCCCTTATAATTTAGAGGTGCAATTGCCAGTTGAGATGCATGTGGCCAACAGAAATCAGTAAGATAATTAAAACGAGATCCTAATGCCATTCATGTTTGCTAATTGAGAATAGCTTTATTTTAATATAATGTGTTTCAAATGTTTAGTTTGCATTCCATAACTACAGTTATACCACAGGGTTTCGATTTATAAATGGCAACATCTGGATCACTAAAACACAGTCCTATGAAATGTATGATTTCTAATGTCTTCAGCAAATAGGTTGTTTAACGTGCATGCTTTTACCCTGTATTGCAGTGAAGAACTTCAATGGCGCAGTTAGAAGGTACAGTCCTAAATGTGGGTACAAGTTATAGGTGTATATTGTTGGTTTGAAACACTATCAGTAGAGGGGTTCCCGTGGTAGTGATACCTTTGCAAAGGTAATGAGTTCAAGGGTGAATGGTTTTAGTATTTTGCACAGCCACAGACACTTGTCAGTGTTGTTTCCTACCCAGTCTTTGCTTTCTTTTCAGATTATCTTTAACTTACAACTACTTACAAGACAAGATCTTAAAAACTATCCCTGAGAGGCCAGTGTGGTATCAGTATTTAAAAGCCAGTTTGTTGGCAAGTGTTCATTCTCCAAAAGATGTCTACAAGCTGAAGGAGGGAAGGATCTCTGTTGGAAAAACTTTGAAACATAGTTTTAGATACAAGATGGGAGATATTTTACATGCTGTGTGTTCTGTATTTTGCTTTCATTCCCTTTATTCTTCATGATGTAGAACCATAGAATTTTTCAGGCAGAAAAAGGCCCTCAGTTCATCAAGTCTGCCCAGTCACTACTTTAATCCCCACTGTTCTAGCACTGGTAGGGCCTATGCAGTGCTCCCAAATTATAGCTCTGCTTTGTTAGTCAAGTGACCTCCTCTCAACCCTCACTCCCCAGCCCCCATCATTTTCCACACCCATGTGCTTCTGCCAACCCAACCTCTCTTGGAACCTGTAACCATCTCATCATTAACCCCTCCACATGTAGATTCTTTCACCTGTCCAACGCCCCATGCATTTCTTTACACCCATCCTGAATTTCCCACCCCAGCTGGTAATTATATCCTCTTGTCACAGACCCTACACCTTGCCTGAATAGTTGCTTGCTGTCCACTCTGTTTCTTGCAGTCAGATATAGCATATGAACATTTTGATCATATCTTCTTTAGATAGTCTAAAGCATATTCACATAAAACTGGCTTCTGTGGTGTAAATGCGCAGCTTTGGCATTTAATCACCTACACCAGCCAGTTATTGCTTTCATACTCAACTTACTGAATGTTATCACCTACATATTCAATTACATTACCCATTCAGTACTGGAGTACTCTCTAGCTTTTGGATATGGAATCTGAAATTATCTATGAATAATAATCTAGAATTGACATGATAATGATTATGCATATCTAAGGGAAGCATCAGTGCATGTAATTGCATAAGTATCTTCATTTTAGTAAGTGAGGTGAATTATTTATCTGTGACATACACTAGAGAGCAGCTTTGTTTATTACCTCAAGGTGCTATCTATTCTCATGCATTTATACAGTCTAGCCTCCTTGTTTGCATGACAAAAAACTTTAAGGAATTAGTTTTCCAATGAATGAGCTTTCCAAAAATTGCAGCTCTTGCCAAGGTGCCTCTGTATTGACCACTGCAGGGTGGAGGAAGAATAGAAATGTGGATATCACTATCTTTACCCTTGTGTTTTGTTTACATTATCTGTTTTGTTTAATCAGGTTAGTCAGCCTTGAAATGCAACATAGCGTGTTCAGTGGGAACATGTTTCAACCCAATTTACAAAAAGCGAGCAGGCAGGGCTGAAGTATGGGGAGGATAAGGGAATTTCTCAAGGTTATAATGTGAGTATATACTATAGTTCTGGTGGGATTTGAACTAATGTTTCCAGCATCAAAACTTGTGCTCTGTCTATAACCACTAAACCACAGCATCTTCTCTCCTGCACATAGATCCTGTTATTTCTTATATCAAAAGCACACTATGTAGGCAGCAAGCAAGTACACATTACAGAAGACAGGAAGGCACTTGTAAAACCAATAAAGTTTGATTTGAATATTAGTGTTGACATAGCTGGAAAGTAATGGAGTTGACAGTGCTGCAGCAAAGTAACAGGAATGAATAAGCTACACTAACTTTAACAAGGCAGGGGTAATCCCAGGATATGCAAAAGTTATCCAGTACATGAGCAGTTAGAAATCAAAGGTTTAAAACTGTGGTTGCCATCTCTGTGGATACATGGCATCCCTGAGTAACAATGTGCATCATAAAATCACCTGTAGGAACCACAGTGTGGCATATACTGTAGCTCACATTATATATTTTCAGCAGCTCAAGCAACAGGATAAATGAGAAATGTAGAACTTTAAAAGCTAATGTAATCACTTTAAAATGTAATTTTACCAATTGCTAAACTAATCTACCCCAGACAAAGGTAGAAAATTCAGATAAAAGCCAAGTTATCCTAATGAACCTTAACTAGTCACCATAGCATTAGTGTGATCATAACATCAAATAAAAAGTGAATGTACTGTATCTGTACTTTGGAATATATGAAATATTATTTCAGGTAATAACATTCCACTCTGTTAGCCAGTGTGATGTATACAGTCAGATTGGACAGGTCACTATTGTAAGTTTGTGGTCTGCCTGCAGTAGACACTACAGCATTATAATCTTATTGGGACATTGGCCTGTACTACAAACATTACAGCAATGTTCTATTGAACAACACTGGAGACTACAGAACTGAGTTAGTAAAGTCCCACACAGGAACTGGGCTCATACGATAAATGCTGGCACTTGAGTGCAGGACTAGGTAGGTACTGTACTGTTGGGTTGTGGCATCCTTAGTGAGGTGTTAAACAAAGGTTCCTTCAGCCAATGTCTCGGTGCTGCACTAGTGGTGTACAGGTGAAGTAAAACATTTAACAAGTTTTGCAAGAGTAAGGAACTTTCCTTTTTAGCTAACATTCCCATTTCCATAAAAACTGGTTCATGCATTTGTCTAAAACTGTGTGGGTGTTAATGTGTGAAAAGGCTGCACCTTCATTTATTTTTTATGCCTTTGGTAACCAGGTGAGGCCCACTAGGCACAAGTGCCTGTTTTAGGGTCAACCTGGGAGCACATGGCAGTTAATGACTTGCTCAGAGCTCCACACAGTATGCACATGGAGGTTTTGAGAAACAAACCCATGTCTGGTCTGCTGGATGTACCAAGCTCATTTACAGTTTGTTACTTAACCTTTAGGCTATACTGCCAGCAATGGCAGTATAGCCAGCAATGTCAACAGTCTCTCATTGCTTGTAAAGTGTTTTGGGATACAATGTGTATGAACATACCTCTCAACTGCTATGAATTTTGCATAGCACTATGATTTTCACACCCAAATTAACCCTTGCTCTGCATTGGTTTATTGATGTTCCTTATAATGTTAAGAGTTTTTCTGGACACACACATTATTAAATCATTGAACTCAGTTGATAGAAATATTCCTTATCACTAATTATATGGAGCCCACTATCTCTAGACATATAATTGCTTAAAATAAGAAAGTGCTATACATTCTGGTGCTTTGCTATGATTTTGAAGGCCATTGCTATGATTTTTAATGCTGAGAGGTTGAGAAGTATGTGATGAAACGTGCTGTATAACAGCTAATTCTTCTTCTTCCTCCTCCTCTTCCTCCTTCTCCTCCTCTTCTTCTGGAAGTACAGCTGAGAGGTTAGAGTAATAAGCTGTGAATGAGCTTGGTACGTCCAGCAGACCTGGGTTTGATTCCCACAACCTCTACTGCATACTGTGTGACTCTGAACAAGTGAGTTTACCTCCCTAGTGCTCTCTAGGTTGCCCCTCTAAATGAGCCTTGTACCCAGTGGGCCTTAACCAGTTTCCAAATAATAACAAAAAAATAAAAGTAAACTGGTATTATTATGGCCGATAATGCTTACTTAATAAAAGCCCATTATCTCATGAGCAACGAAGACCTTTGGTTAATCTGGGCATTCTTAGCAACAAGGAAAAGATTTCTAGAAAAATAAATCCTGCAGGTGGAAAGAGCATGAGGTGGTATGAAACCACTGAAGAAAACATTTTATTTCTTTCTGAAGGTTTTTCATTTTAGATGGATGTCAACAGCAAAATTATCTTTGGGTTCAGGTATTTTCTGGCAAATTAATTACAACTGGGTTTTGTAAAGCTGTGGTTTTGTTTTGCCTCTTGTTGCTAATTAGCCCAGCTAGTCATTAACTGGTAGTAAGAAACCCAGGTCTTTGATCATTATTGCATACCATACTCATCTGGTGGCTGCTTGACAGTCTTCTATTTCTGGTTTTAAATAACTTGAAGTAATGAGCATCTCATACATGTCATTTGTAATGTACTTTCTTTTAATCTTCATGGGCTTCCATAGCAGTACACACTTAAAACATGTATAAGAGAATATCAAATTATTTTGTAAACCAATAATTTCCTTTGGGTAACAAGCTCCATTAAGAAACATTTTGCTGAAGTGTTTGCAGTGGATAGATAAGGAAACATATCGCATACTAGTAAATTCATTTTAAATGTGTATACCTGTTTTATTTAAGAGGTGTCATTCCTTCACAGCTTCTGATACAATGGTGCACTTGAATTGATGGAAACACCTGCTGTCCTGCCTGTACCATTAAAGATACAGGGTGCAGGTCTGTAGCTCAAGATTGAATCTAATTTCATGTGGTTTAAGCATGTAGCAACATCTAGTCTTTGTTTAAATCATTAAAAATGTGGCACTTGTTGTAGTGGGAGTCACCCACCTTCCTAAAATGAAAGTTAAAACATTGACCTCTGAAGAGCTTTAGCCATTTTGGAGCATATTCTTGTTCTTTTCCATTTTCCCAGTGATGCCTAGCAGTGCAGCAGAATGGTTTTGGCCTCTTGACCTTTGAGAGTAGAGATTAGAATGAGAGATTAAAATATGACAAAGGAAGAGAAGTGAATAAAATGGAGCCACTGCTGGAGTTGGGGGTGGATGATAAAAAAGGGGCTCAGAGTAAAAGATGGAACAAAGTAAAGAAAACCCTAATCAATAGAAAAAAGACATGAAAGAGTCCTGCATAGAGATGCAAACTGAGGCCGTATTTCACTTTTATATTTTATCAATTATAGAGGGCCTGGATGCACAAGAAGAATAGGCTAATGACCTGCTGAGAGACCAGCTTGTTGTCTACTTCATGGCTTCTGGAGATGCTAATCTAATATTTGTCCTTGGCCTAGAAGTTCTCCTAGTCAGGACAATGTAATGAAAGTTTTTAATTTCAGAATAACAAGGTTCTTTGTTAGCTTACTCTTCAAAGACAGGAAACAATTTTGGACTGATTAAATAAACAAAATATTTAAACCAGAAACCTAATTATACAATCCATGCAACACCACAGTGTTTTCAAGTACAGCACATGTTTAATACAGGTCTTTGGGCTAAGCAGGGAAAGGGACAGAGGGCACACTGGTATTGATATCACTGTTATGCTTTGCGCACTGGCAATGGTATCACTGATACTGTGTGGATGGAAGCACTGTAACATGCATAGCAGCCCCTGACTCCTCTTTTCCCCGTTGTATGGTGCTACAACACCCAACAATGAAGATCTGCTGAAAACAATTTAGATGTGGTCAAAGCCTGCAAGACAGAACATATGTTCTGGCAAGGCAAAGGCTATGGGGGTATGAAGATGGGAGGAGATGGGGCAGGGAGGAATCCACTGGACTCCAGGGAGTAAAATGGACTTGGGGAGTGAGTTGGGGGTCAATGGACCACCAACAAAGACAGTAGAGGCATATGAGACAATGACATACACAGCCCACTAGCAGCCTTTAAAGTAAGGGATGGTGGTCGTGGGAGGATGTCATTGGTGGCAGCATCAATTATCTGGGGCACAGGTCATGGCATGGCACCATGCACCTTGTACCATGCCATGGGCTGACTCCTATGGAAGCTGGTAGTTCTATGCTGGTAGTGTGCACAATCTATGTGCGCCACTAGCAGCTTGAATTGCCTTTGGCATAATTGAAGGGGGGGATTGCTGCTGCCATAGGGGACATCCCACCAGCTGCAGACAGCAAATTCATTTGCATATAGTTTTGGTGAGTGGCAGCACAGGAGCGAATGCACTCCTGAACACTGTCACCACCATTGCGATTGTGAATGAGGCCCCTCAGATTTTGTAAATCAGAACCCCTGAGTACCAAAGATGTGTCAGAGTGCATATATATATATATATCATAACTAAGTGTGCCAGTTTTATAAAGAAGTCTTCTGTTGTGTACATAAGCAGCCAGTACAAAATTTGCAGTATATGGAAATTTTACGTATTATGTTACTCCTGTATTCTAAAATATTTGTAAATAATTTTATACCATGTATCCTACTTCCTCATGTGTGAATGTTTTTTCAGCTTATTTGTTTATATTTTTTGATATGCTATACAAAATATTACTTTGTTAAAATTTTTGTTTACATTACACTAGTTTGGGCAGAAGGTGGCATTGTCTGTTATGCTTGCCCTTGTTTGCTGAAGAGTTGCATCTGCTAATTTCACACTTTTCAAAAATGTTTCTCATCCCCTGTAGAATGCTATAGTGCTGCCATGTAGAACTAATCAGAATGGCTGCCTGGTTCTGGGTCCTGATAAAAACATTGAGAACCTGTTGAGGTCTTGGCTCCCATCCTCAGCACAAAACAGTAGTTCTGATCTGTCTAGTAATGCCAACAGTGAGCTTTGAAAGTAGTTATGTTTCCATGTTTTGCAATCAAGTTCACAAAATGCTAAACTTCAAATCCAGCAAGAGTTTAGAACTGAAAACTTTCTGTAATCACCTTTTTAGGCCATTGCTGACTTTACCTTCTTTAATGTTCAGGTATTTCTTGAAAAAAAGAACATATCATGTACACTCAGACACAGGCCAGAGAGGGGCAGCACAGTGTTAGAATAGTTTGAATTCTCATCACTGCCAGAAGGCCTGGAGCTGCAGTCTACTCCAATCTAATTCAGGACTGACAGGATTTGAGTTGATTGGCTTGGGTCTATGATATTAGTCTGCCAGAAATAGTCCCTCCCAAACTATTGCCAGTTCATACCATAATTATAGACAGTACATGACCTATAGGCCAATTCTGTGGGCTAATACATTTAAAAAAAGCATTCAGATGATATATTGTTTTACATACCCAGAGTATTTCCAGTGATTTTTAAAACAGTGAGTTAAAATGTAGGTTTTGTAGTGACAGTATGCAGGCAAACATGAGAGACATTATGCACTAACAATATCATCTGTAATCCTCAGGGAACAACATCTGGGGGTTTTATTGATAGACTAATAAAACAGGAAGGTGATTTGCTGATGTATTTGGGACACTGTCGAGGAGAGGCTTAAAGCACAATTTAGGGTTTCTTCTGAAATCCTTAAGGAAGGTTAATTTGAGGCTTTTATGTTAGACTGCAATGTTACAGGCTGATGATTTATAGCATTAAGATTTTGTATGTGGATAGGATATTAATTGGATATTTTGGACTAAGAATTTCATGACTGGTTATAGCTACAGTATAAGGGTTCAGGCTGATGAGTTAAAGCTTTTAAGATTTTTGTATTATGGGTATGGTGGGTGGTTTGGGCATTCTGAACTATGCTTTTCATCACTGGGTATAGTTATTATGGTACTATGTACATAAGTGTACAGTATATGTTAAGATATAACTGAGAAAAGATTGATTGATTAGAAATCTAACTGAGGCTGCAGGTAAAACTTCAGAAAAGTACCTATTGAGCCAGAAACCAATGCTATAAACTAGGCTGCAGGTAAAACTTCAGGAAATACTATTAAGCCAGAAGTCCAGGCTATACTAAGAGCTGATTAGTAGGGATATTAGTAAGGGCTTACCATGCAGTTTGAATGGGGTATGTGCAGATGGGGGAAAGGGAGGAGGGACAGGGCAGTGGCATAACGATAAGCAAGGATGGATTGGCAAAAGAAAAGAACAGGGTCACAGGGGCTGGTGGAGGCACAGGTAGATTAGTGGATGTAACAGTTGTGGAACTATGATGTACGTGGGCTATGCTGTGGCAAGTGGGGTTTTGTTCAGTTTGTAGAAGATTGTCTCAGTTTGAGACAGAAATTATCAGGCTGGAAGGGAGCTGGTGGAGAGGAGCAGGGAGGAATTGCAGGTGAGAGAAATATATTTGGGGCTATCAATCAAGGGAGGGTGGATGGGCAGATGTATTTGGGAAGGGCACTGAATCACTTCAGAGTGAGAGATAGACTGTATTGTTGGAATGGGATGGTGGGAGGAGCGTATAAATAGGAGTGAGGAGGAGGAGGAGGAGGCAGGAAAGGAGGAACAAGATATGTGTATGGTCTAGGTGGTTGGAGGAAAGTTGGATGGCAGGTGGTGGTGGGAGAGGAGGAGAGTGGAGAAGGGGGATTTAAAGGGAGATAGAAGACATGGGGTAGGCACTGGGCCTCTAGGTAGGGTGCAAAATAGGATGCTACCTTAAGAAATCTAAAGAACACAGGCAATCAGGAAGGGCTGGGGACACGGAGGATAAGAACAGTGTGGGGGAGGTGGAGGAGAAGTTGGTAGAGGAAAAAGGAAGCCAGGGCAGGGAATGATGAAAGGGGGGAAAGAGGGGCTATGGCTGACAAATCAGAGGTACCAGGATGGGACAAGGAGGAAAGCACAAGGACATGAATTTAGGAGGGAGGGAAAATTAATGACAGGTTAACCATCAATGCAGATATAAAGGGAATGCAAGGCGACAAGTAAACAGAAGGGCAGCAGGAAAGGGGAGGAATTGAGGAGATAAACAAAACTCCAGGAGGGATTCTACAAAAGGGATTTTTGAGTGGGAGGAGAGAACCAAAATAGTTGGATCTCATGGGGATGGTAAGATTTCAGGGGCGTACATGCAGGAGGGCTGGTGGAAGCCGTGGAGGGTAATACCGGGATGCAAGAAACAAGGAGCAGGACACAAAGGGTGCGTAGGCTTCACCAACAAGAAGAGGGCATAAGGATCATCGTATTGGTGACCTATCATCAAGGGCATCACATTGGGTGGAATTGAAGCAGGAAGAGTTCTGTCTGAGTGACATAGCTCCTGTTTGGGTGACATATATGCTGGGATGGCTGCGCATAAAGCGAGGCATGTCACCCCACAGGAGACAGGAAACAGAGGGAAGCCACACTTTATATTGTATCTTGGCACTACTGACTTAGTGTAGAACAGTCTTCAGGAGAGCAAGGCAAGGTTGAAAGACTTGGCAAGGGTGTATAGTAGAGAAGAGTGGTCAATTGCCTTCTCAGAGATATGCCTGTACATAGGGATAATGTGGAGGAAGCAAAAACTAAGGAGTTTAATGAATGGTTGAGAGAGGCAGTGGATCTAGAGATTTGGGGTAGTAGGAAATTGGTGGACACATGGGTGACCAGCCAACGTGGTATGCCCCAGAAAGGTTGCATCTCAGCAAGGAAGGTACAAGTAATCCCAAAGGAGAAATTAGAGGAGTCTGTGACATACAACTTCAATTTTAAACTTATGAAGGGGAGTGGAACTCATATCAAACAGTCGGAGGCTCAGGTCAAGGGTGTACCTCTGCCTCCCTCATGATGGTAATATAAGGAAGTGGAAGATTTCAAAGGTGAAATGCATGTAGAACAGGTTAAGGAGAATGGGGAACATGGGAAAGAATGTGGTAGTAGACCCCATGAGTGTGAGGAGCTTAGGTAATAAGATGCCTGAGCTCCAAGCACTTTGGCAGAAGGGGGTAGATATTGCCACAATCGTGGAAACATTGGCAAATCAAAACAGGAATAGGACATACTAATAGCTGGATTTCAGTTGTATAGGCAGGACAAGGATACTGGCAAGGAGGAGGGTAGCTGTTTAGATAAGGGAGGAATAGAGAATACTGTAGTAGGAAGCAGGTGGGAGGGAAACATAGAAACATAGAAGATGATGGCAGAAGGGAACCTGTGGTCCATCGAGTCTGCCCAAGTGAGGTATCCTGGGACCTATTGTGCAACAGTGTTCTGTCCTCCCAGACACTCAGCCTAGCCCTGCCAGCTTAATGCGGTTGTTCCCATCCCTGTCCCACCCATGCTTAAAGATTGATACTGATCTTTGCAGCCACCACCTCAGGAGGTAATCTATTCAAAGGTTCTACCACCCTCTCTGAAAAGTAATACTTGATGTTCCTCTTGAACACTCCACCCTTCAATTTCCACTCATGCCCTCTTGTAGTAGAATTGATGTTCCTGGTAAAAGCTGCAATTTGGCACCTTGTTGATGCCTTTAAGGAACTTGAAGGTCTCAATCATATCCCCCTTTCCTCCTAGTCTCTAGAGAGTACAATTTCATAGGTCCAAGTCTCCTTCATAGGTGATTTCTGATGGCCATGCATCATTTGTGTTGCTCTTCTCTGGACCACTTCCAGTCTATCAATGTCCTTTCTAGGTGAGGCCTCCAGGACTGTACACAGTACTCCAGATGAGGCCTCACCAATGACCGTAAAGGGAGTAGTATCACCTGTCTGTCATGGTCTCTATCCCAGTTCAATGCATCCTAACACCCTGCTAGCCCTGCTGTACGCCTATGCACTGACTTTGCTGCTTGAGGTCATCCTCACGATGGCTCCCAGATCAAGTTCCTCAGCAGAGGAGCTCAGCTGGACTCTGTTTAAGCAGTATTCTTCCTGGTTGGCCCTACCCAGGTGCATCACCTTGCACTTCTTAGCACTGAAGTTTAATTGCCATATTTGTGACCACCTTTCCAGCTTTTGCAGTGCAGAAACCTTGTGGGTCACTTTAACTAAGGTGAAAACAGGAAGGTCCAGCTAGGGGTGGTAAAGACCACCTTCCAGTCAGAGGAGAAAACAGAAATCAGGTGGGGTTATACAACAGAAATGCAGAAGGGCAATATGACCTGATGAAGACCCAGGATTTGGGGTCACTAAGTAGGGTTTTCAACACTGTTTTCTGACATGCTGTGCCTTATGAATATTTAAATAAAAAAAAAAATCACAGCTTATTTTTCTGAAACTCAGCTTTGTGTGTGCCCAGTTCTTTTTGCTTTTGCAAATATTGGTAGTTGGGGACTTCAACTCACCAGGGGTAGATTGGGACACTATGACATCATCTCATAGTAGAGAACTAGTCATCCTGGATGCACTCCAAGATGCTCTGATGCAGATGGTAAAAGAGTCGACAAGGGAAGGAAACATCTTAGTCTTATCAGATGGGGCTCTGGTAAGTGAGGTGAGGGTGGAAGACTGCATAGCGGGAAGTCACCATAGTTCAGTATGGTTCTCCCTAGACCTGGGCAGAGAGAAGACACATGCTGCCAACAGGGTCATGGACTTATTAGGGCCAACTTGTGAAGATGTCTGAAGTACTAGGGAGGCAAGTGGTCACCATACATCCAGACATGGACACCACCTAGAAACGGGCCATCATGAAGCTGGACTGGTGGAGCCACAAACCCTGTATTGAGTGGAGGAGTAAGAAGGCTAGTCCAATAAACCAAGGTGGTGGATGAAAGAATTACAGACCAAGATGAGGTACAAAAGGGCGGCCTTTAAAAACTACAAGAGTCTAAATGGGGTCTGCTAGATGCAATCTTAACTACTTGGAATACGTAACCCTTTAGCTCAATAAAGCTGTCAGATCCAAGGCGCCTCTAGATTCCTGTCTGTCTTCTCTCCTTGTGGAGGAATCTGTATGGTTCTTACAACCTAGTAAGTGCTGCCAGAGGGAGGGTGGTTTAGCGGGTGGGTTTAGAGTAAAGTTGTTATTAAGTCAACGTGTTATCTGTGTTTGGTGATAACCTGTTTTTTCTTCATTGCTTACCCACTTCCTCACTCGATTCAAATATTGAATTCCATGGTTTAGATGTACCTGGTCTGGTAAAGACTACAAAACTCATGTATCATTTTGATGTTTTAATAAAGTGAAGTTAATAATAAAAAAAACTACAAGAGTACCGATACAGTAGTGGATAAGAAAGATTATATCAGATGCTCCAGGGAGGTGACAAGAGTGGTAAGGCAAGCAAAAGCTATGATGAGCTAAGGTCACCAAGTTATTAAAAGGGGTGAAAAGGGTTCTCAAATATATCTGGGAGAGAAGGAGCTGCAGGGAGCAGATTTCTAGGCTTGAGACAGAAGGTGGATGGGTGGAGAGGGGCTGAACAGGCAGAGGTGTTACATGAATACTCTGTTCAGTTTTTTACAAGGGAGCGGGAGGTACCTGGTCAACAGGAGTAGGATAGGGTAAGGACAGAAGAGGGGCCAGGGTGTCGGAAGAAGAGATCCCTATGCAGAGAATGCTAGGAGACTAAAGTCTCTATGGACAGATAAAGCACCAGGGCCTGATGGGATACAACCGAGGTCCTAAAGTAGCTAGCGGAGGTCCGGGCAGTGCTTCTGGCAGAGGTGGTCAACATCACTTATTGGTATGTGTATCTCTGGATTGGACGATGGGCACATGTGGTGCCTATTCGCAAGAGTGGCTCTTGGAGGAACTGGGAAATTACAGGCCTGTCAGCCTCACGTTGATTGTGGGGAAATTAATGGAGACAATCCTGAAGGAAAGAATAGTGGCATTCCTGGAGGAGGATGGTCTCCTGATGATAGGCATCAGGGTTCACCAAAGAAGGTCTTGCCAGAACAAACTCGTGACCTTTATGACTGGGCGACTAGAGTTCTGGATGAAGGCAAAGCGATTGTTGTCCTGTACTTAGACTACAGCAAGGTCTTTGACTGTATGCCACACGGGAGGCTGATAGGCAGGCTGAGGGACCTGGGGGTGGGGGATAAGGTGATCAGATGGATTAGAAGATGGCTGGAAAACAGACAACAGATGCTGGTGGTTAGGGGGAACTATCAATGCCATGGCAGTCATTAGTGGGGTACCTAGGGCTCAGTGCTGGAACCGGTGTTATTCAACATCTATGTAGTGGTGATATGTAGACAGGATTGGGAGCCAAATAAGCTTTTTGCTGATGATAGCAAACTGGGAGCAGTGGTAGACGGGAGGGAGGAACTACAGAAAGACCTAGAGACATTGGAGAGATGATACACATGACAATTGGTTTCAATGCTAAAAAGTGTAGGATTACAGTATGCACTTTGGAAAGGAGAATCCTAAATACAGTTACTAGCTGGGAGGTGCAGTTATTGGTATCTGCTGAGGAAAAAGATTTGGGTGTGATGATCACAGGCCACATGAATCACTTTGAAAAATGTAGGAAGGTGGTGGCGAAGACCAATAAGATGCTGAGGTGCATAGCGATGGGAATCACCTCAAAGAGTGAGGAGATGATTCTGCCACTGTACAGGGCACTGGTGAGGCTGCACTTGGAATACTGTGTGCAGTTCTGGTGCCCCTCCCAAAAGGACATCAGGCTGCTGTTTGCAGATTACACCAAGATCTGCAACAGGATGGATACTACTGACGGGGTAGAGAAATGAGGAGGGACCTGGAGAAGCTGGAACAATTGTCTGAAGTGTGGCAGCTGAGATTAATGCTAAGAAGTGCAAAACTATGCACCCTGGACAAAGGGAACCCTAGGGTGAGCTACAGGATTGGTGGGGTTGTTGACTATCACCAAGGAAGAAAGGGACCTGGGGCTATTATTTCGATGACCTGAATGTCAAAGCAGTGTGCTAAGGATGTTGGGAGGGCCAGCGTATGCTGGCGCATAGGCGGGTATCATTAGCAGAAGGCGGGAGATAGTGATGCCTTTGTATAAAACACTAGTCAGGCCTCACCTGGAGTACAGTGTGCAGTCCTGAGGCCACCTTTGGAAGGACATTGACAGGATGGAGAAGGTCCAGAAAGGGTGACTAAGATGATTTATTTATTTATTTATTTATTAAATTTTGGTGATCGGTAGACCCACTGAGCCCCAAGGTCCCTTTTCAGGGCAACCGGATAACAATACAAGTTATAAGAATGAACAAGGACATAAGGAACATTTGAAGCATTGTGAGTTACATCATGAGGTAGTTACAGTAAAGAAAAATAGTGGATACAGGCATGGTTACAGGCATGGTAAAAGAAAAGCAGTGAAACAGGCATGACTTACAGGCACGGTAAAAGAAAAGCAGTGGATACAGGCATGGGTATAGGCATGATTATCATCATGACATGTAAGCAATTGGTAGTACTTTGCATATAGTTTATTCAGGGGTTACCCATGGCCTCTGGCAGCAGTCTGTGAAAGGCAGGTAGTAGAAGGTTAAGCTAGGAGAAGGGAGTTGGAGAGGAGGGAGTACCTAGAGCTTTAAGTGCCATGAGAGGCATTCGCTAAGGTCAGCAGATGGGACTTAAGCCTGGTGCGGAAGTTCATGAGTGAGGAGGATGTCTGGGTCTGGGAGGGAGCTGGTTCTACTGGCAGGCTGCTTAATGAAAAGGATCTCTCCGCCAGCATTTGTCCTTACCCTAGGGACTTTAATAGTGTTCTATCTGGAGGTCCTTAGGTTTCTTGGGTTGTGTTTGAGGGTTATGATCCCGGCAATGCTTGGCGTAACATGAGGTTTGAGAAGCTTGTAGGCCTGGACAATCAAGGGGTGCTGGAGGCGGGTAACAATGGGCCAATGAAGATTGGCCAAAGTGTCACAGTGGTGATGTCTAGGGTGGTCTAAGGTTGTGAAATGAGCTATTTTATTATATAGGGTTTGCATCCTGGTAATCTCTTGTTTAGCCATTCCCTGTACAATAGGGGCCTCAAAGGTCATGTTGGTAGAAGGACGCCTGGTAGCTATGGAAAGCCTGGATTTAGGGATGAGTTGGTCCCTGAGTCGGTACAGGGTGCTAAGCTCTGATGTAGGGTACTGGTGACCTGGTCCACGGTTCCTTTGTATGTGATATTCTGATCCAACATGAGGCTAAGTATTTAAGGGAGAGGACTCACTAATGGCTTTCCAGAGAGTGAGGTTAAGGAGAGGATGAGGACCCACAAATCTCAGGGATCTTGGCCTGACTAGCATTGCCTTGGTCTTGTCGGCATTTAGTACCATTCTGTTCTTACATAGCCACGCTTCTAGTGAAGTGAGATCCTTTAAAGTAGAGGGCCTAGGGCAACCACGCTACACAGGGGTCGGAAGATGACAGTATCATCAGTGTACTGCACAACTGAGCTCTCCCCCAGTGGGTACACAGGTCATTGGTAAACAAGGAAAACAGGAGGGGGCCTAGAATTGAGCCCTGATGTACACCCTGGTTTAGGGTAGTGGGTCAGACATGGTCCTTTCAATGAGACCCCTCTGTGGTCTGCCTGAAAAGTAGCCCCAAACTACTTCAGGCATGGATTTTCTAGGCCTATATTTTGTAGCTTCTGTAGCAGCCAGTTGTGGTTCGACGAGGTCGAACGCCTTGGATAAGTCTATAAAGACTGCACCAGTGGGTATCCCTTGTCCATTGCCCTGAGAATTTCATCCGTGAAGTTAATGAGGGCAGGTCTGTACCACGGTTTGTTATAAATCCATGTTGGGAGAGGGCAAGGAGCTGATGAGCTTCCAGGTAGTCCCTGAGTTGATTGTAAATTACTCTTTTCTTGCACCTTAGCAAGTGAGCAGAGGAGGGAGACGGGCCTGTAGTTGTTGAGTTTTCCCCTGAGCCCCCTTTGTGAATAGGGACAACATTGGCGTGTTTCCATGGGTCAGGGACTGCTCCTTCCTCAGTGATCGATTGAGGAGCATGGTTATAGGCCAGGCTAAGCGGTAGCTCCTGCCTTGAGTAGCCGAGGGTTGATACCGCTAGGTCCCCTTGACCCTTTCGATTTCAGGTTCCTAGGAGGTTTGGTACTTCAGTGTCATTTAGCCAGTCTCCAGGTGAAATGGGGGTCTTGCCATGTGAGGTGGTTCATCTGAGGGGGAGAGTCTGGGAGACAGGCAGGTCTCGAGGTCTGAGAAGTGCCTGTTAAGGGCAGCCGATATTTGAGAAGGGTCAGCTGTGAGCTGACCATTAATCTCCAAGGACAGGACTCAGGCTTTTGCTGCCCTTGACACAGGGCTTGCACCCACAAAATTTAAGAGGAGAGATTGAAGGACTTCAATATGTACTCACCGGAGGAGGGAGGGGAGAGGGAGGGAGAGGGGAGACATGATGAGAACATTCAAGTACCTAAGGGGCATAAACAAGGTGCAGGCTGGAGACACTTTCCAATAGAGGAGGAGACAAGAACGAGAGGTTATGATATGAAATTGGAAGGTGTCAAGTTATGATGGAATGTGAGGATGTTTTATTCATGGAGAGGGTGGTGGAGGCATGGAATGGTCTGCCACAGAAGATGGTGGAAGCAAGCATGGTGGAGGGATTTAAACATGTCTAGGACAGGCATGGGGAATTTGGGAGGCAGGGAACTTGAAATTAGAAGGAGAAATTATTTAACCAGTAAAGGCATACTAAGCCAGATCTTGTTTCCAGGTGCAACCTGGGAGCACAAGGAAGTTAAGTGATATGCTCAGGGTCACACAGTATGCAAGTGGGGCTGATGGGATTCAAACCCAGGTCTCCAGATTTGCAGCCCAGTACCCCTTAACCACTATGCTATACTGCCTCCTCAAGGGCAGAGGGCAGGAAGCCACTGACCAGACAGGGTCAAGTAGAGAGGACAGGCAGACTGGATGGGCCTCGGGTGTCTTTTATGTACCTTGCAGTCTTTTATAATGAAGACAATCTCTATGTTTCTATGTTACCAATGAAAAGGTCCAGAAGGGCTTAGCAGCCTGAAAGATAGATAAGGTTCTGGGGCCTGATGGGATGCATCTCATGGTAATCAAGGAACTGACAGCCAAACTAACTTAATCCCTGGTGGGGTTATTCAATAGATCATTTCACATGGGGTGGCAGACATACTGTAGTTCTGCTCCATAAAGGATGGGGGACAAGTAGCAGTCAAGGAACTACTAACCTGTCAGTCTTATTTCTGTTGTGGAAAAACTGAAGGACACACACATTAAAGTGAACCTCATAGACTACCTGAGAGCAACAGACCCAGGATAGTAAACAGCATGGGTTCATGGAAGGAAGGTCTTGTCAAACCAGCCTGGTAATTTTCTTTGATTGGTTGACAAGGCTAAGAGACAGGGACCACACAGTGGATTTATGTGACTTCAACTTCAGCACGGCTTTGGACTTGCTGCCTCAGAATATTGCTGAAGAAGACTGAGGATCTGGGTGTGACAAGGGACATATTAAAATTGGTTGACAAGGAGGCAGCAGAGGGTTGTGATTAATAGTGTCAAATTAGAAGAGAGGGAGGTCACGAGTGGAGTGTCTCAGGGTTCATCCTGAGGCTTTTCCTCTTTAATATGCCTCGCCATCAACACTAGAGAAGAAATCGAGGGAAGAATGTGCCTCTTTCCAGATGATGCTAAGATCTGTGCAAGGGTAGATAGTGATGATGGAACTAAAGAGACGCAGTATGGATGACAAAGACTGGGGGTGGTCTAAGGCTTGATAGTTGAAATTCAATGCCAAAAGTGAAAGGTGATGCACCTAGGAACAAGAATCCTAGGACAGAGTACTGGTTGGAAGGGTAAAGCTGACATTCATCATTAGTGACTCCCTTAAATAATCAAGATAGTGCAACAAGGCCTATAGTAAGCTCGATTGGATGCTAGGATGCATCGGATGTAAAATGTAGTAGAAGAAAAGAGGTATTACTACATATTTATAAATTTCTGGGGTGCAGCACCTGGAGCATTCTGCACAAGTTATGGGAGTCCTCACCTCAAGAAAGATAAGGACATATTAGAGACAGTGCACAGAAGGGTGACAGAGATGACTGGGCCCTCAGGGCAGATCTTACATAGATCAGCTCCAGGCAATGAGCATGAACTTGCTGAAGACCAGATAAGAAAGGGGCAATATGTTAAAGACCTTCAAGTTTCTGAAAGCAATAAATAAGGTAAACTGCAAGGAACTATTTAGCATGAGTAACAATTCAAAGACACAGAGGCATGAGTGGAAACAGGCTGCAGGGAGGTTTAACAGGATGTGAAAAAACTTAGCAGAAAGGGTAGTGGAGCCATGGAACTATTTGCAGCTGATGTTTTGGGCATCAAAACCTCAAATGGTTTCAAGACAAAGCTGGAAAGAGTGAAACAGAGAAACATAGAAACAGACAACGATGGCAGAAAAGACCACTGGTTCATCCAGTTTGCCCATAAACCCTAACAAACCCACAACCTATTGTCCTACAAGGTTCTAACCACACTACCCACCCCATGCTTCCCCGCTCACTGTCAACTTGAGTAACCACTAAGCTCCTTCAATCTGTCCCAGCCATGTCTGGAAACCATTGATAGTTTTGGTGCCCACCGACTCAACTGGCAGATTGTTCTTTGACTTCGCTACCCTTTCTGTAAAATAAAAACTTTCCCACTTCCTCTTGACTCTCTCTCCCCATCAGTTTCCACTATGCCTCCATGTTATTGACCCACTGCTTATGCTACATAGCGCCTCACAGCTTATTTGTTCATTCCTATCAGGAACTTGAAGGACTCTATATCATATGTCCTGTCTCTCATCTGGCATCCAGCAGCGTAGCTATTATTCAGTGACATGAGTTGATCCTCATAAGAGCTGCTTGCTGGTCCTGAATTATTATTGTCACCCTATACTGCACTGTCTTCAATCTGTCTTTATCTTTCCTTAGGTGAGAACTCCAAACAGGTCAGAGTACTTAAGTGAAGGGTATAATTTCTCAAGTTGGTAGCAGTAGGGAGGGAACAGGGGTGGATGGCTAAGGCTAGATCCCTCTATGGACAGTCGGTCCATGGATTTGATAGGGAACTATGGGCAGACTGGTTGGACCAACAGTCTTTTCTTCCATCATTGTCTATGTGTCTATGTTTCCTTGCCCTATCATCAGGAGTCACTCTAGTGGCTGGATGGGCAACCAACCCTCCACAGGCTGGGATATGCTGCCATAGGCAGCATTCCACCAGTTGCCAACCACCCAGTTCCAGCTCCTGAGCTTGCTCCCAAACCTGGGTTGCCAGCATGACCAGCCCGAACATTATCTTTTCTAAACCTCACCTCCATATATGCAACCTACCTGACCTGATGGACAAAGTCCCAGTACTAATTAGTCTTCCTATCTCAATTCCTGATGTATGATGGGAAGGGGCAATGGAGTACAATCCCAGTGGACCAGTAGGAAGGCCATTTCCCAATCCCTAAGTGCCTCAGAACTATAAACATTGGTGATGTAGGAGGGGAGACTTAACTGAGCTGTTGGTATTTCAGCTAAACACCATCTCCCCCATTTCGAATTGGTGTTGGTCTGAAGCTAATCCTAATGATGTCAGGATAAGGAGATGGGAGTTACAAATGATGGTTTGGAGGTAGGAAGGGGCTAAGCAAAACACTAAATATGGCTGCTGGGTATTTAGAACCACCTCAGCTACCTGCTTTTTCATGCATACAGGGTTAGGTAGGGCAGAATGCTAGAAATGACTCTGGGCTTTGGCACAAAACTGACAAGGCTAGGGTTGGGTTAGAGAAAGGCTGAGGCTGGTAAAATGCTAGCAAACATTGTATAATATAGACCAGGTATGAGATGGGTGGGTGACAGATGATTGATGGGGTATGAGTAGCCATGGGACTAGCCAAGGTTACCAGGAGGAGGGGAATTATATTTAATGTTTTTTTATACCAGTTTTGACAGAATAATGACTAACACTTAAAGATCAGGTTCATACTTCGCCTCCCCTTCAAACATATAAAAAAAACTTACTTGGCACCAAGTTGTCTGCCGTGCAAATTTCCATAGGGTGTCACCTAGACCCTTCCCTGGATTTTACAATACAGGTATCCAGTGTCTGTAAGGCCACCAAGGTAAGTTTCAGTATTGCTTACTAGAGCTGGTGCTAACCTCTCCCCTGCTGCCAAAGGTCAATATAGCATAGAGCACTACCTCTGTCCAAACTTTTTAAAAGCCTACCAGTCTTTGCCAACACTACCATCTTCTTAATACACAAATGATTGTGGGTTATAACAACGCTCTACTGCTTCACCCTCATGTGCAACCAACTCAGCCATCACTGATAACTTTATAGTAAGCTTGACTGGCCCTCTCCCCAGCCCTGACGGATCTTACTTTTGGGAACATTGTTCACAGTATAATACAGAACCAAGCACCTTACCCTCTTGTCTCTTACCTGATACCTAATACCAACCACTACTCATTAAGATCCTCAGGAGTCAAACAGCTGTTCATTCCCAGGTCAAAATCTAAATACAGAGAACTGGCTTTCTCCTCCATAGCCCCAAACTCTGGAATAGCATACCTACCAGTGTGACAGAACTTGTCAGTCAGCATATTTAGATCATGGTTCTGTAGCCTCCTGCTTTAAAGCTATCAATGTGTTTGTCCCTAACCTGATACACCTCTGTCGTACTTATTCCTCCTTGAAGACCAAACTTGAGGCCCAGCTAATTTCTCTGTATATGCACTTCTTTACCAATTGACTTTCTTCTCCAGCTATTAGTCTTCACCTGATAGATCTCCTTCTGTTGTGCAAACTAAGAATGCTACCTACTCCATGAATCTAATATTATTGCTAATTGGTACCCTACCCTCTAGTCAATGTATTCATTGCTTACTCATTAGAGTCTGACAGGGTCCTTGTTAGTCAAGCGGTGGCCTTGATTTATTATAAATGGAACTTTAAATTGTAATAAAATGCATTTAAAACCATCCCTATGCTAGTCTATGGAGCATTCCCCATGCTGTCCATTTACTTACATCACAAGACAAGAGGGCACAGGAGCATATGTCAGCAATATAAAAGCACACCATTTTGGCCTTTGGTTCCATGGAGCCAAATACAATGGTCTGGATTTTTAAACCTGGTAGAATAAATAGAAATTTGTACTTCAGACAACTTAGGGCAAAGTACAATTTTGGTATTTTAGGAGTGTGAGCAGTAGAAAGTATGATCCTCCTGTTTAGTAAATATTTTGGTCCCAGTTTTACTATTTGCTGAGTATTTGCCAAAAGGTGCTCACACACTCTAAGAGTCATAGACTATTGCATTCTTAGTGTTCCTATCTTCATACCAGTGGGATTATTGGCCAGAACTCCAGTCTTATCCTTACCTTTTCTGGATACTGATGGGGAATTTTTTATTACACCCTTTCCCATTTTTACCACTTTGGTTCCCATGTCCCCACCCTGACCATTGTTCCACCACAACTGCACCCTTTCTTTGTCCATGAGGGTAGATGAGCTGCCATTGTTGCATTTGATACCTATTCTGACTGTGCTTAGTCATCTGAGGGCATCTGATCACTAGGTGGTCTATAACCTTCCTCTAAGGAATAGAGTGCCTCACTTCTGCAATGACCATAGCACCCAACTGGTGCCAGTGTGAGATTCTGGGGTCACACATGAATTTTGCTGGAATTTCAACATCCACCAGGAAAAAGATAAGACATGGATAGAAGGGACCTTAGTTTCATCTCCCATCTGAAGGATAATGCCTCCAACAAGGCCCCCAAGTCCTGCACTGTGGTGGTAGCTGAAGTATGAATCAATGTTCTGATGTGGAGCTTGAACCCACAAGTAAGTGTATGTGTGTGTGTGTCTCTATGTTTTTGAAAAAGGAAGATAGGTCAGCACCCAAATATTGGCAAATTGCTTGGAACAGATCTGTTAGCATTCCTTTTTCATACTGGATTTAGTCTGTATAATATATTGCTATGCTGGGAAAACAAGTCCATGAAAAATACTTTGGAAAAAATAATGATCTGTTAGATGTATGTTCCTGTGCGCTGTGACTTAAAAAGTAGCTGATACCTCTGGAAAACCTATAAAAATCAAATATTCAGGCATTATTCAATATATTTTTTTGTATTTCTCTTAACTGTAGTTTTATAACTAAGTACACTTGCAGGAAGACTGGATCAATGCCATGTAGTCTTCTAAATGTTCCTAATGCTGAGTCCCACTCCATCTGAAGTCATAACCCTGCTTGTAACATCTTAATCATTTATTTGGCCATTGACTTGTCTGCAAATTTATCCTAAAACCAAAACTTTCTACTGAATATAGTTGTTTCTGCCTTCTGTCAAGCACTTGATAAGCCACATGTATGTACAGCAAGTAAATTCTTACATATGCACCATATCCTTGCTGTTATGTCTGTGCGTAAGCAGTTAGGTAGTACTGCATATTCTAAACTGGTAATGACTTTTATTTTTCATTTGGGCCACACACAGAATGTTGTGACTTCCTTGTCCCTTTTTCAACATATTTTTACTGCTGCTACTTCAGCTGTTGCAGTATGGATCACTGCTATAGATCTTTTAAAATCTGAAAATTATCAGATTACATAGATTTATATTTAAGATTTTATTTTGATGACTAGTTTGTATACTGCAACACATTACAGACATTTTGCCACTGACACAAGAAGTTATACTGTCAAAATCTTCTTAATATGTTGATATATACAGTACCAAATATTCAATAAATAAAATATTCAGCTGGGGACTCTGGTACACTTGGGATTATAGTAAAATCTTTCATTATTTACGCACTATCAAAGGTAGATTAATGTTTTTTTTTTTTACTTCCAGCATGTGGTCTGCGTGTTTGAGCTTCAAATATATGGGTGACTTTATCTATCGAGTGACTTGTATTAATTTGTAGCTTTCAAAAGCACTATAATTAAGCAATAAGGCATGATAGGATGTGTGTTGTCGCAGAATAATGGTATGCCTCAGGGAGCAAAGCACAGGGTGAAACTGAGTGGCATACGCACTCAAGAAGAGCCTTTATCTCACAGTTACAAACATCCTGGATTGTTTTATTACAATTATAAAATGTATATTTTTTATTTTAGAAGCATATAATGAGGTCCAGAAAGATGAACATTTTGGCCTGTGCTGTTGTGCTGGAATAATGCAGTCATGTGATCGATTCCACCAATCACAGCACAGTTTTAGCCTAACTCATTCTATAAGCAAGCAATATAGACCACTGTAGCTGTCTTTTATTCATATAATACAGTCCTCAAAAATCAGAGAAAATGCCCAACAATCTAAATACTTTTATATACATATTTCTTTCCTTAGAGTATTTGGAAAAGCACATAGCATAAATATCAGCATAACAAGTATCACGCCGCCTGCACCTTTGATAGCCCTCTAAATGCAAATCGCTGATTTTAGATTCAACACATACAAGTCAGTGAAGCTTGCAAACTGTTTTCTGAAACTGATATGAACAAAAAAGACAGTAGTGACACATTAGATTTCAAACTATTGAAGATTGCTACAGTTGTGATCTCATACCGGCTCGCCAACATACAGTGGAAGTTATTAAAGTGGACCAGTACTGTGGTATAATGTTGTTGGAGTAAAAAATGCTTTGAATAACATGAGTTTTTTTATGCTATGTACCAATGTACACAACACACTTCTGTAGGTAGCAATGGTTTTCTACTATGCAGAATGCAAACTTTGTGTTTCATGGTTTCTTGAAGTGCAGATTTGTGAAGGATATTGCTATGTAAATTCCACACTTCATGGCAAAATTCCAAATTGCAAAGTTTTTTTTTTCTCTTGCCCAGACCTGTATGTAACTGCTTTGAAAACTTCTCCTGAATATTGTACTTCTGTTTAAATATTGTACTATGAAGTACTATCAGTAACTTGCACTACTTATGTGTTGTTGGTATCTGCTTGTGGCTGAAAAAGGGACCCATGCCTTAGTCTACTACAACCATCCCCAGGGCATGAGACTAAGCCTGCATGGTGGTCCATGGGCAAGTCCTTTAGGCCTTCAGAATGAAAGGTGCTTGGTTTGGTTGATTTGGAGTTAACTGGAATGTGGTGTGGTGCCTTCATCTATGCCGATCCTTTTCATAGAATTCTGCCAGGTTGCTGCCCTTAAAATTAATATAACCCCCACCCTCAGCAATGGAGATCCCAAATAATGCCTCCATCCAAATTATCACTCTAAGTTTGCAAATAATCATGAACACAATGATATCGAGGTCACAATAAATACTGACAGATAAGACAAGAGTTTATTATGGGACAGGAGCAACACTGAATGGGAAAAGGAATGGGTTAATAACAAAGACAAGCAATATTTCATCTCTCCCTCATGGTACTTCACACCAGCAGGTGAGTACATCCTGTCTTTGGGTTATGCCCCACTGGTACACTAGTTACCCACTGTCCGTTGAGAGCCCTCCCACAATCTATATTGTGTGTATGCAGTTGGATGGCAGAAGGTGCTGATGCTGGAAATTGGTGCAGTGTAGTCTGAAGGCTGGCACTGGGGATCTCAAACAAATAGTTTTATTCACAACAGCAAATACTGCTAGGTTGCTCCTCGATTACACAGTGCTCTTTGGGCGGTGTCTAAAATTGTTCAGGCTTGCATAGTTTTTCCTAACTATCCAGAGCTAATAAAACAAAATGGTCGGGTATTTAAATCTCTGTAACAAGCTGGTTCTGTTGGGATGCTCTCTGGGTGTAGCAGATGCAGCCAGACTAACAGTGTTGTGAACTCAACATTCTTCTGGTGGTGAGATGTGCATGCCATGATTGTATCTGAGTTCTCCAATGTCCTGATCCTCTTTACCCCATGGGGACTTATGTTCACCTACTCTGAAAGGCGGCAGTCTCTTGGGGTCTATGATACTTAGACCCTGCATCAAGACAAATCCTTCTGACAGCTTAGTAGAGTAGCTTACTAGTCTATCTGGTCTGGAGACAAAGCAAGAAAATTCATTTTCCAGATACAGTTTATTTATTTATTTATTAAAAGCTTCACCAGGAATAACACACTGAGCAGCAATTGTACATTTCCAGCTGCATCCTGAAGGAAAGTGGAAGGGAGCATCAGATATAAGTAAAGTAACCTACAGTAACACCATCAGATAAAGTAAAGTAACATACAGTAATACCATCAGATAAAGTAAAGTAACATACAGTAATACCATCAGATAAAGTAACTTACAGTAATACACATGTAGTACAGTAATACAATAAGAGCTTTACATTTTATAAGTGCTTGACATTTTAAAATTATCAGCAGAGGTAACATGCTACATTCTGGGACAGCAAATAAGACACTGAGTCTGTTGACAATAATGTAATAATCGCCACATTCTGTATACATGAAGGGAAGTGGTGTGATTAAGGCAAGTGCAAGTAGAGGAATAGAAGTCATGTAAAAGGGGAGAAATGGCAAAAGGTGAGGAGGAATGATGGATGGAGGGGCGGAGTTCCACAGTTTGGGGAAATGGTGAGAAAGGTGCCTGACAAACAGAGGAGGATCGTTGGGGACTGCCAGGGTCCGAGTGTTATAGGATCTAAGGGAGTGGAGAGGGAGGGAGAGAGATAGATAGAAGGAGAAGTAGGAGGAAAGAGAGCCAAACCAGAATTTGATAGACATTTAGCACAATGGGAATGACCCTGTCTTCAAATGGGGAGAGTGAGAGAGCTCAAGTGTGACAACCCAAGCTCCTATTTACCAAAGCACTACAAAGCCATTTTAGTTTTGTTCACTTTATAAATAAAAATCCCTGTGCAGGGATTTTAAAAAGACTTTGTTGAGCAACATGGCTGAATGCTGAACACACACTTATGCCTCCACCTCTTTCCAATACAGATCTGAGATAGCATACCTGTGCCTCAATCTGAACAAATCTGGGATCAATTCTGATTGACTGACACATCATACTGTACATATTCAATTATGTTAAACCCCATTCTCTTGGTGGCTGTCAGTTCCTCAGGGAAGGAATTCATAGAATGTTCACTGAAATGTGAGGATGCTTGCAGATGAGAGTAGGAACAGTGGATTTTCTTGAGCTGTATCTGCTCCTCTGATGGTCAGAGTCTGACCAGGGGTTAAATTGGGCAGAAACTCAGTTCCACCTTATCTGACACCTTTTCCATTGAATATTATGGAGAGTTCCACCTCCTAGGGATGACAGTTCCATCTCCTACATATATAAATATTACATACAGTTCCACCTCCTAAACATTTCCAATGTAACCACTATCTCTGATCCCTGCTCAGCAGTCTGGGGGTCAGAAGCACAGCAAACATGGTTTCTCCCTATACAGTCTTTGTATATTTTAGTATTTATAAAAAAAAAAATTCCTTCTGGTGTCTGCTGCTGTCAGTGGGATGGGAGGGTGCCTTAGTAGCACAGAAGAATTGACAGGTGCTTCCTAAGTTGTGCTTCCTATATAAAGCAGTTCGAATGCAGCTGTCTGGCTGCAGCCTTGAGAGCCATTGATGGAAATTCTGTCAGCTGCCTAGCGTTTTCACTACAAAGAGAATTTACCCCAGTGTAATAGTGGGAGTGTTACGTACAAAGCTACAGTCTCTACAACAAGAAATACTAGCAAGACACCTTTCAGCCAAACAGAGCCCCAGCCCAAAAAGGACACTATTAGACAAAATGAGTACAAAGGACATATTGTTACCCCAATACAAGAACAATGATACCTCATTTGCAGATGGAAAAGTGCTTCAATGCCACTATGAACAGCTCTCGCACAGTAAAAAAAAAAATTAGCACCTTTTGCACTAGGTGCATTATCAAAGTCTAGTGTGTTCCCAGATCCAGATTGTAGTCCACATCATCAGGAGACAATGTGCAGTGATATGGCTGGTGTTTATTGGGTGCCAGTAGGAGACCTAGTGTGGCTCTAGCCACAGTGAAGATGACACCCTACCCTGAAGCAAGAATCTGTTAGTGCCCTGCTTGCCCTCGGACCCATGGCTGCATTCTGGTAGGTGACCTAGGGTGAAACATGCTCAAGGGAAGGCAAAGATTAGTGCTTCAGGAGGGAGGTAAAGGTAAGCCCCATTTGGTCCCAATTACACACCATCTTACCTGGTTACCAATAAATTAATATTTATTTATTTGTTTGACAGGTGGTGCTATGGTCTAGGAACTATTTTCAGGTATGACCTGGGGCATAAATAGAGATATTGCAAAATTAAATTTCACAGGTGAAATTCCATGAAACAGGCAATTTTGCCATGCAAAATATTTTGTATAATTTGGCCATTCCATAAAATATTTTGGGAGTGCAAGTTGCTAAATATCACCCACAATATGCAAAATTTCTCCTGAAATGGCAAAATGTCACCCGCAAGTGGCAAATTCTCTATTTCAAGGGCAAAATTTCACACTTCATGGGTGAAATTCCATATTTTGTTTCTGCAAAATTTTGCAAACAGCTGAATTATGCAAAATATTTCATGTAATGAAATGTGGCAATTTCACATCTCAAGCCATAAATATGTTACAAAATAGTTATGCCAAAAAGTACATAACAGGGCAGAAAGCATTAGATATAACCATACAACAGAATGATCATGGGTTACATATGAAAACCAGCCAATATACACAAAAGAAAAAAGGATAAGAACCATTAGCTATCGATAACAACTGATGAACAGGGTGTGCAAGTGAAAATCAAGTGATAAGTACAAAACATGCATTCTTTTAACAATAAAACAAATGTATTAATAGGCAATGTTACAGATCTGAAGCAGCTGTGGGGGCAGTCTTCAGGGAAACTTTCTGAGGCTGCAGTGCTGTCCCATCTGCAGGCACCACTTTAGACTGAGGGCAGAGGTTGCTTGTCTCCAGGCCAAGTTGGCCAGGATTCAGGAGACCTCCTCCTCGACTAGAGACTACCAAGTCCACCCCATTGACTAGACAGTTACCAAGGAAGAGGAGTGGCTGGGTGATGGTGGGCTCGGGAAGGGTAAGGGATGGAAAGAGACACATTCATCCTATGGTTCCACCCATAACCCCATGCTGCTCAGGCAGGGCAGAACTGTCTCAGAGAGGCACCCAGTGGTAACCAAGGAGGATGTGGGGTCTGTCATGGCAGAGACCCAGGGGAAACTAGGGGTCCCAGAGGAGGAGGAAGAAACCCTTGTTGGGACTCCATCATCGGGGTAGACTTATGGCCAGATGAGGTGGGGATGGAGTAAGGAGGTCAGTGCCTACCCAGTGCCATGGCTTGGATCCTAGGGATCTCTGGGGCAGCAGGATGGGAGAGTGAGCTGGATGTCATAATCCACCTGGGATGAATGACCTTGCAAATGTTGAGGCTGGGCTAGTGCTGAAGTGGTTCAGGGAGTTGAAGAGTGGTATTAGATGGGTGGAATGGTCTATAACCTTTTTCAGAGGTGTTACGTGTTGAGAGCAAGGGGGAGAACAGTGTACTCTGTGTCACAAACCCACTCAGCAGATCAACCTCTACTCTCAAGTGACAACCCCAAAGCGCAGTCTTGTGAACAGTTAACAGAAACAGGGTAACCCGCCTGTCTGTTTTGTGGGTTCAAATCAACCTTTGGTCTCAGTTCTGGAGGGATTCAAACTGTGAACCTCTTGCTAGCATACCCAATGCACAGGCTCAGATAATTCTGTCTTTGGGGCCAGATAACTTTGCCTATGTGCCTAACCAGGTGTACAAAATGAACCATTAAAAACTCTAATAAAGACCTCAGATTACTCTTACCTTTTTTCCATTTGGTATCACCATTCAAGCTTATTCACAGTGTCTGCTTTAACCATATATACTTCACTTGTTAAAGAAAAGAAATTCAAAGACAGACCAAGTAGGTTCTAAAAATAGAGTTTTACTAAAATAGATAAAAGTATGTAAAACATACAATACAGAACCATATATCAGAAGAACCATAATATATTTTAAAAGAACAAGGTTTTCACAGTGCAATTCCTACTACAGTACTTAGATTTTTTCTCTCTGTCTCTAAATACCTGCTTAAAATGCTCAAAGATGTTTCTTTGTCAGAGTGTAGATAAAAAGTGTCCGAAGGAAAACAGAATACGCTTTAAAACTGTCTTTGCCAACCACTTTGTGTGAGATCACCTAGCTTCTCCTCTGTTTATTAAAAATCATATACCCAGGAAGTTTTATCATTTTAGAGGAAAGTTAATTAAGATTACATCAGCAGAAACTCCTTTCCCATGTGACTTCCCCAATCAAGTCTGTAATTTCCTTTTATCTATGAGCAAAATCCTCTCCACACAGACATCAAAGCATTTATGATTTTGCACCAGGGTGCCAAACCTGGTTTCCCCCTAAACACGATAAAATGGATACTGATTTCCTCTTAGCAGATAAAGCTATATTTAACTTAGAAAAACAGGAGATTCTTGATTAAGGCCTGTTCTAGTCTGTAATTAGCTTCTGGCCTTCCAGGTAACACCTTGTATCTAAAACCTGTGTGTGTGTATATGTGTGTGTGTGTGTGTGTGTGTGTGTGATTTCACTTGCTGTCTCAGCATCTCTCATGAGCAACAGTCCATAACAAATTTTTATATTACAAAAAATCATAATGTACTCAGAACTGGCTGTCCACGTGTCACACTCTGCACCAAGAGATTTAATGCATGGCTGAAGGACTGGTGCAGAGCAGAGGGAGTTGAATTCCACTGGGACTGGAGTTCCACCTGGAAGGATGCAGGTCTGCACAGGGTGATGGCCTACATCTAGCCAGGGGAAACCAGGCTCCTCATAAAGAGATTTAAATGTTTCATCAACAATCATCTAAACTAGTCAGGGGTGGAAATAAGCTGGGTGAAGCAAACAGCCCTTCCCAAAATGATACAGGTGACAGCGAGGACCCTAAGGTTGAGAAATAGCAAAAAGATAACTAAAACAGAAACAGGTAAAAATACAGAGAAAAGGAAGAATGGTAGTAAGGACAAGAGGGCTATGGAGGAAAGATATTTATTTATTTATTAAATTTGGTGACCGGTAGGCCACACTGAGCTCCAAAGGTCCCTTTTTCAGGGGCTACCCAGGATAACAATATTAGGAGAGGAGGCAATAAAAATTAGAAGGCCATGTGCTCAAATGCCTGCAGTCTGGGAAACAAAATTCTAGACCTGGTGGCACTGATGGCAGAGGAGGATATGGACATTGTTGCTGTTACCACAACATGGTTTACCAGGTTGCACTCTATTGAGAGGGACAGGGTGGGAAAAAAAGGGAGCAGGAATGGCTATCAATGCCAGGGAAGGAATTAAGGCAACTAAGGGTCAAGGAATCCAGGGAAAGACAGAGGCACTGTGGATCACCCTGGTGATGGGAAATGGCACTGGTCTGATCTATAGATCTCCTGTGCAAGGGAAACAGCTGGACAGGTACTTGTAGAATCCATCCACAGAATGACAACTAAAGGGAAGTGCTGCTCTTAGGAGACTTCTGTCTGCCAGATGTGGATTGGAGCAATCAGGCTGCAGTCTCAGCCAAGAACAGAGATTACCTGAAAGCCCTGCAGGGCATGCCTAAGACAGCTACCGAGAGGGAGGCGACTTTTGGACCTGGTACTCACCAATGGGGACAGAATTACTAATATAAAAGTGAGGGAACAATCTGGGATCAAGTTATCACAATATGGTATGGTTCAATGTGAGAAAAGCAGAAGAGTCATAGCTCAAGAAAGCAAGGGTCCTGAATTTCAGGTGGGATGATTTTGCAAAGATGGGGGAATGTCATGGGAAATCACTGGCAGGGAAGGAGAAAATAGGGGATGGAGGAACAATGAGAGAATCTTAAGGAGCCATAGCAAAGGCAACATTCCATGGCATTAGGTAAATAAGCAAAAATGAGAAAGAAAATAACACTATGTTTCTCAAAGGTAGCCAAGAAGGTAAGGGCAAAAGGGTGGCATTCAGGAGGTACAAGGAAACACAGAGAGAACAAGACAGGGAACTGATCTAGAAAAACAAAGGAGGTGGGAAAACAGTCAGGAGTGCAAAGGTGCAAACAGAAGAAATAGTAGTCCAGGCAATAAAAAGGACAATAACTTTTTCAGGCACATTAGTGAAAGAAAAAAGATTAAGGGTGGATTGTGAAACTGAAAAGAGAAGAATAGAAGTGTGCAGGGGAGACAAAGAAAAGCAGAAACCGAATGAGTAATTTTGTTCAGTATTCACAGAAGAAGGAAATGGGGAGGGACCATATTTAGGCAATGGAAGCACAACCGGGTGGGAGGACACCAGTCCATTTAAGGAAGAAAGATTCTAAAAGAACTTGCTAATCTGAAAGTGGACAAGACAATGGGGACAGACAGGATACATCTCAGAGTATTAAAAGAACTCAAGGAGGTGCTGGCACCACTGACATCTCTGTTCAACAGTTCATTGGAAACAGGTGTGATAGCAAAGGGCTGGAGGTGGGAAATGCAGTCCCTCACCATAAAAGTGGGAGCAGGAAGGAGGCTGGCAATTCCAGATCAGTTAGCCTGACCTTGGTGGTGGGGAAACTAATGGAATCACTGCTAAAAGAAAGAGTTGTGATATATCTCAATCCAATGGAGCACAGGATCCAAGGCAGCATGGATGCTGTCAAAATGTGTAGTAATAAATGTTAGACGAGGCAAATTTACAGGTTTAGCACACCGTGGTGTGATATTTATTTTCAAGGTTAGAAAAATAATAAATGAAAACAACAAAAATTGCAAAGAAAATCACTACATAACGTCAGTAGTTTCTAACAAAATATAGTCCTGGATCTTAAAGTTCCTAAGACCCTTTTTGGTGAATCACTTGACTGAGCCCTCTTCTAGTTACAAGTCTGGATATGTTTCATGTCTGAACATGTTTTAAAATCAAGTGGGAGGGGTTATTTCAGGGACTTTCTGGTTCAGTTAAAGGTACAGTGTATACATCCACAGATATTGACTTTCTATATCTCTGATCCACTGTGACTAAGCTCTTTTATACATAGAACCTTATACAGTAACATGTTTATAATGTGAATTTATGAAAATACCTTTAGGATTTCTTATAACTTTCTTATAACTAGTACTAATCATGACATTGTTTTATATGACTTCTGAATCCTTTTTCTTTAAAAATGCTTTACTAACTGTATTAATTCCTATTTAAAATAGCCTTCATGTTTTTGTACACAAAATGCACTCATGCACTTTACACAACACCTCTCTGGTGTTTTGGCATCATTCTTGGCTCTGGATGGATGGAAATGGAAAAATAATGAAAAGATAGAACTAGTAGGAAGTTAAGTATGGAAAGTAAAGAGCTACAGTAGGTGGCCAACCTAGGGTAGGCAGGAAAAGAATAAAAGCAAAGAGAAAAGTGGTAGCTGTTGCTGGGAAATAAGGAGATAGAAAAGTGGTCCATCAGTCACAGCCAAGGGTGTAGCTAACTCCACCACATACCTCCCTCCTATATAAAAAAGTTATCAAAATGATACTGTTTTTTCAATAACCCCTCTCAGTCATAAATATTCAACAAAACAGTAGAATGGGGTTGGTTGAAACTTTCTCTCACCTACTATGAGAGCTTGTCCCCAGGGTCCCTTAATTCAGCTATTTTTAGTATTGTCTACCATGCCAAGTTACTGCAATATGACAATACTTTCACAGCATTACCCTTGGGCTGTCATACAGTTCAGCACAGTACCCATCTATGCTCTTGAGGACTTCAGTCTATAGTGACTTTCTATCCCTATTTCATTTGGTTACCACAACTCAGACATTTCATATGTAATATCCACACGGCATCTTTTCAGAACCATCACTTGGCATCTTTTCAGAACCCATCACTTGGCATATTTTCAGAACCTTGTGCACCCACAATCGTACCTTCATCATTACATTAAAAAGAGGAAGTAATACACAGCAGTTTTATGCTGACTTTGAGCTCCTCCATACCCATCACTGGCATCGATTCCACTCGGGGCCCAATCATAGGTTCCACCCCATACCCTGATCCTCTATGACCCATAGTTCCTCATGTTATATCATACAGTATAGATGTTTCTTTTATGTTATACATTTCTTGTAATCATTTCATATATTTCATTTATCCATTACCCTTTCATATATTTTCTGGTAGACAAGGAATCTTCTCATGCTGAACATCAACCAGCCAGTTCCTAACTCCAAAACTTTTTGGAGTTTCCTTTCAACCATTATTTTTAACATACCAGAAGTTTCCTTTCAACCCTTACACCATTCTGGTACCCTCAATTGACTGAACACAGCACCAGCGTTAATGCTATATTCATTTTAACCATCACATGTTTCATAGATTTCATACCATTTCACAGGGGTTCAAATCATTGGAAAGCCCATTCAACCACCATGGTGTCTTCCTGTTGCTTGTAGTCTTCACCCCAGTATGCAAATGTCCTGAAACAGTCATACCTGGGGCCTTCATCTCATCATTCTCCAAGTAGCAGCAGCTCGGAAATATGAGTAACAACAGGATTTCAAAAGTGACTGGCAGCAAAGGTTCCATCAGGGGTCCCCTTCCTCTAGAATCCATGGATCCTGGTCCTCTGCCTCTGCCATGAAATCCTCAAGTGAGAACCCTCCATCAGTACCTGGCAGTGGTGCTCCACCTCTCTCCGGCACTGGTCTGCATTCCATTGAACTCCAATCCAGGCAATAGCTCCTCTCCAGTTCTGCTCATTTGGTCTTCTGGTATGGAAGCCCCTCCTCCGAACCTTGTCTTCCATGGAATCCCTGTATGTATGCCATCCTGCTTTTTGCTCCCTATGTCTGAATACCAGGGTTGAATCTGGGTACTAGTCTCCCTTCGTTTCTCTGGACAACCAGTACTATCTGACCTCTGACACTCAAGCATGTCCAGCGTGTGGTAATAAACAGCAAATGAGGCAAATTTACAAGTTTAACACACTGTGGTATGATATTTATAGTTCAAAGGTTAGAAAATAATAAATGAAAACAACAAAATTGCAAAGAAAATCACTACTTAACATCAGTAGTTTCTCACAAATATAGTCCTGGATCTTAGAGCTCCTAAGACCCTTCTCATCTGCATTCAACAGCTTGTCTGCCTCTCTCTCTCCCTCTCCTAGGGCTAATCCCCTCTGGGCTGAACTGAAGTAAGCTCACTGAAGAGGTATTTATATATTTTTAGTGGGATCACCTGTTGAGCCCTCTTCTAATTACAAGGCTGGACATGTTGTTTCATGCCTGATATTGTTGTTTCAAAACCAAGGGGAGGGATTATTTCAGGCACTTTCTGATTCAGTTAAAGGTACAGTGTATATTCCACAGATATGACTTTCTATATCTCTGATCCACTGTGACTAAGCTCTTTTATACATAGAACCTTATACAGAAACAAGTTTATAATGTGAATTTATGAAAATGCCTTTAGGATTTCTTATAACTGTACTAATCATGACATTATTGTTTTATATGACTTCTGACTCTTCTTTCTTTAAAAGGCTTAACTAACTGTATTCATTCCTATTTAAAATAGCCTTCATGTTTTTTGTACACAAAATGCCTTATGCACTCTACACAACACCTCTCTGAGTGTTTGGCATCATTCAAGGACAGGCTGGATGGAAATGGAAAAGAATGAAAAGAGAGAAGTAGTAGGAAGTTTAGTAGGGAAAGTAAAGTGCTACGCTAGGTGGCCACCCTATGGTAGGCAAGAAAAGAAGAAAAAGCAAAGAGAAAAGCAGTAGCTGTTGCTAGGAAATAAGGAGATAGAAAAGTGGTCCTTCAGTCACAGCCGAGGGTGTAGCCTAACTCCACCACAGATGCCCAGCAGGAAGATCTTGTCAAACAAATCTGATTGATTTCTTTGACTGGGTGACTAGGGGTGGGGATCAGAGAGAGGGCAGTGGAAGTGGCCTACCAGAATTTCAGCAAGGCCTTGACACTGTCCCACATAGGAGACTAGTAAACAAACTGGGCAGCCTGGGATGGATCCCAGGGTGGTACACTGGTAAAATTGGCTGAGTTATAGGACACAGAGGCTGGTGGTGAATACAGTTCAATCTGAAGAGGGAGGTGACAAGTGGGGTCCCACATGGATCAATGCTTGATCCAGTCCTCTTTAATGTCTTCATAAACAACATTGCAGAGGGGTTGGCAGGGAATGTGTGCCTCTTTGCAGATGACACAAAGATCTGTGACAGGGTTGACACTCCAGAAGGGGTAAAAAAAATGAGAAGGACCTAAGCAAGCTTGTGGAGTAGTCAAGGGTTTGGCAGCTAAGATTCAATGCAAAGAAGTGCAGGATCATGCACTTAGGGCACAGAAATTCTGGGGAGGAGTATGATGGGCGGGGAGTTACTGACAGCCACCAAACAGGAAAAAGGACTTTGTAGTAATCATATATGATTATCTAAAAGTTACCAAACAATGTAAGAAGGCTGTGAGGAGAGCCAGTGGAATGCTGAGGTGCATAGGGAGAGGTCTCTCCATTAGAAGGAAGGAGGTGGTGATGCCACTGTATAGAACATTGGTGAGACCTCTTCTAGAGTATTGTGTCCAGTTCAGGAGGCTGCACCTCCAGAAGGACATAGACAGAGTAGAAGTGGTTCAGAGAAGGGATGCAAAATGGTGAAAGGGCTGCACCAAAAGTCATGAGGGAGACTGAAGGATCTCAATATGTATTCCCTGGAATAGAGAAGAGAGGGCATATGACAGAGACTTTAAAATATCTCAAGGTGTAAATAAGGTACAAAGAGGTAGCATCTTTCAGAAAAAGATGCTTAAGAACAAGGGACCAGGATATGAAAATAGAGGGTGTGTAGACTTAGGGGTAACATAAAGAAAGTATTGTTTCATAGAATGGATGGTGGATCGATGGAACAACCTACTGGCAGAGGTTGTAAGTGCAAAATGGTAGGGAATTCAAAAACGTATGGGACAGACATAAAGAACTCTAGTGATAGGAAAGAAAGGTTAAGCTGCAGATCATTTTGGATCTACGGTATATGAAAGAGGTAGGGAAAATGGGCAGACTAGGTGGGCCAAGTGGCCCTTATCTGCCATCAAATTATGTTTCTATGTTCCTATAAACACATCTGATAACCTCATTTACAGATTTTAATATGGGGTGCATTTAGAATGATGAGTTGGCAAGGAGGGAACTCTGTAATGGGATTTACATAAGGAGTTTATTCCTAGAGAGCAGAGGAAGACAGACAGGCTGTTTAAATGACAGGAGGAGGCAATGGAGAAATACTTTGGCCCATGCAGTTAGCAACCTGAGGATTCACAAGAAGTGGCCAAGAGGAGGACCTGAGGCTGTGATGGCATAGTTTGGGATTGAGGGACAGCTTAGTGTGGTAGGCTCCTTATCCCATAGGAATTTGTCAATGAGGCATCCTAGCAGGTACAGTAGTCACGATGAGCTAGCAGGAAAACCAGTGGAGGGAAAGGTAAATAAAACAGTACTAAGCAGAGTAAGAAGCTGTTAATACAAACCTGATGATGTTATTTCAAATTGTGTTTATTCTGGACAGGATAAAGGTGGAGGTGTGCATGTACATACTGTAGATAGGGGAGCAATAGTCTGGAGAGGGAGCAACATACTCTTTGTGATTGCAATCATCACTTCTGGAGTCAAAGGTCCTTTGGCCTAAAGCTGTTTTCAACTTCTGATTAAGACATTTAACCATGTATCAATGTGCTTCCAAGAAGGTCAGGGAGGGTAAAGGGTGACTTCAAAATATCTGAAGGATGTAACTCGTTTGAAAGGTGTCCACTCAGATGTCAGGATATCAAGAGTGTTAGTAACTGCCATCAATTTACCTGGACCTGGATAACACAGTCTTGGTCTTTTGTGTATTAACTAGCAGCCTATTGGCTACAAACCACCAAGAAATGAATGAACACATAAATAAATAAATAACAGCTAACTAAAACAAGTAAGTAAATAAATAGATGAATGAATGAATGAATGAATGAATGAATGAGGACTAGTTGAGAGAGTTAATGCCAGAGAGAAGTCAAGAGCACTGATACCCAACAGGTCCTTATTCTACTAGAAATGGACAAATACATATGTGCATATTGTTATTATTACTGGTTTAGGGTGATATCAACATAAAACCAGTGGTGTTCAAACTTTGTAATACATGCATGTGACACCCCAAGCATGTATTACAGAGCTGTCCCTTGTGCCACTTAAATGTTCCAACATCTTCCACAAGCAGCTGTGGTAGCATGTCCACACTAACACACTCAGAGACCACAAGATTACCAGTTGAACTTACAAGTGAGTTTTGTTACTGAAACATTTCTAAAGTTTCTTTGCTTTCTCTTGTGGCATCTATTTATTTATTTATTCATTCTAGGATTACAAATACCTTTGAGTGCCAGGCAGCTCATTTACAAAGATTCCAAGTCAGTAGGGAGGGTTATAAACAGTTGCAGGGAAAACAGTCAAGTCATACAGAATATTTCAGAACAGATGTACATGTGTTTACATTATAGTATAGGACAATTAAGCTTCAGTTATATACACATTAAGCAAAACCTGATCAGAGGCAAAGGGAAGAAAAGTGTCGGGGGACCAAGAGGGAGAGGAGCAGGCAGGCAACATTGTAAAGTTACAACTGTGATGGGGGAGAGTCTTAGAAAGGGAGGGAGAGGGGAGAGAGGCAAAGGCAGGGAGGAGGGTGATAAGATGGGGTGATAGAGGTATCAGTGAGGAGAAGTCCAAAATGGGGAGTGGGGGATGGACTAGTGGAGGTCCTGAAAGGGACCTGGAATTTAGGTGGAGCAATCAGAGGAGTTTTCAGTTAGGAGGTGAGTTTGGGGCTTATGTTTGAACTCTCCAAGTTTAGGAAGGGTAGCTAGACTATTGGGGAGTCCATTGAACCAGGAAGGCGCTCTGCTATCAAAGGCACATTAGCATTGCATGGTCTGGCACTGTAGGACTAGTAAGAGTTCGGTGGATGAGGTGCATGTATGTTGGGTCTTTGGAGATTTGTGGAGCAGACAACGCACACCCTTCGCATGAACCCAAGTAGAATCTTTTAGTGAGAAGGCAGGTGTGGTATTTAATTCTCCCAGATAGATTGAGCCATCCAGTCTGTTTATAGAGATCACATGTGCGGATGAGGTGGGATGCCCGATTTGGAGTCTACAAGCCTTGTTTAGCACAACAGTGAGCCTTTTGAGAGCAGTATCGGTAGCAGGTCCATAAATGACAAGGCCATATTTGATAATAGAGAGCACTGAACTGTGAATCACCAGACTGAGAGCTTCAGGTGTTAGACACTTCCTAAGTTGATAGAGAAGACCAATCCTAGCATTGACATCTCTGGCTACATTTTTGATGTGTGGTGTATAGGTGAGGTGACTATCTAGGGTGACCCCAAGATACTTGAAGTGCTGTATTTGTTCAAGAGGGTCATCGGCTATTTCTAATCCTGAGCACATGTCCATTGTATCTACTGCATGCAGAGAAGAACTACAGGACTTTTGTCTTTTGTAGTTTAGCACTAGTTTCTTTTGGAGAGCCAGTGCTCGACATCCAGGAAACTATTCTGTAGGTTGCTTTCAAGCACCTGAGGTCAGGGAGTGACTTGCAAAAGGCAGCAGCATTATCCGTGTGAGCAGTGTGCGCAGGTGGCGAAGCCAGATCTATAAATCAAAAGCTTGAAACTCCATTTACATGTATGCTTATGAATACTGCTTTGGCATTAATTATGTGGCTCCACCCTGTTCTGTCTCCTCCACTTCACCCCAGGTAAAGACTCATGACTGTGTGACTCCACCATGGAAAGCCAGTAACATATACAAACTAAATAATAGCATCAATGAATTTCTCATGTTTTACACACTGACACTCACACATTATTCTACTGTATGTGGAACTCCTAATAGGATTTTAATATTATGTTTATTTCAAAACTATAGAGCAGCTAAGCCCACAGAACGAGTCATGATGTTCTGTTTACAGTAATGGCCCATTCACCAGTAGATCAAAGATCACTACTAATCCAGTTATAACAATGGATTCAATGTTCAGCATTCTGCAAGGTTTATGATATCGAGGCTACTCTACAAAGACACAGATCAGTGTATCAGTCAGCCAATTAAAACAGAGTAATAGAAGATGTGGTCTCAGCGTAATGTCTGATACTAATTTAGAATGTAAGGATGAACACATTTTATTTATTTAATATTTTGAAATGTCTACACTAGCCACCCAACAGCACAGAGATAGCATACTATACTATCATTGATTTATTTATTAATGTATTTGTTTACTGAGTAGGTGCACTGATCCCAGGGACCATTGTCAGGTATGACCAAGGCCATAAAGACAGCACAGTAAGTGATACATACAGCACAAAATACAGATTAGAGAAAGGAAGTAGATACATGGACCATGTTCAGTACAATTGATACCCACAAGTGCAAGACATAGAATTGGTCTCAAACAGGATACAATAGATACAGGAATACACTAGTTACAATTGTTAGATAGATACAATTGATACAATGATACAATAGTGTAAGGGCAATAAAATTGAGGCACAGACAGCATGCCATTTAAGAGGCTCAGCTGACATAAGGAGTGGGGAAAGGACAATCATCCAAGAGGTCACCTCACTGAGCAGTTGCATTTGGCCTAATCCAGTAACCAAGCTTTGAAGTGAGTCTTAAAAGATGAGGAGAGTCAAGGGAGTGGAGGGAAGCTGGCAGATTGTTCCACAGTTTGGGAGCATTAATGGACAAGACACTGCTACCCATATAAGTGGAGGTCTGAGGGACTTTCAGCAGTGGTACTGTGGATTGCCAGAGGCAGCAGAAAAGAATCTTATGTTTAATTAAGGAGGAGGAGTAGGGGATAGGTAACTGATTCTGAGGGCATTGTCAGTGAAGCCTACGAGACCAAAGTTATGTCTGGCTTCTAGGGAGCCAGCTTTGGGGTTAGTAAAAGGTGCAGTGGTGCATGGAATAGGGTGCCATAAATGCCATAAGTGAAAACCTACAAATTTTATTATAGGCAGTGTTAAGCCTAGTGAGCAGGGGTGAGAGGTGTGGGAGTATATGGGGGCACAGTTGTCAAGTAGAGGGAGCAGGATGCCTTGAGCAATGGAGGGGCATGCCTCATGGGTCAGGCAGTGCTTGAGATGGAAACTAGTCCCCAGTTTCTGGTCAATGTACAGGACAGTTAAGTTAATGTGCATCATAAAAGTTAAGCAGGGACCAAGAGTGACACCCAGGCATTTAAAACACGGTACATCCTGCAAAGGAGAGCCATCAGCTCAGAAGACAGTTTGGGTGGCATTTGCTCTGGATAGTTTTAATAGGCTGGGTTTGGATCCCAGGAGCATGGCTTTGGTTTTGCTCATGTTTATAGGAACCAATTGTGAGCAACCCCACAGTTCTGGGTGAGGATAGAGGAAAGGCCAGTTGAGGTTTGTCAACTGTGAAATAAAACTAGATTGCCAGCATATAGTAAGGCCTCACAGGAGAGGCTGTGCTTAGGAAGGTAGTTAATGAAGAGGAAAATAACAAGGGACCCAATATGGAGCCCTGGGAAACCCATGAGAACATTGCCATGGCCGCTGAGGTGGAAGACCCAACACTGAAGGTTTGGGATCACCCTGCAAGGCAGCTTTGGAATCATGTTGATGTATCTGCTGAGCAGCCAAGGTGCAATAGTTTGGTGTGGAGTACACTGTGGTCAACCAAATTGAAGGCCTTTGTAAGGTCTATGAATACGACACGGTAACATTGCCAGGGTCCATGTTTCTGCATACATGATTAGTGAAGATGGCCAGGGCAGATGCAGTGCTATGATGCTTCTTTACTCCATGTTGCTGTGGACATAGCAGGTCAAAACTGCTTACGTGGTCAAAGAGTTGATGGTGTAGACCATCTCAAGGAGTTTGCTTAAGTGAGGTAGTACTGAGATGGGTCTGTAGTTATTAGGGACGGGGTCTCCAAACTTAAGATGCTAATGACACTGGTGATTTTCCAAATTGCAGGCATGGTGGAAAAGACTAGGTGAGATTTAATATGGTGGTCAGGGTCTAGCAATGAAGCGGACAATACATTTTAGAAAGGTGGGTGGATTCTGTCACTACCTGGACTTCCCCTATTAGGGAGGATCCTTAGGAGACTGAAGGTCTCATTTAGGAGATAGTGCTGAAGCTGAAAGGAGGTTGGAAGTACCCTCCGAGGAATGGTGGTGGGTCTGATAGCTTGGGCATGGTGGTTTGGAGGACTGCAGCTTGCTTAGGTGAGCTGAGAGGTCTGTGAATTTAGTTTTGAGGGCATGGATGACTTTAGTGGGGTCAGTGATAATGCCCGTGGGGAGTTGAAGTGTATTATAGGGTGGTGAGCCTGTGGATTTATCATAGAGCCAATGGTGGACCAGAAACAGTGAGGGTTTTCAGATTTTCTCTCTGCAGATTATGAAGGCAACTTGTTTTTAGGGATTTGGTCATATGTTTGCATTTATTGTGCAGTTTCTATAGTCATCCCAGAGGGTAGGGGATGGGAAGACTTTTAATGAAACCCATGCAGGTGAGCTGGGTTAGAGAGTCAGTACAGGTCTCCACTTGACAGTCTGCCAATTATCGAACCATGTTTGGGCTTGGGGGTTGAGGAGGCATGATCCACTCCCAGAGACCCTAGTGGTGGGCTAAGGATATTGCTTGGGTACATGTGACACTGTCTTATCCACAGGCTTGCTGAAGATCTTGTCCACGTTGTGCAGCACCACAGGAAGGAAGAAGGAAAGGAAAAGTTTGAAAAAACAACCCTAGCTGCAACATAGATGATGCCCCCTCATACATTTCCTGTTCATTTAGCAGTACTGGGTCTAGGACTAAGTTGCACCTAGAAATAAGTCTCGGCTCAGTGTGCCTTTTGCTTTGTCACCAATTTACAAATCAATAAATAGAAAGTTTCTGGAGAAGACCTGAAGGTCAGCACTGATGAGGCCTGAAAACATCTTAAAAAATTTCATCTTATGACACTAGTTTCATTTAGGTTCAGTTCCATGTTTACGAGAAGATCCCAAGGAGGCAGACTGGAGCTACAGTAACTAAATTATATTCAGTATGTCATTTATTTCTCCAGTGATTCTCAGTTGACCAAAACATGTAACTAGTAAATATATATGGAGATGCTTAGTAGCAAGAGACTGGCTAACTGTTTTCGTTTTCTGTAGTGACCCAATTTGTTATTACCAGTAGATTGTCAGAAATAAAAAACTACATAAGACAGAAGTACAGTAAATAGGTAATCACAAAAACATGAACAAGTCTGACAAATAAATTAATTTAAAATTGTAAAAACTTTTTATTTCTCAAGGTTACTTGATTTTACTTTAAAAAGGTTTCTTCATTATGTTGTCTTGAGCGTCAGAAACAACTTATTGGGGTAGTATGAGAAATGCAGAGGTGTGTCAGCATTGTCAAATGCAGGGAATGCTTAAAAGGTGCATCCTCATTCCTCAGTTAGCGAGCATGCTAGCACTGACACAAGTTTATGCAAAGTGCCACCAATTTGAAACAAATGTGCTGCTGCAATCAGAGACAAATTTGTCATGCAGCAGCACTGATGACATCACCTCATACGTGCCTTTCCAGATGAAACATTTCAATAAATATGGTGGTGGCAGTGGCAGAAGAGCAAACAGCTTTTATGTTGTGTCTCTGCCTCACAACCCCACCAGCCCCTGCCTGAAAGGTGGGAGGAGATGCTTTCTTGTTTGCCTCCCTCCTCCTCCTCCTCCTCCGCTGTCTCTGGCTCAAGGTTTTCTCCATGCCCTGCAGAGCAGGTCACAGATTAAGCTCCATATGGGCTGGAAGATATTCAGTGCATGAAGGCACTTGTACTCTAAGCATGATCCAATTGTGCTGGCAGCCCCTGACTGGTGACATCAGGGTGCTTAAGTCCCCAACTACTGTATCCTTTAATGTGGCACACTGGGGCCAATCCCAGTGTGCAAAATCACTGTGGTGTTTCCGACATCGGGATGCTCCTCCAGGTGTCTGATGAGCCCCCACATATCCTCTGACCATGGGGTACCCAATCACCGGATTGTGATTGATCTCCAGTACTGTGGTACACTGGGAGCCCACCCCAGTGTGCTGGAAATCATAGTTTCCTGTAAAACAGAAAACGGACTCCACAACATCTTTTTTTTTATTACCTCAAAAAAAGGAAAAGATTCTTCAATGCTGCCACCGGCTCCCTCTCCTAACCTGCACTCTCCCTCTGTGCACCCCACCTCACACCCCCACTCATACCTACCTCCAGAGGTCTGGAGCAACGATCTTCAGTGGACCAGGAACATGTCTGCACTCTTCAAAATACAACGGCAAACTGAAGAAATGAAGGTAAGTCCTATAATGAGACTGAATGGGGGTTCAATTAAGTTGATATCTCAGCCATATCTTGGAGTTTTAGTCCCACATTTTCAACATGGGGTACTTGGAACCCACGTCATGAACACAGTTACAGTCATTTTGTTGTTCGGTCCGAAGATAATTTTGCAGTACTACACAGAATCACCTTTTGGGACTGATTAACAAAGTGACACTGCCACTGTTCATGAGGTGGGCTCTAAAAAGCTTATGTTGCAAATTTGGTGAAAAATTCAAAAAATGACTAGTGTTACTAGTGTGCATTGCAGTTTCCACGCATGCTCGTAACTAGAAAATTTTAATATTTTCACTCCAGATTTTGAACATTGCCATTTTTTACTCCTCCTTCTTATGAACAGTACAGCTATCATTTTCACATCCTGCTCAAAATGTGTTTTCACAAGTCTGGCACACAATGGTGTGGTCACTGTGGAAAATCAATGTTTAAGATAGATTAACAAAATCTCAGTGTCACTGTGCATAAGCAGAGGTCTCAAAATGCCTATGTTGAAAATTTGGTGAAAACATTCCAAAAATGACTGTGTTATGAGCGCAGCATTGCGCAGTTTCCATGCACACTCATAACTTTGAGAATTTTAATATTTTCTGTGCAGATTTTGAGCATTGCCATTTTTTCACACATTCTTATGAATAGCACAAGTGTCCTTTTCACATCCTGCCTGAAATGTGTTTTCCACATCTAGTGCACAATGGCATGGTTGCTTTGGAAATCAACTTTCAGTACAGATTAATAAAATCACAGTGCCACTGTTCATGAGCAGAGGTCCCAAAATGCCTATGTTGAAAATGTGGTTAAAAAATCCCTCAAATAATTGCATTACGGGCATGCATTGTGAAGTTTCTCCTTGCGCTTCGTGACTTCTCCAATTTTGTATATTTTCACTCCAGATTTTCAACATTACCATTTTTACACCTCTTCATGAACAGTACAGCTGCCATTTTTCACATCCTGCCAAAATGTGTTTTCACACCTGTGGTGCCAAATTGTGCAGTCACTGTGCAAAATCACCTTTCGGCTAACAAAGTGGCAGTGCCACTGTTCATGAGGTGGGGTCACAAAAGCCCATGTTGAAAATTTGGAGTGAAAATACCAAAAACAACTGGGACATTAGGGTTTACAACTGTAAAGAATGACAAGTATCAGGGTGTGACTTGGGATTGTCAACTGTAATGCTCACGCCATTCCACCACCCACCCTGCAGCCAATGACAGGCATCAAGATGTGCCTTGAACTCTTTGGCCGCAAAGTTCAGTCCATTCTCTATACTGCACCCATCTCAGCATATTTCCTTATGGAATGGGGTGAGTGTGAGGCCCCAGGCACATCGCAACACCTGGTGTCTGCAGGGTAGGTGAGGTGAAATGGCATGAGCATTATGGTCAATGACCCAAAGGCACACCCCAATGCCTATCAGTCTCTGCAGGATGGGGTGGGGTTGGCGTCAGTTCAGTACTTCACTGTGATTCCTATTATGCATCTCTCTAATTTGTGCACTACCGATGCCAATGTCAATGCCAGCAAAACAACATCTGACATTGACAAATGCTTGTTTTAACTTTTTTCATTGCTTTTCTTCCCACTTCAGATTGGCTGGTTTCAAATTGCAAATAACCTAGTATCCAACTGGTCTCTGTCAACAAATAAGGCACTTAAGAGGTTGGTAATTGTTCACACTTTGGCTCAGTCTGCAATGGGGATTAGCAGGCAAGAAAACATGTTGGAAATGGGCTTCTTGCCAGCTCTTATAAAATACATTTCACTCCCTTTGTGTATGCATGCTTATACTCAAATTGGCTATGTTCATGTGCTAGGTATTGTGAAGGGGCAGAAAACTCCTGGGGTATGTTTGATCAGGGAACAAGAATTAACATTCCTACTCTTCTTAAGTAAATAGCACAAGATCTAGCCATGTGCAAAGCAACAAGAACTTGCTTTGACACCATATTTAATGGACACCACCAACAGCAGAGTACCCCTTAGGTATTATGGTGAGATAGTGAAAAATGAAAGTGTTACAATTTCAGGGTTAAATTTCAAACAGACATTTTAGGCATTTTGGACTAGGCATAACTCTCTATTCAGTTAAGAAGAGCTGAAAAGCCTCATGCCATGCTGATGACCATGGTTCAGGGACAAGTTTGGGTCAATGGGGGTTGGCAGGGCAGGAGAGGATTGAGCATTAGGAGGACTGCTCTCCTACCCTGGGGGTGGGTGGGTTGCATCTCCCACTGTGACAGCAGCCCCATTGGAGTCTGGGGGCAGCATTACAGACTGGAGACATGCAAGTGGATTGGAGGTGGCAGTGGATGGCATGCAGATGGGTGATGGAGGCAGCTCATCAGCGCTGGCCATTATTGCATGTCTGTGTCTCTGGGGCACAAAATGCATGGAAAAGCCCTGACATTTGGACAGGCGAAGGTGGGGTTAAGGACATCCCCATGCCAACAGCTGGGTCCTACCTGACTGGCCACTGTCTCCTCCTCCCTCCCTGGCTGCCCTTCTAGACTGTAGATAAAGCACTGAAGGATTAAATGGTGGTTTCCACCCCAGGGGACTCAGAGCTGGGGGTGGTCAGTGGAGATGGGGAGCACTCCCAGGAGCAGCAGACCAGTCCAGGTGGACCTCAGGCTAGGTGGGAAAATGGACTTCCCAATACCCACATTGGAGAGAGGTCTATGGTACTAGTGAGGAGGAACAAATAGAAGTCAAAAAAGGAAAGAAGACCTGAAAAGAACTGCATAACAGAGGTGATTTATTTTATTTTTTGATTTTAAACTTGCAGGGTTTATGTAAGTGAATCTCTGATTGAAATTGTTTCTTGTGGGGTATATTTTCTGTTAAATTGTTGTGCAGGTTGTCTTGCTGAAAGGAAGGAAAGCACTCACAGGGGTAGTAGGTAAGAGCTGTAGCTGATTGTTTCTGGAGGGAAGGTCTTGGTTCCACCCACCCCACTAACCCACCCACCCCAAGTGCATCATTTACTTTATACCAGGGTCTGACATCACTCCCCCAAAGGGCAAAGGACATACATCTGTCATATCCTTAACAGCCCAGCATGCCACATATAGGGTAAACACTCACACTAGCACATACTAACAAAAAGAAAACAATTAAAACTGAAAGGAGAGAGGCAAGTGAGGAGTGGTGCAATACACTTTCTGTCAGCAGCAGTTTTCTGGGAGATGTTCTGGAGGCTACGATGCTGCCCTATTTGCACACACCCTCTGGTCTGAGGGAGGAGGTTGCCTGTCTCCAGGTTGACTTAGCGAAGATTTGAGAACCTTCCTCCACACCCATTGAATACCAGGACTGTGGCTGCTGCCTCAGGAGGTTGCCAAGAAAGAGGAACAGTTAGCCCAGGGTGGGCTCAGAGAGGGTGAGGGTGGTGGAACAGTGGCACATTCTCCAGTTGTACCTTTCCACAATTCATACACCATTCTGGCAGAGCATGGTTATGCTATGGAGGCACCACAGTGGAGACCAAGGAGGCTGCTGGGAACTTCTACAAGGAGACCCACAGGAGGGCAGTATGGGACCCCACAGGAGAAGGAGACAACTCCTGGTGGGGACTCAATCATTAGGGGTACAACTACAGGAGGGAGGGAGGGAGGAGAGGAGGTAAGATGTCTGCCTGGTGAGATGGCTTGGAGGACAGGGATGAATCCTCAGGATCATTGGAGCACCTGCATGTGAGAGGGAGTGGAATGTCATTTTACCTTGGAACAAATGACCTGGCTGGGAATAGGATCAGAGAAGTGCAGGAAGAGTTTTTGGAGTTGGGAAGGAAACTTAGGCAAGCAACATGCATGGTAAACTTCTTGGAGGTGCTGCCTGTTTATGGCATGGGTGAGGCTAGGGTACTCTGCAAAATGGGATTCAATGAATGGCTGAAAAACTGGTGCAGAGCTCAGGGTGTTGGCTTCATTAGGACTGGGGTCCACCTGGAGGATACAAGCTTATACTGGTGCGATGGTCTGCATCAGTCCAGGAGGGGAACCAGAACCTAGGTGATAGGTTTAATGCTTCATTGGCAAGCATTTAAACTATCCAAGGGAAGACACTGAAAAGGAGCAGGGAAGTTCCAGCCCCACAAAGCAGGGTAGTTAGCAAGGTAATCCTTATATGAGGAATTATCCCTCAGGACTGGACAATAGCTACTGTAGTCCCAATCTTTAAGAAAGGTAATCATTCTAGACCAGAAAATTACCGTCCTATAAGTCTGACTTCTGTTATAAGCAAGATCATGGAGAAAGTTATTAAGAATCTACTAGAGAACAGAATCTATTGGGGTAACTTGACTGACACTACACAACATGGCTTTAGACAGGGATAGTCCTGTACTACTAACTTGGTTTCCTTTTATAATCATGTCAGTACAGCATTGTATAATGGCAGCCCCATAGATGTGATACTTCTCGACTACAGTAGAGCATTGACAAAGTCCCTCATGACATCCTACTTGACAAAATGAATGATATGGGATTCTCTTACTACATAATCAACTGGGTGTCAGGTTGGTTGAATGGAAGATATCAGCAAGTCAGAATTAATGGCTCACTTTCCCACTCACTGAAGTGTGACCAGTGGGGTCCCACAGAGGTCTGTGTTGGGACCCCACCCTGGCTACATCTCTTATAGTGATCTGCAGGCTAGCCCTGAAAATGTTCTCTCAAAATTTGCTGATGACACCAAGCTGTGTGGCTCCGTTCTACATCGACAAACAGAAAACCATGAGGAATAACTTAAAATCCATCGAAGAATGGGCAGTTTTAAACAACATGACACTCAACTCAGACAAGTGTCATGTTGTACACTAGTAAGAACAACCTAGGCAGACTTATTTTCTGAACAGTGTGGCCCTTCATGTGTCACCATTAGAACGTGATCTCGGATAATCATTAATAATAAACTATCCTCTAGTGATCATTGCAGAATGATAGCTGGAAATCTACCACCTTGCTCACTTAGATCCAACGTTCGTTTGTGTCTAGGACACAGGAATGCATAATCCTTGTACAGAGCTTATGTCAATGGGGCCCCATCTGGACTATGGATCCCCTGCTGGAGTCTCTACCTGGGGCAGGACGTTGACAGTGTTGAGAAGGTGCAGAGAAGAGTCACAAGAATGGTTCCTTATTTATCGAACTTGACTACGAAGAAAGATTAAGAGTTACAGAGTTACCCGATGCGTACAAGACGTACTAGAGGTGACCTTCTCCATTGTACAAAATCAAGAATTCTCAGGAGTTAATGCACCGCTGTGGCTTACATTTCTCTTCCAGCTGGACTTCCCACGGTATCATAACAACCAGATATTTGTATCTAAGCTAAAACAACAAAAGGTTAAACTACTTTACAGTAAGAACCCCAAACTGTGGAATCTCCTTCCACAATACTTAATGAACAGTAGCTCTAATACAGTCTTCAAAAGGGCTGGATTGTTGGCTTGAGTCTAACAACTTAAGGTATAATTATCCCACCAATGTGGTGGGGGACAATCTCGATGAGCAGTAGCCTTCTTTTGTCCTTTGAAACCAAGTAAACCCTATGGTATAGAGGTCGATAGGAAGCAGGACAGGGGTAAATGGAGAAAAGACAAAAGCAGTAAAGACTGGATGGGTCTAAAATGGGTAAAGCCATCAACAAATAGAGGGGATGAGTACCAATGCCCATAGTCTGGGTAACAAGCCCCTGAACTAGTGGCCTTATTGGAAGAGGGATGCCTGATATCGTGGCAGTCACAGAAACATGGTACACAGAGAATCATGACTGGGATATCAACATACCAGGGTAAACAATCTACAGGAGTGACAGGAGGGTAAAAGACGTGGAAGAGTAACTCTTTATGTAATGAAAGGAACAAAGCTATGGAATTAAATGGTAAACAGGGAGCAACAAGGCACTGTGGGTCACACTGGAGACAGGAAATGGCACCACAGTCGCACGGAGGTTGTATACAGACCCCTATCTAAGGGGATGCAATGGACAAGAAAATGATAGATGGCATCCTTAGAATGGCAAAAAAGGGGAATATTGTTTTGGGGACCTGAATATGCCAGATGTTAACTAGAGCATCTTTTCTGCAGCCACATGAAAGAGCAGGGTCATGTTCGATGCCTACATGGGACATAGCCTCAGATAGCCAGTGTTGGAATCCATTCATGAGGGAGCAATCTTAGACTTGGTACTCTCAAATGGGGATGGAGAGAAGATCTCAGATTTAGAAGTGGGTAGCAGCCATCTTGGAGCAAGCAACCACCAAACAGCGTGATTCATGATAAACACCACTTAGAGTCAAGCCATACAAAACGAGTGTACTGGACTTTAGGAAGGCTGACTTTAGCAAAATGGGAGAGTGCCTCAGAAAAGCACTAGCAAACAGACAAGAAGGAGGGTGGAGGAACAATGGGAAAAATCAAAACTGCCATCACAGATGCAGCAAGCCTTTGTGTGAAACAAATAAACAAATCAAAATGAAGAAAAAACACTATGGTTCTCAAAAGAGGTGGCGTGGAAGGTTAGCGAAACAGATAGCATTCAGGAAGTATAAGAAACAAAGAAGGAGCAGGATAGAGAACAACTACAAATTAAAAGCAGAAGGAAGCAGGAAGACAGTCAGAATATCAAAGGCCCAAACCAAGGAAAGGATAGCCAACTCACTTAAAAAGGGGATAAAACCTAAAACCTTTTATAGGTACATTAGGAGCAAAGAAAGACCAAAGGAGGGATAATGAGGCTTAATAAAGGAGAGGAACGTGGGCAGAGGGTGACAGTGAAAGAGCAGGGATACTGAATGAATACTTCTACTCCAGTATTCACAAAAGAGGAAGAGGAGATACCTAAATTAAACAATAGTCATTCTGGATAGGGGCTCGATACCAGTCCATTCACAGAAGAAAGGGTCCCAAAAGAACTTCTAAAACTGAATGGACAAAGCAGTGGGCTTGATGGAATTCACCCCACAATTCTAAAAGAATTAAGGATTGAACTAGTGACACCACTGACTGCCCTTTTAACAAATAATGGGAGGATGGTGGTACCTGAAGACTGGTGGAGGGTGGATGTAATTCTCCTTCACAAAAGTGGGAGCAAGGCAGAGGCAGGAAACTACAGACCTGTTAGTTTGACCTCAGTGATGGGGAAAATGATGGAATTACTTCTGAAAGAAAGAACTGATAAGTACCTAGATGCAAGTGGGGCACAGGGCCGAAGGCAGCATGGATTCACAGCAGGAAGGTCATGTCAGATGAATCAAATAGATTTCTTTGACTGGGTGACCAAGTAGTAGACCGGGAGGGCTGTGTACATGAAAATACAAAATCACACATGCCCACATAATGCAAAGCATCATGGGCTGCATATGCAAATCACCACAGAATGTTATGCTGGTTCAACTTTAAGCAGAATTGCATGGTGCCAAAAGGCCTCTCACAGAGTTTGCAAAGGGTGCTAACAGACATGGCCTACCTAGACTTCAGCAAGGCATTTGATTCAGTCTCACACAAAGATTAATAAACAAGTTAGCCAGCCTGGAAGTGGGTCCCAGGGTGGTAGCCTAAATAAAAATTGGATGGACAACAGGACGCAGAGGGTAATAGAAATGAGTCTACTCAAAGTAAGGGGATTACTAGTGGGGTACTGCAGGGTTCAGTACTGGGAGTGGTCCTCTTTAATGTCTTTATAGGTGACACTGCTGAGGACTGGAAGGAAAGTATGCCTCTTTGCAGACAACACAAAAATCTGCAACAGGATTGATACACAAGTGGCGGTGAAAAGGATGATAAGGGACTTGGCAAGACTGGAGCAATGGTCAAAAGTAAGGCAGCTTAGATTCAATGCAAAGAAGTGAAAAGTAATGCACCTGGGAAACAAAACCCAGGGAAGAGTACACAGTGTTGGGGGACAAACAATGACAAAATGGGAAGGGACCTGGGGAAGTCATATCAGATGACCTAAAGGTAGGTGAGTAATATGAGAGGCAGTAAGGAGAGCTGGGGGATACTGGGATGCCTAGGAGAGCATCACCAGTAGAAAACAGGATGTTGTTATACCTCTGTATAGATAGCTGGTGAGACCCCATCTGAGTACTGCATGCAGTTCTGGAGACCCTATCTCCACAAGGACATAGATAGGATGGAGACAGCAGTCCAAAGGAGGAAACTAAAATAGTGCAGGGTCTGCACCAGAAGCCATATGAAGAGAGAGACTAAAGGAATTTAATATGTATACCCTTGAGGAAAGGAGGGAGAGGGGACATGATATAAACTTTCAAGTACCTCAGGGAATCAACAATGTCCAAGAAGGTAGCATCTTTCAGAAAAATAAATGTACAAGAACAAGGGGCACAATTTGAAGAGAGGGAAATGGCTCAAGGGCAATGTGAAGAAGTAATTTTTCACAGAAAGGGTGGTGGACACATGCATTTACAGCCTTCCTGTGGATGTTGTGGGGTCAAAAAACAGTGGGGGAATTCAAGAATGCATGGGACAGACATAAGGCAGTTCCTAATGGGGGTAGGCAGAAGCAGACTGTTGGTTAACTAGGATCTGCATCTTATCCAATAGCTAGGAAAATGGGTAGATAGGGTGGGCTAATGGTCCTTATCTGCTGTCAAAGTCTATGTTTCTATGTTTCTATCTGTTTCACTCACAACTACTGCTTATGTAAAAGTTACAGTTCTGAAAATGAATGTTAAATAATAGATAACATAGAGGATTGGGTATGAGCAGTCATACACAACAAGGATAATCTTGTATCGAGAGGTTTCCTTGGTAATAGATGACCTCCAGAGCGCAGCCTCGAGAGGTGCTCTGTTACCAAGGGTACTCAAGATGCAAGAATATCCTTGTTTGTGTATGACTGCTCATACACAATCTTTGTAATGTATGGGCAGACACAGCATAGAAAATCACCAAAACCAGCTAGTGAAGACAACAGAGAATAGAAATTTTAACATGTTTTTAACTGACACAGTGTGTTGCAGATGTTTCCACAAGTTCAAGTCTAAAAAAACACAACTTACAGCTTAATTGGATAGAGGAAAGCAACTATGTGCAGCATTCCAAGTTGTTCTGCTGTGGTAGTGACATCACCTACTGCAGCAGAACAATATAATGATGTCACTACCGAAGCAGAACAAGCATATTCCAGGCATAGAATTCATGCATAACATCATTCCATCATAGACTCTATTATGTTTATCTACCATGGAAGCTAAATGTCAGATATTTTTGGGGAGGGAGAGAGTGGCATTGAGCAATTAATTTTCCATCATCTCAAGCATCATATAAGGTATGTATTGTGTCTCTGTCATCCTTGTGTTGCCTTTCATGTTGCCCTCAGGCACTATTCATCTCTCTCTCAGTACAGAAAGAAGCAGACATACTAACTGTGCACTCATTGCAGTGTGGGAAGGGTGAGCACCCTGACTATGACAATCAATGCATAAACCTCAGAGCATTCACAAAGGAAAAGTCCTTATCTTGATTCAGAAAAGTGCACACATGATTTATTGTAGTCATTGCAATATCAGTAGCATCTGGATGCCTGACAAACACCCTGGCACTAGTGGCACCAGTCATTCTTTATTGGTGGATCACTGATGTTCCTCTGCAAGTCCTCTGAGGATTGTCTTTTGAATCTGTTCTCCCTGTCCCTGCTGGTTCTTGCCTTTATTTATCATGCCTTATACTTAACAAAGGACCCTACCTGATTATTGCAGTTGTCTTGATCCATATGCATCATTCCTCAGTGGTTTTATTGCTTTTTGCTACAACTGCTTTAATTGATTTTTGGAACATCACTCTATGCCATTTTCAGATCTGTCTGCAAATAAAGGTAAAGTGGTTTACATGAGCATGATTTTTGTATCTATCACAACTGTCACATGCAGGAAAATATTTGGAAATTGGCATCTAGTGGAAAATTATGAAAACCAGGAAGAGTCTGTTTTAATACAATTTGTATATTAGCAGCAGAGGAACAGAAAATGAGGTTCAACTGACAAAGAGGTGTATCCATTTTGTTTGTTTGTTTTTCTTTTGTAACCAGATAAGGCCCACTAGGCACAATGCTTGTTTTCAGGGTCAACCTGGGATCACTAAGAATAAGTGACTTGCTAAGGATCATAAGGCTGTTATGGGAATCAAATCTAGTCTGCTGGATGTACCAAGTTCATTCATAGCTCTTTACTGTAACCTCTAGGCTACTCTGCCAGGCCTGTTTTTTTTTTGTTAAATAAAAATCAAACTACCAGCACTGTTAAGAACACCAATGTTTTGTGTGTTAAGTACATACTTCCTTAGTATACAGTTATCAGGGAGTAACATAGTAATACAGTTATAAGAATATATACTTAATACTGAACTCAAAATTCACATATGAAGGAGGCTCCAGGCACCCTGAACAAATGGAATTAGTAAAAACATCTGACTTTACCTACTTGCGCCTAAAGTTGAATTGCTATGTTCCTTCAAATTTATTTTGCTGTCTATGACATGCCAAAATGCCTTTCTTCAGTGCACTGGGATGAGTATTCTTATGATGTTGACTAGGGAATTGTATTTGCTGGCTTTTAACATGAAATGCACATGAGAATAAATGAGACAGAACAATTTTCTAAAACACTACTAACTTTTATGATATAAATTCTTTCATTATTTGGGCATAGATTGTTGCATTGTTTATCATTATGTATTTCTTCTGGGGAGTCATCTGCTCTCCTTCCACTGCCATTTACCCTCTACTTACAGAACTGGAAGTGATATTTTCTGACAATGCCTTTAGATCAGTCTTTTGGACAAATTCTGTTAGATGCTTTTAGTCTAAGTGGAGGGACTATGTCATGGCACCTATAAGGACTGTAACTCACTTTTGGAGGGTTCCTGTGCTTCCTTGTACCCTGACATGGTAGTGATCACTGTAATGGGGAAAACAGAGTGAACTGTCACATCTACATGGCACAGGCATTCAAACTGCAGCACCAAGCATCTCGTCTACCAACCATTCTACTCAGCTGTACACAAGTATATCATAATCTGTTGCCCACTTTACCAGTGAATTTCAGGGCTATACTTGAGATTTAGTGGGACAGTAGGCAACGTTACATTCACCCCAGACATCTTCTAGATGCACATATATATTTTGCTTTATTATCCTCTTCAGCTCCTCTGGTGACTTCCTTTTTTCCCTTTGGGTATTATAGCTAAGGTACCTATAGTCTAAGGGGCCTTTGTCTCTGTGGCACCTGTGGTGGTGGAACCCACTCAAGAGGATTCCTGTACCACCAAATGATGGTAGTCCTTTTAATGTGGCATTATGAAATGGGTAATAAGAATCTCAGCCCTGTTTGGTTGAGAGCTGTTTTCAGCTGGGCCATCATTCCAGCACAATGGCACAGGTGAAAGTAGCTCCTGGAAAAAAACAGACTATGCACCTAAGAAATACCCACCTCAACTGCCCACAGCAAGCATAGCTCAGCAACTTTCCCAATGGAAACAGGACACACAAAGAGAGTATGCTTTCCTCCATATGGCAGCAGTTTAAGTAACAAACAAAACAAAACAACAATGTTGCTTTCACCTTAGCTGCCAAATGCAGCAAAACTAAAGTGTCCGCATACCACTCCACTCTCACTGCCAGTCACTCACGACCATTACTCACCGGACAACTCACTGGTGGTGAGTGTAACAACTGCACTCCCTGCTGTTCACTGTCCCAATGAGTTGAGGCTTCTTTAGTGGCTTATCACCTGATGCCATGCTATAACAAGCATTGCATTGCCATGGCCTTCTCATTCACTTCTTGTCCATGCCATACACTTTCTGGGAGGGAGCTGTCTGAAGGTGAGGTCAAACGCAGGTTGGCAGTTTGAGGAAGTGGTAGACAGGCTGGAAAAGCAGATACAGCCACAGTGTGAGGGCCTATGGTATTCCCTATACTTGCTGTCTATCTGCAGCACTGGTACTATCTACTGGCCAGCAGCCAACACCACTATCTACAGGCACTATTTTTTCTGTTTCAATTTATTTTGAATTTTTTTCTGTTTATATTTTTACAAACTTAAAACACAGACACTTTCTTTAAAAATATTTTTTTCTTTAAAAGGTTGCACCCATTTCATAATTGCAGTAAGGCACACCAGGGGGATGTTATGGTGGGCATCGCCCTTCTTGGGTCGTGGAAGCACAAGGTGGAGTCGAGTATCTCAACCCTAGTGAGGCAGTCCATTATCCCACCATAATGCCCCCACTTGTCATGACTTATTGCTTAATTCAAACATATATACAGTACCAAGCATACAGTGCCAAGCATACACTCTACAAACCATTCTCGCATGTTACAAAAACATATCATTCTTAGTTGTTCATTGAACCAGTGAATTAATGGTAAAGCATTCCACAGAGAGGATGGCAAACACTAAAGGCTCTTGAACACATAGAGATATGAATTGTGTGGACCTTTAACAACTGTTGAGCGATACTATTATAAATACCACTTTACCATCCTGTGCCAAATTGAAAAATTGGCTATTTTCTTTAATCCTTATTACCACCATTGCTGATGTATGTGTAATTTAACTGATTGGTGTATACAACAAGTTTTGTACAACTGTGCTGTGGACACTGCTCCATGTTTATTTAAACTGTGCCTATTTTTCATACTGTATCAATGGATGGTGCGAGATATTTATTGTTGTACTTTATGACATGCATACTATTTGTGTCTTGTATTGCAACATCACATTTGTTGTTGTTCATGGAACATCATTGGAAATCAGCTTCAGATCAAGGGCCATGTTTCCCAATAAACATAAGTGTATAGTGGAAAGTGACATGAAAGGAATGCGTATACAGTGGAGCCCGCTGCAATACAATGAAGCGTCACAGATTCCTGCATAGCAAAAGAGATTAACCGCATTGAAATTGCTTTGTTTACTGTAGTAAGTCTGCTGCAGAATGTTGTAGAATGTAGCTGCCTACTGAAGGGCTCCACTGTAGGCAAAAAAATCTATTTGAACAGTCCTGAGAAATGAATTGAGGATGTGGAAGAGCCCCTAACAATTATTCAAAGCCACACAAATGTAAAAGACTTGTGCAACTGCACGGTATCCAGTGATGTGGGCAAACAAGTTTTGCACATGTGAAAAGGAAAAGTGATTATTGACAACTGTCGGTCTGGTGAACTACTATGATGGGCACACAGGTTGAAAAGGAAACAAATGAAAACAGCTCAGGTAGAGATACAGCGAATTTAAATTTCATAGGTGACATGCCCGTGAAGTGGGCACATCGTGTTGTCACTCCGCTATGCATAGTGGCCAATACAAAAGGCTCACTTCGCCTTGTAATTATTATTTCTCATTGTCATTCCTCCTTAACGTGAAGTAAGTGAAGTGACAACAATATTGCAGCTCTCACATGCACAGTCACCAGAAGTAATGTGCATCCCCAAAATGCTACTGTCTTGTGTCCAGAAAACACCCCAGTGCTGACGAAGTGAAATGAGAGTACAAGAAATGCAGTCTCCCAGAATTAATGGCATACTCAGTCATGTGTGCAGTGGTCACACACAGTCACCAGAATTAATGTACATCCCCAAAATGCTACTATCTTCTTTCCAGAAAATTCCCCAGTGCTGCAGAAGTGAAATGACAGCATAACAAGAAATACAAAGTCTACCAGAATTAATGGCGTACTGCAAATGCACAGACAGATTAAGATTGTGCTGCACGCTCAAGAGATGCAAAGGCAAACGACACCTAACCAGCTCACAAGTCACAAATACAAATCTGGAAAAGAATACCTTTTGCCGGTTGGGGGTAGCATAGCAGTAACAGTCCACTACCAGTAAAAGATACCAAAGAAGTATAAAAATTCATGCTGGTGCAGTGGACAGCAGGTTCACACTGCTGCAATTACTCTGTGGCACAATAAAAGGTGTCTAAGTCAATGGCACGCATCTCACACGCACACACACTCATACACACACTACAAGTAATGCATAGCAAATTGAAAACCTTAGGTAATATAACCAAATGTTTTAAACAAACTGAAATTATACACTGCTGCACCACAGCAATCAGCAAAAAGTCAAGAATTACTGAAAGTATTACTGTGTGTACATTAACACAGTTATATAAGAAAACTATAACCAAAACAGAAAGACTGACTTTTCTCCCAGTTAATCAGCCTACACCACAGATACACCCTCCCCAAAGCACACTCACAGTACACAGACTGACTGTCCTAAATTAACATTCAAAATCCACACACACAATAAACATTCGACATGAGCACAGGAGGGTTTCCCACAATCGATGTTCTAAATTTTGAGCAAAAAAAAGGCTCAAAAGGCTTTTAACAGCTTTAGAGAATTTGAATCGCAGAGCTGTGGGAGGAAACTGTCTCCATCTTCCACTACACACACACTACACAGAACTGAGGCTATGCAGAACAATCTAGAGCCCATGTGGCCTGCAATCCCATGAAGCACTGCAAACTTCACTTGGAGCTCAATAACAAGGCAACTGATATGAAGCACATTGATTTCAATGTACTTTGCCTTAAAATTGGTAGAGAAGTGGTTTGGGGAAGGCGGAATAACGTGAAGTCATTGGTTTCAATGGACTTTGCATTCCTATTATAACTGAAGTACTCAGCTTCATGTTGCGGTACTTTGAGAGATCCCACGTTACTCATGAATCACTGGAGTGAATTTCGCCACTTCACCCATTACTAAGCTCAGGATGTCATAAGGTCAAATGGGCACAATAGCAAACCCCAAGAAGACAAACAGCAAAGGGGTCGACAAGCCTCTATGGCGAATATGCATTAAGGTGAACCCTGCAAGTCGCATAGCAAATTCACAGCTTAGTGGCTAAGTGTATCAAATTATTTTTCACGGAACAGCAACAAAAAAAAAAAAAAACATGACCACAAATCCTAGAATGTATTCTTGAACATACACATTGGAAACTGATGTTTTCAAATAAAAGATAAGCAAACATGGTAACAGGAGAAAAAAGTGGAGACTGCTGTTTGAAGCATAAAACTATACTTACTGTGGCTGTGCTTGTAGGTTTGAAACACTATAACAGGTGAAGTGATTTAATAACATGCAGGGTGTAATCTTGTTGGGGTTCTTTGAAACAATATCAAAATATTATTTTTGCTAGATGAAGTTGTAATAGATTATACAACAGTTTGTGTCCACTCAGACTGAAGGAATTTAAGAACTCATTTTATAAGAAGGACTGGAACCATAAATTTCATAACGTGGAAAAAACAAGGTTTCTTAATTTGATTTATACACTTCATAATAATAAATATCCTTTAGGCGTGCAAAAGTAGCACTAGCATAATTCCCTTTATCATAATCATTAAATACAGGGTCCATGAATTTTACATGTTGTTTCTTGTAACATATTCTAGACTATGTTGCATATATATTTTATGACCTATAAACTGTAACAACTGTGGTCCTCTAGGACCCTCATGAAAACAAAGTTTTATATCACATGAGGTACCCGAGAGAGCAAAATGTTAAATAAGAACAGTGCTGCTTTAAAAGTCTGTCTTTAGAAGCATTTTCCATTGTTTTTTCCTTCTGTAAAGCTGTTTTTAAAATGTGGGTTAAATGACTTCAGAGTCAACTTAAGAAGTAGGATAACAAACAAAAGGTCATCTAACATTCTGACACTATCCTTTCTACAATACATGGAATTTAATATATTCAATTTTTTTTCTGAGGATTAATGATTAGAATTGATAATATTACTCATGTACTGACGTTAACATACAATTGTGAGCACTGCCAAAATGTCTGTAGTTTATTGGTCTTCAGATCAAAGAAACAGACAATGAAGTAGGGTACATCTGTCCTCCTCCAGTCTTTTGGGTTCACTCCTGTTTCCAATGAGCTGTTAAATGGGATGGTCAGAGGTGCAACCAGTACCTCCTGAGATCCCTCGTTACCCTTGGGTGGACCTCATCTAGTCCCATTGCACTGTTCATTTTAGATTTGCAAGTCCTTTCAGGACTGTCTCTCCTCTGAAAACAGAGTAGTGTCAACTTCCCTCCAATGCTCCTCTTACATTTTGTAGCCCCATCTCATCTTTTTCCTCTATGACCACCACCTAGTCTTTTCCCATATTCTTTGCTTGGAGTTTTCTAGTTTCTGTCTTCAATCCCAATCACCTTTCCCTTCTGAACTTTCCATCTCTCAACTCCTTTATGTGTGCCCCACTTCCTCTAGAATCCTGCTATTGTCTTTGTCTTGACAGCAGTGTAAGGATGATCCTTTCACTCAACCACCACCCTTCTGTGACGTGATACTTCCTAATGTTCCATTTGAACCTTCCTCTTCCACCTTGAAAACTTGCTTTGGAGGACACCTACTTTTAGTTTAAACGAATTGCTGTGCCCCTCTGTTGAGCCCTTTCATGAAATAGAAAATCTGTATCATGTCTCAGACTCCCTTCTTTCCTCCTGTAAATACATATTGAGACTCTTCAGCCTCTCATCACATGCCTTGATCTGATGACCATGGATTATCTTCATAGCTTTTCCTTAGACTGTCTCTAATGTTTTATGTCTTTCCATACAGTAGGTGTGGGTCCTAGAACTGTGACACAGTATGTTAGATGTAGTTTTACCAGTGAACAGCAGATCTGTGTGGAATGCCAACTTTACCTGAGGAATTAATGGGTAATGGAAATTCCTTTGTGAAGGAATTGATGTAAAATGGCAGTTCTGCTTACAAAGGAACTGATGTAGTGATGGCAGTTCTGCTTATGAAGGAATTAATGTGTAATGGCAGTTCCCTTGTGAAATGCTTTTCATAATTTCTTTTCAATTTCACAGAATTTCAAAGATATTTCTTTGTAAACAGTGAAGAAATATTCCATAGACGATGTAACCCACGGTGGTTGGTGGAAAATTATTTCACAGTTTACATAAACTGTGAACTATAATTCTGTGGTTAACTCTCCAATTTCAGAATGTCAGAATTCCAGTTCTGATGGAATACTGCAAATTAGGTGACATTTCCAAGTCCTTAGAAGTTTGTCAGAACTGGAATGTGAAACTTCTGCATGGCTCTAGTGAACAGTGTTAGTTAGAATGTTTAAATTCTGGCAAGATGGGATTCCGTGCATTTTCAAAACATTATACCTAATTCTGCAGATTTTCATGAGAAGCAGATGGAGTGGAATTTTGACATGGATAGGTGGAATTGCTTCACTCCAGTTACTGAATGTCAGAATTATAATTTAGAATTTACTGATCATCTGTGGAAACTTTTCTGTGACCATTTCACATTAATTTTCAATGTCAGCAAATGTCACTAGAAATTCACTTATTTTATGTTTTTAACCATGCACAGGGCTATGATGGCTATCATTTGTTTTACTAAGGTTTAAGTTAATATTCTAATGTGTCCTGTATTGTGCCTTGATGTGCATTGTGATCTGTGGAGTGTATTTTCATGAAATGCGCCAATGCGGAGAATATAATTCTGTAGTTAATCTTGGTTTACACGAGGAGGTATTGATGACCACTAAGAAGTAAAGAGACCTTGGAGCTGTCATATCTGATTACAACAGAGTGGTGGGGAAGCATGGTAAGGCAGTGAGCAAGGTCAGTGGGATGCTGGGGCACACAGGGAGATATCACCGGCAGAAGGAGGAGGTGGTGTTACCACTATATCAGTCACTTTGGTGAGACCCCACCTGGAGTACTGTGTCCAGTTCTGGAGGCTGCATCTCAAGAAGGACATAAACACAGTGGAGGCAGCTCTGAGGAGGGCAACTAACATGGTGGAAGGGTTCCATCAAAAGCCCTATGAGGTGAGACTGAGGGATCTCAATATGTACACCCTAGAAGAGATGAAGGGTGGATCATAGTAGAACCTACAAGCACCTCAAAGGATTGATCAGGGTATAGGAAGGGAGTTTATTTCAAATAAGAAAGTCCATCAGGACAAAAGAACATGTACTGAAGCTGGAAGGGGAGGTTTGAGAGTGATGTGAGGAAATAGTACCTCACTGAAAGAGTGGTGGATGTGTGCAACAGTCTACCAGCAGAGATAGTCAGAGCAAAAACAGTGGAGGCTTCAAGCCATGGGATGAACATAGGAAAATATTGGTAGTTGCACGAGAGAGGGAGGTTGCTGGAGACCAGGCAGGGTCTGCAGAGGCAGAATAGGCAGGGAACATCTGGGCAGACTGGTTGGGCCAAGCAATCCTTTTCTACCAAAATGTCTACAGGTATGTTTCATTGCTTTTATGCGTTAGTTGTAATCACATCCAATTGTACTATATTCCACAGTAAATGTTCCTATGTGTTGTCTTTGGCTCACTGCAGATCTTGTGGGTGTTTGAGAAAGAATGATCTGTTCTTTTGGGCTTGTGATAAAAACTGTGTAAGTCATATTTTAGAACACATGTTTACAGTGACTTTACTACATGCTTGAGTATATGCTATAGTGGTGTAGGTGGTGTGTTGTGAGTGTTTTAAAGAATTTAGAGTTGATTTTGACTAGCTTAGGTGCAGCTAGTGCAGGATAGGTGGAGATAGATGGGGAGGGACTGAAGTAGGTAGCAAACACAGTGACCTTCATTGAGGTGCTACCTGTAATGGTCATTGAAGATATGGAACCCCACACCAGGTCATTCAATGAGTGATTGAAGGCATGGTACAGAGAAGAGGGTTTTGATTACATCATGGACTGGGATCACACCTGAGAGATGGATGTCTGTACAAGGGAAACAGCCTCCATCCATCCAGGAGGAGAACAGTAGTCCTTAGTGGAAGGTTTAAATGCTACTTGACAAGCATTTAAACTAGCTAAGAGGGGATGCAGAAAGACTGAGGAAGGCAGAGACTGTCCCTCAGAGACTAGCGTAACAGGAAGGTTAGCCCAGAGAGAAGACATTTCCTGAAGGTTGGTGGAAGGAAAAGAAGAGCAGGAAGGCAAATCTGGAGAAGGAACTTTAGTTGGAAGAGAGGAAATGGAGGAAGGCAGGAACACAGCATAACAGGGAAGGCAGGACCAAGATGATAGAGCTGGATGGGGGATGCATGACAGGAAGGCAGGTTAGAGGGAGATAGGCTTGAAGAGGATGAAGAGCCATGTGTACCAACATATGGAGTCTGGGAAACGAAATTCTGACCTTGTGCAATTACTGCAAAGGCAGACCTGTATCTCGTGGCTATAACAGAACATCATGGTACAGAGAACCACAGTTGGGGAGTTGCCATCCCAGGCTATACCCAGTTCCAGGCACAGGTCAAGGAGGAAAGGCTGAGGAGTTATTTTATATGTGAGAGAGGTATAAGGGTCATTGAGATACCAGGGCAACAGGGGACAATGAAGGGCGGAGACAGTATGGATTAGCCAAGAGATGGATTTGGGGCTGTTATTTGTTTGGGGGTGATGTACAGGCCTTAATACAGTGGTTGAATTTAGACAGAGCTCTGGCTGAAGCCATTAGCAAATAGCCAGCAGGAGGGAAGTTCTGATTATAAGGGACATTAATCTGCTGGATGTAATTGGGCATTCTTGCCTCAGCTACATCAAGAGGCAGGGCCAAACCAGTCTCCATATAAGGGGCATATCTCAGGCAGCTGGTTTTGGAACCCACTAGGAACAGGGTAGTGTTGTACATGGCACTTACAAACACACACAGCAGTGGATAGTTCCCCAATTACAAGTGATCACCATACTGTGTGGTTTGGTATATAGATGGAACAGAAAAAAACCCACTAAAATCAGGGTCTTGACTTCAGAAAGGCAGATTTTGAAGAAATGGAAAACTGCCTCAGGGAATGCCCTCAGAGCGGGGAAGGCAGAGGTGGCTGGATCCTCAATGGAGAAAAATTAAGGAGGTTATTGCCCAGGCAACCGCATACTGTTTGAAGGAAGTGAGCAAGGGAAAGAGAAAAAGAAGCAGTGATGGTTCTAAAGAGGTGGCAAAAGACAGTGAAGGAGAAGGACCAGCATTTAGAAAGTACAAGGGACCCAGAAGTATGCAGACAGGGTAGTCATCTAGCAAAACAAAGGAAGGCAGGAAGGAGAGTGAGGGCAGCTAAAGCACTGATTAGAGAGAATAGCTAAGGAGTTCAAAATAGAGGACAAAACCTTCTTCAGGTATGCGGAGAAAATAGGAAGACAAGGGTAGGGATTCTGAGAATCAGGTGGATGGGGAGGGACTGTGCAGAGGAAGATAAAGAGAAAGTGGAAATACTAAATGATTACTTCTGTTCTGTCTTCACAGTAGTAGGTGTGAGATAGACCAGCATGCTGCAGTAAGCACCAGGGGAGGGGAGGAGGAATGGACACAAGTCTATTCTCCATGAAGAGGGTCCAAGGGATTGGAAGCTGAAGGAGACTAATAAGATGGGGGACACGAGATTCTTTTAAGGGTGCTAAAGGAACTACACAGTGCTGACTGCACCTCTGGTAGTATTTTTAGCACCTCAGTGGAGATGGGAGAAGTTCCAGAGACTGGAGGAGGCCAATGTGGTCCCCCACATACAAGCAGCAATAAGGAGGATGCTAGCAACACAGACCAGTTAGTCTCACACATCCAACATAGGAAGTGAGCAACAAAGCAGCTCTGGTGCTCACCACAAGGAGATGGCTTACTCCAACATAAACACAGTACCAAAGTTAGTAGGAACACTCAAAAGGAAAGCAAGGAGGCAGCAAATGCTCTATATACAAATGTGTTTTATTTTAAGTGTCCATGCAGGGATCTGCAGGTTTAAGCACACAGATCTGACTCCTAGTGCCTCGACTTTAAGAGTCTCAAGGGAGTTCAAGGGGACACCACTAAAGCAGAGGCTCGTGGAGCAACTGCAGGCAAAAAGTGGTGCAGGACTACCAGAAGCATGGTTTCACAGTGGAGAGGTCATGTCAAACTAATCTCATAGATTTCTTTGACTGGCTTACCAGGGAGTTGGATCAAGGGATAGCAGTGGACATGGCCAAACTGGACTTCACTAAGGCCTTCATCATTGTGCCACACAGGAGATTAGTTAAGAAACTAAACAGCCTGTGTGTGTGTTGGGGATAGTGGCAAACTGGATATCAAACTGGTTAAGGGTTAGCAGGCAAAGGTGGTGGTAAAGTGGCAGCCACTCAGGTGATAGGAGAGTGGCTAATGGGTGCCACCATGTTCAGTCCTGGGACTGGTCCTCTTCAAAGGGAGTGGTGCGGTGCAGTGGCTGTGGCAGCAGCAGTCTTTCAGGAGATGTTCGGAGGTTTGCTATCATCTCAAGGGCAGAGTTGACCAGGATTTATGGACCTCTCCACCAGGGACCACCAGGGTCACTGCCGTTGCCTCCAGAGGTTGCCAAGAAAGAGGAGTGGTTGGACTACAGTGGGCTCAGGGATGGTGAGGTGGTGGAACAGAGGTACATCCCTCCAGTTGTACCTCCACAATTTCTATGCCATTCTGGAAAAGAGTGGTTCTTCTATGGAGGAACCCACAGTGGAGACCAAGGAGGGTGCTGGAACCTCACAAAGAAGACCACAGGAGGGTGGCATGGAACCCCACAGGAAGGACACAACTCCTGGTGGGGACTCCATTGTTAGGAAGGTAGAACTGGGGAAGAAGGGAGAGGAAGGTAAGGTGCCTACCTGGAGCCATGGCTTGAGGGACAGGGGCGAATCCTCAGGATCACAGGAGCAGCTGCACAGGGAGGGAGCTGGATGTCATTCTCCACCTTGGAACAAATGACCTGGCTAAGAAAGGACTCAGAGCAGTGCAAGAAGCATTTGTGAGATGGGGAGGGCCTAGACAAACAGCACATATGGTAACCTTCTGGTGCTGCCTGTCTATGGCACAGGTGAGGCTAGGGTGCTCCACACCATGGGATTCAATCAGTGGTTGAAAAACTGGAGCAGAGCTCAGGGATTTGGCTTCATTGGTGACTGGGGTCCACCTGGAGGGATGCAGGCCTATACTGGCATGATGGTCTGCATCTGTCCAGGAGGGAACCAGGATCCTAGGTGAGTAGGTTTAAATGCTTCATTGGCAAGCATTTAAACTAGCCAAGCCAGGAAGCACTGAGAGGAGCAGGAAAATCCTAGCCCTCCCAAAAAAAAATCAGGGTACTAAGTGAGGTAGACACCAACATAGAGATGTCGATAGGAGAATCACAGGGGTAAATGGAGAAAGTGACAAAAGCAATAAGGACAGGGATGGGGCAAAAGGTGAGGCCATCAAGAAATGGAGGTAATGAGTACCTCGCCTGTAGTCTTTGCAACAAGCTCTCTGAACTGGTGGCCTTGATGGAAGAGGGATGCCTGGATATCATATCAGTCACAGAAACATGGTACACAGAGAACCATAACTGGGATGTTAACATACCAGGTACACAACCTACAGGAGAGACAGGAGGAGAGAAGAGTGGAGTAGCTCTCTATGTAAGGAAGGGATAAAAGCAACTGAACAAAACAGTAAACAGGGAGGAGAAAGGCACTGTGGGTCACCTAGAGACTGGAAATGGCACCACAATCCGCTAGGGTTGTATACCGACCCCATGTTAGAGGGAGGAATAGGCAAGGATATGATAAAAAGACATACTTAGGATTGCAGAGAAAGGGAGATACAGTTGATGGGACCTTAATATGCCAGATGTCAACTGGAGCACCTTGCTGCAGCCACATCCAAAAGCAGAGCCATTCTCAATGCCCTTCAGGTAACATGCCTCAGACAGCTAGTTTTCTAACCTACTCATGAGGAGCAATCTTAGACCTCGCACTCTCAAATGGGGACAGTGAGAGGATCTCAGATCTAAGTAGGAAGCCATTTGGGAACAAGTGACCACCAAGCAGTGTGGTTCACGATAAACTCAGCTACAGAGTCAAGCCATATGAAAGTGAGGGTTCTGGACTTCTGGAGGGCTGACTTTGGCAAGATGGGAGAGTGCCTTAGAAAAGCACTAGCAAACAGGCTAGAAGGAGGGGTGGAGCAACAATGGGAAATATCAAACTGTCATCACAGAGGCAACAAGCCTTTGTGTGAAGCAAATAAACAAATCAAAATGAAAGAAAAAGCCACTATGGTTCTCAAAAGAGTTGGCAGTGAAAATTAAGGAGAAAAAATAGCATTTAGGAAGTATAAGGAAACACATGAGGAGCAGGACAGAGAACTATACCAGTTAAGGCAGAAGGAAGCAGGGAGGGTAGTTAGAATAGCAAAGGCACAAACTGAGGAAAAGATGGCTAACTTGGTTAAGTAGGGGATAAAACCTTTTATAGGTATATCAGGAGCATAGAAAAGACAAAGGGAGGGATTGTGAGGCTGAATAGAATGGACGGTTGGTGGGCAGAGAGGGACAGATGAAAAGCAGGATACTGAATTAATACTCTGTTCAGTATTCACAACAAAGGAGGTGGGGAGATGCCTAATCCAATTAACAGAAGCACTCTGGATAGGGTAGATCCTAGTCCTTTCACAGAAGAAAGGGTTATGAAAGAACTCCTAAAACTGAAGGTGGACAAAGCAATGGGGCCAGATGGAATTCACCTCAGATTTCTAAAATAATTAAGCAGAGAACTAGTGACACCACTGACTACCCTTTTAACAAATCATGGGAGGATGGTGTGGTACCTGAGGACTGGAGGAAGGCAGATGTGATTTCCCACAAAGTGGGACCTAGACAGAGACAGGAAACTACAGACCTGGCAGTTTGACCTTTGTGGTAGGGAATGTGATGGAATTACTTCTGAAGGAAAGAACTGTTGAGTACCTAGAGGCCAGTGGAGCACAGGACCCAAGGCAGCATGGGTTCACAGAGGGAAGATCATGTCAGACGAATCTAATTGATTTCTTTGACTGGGTGACCAAAGTAGTAGACCCGTAGGGGCTGTGGACATGGCCTATCTAGACTTTAGCAAGCGCTTGACACAGTCCCACACAAAAGATTAATAGTCAATTAACCAGCCTGGGAGTGTGTCCCAGGGTGGTAGCCAGGGTAAAACATTGGCTGGATAACAGGACTCAGAAAGTAATGTAAATGGAGTCCACTCTGAAGAAAGAGGGGTTAACTAGTGGGTACCGCAGGGTTCAGTACTGGGTCCAGTCCTTTTTAATGTCATTTTATGACATTGCAGAGGGACTGGAAAGAAAAGTATGCCTCTTTGCAGATGACACAAAGATCTGCAACAGGGTTGATACACAAGGAGGCGTGGAAAGGATGAGATGGGACTTGGCAAGGTTGGAGGATTGGCCAGAATTATGGCAGCTTGGATTCAATGCAAAGAAGTGCAACTAATGCACCTGGGAAACAAAACCCAGGGAAGATTACACAATGGGGGGTAGTAACAACAACAAATATGGAAAGACACCTGGGGTAATCATATCAGATGACCTTAAGGTTGGCAGCAATGTGAGAAGGCAGTAGGGAGGGCTGAGGGAATACTGGGATATATAGGGAGAAGCACCACCAGCAGAAAACAGGAAGTTGTTATCCTCTGTACAGACAGTTGGTGAGACCCCATCTGGAGTACTCGTCCAGTTCTGGAGACCCCATCTCCAGCAAGGACATAGACAGGATGGATGCAGTTCAGAGGAGGGCAACTAAAATGGTTCAAGGTCTGCAAGAGGCACCAATACGAGGAGAGACTAAAGGAGCTTAATATGTATACCCTTGAGGAAAGGGAGGGAGAGGGGGACATGATAGAAATGTTTAAGTACTCACTGGAATCAACAAAGTCCAAGAGGGTAGCATCTTTCAGAAAAAGAGATGCAAGAACAAGGGGACACAATTTGCAGATAGAGGGGGGCAGCTCAGGGCAATGTGAGGAAGTATTTATTCACAGAGGGATGGTGGATGCATGGAACAGCCTTCCTGAGGAGGTTGTGAGGTCTAAAACTGTGGGAGAATTCAAGAATGCATGGGGCAGACATAAAGCAATTTTTGTGGGGGGTAGGCAGAAATATGCTGTTGGTTAAATAGGATCTGCAGCTTATCCTCCAGGTAGGAAATGGGCAGAATAGGGGGCCAGGCGGTCCTTATCTGCCATCAAAGTCTGTTTCTATGTTTCAATGCTTCATAATTGACATTGTGGAACAGCTTGAGGGTAAGATATTTTTCTTTGCAGATGATACACAAATCAGTAACAGGGTTGACACTCAAAAAGATAGAGAAAGCAAAGGGATCAGAGGAAACTAGAGGATTGGTCTGGGAGGAGGAAGCTGGGTACTGATACCAAAATGCAAAGTTAAGCACTTAGGGCTGTGGAACTCTGGGCCTGTGCATAAAATGGTGGAGTGGAGCTTATAGTAACCAAACACAAAAGAGACCTAAGTGTCATCATATCTGATGACCTCAATGTAGCTGGGAAGTGTGACAAAGCAGTGGGAGAGGTGAGAATGATGCTGGGGTGTATTGGGACATGGACTTCTAGCAGAAGGGAGGTGGAGGTGGTGCTGCCATTGTATTGCTCACTGGTGAGGCCCCACCTGAGTACTTTTTCCAGTTCTGGAGGTCTCCTTCTGCAAGGAGATTGAATTGGTAAAGGCAATACAAAGGAAGAAACGGAAATGGTGAGGGATTGCACAAGAAACCATATGAGGAAAGGCTTCAGGAATGCAACATGTACTCCCCGGAAGAGATGAGAGTGAGAGGGTACATGACTGAAACCCACAAGTACCTCAAAGGAGGAACAAGGTGCAACTTGAGAGTCTAGTTCAAAGAAAGAAAGGAAGTTCATTAGAACAAGTGGGCATGCAGTGAAGCTAAGAAGTGGAAAGTTTAGGAGAGATGTGCAGAAATACTTCTTCACAGAAAGGATGATGGATGATTGGAACAACCTGCCAGATGAAATAGTGGGGGCAAAGACCATGAGGATCTCTGCATGCATGGGTGGCCCACCGGTGCAGCGTTGGATTTCCACTAGCGGAGCGGTGACCCGTAATTCAGGAATGGACCTGGATCATCGGAGGCTGGTCAGGGAGAGAAGGATTGAGCATCCCATGTGTGACTCTCCTTCTCTGGAAGGGAGGGTGGGCAGTGTCTGCACAATGAGGACTCAAGGAGGCTGGGAGTCACCACACTACCAGCACCGCATCAACGAGACAGGCGCGACGCTAGCATCATTGCACGCCCTGCCTCCGAGAAAATCAGGAAAAGATGGCGGTGGGACCGCTGTCTATGTGAAGCCCTGCCTGGGTCTCTCAATTAGCTGCCATCGCCACATCCCTGACCAGTTACTAGCTCCATGGCATTGATGAAGGGGACTGATGTCGCTGCCCCGCCTCCGGGGGTAAGCTGGGACAACTGGGTGACGCTCAGTAGATGGCAATGGAAGTCCCAGGGCCATGACCAGGGCTGATAAAGCAACAGTGAACTGCAGGATAAAGAAGAAAATAAAAAAAGCATGCATGGGATAGGCACAGGGCATATTAGGTAGAGGAAGGGTGGAGGGAGTGATCAATATGACCAACTAGAGTCAGGGGTGATGGTATAGGAAGGAACAAGAGGCAGACTGGATGGATCTAATGGTCCTTTTCTGCTAATAAAATCTATGTTTTTTTGTTAACTGTTTTTCCTGTCTTTAGGGATGGGCACCAGCAATAGCAGTACAGAAACATAGAAACATAGACGTTGACAGCAGATAAGGACTGCTTGGCCCACCTAGTCTGCCCATTTAAAGTGAACAAGAGACAGTGAGAATGAGTGATAGTGAGAGACACATTCACACACATGCAAGCGGCGCACACACACACACACATACACTCTCACACACACACTCATGGAGAAGGCAGCTTCTGAGACTTGAGACTCAAATGGATTGATTTAATTATTACACACAACACTGAAGGCAAAGATGTGAGATTTCCTGATTTTACTAATATTAATGATTGTGTTTTGAGATTCTTTTCACTTAGGAACTTTGAGATTTTTTTTTTAATCGTATTGTTTATGCTCCCTTTGCCAACTGGCCTCATCCTCCATAACCCACAGAGCCCCTTTGTCCACCTTCTCCTTTAACTGGCTCCTTAGGGTTCCCCATTGATTTCCGCCACAATTGGGCTAGAGGGAGGCCACCCCTCCTAGAGCAAAATCTAGATCTGGAGCCTAATCTAGCCTTTAGTGTGAAGCCAGTAGTTATCCAGGGAATAACCGCGGGTCAGGGCACCCTCTAGCCGCCTTCTCCCTAGGGGCTGCCAAGGTGCACGATGCACCACATATCAGAATCAAGGCAGCCCTCTCACTGCTAGTGTGAGCCTGCTGGGTTACCACGGCCTTCCATCAGTTGACAGCCTAGAATGAGATGCCAAAAGCCCCCTGCCTGAGAAATGCTATCCCTTCAATGCTCAGTCATCTCTTCTCCATCTGACCCTGGAAAAAAACTGAATCCGTTTCTGATACCAGGTCAGCAGCATGGCAGGTGATAGTGTTATCACTGCTCCAGTGAGTCTGAAATTTGAAATTGTTATTCAGTGCTTTAGTGCTACAGCACTGGCTGAGAGCTCAGCTGTGATGCTTTTACTCATTGCTAATAAAAGAGACCAAGTTCCCAGTTCTGATTTGTGGGTAGCTCCAGTAGTAAAGGAAATAACCTTATAAATCAGTATTCAGTAGCATTTTTTCTAGTAACGAAATACAGTATACAGTAATACTGTTTCAAGTTCAATAAAAGAAAAGCAGTACAGCTATAGGGCTGGACACTTTTCCTTATGTGGAAAATGCAAGAGAAGAGCTGCATGTGTGGTTTGTACCGCAGCACTAGCCCCATCTTCTGCCTGTGTTTCGCAGCACTCTGAAGTATAAATGCCAGCAACAGCTGCTGTAATAACAAAATCTGAACAGAGCCGATAGGGCTGCATGGGAGGAATTTGTGGTAAAATATTGAAAATTACCAAAGTTACAAGCCTGTGTTAGGAAATGTAATGTACTGTAGGCTCATAAATCTGTTGTTTTGTAATATGTGTACACCAGATTTTCAACATAGCCTTGTTATGATCCTAATTCATGAAGAAGGGCAGAGCAAATGTTCAATTCCGCCTGAAATGTTATTTTAACAATGTCTGCAAAATGAAGTTTCCAGATGCAAAACACATTTTGGTCGAGCTGAAAAACGACGTCATTACATTCATGAGGTGCTGTAAAGAAATGGCTATGTTGTAAATTTGGGGTAATAATATTTAAAATTACCAAAGTACCCGAGCCTGCATTTGGAAAATTCAGTAAAGGCTCATAACTTTGTTGTTTGTAAATATGTTTACACCAAATTTTCAACATAGCCTTCTTATGACTCAACCACATGAAAATGGCACAGAAAATGTTCAACTCCTGCCTGAAAGGTGATTTCTTGTAGGGACCGCAAAATCACCTTTGGGATGTGAAAACATTTTGGCCAGGATTTTAAAAATGGCAGCTGTCACATTCAGGTGATGCTATAAAGCTATGGCTATGTTTTAAATGGGGTAAAAATATTGAAAATTACCAAGTTATGAGCCTGCATTTGCAAAATTCAATGTAGGCTCTTAATCTCTTGTTGTTTGGTATTATTTTTTACACTCAAATTTTCAACATAGCATTTTTTATGACCCCATCTCATGAACAAGGGCAAAGAAAATGTTCAATTCCTGCCTGAAAGGTGATTTCACAGGGATGGCAAAATCACCTTTGGGACAGCTTGCCTAATGTGAGTGAAACTGTTCATGATGTGGGGTACCAAAAAGGCATGTTGTACATTTGGGCCATAAATATGCAAAAATTACAAGTTATGCCACTAAGTTCAAAACATCATTGAAATACATTGAAGCGCATTCCATTCCTTCACTTTGTGGTCTGGTTTTGAAGAGTGAAGTTGTATCTGCAGTCCAGAGAGATTCGTAGTTGGACTCCTGATCAGTAAGTAAGGGTATGGCAGGGTGTGTTGGGTTGTGGGTGCTGAGTGGAGTGGATTGGGTGGGAGAGTCTAATGGCCGTAAAGACATCGTTGGACTTTTTACAGGTTTAAAAAAACAAGGATTTCTGCACTGGGAGATTAGACACCCCAGTGTAACTAGTATGTTTCTTGGGGTAGGGTGCTGGAGAGGGAGGGAGGGTCGTTGGGGGGTACATTCAAAAAAAAAAACAGGCTGTTTAATTCAGACACTGGGATTGGGCACCCCAGTGTCACTTCTAATTCTGGAGGGGGTGGGTGGTGGGTGCTGAGATGGAGAGTCAGGTAGAGGATAACTTTAAAAATAAAAGATGATGTTTAATTCAGACACTGGGGTGGGCACCCCAGTGTCATGCGTATATTTCCTCACACTGGGGGTTGGCACCCCAGAGTCACTCGTATGTTTCTGGGGGTGCTGAGAGGAGGTTCAGGTAGGGGGATATCTATAGTTTAAACTGTTTACTTATGGCAGTCGTGGCAGGACACTGTACACTCCCCTGTGACCAAGATGGCAACACAGTACACTGTGCATGTGTTGAGTGGTTAGCATGTGCAGTGAGAGCGATGGCCATCTTTGTTACAGCGGAGTGTACAGTGTTCTGTTGTGGCAGCCAAAAATAAACAGTTTAACCTATAGATATCCCCCACCGACCCACCATCTCAGCATCCCCAGAAACATATGAGTGACACTAGGTGTGACAGCCAGGCTGTTAACTGGAGCCTCCAGATCCAGGCACGTAACACCTGTGCTGCACGAACTGCACTGACTGCCTGTACAGTGGCAGATAACCTTCAAAGGTCACATTGCTGACCTATAAAGCCCACACCACCTGGGACCGCAATACCTGCAAGACCTTCTGTCGCCTTACTGCGCCTTACTGCCCCTCCTTCAACTCCTATCCTCTGGCAAGGAATTGCTAGAGATTCCCAGGTCCATCTGAAAACTTCAGGAGGAAAAGCATTTGCCTATGTGGCTCTGACCCTGTGAAATTCTCTACTCGTGGATACAAGATAGCCTGACCATGGAGCGCTTTAAATGTCCCTTAAAACGATATCTGCTGAGGACTGCATGAGTAAATATATAACCTGATTTTTAATCAATCAATCAATCTTTATTTGTAAAAGGTACCTTTCCAAAACCAAGGCACCTGTACATTGCATAATAAAACAATAAATAATTAAAACAATATTAAAATAGACTTGACAACAGCATTCAAAACTCATTATATGCTAGGCTGAAAAGATAAGTTTTAAAGCCTCCTTAAAGCTTTGGACAGTCGGGCAATCTCGCACCTGATGAGGTAGAGAATTCCACAGGTTTGGGGATATAAAACTAAAGATCTGGCCCCTGAAGTTTTAAGCAAACCATGGGAATCTCTAGCAATCCCTCGTCAGTGGATCGGAGAAGGCGGGAGGGACAGTAGAGACAAAGGATATCTTTCAGGTAGCGAGGTCCCTGATAGTGTAGGGCCTTATAGGTCAGCAAACCGATTTTGAAGGTGATTCACCAGCAATTAGCAGCCAGTGCAGTCCACGTTAGGCACAGAAGTGCTATATGACTGACCCCTAGAAGAACCAGTCAATAGCCTGGCTGCCGCATTCTGCACTAGCTGCAAGTGGCGAATCTCAACCTCGTGGCCCAAGATAAAGGTATTGCAGTAGTCAAGGCAGGAGGTAATGAAAGCATCGACCAAAGTAGGAAGATCGTCAGGAGGAACCAGGTGCTTCACCCGGCAATGTTCCTCAGATGGTAAAGGAGGTTTTGACAACTGCCAACACCTGAGATTTAAGCGTCAAACAGTCATCAAACACAACGCCCAGGTTCCGCACTCGTTCTGAGGTAGTTAGCTGGACACCCCAAGCCATAAACCCAGGGTGATCCAGCCAACAAACCTGCCTTCCGTGACCCTGGTCCACAACCAACACCTCAGTTTTTCTGGGTTCAGTCAGCCAACTCACATTCATCCAGTCCTGGATTTTGGCCAGACATTTGTTAAAGACTGAAAAGGCAGCATCTTGTCCGGGCACAAAGGACATGTACAGCTGACTATCATCTGCATAGCAGTGAAAACTCAGACCGCATCTGCCTAATAATCGCCTTTAACGGCAGCATGTACACCGCAGAAATAACATGGGCACCAAATGGAGCCCTGTGGCACCCTCAGGATAGGGGAATGATGCCGAGGAAAAAATCCCAGACACCACCCTCTGGAGTCCCACCGAGGAAAGATCAAAACCAACTGAGGACTGTACCAGACAGCCCACAGATAAACCGCAAGCGCCCAATAGCACACCACGGTCCACAGTGTCAATGCTGCAGAGAGATCAAGAAGGACCAAGATAGAACAAGTCCTTTGATTCCTCGCTATTAGGAGGTCATTTAGTACCCAGAGAAGCACTGTCTCAGTATTATGTCTTTCCTAAACCGACTGGAGAGAATCATAAACACTGTGGCTGGTCAAATGATCATCCAGCTGTGACGCGACCACCTTCTCAATAACTTTACCCACAAAGGGCAAGTTAGAGACAGGCCTGTAGTTAGCCAGACAGTCCGGGTCCAAGAGGACTTCTTAAGAAGGGGCTGACCACAGCCGCCTTCAGAGGATTTGGAAAAATCCCTCCAAAGACCTCCAGACTATCTCAGCAAGGACCGACTAATTTTATCCACACAGTCCACTAAGAGACGGTGGGGCCCGGATCCAACCACAGCTGATCGACACAATGATTGGATGATCATCACAATGTCATTGATTGTGAGAAGGCTGAAGTCAGACCACACAAACTGGGTGTCCGACATCTCCTGCCGACCATCACAACTCCAATTAGTGAGGTCAAACGGATATCAGACCTGATTGTGGCAACCTTTATCTGAAAAGAATTGCGCAAACCTCACACCATTCTTGAGAAAAGGCTCTTCTCGGCTGAAGACAGAGTGGATTGCACAGTCTGTCCACAGTACAGAAAAGCTGAGCTGGTCTATCTCATGAGCTGCAATTTCTCTGGACAGGAATTCTGCCTTCTTATGAGAGATTGCAGATTGATAGACCATATAGTGGTCCATCAAACTAAGTTTGTCACAATCCAGGCCCGACCTCTGCCAGCACCTCCTAACCTTCATCCGACTCTCCTCAACTCCCCAGAGTCTCATCAAACCAAGGAGACGGGCCCAAGAAGAGTGAACACGAACAGAAGTTAACAGAATCCAGGCTCCTGCCACCGCCTTACTATAGGCGAGTACCAAGTCTCCTGGATCCATGCAAATCTCGGTAAGCCTGATAGGTCCAGCACCACCATCAGGCCATCTGGGAAAACACCCCTCAAAGGGGGTACCGACCATCTCCATAGGGGCCGGCTACTAGGGTTGGCCTCAAAACTGAACCCAATGGGGTGATGATCAGACCATCCGACTAATTCCACCACCAAATCGAATATCTCCATCCCTGTAGGAACAACAAATCCAAAGATATGTTTTAATATATGTTAAATGTTAATATGTCCAATAATGTGGATTTTATAACTGAAGTGTTTATGTATTTTAATATTGTAAGGCACTTTTTAAAAATAAAAATTTGATGATGATGATGATGAAGTTGGGGCTTCTATAAAGTTTAAAGGCTATTTTTCAGAAGAAACAAGGATGGCTATTGCTGTGGGACTTTACATCCCCATATTGATTATGCAGGATTTTGTATTATGGGCTAAGAGCTATGAGCTCAATTTCTTGGCGGTGACTAATAATAATATTTGTTGATTTGTACTAGCTGTTCCATATCACACACATCATTGTGAATTGTATAACAGACTAGGTTGGTTGTCTTATTCAGCTAGATTGGAATATTTTCTGGGATGTTTTAAAGCAAGGGCTGTTTCTTTGGGCTCCATGTTCCCCGATTAACTTAATAACTGTAAGACAGATTCCATCCAAATTAAGATTTTCAAATTGCTTGACACTGGAAGTCCCAATGTGTAAACATAAACATGGTTCACAAGCATTTTCAATTTGTGCACTCTTTTGTGGAATTGTTGGCTATAACAATTCATACTGCAACCTCGACAATGAATTTTAATACTTTGCTAAAACAATATTTATTGCTACAAACTATTTGGAATTGTATTACGTGAATTGTTAAATTGTTTGATGTACTGTAAGTTATGTGATGTAAATTATGTAAATGTATGCATAAATGTTCGGTTCAGACCTGAAAAGGACCTTTGGTCTGGAGTCCTTATCCAGTTAACAAATGATTCAATAAAATAAAAATAAATAAAAAGAATGCTGTCCCCTCTGCAGAAAAGGGTGCAGATCAGTTCTCCTTACTACTTCCCTGCTGCAGCCACTTTAAGAAATAAGAGGTATTAACACATTAGCAGTATCAGAGGAAAAAGTGCTAACAATTATTCAGCATTACCTCTACCTCACCCAGACTTCCACACTTTTGAAAGGAAAGTAAGCCATATGATAACAAATCACAATCTGTTGATTAATTTGACACTTTGATTTACATTGTATGCTGTTGAATATACATGGAATAACATTCCAATGATGTTCACACTGTCTGACTCTTATCAGAAACAAAAGCAGCACTCACCATAGTTGTACTCCATACAGCGTTGACTTGAAAAATTGCACCGACTAATTTCCTCCAACAGCTTATTTGGTACAAAAACTTCTTAAAAGCATTGTAATGCAAGCCATTGAAAATCAAGAACATATTGAGCACTGGAGCTTCTGGTGAGACAGTCGCAACTGTCTCTCTCTCTCACACCTAAAGTTTTGTTCCTCCCACAAGAACTTATTTTATTAATTTATTTAAAAGTTGATAACTGGGAAAAAGCATCATGAGCCAAGGCTTGTTTCAGGTGTGACCCAGGGAGGAAACAAGTGGGAGAAAAGACACAAAGGCAGCATAAAAACACATGGAACAGAGAAAAGTCCAGGGTTATGTGTTACAAGAGCTAACTATAATAACAAAGCATACAACAACATTGCAACATTGTACAGAACAGTCAAGAGTCATATAGTCTAGTGGGGGGTAGATTATACAGTCCCTCAAAACCAGTTTCAGTAGCCACAACCAGTGTATCAGCTCAAGCAGAGTAACACATAATTAAGATGGTAAAGGTTAGGGGCACTTGGGGCAAGGCTGATAGGAAGGTGTCTTAGGAGCCTCTTGAGAGTAAAGGGAGCAACATGAGCGGAGGTTAGAGGTAGTTTGTTCCACAGGGAAGGAAGTGGAAGGAAAAGCAGATTGTCCAGAGACAGTGAGGAGAGGGATAGAAAAGAGGCGAGGAATCTCTGTGACAAAGGGAATAATTAGAGGAGGCAGCTTAGGAGAGATGGAGCGGAAGGTAGGAGGGAGGGAACTGAACAGAATTTAGCAATAAAGATAGCACACTGTATTATGCATCTCTGTGGTAGGGAGTAAGGGATAAGGGGAATAGAGGAGACAATGGTGAGTGAGAGGGGAGAGGCAGTGGCAGTGGCAAAACAACAGAAAGAGTTTAGAGAATGTCGAGTTTGCCTAGTGAAGTCTGAGCAGTTCCATACACCACTTCAGCATAATCAAAAGTTGGCAGAATCATTTTGAGACCAACTCACGTTAGAAGATGGAGGCTGGCTTTTGATGGTAAAGGACATCTAGTTTCTGCAAAGTTTGCACAAATGGCATTAATATGGATGGAGAAATAGAGATTTTCATCCAACCACACCACTAGGTTCTTGAAAGCTGGGAAGTTCTCAAGGATGGATTCATCCAAGGCAAAAAAGTGGGGATTCTGTAGAGTGGTCAGCTTTTGTCTGGATCTGAAGGTCATGGCTACAATTTTCTTGACATAGAAACATAGACCTTGACAGCAGATAAGGACCACTTGGCCCACCTAGTCTGCCCATTTCCTACCTACAGGATAAGCCACAGATCCTAGTTAACCAACAGCCTATTTCTTCTTGCCCCAACACAAGAACTGCCTTATGTTTGTCCCACGTATTCTTGAATTCTCCCACAGTTTTAGACCCCACAAGCTCCTCAGGAAGGCTGTTCCATGCATCCACCACCTCTCTGTGAAAAATATTTCCTCACATTGCCCCTGAACTGTCCCCCATCTTTAAATTGTGTCCCCTTGTTCTTGCACAACTCTTTATCTGAAAGGCTACCTTCTTTGACTTTGTTGATTCCAATGAGGTACTTAAAAATTTCTATCATGTCCCCTCTCCTTTCCTCAAGGGTATATATATTAAGCTCCTTTAGTTTCTCCTCCTATGGCTTTTCTTGCATACCCTGCACCATTTTAGTTGCCCTCCTCCGACTGCCTCTATTCTGTCTATGTCCTTGCAGGTCTCCAGAACTGGACTCAGTACTCAGATGGGGTCTCACCAACTGTCTCTATAGAGGAATAACAACTTCCTGTTTTCTGCTGATGGTGTCTCTCCTATACAACCAGGTATACTCCCAGTCCTCCCTACTGCCTTCTCACATTGCTTGCTAACCTGGGGCCATCTGATATGATTACCCCAGGTCCCTTTCCATTTTTGTTGTTATATTGCCTCCCCATTGTGTAATGTTCCTCTGGTTTTGTTTCCTGGTGCATTAGTTTGCACTTCTTTGCATTGAATCCAAGCTGCCATACTTGACCATTCCTCCAACCTTGCCAAGTCCTTCTCATCCTTTCCATGCCTCCTTGTCTATCAACCCTGTTGCAGATCTTTGTGTCATCTGCAAAGAGGCATACTTTTCTTCCAGTCCCTCTGCAATGTCACTTATAAAGACATTAAAAGGACTGGACCCAGTATTGAACCCTACTGTTCCCCACTAGTAACCCCTCTTCTTCCATTTACAATTACCTTCTGTGTCCTGCTGTCCAGCCAATGTTTTGCTCTGACTACCACCCTGGGACCCACTCCCAGGCTGGTTAATTTGACTATTAGTCTTTTGTGTGGGACTGTGTTAAATGCCTTACAAAGTCTAGGTAGGCCATGTCCACAGCCCCTCCCTGGTCTACTACTTTGGTAACCCAGTCAAAGAAATCAATTAGATTCATCTGACATGACCTTCCCACTTTGAACCCATGCTGCCTTGGGTCCCAGCCCACTTGCCTCTAGGTACGCAACAATTTTCTTTCAGAAGTGATTCCATCGCTTTCCTACCACAGAGGTCAAACTGCCAGGTCTGTAGTTTCCTGCCTCTGTCTTGGTCCCACTTTTGTGAAGGGGATCTACATCCACCTTCCTCTAGTCCTCAGGTACCACACCATCCTCCCATGATTTGTTAAAAGGGTAGTCAGTGGTTTCACTAGTTCTCCCATTAATTCTTTTAGAATTCTGGGGTGAATTCTGTCAGGCCCATTGCTTTATCCACCTTCAGTTTTAGGAGTTCTTTCAGAACCTTTCTTCTGTGAAAGGACTGGGATCAGCCTCCGATCAGCAGTGCTTCTGTTAATTGGATTAGGCACCCTCCTGCTCTTTTGTGAATACTGAGCAGAAATATTCATTTAGTATCCCTGCTTTTTCACTATCCCTCTCTGCCCACCCAACATCCATTCTATTCAGCCTCACTGTCCCTCCTTTTGTCTTTCTACACTCCTGATGTACCTATAAAAGTTTTATCCCCTTCTTGACTGAGTTGGCTATCTGTACCTCAGTTTGAGCCTTGCTATTCTGACTTCTCCCTACTTCCTTCTGCCTTAACTAGTACAGCTCTCTGTTCTGCTCCTTCTGTGTTTCCTTATACTTCCTGAATGCTATCTTTCTTCCTGACTTTCCCTCCACCTCTATTGAGAACCATAGTGGCTTTTTCTTCATTTTGATTTGTTTATTTGCTTTCACAAAAGGCTTGTTGCCTCCGTGAAGGCAGTTTTGATGTTTCCCCATTGTTGCTCCATCCATCCTTCTAGCCTGTTTGCTAGTGCTTTTCTAAGGCACTCTCCCATATTGCCAAAGTCAGCCCTCCTGAAGTCCGTACCCCTCAGTTTTGTATGGCTTGACTCTGTAGCTGAGTTTATCCTGCTCCACACTGTTTGGTGGTCACTTGTTCCCAGATGGCAACCCACTTCTAGATCGGAGATCCTCACTGTCCCATTTGATAGTTTAAGTTTGTTGTCCTTGAACCAGGACTGGACTCTGTTGAAATCATCCTGATGAAGGTACTTCATCAGAGGTACCTCTGGTGGTCAGAGCAGAATGTTAGGTGTGAAAGGAGACAGCTGTGGCTGTCTTGTCAGAGGCTCCTAAAGTATGTACTTGATTTTCATTGGCTTGCATTAAAAGTTTTTAGAAGTTTTTTTGCACCACATAAAATAATCTGTTGGAGCAATTAGTCCGAGTTGGTGTAATTTTTCAAGTTGATGCTGCATGGACTTCAGCTACAGTGAGTGATGCTTATGTTCCTGATAAAAGTCTCAACCCTGTATTATAGTGAGGTGCCTTCTTGCCTCAGTTCATATCCTTTTTGGCACAGAAGATTTTCACATTGTGTTATGAAAATGTGCAGAGGAATACTAATCTGTTGGTCCAATAAGTGCTGAACATGATTCCTCAGACAGCAGTGGGAATTTGGGTAAGGTTTCAAATGAGACTATTACCATTCAAGACACTTTTATGGATTCTTCAGGGAGATGTGTCATGGCCATTATGAAGCAACTAGGTGCATTTCCAGTAAACTCACTCACTAGATTTCATGGAAGTTGCATGTAATGCTCACCTAACTCTTACGCATGGAACAATGCAGACCAGAAGAATGCAGTTCTACCAATTTCATTCAGAATTCTGTTAAACAAACCTAAAAATTCTGAAACCATTCTGCCAGTGGAATGGCCATTCCACCAGAATCCTGCCTGCAGAATTCCACACTCATCACAGCCCAACCTGTAAACTACGCAGAGGCCATATCACCTCCTTTCTCCTACTAGTAATCCCTTTTCTGTGTAAACTCAGCATATTGCAAAACAACAAGATCTGTACTTCCACCATTAAAACAGTCTGAAATAGTTAATAGCTTGAGATACAAAACAGTTATTTCAGTATCACACAAGTAGCAAGTTATACACTTGGTTGAACCCTCATGGAGATGCTGGCAGGAACACAGAAAATAATTATGTTGGTTTCACTAACAGCTTCATCAGGGTCACTCACTGATGATGCTCAAGGTAAAACCAGTCTGTTATTTTCTGTTTCTGCTGGTGCTTTCATGTCAGACTTCCATCAAGTATGTACCTTGACTTACCTTCTATGATACTGAAATAAATATTTGTTATCTCAAGATATTAGCTAGATTGGTTCTTTTATGATGGTGGTGGTGCAGGTATTACTGTTCTGCACTGTTAGCAGTCTCAGGTTGATTTCTTCTCTCTGTGATGTCTGCTGACATCTCATCAGTTTAGTACACTGCTGTAACCTCTTGGGCTTACCTGAGTTCTCCTGTTTATTCCTCAATGTCTCCTGTCATTCTGCTTATCACCGCCATGGCCTAGGCCCTCTGTTTGTGTTCCCACATTCCCAAACAACCCTGTATATAGTTTTAGCCCTGTTCAGGCTTAAATCCTTGGCCACTATCCACCACTATTTGTTTTGCTCCTTGGAGCAAGCGGAGATCGTGCAGGTGGACAAAGCTACCTTTCATGTACCAATCGCCTAATTTGCAGTCATTTCGGGAGTGTGTCTGTGGTTCCAGTGCCCTCTTTATCTCGATTGATGACATCGGGGAGACTGGGCAGATGCCCCAGTGATGTTTTAAAAAAAGTCTAAATGTGGGTATTAATGGGTGCCCCTTGAATATTAAGGAGCTGCCTGTCGCTTAGGCACTGAATTGTGGCAGCCACAACAAGGGTCTGGATGCACATGCTATACATGTTTAAGTGTAGGTTTATTTTACAGGGCACAGTTGGGGCTACACTACTGTGGGGCTATTATAAAATAAAAGTGTTTGCCTTGGCTGCACCTGAACTTTGTTTGATGGGACAACATAAGAGCTGCTGTAAGCTGAATGGGGCCACCATGTTGATGATAGTATGACCCCTGCCAGCAGCCAATCAAGTGTCTAGGTGCCAAAAGTTGAGTCAGAGGACTTCTGGGAGGGGTAAATTCCATTTCAGGCACCTAGATTATGCTCCAATGAACAATTAAGAAATATTGATCACTACGGTTATTGATGATTGATTGACTTCACCAGCCAATCAGGAGGCTGGATCCCTGTCTGAAAAACCCAGGGGCTTTCTGAGATTTCTTCAGTCTGTTCCTGGGCTCTTCTGGAGCTAGTAGGATCCTGTGTGAGTGGAAGTGGACTTTCAGAGGCCTTGATCAGGTCTCGGTTGAGATTGCCACTTTGGGAAAGGAGTTCCAGAGGAAAAGAGAGAGTGAGAGACTGGACTGATATTGATCCTCCAGGTATTGTGAGCTGTGTTGCCTTGAGGGGAAAAGTAGACTCCTGCAGAGATCCTGCACTAGTGGATTGACTGTGCTGTTTTCATTTGGAAGTTGAACCTTTGCTGCAGAAGACTTGTTTTACAGTTTGGGACTCTGTTTAAAATTTGAAGAGGCAAAGCATCACTGGTGCAGGGTGCTAGCCCGGTTCTGTGACTTTGCTGTGTGGACTGAGCTGAGTTGCTGAGAGCTGTGTCCCATCAGAAGCTGAAAGAAATCTTTGTGAATAGTTAGAGCTGAAAGTACTGAAGTGAACAGGGGTTGCCTAGTTCTGAATTTCCCTGTGGATTGTTATAGTCTGAGTGCAAGTCAGAGGGCTAGCACCCATTGGCACACTAGTACTGTTGTTTAATTGGAAGCACTGCCTAGTTACCACCTCAGTGCAGGGACTGCATAGGGCCTTCTACTTGGGAGTCCTCACCCAGAGCCAGGAGAGGACTAGTTAATCCCTTCTGAGTGGGACCCACTGTCTCTGGAGGTCACTAGCGCTTGCTGGGGTATTAGGACACCTACAACCCTTGTGAGCCGGGCCATGGAGCCACCCAGGGTCTGGGCTTTGGGGCTGTTGTAGACCTGCCATTGAGCTCTGTAAAGGGCCAGAAGTGGCTGAAGGTGACAAGTGGCCAGACCTTCAGTCAACGGGACAAGCTGCAAGACCTTCAAGCAAGATTCAACCTGCCAGGGGAACCAAGACCATCCTCCCTTCTGCCCATTGCTGTACAAATCGAGTCAAGCTCCATGCTCCAAGACAGCTGGAAATTGTTACGCCAACCATTGTTGAGGTCTGCAAACTGTGAGTACCCAGGACCTGGTTCCTGGATTCTGAGACAGTGGTGTGTTATTCTAAATTTGAATATTTTTTCCAACCTTCCAGGGCCCCAAGAGCCAGCCAACCCATGGCAAAGTCCAGGCCTGCATCAAGTGGGTACCCCAGGGACTTCTTAGGGTAACACTTGTACGAGTGAGGTGGGCAGCCAGGAAGTGGCTGCCCTATGGGCTCTTATGTTACTGTTTATCGAATTTTGTCACTAACCTCATTTCTTCCCACAGCTATCCCTGCTCCAGGTACCCAGTTCCTAGCTCTTCCCTTAATAAAGCTGTGATTTGTTTGTTGGAATTGCTGTGTCCAGAGAAGATCTTTGCATTTTGCTTTCTGAAAGTTCTATGATATCTGGTGGGAAAAAGTGGTTGGGGATCCAATGCAGATCAGTTGGTCGGAGAGTTGGGTAGGTACAGTATCCCAGGGGCCGAACGACCAGTCGCCTGACCCACTTATAACTTACTCTGGGTGGAGGCATCATGCTATCATTCATTACTCTGGGAAAGAATCCCCATTGTTACCGTAGCAGGACTCAGGCCCCTTAATCTGTAAATAGGAAAAATAGTAGGGTAGTAGCCCACTGGCACACAGCACCTGGGCTACACTGCTTTGGGATTTTTCCTCCTATGTTCACTTCATTGCATTAGATTTCTGCTGCCAGATAGATGAACATTTTCCTGTCTCATCACATACTGCCTCTTAATGTTAATCCAAAAGAATAAGAGAAAAGCAGCCTAAGGTACTGGGTGAACTCCTACCCTTTGAATGAATTCCAAAAGAAAGTTAATCAGCCATATTAGTTTTCATCCAGCATTCATTGTGGGATGAGTAACTTTCTAGCCATGCAGAAAAGATAATGCAGACCTTGGGCATGCAATGGTTTGTGCAAGGGACATATGCTAACACATTATCACTTTGACATATAAACATAAGAAATGGTAGTTTGCTCATCTGGTAAAGGTGATTCTGGGGGTATACATCTCTGACACACTACAAGATCTTTATAGCTAGGGTTATTTCACCTGATAGGTTTTGATGCACACATGTCTTCAAAAGTGAAATCCAAAAACATTGTCCTGTGACCTGATCAGAAAAATACAGATCTGATCAGACTATAGCACAGGATCACAGCTCCTGCTGTCAGCATTTTTATGGACTCAAAACTGAACTTGCTTAACTAAGATTTCTAAGGTATATTGCTTTGTTTCCCTTGTGATTACTGTTTTTCACAGGAGGAATTTATCTGTTTATTGCCTTCTTTTAATTTGTTATCTTTGTGGCTAGCTTCTGGTTCTACCCAGGGTGTCCAGTGTGATAGTGCATCATGAAGATCGGAATATTGTATATGTGTATATATAGTTATGCAACACCTGCAAGGATACTGAAGGGCAGATATCAGTGATATTTTATTCCTTGGGACCTAGGGTGAGTATATTGACATATCCTCACTCTAGGTCCCCAGGAGGAAAATATTCTCTGTAGGTCCCCACTGTCTGGAGCTGACAGCGTAAGAAGCAAAATTAGAATGCACTCAGGACTTGTGTGTTGGCCCCCACCATCAGTTTTCCACAATGCGGCTGCCATCAGCAAAGTACTTTCACTTTCTCCCCTCATATTTTAAAACATCCCAGAAACATTTAGGTTTGTTGAAACCCTCATACTGTATACAAAATCAGTTCCCTGCTTCCCAAAACACCACTTAGCCAAATTTCCTGCACATACCTCCTTCCCATACCCAAGTAGCACTCACCTATTCTTGCCTGCACTTCCACATCCCCCAAGCTGGTCACAGCTGTTCTTCAATGGCCTGTGCCTCACCAACTTCCTCTCATTCCACCAGCTCAGACTGCTCACATATTACCATAACTCCAAAGACCTTATAACACATGCAAACATTATGCTTCTTCAAAACGTCTAGCATTCACTGGTCATCTGAAACCGTGTTCTATCATCCTGAAAATAAAATTAAAGCAAAAAAATAAAATATAGCAACACAAAAAGGTGTTGTATAAATTGAATATACTCATGGCCCTATGCTTAAAATATCATTGCTATTTACCTTGTGTAGTTTGGACCTATGACATCACTTGTGGCTTCATCACTTGTTGGTACTAATGACCTGGCAAATGGGAGCCAAAGGAAGTTCAGGAAGAGTTTAGGAAATTGGGGAGGGTCTCACAAGTAGCTACTTCTGTCACTTTCTCAGAAGTATTACCAGTGAGAGGCAAGGAGAGCATAGGGTATGCACCAAGAACTTTAACTCATGGTTGAAGAACTGGTGCTGTGAGGAAGGGTTTGGATTCATTGGTGACTGGGGACCCACCTGGAAGGATGGAGGTTTGTTCAAGCCTGACGGCCTGCATCCATCCTGGAGGGGAATCCAAGCACTCATTGATAAGTTTAATGCTACATTGACAAGCATTTAAACTAGCAAAGGGGGGGCAGGTCAGCAAGAAGGGTACCTACTTGCTCACCCCCACAGCTTGCAGTGGAACCAGTGAACCAGAGGAGTTGCTGTCTCTACAAAGCAGTGTGCAAAAGATGGAGATTAGCACCCAAGAGGTGGATAGGCAGAAAATTCAGCAGAAGGGCAGACAGCAAGGAGAACCAGGGATAAAGGACAACCAAGGAAGGGGCTGGAGAGAACAGCAAAACAGTCTAGGAGGTCAAATCATGAAAAGCCATGTGTGCAAATGCCAGGAGCCTTAGCAACAAGATGGAAGATCTGGAGGCTGTCATGGTGCAGTCAGATCTGGACATTGTGGCCATCACTGAAACCTGGTGTAATGATAACCACAAGTGGGAATTGGCCACCTGGCTACAACATATTCAGAAGAGACAGGGCAGGCAGGAAGGAGGAGGAGCACTGTATGTGAAAATGACATAAGGGCCACAGAGATCCAGGAGGAACAAAATGGGGAGAGATACTGTGGGTTGCTTGAAAGAAAATGGGCCAGCCATCGCACAGGTGTGGTCTATAGACCACCAGCCCAGGAGGAAGAAACAGATAGGAGTTGATGCTAGCCATCCAAAGTATGGCAGACAAGGGTGAGGTAGTACTGCTTGGAGACTTCAATATTCCAGATGTGGACTGGAGCATTCCAGCAGCAGCATCAACTAGAGCAGATTTATCCGTGACTCTCTTCAGGTGCCTTCCTCAAGCAACTGGTCATGGAACCAACTTGGCAGAAGGCAATACTGGACCTTGTGCTCACAAACAGGGACAGTGTATGGGGTACAGTGGGGAGCACCTGGGGAACAGTGACCACCAGTCACTGTGGTTTGAAATCAAGAAAGAGCAGAACCAAACCACACAAAAACATGTATCCTGGATTTTAGGGGGCAGACTTTGGGAAAATGGGGAGATACTTGAAAGAGGCATTAAGGGAATGGGGCAGGAATCAGGGGTTGAGGAACAGTGGCAGTATTAAAATGGGGATTACAAGAGCAACAGAAATATGTATTAAGTAGGTTAGCAAGAGGAAAAGGAAGAGGAGACCATTATGGTTTTCCAAAGAGGTAGCAAAGAAAGTGAACGCCAAAAAGATTGCATTCAGACAAAATTGAAAAGACACAGGCAGAAGGGGAGGAGAAGTACCAGGAGAAGCAAAGGGAGGCAGGAGGTCAGTAAGGAAGCCAAAGCTCAGACAGAAAAACACATTGCAAAATCAGTGGGTAGAGGGACAAAACCTTTACAGGTACATAAGTGAAAAAGAAAGGCAAGGGAGGGATAGTGAGACTGAAGGGAAGATGGGGCTGTGTGGAGGATGACAACAGTAAAGCTGACATATTGAACAGGTATTTCTGCTCAGTCTTTACTGAGGAAGAGGAGGGTAATTGGTCTGAATGGAGTACAAGGTGAGAATGGTGCAGAATGGACACAAGTCCTTTACACGAGAAAGGGTCCTGAGGAACTGGAAGTAACAGAGTTGATAAAGCAATGGGGCCAGATGGCTGCACCCCAGGGTCCTTAAAGAACTAAGAGAGGTGGTGGCTGAACCTCTGTCTATCCTGTTTAGCCGATCAATGGAAACAGGGGAGGTACCCAAAGACTGGAGGATAGCAGATGTAGTCCCCTTATACAAAAGTGGGAACAAAGAGGAAGAGGGAACTACAGACCAGTCAGCCTCACCTCGGTAGTGGGAAGATCATGGAAGCACTACTGAAGGAGAGATTGGTGGAACATCTGGTTGTCAATGGACTACAGGACCCAAGGCAGCATGGTTTCACTAGGGAGGTCATGTCAGACCAACCTCATTGAATTTTTGACTGGGTAGCTAGGGAGGTGGATCAGAGGGAGGGCAGGACATGGCCTATCTGGACTTCAGCAAGGCCTTTGACACTGTGCCACATAGAAGACCATTGCACAAACTGGGGATAGTGGATGTGGGCAGGACAGTAGTGTGGTGGGTAGGTAACTGGCTGGGTGGCAGGACACAGAGGGTGGTGGTAAATGACTGTCACTCCACAGAGGGAAGAGTGACCGGTGGGGAACCACAGGGATCAGTGCTGGGACTGGTCCTATTCAATATCTTCATCAGTGACATTGCATGGGACCTAGAAGGCAGAATTTCACTGTTCGCTGATGACACAAAGCTCTGTAACAAAGTAGACACACCAGAGGGTGTAGACAGAATGAGAAGGACCTGCAGAAACTTGAAGAATGGTCAGGGGTTTGGCAGTTGAAATTCAATGCAAGGAAGTGCAAGATAATGCATATGGGGCACAAAACCCTGGCACAATATATCAGTTGGGGGTAAGGATATAGCATGCACCAAGCAGGAAAGGGATCTTGGGGTTATCATCTCTGATGACCTCAAGGCAGGGAAACAGTGTGACAAGGCAGCAGGTAAAGTAACAGGATGCTGGGATGCATAGGCAGGGCATCACCAGCAGGAAAAGGAGGTCATAACTCCACTATGCAAGACACTAGTGAGGCCCCACCTGAAGTACACACTGTACAGTTCTGGAGACCTTACCACGTAAGGACATAGACAGGATAGAGAAGGTTCAGAGGAGGGCAACAAAGATGGTGCATGGATTGCATCACAAGTCCTATGAGGACAGGTTGAAGGAACTGAACATGTACTCCCGGGAGGAAAGGAGGGAGAGAGGATATGATAGAGACATACAAGTATCTTACAGGAGGAACAGGGTCAGGAATACACTATTTTTAAGTGAAAAGATGTTCCAGAACTAGAGGGCATGGGATGAAGTTGAGGAGGACGATTCAGAGAAAACATGAGGAAGAATTTCTTCACAGAACGGGTAGTGGACAAGTGGAACACCCTGCCAGAGGAAGTGGTGGGGGCGAAACAATCACGGATTTAAGAATGCATGGGATAGACATAAAGGAATTCTGGAGGTCAGGGGTAAGGCAACAGACTTCTTGGAAAACATAAACTGAACTTACAAGCTCAAATGGCAGACTGTGGGCTATAGGCCCTTATCTGCCAACACTGTCTATGTATCTATGTATTTATCTATGATATCGAAGGTCAACTGCACTTGAAAAATATCAGCAATATTTCAGGTAGGTCAATGGCAGATTATATATAAATATATGTATATAGTTATTTACAGCTAAATTATCTATTTCTGTGTCTATTTTTAACTTTGAATTGGTAGTTTGCACTCTTAATCTACTGTGCTGTTTCTTGATACAATCTTCCATGAGACTGCCTGACTTTTAAATTTGCCACTCAGCCCCTGGCAACACACATAGATGCCTAGACAACATGTTGGTGCCTGAATATGACCACTCATATAGTGGCCACTTGCCATGATGCACTACTAAACTTGGTAGTGGAGAATCCCACTGATGGTGGGGCTGCCACTGAATTCAGAAAGTGCTGTAGTGTTCTGGAATCCCTGCTAGTGGTTCCAGGATCAGCTTCATTCTGTATAGTGATCAACAAAGCATGTTCTTTAGAGTGTGGATTTGGGTGAGGCCCTGTGTTGAGCAAGAGGATTCTGGATGATGGCAGCTCGGCCTAGTTTGAAAATGGTTCCCAAATCATATTTCAGAGCTAATCACTATTCTTCCTCAACCCCTGAGATCTGCCCTGCTTATCTCCTGTTCTCACTCCACCCTGTGTGCTGATCCTCTGAGTCTCCGCCAATGTCTGCTGTTTACATTTGACGTTGCAGCATTCTTGCATGCACACCAGTTCCAAACTTCACGCATGCATACTGGAGCATACGTCATCTTACATGGCAGTCCAGGGCTAGATCAAGCTTTTGGGGCCTGGGGTACTCAAAGTCTTGGGGCCCATGTACAACACCCAGCTTTTCATATAAGCAATGTTTATTGTTTTACAAAAGATTTACTCAGTGTATTATCACAAAACAAAACACAATTTATGCAAGGTAAACATGACATTTGCATGACTTAGCAGATGCCAGCCCTCACCTGTAGCCCTCGGCTAAGGCCAATTCTGTGGAAACACGTCAGTACCCTTACCCCACCTAAGCAAACTTGGCCTGCTTCCCGCCTGTAGCCTCAGTACAGACTGCCCATGCAGAAATGCCAGTCCCCTGCCCACCCCACCAAACAGATAAACAGAATCAAACAGATAAACTTACTATTCTTTGAGCTGGTACAGCGAGGAGTGGAGAGAGTGAGAGATGGCTGGGCCAGAAGATCACTTCATGGACAGGTCAGTAGCTCAGTTTATCCAGCCCTCTAGGTGATTCTCTCTCTCTCTCTGTCTCATATACTGGTACCAAAATTAAGCAGTGCTTGCTCCCATTTACGAATATGGTCCCTACTAGTGGTCACCCCTGACACACACATACACACACACACACACACACACACACACACTCTGATGCAAAATTAAGAAGATACTGTAGATGTCTATTGGCACCAGTTGGTCACCCACCACCAGACAGCTGCTGTAACCCCTACTCCCCCTGCACCAAACTGGTCAGTCAAACCACCCCACCAACATGACCAGTCTCCTACCCCACCACCCCTCAAGTTACTCCCTTCTCACCAATGTGCCCAGTATCCCATCCCACCCAATCCGATAAGGCTGGCTCCAACATCCCACCAACATTAAATTACATGGCCAGCAATGCAAACATACAACTCCATTGTACTGCAGTACTTCTACTTGAGTGCTGCAGTTACAAACAATAAACTACCCTAGGGACTCCTGAGCTATAAGGATCTAAGATCCTCACCTGTACAACTATCTAATGCATAAGCATACATATGTTGCCCAAGTCTTCATTTGCCTAGTAATCATCTGGATGCACTCTGGATAGATCATTTATCAGATGCTCTCTATGTAGTGGCTCCAAGGAGGGAGAGGAGGTGGAGCAGGTGGGGTATGGGGAGAGGGGAGGGAGGAGGGGCAAATGTTTCATTGTTGTATGTTGATAAGTCATTGCAACATGGCCTGACCACTAGTAGATTTGATTCAGATCATTGTTAGGCCATAAAGGTAACTGGTCACAGCTTTCCATTCTGTAAAGTATTGTTTTAATTATGTACAAAGGGGAGAAAAGACATTCATGTAAGATATGTATCATCATGTTGTTGTGTATCATGTGTATTGGCTAATAAAGTATACTAAGTTGAAAAAAATTAAAAGGCAACGATCTGGAATATAGAGAGCTCCCTGGGACAGTGGTGTTATCTTCCAAATGTAGATGATCCTGTAAAAAAAATTAACAGCATTCACTTCCCATGAATGGAGATTCTGTACTTGAGTACTCAAAGCTGCTGCATTAGTGGACAGTCAAACACTGACTGTACACCTTAGGATCTCATACAAAATACAGCTAATTTTTTAAAGGTGTTAATTTAAGAAATCCAATATAGTTCCCAGGATGCACTTCAGCATTCAGGTATCCGAACTGTGTTCTAAGAACTTTGAGTGCTTGTCTTCTTTTTACATAAAAATTGCCCATGAAAAGGTGCCCCAATCTTCACCCTCCAAACCAATATAAGAAAAATAAAGATCTTCCTTGCCTTCTTGCAGTAATAGTCCACTCTTCACCACCATCCCATGCTGAAACCATTGAGACTGGCAAATTTTTTCAAGCAGAGTTTACAGACCACTCTCAATATGAAAATAATAACTATTCCAATAATAACAAAAAGCCGCCTGCCAAATTCCATCTTCTTGTTCCTTGTGGTACAACTCTGCCTGTTGGCTCTCTCAACCTCCTCCCCATGCTCAGACTGCTAGGCAAGTGGACTGCCTCTCCATATAAATGTAAAAAACCCCATAAATTGCAAAGTGAAAAGCTTTTTAACTTACTGGAGAGGAGTTTGTCTCAGACAAGAATTATTTTCAGGGGTTTTGACAGCAGTAGCACTGTAGCAAGGAATGGCAGACTCAGAAACAGGAAGCACAAAGCAGTAAAAGAACAAGGAGGTAATATGCACACTGTGTGCTGCTTTTAGGGCTGCAAATCACTGAGCCTGTGAGAACAAAAGCTAGTTCCATTTTGCATGGTAATTCCATGGACCAATCAGGATTCTGTTTTTCTCTGCATTTCCGTGAATATGGAAAACCAGAGTCCCTGAACATGTTCTGATTTCGGGAGACCCTCTATGATGGGGTGCCCTGAACATTTGCCCCATTTGTCCCTCTTTTAATATTGCTGTGCAGCAAGCTAGCCTAGTGATTACACACTAGTGGATCAGCATCTGCTAGTGCATTGGAGTTACCAATGTTTGCCTTCTACATCTGACATTGCAGTATTCATTCATGCACACTAGTTCTGAACTTCATGCATGCATACTGGAGCAGCCACCATCTTACACATGGCATGCCAGTCTATCAAGCACATGCTAGTGGATCAGCATGTGCTAGAACATTGGAGCTACTCTCTAAATAGATAGCTCTTTAGTGCAAGACAAATGTGTGGATGCCCTCTGTGCTGCTTTGCTATGCCACCAGTCACTTGCTCTGAAGTTGCTGAGTTCCCCATTTCCAGAACTGACCCATTTCAAGTCACTTATGCTGGCTGCCTTACTAGGGGCAAATCACTGCTTACATATACTGGCTGGTTGTATTTGATATACAGTATAGTATTTGTAATATTGTAGTGAATTTGTATTTGCATTGCTTGAAATGACAAATTGTCAATCAATAAACTTGAAACTAACTAAAGTACTGGCAGGCCCGCTGGAAGAGACCACCATATCACTTCCAGTGGCCATCTTATATGGCATTGACTCAGTGCTTCTGTATCAGGCCCTCATACCTGGCTGTATTTTACAAAGAAGTTTTCAGCCAAATTGCTCTATTCATATGATATTTAAAACATGTATCACACATTACATTATGTATCAGCTGATATATATCCTACTCAGGCATTGGGATCTCACCTGATGCTCTCTCTGCTGCAATTTATTAACAGTGTCCACTCTATTGCTAGGCTACTTTTATTCATTATAAACCAGAAAGGGACACTTTCTCACCTGCTTTCCCTCTGTTGTGTCTCCTCACAAGACAAACATAGTCAGAACATGGAAGTGCAACTTTACAGCATTTCTCTTCCTTCAGGACAGTTGGGCCACTTCTGCCCATCATACCTATTTATACCATATGCCATACATTCTTTAGCACATGAAACCTGGGAAGAGCATGCTCATCCTAATTTTCTTCAAGGTACACAAAATGTAACCTCATGTGTTGGATTATGCAGGTTAGGTTTTCCACTTCTCTTTGATCAGGCTGAATGAAAACAAGCAAATCAAAATTAGACTGAGAACCAAAAATATATTATGTGGTAATAATAAATGTAGCAATCAATACCAAAATATAAATACCAAAACCTACAGTATTCTTATAAGCAGCTCTGGTTATGCTGCACTGAAAGGCCAGCGTGAAGCAGTGGTTTTACTTTCCACATCCTGGTCCATCCCACACACCCTGTTCCTCTGGTACACTCACATGAGTGCACTGTCTCGGACTGATCAGTCCAGCAGATTGAATTGTCTTTCTGTAGGTGGAAGAACTGAAGAATTTTATATAGCAGAAACAAACAGTATATTTCTCTTCAAAAGACGTAAAGGGCATGTCCTGTGATAGTTATTTTGGTATAGTACATTCAGTGACAGTAACAAGAACACTGACTGTATTAGGGCACCTGTCTGTAGTGACACCAACAGACTGATGGAGAAGAAGACAAGTCACATGGTATATAAGGAAACATGTATACATTCAACAGCACCAGCATACACTGAAACTGGCTAACTAAATTAGAAAAGTTAAATTATCAGCAATGAAGTATGCCAATTTTTAATTATCATTTGTTAATTATGTCCCTACATTTACATGAGGGATATGCAACCTGCAGCATCAATCAAATATATAGCAAAATGCTATTTGAAAGAGCTTATACCACAAAAGGTATGTATTAAAGAAGGAAAATTATTTTAGTGAATACAGGGTCATTTTTCATGTTTTAGGTGCAAACCAGTGTAGCTATTGAGCACCAATTGCCACTGGCATGTTGTTTTCTGCATTCAATCAAGTTTAAGGTTGCATTCTAAGTGATTCATCTGCAGAATGACATTGATGATGTCAGTGAAGTCTTGTTGTTGGGTTTCAGACCTACAGAAGTTTATTTTATGATTCCCAGTGTGGAAGATTATTTTTTTCACTACAACTGATGTTGTATAAGAGAAATTGATGTAATTGATGATGTTGGTAATAAGAGTTTGCAAGCACTGAAGCAGACTTTGAGAATATTCAACTGCTATTTGTTGCAGTCAGCTTAATTAGTTATGGATTATACTTTGATGCTTGTCTAGGTTTAAATACAATTTAGTGGGAAGCATTACTTCAAGTTGGCAAAATGTTTATTAGCAAATTCCTCTGCAGCTGTGTATAAGGGTCTGCATTCAATGCAAGATGTGCATTTTCCTTGCATGGGTTTCTTGTCAAAATATATTCTGTTTCAGCACACAACAGTATAGTGCTAAACCAGCAGTTGAATGGGGGCCTGTGTTCACTTCCCAACGAAGAACATTCTTTATTTCTCACTACAATTTATGTAGAATGAGATAAATTGTTAGATGCCATTGCTGATATCAGTGATAAGAGTATCAGTAAGGTTTGAAGCAAACTTTTAGAATATTACACTGTTACTTTATTACAATCAGGTTAACTGGTTATGGCCTATACTTTGAGGTCTGTCTAGGCTTAAATGCAACAATAGGAAACATTACTTCAACTTAGCAAAATGTTCATTACTAAACTCCACTGCAGCTAAGTATGGGGGTGGTGTCTGCACTCAATGCAGTATGCATATTCTCACTGCATGGGTTTCCTGTAGCTGGGTGCATGTGTGTGTTTGGGGGAGGGTTATAGCTGACCCCTAGGGTCACCTGATCCACTAACTTACCTAATACATATTTTACACATTCATAGTATAACAACATGTTTCATTTACAACACAATAGAGCATCACAAATGTAATGGTTGAGGACCTTAAACAGACATACTGTATACACATTTTAAACACAGAATAGCGAGTTAAACCTGAACAGAACAGTCTCTGAAACAAGGCTAACTAGGGGTGATGCTCTGCTTAAGGATCACCTTAACTACACCTCCAACTCTTCCATCAAACAGTCCTTGATTTATAGACATACAGTATAACTAGGGAAAGGAATGGCCAGCAGGGAACTATAGGAACAGCATAGGAATTTGGGTTTCTATATGCATGGAACCACCTTCCTGAGGAGGTTGATGGTCAAAAACAGTGGGGAATTCAAGAATGCATGGGACAGACATAAGGCAATTATCGTGGGGTAGGATGAGGTAGGCTGTTGGTTAACTAGAATCTGCAGCTTATCCAATAGGTAGGGAAATGGGCAGACTAGGTGGGCCAAGTTATCCTTATCTGCTGTCAAAGTCTATATTTCTATGTTTCAGTTATCCCATGAGGCCGAGGTCTGAAAATGAGGTAACTGACTTGCCATTGCAGTATGTTCCAATTTCTATACTGCCACTTAGTGCCACTTTCAGTACCTTTCTATAGCTATTAAACTGTTTTATGAGTGAGAGGAGAGAATTGCATACTTAACATCTGAGATATATGCTTATATAACGTTGATCAAATGCTGGGCTAGGCACACTGATCATTGCTAGTCTCCTTTAAAGGTTTTATGCATGCAGCTTTGACTAACAGGTTTGCAGGCTCCCCATAATTCTCTGTCTACAAACTATACAAATTATACTCAGATAAAAATACAGGCACATGATTTAACACATAAGTGTAGCCCTGCTGTGAGCACTGAACCCCAGTGGGGTACAAAAACACATACTGTAGTAGCAAAGTGCTGTGTAACTGAATAATAGGTACATGCTTTTATTTTCTTCTGTACAGAACCTACTGTAGGTATTTTATATTCTCAGGATGTCATTTGTTTTCTTTAACCGACAATAAGCAATGGTGCTTTGTCATGGCAATGTCACTTACAGCTAATCCTCCGACAATCTCGGACAACCCTTAACTCTGTCACAGTCCACAGTGAAGAACATTTTTCCATTCTCACTAAAATTTATGTTGTATAAAAGAAACTGTTGGTAAGTGAAGAGGGTAACCCAATGACCAGAAGGTTAATTTTCTGCCCCACCAGGAACTTGGGTTCATACCCAACACTGACAATAAAAAGGTCCTTGTAACCTCCCTTCCTTCTGGCATGAACCTAGTAAGCAGCTATCACAGCTCATTGGTCAAAAATTGCCAACATCTTAAATGAATGTGACCTTCCTGTGCTTTCATCCTATCAGCTATAACTATGAACTTATAATTTCTGCATTCTTTGTTTGTTTGTTTTTCAGTTTTTTGTTTGTTGTTTTACTTCTGCTGTTTGTGGGCCAATAAATTGTTCAGGCACTGTTTACTATGAAATCGTCCTGTGACTACCATGGAGTTAAGTTTCTGGTTTTGGGCATGCAGTATGTGACAGTTGTGGGCAGTGAGTAAATTGTGCAAGAAATTGCAAAACAAATTCAGCCCCTGTGAACCCAATGGAACTTCAAGCTGAAAATAGGATAGTGTGCAACCCATCCCCATTGACCTGGTGGCCTAGAAGTCCCCGAAGAGGGCCTTACCTGGTGGCCTACTGGAGTAGGAACAGAAGTCCCAGCATCTGTTGACATGGCAGACCACTCCTGGTGTTCTGCACAAGCAGAAATTAAAACCCAGTTCCTGCTGACATGGCTAGTATTTTGGTAAAGCAGGAACAGAAAACCAAGCATCTGCAGACATGGTGGGCCTTTCCTGTTGTCCTGCAGGAGCTGAAGAAAACAAGTCCAACATCTGCCAGTGCAGCAGAGTTTTCTGGTGTCCATCACAAGCAGAAATGGAAATCTTGGCATCCACCAGCAGGGTGGGCCTCTCCTAGTGACCCATGCAGGAGTGGAATTGAAAACTGAAACCCCTGGCTCACTCAAGCAATAATTGAGTCACCAAATGTCATTGAGGGGACTCTAGAACTTGCCCTGACTTCAGGAAATAAAAAACAGAGTGGTCATGCACTCCTTGCATATTCCTGGACTCCAGGGGCCAGATATTCAAAAGTCAGTGCAAGTGCTAACAGGATTTTGCCCATACTAACCAGGTTTGCTCCCACTTTTGGGGTGGGGTCTATATTCAGAGGCCCTGGTAGTGAGGACTAAACCCGCTAGTGCCTGGGCACTAACATAATGCGGCACCTACACAAATGAGGGAGTCCCTCCTACATACAGGCGCAGATGCAATTTCAGAGGTTTGCATCAGCTGTAAATGGCACACAAAGTGGCACTATTTGCTGCATCTGAAAACCTCAACTTAACTGGGTGCAAAGCCCATGCCCCAACTCTATTTATGGCTGGGTGGCTGTACTGCAGCCTCCCCGCCACCATCTGCCTGTCCTGTGACAGTCAGAAAGCTCCCTGGTACTTTGTGGCATCCCCAACACCATCACCCACTTCCCATCGTCCATCCCATACCTGTGAAGCATTTCCCTGGTGTCTAGTTCCCCAATCACCCCTCCCAGTTAATATAAATACTTCCTGGTGTATAGTATCCAGTGAAACCCCTGCAACCACCCATCCCAGTTCATATAATGTTTTGTCAGTGTTGAGTGACACCCACATCCTCAGATCACCTGTCCCGGTGCACATAATGTTGTCATTGGTATCTGTTGGCACCTCCTACCCCTGAACACCCATCCTATATATATACATATTTTGAATTCTATTTTTTCCTCCTCCTTTAACCCCACTGAACTCTCTCAGTGACCATGATCCTCAGTCTCTACCTCCTTTGCATGACCCAACTTGTCTCCCCCAGCACCGGGCATCCCTGGGTCTACTCTCAGAGGAAGGGTAACTCCCACCCAGGGTGCTCTTTCTTATAGGGTTGAGCACTGGGCTGAGGAGGAGGAGGACCAAGGAGAGAGCACCTGACTCTGGGACTGTGGTCCTTGGGTGGGAGGTGCCATCGCCATCATTGGGAGGAGGGGAATATTTACTTAAGTAGTTCCCCTGTGGAGCCCAGCTGTCAAGGCAATGTACTGCCATGGCTCCACCCTCAGTCATACACCATGACACTGCTTTTGGCTACCACCAGCCACCGCCAGAGTTTGCCCTCGAGCGATCGCTCTCCCAGTCCCTCCCTGAAGACAGATCAGTCCTCCGGATGCTCAATCTCTTCCTCCACTGCTGACCCCAACACCCCAGGCTCGTCTCCCGAACTCGGGTCACCTGCATGGTGTGAGGTGTGGCATCCAGCACTTCAACCCTCAGCACCACTGGCCTGGCTCACCCATCTCATATATTAGCATGTTTTTCCTATAGTATCCGTTATGTAAATGACTGAAATTGAGCAGCTCAATTTTAGACCTGTGGGAATAGTGACTGAAACAATAGTGAGTGTCAGTGAATAGTGAATTATAATGAACAGCGACTTGTTTAATAGTGAGGCAGAGTCAGCTAGATAAGGATATGAGGCTTTGTTGGATAAGGCATTTCCCAGCTGCTTGTTTGGTGTTGTGGCTACAGTCACCACCACTGATGCTGGTGGACCTGGGTTTGGGACTGGCTATGGGTGTTTTAGGTTTAGTGTTCTTGGGGGTTGTTTAATTTTTTGTCTTTTAGTTTGTGTGGTTCAATTCCCTGACATTGTTCTGCACTGCCCACAGGTTGCCCCTCAACGTTCTCCTTCTCCTGACTTGTGTCCCCTCCTGAGTTTCATCCCCCTTGTGTTTCTCCCCTTCGACATGCACCATCCTGGAGTTGGTTATATTGAGTGGGGGGGCATGGGTATGGAAGGGAGGTGACCCTCCATATAAAAAGTAAGTAAATATTCCCCTGCATGGAAAATTATGAGCTGTTGCTGTTTTTATTCTGTTGTAGTGCACACGCTTTATGGGGTTTTAATGATGTACACTCATTGTTTTACTAGTCACTCTTTTCAGTCGCTATAATGATGTAGAAATTTTCCGTAGTTCTAGGACACCCCAAAACACATGCCCTGTATAGTGTGATGTTTTCCTGGTATCTAGTGGCACTCCCTCCCACAAACACCCATCCTGTATAGTGCCATGTGTTTCCTGGTGTCTAGTTGCACTGCCCCACCCTGAACACATGTCTTGCATATTGCTAAGGGTTCCCTGGTGCCTACTGGCCCCACCCCTGAACTCCTGTCCCAGTGCATCTAATGTTGTCCCTACTGTCTAGTGGCACCCCTAACCTCCTAGGCATCCATCCCAGTGCACATAATGTTTTCCTGGTGTCTAGTGGCACCCCACCCCTTATCTCCCAGGCCACATAACCTCTGTGATACCTGGTGTCTTGTGGTATCCCCACCCACCTTGAATGCCAGTCAAGAAATGCAACAGTAAATACTTGTGGTCCAGTGCCCCCACCCACCCTGCATGCATAAGACCACCACCCATCCAGCCCCTCCTTACTGGTCATTGCAGGGACATGCAGTGAGCCTGATATGTGACCATCTTGGCCCTCCTCTCCTCCTCAGCCAGCCACTGTATGAGTTGACAGTGAGTGCATGTCCCTAGCATACTGTATACTGTATTCTTGCTCACTGTCAACTCAGCCACAGTTGTCAGACAAGGAGGTGAGAGAAGGGCTGTGCTAGTCACCATATTGGGCTTCTCTACATTCTAGAATGACTAGAAAGGGGGTGATGGGTGGTGTCTTGTGTGGGCAGGTGAGGGTGCTGATCACCAATGTTTATAGGTGTGTTTAATAAGGGCATCCAGGGGATGGGGGATGTGGGACCACTGGATGGCAGGAATCATATAGGTTACCCAGGCCAGGAGATCTGGGGGGTCCACTACACACCAGGGAAACATTATGTGCATTAGAGACAGATGATCAGAGGGTGGTGGGTGCCACCAGATGGCAGAGACAGCAATATATGCACCAGGATGAGAACAAGGAGGTGGGGTGACACTAGACACCTGGGAAACCATGGCAATATAAGGAACAGGTGTAATAGTGGGTGAAGGGTGCCCCTAGACACCAGGTAAAACATGACAATAAATGGGATGGGTGTACAGGTTATGGAGGTGCCACTACACACCAGGGACAACATTAACATCTATGGGATGAGTGTTTGGGTGGTGTGGTGTCACTAGACACCAGGGATGACATGGCAGGTACCAACAGGATGGGGCACAAACAGGCTGCTGCTTTCCATTTAGATGAGCTCAAATGAGATTGCTAAGGGTCCCTTAGTGTCTCGCATGCCAAAATGGGCTCATTTCCATTTTACAGATTTACAGATGAATGTTCCAGGGCTCCAGGTGCCATCCAGTCCATGAGGGTGATTCCATATGGGCTGGATACAGCCCAGGTTCATGTTGGGGCAGTGCAGATTAACTTAGCAATGTGCCAACATGAGTTGATATTCAGTTAGAAAGCACCGTCCACTATCTGGCTGAATATAGCAACCTCTAGGTCAGGCACAGGCACAACACAAACCTCTGTGCCCTGCTAGTGCCTGCTTTTGAATATCTGACCCCAGATGACCTCCAGACCAACACCGCCATAGGATAGGCAGGCACTGTCTATTTTAGAGTGACAAATGAAGTGCCATCCATGAAGGTTCACCAGCTGCATCAGCAGAGAGTAGTGATGCTGCAAAATATAAACTTAAGTTTCACAGCTGCCCAATAATTTAATAAATTATTCAGCTAATTTGTGTCTTTGTATGGTATTTAAAGTATTGTATACAGAATGGGGGATGTCAATAAGATGTTTTACTAGGTGAATCTTGAGATTTAAGTTTGACCTTAGATGTGCAGTGGATAAATAAACCCCACCGTTTGCCTTTGCCTCTTAAATTGTGTTAATTACGATGGCATTGTTCTATGTTTCTATATTATTGTTATGCCCTGAGTCCTGACAGATGCTGTGTTTCAGACCACAACCCCAAAGCCACTTCCTTTCATTACCAGGGATGCCTGTCAGCCTTCTTTCTGGTCACATAATTATTTCTCACTTTACAGACCTTCTTTGTGCTTTTAGTATTATTTGTATTTTGATTATATATGTTGGGTGTTTTAAAACAGTTATATTTGTTATTAATAATAATTGTGCCTTCACATGTAATATAGGTTTAATTTTTTTTACTTATCAGTACTTTTCTATGTGCTGTAATTATGGCTGTGTGACATTTAACTTGCTGTGGAATTCGTGAAATTATGATTCCACTTCTGTGAAATTTCATGGAAGTGCCACCAACATTTGCTAAAATATAAATTTCAGTTATTTCCATATCATTTTACAGATATAGTTATAGTCTAAATTGTACCAAACTTGCAATTTTACAGCCCATTATTCCACAGGGACATGCACCAAGTTTCAGATCTGTGAGATTTAAGAGGATTTAATTTTATGTAACCAGTCAACAATTTTTAAAATACATTTTACAAGTATGAAAACAGAACAGTTTTAGTCCCTATAATGTGAAAGCTAGATTCAAGATTCAAATTTTATTTTACACACATGTATATAAAAGAATTTTGTTACATGTTAAATTTAAAAACATATAAAAAATATAGACTAAAAGCAGTTAGTACTTTCCATCCTTATAATCAAAGCAGCTTTAAATACAATACCAGAGAACGGTCAGGGATAAAGAAATCCATGGTTGAATACATAAGATAAAGTGTCCCATATCTAGTTATTTATTCTCATGTGATTCTTTTTCTCATTAAATAAAATACATATTGTGCAAATTTTGCTTGTGCATATATTACTGGCTCATGTCCCGACTTGAATATACTCATAGTTTTAGCCCAGGAATCAACCTCTAAGTGGTCTTTTAAGGGCCAGATCCACTTGATCCTTGGTATATCAAAGACTGGGCATTCAAAAATCACATGAGGAATTTCCACTTACAGTTTTCATTACAGTAACATGACACCAAAGATAATGCCCTCCCTATCCTAAACTTTACATCTGGATTAACCTGTTTCATTCAAGTTTACTCAAAGCTTTTCTCTGATTTTTATTATCACAGAAGACTAGATATTTTTCTGTTAAAAATGAAGTTTTGATATTTCTATATATTTTTCCTTTCCCCGCAGTCATGTATTCTCCTGTATCCTGTGCTGCAGCTACATCAAGTAGTCTTTGGATGGCCTGGTTCTTAAACAGATAGATACCCTTGTCTGGTTGTAGAATGTAGTTATATTCTATTCCCAGTTTGTTTAAGATGGAATTTAAAGCAGGCAGTCACATGTCTGTACCCCATATCTTTCTTCACATTCCTCCACTAAGTAATACTGGGAGAGATTGGGGTCTTCATTATTCATTATGCTATACCAGAAATTTATTGCTCTTTTTCCTATCTTTGTTTTGATAGAATATACTCCATTTTCTGCTCTTACCATCGAGGTATGGGTGTACATAGAAACCCCTAAAGTTGTTTTAGAAACTTATTCTGTATTGATTCCAGTGCATTAGTATCCCCCAGTACTCCCCAAATCTCTGGGGCATACAGCATCTGAGAATTAATCTTCATCTTCAAGCATCTAGTTTGTGCCACATCAGAATTTTGAGCAAATGTGTTAGCATACCCTACAATTGCCTGGACCAATCTCATGTTTTTTCCTTTATTTTTGGATATGAGTTTTCCAAGTTAGTTTCTTTGAGAACCAGAGACCCAGGTAGCAAAAGACAGTCACTTCTTCAAAATGTTTGTCTCCTATTGTCCAATTATGTGATTTTTAATTTTAATTTCCCGCTCAAATACCATGATCTTTGTCTTTAGTTTAGTTTATTGTTCTAGGAATTACTACCTTTGAGCCAGAGGCTCTTTTACAAAGGTTCCACATCAATTAGGTACAGTACAAAAAGGTTACATAGATAACACAACAATTTGTGCTGTGTCAAGAGCGAGAAAACATATACAAATACATATCAAATCATTTGTGCAAAAGGACATGAGATATCAATAATCACATTATTATTATTACAAGAAAGAGGTCATGCCAGATTAGGAGAAACAAATAGGGAAAAAGTCCAGAACAGAGAGGGTAAGGAAAGGTGTGGTGAGCAGACAATAGCAGGAGAAAAGGTTTCCCAAACATGTCTTTGTCAAATAACGGAACAGGATGGGTAGTGAGAAAATAGGAGGTTTAATCAGGGCAGTCACAGGAGCTGGAGGTGGCAAGGTGAGAGAACAGCCTTGATTTGAAAATACCTAGAGAGGTGGAGGCAGGAATATGAGTGCTGAGGGCATTTAGCCAGCTGGGGCAACGATAGGCAAATGATCTTTGTCCCTGAGAAGTCCGCATCGGGACTTGGAGAGGCTGGTGTTCTGATCTTCTGTAAAACGGGTGCTAGTGCTCGGGCATAACAGGTCTTGGATACAAGGTGGAGTGAGGCCCAGAGTGGATTTTTGCCATCAGGCAGGTAAGGTACTTTATCCGGTTTGAGAGTTGCAACCAACCTGAGTCAGCATAGAGTTCACATGTGTGGGTACATCGATGTGCATCAGTGAGCAGCCGACAGGCCCTTATTTAGGGATGTTGTAATGCGACTAAGTGCTGTAGTAGTGGCAGATCCATATATAACTAGCCATAGTCAACGACTGAGATGATAGAGGATTGGATGGCAATCCTCAGTGCAGAATGGGTAAGGAGCTGTCGGTTCGATACAGAGTCCCACCGCTGATTAATAGTTTTGCTGTACCATCAATGTGAGTTGAAAGTTAGGCCTTGATCAAAGTTGATTCCAAGATATTTGAAAATTGGCACTTGTTCAAGGGTATTTCCAGGTATGTACTAATGGTGAGTGAGACTTGCCGCTTCTTGTTTTATGGGTTAGAGAAGAGCATGGATTTAGTTTTTGTGGTTTAGAACCAGCTTATGTTCAAGGAACCACATCTCAACTTTGGAAAAAGCATGCTGAAGGTTGAGGCGAAGAGGTTCAGATCTTTATGAGTGGCAAGAATCACGCATCGCCGGCATAGAGGATTATTTGTTCAGGGCAGGATTTGGGAGGAGTTTAGAAAGCTGAAAAGGAGGGGGCCCAGGATGGATCCCTGGGAACTCCTGAGTGAACCGGTTTTGAGTCTGAAAGAACTCCAGCTACTTTTACAGATTGAGAGTGCTGAGCAAGGTAATTTTTACCCAGTCACCAGGACCCTGCGAGAGCCCTAGGGATAGTAGTTGTTTGATAAGTAGGCCATGGTGTACTGTATCAAATGCCTTGGTTAAGTCAATGTAGGCTGCTCCAGTTAGGTTTCCTTTGTCCATGGCACTGTGGATTGCTCCTGAGAATTCAAGTAGGGCAGTCGGTGTTGTGCCTTTCCTAAATCCATGCTGCTGAGTGCATAGGATATTGTGCTTTTCCAGGTAGTCTGAAAGTTGGTCCGCCACCAAGCGTCTCAAGGGCCTTAGAGAGAGGTGGTAGTATTGATATCGGGTGATAGTTACCAGGCAGTGACTTATCACCACTTTTGTGCACTAGAGTGACAACTGCAGCCTTCCATTTCCTAGGGAATTGGCTAGCAGAGGGAGAGATTGAACATTTTTGTGAGGGGAGCAGTACTTCCTCCAGAGTGAGGGACAGAAGTTTAAGGTCAATAGTGTTGCTGCTTGCTCGGGACTTAGAAATGGCCTCTTTACATATTTATAGACTTCATGTGCCTTTACTAGTTTAAAATGGCAGGGTGGTTTGGTTGGAGAGGCAGTAGTAGAAGTAGAAATTGGAGGGTCAGCATCAGTGAAGAAATCAGATGAGAGGACACCACTAAGGTCTGTGAAGGTATCATTTAGGGTGTTTGCAATGATCTCTGGGTCTAATGTAGTGGTTCCATCCACATTCATTATAGTAGGAGAGGATTTGGACTGCTGTCCCATGATATTCTTTATGTTGTCCCAGAAGGATTTCCTTCACCCCAGGAGTTGAGAGGGCATTCTTGAAGTAGGAGCTCTTCATATGCTGGATCTGTTTAGTACAGTGGTTGCCAGCCTGTTTATATTTCTGGATGTCCGACAGAGTGCCAGTAGCTCTTGCAGTGGCCCAGAGGTGATCCCTACTTTTGAGTTGTGCCAATAGCTTTACAGTGAGCCACTGATTTGTGAGTGCTTTGATTTTGCGCTTTTACTGGTGCATAGGCGCCACAGGCAGTGTTGAAAGTAGTAATAAAGTAATCAAGGGCTAGGTCCACATCTTGAGTTTTGTAAATCAAGGACCAGTCTATCTGCCTAAGACAGGTCTTGAGATGAATAAGGTTGCCATAAGGTAGGACTCTGCTATAGATGGTTTTGGAGGCGGCTTACGAAATTTATTTGTCCAGGTACATATTATTGGAGAGTGATCACTGAGGAGTCAGGGAGAACACTTATATTGGTTATATGGGTAGGGTGACTGGTAAGGATCCAGTCAATGAGGGTGCTGGTCCCTGATTTGTAGTTTTTCCTGGTAGGGGTTTACCACTTGTGTTAAATTTGCTGCTAGGATAGCATCTTTGTTTGACCCTCGTCAGGAGCAAGCCAATTGATATTAAAGTCCCCAAGGAGAAGGAGTTCATGTCAGAAGGTTGTGTACTTATAACCTCGAGGACAGCCTGTAGGCCAGAAACAGGATCTTTTGGTGGGATATAGACAGCAGCAATCATGAGGACTTTGTTTTGGGCACCAAGTAGTATCTTGATAGGGAGGAGTTGCACTGAGGTTTCTGTGGTGGGGTGAGAACCAGGGAGACAGGTGAGGTAGTCCTTTATGTAGATTGCACACCCACCACCCCTTTCAAGGTCCTATCCAGCCTGAATGTTCTGTATATTAAGTTCCAAATGAATCCCCTTTAGTGATCCAGAAACTGAGGATAAGGCTTTTTATAACCCCTTGGAGTTTAAGACATAATAATAGCATCATCGGCATATAACATCATTTTCACAGGTAGCTGAAGTATTCTGTGGGGAAGGTATACATTTTTTGTAATTCTTCTACCACCGTTTCAATATACAGTATATACTAAAAGTGTTGGCACCAGCAAACATCCTTGTCTTATACCATAATTAATTTCCAGGGTTCTGTACATGAACCATTTTATTATATCTTATTGCAACTTCAGTATCTTTATATAATAATTTAATCATTTTAAGTAGTTTACTGTCTATCTCCTTATTTTCCAAAATTTCCCAAAATATTTTCTATTGACACTGTCAAATGCCGCTTTAATATCTGTAAATGCTACATATAATTTTCTTGTCTTTTACTACATATTTATTTACATAAAGTGTAAATATAGGGTCTAAAGTGGATCTTTGCTTTCTAAATCCAGACTGAATAAAGATATTATATTATTTTCTTCTACCCACTACTCTAGCTGTACTAATAGGAGTCTGGCAAAACTTTTGGAGCTTATACTTAACAGAGTAATTGGTCTATAGTTACCCAGGAACTCTATAGGTCCCTTTTGTGTATAGGGACAATCACACCCAGGGCCCAACTTAAGGATTTTTTCCATTTTCACCATATAATTAAACATTGGTGTTAATATTTCCACCGTGAAAACTAGAGACTACAACATCACCAATTTTGATTGGTTTATAGACCCTAAAAATGAAGCAGTGAGGGCCAACTTTCTAGTCTCTTTCTTGCAGAATGGTCCATTTATCAGCATCTACAATTGCAATAAAATGGTAAATAGAATTGAATATCATGTACTTGTATGAAAATTGTGAAACTTTGAGATAATTTAGTGAAACTCATATCGATACACTTTTCCAAGCCATACACTTGATCTGCATTAAAGGTGGAATAAAAAGACTGGGTAGAGTGGTACTGTAATAGGATAGCATTCATAGTGGACTCCATAGTAATGTACAGTGGCACCCAGTGTCGGGTACCTTCATGTCTATCAGTATCTTGTGTGAAGAACCATCAAGAATAGTCAAGGCATTCACTTTGCACTTGCCTGTCCTCTTGCAATTTGCAATCTTACCACTAGTCCTCACATAATAAATGGCTTATGGAGGCACACATGCACAGTACTGTTTCTGTACAGACTGCTGACTCTTCAACAACCCTGCAGATAGAAGTCTATATTTTCACATTTAAAACAGTGGCATCAAGTGACCCCAAGCATGACAAGTAGATGTGACTGAAGCAATTATGACAGAAGCATCTGGACATGTTTAGTCATGATAGAAAAAGATAATGGTTGCCACTGTAGCAGCAGCATCATGAGGTACATTGCAGGACCATGATGCCTGTGCACTGTGCAGGTAAGGTGATTTGCTTGCCTTCAGTACAAGTCAAATGAATGTGATCCAGAACTAAGTCAAGATGGACTGCAATTCTACAAAGAGGAAGGAGGAATGGTCATGTCAAACAAAAGGGAAGTCAGGGTGATTGAAGTTATGGAATGGGGTTGGTAGTACAGGGGTCAACAGTGGCAAACATTAGATGCAAGGTTCAACAAGTAAAGGGCAGTGGAATTGAACAGTAAAAATAGTGCCCCTACCCTCAAGTTGAATAAGAAAGGGATGATTCTCACTTGAAAGTCAGTTGTATGAGAATCACACCATGCAAAATTGACTCATCTGAGAGCCCAATGCACTTAGATGTTGAGAATGGAGAGGCACCCATAGAGAAGGAGGAGAAATTCTGTTTTTTCCAAAAGAATAGGTTCTACAAGACAAGGAGTAGGTGACTCTCCTTTCAAAGCTAGGGTGACTGTGAAAATCAATTAGGAGATCAATGTGACAAACAAGTCCACTTAGTCCATCATGTCCAGCTCAGAGTAAAAAGCAGGGTAGTAGACAACAGAGTCCCCAGAAAAGAACTATAGGACTGCAAACAGCTCATCTCAGCTAAATGGATACCGTGGTGACAAGTGCTTTGTGAACATTAAATTTCACAAGTGGATTTCCAGTGGCATTTTATGGTTGTGGAATTTTTATGGTTGTGTGAATTTTTAGCGAATGTTGCCAATTAATAATTTAAGAAATGTCCACTGTAAATTTTAAGTTACTAAACCAAATTTCTAGAATTGTTAGCAAACCAAAGTGTCGGTGTGTATCTGCAATACCAGTGGAGTTACACACATCCAAAAATATTTAGAAAATTTTCACAAAAATTATAAAAATTAAATTGTGAAAGTGTTGACCTCTGTAACTAACAATTCACTTAAACAAGTCCCTGCACCTATAGCAGCTTCCAAGACCCTTCCAAGAAAGTTATGCATGCAAATGTTCAAGTATCAAGCTCCAAAGGTGCCTGAGATATAAGCAAAGAAATATTTACAGGAAAGTTTATTAAGGAATAAATTACCAGACTTTCAGCCATCTACACCACTCATCTTTAGGTCATAAAACTTGGATGCTGCCTTTGTACTCTTTTATTAATAGTAACCTGACCAGTTTTAAGGTTTTTAACTGCACGACTTAGGGAATTTCAGAAAATCGCAGAATATTCCATTGAAATTCACAAAATTCATAGAATGTTAAACTTCTGTGAAAGCAGAATTTCTTAATTTTGCCCAGCCCTAGCTGTAAGGTGACTACTGTCATATTAAAAACAAAATAAAAATAATCTCTCCCAAAATAAAGACTGATGCTAAAATGTTGGGTTTAATTCCTTTGACTGACTAACAAAGACATCTATGCAATATTTTAGGACCACATTCATCCCTACCTCTTGAAACCTTGTGTAATATGTAAGCTAAGGTAAGATAAGGTAAGGTAGCATTTATTTATATGGCACCCAATCCCAGGGGCTCTGGACACCTTACATAACAACAGGCAGGGTAATACAAAATAAAATAAATTACAAACATAAATACATTAAAATGACATACAATATATAGTGCAGATTTAAAATCAATAAATGCAGTCTTAAAAATATAAAAAACAGTTTTGATTAGTCCGAAGGTCAGTTTGAAAAGTTGAGTTTTAGACCTCTTTTAAAAGCCTCTACCATCAGGGCCTCCCTAACAGAGATGGGAATCGAGTTCCAGAGGGCCTGTCTAGTGACCTCAAATGCTGGATCACCAGATGTTTTAACCTGGCCCTCAGAACTGCAAGGAGGCCTCTGGTGGAGGAGCAGGGAGTGTACTGAGGTGGCAGATGTCAGAAGATCAGTCAGGTAGCCAGGGCTCAGTCCTACAGGGTCTTATAAGTGAGAAAGCCCACCTTGAAGATCCTCCACCTCACTGGCAGCCAATGCAGAGCACGAGGACAGGGGTCACATGACATGACCTGGACAGGCCTGTCAGTAACCTGGCACTATATTCTGCAGCAGCTGCAGCCAGTGGAGGATCACCCACTGACCCTGAGGTACAGAACATTACAGTAATCAAGCCTGGATGTAACAAAGGCATGTTCCAGTGATGTCAGGTCCTCCGTGGAATAAGGGCTTAATCCTGGAGACATTCTTAAAGGGACACTATCAACCCCTTAGGTCTCAAAGTGTCCCCAGTTTAAAAAACATATTTTATGATTGCCAAAATTCTGTAAAGATTGCTTATGTAGCTGGTAGTTTGATTCTGACCTTATTTTCTTTAAACAAGTGAAAACAACTGCCCAACATACTTGTGTTATCACACACCAAACAGGTTTGTTTACATCCATTGAGCAACTCCAAACACATCTTTCATGGACTTGGGAACACCCACAAAACAGTCTAGCCTCTCATGATGCAGTGGAGTTTAGGAGGCTTCTTTCTTATGAGTGACTGCATTGTTTGGGTGTGTTTCTATTGTTCAGAAAGTATGCAGTAAGAACAGAACCAGGATTGTAAACAAAACAAGGTTGTTTATAAATATACATTGCCATGCATTTCAATTCTACTAAACAAAGAGACAGACAAAACAAACAGCAACATCAGTGAATTTTAGAGAGGGTAAACAATCATAAAATGTGGGGTTTCAACTAGAAATAATATGATGAAAACAGGTCGACAGTGTCCCTTTATGGTAAAAACACTTTGTACAACAGATGACACCTGAGCATCCAGTGTCAGTCTGTCATACAGGAAGACACTAAGATTTCTCACCCTAGAGGAAGCTGTCAATGAAGTGGTTCCCAGGACCAATCCTGTTGCCACTCCAGAGACACTCCCATCGTGCCCTTGACCCGTCTCAATCACTAGGACCTCTGTCTTGTCAGGATTTAGTTGCAACGCGTTGGAGGACATCCAGTCATTGATCTCAGCCAGGTAGTTGTTAAGCATTTCAATGCTGTCATGTGTTCTGGGGCAATGGACATATACAGTTGGGTGTCATCTGCATAGCAGTGAAACCAAACTGTAATGCCTGATGAGCTCACCCAGGGTAGCATGTATACTGCGAATAACATTGGTGACACGATCAAGCCTTGAGGAACTCCACATGGCAGGAGCTTCAGGGAGGTGGCGATATTTCCCATCCCCATCCGTTGCTTTCTGTCTGAGAGACAGGACTCAAAGATTTTGGTAGTCAAATAAATGATATTACTAACAGCCTTTTACATCAGATCTGCTCTTTGACTCACATCTCTACAACCTTGTATAACAAAACAATACAAAGATAAATCATTTGTACCATGTTCATCACCACACCTTTCACTGAAACTGCCAATGTACTGTGATGAAGAACCAAGAAGTAGCAGTGGCCCTTTATATTAATGTAGAAAAAATGGAATGTGGGGCATTCCCATCCCTTAGAAAAACCACAGCTAAAATGAATGAACAGTGGATTTTTCTTTCATCCCTGTCATTACTCTCACCGAATGTGTTTACCATGTTATTAAGCAATAAGGTATGACCAGGGATTACATTAATCATCTGTTAATTAACCGTGGAGGTGTAATGTGGCTTGTGGAGAAGCTAAGTGCCAAATCACACTCACAGGAGGTGATTAATGTAACCCTGGGAGTACCTTATTGCTTTTATAGCAATGTAAAGAAACAAAAATGAAACTTTTCTTTTTAAATTTTTTTAGTAACATGCCTGAATTTGATGTCAAATAGTCCTTCCGCTAATTGATCTATAGGAGCATTCCAGTTTTATGTTTGCTTGCATGCATTCGCAAAATGAACATATTGGTATTGCAGTGTAGGGGCTTTGTAGGTTTGTACTGTATAAGCCAATGGATGTACACATGCAGGAGTCTTGCCTTCAAAAGCCAGTGCTGAGATGGCTGATAATGACAGTGTTCATCTAGAATAAGGGTATAAATGTTTGTTCTATTTTTATTAATGACACCTTCTCCGCCCCATTGTTGCTCCATCATGTATGCTGTTGATCTGGTTCTCTACATCGCCTCTCGCTCTGTCCTGGACATTAATGCTACATGTCCTCCCGATTCAAAAGATCCAGCACTGGCTGTCCTCCAACTCACTAACTCTTAACTTACCTAAGACTCAGGCCATGCTGTTTGGTTCTGCTGAGAAAATCTCTGCTGAGTCTACTAAGCTTCACGTGCTTAGCTGTGACGGATCAAAAGTAACGCCTACCAACTCCTTCAAATACCCTGAGTAACCCTTGATCCCATTCTTGATTTCTCTGTACATATAAATGAGGTATGTAAATCTGTTAATGCCAAATTATGAGTAGCTCATCACAAGGCGTCACACCCTTACCCTGCTGCCAGAATCTCTGTGGCACATGGGTAATTGCTTCCTAGGGCTTCTGTATGCTCTCCCTACTCTCTCCCATGCAAATGGGTATCCTCCACAAGTAGTACACCTCCTCTAATAACATCTGTAGATTCACCCTCTCTGTCCCTCGACTTACCCACCATTGTCACCTTTACTCCACTTTGCATTGGCTGTCCCCCAATCCCAGTGCTCCTTTTCTTGGGTTGTTTTATTCACTCCATGAACAGGACCCCACCCGACTGCATTAGTCATGCTCACCCGTGACTCATTCCCCGCACACCAAGGTCATCTAATCAACCTCTGTTCTCCATCTCTCACTGCTCGACTAAGATGGGGAGCAAACTTTCTCCCATTGCGCCTCTAAATTCTGGAACTCCTTTCCTGTCAATTTAAAGGGCTCCTTATCTCACTCTGCCTTTAAATCTGCACTTTTTCCCACCTTCATGCACTTGATTCCTGTTACTGTACCTAATCCTCCCTGTATTCCTCCTGCTTATCCTTATTCTGCTCTATCAGTCACTGAACTGAACTGTACTGAACTGCCTGACTGTGTCAATGGTCCTGTCCATCCCTGTGTGGATGGCTACTGCTTGTTGTTATACCTTGACTTTCTCTGTGGGGCCAACATTGTTAGGCAATAGCTATTTGTGTTTGCTTGTTATGATTTATTCAACATAATGTCTGTTTCTTTGGATGCCTGTAATGCTAAGTATCTGTACCTGTTTTGTGTTAATTCTCTGGTTTATGTACTATACTCTCCGGGTCATGCTTGAAAATAGGCAGACTCATTGCCTAATGCACCTATCCAGTTACCAAAAGCAAATAAATAATGAAATAGTTCAAAGAAGAAATGCCCCACCAATCACATTGGCTTTCTGATGATTAGCCAGCTAGCAGACTTCATCAAGCTTGAAGATAACCATCAAGCCTCACAATGTGTGTGTGTGTGTGTGCGCTGTGTGTGTCTGTGTATGTGTGTTTCCAGTTACAGACAAGGAAGTGCTTATCTGACAGCACTAAACAGTGTTAGGAACAGTATACAGAATGCAAACACAATAACTTCAAATATTATACCATCATTGTCAATAATGAACAGAAATCACCAGCAATAGTTCATTTAAAATATATTGTTTATGTTCCCTTTAAAGAGCACCTGAAACCAGTTGGATAACTTCGAAAAATGTGAGAATCAGACACAGTTCAGTTTATAGTTCATATATTTTGCATTCCTTTTATGTTGGCTTTGTGTGCACAAGGAACATCTTACGGTAGTAGTATATTTCAGAGGTGTATAAGAGTTGGGCCAATGCAGGGGATGCTTTAGTGGATGCGTCTCAGCCGTCAATGAGTGAGTATGCTGGCGATGACAGCAGTTTCAAAGAGAATGAAAACCTTGAAAGAAATCTGCTGCTCCAGTGAGGTGCAGTTTCCTCATTGCAGCAGCAGATGACAAGACTCGACCATGAGCATTGCAGTGCACAGTAATGCACATAGGCGGAGTTACCAGCAGAGCTTCAGTGTGCCTTCCTGGTGAAACATTTCAGTAAGTAAAATAGTCGAGCGCAGCTTCCACAATGACCACTCCTGCTGCCCGACACACACCCCCAGAAAACCAACCTCGGGTTCCAATCCCCATGTCACCATGTCTCCCCATTATGTGGCACACTAGAGCCCAACCCAGTGTGCTGAAACATGGCAGCTCCTGCCACCTGCCACACAGTCCTGCAAAGCCGACATTGGGGTGCCCAATTCCCCATGTTGGCATGTATTCCACCCCCTTAATGTGGCACACTGGGAGCCCACCCCAGTGTGCTGAAATAATTGTTTCTAGACACCGAGATGCCCACTCCTGGTGTTGGAGTGCCACCCTCAATCGCCTGTGTTTGTTGTCGACAACGGCTGCCCAATCCCCATGTTGGCAATGGCATGTGCCCTCCACACTATTGTGGCACACTGGGAGCCCACCCCAGTATGCCTAAATGTTTTTAATTGCTTCCCTGTAAAATACCAAAACTGTACCCCATAGTCTTTTACTTTATTTAACATGTAAAACAGAAAACAGTCCTTCGTGATCTCCCATCCTCCTCCCCAACCTGCACAATCCTTCTGTGCACCCACCTCCCACACCCACCCCCTCACCCCATACTTACCTCCAGATATTAGGAGCAGTGATTTTCTGTGTGGGACATGTCTGCACTTCAACAATTCTAACAGTTGGGGGCAGGCAGAGGTCAGCAATGTGGGGATAGGGTGGGAACAGTGAAGGGCAGGGGACAGGATGGGAGAAGGGTCAGAGAGCAGTAGGGAGGAAGGGTGGAGTTAGTGAGCTGGCATGTTCTAAGAGTGGACACCCTGAGAAAGGGTGGGGCAGGGACAAGGAATGAGGAAGGGGTATACTAGTGCTTGGTGATTCCATACTTATAGGGATCAGATGGGGCAGCAGGGGAAGAGGCATAGTAAAATATTGGTGGAGGCCATACCCGGCTAACTGCATACAGGGCAAGGCAGGAGTTCTGAAGTGCACAAGGAGGGGCAGGAAGAAACCCGCACTTAGTGGTGCATGTGGGTACTAATGACCTGGTGGGGAGATGGTGGAAGTAGTGAGGAGGAGGTTTGAGGAATTAGGAGGCTGTGTGAGGAAGTGGGAGAATCAGTGACCTTTTCAGAGGTGCTCCCAAAACCCTGCATGAGTATGGGAAGGAAAGGGAGGATTGGGGAGTTCAACAAATGGCTGAGGAACGGTGTCATTCTAAGGGGTATGGGGTATTGGGGAGGGGCAGTACCTGAGAAATAACAATCTATATGGAGAGGATAGGCTGCACCTGAGTTGGGAGGGAAAAGGTATTAAGCAGAGGTTGGGGCATCAAGGATAGATTTAAACTAGGTGAGGGGTGGTTGGAGGACAGATAGTATGCAGAGATCCCAGAGGGGAGCCAAGCATGCCTATCCCCAATTTATCAGAGATATTTGAGGTGGGGACACAGGAGAGATTAGGAGAGGGAAACCAGGGTGGGGAGAGAAAGACACAGGTTGAAAGGTGGTCTCGCTGGAATGTGAGAAGCTTAGGTAACAAATCAGCTTAACTACAGGCTTTCATGGCTGTGGGATGGTGGACATTGTGGCCATCAAAGTGACATGGGCCACCCAGAACCAGGAGTAGGATATGAAGATCCCAGGGTTCAGGAAATTCAGAAAGGACAGGACTAGGGGGAGGGGGCGGAGCGATCTATGTGAGGAAGGGGATAAGGTGTAGGAGAGAGGAGGGGTAGAGGGCAGGACAGAGGCCCTATGGATTCAGTTTCAAGACTCTAAAAGAAAGACACTGAGGGTGGGGGTAGTGTAGAGGCCACCAACTCAGGGGATAACTTGAATAGGAGTTGGCTGAGCAGATTAGAAGAGTCTGTAGGAAGGGGACACCATAGTGGTAGGGACTTCAATCTTCCTAGTGTGGACAGGAACAACTACCAAGTGTGCAAAGGAGCAAAGATTACTAGATGCATTTCAGGACTGCTTCCTGGTGCAATTGGTCCATGAGCTTACTAGGGAGGGTAGGACTCTGGACGGTAATAACAAACGGGAGGCTATATGGATCTCGGAGTGGAGGACTCCTGGCTGGGAGCAACCATCATACGGTGTGGTTCACACTCAATATGGGAAGGGTAACAGGAGGAACAGGTTCCATGGTGATCAATTCTAAGAAGCGGACTTTAAAGGATGGGAGAAATTTTGGTTGAGCATCTGGTGGAATTCGGGCATGCATTAGTGCCAGCCAAAATGGAATATCATTAAGAAAGGGCTGGCAGAGGCTACTGAGACCTGCACCAGGACACAGAGCAAGAAGGGAGAGCAAAGAAGCTGAGCAGGCTGACTCGGGATAATGGAAGGGTGAGGGCCAAGAGAAAAGCATTCTGGAGTCTTAGGAAATCAGGAGGGAAAGAGGACAAAGATGAGTACATGAAGAAGTCCAGGAGGTTACCAGTTAGTCAGAATGGTCAAGGCTTCCAGACAGCTGAGATTGGAACAGGAATCAAGGATGGAGAAAAGGACTTCTTCAGATACATTGTTGAGAGAAGAAGAAACAAAGACCAGATTGTGAGGATTAAGAAAGATGGGGTGGTGGAGAAGGGTGAGGAGACCAGGCAGAGGCACCCAATGAGTACTTCTGCTCTGTGTTCATGAAGGAAAGAGGGGCAGATACCCCATGGGAAGGGTGGAGTGAGCGGGGGTGGAGGCAACTGATATCAGAATAATGGAGGACAGGGTGCTGGAGGGACTAAGGCACTGAGGGTAGACAAGGTGCCGGGGCCAGATGGAATTCACCCCAGAGTACTTAAGGAGCAAGCAGAGATCCTGGTGGGACCACTGGCAGACCTGTTCAGTACATCTCTGGACACAGGATGTGCCACAGGACTGGAGGATCACCCATGTGGTGCCCATTCATAAAAGTGGCCCAAGGATGATCCAGGCAACTATAGATTGATGAGTCTCACTCAATCATGGGGAAACTCATGGAGTCAATCCTAAAAGAGAGTCTGGTGACCTTTCTGGAAGACAATGGCTGCAAGATGACCATCAGCATGGTTTTGTATTGGGCAGATCTTGCCAGACAAATCTAGTCGAGTACTATGACTGGGTTACCAGGGAACTGGACAGTGGCCATCTGGTGGATGTCCTATATTTGGGCTTCAGCAAGACCTTTGACTCGTGCTGTATGGGAGGCTGGGGAAAACTGGAATACATTGGGATGGGGACAAAATGGTCAACTGATCACCAACTGGCTGAGGGATAGGCAGCAAAGGGTGGTGGGAGTGGTGGGGAACTCATCCCCAGGGACATTATGAGTGGGGTGCCCAAGGTTTCAGTTACTGGGAGCGGTGCTGTTCGGGATATTCATAGCCAATATCTCCAAACTGGATCCAGAGTAGGATCAGTATGTTTGTTACAATACCAAGAGCAGTGTAGTGGTACATGACATGGAGGGGTGGAGGGGGCTGCAAGAAGACATGACTAAACTACAGGAATGGTCAGAGACATGGCAGTTGGGGTTCAACGCCAAGAAGTGCAAGGTACTGCACTCGGAGCAAGGAACTAGGGAGGAAATATAATTTGATGGGATACGGTTGGTAAGCACAGTGGAGGAAAAGGATCTAGGAGTACTAATAATGGAGAGTATGAACCACTCAGCCCAGTGCAGGAAGGTGGCTGCAAAGGCAAAGAAGATGCTTGGGTGCATAGCAAGGGGAATTCCACCAGGCACAGAGAAGTGATCCTACCCTGTACAGGTCACTGGTCAGGCCGCACCTGGAATACTGTAAGCAGTACTGGCATCCATTCCTGAAGAGGGACATCAGATTGCTGGAGGGGTGTAGGGCAATGAAGATGAAACAAGGACTTGAGGGAAAATCCTATGAGGAGAGGTTGGGAGAGCTGCAAATGTATTCCCTGGAAGAGAGGAAGGATGGGGGATATGATCGAAACCTTTAAGTACCTAAAGGGTATTATCAGGATTAATACAGGAGGGATTTTTCAGATCAGAAGGAGAGGGACAGAGGCATCAGCAGAGATTGGAGGGGCAGATTCAGGAGGGAAATCAGGAGACGCTTTTTCATGGAAAGGGTGTTAGATAAGTAGGAGGTGGTATCATGTAGAATGGTAGGAGGATTTAAGAGAGGGTGGACAGAGTGAGGAGGGATGGTTATGAGGAGGGAGGGAGGGTGGGGCAGTGGCAAGTTGAGGGGCTAGCTTCACAATCGAGCAGACTCAATAGACTGTGAGGCCTGTTTCTGCTGGCATTTCGTATGTTCGTGTGTTCAAGTGCCAACTACAAACTGAAGAAATGACAATAAGCTTTATAATGGACTCAATGGGGGTTTCAACTTAGTTGATATCTCAGCCATTTTTGAATTTTGTCCCACATTTTCAACATCGGGTTCTTATGAACCCACTCATGATCATGTCACTGTCGCTTTCTTTACTCAGTTCCGAAGTTGATTTCAAGGTCACTGCATGGAATCACCTTCGAACCGATTGATGAAACGACAGTGCCACTGTTCATGGGGAGGTCCAAAAGTCCATATTGCAAATGCGGTGAAAAATTCCAAACAATGATTATGCTATGAGTGTGTTGTGCAGTTTCTATGCACGCCATAAATTTTCCAATTTTTATATTTTCACCCAGAGTTTCATCATTGCCATTCTTTCACCCTCCTTATTAATGGTACAGCTGCCATTTTTCACATCCTGCCTGAACGTGTTTTTATACCTGTGGCACAGAATGGCACAGTCGCTGTGGGAAAGCAACTTCTGAAACAGTTTAACAAAATCACAGTGCCACTGGTCATGAGAAGAGGTTCAAAATGCTCATGTTGAAAATTTGGCAAAAAATTCAAAAATTATCACGTTACAGGTGTGCATTAGCAGTTTCTTCACATGCTCGTAATTTCACCAATTTGTCATATTTTCACTCTAAATTTTCAGCATTGCTATATTTTCACACCCCATGAACAGTACAGCTGTCATTTTTCACATCCTGCCTGAAATGTGTTTTCACACCTGTGGTGCCAAATGGCAGAGTCGTGCAAAATCACCTTCGAGTAACAAACTGATAGTGCCATTGTTCATGAGGGGAGTCACAAAGCCCATGTTGAAAATTTGAAGTGAAAATACCAACAAATGCCCAGGGTGTTAGGGTTTCTAATCATAATGCCTCACCCTGTGAGACTGACAGGTGTCGGGGTGTGACTTGCGTTGTCAGCTGTAAAGCTCATGATATTCCACCCACGCCAACCCCGCAGCCAATGACAGGCATCAAGGTGTGCCTTGGAGTCTGCGGTTTCAAAGTTCACCCTATTCTCCTATACTGCACCCATCTCAGCATATTTACTTATGGAATTGGGTGAGTGTAAGGTCCGAAGACCCCAAGGCTCACCGTGTCGCCTGTCGGTGTCTACAGGGTAGGGTGAGGTGAAATGGCATGCGATGGCCGACAATCCAAAGGCACACGCCCAATGCCTATCAGTCTCTGCAGGTGGAGGTGGGGTTGCGCCAGTTCAATATTTCACTGCCATTCCTATTATGCATCTGTCTAACTCCTGCACTAACAATGCCAATGCCAGCAAGTCAACTTTTGGCATTGGCAAATTCTTTTTATATGGAGTTTATCCTCATGCCCTTCCCCATCATCCTCTTTCTGTTGTCGAACCCAGCACCTTCACCCCACCTCCAGAACTTACTCCATCTACTTCTCCTCTCATTGTGTGAGTGGCTGCTATAGATGGCAGTGGTATGGTGCCTTCAGGGTCACAGCATCATCCTGCAGACAAGAGTTCTTTCCACTTATTACTCCCTTGAATCACAGCCAGCAGTGTGCAGTGGCACACATAGACTGTGAAGATGGCGCATGCATTCAACACCCCTCTGATTTTCAATTCAGGTAACTTCTGTACCTCCTACCCTTCACTAGGTGGCAGCTGCTAGCGTAGTACACACTGTCTCCCAACCCCAAAAAGAGGAGATCCATCAAGGACACTAAATCTCCTTCCCATGCTAGACCCCATTCTCAAACCCAGGTTGCCAGTGTGGTGGGAGTTGGGGTGGCCAGCACTGCAGCTCTGTATGCCATTGGCCTGGGTGCAAGTTTACTGTAGTTCAGATTTGCTTAGACAATATTGTCTGTGGTTCTGAGGGGATTGAACTTTCAACACACTGTTTTACAGTTCTGTGCTTTACTTACTGTACCATTCAGCCAGAACTGTATTTTTGCACCATTCCTCTTCTTTATTAATGAGGGAAGTGACATAAAACAAGATTACTGCCCCTTGACTTTATTAGCTTTGCTGTTTGTCTACACATAACATCATAAGCTCTGTTTATGACATCATAATGGTCTCCACATTAACAGAGTAGGATGTCATAAAATTGTGACTGCAGAAGTAGACAAGCAGTAGAGCAAATAGGGCAGAGATCATCTTCCATGAAAATGTCCATAGTAATAAACAAGGATGACTATTACAAAAAGGATGAAATATAAGCTAAACTGTGTCTATGTCTTTTTACAATTGTGGGCATAGCCCACCAGGCATTTTGCATTCAGAAAAGGGCTGATGTCATTTTGCTACCAAACAACATGATAGAGTGTTAAAACAGATTCTCCTCAGAAGCCTCATAACTATGCTGCCTGTGTGTGTATAGGAAGCTGTAGAGCACTGTTTTTCCTCTGGCTTCAGAAGTTAATTGAGCCACAGAAAGTTAACTCATCATCTTCTGGCAGTCATTCTATGTCAGATTACCAATGGATAGTACAGACATCATAGAAAACTATTGGACGTTGAATGAGGTAAACACTTCCTAGAGCATTTCCATAACAAATAAGCTCTGCTGCTTCCTAAGCTCCTATGGACACTTCATTAAGCCATTTGACACCACCATCCTAAGAGCAGCATTCTGCTTCTTTGCAGGACAGTCCACAGCAAAAGTCCCAGTATTGCCTTTTTCCAAATAATACACGAACTTCATTTTCTCATTTAGGCAGTTCTGGGCTACTGTTTATATTCTACTGAATGTTCTTAACCTGCAATTTGTGACTATAGGTATTTACAACTGAATGATAGTAACCACATTTGCTTCATTTGCAAAAAGATGGACATGTGTGTCTAATTTGTGTTTGACTTAGGTTACATATAGAATCTCATCAGTTCATAACATGCTTTATTGTGATTAAATGAACTGATAAATGGAGGCTTTGGTTTTTTTACAAATTAATTTTTCCTGACCATGGATATACTAAAACAAAAAGTTCTCAACAAAATGTTTAAAAATAAGGAGTTTAGCAGTAATTTAGTTGATGTGGTGTAATGGGGCTGCTACCTGGAAAATTACCTGGTTTGTGTGTTTGGGGTGCCACAAGCAGAATGGGACTTCATGGATGGAGGAGCTCATGGCAGCAGAAGAGGCATGATGTCATTAAAAGCTTAATGGTGTGGATGCAGAGGCACCAATATTTAAGCATGACTTTGGCAGAGGAATAAGTGTGACTTGGAGGTGGGGAGTGAGTCTTGGTATTTTTAGCATAGTGGTTTTCTGCAACTTCAACCTTCTATGGGTTAGACTCTGCATCCATTTGTACAGTATGTCACTAAACCACATGCAGTGGAGTATGGGTAAAACCAGATCACCAGACCCAGACCAGAGCTGTAAAATCTGGACTGGGCACAGCTTGTGCAAATATTGCTGATCCACTCACTCCTGGCTTTTACCTATCTGGTCTGGTCCTGATGGTTCCATTTTCAATCATGTCAAGGAAGGGTTGAAAACAAACTTCCAGGAGCAGACCAGATAGGTAAAAGTCAGACTGAACAGTGCAACCAGAGTGACTGGACCAGCAGTATTTGTACAAGTTGCACCCAGTATGGCCAGTTTGGATTTTTACAGAACTGCTATAGTTCAGGTCTGTCAGTCCAGTTTTTAATCAGTCAATCTTTATTTTATACTGAAAGGTATGTGAGCAAAATGCCCATTTACATAAATGTCCAGTTTAACATAAAAAGAGAACAGAACACCAGGTCAAACAATTACATAGTAAAACACAATATAAACAGGTCTAACATAAACAGGTTAAATACATAGCTTTTGAGGGATATACTGAAGAAAGGGGAAGCAAATAAATAACAGTGACAATTTTACAGCATGGATATAGTTGAGGTACACATCAGGAAGATGAACAGTTGGGTGATGAGTCGAAAGAAGAATTGCAAGTCCTACAGCACCCAGATCTTGCATGCTGATGAGCATTCTCACTGCATGACCTGTCACGGTCCCTAAATTCTGGGTCAAGGATTGTGCGCCCTGCCAATCCTTCAACCAGGCCACACAGATTAGGCACCAGAAAAGCTTGAAGCCCACTTGCTGGAGAAGTGCCTAACTGTGATGAAAAGGAGCTGCAGAATCTGTGGGAAAATCTGATTTTCCAATGCCAGAACCCAAAACCAGAAAGGACAAGGAGAGGCACTGAGACTCCATTATGTACCAGGGTACCAGATGCCGAGCTAAGTCTAATCAAAGGTATACTCCTTCTGGTTTTCCCTGCTCCTATCAGGCTCATGGATACCTCAATATCAGATGCCAGGCTATCCATTATACCAGCCTCCTCCTCCACCACCTCCTTCTTGGCCTCAGCCTCTGCCTCCACAGCATCCTCAGGCTGATATCCAGGCAGTGTTTCAGACCCTGATTTGGGAGGACAGGACTCAAATAGCCTCAGAGCTTGACTGTCAGAAACCAGTGGCAGCCTCTACTCCCGCCCCCTTTCCAACCCCTAGATAAGCCTCTCCTGTAGATTCCCACCTTCCAGAGAAGGCTCCTCAGACATCAGGTAAGGGATAAACCCAGAACACTCTCTAAAAGGGTTCTGACCCCCAGCATGCACTCTTCAGACTCTGACTCCAACTTGTCCTCCAGCTGTGGTATGCATACACCTATAGAGCTCTCAGCCTAAGGAGTGTCCAAAGTCCTCCGGAGGACCCTTCCTTGCAGAACTTCTCATAACTATACAAATGCCTGTGGCTGGGTTATCCAGGAACAGGCTCCAAAGTGGAAAAGCCTTACAGAGCATCTACACATGACTGACACAGTTCCTACTCCCATACTTCCTTGGACTGGGCCTCATGAAGACCTGATGTCCACTATCTGGCAACAACCTTCCTCCATTCCAGCTGTTTCAAAAGGCAGACAGGTGTACCACCCCCAGATGTGGTCACACACCTTACTGGCCATTCAAAATGCAGACTCAGTTGTTATCATGGCTGCCCATGACTGGTCCCTCTAAATCTAACATATAAGCATGTCTCTCCTGATAAGGAGTCTAAGCAGCAGGACAATTTTGGTCGCAAGAGCCATTCCTCCTTCACTTGCACCCCCAGGTCCCTTAATTATGTGGCTTATATGGTTTTCTATCAGAAATCTTCCCTGGTCTCACTCAAGTCAAAGAAGGAAGCTATCTAGGACCAGGAGCTTAAGGCCAAGATTGCCAAGACAGTGATAATGGCTAAAATCTTCTGTCATCATGCCCTCCAGGCCATGTATGACACAGTAGACTCAGTTGCATGCACCACAGCCACTGCTGTTTGCATTAGGTGATAATTGTGGCTCAGGATAAGCTGGCCTGGCTCAAGACATCCAGACGTCCTTCCTGGATGCCCCTTTCAGGGATCCATGTTATTCAGAGGTGATGCTAAGGAAGATATTAGCACTGAATCGTGGACCAAGGTAATCCATCTACATGTCCACTTCATGTACCGAGGGCTACAAAGACAAACTGATTTTTCTTCAGCAACAGAGACATAAGACCAAATAGGCCCCTGCCAAACACCTGGCCAAATGCTGGTATCCAGCATCAGGAACCCTACTCCCCTGCCAAGCTCCAGAAGCCCCCAGAGGAGCTGTGGACTCTCCCGTGATCTCCTGACTTGTGGGGACCCTCCTGCCTCCTCCAGATTGTCTAGGGGAACCAATTGGGAAGATTTTCTCCACCTTCTGGGGTTGCAGGACATAACCACAGACTTTTGGGTCCTTCAGTTAATAGCAAGAGGTCACACCATAGAGTTCCTAGACAGGTCTCCAGACTACCCCCCAGGCCCTCCCATTATCCTACAAGGCACCTGTCTTGATAGGGGACAAGTTTCAGTCTCTTGTGCAAAAGTCAGCCATAGATCCTGTGGTTCCGCACAGATAGGAAGAGGGTACTACTTCCTTTTTTTCTTACTGCCCAAAAAGACAGGCGACCTAAGATCCATCTTGGACCTTGGCATGCTCAACCTGTATGTTGAGTACAAGAGGTTTCATATGCTCACCATCCAGGGAATTTCTACCCCTGCTTCACAAGAGCCATTGACTTTGTGTGCTGGACATGCAGGATGCTTACCTGCACATCCCTGTCTTCTAGGCCCACCACCACTTTCTTTAGTTTGCCTTCCAGAGGAACATTACCAGTTCAAGGCTCTCCTTTCAGCCTATACTCAGCACCTCAGGTTTTACCAAGTGTCTAACAGTGGTGACTGCAGCCCTATGCTACAGAGGGATATAATTGTGCCTGTATCTGGATGACTGGCTTCTGTCAGCCCCATCACAGAGCAGTCTGAGGGAGTCCTCTCTTACCCTGGACTCTTTTCCAGACTTGGAATAACAGTCAACTATCCCAAGTCCCACCTCTCCTCCCAGTGCCTACAATTCATTTGGAGTGGTGCTGGATACAGTCCAGGTCAGGGCCTTCTTCCAATCAGACAGACGGAGACCCTGCAGGAACAGGCCAGATTAGTGGCCAACCCATGCTGGACCACAGCCTGGTTGATCCTCCATCTTGTCAGGCTGATGGCAGCTGCAATCCCTACAGTTCCTCTAGCCAGACTGCATATGAGGGTGACCCAATGGACTCTTCATGTCCAATGGGATCAGTGTCTGACAACCTGGACCACAAGGTCCTAGTGTCAGTGTACATGAAGAAGGATCTTCTTTGGTGGCAGGAGTTGTCCAATCTCTCCATGGGGGTTCCCTTCAACCTCATGCTCCTACCATGACCCTTACAATGGATGCTTTCTGTCAAGGCTGGGAGCTCACCTAGAGACCATTAGACCCAGGGAACATGGTCTCAGTTGGAAGCATCTCTGCACATCAGTGTGTTAGAAATTAGCACAGTACTGTATGCCCTAGGCCTTCCAGCCTCTTCTATGTCCAGGGACATTCCTGATTCAGACTGACAATATGTCTCTGGTCTGGTACCTGAACAAACAGGGAGGCACTCTGCCTCATACCCTCTGTGCTGGGAGGCGATAAGAGTGTGGTACTGGGCAGTCCAGCACAACCTCCTCCTGACTGTTGTCCATGTGCCAGGTGTCAGCAACATCCTGGCAAAAGTCTCAGCCACACCACTGTCAGGGCTCATGAGTGGAAGCTAAATCTAGAGGTGGTTGAAAGCTTATTCGATCTGTGGGGTCAGCTGGAGATAGACCTCTCGACTTCCCATCCAACGCAAACACACAATTTTTGCTCGTTTGTTCTCAGGTGTGGTGTTTTCTGGTGAGATGCATTGTCTCTTTTGCTGGACAGGGAGGTTCTTGTATACCTTCCTCCTTCCCAGTGCTTCAGAGGGTTCTCCTGAAGCTACAGGTGGAAGGGGCTCATATGACTCTAATAGCCTGGTCTTTGGCCTCATCAGATTTGGTTCTCTGCTTAAACAGCTATCAATGGAACCCCAGTACCTTTGCCTCTCCGCCATGATCTTCTGACTCAGAGCAGGGCAGATTGGTACATCCAGGCCTCAAATCCTTCACCTGCATTCATGGCACCTGTGGACATATGTGGAATAACTCCCATTGTTATTTTTTTTTTTTAAAAATTGTCAACTGTGCAGATGCATTTTAAAAAATTTATTAAAATAGTGAGACATTTTGAAATGTTATTTTACTTACCATACTAATGCTTGCCTACCCACTTACTCAGTCTCCAGCATGTTTCTGTTCTTGTACTAACTAATTCCTCTTGCTTCATATCAAGGGGTTGTTGATTTTCATATTGTGTGTGCCTGAGATGGAGCAGCGATAAAAGATAATCTATGCAATACCTCTATAACACACCTACCCTGTTTACTTTTACCTAATGCCCATTTTAGGCCTTGTACAGTAAGATCTTCCTTTAAGAGAACACATTGTAATGAATTGTGTAAGATTTACATTTACATTTGGGTATATGCACTTTATATTATACTATTATGCATGTGAACTGTATAGCAATTCTAAAAATCAATTAAACACATCAAATGTCTTCAAAACATGTCTCAACATTATGTTTCTCTTCCACCTTGTCATAACATATAGTTGTCTCAGCAGTGTTTGCAATTAAGGTACAGTACCTTCATGTATACGATGGCAGTGTTCTGTTGATTTGATTACTATAACAGTGCACAGAATAAAATGTGAAACTTATAGGTAACTGTAATACAGATGGTGGCATTATTTTTATATCTACCTTTCTCAATGTAACATACTTTGATTCAGTTAGTGTATGCAACAACAATTCATGTGTATGTTTAGCCCATTAAACACCCTTATCTAGTTAATGCATTTACAGTGGTAGTGGCTCTACCAGAGTTTGTTTACAGTTGTCCTGATAATGCTAACAAACATTTGGATTGACAAATGCTTGTTACATGTTCTGTAGATTACCTGCCTTGCTAGATTGTATTACTGTTTCCTCCCAGCTGTGGCAACATACTGTCTGTCTCAAGAATTTATGGTGTCACAAAGGTGAATTAAAAAAATACACAAAACATTATACCGCTTTTTAAAAAGTCTCTCAGTTTCACTGTTTAAGATCTGTCAGCTGCAGCATGAGAGATAGCATGGTCAAAGCAGGTGAGAGAGTGTGAGAGAACGGGTAGGCAGTGTTCTGTAACTGTTGTCATCAGGAGACTAAAAACTGAATATCTCTCACACTTCTTCATCTACCAAGTGCCCTATCTACAGTTTGTAACATACATCAAGGGTGTGAGTACAGTAAATATAATGGAAGTAAAATGTTTAGAACAAACCTCCGGATGTCCTGGTTGCCATGGAAACCACACGGTTAACGTGGTAATTGCAGGCACATTACTCAGGCTACTCATACAAGCTGCATGCTTTAAGAAAACAAACAGCCTGGATCTTTTGAGCAACATAATTGAGCAGCATGTTTGTGCATGACACTATCACAATGTTTTACATGATCACTATGGCATTCCAGTGTATTCGCTTACGCTCTGAGGTTGATTCCGGCTGCATGCTGTATGGTGTAGTAGGGTTATCACCTTTAAGAAGCCTAAAGTGGACATTTCTACAGAAACATGATTTTTCGCAGGACAATATGTAACCTTGACCAATGCAACAGACTTGTTTTCTCTAAATAATCAAAATTAAGACTAAGTGTTATAGTTTTAGTTGCTTCTATTGTTTCTTATCATTTTAAGTTATTTTAGTTAAGACATTATAGTTTTTGCAACATTTAGAGGAAAGCCAGAAAATATTTTTTTTTCTACATGCCAGGACATGTAGTATTTTTCATGTTTTTGCAGGACACAGCTGGTTAAATCTGGACTGTCCTGAAAAGATTAGGACAGGTGGTAAACCCTGTGGTGTGGTGGAATGGTGGTAGCAGATGTAGCACACTGTGCTATTATTTTTTAGCATATAGTCAGATTGGCTACCAATACAAGCTGCATATAGTTCTAAACATGCAAATAGACTCGTTCAGGTGCATGAAACCAGAAAGGAGGTAGAGCAGCACCGTGCCAAGCAATGAGTGCAATGATGGTTGCTGGTGAAAACTGTCATGGGATGCTTACCACAATTTCAGCATTCCATGATGAACTTGATGCAAGAGATCACTGTGCTAGTGAAAGTGTCTAGTATATTAACCAAAGATTATTGTAATGTAGATTTCACTGAACTGATCAATGAAATCACCCAATGAAATCTACTGTGCTATAATTCTATTATCTGATACTGTTATTCCTACAGTACTTGTAATCTGTTTGCAACTATTCATTCAGCCCATTTTCTCTAAGATGCATCAAACAGTATGTTGACTGAAGTGTTTCACCATCCGAACCAGTGGTACTAATGCCATTACTGCCTTTTTACTGCTGAATTAGAGCACTGTGACTGAAAGAGCTACTGATCTAGCATGCAGTGATAGACAAATATCCATGAATTGCTTGTCAATGCACCTGTCCAAATGTCTGATGTGAATCGCAGCACAACCTCTGCCGAAATAGCGATTTTTGCAATCCAGGTTCTGATTGCTGGGTCAATATCAAAACTACTATGTGGGTAAATGTAAACCTGTATGGTATTCATGGATTTGAATGGGCTTTGAGTCTCAGTAGATTTGTAGTAGGTAAAAGAACTGAAATGGAGCTAGCGATGGTTGGGGGGTTGTAACTGAAGGGGACCTGTGGAACTGATAGTATCTGATTGCCTGCTGTAACAGAAACTGTGGCACAGGATGATGAGTCAGTGAATAGGGCTAGGCGTGTATATCTGTTACAGAGTAATGCTGCATTTCTATAATATTATTACCACTACATAAAAATGCAACTTACCTTTATAATCAGTACTATATAAATAAATACAACGCTTAAAAACAGTTAGCCCTCAGACAACTCTAGCTGACAGGGTCTAAAACTGTTTTGAATAGCAACTGGAGTGGCAAAATCTGGCAGGCTGATGGTGCCCTGTGTACTGGATCATCTGTACATATATGTAATAATAATGGGAAAAATAATCATTGAACATCAGCTAGCCCTTGGAATAACTTTAGCCGTCATGCACCATCATCATGAATGGCAGCTGGCAAATGACAGGCAGGCTGTGGAGCTATCATATTTATCTGCTGCCCATATACAGTACACTATAAATAGCTGATGATAATGAACAAAAATATACAAGTATCTGTACTTTAACATAAGCAAATAGCCATTGCTACAAACTAGCAATTGCAGGTCAACATGGAACTGCACTAGTCACACCACTGAGGCATCTGACCAATTAGCAGGACATCAGTGCTGGGCAAGGTCCTGACAGCCAATATCAACATAGTAACATAGTAAACTAAAGTAAACTAACCCATTAATATGAGAACAGAAGGGACTGTAGGTCCATCATCCCTTTAAAACAGGAAATTAAAGTATGCTGTACATTTAATAATTTACATTGATACACCTTCCCTTCTATACATTGTACCCTGTCTAAAATGTGGATACACTGGGGAGTAAGGCAATTTGCCTGTAGTTATTTACCACATTTGTATCACCCCTTTAAATATTAGAGCAACCTTCCGGTTTATAGGAAAGTATACAATAATAACATCCAGAATCTTTATGAGGGGATACGCAATTTCTCTGCTGTGTATGTTTCTATGTTTTGAGCATACAGGCTTCAATCCATCCAGTTTACAAGTTTTCTGCATTATGTGTGTAGATTTCTTTAACACCTGAGTATGTCCTGTGTCTTTACTGTTCTAAAGTAGAAACTATTTCTTAGACTGGGAAGTATTTCAGTCTCAAGTAAAGCCCAGTCCCAGCCTGCTCAGTCAGCCCATCTATAGTACAACTAGATAAATTAGTAAAACATGTGTTGAAGGCATTTGCCAGATTTTCTGGCTGTGATGATATTTGATCTTCATCATTTATCAAATTTAAGGTCCTGGCCTGGATTTTCAAAGTTCTGCCCCAGGCTCGGGATCCATTTTTGCTTGTGCTTGTGGCATGGTAAATTCCACAAAACATTTTAAAGCTATTTTCAAATATTTTGCACAGTTAGAGCATTTGACACTGTTTTATGGTGAAATAATTATGCACGAGTCAGATATTGGTGCATGCATCATTATAGGGCCCCTGCTGTGCTGCCACAACTCAAGACAGATGTGCAATGAGTTAGACCACCTTGTATGACATCTATCTTATCATGCAAGCGTTGGACATGCAGAACAATTATGATACAAGTCCCTCAGTGTGGTTGTAAATCCTGCCCCACCTTTACCAATTTTTTAGGGACCTAAGTCTTTCTAGAGATTCCCTGAAGTTCTAACATTTTCAAATGTGTTCTTATAGAAATCTTCCTTAGCTTTCCTCATCCAGTATTTGCACTGGTTACATCATGTAAATTTCTAAATTCCCACCAACAGCTTTCTGATTTGGATTTTCATGCCTCCTTCCAAAGCCCGCCACTGCTAAGCCTGTTATATTGGTGATTTTGCTTTTCTACTGCTCAGGTGAGGCTCCTCTTTTAACTACATATTACAGTTTTATAGGGGCATGGATGCTACACGTAGTAAAATATTCTTCTGTAAAGAGGCCACTCCTGTGTCTAGCTCAGGTATTAAAACCCATCCACTCCATTTGACTTTAAGTAGCTCAGATTCAATAACATTGTCATAATGTTTAACTATCTTTTTTTTTTTTTTGTTGTATCTTTCCTCCCTGGTCTTGGTCGGCTCTTTATCTGTCCGCCATCCCCATGCTTCTCTCCTTCTGGCCCTCACCTCTGCACCTCTCATGGCAGGGCTGCAGGAGCCTCACTTACCCACCGAATGGAGTTAAGTCAGCACATCACCTCTGGAGGAGAAGCACCTGGGGGACAGCCATCAAGCCACCACTACCAGCCATGAGGGTCTTTTCTACCTTGTTTTCTCCCTGAAAACATTTGGTGTGCAATGATGCCGTGGCAGGCACCTGCACACTCCACATGTGTCCCTGCCAAGCATCTTGCCGAGCATCCATGCCCCTTGCTTGCAGCAGATTTACGCCAACCCCCAGCCTCTGCCAGAGGTCAGATGAGGCTGACCGCATCATGCCCCTCCCCAGAAATGGAGAGCGTCCATCAGATGCTCGATCTTTCTTCTCCTTGCCAACCCCGGTGACCACGCTCATTCCTGAACGGGTCACGGCGCTAATGTGGTGGGGTGACCTGCACCTCAGCCGCCACCGTGCTGGCTACTATCTTTTCTAAAACAAGGAGAGTGATGATAAAAACAGATCCACTTGGTCCATGATAAAAGATATGGCACAGCATGTGCCTGTGAAAAATATTAAACACTTGTGTGTATGTGCCTGAAAGCATTAATTATGAGCCTGTGAAAGTATAAAGACTTGGTAGGTGGAAGAAACAGTCAATCACTAGGAAGAACAGCACAAATGCCTGAACTTGATTAGTATTTGTGAATATGAGTTATATGTTCTTGCCAGTGTTGTCCTCAGATTGAAAAAAATAATCTATTTTCATGGAAAAGATTTCCTTTGTATTAGTGTCACTACTGCCCTGTAATCATAGACCGTGTAGTAACCTGCTAATACTCAGCACTCATCTCTTGACTGACCTAATATACTGTACACCCTTGCCACTGTTGTTTTTAAAAGGAAAACCACAATTAGTTCTAATACAGAAGCCTTCCTTGTAGTTCACATTAACACTGAGGTCAAGGGCTGGGGTGTTGAATGAATACAGGTAACATTGGTGTTGAGTGACACTCTTTATGATTTTCTTCTCACTTTTATTAGGGAAATGGAAGGTTATGTTTTTTTTTATTACAGATGTTTCTGAACCTTGTCAAATAGTTTCTCACTGAAGGAAGTTGTTTTCCCAACAATGTCCTATTTTTTCTTCACATGATTTGTGTGGTAGAGTGTGTGGTGGACCCTTCACATTCACAAAGATATACAAACTGGAGTCACAGGAGATTCCCATCTGATAAACATTTAGATCACTTAATGAGTTTTATAGATACTTTTCCAGCATTTTATTTTACTGAAAGATAGAAACATAGAAGTTGTTGACAGAAAAGGGCCCTGCATCCTATCACGTCTACCCAGCCCTACATATCTAATGCTAATTCTGAGGACCCTAATGGCTTTTCAATTCTCTTTACACCCTTCCCTTTCCCACCATATTTACCAGCCCCATATGGTTGTACCTCTCATGCTTGAAGCCCCTAGTGGTTTTTCACAGGCTACCTCCATAGTAGTATATTTTACCCATCTAAACCTTATCTATGAAGAAATGCTTTCAGTGTCCCTCAGAATCTCCCATTCACTAGATTCATTGAGCTTACCCTGGTACTTGGGTTGCCACCAGTATAAACAGCTCTTTATTCCCTACTTTTATAATCCCATGGAGGTAGTTGTATGTCCCAATCAAGTCATTTTTCTCCTTCTTGCTTCCAGTGTGTACATGTTGAGATCTTTCAATCTTTCCATTGAAGTCTTTTCCTCCTGATCCTGGATCATTTTGGTTACCTTCATATCCTAGTCTTTCTTCAAGTGTAGGCCCCAGAATGTCACACAGTACTACAGGTAAATATGAACTATGGTACTGTACAGGGGCAGAATCACCTTACTCCTCCAGCTACCATACATATTTACACTTCTAAATGATGTTGATTCTCACTGTGGCTGCTCCTGTGACTCTTTCTCCCTTTCTGCTTGCCCCATTGTTTATCCATCCTCACCCCTACCAATGTTCTTAAAGAAAACTGATTAAATCCATTATGACTTTATAGAATTGTTTTATAATCACTCTGTGAAGATGTAACACTAATTTTATCAGGCTACTATAGTCACAATTTATGGGACAGGAAGTGTTATTGTATGAATATGTATATTTGTCACATTGTATTGTCTCTTTAAGATGAGTGTTACAGTATATATGTCCTGTAGAGTGATTGAACCACCACATTATGAGGATACAGTATTCATTGAAGCACTGGTTTACTAATCTCCTATGAGTCTAGTGGGTGTATAACCCACTGGAGAATACCTTTTGTGTGCTTTGTTTCCTGTGTTCCTCTGTACCATTACACCTTGGCTGGGATGGAAAATCTTGCTAAGAGAAACAGAAATGGCAAATGATCTCCATATCTAGTGGGGAAACATGCTGGAAGTTTGGAATCTTTGGTGTTACTATATACTGTAATTACAATGAAGTTAATTTGGAGGGACGGTAACCTGAGGCCTTGGTTCCCCAGAGATTTCCTGTACAAGGAGATGCCACCTCTGTACCAAAGGCCATAATAGTAATATTAATATAAATATTATATTCCACCATAAGTTAGGTTTTGGATGGTGGTTTCACCTTATTTGTATCTCTTTAAACCCTAGGCCATTCCTCTCTCCTTAAACAGTCATGAGTTTTGTCCATTTTCAATTTTGCAAATAGCTGGGTCCTTTTCAGCATTTCCTGGGGTACTTTAGCCAAAGAAAACTTGATTCCTATGGCACCTCTAGGGTGAAACTCTCCTAGACTGTTTCTATGACTTCACGGTAGCCCAAATGGTGGTAGTCCCACATGGGGACACAGAACAGGTTGGCCAGTTGCACTAATGCAACATGAGCTCTCAACCATAAACATCCCACAGCAATTTCAGAGCTAAAGCTCCAGCATCAATATCTCCTGCTTCAATTGTATATGAACCATTTGCTTAAGCTCTAACCTATCAGTCATATATGATGTTTCATACTCACTTTATACTTAGCTGGCAGCAGACCCAGTGAAATGTGTTTCATAAGTGCACATATTCAAGCATCCATCAGTTGTTTGATTTCTTGCCACACCATCCTCACGCTTCTCCTCCAGTGGCATGTCTCTCTTCATAGGAACATTTCCTAAGGTACCTTTAGGTAAAAAGAACTCCATTCCTGTGGCACCTTTAGGGGTGGAACATTTCTTAAGAGGGTTTTCATGCCTTCATAGTACTCAGAATGGCAGTAGTCCTGTAAGGGGACATAGAGCATGAATGGCCACCAAACTCATTGAACAATCATTCTAATGATGCTGTCATAGACTATTTCTCCCATAGAACACAGTTTGACCATCCTACCTGTTTCCTTTTTTCATATTTTCTTTTTCCACAGCAGGAAATTAGGAGATGCAGCTTTGGCTCTCTCTCACTTGAGAGATATCCGTTTCAGCCTGTGAGCAAATCCATGGATTCCCCCTGTGGTGGGGCCAGGAGGGAAGGGCTGTCCTCTCCCGGTGAATACTCCAGATTTTCCTGAGATGGTGCCATAATTCAGGAGCATGATCAGGGCTTCATGAAATGAAACTTGCTTTTCAATTTTACATGCTGGGGAGGCAGCAATTGGAATATGTTCATTTCATGGACTATGTGGGATTTATTCTTCAGGACTGATTATCTTCATGAAATCTGCCAGTGTCCCTTTTCTGTTTTATTTCTTTCCCCATTGCTGGGGTGCTCACACACTGTAGAGTCCCACAGCACCTTTCTGTCATTTGTCGCCCCAGACCCACACTACCACCAGGCCTCCACTTGGTGGCAGTCATCCAGCAGGAATGACAATACACCCTCCCAGGAGAGGAAAGCAGTCCTATGGATGCTCAGTCCTCTCACCTCCTGGCTTACCCAAGCCTTCTTCCAAACCAGGGTCACTGGTGTTGTAGGAGGTAAGGCATACAGTGCCTCAGTCCTCCATGCCACTGGGCAGCCCCATGCTACCAGTTTTAACAACCCTTCAGGTTCCTGAATAGTGAACATGGTGTGCTGCCACCACTCAGCTCGACTCTCAGTCAGGGTATCTTCGGTTCCGATTCCCACCAGAACCTGTTGCTTACATGGCACAGTGCCTTTTCCCAAACAGCAAACAATGAACCCTTTTAGTGATTGCTGAGAAAAGTTACTTTAGTTGCATTAGTTTAGTAGCCTGTCTCTGTCAGAAAAGGAAAACAGACTTGCCAATTTACTCCAGGTTATTTATACCTTAAAAACTCAGTCACAGAAAGCATGAATTATATAAAATAACATTTAATACACCACAATATTTGCTTATGTTACGTGATTATATACACTAAAGACTATGGGGAATACAGGATACTACAGAGAAGAAAAACAATTACACATTTGAAAAATCGCTATCACACAGAAAAAATAATTCAAAGCTAAGTAAATTTCTAAGTAGAGTAGACTCTCATCCCCACTGGGAACTCATGAGTTATGGCAAACTTGAATAGGTGATGTTACGAGCAACACATAACAGAAGTGCATTTTGCAAGCTGGCCCACTTTATCTGCATTTTGGAATTTTTTAGCTTTTTGTTGACCAGGTAAGTGCACTAGACAAATCCTGCCTATTTTCAGGCACGACCCGGGAGGGGGATACAGATGAATGCCAACTGACCTTGAACCAGATTAAGCTGTTGGTGGTATTTTTAGTGAATGAGGGAATTTGGCAGACACCGGGAAATTCTCTACTCTTTTCGATAAGTGCCATGGGATCTTTAACATCCACCTGAACTACCACCAATCCAGGCAGATGGGACCTCTGTTTAATGTCTCATCCGAAAGACGGAAATGCCTTCTGACATCACACCCTGTACCCCTGTACCTTCTTTTGATCTCTGAGGACCAACTCTTTCCAGAACTGGTGCAGACGTGTTTCATGGATTGGCATCGCTTGCACTGTTCCTCCAGCTCCAAGCCTCAACAGGGTGCCATCTAGCTGGACCAGCCATTTGCTTATAGTTGAAACATAACCTTTTTAGATGAAAGGGTCAGCCCTTTGATATTTATGGAAAACAAAAGCCTTTATTCAGCAAGAATTCTTGCTGTCACCACCCAATTTCTGTGAGAACTAATGATGTACAAAGTTGGTAAAATGTGTTTTGTAAATTAATTTTTAATTCACTACAATTTGCAAAGTTAGTCCATCCTGCAAAGTGCCGATTCACAGGACTGAGATAAGTTCATGAATTGTGAATTTTATAAGTTCACTGTAAAGTGGGGACCTAGAGGTGAAGTTTGCATTGCACTATGGGTATTAGAGGTCACATGGTACAGAAACAAGCTGTATGCCATGCAGAAGTTGCGTTGAGTGCAGTCTTCTGAAGAAAGAGTTGGACAGAATTCTGCCCTGGCTTGTCTGAGCAGAAAACAACCTTTAAAATCAATCTAAAACTGATCCTTTTGAAACTAATTTGTTCACAAATTGTTCTAGAGGCATGTACTGCTAGATTTGTGTTTTTTCTGTTTTTGCTTATTGTTTACTTTAAAAGTAGTGGTTTTGTTGTGTCTATACTGAAGGACTGCTGTGTGGGAGTGGAGGCATTTGGTTAGCAAGGCATTCCAGAAAGGTCAGTGACTTGAAGCCTTTTTACTGTGAGTACTAGTCTGTGTGCAGCAGATATGCCAAATTTGCTTTCTTCATTTCTTGTTAATTATTTTGATGGTCTGTAATTTCTCATTTTATTTCTGTAATTCATTGTGGTGTGGTTATGTGACATATTATGCCAGTCTCTTTTCTATATTCACTTTCAATACTGTTCCACATAGAAGATTGATTAATAAGCTGGGTAGGCTCGGGGGCATAGTTGGTCAACTGAGAGTAAACTGGTTGATTGGCAGAAAACAGAGAGTGGTGGTAAATGGTACAGTCAAAAGATGCAAGTCACAAGGGTACATTGGAGCAGTCCTGGGCCAGTCCTCTTCAATATCTTCATCAGTGACATTGCAGATGGACTGGAGGGTAAGTTTGTCTGTTTGCAGATGACACCAAGATCTGCAACAGAGTAGATGATCCAGATGAGGTGGCAGAATGAGAAGAGATCTGAATAAACTAGCAAATGACCAGAAGAGTAGCAACTGGAGTTTAACACAAAGAATTGCAAGATCATGCACATTGGGAAGAGAAACCCTGAAGCCACCTATAGGTTGGGAGGAGTTGCTGGCAGTCACAAGGGAAGAAAGAGACTTGGGCATCATCATCACTGATGACCTGAAATAATTCAGGCAGACCACTAAAGCAGCAGGCTAGAGGGCTAGAGGGATTTTGGGGTGTATTAGTAGGGGTATCACAAGTCAGGAGAGGGAGGTAATAATCCTCTTACAAGACACTGGTTAGGCCTCATCTGAGTACTGCATGCAGTACTGAAGGCCACACCTTCACAAGGACATTAACTCAAATTGAGGCAGTCCAGATAAAAGCAACCAAAATGGTGCAGGGACTGCATCAGAAAACATATGAGGGCAGATTAACTGAGCTCAATATGTAAACCCTAGAGCAAAGGAGGAGAGAGGGATATGATCGAAACATTCAAACACCTTAAGGGCATTAACAAGGTGAAAGAGTCTAACATGTTTCAATATAAGAAATATAGCAGGACAAGAGGACACAGCATGAGATTAGAGGAGGTCGATTAAGGGGTAATGTGAGGAAGTTCTTTTCATGGAAAGGGTGGTGGATGCATGGAACGGCCTACCTCAGGAAGTGGTGGATATGAATACAGTGCAGGGCATCAAATAGGCATGGGATAGGCATAAGGAGCAGTACAGATGAGTATGAATAGATAGGCCATTGACAGAATAAAGGCCAATGGCACATTCATAAGGCAGGAAAAGAAATAGGCAGACTGGCTGGGCCTTGCGGGTCCTCATCTGCCATCAGGTTCTATGTTTCTACGTTCTATATTAGTTTTAGTAATTTAGTTTACTTATTAAAGGGATAGCATTTTGTTGCTTACACTAACTTGTCAATTACCCCGTGTGTGTGCCTTGCTAATCTCCATCATGTAGATATATATATATATATATAAAAAAAATGTTTTGGGTGTTTTTTTCTGTAGCTACTATTAGCTCAGTAAACTGTTTTATTTAGATCACACTGCTAGTCCCTTGGGTGAAGTGTTGTCTCTTTCTGCTATTTGTATTGCAGGGTTTCTTCATTTTGCTTTCCTCACAATATTAAAAATCCAAATATAGAAAATGACTGGGAAGAGATGCTCTATTAAAGGGAGTGGTGCTGGTGAGGCAGCAAAAGAAGTGCAGAAGTTCTGCAGGTGGAAAGGGTGTTGCAGCTAAAAAATATATCTGAAGCAATGACTCTATGGGCTTTGGGGGCAATAGTAATAGTAAAAAGAGTAGTGGGTGGCAGTTGAGGTACCTTTAGTGTGGCCAAATTTTTCTGCCACATCTATGGCATTTATGCTGGTGGAGACTTCAGAAGGTGATGACAAGAGGAGCAATCCAAGAGGTAGCAAAATCTCTGGCTCAGGTCTGGTGGTCGAGAAAGAAGTTGTCAGTATCCCTATAATTCCTGGTGGCTAGCACTGAGCCTGATCTCAATGATAGTTTTCCATTCCCAAATGAGAATGTGGAGCTTGAACATGAGTCAGAGTCTGAGGAGGGAGAGCTGATTGTTGCACTGTCAGAAATGCCTAAATTGAAAATGTGACTCTGACTCTCGTGATGAGGGGGAAAGAGAACTTGAAGAAAGTGAAAATGATGAAGAAGGCAGAGCTCAGGAAGAGGAGAAGGATATCAGCAGCAGTGGGGATAATGATTTGGATCCCCTATGGAACGGGAAAATAAACATATAAAGAGTGGTGTTGCTGAACATGCAGGGGTTTGTACACCAGTATCTCATACAACAACCATAGTCCCCCATATTACAACAGTTATTTTCTTTCTAGTGAAGAGTGCACTACATCGCAGAGTGAAGTGCATACAGTATCCCCCCCAAAAATCCATTTCTTCCCTCCCGTGTCCCATTCCCACCACCATATAAAATTAAGGGTACCAGATCAGTAGTTTGGGATTATATACTTGACCCAGCTGATGAAGCAGTTACTGTCTGCTGTGTCAAGTGTAAATTAGTAGGGTAAGAAAGGGCAGCCACCTAGGCACCAGTGGACAACACACACACACCTAAAGTTCAGGCACCTGTTATGCTAGTCTTAACACCAAAGGAAACTGCTGCAGCGGTCCTTCTTCCTTATCATCATCATTTATCAAAGCATCCAGCAGTGGCATGGAAATATTCCTGTTGGAGCTTGGTTGAATGAAGAGACTACTACAGAAATGAGAGGAGCCCATGGAACTGCCTGGTAGAGGTCGAGCATCCGCAGGTTGCATAGTACCACACAAAGGCACCAAACCACAGCAATTCCATTACAGGAAACACCAAAATCACTGCTTTCATTCAAGCAGCACCCAAGAATTTTAAGAGTCAATACTACCCCACCAGCCTCTACACCAAGATTACCAGCTGTTTGATAGCCAAACACCCAGAAAGGTCCAGCCTATGCTGCATAGCATGTTTGAGCATTAGTCCAAATACCAGTTCAGTCATGCTGTTGCATGTGAACTGAATGTAGCAACTGCTGAAATGTTGGTGATCGATCTAGTGCCATTCTCTGTTGTGGAGAATGTAGGATTCAGAAGGTTAGTGGCCCAGGCCTATCCTAAATGGTAGATTCCTCATGAAAATATTTCTCCAAATGTGGCATTCTGAATTTTATGTGACTGTGTCATACATGGTAATCAATTGCATACCCTGCTGCATTCAGCATCATCATCCATATATACAACTCAGTATGGATATGTGACCAGTGGCCAAACAGCTGGTAGCTCCTATCTATGCATTATGTCACACTGGCACAGGTACTTGGGGTAGTATTTTGATTCTGGCTTGGGGAAAACTGTACTGAGCCCAATTTCAGTGGCATTTTCCAGCATGTCTTGCTGGCAATGAAGAGTGTAACTGGATTACACAAGTCAGAAAATGCTAGAATTGCTTCTGACTGAGATTGATGAGTGGCTGAACCCTATAACTGAAAGCAGGTTTCATTATGCATAATTACTCGAATATAGTGAAATGCATCAATGATGGGGGTCTCAAGGAATCCATGTCAGTTCAGCACTGAATATTCAGCATGTCAGTTTGGAGCAGTCATTTTCAGTGCTGCGTAAATTCAGCTCTTTATTTCAGCTCCATTCTGTACAGCTCTGTTCAGCTCTCCTGTGCTGTATGTTCAGCACAAAGGGCAGTATAAACTTTATCAAACAGAGATTTCATTTAATGGATATCTCTTTGCTTTCTACTCTGAGCTTGGAGCGCAAACTATAAGCAAAAAATTGAGTTTTTTATTTTTTAAAGGGTTGGCTATCGCATTCTATTTGAAGCTGGGATCAGGAGAAGTTGGTTGCACAAAACAAGACAGGCAGACAGTAGCATAGCCAGGGAGCTAAGTTAGTGGATTTAGATAGCAGGGCAGAGGAGAAATATTTATATACAGTAAAGATAAGAGTGCACAGAATAGAGGTTTAATTAGGGACATCTCTTGGCTTTCTACTTGGAGCTTGGAGCTGCTAACTATAAGCAAAAAAATAGAGTTTTTGTTTTTTAAAGGGACAGATACTGGCATTCTGCTTGGAGCTGATAACTTGAGTGCAGGTACGACAACTTCTACATGGAGCATCAGTCTGTTACGCCGAGCTGAACTATGGGGAAGCCAGTTTTTGTACGTCTGCTGAGATGAAAACTATAGGAGCAACACACAGCATCGGGTCTGTTAAACTGAGCTGATCTACAGGACAAACATTTTTTTTCCTGACAGCTGTCGAGCTGAACACTATAGGAAGCCTTATACACATTTGTTTACATATGTATACAAAGAAAAGCATTGGGGTTGATGTTTGAGTTGTTGTTATAAATAATGGATATGTGTATACATAGAGCGCCAGTACTGATGCCAAACTGAAGCATTGGCTAGACAGAATCATAGAAATTTGTCAGCAGAAAAGGACCCCATTGGCCCATCTAGTCTGCCCTTGTTTCCTCCCCATAGGTAGCCCTGACTCTACCACCCTACACCCCACTTCCTTGTCTCCTGCACCCCTCTGTATATTCCCAGTCCCTTTACCATCAGGGTATCTATCCATCCTCTCTTGTTTTAACCCATGTAATTATCCCATGCACTCTTGAATCTCCCAGTTGTTGATCCTCAACCACCCTCAGGTAGCCCATTCCAGTGACCCACCACCCACTCAGTGAAGTAGTGCCCTCTTATTACCTCTGAACTGCTCGTCTTCAGCTTCAAACTGTGCTCCTAGTTCTTGGATTGTCCTTTAACTTGAAAATACTTCCTATTCTCACTGTGTTAATTCCTTCAGGTATTTAAAAGTTTTGATCATATCCTCTCTCTCTCTCTCTCTGGTTTCCAGTGGATATAGGTCAAGCTCCTCCATCCTCTCTTCATAAGTCTTCTGATGCACACCATGCACCATTTTGGTGGCCCTCTTCTGGACTCTCCACCTTTAAATATCCCTCTGCAGGTGAGATCTCCAGAACTATACCTCATACTCCAGGTGGGGACAGACCATTGACTTGTGTAGGGGCATTATTACCTCCTTCTCCTGCTTGTGATCCCTCCCTATGCATACCAGCATATCACTTGCCTTTCCAACCACTTTGCTGCACTGGTTTGCCACTTTAAGGTTGTTCAAAATAATAATTCCCAGATCCCTCTCCTGCTCCATTACCAATATCCTCTCCTAGTGTGTGTATGTGGCCCTTGGGTTTGTATACCCTATGTGCATTATTCTACATTTTTGCCATTAAATCTTCAGTTGCCAAGTCTCTGACCACCCTCCATGTTCAAGTAGCTGAATTTTCCAATGCTGAATTTATGGTGCTGAAATGATGAGTGCTAAATTTACTGTGCTCAGTTTACATGACACTGGTCTCAAGGTACATCCCTGAAATCTTGTCTTAATCTCATTATGCAGGAGTTTCTAGCATAGCTTGATATCAAGTCCATGTTGACAGTGGCCATCACATCTGTGCCCACTTTTTCTTTCTCAAGAAAGGCCTATGACCCTTTCACGCACCTGCATATCCAGAACAAATTCCTAAGCACTGTATGAAGCTGGAGTCATCACTAAATGGAATTCAACACCGCTCACTATTAGAGATGTGCGAGGTCCACAAACTTCACTCCACAAATAATTTTGCAGATTGCGCTAGTGACGAGAAGCACAATCTGCAACATTCGCAGATTGTGGAGTGCAGGATTAAATATGACGGTGGAATTTCACATTCAAAATTCCATACTTATCACACAAACTTCACTCATAAACATGTACAAAAAGAAATACTGCATAAACCCCCGGTGTCTAGTGTCACTCCCCTGCTGATCGCCAGCCACCCCCATTGTTGGCCAGTCAGCCACAGTGTAAAAAGAAAAAGAAAAAAGATATATATATATATGTATATATATACACACATTTTTTTTCAATTAAATCCTTGTGTCCACCCCCGCTAGTTGGGAGCCAATTCACTGGTGAAAGTAAACTTCACTGCACCTCTATTCATGATGGAGCATTGTATGAGCAGTGCAAAATCATCTCTGATTATCTGTTGCATATAAGCTGTGATAGTACCTGAGTAGCCATGTCTCTGACAACAGACCAGTGGCAACTAATTGATGGACTGATCACAACTGTAGTAGCAGTATGACATATTTATCCAGGTAGATGAAAAAATTCGAGGAGTACAAAATGTATGTATGTTATGCTTTTCAGACTATTGCCTCTAAAGTCCTACAACAAAGGTGGTGGTGGGACTGAACACAGTGTAGCATGCTATAGCAGCATGAATAGTGCTGAGATATTTATTCTGGTAGCTGAGAAAAATTCTAGGAGTACAGAATTTATGTATATTGTGCTTTTGCACAACTTCCACTAAAGCACTAAAGCGTGCTTCAACAACTGTGAGAGTGGGGAGACCGAAACGCAGCTTGGCACCATGTAGCAGTATGCAGTAACCTGACATATTTATTCTGGTAGTTGAGAAAATTCTGGGAGCACAGAATTAATGCATGTTGTGTTTTTCAAATAATTTACATTAAAGTGTGTTATAACAACTGTGGTGATGGGACTGACTCACAATGCAGTACCATCTAGCAGTGGCAGCAGTAGTGCATTACCACCCATTAATAATTTCTTGTTCGGGATCAAAGTTAAAGAAGTGTTCAGTGTATATATTGTGCATGTGCACTCGTGTCAACTAAATGTGCTCACAATGCCGAGGGAAGCTTGAACAGTGCGCAGTAGCTACCACCATTTAATAATTTCTTGTTTGGGAGACAATTTCAAGAAGTGACTCAAGAGAGAAAGTTTCGAAGTGACTCATGAGAAATCTATATATTGTGCTTGTACACTTGTGTCAACTAAAGTGCTTTCTGAGAAGTGACTTGAACAGAGCAGCCAGTAGCTACCATTATTTAATAATTTCTTGTTCGGGAGAAAATTTTGTGAAGTGATAACAGTGAAAAAGTGGCTATGGATGGAGGGTATCAGTCAGAGAGGGTGAGTGGGTGACTGATATAGCATAGCATCAACTGCTGAACTGAAAAAAAATTCAGGGACCAGCTAATTCTTCATATGGTGCTTTTCAAGTTTACTAAATATGTAAACAACAATGCTCTACAACAACAGCAATAGTAAGGAGAAGAGAATGATATCACACATACACAATGCAATAAAAGAAAATACAGACAGAAAATACAATTTTTTTTTTTTTTACAGAACACCACTCAGATTGAAATCAACATGAGAAAGAATTGAGTAAAACAGTGTGTGTGAGAGAGAGAGAGAGAGAGAGAGAGAGAGAGAGAGAGAGAGAGAGAGAGAGAGACAGGAAAAAGAGTTTAACTTGTTTTGTAGTTTTAATGAAATCAACATGAGAAAGAATTGAGTAAAACAGTGAGAGAGAGAGACATACAGGAAAAAAGTTTAACTTTTGTACTTTTAATTTTATACTTTTTTCATAAACAAAGAGGAATAGAGAAAGACTAAGAGAAGACAGCAGTGAGTATCTCATTGCTGGATGTAAGGAAGGGGTGTAACCAGCAGAATCAGTGGGGAAGACTGGAGAAGAAAGGATTGAAAAAATCAGTATTTTGAGGTTATTTTAGGGATCAGCGGAAGAGCACCAGCACCACTGCAATGGAGCTTAGATATTCCTCCAGAAGAACTTGGTGATTTTCAAGCAGTTTCTGTAAAGTTTCCTCCAGTAAAGAAACCCTGCAGCAGAGGTATCCCAGCTCCACTCAGAGTTGTGCCAGTTCCTCTGGTGGTTGCTGGCAGTGCTGGTGCTGGTTCAGTCCCCCTGATCTTCCTCCCCACTCTGGCTGCTGTTCCTGGGCACAGCCCAATGTGAAACCCCTGTGGCAACCGCCCATGTGACCGTCATGGTCTAACACTCGCTGCCCACTCAGCGGTGCTGAAGGACCACTGCCACCACCACCACCACTCACCACCTACTCTTTTTCTTGCCTCCCACTGACAGAGTTAACAGATTTTCAGGTGCATATGCTGCCTACCATTGTCTAAATAGTTGCATTTCTCCCTTCTGAACAATGATGTTACACAGCTTACACTTCACCACACTGTCATCATTAACTAAAATAAATAAATTAGGATCATGGATGAAAACTCCCACACAGAGGAAATCTTGGGCTGCTTCCTGGAATGGGGCCATGTGGAGCTGGAAGATGATGATATAGCACATGGTTCCTCAGGGGATCAACCCATTTTGTGATGGTACCACAAGGGTCACAGGTGGTTCAGGCTGAGCTGATTAAGCAGTAGGAACTGGCAGCTGCTTTGCAACTGGGGGTTACTTCTGCTGCATAACTGGGGATGCTGCTGTGGCACTGAGGTGGGAGGCTGCTGGATCACCCTCCTGCTGCCCATTGCTCCAGCGCCCAGGCCTACTGTTGTTTGGTGCAGTCCCATGGCTCCTCTATGACCAGGACTAGCCTATCCTCATTTCCAAAACACTAGATGTACTAGACAAAAGAGAGGGTGAGGGATGAGTGAAAGAAAGGAAAACTGAGAGAAATAAAGAAAAATTGAGATCACCACCTTTTGTTGTAAGTACAGAAATATAGACAAAATATAGCATGAACAAAAATGTTAGTACTCATATGAAGTCAAACAAGCATTTGTCAATGCTGAATGTTGTCTTGCTGATTTTGGCATTGGTAGTGCTGGAGTTAGAGAGACATCATTTGGTGAAATTATTTCACCATATTTTTAATATAGCCATTTTGGGATCTCTGCTCATGAACAGTGGAACTATAATTATCTTAATCTACCCAACATTGATTTTCCACAGCGACCGTGTGACTGAGCGCCAGATGTGCCAAACTACATTTCAGGCAGGATGTGACAAATGACAGCAGAACTGTTCATAAGAAGGTCTGCGAAATGACAATGTTGAAAATCTGATGTGAAAATATTACAAGTTCTCGAACTTCACGACTGTGCATGGACACTGTAACTACGCTTGTAACATAGTCATTTTATGGAATTTTTTCACCAAATTTTCAACATAGGCATTTTGGGACCTCTGTCTCTAACAGTGTTACTGTGATTTTCTTACTCTGTTCTGAACATTGTTTTCTACAGCAACTGCACCACTGCATGCCGGATGTGTGAAAACACAGTTCAGGTAGGATGTGAGAAATGAAAGCTGTACTGCTCATAAGGAGGTGTGAAAATAGCAGTGGTGAAAATCTGGAGCACAAATATTAAAAATTATCAAAGTTACGAGCGTGCATGGAAACTGCACAACACACGCTTGTAAAACAGTTATTTTATGGACGTTGTCACCTGATTTTCAGCATAGGCATTTTAGGACCTTTGCTCATGTACAGAGTCACTGTGATTTTCTTAATCTGCCCCAAACACTGATTTCATACAGCCACCACACTATTGTGTTCTGGAAGTGTGAAAACACATTTTGGTCAGGATGTGAAAATAACAGCTGTACTGTTCATAAGGAGGTGTGGAAATGTCAATGTTGAAAATCTGGTAAGAAAATATTAAAGATTTGTGAAGTTACGAGCTTGCATGGAAACTGCACAATGCACCCTCATGAAATTTGCAACATAGGTTTTTGAGAGGCCACCTCATGAAAGTGGCACTATCAGTTCATTAATCAGTCCCAAGGGTGATTCGCACAGAGACTGCAAAATCACCTTTCAGGACCGAATGATGCATGACAGTAACTGAATTCATGAGGAGGGGTCCCAATAACCAAATGTTGAAAATTTGTGGAAACTTCCAAGATGCCCAAGATATGCACCAAAGTTGAAAACCTTATTTATGCCAATATACAGCTTACCAGCATTTCTTCAGTGTGCGGTCGGCTGAAGAGTGCAGATGTGTTCCCGGTCCACTGAAGATCATCGTGCAGGGCTCCAGAGGTAAGTATGGGGTGAGGGGTGTGGGAGGTGGCTACACAGTGGGTGGGTGGGTTGAGGGAGGGGGCAGCAGACTGTGAGGGACCATTTTCTATTTTACAGGGTAAAAAAAACATCGAGGGAAGGTTTTTTTTTTACAGGTACATTTGACAGTCTGGGGGTGGCCCTCAAGTGTTTTTTTTTTCTGGGGGATGGAGCCAATTGGGATTGGGCACCCTCACTTCTAAGGTTTTTTTTTTTTTTTACAGGTACATTTGACACACTGGAATGGGCCCCAGTGTGTCACCTGCATGGTTTTTTTCTGGGGACTCTAGCGATGGGGATTGGGCACCCATCAGCAAATAAAATAGAGTTGGTGGGATGATGCCAACAGGGTTGGGATCCCCAATTGGCAGATGAACTGAGGATGGGGGCATGATTATGCTGACAGGGGATTGGGTACCGCTAAGTTGGCTTTTCTGGGGACTGTGCAAGGCGGATGGCACAGCTGCAGCCATGTTGCACTGAAACTTATACCAGGAAGGCACACCCTGCAATGAGGTGGAGCTCCTCATTGCAGCAGCTAAAACCTTCAAGGTGGTGGACACGCTTGCACTGCTGTTATAGACAGCATGCAATATAATTCATGTCATGGAGCCCAGCTCCATAAAGCAGTGGTGCCACAGGCCACAACAGGACCAAGCTCCAAAACCTGCTATTCGAAGTTACAGCAACATGTTTCTTGTGCAGGCAAGACAACATAAAAATTTAATCAGAATGAGAAAGGAATAACAAATGAGCTGCTGCAATGATGGAAATTGTGAATTTTTATTTCCAGAGTAACCATGAGCAGTTATCAGGCCCCAATCTCCACTACTAACACTGCAAAACTGAAAGTGAAGCATACTCACTATATAGAGATGTACCAAGTGACCTGCAGAAGCTCTTCCATGTGACCCCGAGGCACTAATCTACCAGTAGGTGCATTTTTGACTAAACTTGGCTCAATGTACTGCAAAGGCAAAGCCACAGCGGTTGCCAGACAAAGTTGCCAAAGGTGAATCTCATACTAAATAGCAAGCATTAGCAAGCTGATTCACAAAGCTGAAGTTAACAAATTCACTTTAACTTTGCCGGCAAATTAAAACTTTGCAATATCTCTAGTGAGAACCCAGGAATGCACAGAAAGGCCTGGGACTGCCATAGGAGGCAGTTTCATTCTCCCTTACATCCCACAACTAAAATATTTTATAGACATCATAACTAGTAAGATCCAAAAAACGTTCCTGCATGCTGCATCTATTACAGATGCTCAAGCATCATTTTGTGCTCAAACTATAAGCGGCCTGCTGTCTCAGCGAAGGTTCTCCAGTATCAACAGTAGCTCCAGCTTCATTAGATTTAAGCTTCCATTACACACAAGCAATCAGGACAGAGATCCATAGCCAGCAATCCACCAGTATTTATAATGATCTTTCGCTTCAGTAACGGAAACTAAAACCATATCCAGTTTTAAGAAAATCTGATTAACCTCTAGGTGTTTTCAACTTGTGGTTATGTTGATTAACATTTTGTTTGGGGGATGTACTATTTGTGTGTTTTGTTTGTTTCTGACAAATCGCGACACACGCATAAAAGGGCAGTATTGCTCACTGTGTCTTCCAGAATAAATAATAAATGAAATGGAAAAGCATGGAAACCATTGCAAATGAGTCCTTGACATAATGGTGTATCCATTGCTCATAAATAAAATAATCTCAGACATACCTGTCATTGACAAGTGGCCTGTCAAGAACTACTTTCAGCCAGGCCACTATCCCAGCACAGCACCCCAGCTAAAAGTATCTCCTGGCCTCAACTCACCCAAGGCAGGCTCCTATCCCACCATAACACACTCCTGTCATGCCTTATTGCTGAGTTGTTACATGTGATCTGCTCTACAAGGTATTACCATGCCTGTAGCACATTGGTTGCTGACTGTTTGCAATGCCTTTGCATATTGGTTGCTGACTATTTGTAATGCTGCTATGCATTATGTTTTGCCATAGGAAGGCAGTATAGCATTGTGGTTGAGAACACTGAGCTACAAACCTGGAGAACTGGATTTGAATCCTACAGCCATCCCTTGCATGGTGTGTGACTATAAGCAAGCAATCAACTTCCTTTGTCTTCCCAGGATACATGTGGAAATGAGTCTCGGCTTAGTGTGTCTTTCCTGGACAAACAACAACAAAAAAATTAACCTGCTCTGTACCTATCCCAGGTTGTTCCTGAAAATAGGGATCAGCTTGCCTAGTGTACCTAACAGGTAACTAGAGATTATGTGAATTTTTAATTCTAGTAAATTTGGTGCAAATCCATTGAAATTCAAGATTTGCACATTCCTTGGCACACTAACCAACTTTGTCAGTGGTTTTATTTAAATAATACCTTAAAGAAACTCCTACCCACCCACTGTGCTAAAACCACTCCCATTCAAAAATTATTAAAGCATGACACCCTCCTGCTGGCACCTTCTCCTATCCCCCCAACCTGGCAAAATACTGCTACTAATGAGTCCATGCTTGAAAAGTAATCCCTTTGCCCACTCACACGCCAGACTCCACCTGCTTCCCCCACCCAAGTCCCACTGTTTTTATTAATCAGTATGTCTCAAAACTAGCCCCACCCAACCCCCATCTGGTCCCCACCTCCTCCTCCCCAACACCAGCACCCACAAATCAACTTAGAATATCCTGCCTCCAATCTCTGATACAGGACAGAAGGTATCATGAGAGTCACCCACCATTCCCCTAGCACCCAACTGAAGCACTCGACCACAAAGGGTAGTTGGTCCTGGTGACTGGCAGGTGGTGCAGAGAGCAAATAAAGAACACCAGTGCATGCAGCACACCAGAGGAACAACTCATTAAAACCAATATAAACATCAAACAGATATTTGCCGCTATCTCCAAATTCAAACAAAGGGCAGAGGACACAGTAGCAAAGCATTAAATGATTCAAAAACACCCATAAAAGAGACCAAATCAAATAAGGCTAAAATGAATACAAAAACACTTATGATCATTAGGGTCTCATGATCTGGGAGTAGATGCTCACCTCCTGCCTGGGGCAGAGTTCAGATGCCTCCCAGGAACATGGGCATGGAGAGACACAAATACATTACTAAAATTGAGCAGAAAGCAGGAGATAATATCAACGTCCTGGTACACATAGGAACTAACAACCTCACCAGCCGATCAGTGGCAGAGACCAAAGGGCACCTGACCAGGCTGGGTGGAAATCACTATCTATTTCATCCTGCATCTCCTTCTCTGAGGTTCTGCTGATCCGGGATAGGGGAGCAGATGAGTGACAGGTCAGAGAAAGAGAAACAGGGAGCTAAACAATTGGCTTAAGGACTGGTGCCAAGAAAAGGACACAGATTTGTAGGTAACTGGCAACATTTTTGGGAGACAAGAGTTCTTTAAATTCAATGGCCTGTACCTGACCAAGGAGGAGTCAGTGCTTTGGGACAGAAGTTTGATATTTTGCAGGTCATTTAAACTAGCAGAAGGGAGAGGAGTGCAGCACCCAATAAGCCATATGGGGATATGGCCACCCCTCTAGCAATCAATCAATCATAGTTTCAGCTTTTTCTTAGGTCAGCTACAAAGACAAAAAGGAGAATGGGTCCAACTCCTTTTACAATGCATAAGGAAGCAGCCAGACCCCACACCATATCAAACAAAACATCATCGGCACATGGAAAATCGTGTACATAAATGCCCGCAGTCTGGGAAACAAGATTCCAGACCTGGAGGCTACAATGACAGAGGCTAAACTGGACATAGTAGCTATAACCAAAACATGGTTCACCAGTAATCTCACATGGGAGACTATGGTACCTGGCTCACACTGTTCAGAAGAGACTGGAGGAGAGGAAAGGGTGCCATTCATCAAGGAAAATATAAAACCATCGAAATTCTAAATATGCATGAGGAGGCAGAGGAACTGTGGGTCACCCTAGAACCAGGTAAGGGACAGCCATAAACTGGAGTGGTCTACAGGCTGCCAGACCAGGAGAGAGAGTTGACAGACTATTGATAGAGGTATATACAAATGATGGCAGCAAAAGGAAAGGTCCTGCTGATGGGGATTTTAACATGCCAGATGCTGATTGGTCATTACCTACTGGAGCATCTGCCAGAACTAGGAATATGGTGGATTCCTGCATTGGGAAAACCTGAAACAACTGGTGCAAGAACCAACCAGAGACAGGGCTATCCTGGATCTGGTACTGACTAATGGGAAAAGGATCACAGATCTCCAGATCGAGGGTCACCTGGGGTCAAGTGACCATCACATGGTATGATTCAGTTTGGCCACAGAAAATCAGTCAACTCATTCCAAGGCTAAAGTCTTAGACTTCAGAGGAGCTGCCTTTGGAAGAAAGGAGAAAGGGTCAGACTGGCTCTGGCAAATGTAATACAGCAGGGGAGGAGGAGAAATGGACATGTATTAAAGATGCAATAGTTGAAGTAAAAGGCCAATGTGTTAGGAGAGAAACACTGGCAAAGAAGGAAGAAACCACTGTGGTTCTCAGAATCAGTGGCAGAGAAGGTCAGAGCCAAAACGGTGTCCTTCAAGAAGTATAAGGAAACGCAAAGGACATAGACAGGAGGCACACCTGAGTTGTTTAAAGGAAGCCAGTAAAGCAGTTAGAGCATAAAGGCCCAAACCGAGGAAACACTAGCTCAAACAGTGAGGAAAGGAGATAAGACTTTTATAGATTAGTGACAAAAGAAAGTCAAGAGGGGATTGCTATGCTCAGAGGGGATAAAGGGAGTGTGTGGAGGATGACCAGATGAAGGCATCTATCCTTAATAGATATTTCTGCTCAGTCTTCACTGAGGAAAGGGAAGGACAGGGACCACATCTGACACCATAGACACAGGGGAGAGGGAGGTGAACTCAGGTTCTTTCACAAAATGAAGGATCATTGAAGAACTTAAGCAAGCTCAGAGTAGACAAAGCAATGGGCCAGATGGCATACATCCTAGAATTCTAAAGGAGCTCAGAGAGGAGCTAGTGGAGCCATTAGCAGAACTGTTTAATGAATCACTGAGCACAGGAGAGGTCCCAGAGGACTGAGAAAGGGCTCATGTGATCCCTTCCTAGACTGTTAGCAGGGAGAGCTTGGACCTACAGGCCAGTTAGTCTAACCTTGATTGTAGGTAAGATCATGGAGACACTCATTAAGGAAAGGATTGTGAACACCTAGAATCCATAGGAGCACAGGATCTGAGGCAGCATGGTTTTATGGTGGGAATGTCTTGCAAACAAATCTGATAGATTTCTTTAACTGGGTGACCAGGAGGTGGATCAAAAGGGGAGTCGATGTCACCTACCTAGACTTTAGCAAAGCTTTTGATGCTGCTCCACATAGGAGATTGGAAAGCAAACTAAGTAGACTTAGGGTGTGACAAAGCTGGTAAACTGAATAGAGAACTGGTTGGTGGGAAGAAGGCAGAGAGTGGTGTAAATGGCACCCACTCACAGAAGCTGCAAGTCACAAGTGGGTGCCTCAGGAATCAGTCCTGGGGCCAGTCCTCTTCAATATCTTCATCACTGACATTGCAGATGGGCTGGAGGGTAAGGTGTGCCTGCTTGCAGACAACACCAAGATCTGCAACAGGGCTGATTATCCAAAAGGGTGGATAGGATGAGGAAAGATCTAGGAAAGTTAGAGAAATGGTCTGAGGAGGGCAGCTGAGGTTTAATGCAAACAAATGCAAAATCATGCATGTGGGAAAAGGAACCCAGAAGCAAGCTATAGGATGGGAGAGTTGTTGACAATCACAAGAGAGGAAAGAGACTTGGGGTAATCATCACAGATGACCTGAAAGCCCAAGCAAACCACAAGGACAGTAGGAAAAGCTAAAATGATGCTGAGGTGTATTAGTAGGGTATCACAAGTTGTAAGGAGAGGTAGATTCCTCTCTACAAAACACTGGTTAGGCCCCATCTGAATACTGTGTAGTACTGGAGACCTCACCTGCACAAGGATGTAGACAGGATAGAGACAGTCCAGAGAAGGGCAACCAAAATGGTGCAGGACTGCAACATGAAACATATAAGAACAGATTAAAGGATCTGAATATGAGCAAGGAAGGGAAAGGGGAGATATGATTGAAAACATTCAAAACCTTTAGGGCATTAACAAGGTGAAAGGATCAAATATGTTTCAGCATAAATAGAATATTAGGACAAGAGGTCATGATGTGAGATTAGTAGAGGCTGTCTAAGGGAAATGTGAAAGTACTTTTCATGGAGAGGGTAGTGAATGCATGGAATTGCCTACCACAAGAGGTGGTGGTAATGAGCACAGTGCAGCACTTCAAGAGGGCATGGGATAGGCACAAGGGGTAATAGAGAGATGGGAAGAGGTGAACAGTCAGTTGACTAAGTACAGTCATAAACAGGTAAGGAAAATGGACAGACTAGATAGGCATGGCAGTCCTTATTTGCTGTCAGTGTCTATGTTCCTATGTTTCTATAGTAAGAAAATGGCCCTCCAGTGAATAGTATCTGCTCAGTTTAGTGACCATCTCATAATGGTGGAACAATGAGTAGTATTCTTCGCTTCCTAACAAAAGCTGATTGGCTGAAAATTCAATCAGATTTTACTAGGAGCAATTACTTCACTATTCATTCAGTCTCTTAAAAGATGGACACTGAACAGTGCAGATGTTCAGCACTGGGGACCATTTTCTTTATTCTAGGTTGATTTGTGGTGCTGGAGTGGGGGCATGTGGGTGGTAGGGTCCCAGGGAGGTTGATAGTGGTTGTACTCTGAGTCAAGCTTGATAGATTCATAGCTAGCAGCATTTCTCCGGAGCGGCGGGAGGATACGAGTGGGGGTTGGATGGAGGTATCATGATTTTCATCCCTTCTGGGTGGAGAGTTTTTATCATTTTAGGTTGGTGGAGTGGGTGTAGCATGCAATTCATGTTTCTATTCACCAGGCAGATCTGTCCGATTTGCCTAGTGAATAGCAAATGAGAATCATGCCCTTTGCAAATTTGGTGAAATTTTTTTTTTTTTTGCAAAGTAAATTTCAGCACTTCTTACACCTCTCCTGGTAACCCCAAAATAAATAAATGATGTTACATAAGTACATCATACTTACAGTAATTAACCTCTGATCCATTAAGTTATTCTAAAGCCACATTTTTGGGCAAAGTTATTGCTATTGTGTCTTGTTTATCATGACCAATTACATTAAATTCGTTATTTAGTGCCGGCTCTATGGTGTCAAGCAATGGGGATCACTCTGGCACACTGGCAACCTGGATTCACACCCGCACCTGGAACGTAAAGATCAGAATTCAGCAGGGAGGGTAAGTTTCCACCTGTATGCTCTTCTCCAGGGAGGGAGGGTTGAGCTGCAGCACCCTAAGGTGGCTCTTGCTGGTGGGTTGGTAGAGGCACACTTATGGCATGGATGACCACATGCTGCCATGCATCCTTCCCAGGACACCACAAGCCATGTGTTCATGTGGGAGTTGAGGAAATGGAGAGGAAATGGAAAACTGGCCATCCTTCAGTGCCAGATTATAGCCTTTGTCCTGTTCCCCCACAACACCCAACCACCAGCACACCATGCCAGGCACCCCAGTGATAACCCCAGTAGTAAGGTGCTTTCTCCTCAGTAGCCATGGGTCCCCAGCAGGGAGAAGCTGGAACACATGGGGTATCGGAGGTCTTGGGGTAAACTGAGGTAGGTGCAGCAACTGGGGTGGAGTCTGGTGGGCAGCAGTTGCAGGTGAGCAGAAACTCGAAGTACTGGGGCTGGGGCCCTGGGAGGAGACAAAAATGTTTATTTTGTAACCTGATTTCTTTCTGAGCTGAGAGAACTGTTGCTAACCAACTCTTGCACTCATGCAGAGGAAATGGTCACTGGCTTTCAATTATATACTTATTTACAGGATTGTTGATAGCACCTTTATGATTCTTTGGGTAACAGAAATACAAACTGAAGCTCAGCGGTTCTGGCACACTAAGGATGCACGAGGAGACACTCTTTAACCAGTCCTTTATTGTATTATAAACCATCTGGTTCATAATATATTTAATAGAATTTATTTTTAATTCAAACCCATGCACCCTGATTCTGTGGAATATTCCATGTTTTCAAACCTTGCATAAGAGGTTTTAATAGGGTTCCATGTGTAAGGCAACCATGGTGCTGATTGACTGCACTGGTCTTGATTTCTAATAACAGAAATGCCAGTCTTGAATGAGCTTCCCAGCATCCCTCCTTCTGAATCCTTGCCATATTCCTCTAAAGTTATCACATCTTTGAATGAATGACCGTTCGTGCATCTTAACTCCCTTCCTCTTTAAGAATCATGAACAGGATTTTCAAAGCTCTGCCAGAGACTTGCAGCACATTCCCACCACAATTCAAGCTATTATGTCCACAAGTTAGACCACCTAAGGAAGTGCATTGACTTCAGACACTGTTACCAGGATTTATGGCAATACAGCACTGTCTGCATAAAAAAAATGATGCATCATAAGTTTTTGACACAAGCTGTCTCAAATTGTGGAAACTGTCATAAAATCTTTTGGACCTTTAGAAATAAGGCGTGTTAGTTTTGACACAAATGGAGAATGACGATAGGTCTAAAATTGGACCCATGCATCAATGTCCCTTGTAGGAAGTTCTGGCATTAAATCTTGTATGGCTGAACTTTTTCCTAGTGGATGTCTCTGTACTGTATATTGTAAATATTTTTTGACCAGTTTATGTATTCTGCTAAGGTTCATAAAGTCGATGAAAGGCATTTTCATACTAAAAGCCTGCTCAGTTGTTGAATGTAAAATTCATTGAGCTTGATAGACATCTGTTGAATATGATGCAACACTGGTACTGGGTAGTATCAGGGTTCAGAATAAGCATTTGTTCAACATCTGGTGTAAGCTTATACAAATATTTTTAAACACAGAAATTCCCACATCTGTATGGTGTTGGAGTGGTGGAATGTTTTGCTTTTAACAGGGGGAACCTGAGTTTGGTATTACTATAGCTGTTCAGTAGCAATATTCTGAGGGAAAAATGTGATTCAGTAATTATCACAGTCCCTAAGCACAAGCTGCTGTCTTTTCAGAAATTATCACAGTCCCATATAGTGCTGTTTCAATTGTTTTAACTATTTAACATGCCAGCGATAACATATGGGAAGCCTAACATCACTAACTCCTTCAGCATGAACTGCCATTTCTTGCAGCATGAAGAATAAAAAAGGAAAAGTCCTGCAAGTATTCAGGGTGAATATAAATTAGTTGCTGATTACTGCTACAGTAGCAGAACATCCTCTGATGGTGAAGGGGAACAGAAGCATGCGGGGTCAATATAATATGCGCGCTATTAAGCGTACTACATTAGCGCTAATTTGAAATAGTGCTGTTGGGAAGAAGCGAGTGGTGCAATACCACGAATTCTGCTGTACACAGAATTACACCCTCTCAGTGTCCCAGGCAGAAGATAAGACCTGTGCTGGGACAGGGTTCTGCCGAGCAGCTGCCATAGCTCAATGGATTGAGCCATTGCAGTAGGAACCCAGGCTGATGCGTCTGGGACCGGGTTTGATTTCGGTCCCAGAATATTTTATTTTTTACAGACTTTGTGCAATTTTGGTGTGAACCCCCACAGAGTTGAGAATCATTACTGGGGGGTCAGCAGTGCAACCCTCCATAACGCTGGGTGTGGGGGCAGAGACCCTGAAAAAAAGGACTTATGTTGCATGCAAAGATTCGTATTGGCAGATGATTTTTGCATGTGCATACTGTCTCGTGACATTATGACCTCATGCCGAAAGTAAGTTACATAGTGAGAATGGTAGACCAGTATGAAGCAGTATCCATATGAGGGGTGTACAAAACTAAGCATTACATTTCAGATAGTTTGGATAGCATGAGCTGTCTGTGGTTCACTGGCTCAGTGGGCAACTATGTGTGGATGACTAATGGATGTGATTGCTTGGCTTGTTGTGATGCATGCTTGTGCAATGTACTATGGTGTCTGTGCAACTGTATGAATTAGGTTGTTGAGAACTGGTGGAAGCTCAGTACTGCTAATCACATGATTGGGTTTGAAGTCCCAGTGATCTTTCAAGGTCTTTGTTCTCAGGAACTACCATGCCTTCAGGGTACCTAAGGCATAGGAACCTCTTGAGGAGTGTTCCACTTATGGAAGTGCATCAGAGAGCAAGTCTTTGGCTATAGGTTCCTTAGGGAAGAAGCTCAAAAGGAGACAGGCAAGCCACTGGAGGAGAAGTAAGGATGATGGAGCAAAGAAAACGAGCATCCTAAAGATTCATGGGCATGTGCTTTAAGTAGCACTCAGAGGAGGTGTATCATGTCACTTGATGCAACACCATACCCAAATCATGCCCTCAGGTGATCAAAGATATAAAAGCCCATCCTTTAAGGGACCCAGTTAGTTAAAGTATGACTCATAGAGGCAGGCACATACCACGTGTTGCAGTATGAAGCCATAGAAGGCTAAAGTGTATTGGACCATTGAGGAACAGAAAGTAAGCATATGCCTGGTTGTGGGATGGATGTATGGTTAGTTGATGGTCGGGCATATGCACAGATGACACTGAGATGTGAGCTCATCGCTGGCTGTAGAGACATTTGTCTGAAAATAGTAGGCAGAGTAGGAATGGTATGTGTGCTAGTACTGGAAGGGTAAAGATGAGCCCTAGGCAGAGGACAAGACATCCACCTAGGCAGGTTTCTGGGAGTTAAGGAAATGCAGAACACAGGCCCAGAGAATTCCCCAGCAAGTGCAACCATGGCTGGAACATGATGGAGTGGAGCAATAAGAGGCTGTAGGTGAAAGCTTACTGAGCCCTTAAATGTGGGGGCAGCAGGGCACATGTCTGAGCTGAATGTGGCCCATGGAATGCCTGCAAAAGAAAGTCCTAAAATACAGGGAGCAGAGCATGACCATTACCATGGCAGGAAAGCAGCCATCAGAAAGGAAACAGGAGAGATAGTGTCAGGAAGAGAGGGAGAACAAGTCACAATTATCATCCCCCTAACAGAGCAGAAGTAGGGGCAGGGGCTGCAGCTGTAGACAGAATGGCCCACCCCAGTAGAACCCAAGGCAAAAAGCATCAAGAGGTGTGAAGCAATGACAGTTGCAAAATCACTGGAGCAGGACAGAAGCTTGGCAACACAGAGCAGAAGAACCACAAAACCAAGCAACCAGAGTAGGAGAACAGAGCATCCAGGAAGAAACACCTGCAGCCACTGGACAGGGATGCATGACCCAGTGGGAACCAAGCACAATAGTGACAGAGCCACAATAAGCAGGAAAAGTAAAACAAATGCGCCAGAAAGAAAAGCACCACAGTCACATAGGCATACCCACAGGATCAGCACAGTGCAGGAAGCCAGAAAGAAAACTCCACTGCAGAAAGAGTCAATGATGATCCAGACACAGGGATGGCAAATGAAAACCAGGAAGTCCCTGCAAACAGTTCTAAAATTCTGAATTTCTTAAAGACGTAGCAGCCACGTTAAGGGACCAACTGGTCCATAGGCACCAAACAATCTACAACATAAAACATGGCTCAATAGGCAACCCAGTGGCTTGTTTTTCCAGGCAAGAGATGTACATATTGCAAGTACATCTCAGCTAGGACTAATGCTGTGGACCCAAACAATAGTAAGAATCACACCATACTCCACTTAATCACCCGCAACAGTGCAGGGGTATATAGGTAGCATTATGCAACTATGGTGCTTTTACTTCAGGAAAACTGTCAGATTATTCAAGATTCATGTGGAAGAGCACTGAAGAGCCATCACAAGAGGTAATGTGGCATACACAACTGCACATCACATTAAAGGGGCTCTCAATCCAAAAGACCACTGTTTCATATTTAGGTCATTGACAATGTTTCTCAAATCCATATGGAGGGACTTTGACAACATGTAATTACACAGGAAGCATTCTGGATCTCCAGTGTGTGAGCCACAAATCCACCAAGTTTAAATGACATATTTGATATAGCACCTTTGCTTAAAATGGAGACCCTTTTCATTTATTCTGTAGATAGACTTTTTTTCTTCCATATAGTCTTTTGGCCTTGACTGCCACCTGCTGCTACCTTTGGGCTCCCTACCAATCTCCAGCCTTGACCACCACTCCCCGCACCATTGTAGCCAGCAGGGATCTGCACAGTGTGGAACCCGAGGATCATGGAAACCATCATTCCTGGTGGTCACAGCACACAGATTTTTTCTCTTTTCTCTCTGCTTCCCATTTCCCACCCACCACCCATGACATCAGGCTTATCCTCTGGCAGTCTTGGATGTCAGCAACATGCACTAGGCTGATGCCGCCCCTTGAGAGAGCAACTCCTAGCTCACTGCAGGGGCTGCAGCTGCACTTGTCCTGGCCATCTCCCTCCCCAGCTGGTTCACACTGCCCTTGGGAGCACTTCCTAGCCTGGCTGCCTGATCCTGATGTACCCCGGCTCACTACTCAACCCAGGTCACCAGTATGGAAGCACAGTTCACTTCCACTTGAGCCAAGTGTTTTAGATTAATTTTGCCTTTAGAACTATAAAAAATGTATTTCTGTGCAACTAATTGTCCATTTTGTCTCTTATGTATTTTTCTTGTCACCCTTTTTATTTATCGACTGATCATGGCCAGGTTTCACTATTCAGTTTCCTCTCCATAGTGCCAGTCTATTAAAATTATTTTCTGCTCCATAATGAAATCCTGAGCAGTCTTAAGAAATATTAATGACCTAAAACAAGTTTCCTTTCAAAAGGTGTCTACAGACTTTGTTGTCTTTAAATTTCTACCTTTAATATGACAATTAGATTTTTTTGTGTGAAGTACTAGCCCTGCTAAGCAATTTAAATCACCAACTGTAGCAAAGATATTATGTGACCTACTGAAATTGAACCCAGGCTCTGGCATGCACCAGGATGGTATTCCAGGGGCCTGGGTTCAATTCCCAGTAGGTCACATTATTTATTTCTCACTACAATTTGTACTCCTTTAATATAAATCAGTATAGACCCATTTTCCAGAATTTCAGCCATAGCACTTTTGTTTTAGTATAGCTAGTTTGTAAGGTATGTATTTGTGAAATGTGGCCATTCTTCACATTAATATTATATTACTAAAGTGTTAGAGCACATTGCACATTGTTACAACTGCATGTTATAGCACATCAGATTTGTGCCATGTCATGTCATGCTGAGCACCTTACCTGCATTTTTCTATAACATAGTTACCTCTTGCAGGGATATAAAAGGAAGGTCACTCTCATGACGTACCTTGCCTTTGATAGTGGATTGGTGGCAACCAAAGCGAGTTAAGCAGGCAATTTTTTTTTTACCCACTGTATATATTAATAAAGATGCACTGAGTTTTGCACTTTACAAAGGAGTTGTGTCATTTCTTCAGTCATGGTAGTGACTGCCCAAACTTTTTCTTTCTGACTTAGCTTTGCTTTGCAGTTCTCACACCCAAAGAACTTGAGAATGCATTCTTATAACCATAAGCACCCCCAGATAATGAAGTAGCAGTGAAGAAAAGCCCAAGGAAATAAATTCCACAGGGTAGTGGGAAGTGGGGGCAAGGGGGAAGGAACAGGACTGTTAAGAGGTGGATCTAAGGCTGAGAAAATGCTAGGGAGGTTTGGCACACAGAGAATAAAAGGGAAGGACAGTACCAGGGAAAAGCAAATGGTGAAAGATGGACTAGAGAAGGGAGGCATACAAGGGTAGTGAGGGACAAAAGGACTGGAGATCCATGTGAGCCAGTGCAAGGAGCCTAGGAAACAAAATTCCTTACCTTGAGGCTACCATTGTGGAGGCAGACCTGGATATGGTGGCCATAACAGAATCATGGTGCACCAACAACTACAGCTGGGTTGCAGCTATACTGAGTTACAACATTTGTGGAAAGGATAGGGCAGGGAGGAAATGGGAGCTGTTTTATATGCAAGAGAAGGTATAAAAGCTATAGAAATACAAGGACACAGTGAGGAAAAAGAGGGATGTATGTTCTTTGGGTTCACTTAGAGATGGGTTCAGGGCCTTTATATTGGGGATGGTGTACAGGCCACCAACACAGAGGACAAATTGGACAGGGTTTTGGGGAGGCCTTAGGCAAAATGGCAAGCAAAGGGAAGCAATAATTATGGGTGACTTTAATCTTCTGTATGTGGACTGGAACATCCTGGCTACAGCTACAACTGGGAGCAGGGTCATCCTGACTCCTGCAAAGGTCATTTCTCAGGCAGCTGGCTACATCCCACTAGAGATGGGGAAGCACTGGATTTGGTACTTAGGAACAGGGACAGTTTCACAGACGCCACAGTGGGTACCCTCTGGGCACAAGTGATCATCGTACAGTGTGGTTTGGCATACTGACTGGGTAGCAGAAAAACACACTAGGATGAGGATCCTGGACTTTGGGACAACATATTTCAAAGAAATGTGAAACTGCCTTAGGAAATAACTTGAAAGATGAGGATAGCTGGGGGGAGTGGAGACACAAAGGAATAGAATAAAAAGGAATAACTAAGGTAATGGCAAGCTGTTTAATAGCAAGGGTAAGAGGAGAAAGAGGCCACTGTGTTTGAAAGGAGTGGCTAAGGCGGTAAGAGAAAAAAAACAGCTTAGGAAGTACAAGGAGACCCAAATAGAGGTAGACAGGGAGGTGTATCTTGAGAAACAAAAGGAGACAGGAAGGAGGGTAGGGATAGTAAAGGCTCAAACTGAGGAAAAGATCACCAGGAGGTCAAGAATGGGGATAAGACTTTCTTCAGTTATGTGAGTAAAAGAGTAAGACAAGGGATAGATCAGGAGATTGGGGGCTGTGCAGAGGAAGACCAAGAAGAAAATAACATTTTAAATGAATACTTGCTCGGTCTTCACAGTGAAGGGGGGCACATCGACATGCATTAACAGGCACTGGTGGAGTGGACGGAAGTTGATTTATGGAAGACAGAGTCTGCCAGGGGCTGAAAGCCCTAAAGGAAAACAAGGTGATGGGGCTGGACAGCATCCAGCTAAGAGTGCTTAGGAACTGAGCATGGTGTTAACCAGCCCTCTAGCAACACTATTCAGCAGCTCATTAGAGATGTGGTTCTAGAGGAATGGAGGAGAGTCGTTGTGGTCTCTACACAACAGCAGCAGCAAGGAGGAGACCAGCAGCTAATGGCCCATCAGTCTCACATCAGTGGTTGGGAAGTTGATGTAGTCCTGCTGAAGGGTAGACTGATGGAGTGCCTGGAGACAAATGGGCTGCAGGACCACCAGCAGCACAGCTTCACAAGGTGGAGTCATGTCAAACAAATTTCATAGATTTCTTAGACTGGGTAACTAGGAAGGTGAATCGGGAGGAATTGATGTGGCCTATCTGACTTCAGTAAGCTCTTCTACACTGTATTTCACAGGAGGCTGATAAAGAAACTTAGCAGCCTGGAGGTAGGGAGAAGGTGGTGGTCTGGATACCTAACTGGTTGAACAATAGGAGGCAGAGGTTGGCAGTAAATGGCAGTCACTCAGAGGACAGGAGAGTGACCAGTGGAGTACCATAGGATTGGTATGGCACGTCCTCTTCAATGTCTTCATAAGTGACATTGCTGAGGAACTAGAGGAGGTGTGTCTCTTTACAGATAACACAAACATCTGCAAGAGGGTGGATACCCAACAGGGGTGGAGAGAATGAAATGGATCTGAGGAAATTAGAGGAGTGGCCTAGGTAGAGACAACTGGGTTTCACTGCCAAAAGTGTAAATAGTCATGCACCTAGGGCAGGGAATCTAGGACTGTGTATAAGATGGTGAGGATACGTTACAATTACTAAGCAAGAGAGGGACCTTGTGGTGATCATTTCTGATGATCTCAAGGTGGCAGGCAACATAGCAGGGCAGAGGCAAGTGAGATGGATGCTGGGGTGCATAGGGAGGGGTCTCTAGCAGGAGAATGGAGTTGGTGTTGCCTCTGTATCGCTCACTGATGAAACCCCACCTGCAGTACTATTTCCAGTTGTGGAAGTTGCACCTCTGACTGGACAGGGTGAAACAATCCAGAGGAAGGTTACTAAAATGGTTGACGGGTTGCACAAGAATCCATTTGAGAAGAGGCTAGGAGCTCAACATGTGCTCTTTAGAGGAGAAGAGTGTGAGGGGGACATGATTGAGACCTATAAAGACCTCAGAGGGTGAACAAGATGAAGAAGGGAGTCTCTTTCAAAGGAGGAGGAGCACTAGAACACAGGAGCATGCTATGATGCTCAGGAGGGGAGTTTAAAAGGATTTGAGGAAACATTTCTTCATAGAAACGGTGGTGGAAGCCTGAAATAGCTTTCTGGAAGAGGTGGTAGGAACAAAGACAGTGGGGAACTTCAAACATGCATGTGTTTGGCACATGGGTATAATAAAAGAGGTAAGGAAAGCAGATGGACACCTGTGACCAAATAGAGTCCAGGGTGTAGTGTTAGGGAGGCAGGAAAATAGGATAGACTTGATGGGCCTACCAGTACTTTTCTGCTAACACATTGTATGTTTCTGTAAGAGACACAGTAGCTGTACACGTTATACAAATATTGTAGAGTTGAGGGTTACTGTGGGAAAATGATGACCCAGAGGATGAACTATAGAATGACAATACAGACTTATTGTATTTTGCCAGAAGTCAAAGACTGAGGACAATGAGTATTGGAAGCCAGTAGTTTATCCTGAAGGGGTCCAGACTTTACTACTATATCCTGACACATTTGGTCAATATCTGTTTTATTAAATTTGGACTCCTACTCTGCTGCCCACATGCATACATGCACGTTCTTATTCTCTGTGGCATGCCTTGTTGTTCTGCCTCCCTTTGATTATGCTGTTTTCCAGAGCTGCTATTTAAAAATGGAGTTTCTTAGTGGGAGATAGGAAGACTGCCTTGGCAGTTTTCTTTTTTCAATCTGGTCCTCCTTTATCTATCTCACTGTCTGCTTAGGTAGTAGCAGGAGGGATAGGATGTCACCTTTAGGCTGACTAGAGAGAGCAGTACTGACATAGAGAACAGGAGGAGGAGAGAAACAAGCACTATACAATGGCAAGAAAGAATGCTGGATCGATTGGTCAGTCTCAGGCTAGGCCTATTATGTTATCTCAGCATAACATCAATGATCTAGTCCCAGCACATATGACCAAATGACTTAAAACCAATCACTTTCCACTGCCCATTCCATGTCACCAGCCAGTTTTACAGTCTGATGGCCTTCACTTTAACCCGTGGTCAGCAACGAGGTTTTCAAAAGATAATGTGCCTCTTCACTGCTGCAATGGCAAGTTTTCCTGAAACTCATTGTCTACCTCCCACAGTGTCATATAACCATCAAAAGTTGACCCCTGTCACACAAACCACACTAAGCATGTTTTTTATTTACACATTTAAACAAAGTGCCACACTGAGCTGCTTCTGAAAATCGTAAAGGTATGCCCACAGCCTCTGCTCCCTAGCCTCCCTAAATTCACCTGTGCCACAAGCAATTTTGCAGTTGTCTTGAGCTTTCTCCTGGAAAAGATCAGAAATGCTACAAGCTGTACTGGGAGAACAAAAATACAAATTATATTAAAACCTGATCGGCTACTGGAATGTCAGCACGCATGGCTGAACAGCGCACACTCATGACTTAGTGGCTAACCTGAAGGAAAAACTACTGCTATTAAATTGTTCTTTTTTTCTGAAAAACATAGCACTGTAACTTACCAGAAGATAAGGGAGAAAGGACAAGAAAAACACAGAAACTGAGACACAGTGACAATGGGAGACAGTGTGGTGGTGGGGAGGGGGTGAGAGAAACACAGACCTACAGACAGCACACAGAAAGCACGCCACCTGCTGGAGAAGCACAAAAGGAACTTCTTTTGTTTAAATATGCCTCCACACTACTAAATCAGTTAGAAAAATTAAAAGTGTATTGACTGTATTTTTTTTTAAATATCACAAGCCATTGTACAATAGGAATAATGCAATACAAGGGTGCATCGTGTAGCGATAACATTCCTTCTCAGGTGGTGGATGCACTTGGCCTGCAGCCTCTGCCCAATCACCAGGGGTAATGTTATCCCGGCATGAAACATACCCTGTCATGCATTATTCCTTTATTTGTCAATGCTGAATGTTCACTGCTGGTATTGCTGTTGTACCAGGTCTTGCTTGTACACATTTTTACTATATATTTACCCAGGATAGAGCAGATGAGATGAAATGTCTCATTTCAGTGGTGCACTGCTTTTGCACAATGTTAGATTGTAATTACCCAGGTCAGGCAGCTGAGAGGCAATATCTACGTTTAAGTGGGTTCCCGTATTTTGAACCCAAATGTCCAACAGTCTTTTATGACCTGAAGTTATTATCAAGACAGGTGGAATTTTTAAACCCCATCTGAAAGGTGATTTCGCTGTGCAACTGTGGAAACAAGTTTTGGAAGGGATTTGAAAATCACACAGACAGAAAGGACTCGCACTCCAGAGCCAGGAGTAGATTACCTCCAGTGAAGACAATGATGCCAGGTAAATGGAAGCAATTCCATTTATTTGGAAGCAACTCTTACTTTGCACATTTGAAACGACCCCTGCCATGCTTAGAAGGTGGAGTAACACAAGGGATATGTTGAACATTAGGGGCTCAAATTTGTAAAAAAATGAAGTTATGAGTAAATGTTGGAACAATTCATTTTCTCATAACTTAGTTTGTTTTTCATAGTTTGACCCCAAATTTTCTACATAATCTTTTTGACCACTCTTTCTGAGCATGACAGGTGTCATTTGTAAAACAAGCATTTGTCAGTCCCGAATGTTGTCTAGCTGGTGTTGGCTTTGGTAATGCAGGAGTTGAGAGATGCATAATAGGAATAACAGTGAAGTATAGAACTGACGTCAACCCCACCCTACCCTGCAGAGAGTGACAGGCATTGGAGGTGACAGGCATTGGGGTGTGCGTTTGGGTGCGCTGGGCATAAAACTCATGCTATTTCACCTCACCCTACCCTGCAGAGTCTGACAAGTGTCGCATTGTGCCTTGGGGTCATCTGGCCTTATGCTCACCCTATTTCATAAGTATGCACATTGAGATGGGTGCGCATAAGAGAATGGGCTGAACTTTTGGGGCTGAAGAATCCAAGGCACACCTTGATGCCTGTCAGTGGCTGCAGGGTGGGGGTGGAGGACCAATGGTGTGAGCACTACAGCAGACAATCTAAAGACAGACCCCTGAAGACTGTTAGTCTGTACAGGTGGAACGTAATGGTTAGAAACCATAATGCCCAGGGCATGTGCTGGTATTTGTACCCAAATTTTAAAACATGGCCTTTTGTGACCCCACTTCATGAAAGCATTTGGGACCTCTGCTCATGAACAGTGTCCCTGTGATTTTGTTAATCTGTCTCGAACATTGATTTTCTATAGTGACTGTGCCATTCTGCACCCCATTAAAAGGTCAGCTGCACCATTGATAAGGAGGGTGAAGAGATGGCAATTTTGAAAATCTGGAGTGAAAATATTAAACATTCTCAAAGTTATGAGCGTATAGAAAACTGCACATTGCATGCTCGTAACACTGTCATTTAGTGGAATTATTTCACCAAATTTTTAACATAGCCATTTTGGGACCTCTGCTCATGAACAGTGGCACTATGATTACCTCTCTCTGCCTCTAACATTGATTTCCCACGGCTAATCGAGCAATTGTGCGCACATCTGTGAAACTACATTTTGGGCAGGATGTGACAAATGCAGCTGTACTGTTCATAAGAAGGTGTGCAAAATGACAATGTTGAACATCTGGAGTGAAAATATTACAAATTCGGTTATGATGTGCATGGACACGCGCAATGCACACTTGTAACATAGTCATTTTATGTAATTTTTTCACCAAATTTTCAACATAGGCATTTTGGGGCCTCTGCTCCTAAACAGTGTTACTGTGATTTTCTTACTCTCGTCTGAACATTGTTTTTCTACAGCGACTGCGCCACTGTGCATCGGATGTGTGAAAACATGGTTTGGGTAGGATTTGGAAAATGAAACCTATACTGTTCATAAGGAGGAGTGAAAAATGGCAGTGGTGAAAATCTGGAGTAAAACTATTAAAAATTATCGAGTTATGAGCATACATGGAAACTGCACAATGCACGCTTAGCACAGTCATTTTATGGACGTTTGTCACCTAATTTTCAACATAGGCATTTTAGGACCTCTACTCATGAACAGAGTCACTGTGATTTTCTTAATCTGTCCCAAGCACTGATTTCCCACAGCAACCATACTACCATACTATTCTACACAGGAAGTGCGAAAACACAGTTTGGCCAGGATGTGAAAAATGATAGCTGTACTGTTCATAAGCATGTGTGAAAAATGGCAATGTTGAAAATCTGGAGGGAAAATATTACAAATGTTAAAGTTACAAGGTGTGTGGAAACTGTGCAATGCACGCCATAGCACAGTCATGTAACAGACTTTCATCACCTAATTTTCAACACAGGCATTTTAAGACCTCTGCTCATGAACAGTGTCACTGTGATTTTCTTTTTTTTTTTTTCATTATTTCTTTTTCTCCTATGTGCCCAGGATGCATCACCCTTGGGCAGCCATGGTCCCCGATGTTCCCAACCACTCCTCCCCCTGTAGCCCTCCTTAGCTCATATTTGCAGTCTGACCCTGGGTAGCCCAGCATAACCCTTCGCTGGGTGGGTCCCCTCTTCTGAGGGAGAAGGCACTGGTGGGGACACCAGCACACTTTTCTCTCAGTCCCAGGGTGCTGGTGAGGTGGATGGAAATTCCACGGAGGCCATTCAGAGGCATCAATAGCCAGCTGCCATCATCTGGCCAATCCTGGGCTGTTTTTCTGTTTTCTTGACTCAACCTCTGTTGCAACGCCCATGCAGTGCTCCCAGTCTCCACTGGGCTGCTGCAGAGCAAAACAATCCCACTACCCACCCCAGAGAGGAGAGTAGCCCCACAGATGCTCAATCCTCTCCTCCTTGCTGACCCCCACTGCCCCAAGTCCGCTTTAAACCCGGTCGCCAGCATGGTTTGAGGTAAGGTGCTAGCACCACAGCCCTTGCACCACCAGGACGGCTCACTGTGATTTTCTTAATCTGTCCCAGACACTGATGTCCCACAGCAACCACGCTATTCTGTGCCGAAGTGTGAAAACACATTTCGACAGGATATGAAAAATGACAGCTGCTCTGTTCATAAGGAGTGTGGAAAATGTCAATGTTGAAAATCTGGAGTGAAAATATTACAGATTTGTGAAGTTATGAGTGTTTGTGGAAACTGTGCAACAGTCATTCTTTGATTTTTTTCACAAAATTTGCAACATAGGCTTTTTGATGGCCCACTCATGAACAGTGGCACTGTTGTTTCATGATAATTGTCCCAAAGGTGATTTCACACAGTGACTGCGAAATCACATTTTGGGACAAAATAACACCATGACAGTGACTGAATTCATGAAGAGGGGTCCCAATAACCCCATGTTGAAAATTTGTGCCAAAATTCCCAAAATGCCAGAGATATGCACCAAAGTTGGAAAAACCCTATTTATGCCATTATACAGCTTACAGCATTTCTTCAGTTCGTGGTCAGCTTTTGAAGAGTGCAGACATGTTCCTAGTCCACTCAAGATCACCGTGCTGAGCTCTGGAGGGTAAGTATGGGGTGGGTTGTGGTGGGGTGGGGAGGTGGGGTATGCAGTGGTGGGCACGGGTTGGGGAAGGGTGCAAACAGTGAGGACCATTTTCTACTTTACAGGGTAAAAAATAATAAACATTGCGGAAGGTTTATTCTTTAACAGGTACTTTTGGCATGCTAGTGTTGGCTCCCAGCATGCCACCTGCATGTCTTGAGGTGGGATAGGAGCCAATGGGGTTTGGGCACCCCATCGGCAAATAAAAGGTGTTGGGGGATGATGCTGAGGGATTGGCACCTCTCTTGGCAAACAACTGTCATGGGACATGATGCTGATGGGAATTGGGCTGTCCATCAGCAAATGAATTCAGGAGGGGGCATGATGATGCCAACAGGGGATTAGGCACCCCAGTGTCAGCTTTTCTGGGAGTGTGAGGCAGACAGCAAAGCCCTGCATGTCTGATTGAAATGTTACACCAGGAAGACGTCCTGCAATGAGGTGGCACTCCCTCATTGCAGCGGCTAAAACATTTTAAGTTGGTGGACACTTTGCACTGCTGTCATAGACAGCGTGCAATCATGCCATGGAGCCCAGCCCCAAAAGCAGTGGCGCCACTGGTTACAATATGACAGTGCCTCCAAAACCTGCTATTCTAAAGTTACATAACATGTTTCTTGTGCACGCACAAGACAACATAACAATTGCTGAATCATTTTGCCCACAAATGTTAAAACACATTTTGGTAGGGTTTGAGAAATGACAGCGTCACATTCATGAGGTGGTGTGAAAAATGCCTGTGTTGAAAAATTGAAGTGAAAATATTGCAGGTTACCACTGTTACAAGTGTGCCTTGAAAAACTGCAATGTAGACTCATAACTTATTGTTTCTCATATATTTACCCCAAATTTTCAACATAGCCTTCTTAGGACCCACATAGCCTTCTTATGAGCTCACCTCATGAAAAGGAGTAGAGAATATAACTAAATCCTGCCCAAAATGTGATTTTGTGCCACACAAGTGGAAAACACATTTTGGCCAGGATCTGAAAAATGACAGCTATCACATTCATGAAGTGTTGTGAAGAAATGGCTATGCTGAAAATTTGAAGTAAAAGTATTGAAAATTACTGATGTTATGAGCCTGGATTTGTAAATTTCAATGTAGGCTCATAACTTTGTTGTTTTTAATATTTTACCCCAAATTTTCAACATAGCTTTCTATGACCCAGCTCATGAACAAGGGTACAGAAAATTTCATCTCCTGCCTGAAAGGTGATTTCATGCAGCGACTGCAAAATCACCTTTCAGGACAAATTTGTCTAATTTCACCACAATTGTCTGAGGTGGGATTCCAAAAAGGCATGTTGAAAATTTGAAGCAAAAATATTCAAAATTACCAAATTATGATGACAAGTTCAGAACCTCATTGAAAACATTAAACAGCATACCTAATTTCCTCAGTTCACGGCCCAGCATTGAAGAGTGAAGACATATCTGTGGTCCAGGAAGGATTACGATGTTGGACCCCAGTAGGTAAGTAAGGATTGAGAGGGTGAGTGCTGAATAGGAGTGTGAGGTGGGGGCAGTAATGGCAGTGACAGCAACAGACATTGATGGATGGTTTTCTTTTGCAAGTTTATTAAAATAAATGATGAGGGACACTTCTTTATTTCAGGTAGCAACACTGGGGATTGGGCACCCCAGTATCAGTGTTATGTTTGGCAGCACCAGGTGGACTCCCCAGTATTGCAGAAGCAAAATTGGCAGGGTGGGGCTTAGCATCTGGCATGGGAGATTGGACACTGCTGTGCCAGAATATAAATAAGTGGGGTTTGGGTGGGGGGCAGTTACGACAGTGATATCAACTGACATCGATGAAAGGTTTTCTTTTGCAGTGTGTATTTAAAAAAACTATGAGGGATGCTTTTCTTATTTCAGGTGGAGACTCTGGGGATTGGGCACCGAGTGTCAGTATTATGTTTGGGCACTGGGGTCAGCTCCCAGTGTTGCAGAATCAATATGGACAGGGGTGGTTAGCAGCCAGCATTGGTATTGGGCACCCCTGCTGGAATATTAATATGAGCCAGCTGTGAGGGGACAGTTATGGTGGAGGCAGCAACAGACATCGATGGACCTTTTTCTCTTTCACAGGGCATAATAAAACAAACCTACAAGGAGGGTTTTCCAGCATGCTGATCATGACAGATCAGCTATGCTTGCAGGGTGGTGTTAGTAGATCAATGGAAAGAGATGCCCTATAATTGGGTCAGCTTCTCTTTGAACTACATAAAGTAGTACAGAGCACTGTCATAATCAGCCTGGCTGATGATTGGTGTGACACTAACGAGCACCTTGCAGACCACTCTGCAATGGATTGACAGTGTCATACCTCTTAAAATCCACTCTCCTAACAAAATGTTCGCTGCAAGTGCACATATAGTGAACATAAAAAGGGGTCCAGGTGCATGACAGGATTTCAAATGCATCACAAATGTTTGGTCCATGTTCGCCAGTGAGTGAAGTTCCTCACCTTCTATCTCTGTCTGCCTCCACCCTGAAAACCACAGGCATTACTTAGTCACTATATATATATATATATAAATATATGTATATACTACACTTTACTAGACCTTATAACTAAATGTTCTTCAGGTAACACAGATCAGCTACCACAGTTGGAAAAAGGAAAAACAAATGGCACAGTTTATGAACACTAGATAGAAACACTGAAAATTGCATATGGATATAAAGCTGTAATCTACACTTTGGGTAAGACTGTGACAGAATTTCTGATGCACTTCAACTAGAAATCATCATGTGAGCTGATTTATTGTTAATTCAGCTTGTAAAGGCAATATCTCAAATAAAGCACAGCTCAGTTGTTACTGTCATGATGCTTTTACCCACTGATTGTGGCTCAGACAGGGACTCTGCTTTTGCTTATGGCGTGCATGACAAAGTGCATGCACTTATTTTATATAAATTAGAAAGTACAGCTGAAGGGCATAAGTTAAAATCTCCTCTGTTCATGCACATCTGTCAGTACACATGGAAAAGGCTTATGTTATTTAAAGACCAGTGCTGTCTGTATTGAATGTGGCATGGGGAGTGTGGTAAGACAATTCATATTACTACAGCTCCTTAATATGCTGTAATACTTACACTTTTCTTTTGCATTCTTTGTGGACCTCTGCTGGTGCATCTGCTTTATCTGACAGTTTTATACCTGATCCTGTCAGCTCCACATCATCAATAAAATGATCCACTCGCCATCTGGTTAGTGATACAGGTGCAGATACAAATGCTAACTCCTGAGGAGAAAAGTATGAAGCAGCACGTTGTCTGCTGACAAGGCTGGTTGAAGGGAGTGAAGGAGAAAAGTACTTATGGTACATGATCAGTGCATAATGAAAAGCAAAGGCTGTTAATTGGATAATCCTGCTTGCCTTTGTAGAGTTTACTCTTGTCAGATAATTTTTGTCAGCAAAGGTCTCAGTCTGTTAGAGCCCTTTTGTAACATGAAAGCTGATTGCATGCACTCACTATACTATTTGTATTATTCGTTTACTTACCACCTCCATCAAAAACATTAAGGTGTGTTCTTCCTTTAATTTATGAGCTGAAATAGATTAGACATGCTGACCCCCCACACTAGTTTTACTGTGCTTGCCTTTTGTACAACATTTTAACAAAGTGCAGATAATACCTTTAGAATGAACCCTAGATGAAAGGTGTGTTGTGCATTAATAATGATCAGCTGGTTAGTGTCAGCCTTTTTCCAACCTTAATTTCTATTTGTTTCAATTACCTTTCTGGTTGACTGTGTAAAGGCCATGGTAAAATATGGCTATCATTAAAAAGAAATTTTAATGGCCTGACTTTGGCTGTCAGTGAGACATAGCTACAGGTTTTAACAATTTCATCTTCATATAGCTTCTCTTTTTTCTTTCTTTCAAGAATCAATCCACTTCCCATTCTTTCTCTTCCTCCTCTCCATCCCATTTTTTTTTTCTTTCATTGCCTTGGTTCCTGCCAGCAAGGCCAGGGCACTCTCTGTTGGCTCCGCCTACTCTCAGGTCTCAAAAGAAGAGTCCCTGCTTACCCTCTCTGCTCTGTTCTGTTGGTCCTCTGCCTCTATCAGTCCTGGTTAGGAGCTGCTTGAGAGGTTGCTGCACCCACCATTTGCTGTCCTGGGTCCTGCTAGGATTGTATCCTCCTGTTCCCTCCATTGTGGATCTCCTGAAGTCCTTCTTGGTCTCTCTCTCTCCAGTGATGCTTTGACTTTGACTAGCTGAACAGGAGTTCCATCGTGGCCAGGGGGTGTCTTGAAGTCTGTGCAGCTCAAGCTGTTCTCGGTTCACAAAACTCTGAAAAAAGGGCAGCAAATTTCATATTGGGACAATGTCACCTCCAGTTTCTTATTCCCTTATTCTGCTCTACTGTGTTTTATACTGTGCTAAACTGCTAATCTTCATAGGGGCATGGACAGGACATGATTAGGGGTTGATGGAGTGGCACTGCTTAGGTGGTACAGGTGCCATCATTGCAGTGAAACCCCCGACTTCGATGGTAATGTGACACTGCAAACTGATCGTCAGTCATTCCATCGATCAGGATTTTGCAGTGCCTGCCATTTTGCTGCCCCTGGGTGTTGCGCTGTTTCCTCACACCACCAACATGGAGGTGATTATATTATTCTTTAGGGGTGCAGAAGGCAAAGCCCTCAAACAGCAAAGATGTGCCCCAGTACTTTGCCGTGATTGCAGTTGGGTGGCACAACCGCCAGGCGATATGGTTGCCGCCTGCATTGTGTTGTCACTGTGGTGTCGGTTGATGGATTCATGTCAAACCGACTTGGTGGAATTGGTGGTACGTGCTGTTAAGTATTTGTGAACTATTAAAAATCTTATTTTACTTTATTAGCTGCTATGACATGCATGAGTGTATCACTGCATGCCAGCACCCTCAGGGAACCAAACAGGAACTGGATGAAAAGCTTGATCTGCCATTTGTGGTGGCACACCATGTAGGCTCATGTATGATGACATGGCATTACACCCACTACTGTCATTATCCAGAGTAAGTGGTGGCAACCAGTGAGTTCATGTGAAGGTCAGTGATGGGCCTAGGAGTGCCACCTGGTGGGCCGAAGCTGGAGAAAAGAGGAATGAAAAATTACACTTCAAATTAGTGAGTAATGTAAAGACGACTATTAGTTATTTGTAACTTTATTTCTACAGTTAATCATTTTACACTGGTACTGTGACATAGAAAGCAATATCTCTTGGGTCGCTGCTTGGTGCTGCATGGGATGTGCTGCTCCTTAGGCTGCCATGGGTGGCACCTCTGTGCTGCTGGTTGAGTTCAATGGTACTTGGTGCTGCTTTGTGCTGTGCTGTGTGCTGCCTCAGTTCTGATGGTAGGGATGCCACTCCTTTTCCTGCCAGTAATGTGTGCACCCCTGGTGCTGATAGTGAGTTGTGTGTTCCATGTTGTTGCCATTACAGTGCACTGCTTTGTGGTGCTGCAGCTTATATGATAAACTGAAAGAATATTCCAAGCCTATAAAAGGAAAAATAAAATACTGTTAACTAAGCAGGCAGATTGCTCTCTGTTGCTGTCATTAGGATGCATCACTTCTGTCAGTGGGGTGCAGGACTGTCTAGTGTAGCAGGTGGGGATACACTGCCTCTGGTGCTGCTAGTGGGGATGCACTGCTCTTATGTTTTGTTGGTGGAGGTTCTGCCCTTGTTGCTACAGGAGGGGAACATTGCTCCTTGAACTATCAGTGTGTGTGTGGGCTGTTCCTCAGGGCTTCTGCTTATTTTATAAAAGAAGGACACTTCAAGCCAGAAAAAAAAGAAAACAAATGTTACTTGGTGCTGTCAGGAGTATGCTACTCTTTGATAATGCTACTGGGGTGACGTGTTCCTTGGTGCTGCTGGGGGATGCTCTGCTCCTTGATGAGTGATGCCAGTGGGGCTGCCCTTGTGTTGCTGGTGGGGTATAATGTTACTTGTACTATCTCATGGGATCACATTAAGTGTTTGAATATATGGCTGTGTTGGCACAGAGCATAGTAACAATGCGCTTGTGCTGACACAGCCCCTGACTGAACATGGCCCACATCAGCAGAATGGAGAGAGAATATTCCAAACAAGACAGCACCAACACTCCAGAGAGCTATAATTAGACAAACCATGCTAATGAGCCCATTGGGCATATAAGGCACTAGGGGCCATTCGCATACCCGTTATGGACTCATTGGCATACTGCACAATCCTGTGGGGCTAAACCTACTCAATCATCACCAATCCCATGCAGTACTATTGAAATCACCTCTTAGTGATAAGTTACACCTGCCAACCCCTGAATGTCACCAGTGACTAACTGCAGCCACCCCATTGGTGAATAGTAGCCCCAACTCCAAAAGATTCACACTCAGAAATGCAATGCTCTCAAGTCAAAGTTCACAACAGCAATACTGATAATACAAGGATCTTGGTAGAATGCACAGAGGTGCATGAAATGTTGGTCAGTCTGTCCACTGCCTGTCTGTCTTTGATACCTCTGAGCTTTTAATAAACAGCTTGCACAGCTGAACTTTTGTAACATTTGATGTTCATTTCTGAGCTGGAGTTGCCCAGACTTTCAGCATTGCTGAATAGTGGCCCTCACCCACCTGATCACCACACCCTCAAAGGTGCAACTGGTCCCTTCCTAACTTACAGGCTCAGGAACATGCATCCCACACCACTGTGGCTCCCACTGACATCACTGCTGCTATAAGGCATTAGAAGGAGACTGCCACGCCCTCTGCTCATGACCTCAGCCGGACACCATTAAATGACAGGAGTGACTGTACATTTACTGTAGGCATGCTACCACACCCTGTCATTCAGATGGCAACCAGCCAAGGTGTTGAGCAGAGGTCTGTGGTCACTTCTTTAATGCCACATAGTGACATAGGTGTTGATGGGGCTAGTTGTTGAGTAGAGGGTCCTGAGTGGACAGTTTGAGAGTGGGTCATTTCACATTCAGTGGGGATGTGATGGGGTTGGGATATTTACACCAATGACATAGCTGTAGTTATATACCTATGTCATTGGTGAAAATTGTGAGTGGTGTCACTCACCCTCTATGGAGTGGGTTGCAATACTACTACATATCATTGGCAATGATCGGGGTGGTTACTTACCACCCATGCAGTGGTCTTGTAGTACTATATGGCATGGGCAGGGATTGGGAGATGGTACCTGGGGCTGACAGCTCCTACAGCCAGTCAACTGCCAGCAACTTACTGACAGGGATGGAGAGTTTGTGCATCATGTTGCACATGGATAAGGGTAGTGGTTTGGCAGCGCAGACAGAAACTGTTTAGCGCTGTCCAAATCTCTGCATATACCACTGTGCCTTGTATGCACGGGATGCCTCATTTGCATTAGCACAGGGGTATATTCGCAAAAAATACCACCAAGAGCTTAACCTGATTCAATATGTCAGTTTGCCTCTGTATATCCACCTCCCCACCACCCCGGGACAAGGTGGAAAGTAAGCAGAATTAGCTAGCCCTCCTTTCCTGATCAACAAAGACTAAATAAATATTCTGTGCATTCATAATTTCTGATCAGTGCCACTGAGGGCCTTTGAATATGGCCCACTTTCCATCAGCTTATGCTATTACTGGCTAGTGTGATGCGAAGATGGTTATTGCCACGCTTAATTTTTGAATATCTTGGCTATAGTATGAAAAAACTTTTTTATTTAGATCCAAATTTTTTCAGAAAGGAGAACATACTGTAGGTACTAAGGTGAGATCACCTTACATTCATTTCTAGTATAAAGTAAAACATAGAGCACTTAGAAAGATTAATCACAAGCCAGGGCACACATCCATCTTTTGCTCTGTTGAGAAACCTTTCCTGAGTTGCCAGTATAAAAAGTAGCCTTTACACATATTACAAAACAGAAACAAGAGTTAAACATTTTACAAAGACTTTGAAACATACCAACACAGACTGTAGAGCATGCAGTAATTCTTTGAAATGAATTCTGTTTTGTTTTTCTGTACTCAGTATTGACTGTTGAATCTATTGTTAAAGTGATACACTGTTTTACACTAGTCTGGGGCTGATATTCAAATGTTTGCATGGGCACTAACGGGTCTTTGCCCACTCAAACTGGGGTTGCACTGGATCCCTTTATTCAAAAGGGGCTGTTATGTGGAAATAGAGGGTAAGCACCCACGCAAAACATAATGCATATGTGCAGACAAGGGAGGTGTGGCCATGAATAGCCATGCTACCCCATATTCAGCAGCTTTGCACTGCACAAAGGGTTTAGCACAGTCCTTTTACACAGCACAAATACTGCCAAACAAAACCCTGACATAACTCTGGCAACCCTAGTGGCTGCCAGAGGTAATGCAGCTACCTAATCTGCTGGCCGGTGGGGAATCAGAACTTCCCTGTGGTCCCTGGCACTTCTCATTTTGTAAAATAATATATCCCTCATGCTAGTGGTCCCCTCAACTGATTGCTGGCCTGTTCTGTAACATAATATATCCAGGGGCTAGGTGGTTCCCCTCACACCTCTCTGGGTTGGCCACTTATTTACAGACAGGGAGCATGCCTCTTATTTACAGGATAGGTGATGCACACTGTCCTATAAATAAGAGGCATGTTCCTGCCTGTACATATGGTGGCTGGTCATGGAGATGTAGGAGGGCTGTGCCAGTCACCATATGCTCCTGTGGCACAACGGATAATGCTATGATGAGTGGGGGGTATGCCTGGTGCCTCTGGGGAAACAACTGTACACCAGGGAGGGTTTTTATATACTTTTGGGCTGGCAATCGAGGGGGGCACTGGCACTAGGGAGTCCTTTTCATCATGGAGGGGCTGACAATTGGAGAGAGGGCACCACTAGCACCAGGTATAATAATATTTATGCCTAGGCTTGAGATCAGAGGGAGGGAGACCACCAGCACCAGGGATAATAATATTTATGCTGGGGCTGGCGATCAGAATGAGGGGACCACTAGCACCAGGGATATATTTTATAGAACTGGCCAGCGATCAGCATGGGGAACCACTAGCACCAGGGATATCAACACATCTGGGATGGGGCAATTGAGGGGCAGCACTGTGCTTATCTGCCTCACTACCCATGCAAATGAGCCATAATGAGCATGCAAATGTCCCCTTAGCACCTTGCATGTCCAGTGGGCTCATTTGCATGGGTCCCTTTGTATATTGCAAATAGTGCTCCAGTGCTATCCATTCTTGTGGAGTACTTAAGAAGCCCTGTTGGAGCAGCATTAAGTTGCTTAGCATTGGGCCAATATGGTCATATATTCAGTCAGATAGCTGGTGTGCTATTTGACTGAATATAGCATCTTTGGGTACCCGGCAATTGCAAGACTAGCACAAATATTTGTGCTCTGCTTTCCATTTATTTGAATATCAGGCTCCAGGTGTTTAAAAAAACAGCCTAATTATTTTTAACATCAGTATGGCGTCACAGCATCAAATTGTATTTAGTAGTGGCTCGACTTCCTGAGCCACACTTCCGATGAAGCTTGGTGGAGCAAAGCTCTAGGCATTTAAGTTAAAGTCCAGGCTATGGTGTTGGGCAGTGATTAAGTATTTTCACATTTGCGTTATTTAACTACTGTAAATTTACAATTCACTGCTGCAATGGCTGCATTAAATAAATTTTGAACTTTACATCATCTATGGTACTTCAACTTCACTTTGTCCTATGAGTGCAAGGGATTGTGACTACTGTGACTGAAAATGTGTCCTTATAATCTGTAGGCAGGCATGCATTCTGAATATAGCTGGGCAATAGGTTTATTAACTATTGCCCACTGATATGAGGTATTGTCCATTGCCATGGTTAGACAATGCTATAGTACTGGCTCATTTTGGCCATTTGACCAGGTTTTGAAAATGAAAGAACAGCATTAGGATTAAAAGTTTAATAAAAGTGTATAATACATGCCCTTCTCTGTTAACCCAGCAAGAGAACATTTACTGAGTAAGGGCTCATTGAATTTATTATAGCAATGTCACTTAAACAGGTACAAAGCCAATCATTATGTTCTGTATGTGACATAAATAGTGTTTAGAACTTTTATTTTTAGAATTCACGTTTTATTAATTTCTCAAAAATAAAATGCATGTGCTTTATAATATTCAGGAAAATAAAAGAGAAAATTATACAAAGAGGAAAAGAAAATATTTCATAAAATTTTATAGAAATACATGAAGTGTGAGCAGAAAAGGACCTGTAGACCCATCTGCTCTGCCCTGCTTTCCTGCCTAACACTACACTGTGGAACTTACTTCATCACAGGTGTCCCTCCCTCCTCCTCCTTTTCCTCTGTTTATAATACCCATGAACTTATCCTGTGTATATTTGAAACTTCCCACTCTTCATGCCTACCACATTTTCTGTCAGGCTGTTCCAAGCATCTACCACCCTTTCTGTGAAGAATTATTTCCTAGCAACATTCTTAAAGTCCCTCCAAGTTTTATAATATGCCCTCATGTAGTGGTGTTCCTCCTTCTCCTTTGAAAGAGGCTCCCTGTACTATGTTCTCCCTTTGAGGTACTTATAGGTCTCAATCATGTCCCTCTCACCTCCTCCCTCCAGGGCATACACATCCAGCCTCACAGTCTCTTCTCATGTAGCTTCTAATGTAAACAGCACACCAGTTTAGTAGCCCTCCTCTGACTGCCTTTACCCTGCTGCTGTTGTTGCAGAGGTGCAGGCTCCAGAAATGGAGACAGATCTCAAGGTGGGGCCTCACCAGTGTGTCCTACAGAGGCAACACCACTTCCCTTCTCCTGCTAGAGATGCTGCAGGAAGTGTGTTCTCTGATGACTGGTCAAAGACCAGTATCCGTGCAACCTGGTCTGAGACCAGTTTAGTCTGAGACCAGTTGCTAAGCCACCTGGTCTGGGGTCAGTTTCATTGTTGTACAGAAGCTTTCTTTGTTGCACTTAGTTATTTTTCTGCACCATCTTTCTTAGTGTAGATTTACTATTACCAACTCCACGCCGCCATGGATCACCACACCAGTGAAATTTAGGGTCAAAGAATTTTAGGAGAAAGTGAGATTCAAACCCAGACTTTCAGGATCATAGCCTAGTGCACTAAGCACTGCACTATGCTGGCTGCTGCCTAGCAAGCCTGTGGCTATACATATATGTGACAATAACTGATCCCAGAGCAGTTCAGCTGGAAGAAGAAACTGGTCTCAGACCTGGTGACATGGAAACTGGTGTAAGACCAGGCAGTTCTGAAACTGGTCCTAGACCAGGTTGGTCCCAGACCAGGTTGTTCAGAAACTGGTCTCAGACCAGGCTGGTCCCAGACCAGTTATCAGGAGAACAATCTTCTTACACCACTCGAGATCCCCTTCCTATGCATCCCGCGTCCAACTCACCTTGCCTACTGACCTGTTGCACTGACCTGACACCTTAAGATCATCAACTATGATCACCTAAATGTCCTTCAGTTGCTTGGTAACGTAAGTTCCTCCCCGATTATGAATAAATGAAGTGGGGCCCCACAAAGAACTTTTTGTTGTCTGACTAGTGAAAATTTTAAAATAGCAATTACACTAACTTTACTTAATACTGAGTATGGAAGTTGTGAATAAAGGAATGCAAAGAAAAAGGACTTGATTAAATTATATAGAACATGCAATAAACAGGATCATTCTGTAACAAAGTGGGCTACACAGTGATTTTCAATGGGTTCCCTAGGAGTTAGAAGGAGATTAAATGGCTTTTGACAGTCTATAAAATTTTAAAATCTGATAACAGACATCCATTATATCAAAATCTACCCCTTGACCAGAATGTGGTCTTGAACTATGACACATGAAATAACACAAATGAGATATGGAGAAATTAGTAGAAATACTAGGTTTAGTAGACTGAAGTTCCATAAACATGAATGAGATATGGAGAATTAGTATGTGTTTTAATGCTCTTAACCGAGGGTGGAGTGAGTCGACTAGAGATTGGCAATCACGGATCTAGTACCGAAAAGCTATGACCATGACAGGAACATCAGCATGGCTGAGCCCCAGGAAGCAATGATCCCCAGCCAATGTGGTTTGCTTCGATATGAGGAAGGAAGTCCTAACATAAAGACACATGTCCACATGTGTTGTATTGTCCTATATTTTAAAAGGGCATATTTGCCAAAATGATGGAGCACCCAGATAAGCATGTGACCAAGCTTGGGGGTGGCTGGGGTGGAAGAAAAGTTGTCAGTAATTAGGGAAGTCCCCAGCACCTGTCTGAAGCAGAGGGCAGAAGAACAAACACAAGAAACCACTCTGTAAGTGCTGTAAGGAGAAATGGGTTTCTTCCAAAAATACTGTAAGACACAGTAGAAGGAGGATAGCACGGACTACCTGAATAAATTCAAAACAACTAGTAAGGAAGTAAAAAGGTTAAGGCTGGGGCAGACTTAAGAACAGTAGAGGGAGTCAGGATGGAGACAAGACGATTTTCAGTACATCTGAGAAAAAGGAGGAAGAAGGAACATATTGTCAAACCGAGACAAGGGATTAAGTGGTTGGAGGATAGTAGAGGGAAAGCAGAAGTATTGAACAAATACTTGCTTAGTATTCATGAAATAGAAGGACATATAAACACTACAGGGTAGGGTATTCAAATGAAGGAGGGGACTGCAGACTAGGTCTTTAAGGCACTTATGGCCATTAAGACAAATAAATCTCTGGGCCAGATGGTAAGCACCATGGGTGCTGATGAGCCAGCAGCCCAACTAGCAGATCTGTTTAGTAGCCCCTAGACAAAGGTGTGGTGTCAGGAGAGGGAGTAATGTGGAGGTAGTGCCTTGCATAAGAGTGGGAGTAGTGATGAACAGTATAACTACAGGCCAATCAACTTGACACCAGTCATTGGCAAGCTGGATGCAAACCATCCTTAAGGAAAGTTTGTTGAGTTTCTTCAGGCAAACGGGCTCCATGAAGACAAACAGCATGGGTGTGTGGTAGGGAGGTTATGCCAAACAACTTGATCAGTTTCTTTGACCGGTCACAAATGCATTGGATAAGGGCCAAACAGTAGACAGACTGTACCTGGATTTCAGCTAGGTCTTTGACTTGATCCCTCATAAGAGATTGATCAAGAATTTGAAGACCTCTGCTTGGAATAAACATGACTATGTAGGTGGAAAATTCATTAGGGGAACCAAGAGAGTGGTGGCTTGAGGGATATTTTGGGATGAGGGATGTCACTGAACCAGAATGGTACTACAGGGGTCAGTGCTTGGGCCAGTGCTGTTCAATGTTCATAAATGACATCTGCTGCTATTAAGGTCAATGTTTGTATATTCCTGTATGACTGAGCTGCGGAAAGGGAGAACACACAGGAGGTTTCAGGAACTTGAGGGATGACCTAGAAAGGCTAGACAGATGGTTAGATATATTGGCATCTGGGTTCACTGCAAAGAAGTGCAAAATAATGCACATGGGGAGAAAACAATAAAGTGGAGTACAAGCTGGGGAGTGACTGTCACTGAGTCTGAAAAGGAGAAAGACCTGGGATTGAAACTACTGGCACCCTGAAACCCTCTAAGATATGCAGTATGGCAAAAAGAAGGGCTAACATGATGCTGAGTTATATAAACAGAGGGTTCACTAGCAGAAGAAAATAGGTCACATTACCTTTGTATAGATCAATGGAGTGGCATCTATAGTATTACATATAGTTCAGGAACCCAAATCACAAAAAATAGATATTAAACAGCTAAAGGTGGTACAGAGAAGGGCCTCAAGAATTATTCAAGAGTAGCAAAGGCTCTCATATGAGCAGAGGCCGGAGAACCTGAATATTTACTCATGGGAAGAGAGAATGGAAAGGGATATGATAAATACCTTTAAGTACATTAAGGAACTAAAAAGGTAGATCCTGGTTAACATTTCAGGACCAGTGGAAAAATAAGAAACAGGAAGGAACACAGTTATAAACTGGATGAAGATAGGTTCTGGAAGGAGGTCAGGAGGCACTTCTTCATGGAGATAGTTGTGGCAGGGTGGAACAGGCTACCAGAAGAGATGGTATGCTAGAAAACTGTTGAAGGCTTCAAGATGGAGTGGATAAAGTTAAGGGAGGGTAAAAGTGTCAGGGATGGGGGTCAGAATGACATGTAAAGAAAGACAAATGGGATCTGCATCAGGCAGACTTGATACACTGAAAGGCCTTCTTCTGCTGGCAAAATTCTTATGTTCTTATGCCTTACCTTAGAAAAGGCTGAGTGTTGAACCAAGCGATAAACCAACCCTGAGTCTATTCCAAAAGGTTATTCCTAACAAACTAAATATTCTCACCCCATTTTGCTATACTGTGCCCATCTCAACTTATTTACTTATGGAATGGAGTGAGCTGGGGACAATGACTGCAAGGCACACCCCTGATGCCTGTCAGTGTCTGCAGGGTTGGGGTGATGTTAGGGTTGGAAATCCTAACACCACATTTCCTGCTTTTGTCACTTTAGTAAGAATCCTAACTAATGCATTAAAAAGTGTCTTGCAATGAATTTCCTTACTTTTCAGATAGTATAATCATATCCTTATTTGACATCCCTCCATAGATGCATATACTGTATATACAGTACATAGATGTGGAAGCACAGGACCCTCTGAGCCTTGCACAGTGATCAATTGTCAGCATAGCCATCTTATTATGCCACCTCATGTACCCCAGTAAAATAAAATTGTCAAATCCATGCCAATATGTAATTTCATGCATCTGCAACACTATTCTGTATCATAGGCTAAAACACATTTTGGGCAGGATTTGAAAATGACAACTGTGATGTACATCAGGTTGGGTATAACATGGCTATGTTGAAAATCTTGGGTGAAAATATTTTACATTTTAGATGTTAAGAGCGGGCATAGCACAATTGCAGTGAATGGTCACAACTTTGGCATTTTTTCATGTTTTGACCCCAAATTTTGAAAATATTCTTATTCTTATTATGACCCCACCTCACAAAACCCATAGGTGAAAAAGTTAAAATATGTGCTGAAATGACTCAGGTGTGAAAATACGTTTCAGACAGGATGTGAAAATGACACCTGTACTGTGGTGTGGAAAATGGATATGTTAAAAGTTTGGAGCCAAAATCTTTAAAATAATGATAGATTGATGAATATGGAGCAACTTCTCAGTGTGCTCAGTTTTCATTAGAGTGGCAACTGATGCAATTAGAGGTGTATCAGCATTAGAAACCACTGACTAGTTCCAACCAATGATGTCTCTAATTGTAGCATCTCGGTGGTACAAAGGTGGTCGCGTAAGGACCAAGCAGACAGAAAGAGAAACAAAAAGTGCAAGTACGAAAAAGATCAGCCGATGAGCAAATGTGGAATGAGAATAGTTACCCTTAATGTAACTACTGTAACTGCTTATACAATATAAGACTAAAAACGTTAGTAACTGAACACTAGTGAAAATAAAATCCAAACTAGTAAAACATAATATCTCTCTCCAGGGTCATTCAGTGTTTATGCACTTCATAAATATTGAACTTGTAGTAATAAAAAGGAAAACATTACATGTTTTACTGATGTAACCTTTGTTGAACCCTTTAAACTATCTGCTGCTGTTGATGACAGGTTTATTTTGTTCATATATTCTAATTAAAATACTCAAATATTTATGAAGAGCAGGAACCATAGTACTAACAGAATTAGATTTATCTGACAAATGCATAGAAAAGTATGTTCAGAAGTTTCTGAAAACTATTTTAAATGTTTAATTATGTGAACAGAGTACTGTTAGCAATTTAAACCTGAATGGGTTGCTTCTCTTCCTACCCTTTCTTCCTTTCATCTCTCCATAACCTATGCCACTATAACCCGAGGTCTCTACTATAGTGTTTTGAGGAAACGCCATATCCATTCTTGATCCTCACATTGAACTAATTGTTCCTTGCCATCTTCCTAACATTTCTTCCCACATGACCTCCTTTAAACTGTTTTGTTTCTTGCCTTATATAAAGATGGTAGAATGATATCTGAGAGTACTGTATTTGCTTTCTGTGTCAGGGTCCAAACCTGATGCTAAACAAGACACTGTGGGACCAGTTCAGATGCATCAGAATTGGAAGAGCTGCTCTGTAATGTTCTGTGATTTTCTATCCCAGTACTCCATTAGTCACATGTTTTATAGGCTACATTATAGCAACCCCACCCTCATACTTACAATCTGCTGGAGACTGCTTATTTGTGGTGGCTGCCCTAGTGCTATGGAACTTTTGGCAACTGGTATCTGCTTTGCTATTCAATTAGATGTTTTCAAGTTCAACTGAAGTTCTAGGAGCTCTTGCTATCAGAGCAAGGAGGCAACAAACTGGGGTAGCTAAAACATTTTTAAACAGAGAGGTACCCTTCTGCTATATTGCTTGTCACTGATCGCATGGTTGGCACCAGAAGCAAGGACAGGTGCATCCAGAAAGTGGAGGAGAGGCATAAAAGAAATCTGACCCAAGTGTCCTATTGCTTTTTTTTTTTTTAAGTTATTTAACCAGGACTAGCACACTAGGCTGAAAGCTTTTTACAGAGTGCGACCTGGGAGCACAGGAAGTTAAGTGACTTGCTCAGTGTCACACAGTATGTAAGTGAAAGCTGGGGGTTCAAACCCAGGTCTGGTCTGTTGGATGTCACCAGATTTGCAGCTCTGAGCCTTAAACCACTGCACTATACTACCTTCCCTTGCTTGGTATGTCCCATTATGTGAGTGGCAAGAGTAGAAGGGTCATCCGCCTAAGGGACTTCTGCAGAGTGTACGCAGTAAGACAGCAGGATCACAGGTGGCTCTAAAGTCAATACAGGAATCTGAATTACAATTTGTAGTTGGCAAGGCAAGCAGTGTAATGGAACACAGAAACTCCCTATCTGATGCAGCTTAACATTACAGTTTGTAAGTGCATAGCTATGCAACTGTATAACTGTGTAAACTGTATTTTGGCAAACTCCCTACAATAAGGTGTTATAGATAGTGGCTAAAGGGGTTTCAGGCAAATAAAAGACAGAAAGGTTAGTATCAGGATGTTAATGCAGCAAAGACAGAAGTAGATAGTGTATAAAGGAAACAGCAGACAGGAAAGAGTACAGGTACAGCAGGGCTACAGTAGCTGCAGGGACTGTAGGTCTCTCATCTTCTGGGTTACTCTCTAGAGAAGGGGACACTGTCCCATACATAGGACATTTGTGGAGCTCAGGCACAGCTAGCAACAGCAAGAGGGAAGATATCCTTCTGTGACACCACTGAGCAGGTACCACAGACACCCTGCACACCCACTCTCCAAAGTCCACTGTCCCAGGGGCTGGAGGAGGTGGGGAGGTGGCAGGTCAAGTCACAAGGAGATTGTCCCAGCTCACCCTAATCCTAACAGCAATCCGTTGCACCACTGGAAGAGACATAGGTACCAGACTACTTCAGAGGAACTCCAAGCAGGTTAGGAAGAGTGAACAGGATGACTTTGTGGCACAAGTGGTGAGATCAGGAAGAAGACAGCAAGAAGCATACTAGTCAAAGGTGAAACTATGATTAGAAGGAGAAGAACATAGTAGTAGAAGATGGAAAGGAAGTGGTGGTTAGATGCCTTTCAGGTGCATCAGCCATCTGGGACATAGATAAGATAGGTAGGATGGTAAAGAAGGGGTAGCTGGAGCATGGGGTACTAATGCATCTGGCTACTAATGATCTTGCAGACCAGCCTAGTGAGACAGTGAAACACAGCTTTCAAAGTCTGGGGACACAATGAAGAAGCACTCAGCTTCCCTCTTCAGGACAACCTCAGCACCCGCCTCGACCGGGCGCCCATGGCAGTGATGCTGGCTCTGATCTCCAGCCAGCAGTGCTTGCTGCTCAGCCCGCCCACCCAGGAACAGGACAACTCGGAACCCACCTCTGACCGGGAGCTCTATGGCAGTGACTCTGATCTTCAGCCAGCAGTGCTTGCTGCTCAGCTCACCCACCCAGCAACAGGACAACCTCAGAACCCAACCCTGACCGGGTGCTCCACGGTAGCGAATCCAGCTCTGATGTCCAGTCAACAACAGTTGTTCCTCAGCCTGTCCAGCAACAGGACAACCCTGGAACCTGCCCCTGACTGGGTGCTCCATGGCAGCAACCCTGTTCTGATCTCCAGCTGGCAGCGCTTGCTCCTCAGCCCGCCTGCCCAGCAACAGTAACATGCATCTCTTCAGGAAGCCCAGCTCCGAGCCAAGAAACTCAATTGGCTCCCTCTCTTGGGCCAAGCGTCTCATTGGCTGAATTACTCTCTCCTGATTGGACCTCCTTTCTACTCCTGTTTTCAGCGCTTTTGGGCATGTATTTTAAACCGAAAGCATTTACAGTCAGAACTTTATTTTGGGGGATTTCTTTGTAATACTGTTATTGCTTGACTGTTTTATCCTGACTACTTAGAGCTGTTAATTTCTGGTGCTAATTGTTTTTGCCTGCAAACACTCTCTTGCTGCCCTTTCTGCAACTATCTCTCACACTTTCTCTCACTAAGCTGTCTCTACAACTGTTACCCTTCATCTCCCTTCCCCTAACCTGCTAAACTTGTTTGTTCTTCCTTTTCCTCTGTAGCCTTGGTGCCACTGCTCCTCAGCAACCCCTCCACTATTCTTACTTCTGCCTGCCTCTTCCCTTCTACTTTTCTTGCTTAATCCCACATGCTATAGTATTTTGCAGCCCAATCCCCTGATTACTCCCGGCCTTCTCCTGTGGCCTTTATTTTCGACCCACTCTCTTTTCTCATCTTTAGGACAACCTTGGAACCTTCCCCATACCAGGCACCCACAGTAGTGACTATGGCTCTGATCTCCAGCTCTCAGTGCTTGCTCCTCAGTCCGCCACCCAGCAACAGGTACGCTGCATCCCTTCAGGGAAACCTGGTTCCTGAGCTGAGAAACCCTACTGGCTGCCTCTCTTGAGCCAAGCTCCTCATTGACTGAATTACTCTCTCCTGGTTGGACCTCCTTTCTACTCCTGTTTTTAGTGCTTTTCAGCACATATTTTAAACCAATAGAGTTTACAGTCTGAACTGTATTTTGTCCCCCCACCCTTCCTGGCTTGATCTCTGTTAAATACACTCTCTCCGCCTCTTGGCACTGCCTCTACTCCTTTCTCTCTCTCCTCCCCATTGTCACCACCTTAGTCCTCCCTTAAAGTGACCCAACCACTTCTTTAAATGGCTTTCTACAAGCCTACCCCATTCTTCCTCCTTGCCTCTTACCTCCTCACATTGGCCCTCCTGGCCCTCTACCCTAACAGTATCTCCCAAACTCCACCAGCTCCACATGTCACTCAAGCAGTCTCCCTATCCTTATACAAACACCCACCCTGTAACCCATCTGCCCACCTCCCTTTGTCAATCCCGGCATCCTGCCTGCCCAGATTCTAACCCCTCATCACTCATCAGGGCTGTCAGACCAGCCCCTTAGCCATCCTGCACACCAGGAGACTAAAACCCCTGCCATACTCCTTCCTTCTTCTCATGCTACTCCTTGCTGGTGACATCGAACCTAATCCAGACTCCCAGATCAGTTGCCAACCACTAAGCTCCCACAAACGACTCTCTATTGCCCACATTAACATCCATAGCCTTCTGCCCAAAATTGACCAACTAACCTGCTGGATGACCAAGCACTCTCCTGACATCCTATGCTTGACTGAAACCATCTCTCTGCAAGGACCCCGACTCCTCCCTAAATCTCCAAAACTACACTCTGCTCAGACAGGATCGTGGCAAAAGAGGTGGAGGTGTAGCCATCTACACAAAGCAACCCTCTCATGCTCGGTCACTTTAAGGAAGCTCACTCAAGTTCCCACAAAGTCCTCCTGGCCCAACTCACCCTCCCTGCCTCTCTCCTCTATTTATAGGGTACATTATGCATCACCCTGACTTGCTCACAACTCTCTAAGCTCCATCATTGCTACCATTCCTGACATAACCTCCAAAGGGAACAGGTTCTGCTAGGTGACTTCAACCTGGATTGGCTCACCCTCCTCAAAGGCCTATATTTCCAAAATAGAGTCCCTTAATCTCACTAAACTGCTAAATGAAGCTTCCCACTATATCTCACACTCCAAACCACACCCTACTAGACTGGATCCTCACTTCCCATCGACACAGGGTAACCTCTTCTAGCATCCTTGCAAATGCACTAGGTGACCACTGCATTACTTACTGTATCAGAAAACTGTATCAGAAAACACATGCCCAAGTTTGCTTCCAAGTACATTAATACTGGTCCCTGCACATGGTGGACACTGAACTCCTGCTAACTAGTCTTAGTCACACTGACTGGTGCCATATGTATTCTGCCCCTAATGTCAATTCTGCCCTCCAGCTTCCTGCACACATTCACAAAGATCTGGGACTCCTATAACCCTCAGAAAACCTCAGAGTAAAAATCACCACCATCAATGAATCTCTGCTTCCATCCTTGCCAAATGCAAGGTCTGTCTTCAAATCCCACCCTAATCCTATAAACAGGTCGGCATAAAACACCCTCTGTAATGTTGTACTAAGGCCTGTACTAAGGCCATAAGGCCATAAGACAGGCAAAGTGGATTACTTCAAATCACAGCTGACCAGCTTGTTACCAACCCCAGCAGCATTACTGAAACCCTAAACAGATGTTTCACATCTTGCATCCTGCCTCATGGCCCCCCACCTAAAACTGCTGCTCCCCACCACCCCTATCACAACTACTTCAAATTCTCATCTGTCTCTGAACAAGAGGTCCTCATTGCTCTCTGCTCATTAAATACCAGTAAATCCAGCCTAGAATGGATCCACCCCAAGCTCCTGCAGATCTCTGCTCCTGCAATCATGAAGCCCCTCACCCATTTACTCAACTTCTTCTTCTCTACAGGCACGGTCCCTCAGGCCTGAAAAGTAATTTCCGTTATTCCTCTCCAACAAAGGTGGTGACACATCTGTGCCTGGTAACTACAGGCTGATCTCACTCCTTCCATCTCTTGCCAAGCTGCAGGGATCCCTCGCCCACCTGGCTATCAGGATATCTCAATGCAAACAATCTCCTATCCCCCACCATTAAGGTTTTAGAAAACAGCATTCCACTATCTCCTAGCTCCTGTGCATCACTAACCACATCCACACTGCCTCTGACCAGTGGTGGCCCCAGCTTCTATTGATTACCAGGGCACTGAGTGGGGACTACAGTTGGCAGCCAGGGCACCTATAGAAACTGGAATGGAAAGCAGGCATGTATAATCATGCACACCTGTCTCTTGATGTATTTTAACAAATGATGTATGTTATGTTTCTGAAATAAAATGCCATTCACATTTTAGTTTTTACAGGGGTTGCCTTGCTTCTCCTGGTTGGGGATGGCCCTGCTTTTTCTGGCAGGAGAAGCAGGGCTACTCAGTCAGGAGAACTAGGGCCACACCGTCGAACCAAGAGAAGTAGGGCCATCCCCTCAGGTCCAGAAAAGGCAGGGCCCTCCCTCCCCAGAGCCAGAAGAAGAAGTGGGGCCACCCCCAAGCCAGAAGAAGCAAGGCCATGCTTTCTGAGCCAGAAGAAGCAGGGACACCCCATCCTCAGCCAGGAAAAGCAGGACCATCCCCTGAGCCAGGAGAAGCAAGGCCATTCCCTGAAAGGCACATGCAGTCAAGACCCTGTCTCTCTGGTTCTGCAAGTAGCTCTTCTTGGATGTTGTCGCTGCTGGCTGGACTTTTACTCCAGGGACTGTTTCTGTACCGCAGCTACTGGCTGGGTACGGTGACTAGCACCTGCTGCTTTTCCCATTACTGACCTGACTGTGCTCTAGTCTTCTGTGAAAAAGCACAACAGAGTCAGTACAGCACTTTTAAGGTTGGCTATACTGCTGGGTATGGAGTGGGGGGGGGTCTTCTGTACTGCAGCCTGCAAGCAATGCCAGTAAGTTCTAGTTTTGTTGGGTGCCAATGACTGGGAGGCTCTTGATTCAGGGAGGTGACAGGTGAGACAGCATCTGATTTTTTGTACTACTCACGGCAGTCCACAGACTTGCCGGCAGCAGCAGTGTGTGATCCTATGGTGCCTTCAATCCTGGACCGGTGCTAACTCTGCTTGCTTGGCAGATGACTACTGTGGTGTGTCTAAAACACCTGGAGGGTGGGATGGGACTGTGCAAGCTAGCATGGACCTGAGTGGACTGACCACCAGAATAGTTGTCTGTTAGGAGCAGAGGTGGCAAAATGCAGATGGAGCTCTCTTGGCGGTAGCACAGCAAAGTGATTGCATTGGTGTGCTAAACTTTGATGCAGTGCATCTGTGTCACAGCTGCAGAAGTCTGACTCTGATCACAAACTAACAGAAACAGGGCCAGGGACTGTATCCACAGAAATTTAAGTGCACACAGCCCATGGGAGGAGTCGGTGGTCAGTGTGTAGGCGGTGGTGGGTGGCTAGGCACCAGAGCTGGATATGAAGATTTGGGACCTGGGTGCAGCTGAGGTATCAAATAAGTAAGTTTTAAGCTGCAACTTGCAGCACTGCAGCAGGACTCAGAGCACTGGGGCACAAACGAGGTGCAGCATTTTTGACGGATCCGCGTGCCCTGGTGTAGAGCCACCTATGCCTCTGACCAAGGCCTGCTAACTGCTGCTGTGTTTCTCAACCTGGCCAAGACCTTCAATTCCATGTCCCACCCTCTCCTCCTATCAAAACTAGAAGCAGCTGGCCTAGCTCCATCACAGTACAGTAGTTTAACTCCTACCTTTCCAACAGATCGCAGATACTCAGAATCACTGATATCTCATCCACTCCTCCCCATCCTAGCAGGCATACCATAAGGCTCTGTTCTTGGTCCCATCCTCTTCTCCTCTTCATAAACAACCTTCCCTCCTCCTGCACAAAATCCAACATACTCATGTGTGTGGATAACACTATTCTCTTTACCTCAGGCCCATCAACCCGCAAGTCCAAGCTACTCCAATATGATTTCAATAATATTCAGCAATGGTTCAGACAAAACCACCTCAAATTAAACACTTCCAAACTGTGTCTATGATCTTGGCACTGCCTAGAAACTTAGCAGATCCTCCCCTTGCCATCACCTCTCTTGATGGTACTTTCTAGACCAGGTCACTAAATACAAATACCTTGGTGTCTGGCTTGATCCCCACCTATCCTACTCATCTCACATAGATGCAACTGTCACCACACTTCACCCCAAGCTAGGTATGCTTTATCGGCACCAAGACTGTCTCCTCTCCCTGCCAGATGTCAAATCATAACTAAAATGATCCTCCCCATCTTCAATTACATGGATGTGGTCTACTGTACTGCCACTGTTACCACCCTATCCAAGCTTGATATCCATCTAAACTCCTTTTGCTGCTTCACGACCAAATCACCCTCAGAACCCATCGCAGTGACCTTTACTGTCTCCTAAGATTAACCCTGCTGTCCTGTATATACCAGTGGAATAGAAATTGGTAAATAAAGAGATGTACCATGCCACCCATGTATACCAAATCTTATCCAAATCTCTTCAACGGTTACAGAGCAGCACAACGAAACTCCAGCTAATGCAAAAGCTGAAAATACATTTTGGCACTTCCTTGCAAAAACGTATGCAGACAAGTCAAATAGAAATTGTTAATCCACAGAAGTACCACAGTATACCAAGTATTACAAAAGTCACACAACCATTTAACAGTTGTAAAGTTATAATCACACAAGGAATGTGACGCTACACAAATGCAAACAGTAATGCCAACGGTGATGCAAACAGAAACAATAATGCAAACAGTTACAGAAATGAAAAGCAAATGTTAATGATAGTACAAACACAAATGGTAACACAAGTGGAAATGCAAATGGTAACGGTAATGGTGACACAAGCGTAAACAGTAAGTCAAATGTTAACGGTAATGTAAACACAAGTACAAAGGCAAACACAAACAGTAACAGTAACGTAAATGCAAATGCTAATGGTAACGCTAACAGTGATGTAAATGGAAGTGCAACACAAACCAAGTTATAAACAAGTGCAAATGCAAATGGAAACGGTAACGGTAATGCAAACAGAAACGCTTAACGATAATGGTAATGGTGATGCAAATGTAAATGCAAACAGAAACACAAATGCAAGTATAAATGCAAATGCTAACGTGAACGGTGAAGCAAAAGGAAACGGTATCACAAACGGTAACATAAACACAAGCGCAAACACTAATGGTAACAGTAACGGAAATGCGAACTCAAATGGTAATGCAAACGGTAACAGTTACGCAAATGCAAATGGTAATGCAAAGGGTGATGTAAAGGGAACAGTAATGCAAATGCAAACGTAAACAGTAACGCAAATGGCAATGGAAATGCAAGCGAAACATAAACGCAATGTTAGCAGTAACAGTAACACTAACACACATGCTTTTTGTCCCAAAAAGTGTATTCAGAAGCACAGTGAATAAAGAATGTGGCCATAATAATGGCCCTTGTACCAGAAAATGATGACTTGGAATACTAAATTGCTTATATCTCAGGAACCGTCTGACGTGAAAAAAATTAGAATCTTATATTATTTATGACTTTCCAGGCTAGTTTTGTACTTAGCCCCTAGTGGGAGAATAAGCATTTTCCTACAAAAGTCTGTATCTCAAGCCATTTTCAAGATACAGGCCCCGAAAGGTATGGTGGATACTGTAAAGTTATCCTTTGAGAAAAATCGCCAAATTCAGAGTGCCATAACTTTGCAGCCCTGTAATATATTGTCACCAAACCACCAAAAGGTACATCTGTGGAATCTTGGCTTTCTCCCTGCAAATTTCAGCCCAGAAGACCAAACCATTCTTTTGCAGCAGGGTGGCAAAGATTCACTATTGTTTTGAGCATAGTGCTCTAAAGCACTTTCACAAATCACGACACTTTAAAAGAAATCACTTAAAAGTTTCACATTAATAAAAGTACTTATGCATACGACTTTTACAAAAATTTTAGAAACATATTTCTGGGTGTTTTACCCAAAAAATACATGCCCAGCATCCTCAGGGCTCGACTAGGTGAACACAACAAGAATTGTGTCCCTACAGGGTCACAAATTTAAATGGCAAGCATTTTTCTGACCACCAACTGAAATAAATGGCTGAATCATGAAAGTAAAAGGTCATTTGCGACAGTAAAACTGTATTTGCAACACTTTCAAATATTTTGTCAACTTTTCAATAGACTATAATGGGAATAATTTATTTTTGAATAACTTTTGAACCATTTAATATTTTTAATGAATTCTTCAAAAGGCACATTAGGGACACTGGCTGCATGTTCTCTGAAGGTTTCAGCCCAATCAAGCAAACAGTGTGGGCTGTAGGCACGAGCAAAGAAATGCGCAAAACCCATAATTCATGAGTTTTTGGCACTCTGTAGCTCTGCAACTGTACATCCAACCCTAATGAAACTTGGCAGATCCAGAGATCTATGGTACCAGACCAAGCACTACTAATGCTCATAGTCATAGTTACCATTTGTTGTTTTTAAACTTGTTTCAGATTCTGTATTATGCTGCTGGCATTTAATTCTGAAATACATATCTTAAATGATTACCTTTATTTCTTTCAAACACAACAGAACATATAATTAAATCATTTTAAAGGCTTCTATTAGAAGTGGATTCCCACAACAAAACAGCCCGACTTCATTAGTGTGCTTCTCCTCTTAAATTGAAAACACTTGTGTATTTTTTATAGTGCCTTATATAATGATTAAACTTATTCCATGCCATGCCATATATTTAAATTCATGTGCAAGTCTCAGATCATCAATTCACTTAACTCCACGTTATAATTATGCTTAATTCTTATAAAATTATTGAGGTTCCTTCTGTCTGCATTTTTTCCAAATCCTTCTCTACTTAGGCATAATGACTGGGTCCTGGCAGTACTGGGGTATGCCATGTATAGACGGAGAGGGAAAGAAAAGTAGAAACAGGTTGCTGCCTGTGTCAGTAAAGGATGTGTCTATCAGTGGAGGGGATGTGGAGAGAGAATTGCTGTGGGTACAGCTCATGACAGCACTAAGTAAGAAGTTGCACATGTTGATAGTCTATAGATCACCAGAACAGGGGAACAAGGGCCATAGTAAACTAGGAGGAAAACAGAGAAGGATGCCACAAAGGGGTGATAGTGTGGGTGAGTATCTACACCTGCCATACATTAGATTGTGATGGTTCAGCAGCCAAAAACTCTAAAAGTCAGGTCCTGCTAGATATATTAAATAACCACCTACTGAGGCAGCTGGTCAAGGAACCCGCAAGGCAGGCTGCTATTCTCACCATGATGTTCATCAACTTGGAAATGGTAGGCTGAGTGCTGGTTAAGGAATCTCTGTAGTCCAGTGACTATAGCCCCATGTAGTTCAAACTGGTCCTGGGTACCAGTGTACCTTGTTAAAGGCTGAGGCTCTGGATTTCTGATGAATGGACCTTTAGCTAATTCCCTCATTAGCCCAGGATAAGTTGGTTGGAGTGGAATAAATCAGCAGGGGTGGCGGAGAGGTGGGAGGTAATAAAAGGGGCCATTCTCGAGGTAAGAAAATCATGCTAGGGAATGGTTACCAAGAGAAAAGGCACAAGAGACCAATCTTGTTCTCTAAGAATGTCAGTGAGGCAGTGTGGGTGAAAACAGGTCTTTGTCAAATACAGAAAGAAATGGGGAATGAGGACTGGAGTGAATACCAAGTAAGGTGAGGCAGGACAGAAAAGCAGACTTGGATGCAAAAGGAGACACAGAGCTGCATACAGCAGAGGGTCAGTGGAGGGAAAACAGATTTACAGATACATTAGCGAAAAGGAAGATTACAGGGGAAGCACAAGGCTGACAGAGGGAGCAGGGTAATAAGGAGGACAAGCAGGAGGCGGATATACTAAACAACTACTTCTGCTCAGTATTCACATGGAGCGTGGGTGAGTCTTGCCAGAAGGAGGCATAAAGACTACTGCAAGAGGATCCCAGAAACAGAGCAGGTGGTAATTGCATGAGAAAGGCTCAGAAAAGAACTTGTAGCCCTGAAAATTGATAAGGCTCCAGGACATTATGAGATGCACCTCAAGGGTGCTCATGGAACTGGCATCAGAACTTACTGAACACCTGACAGGGCTATTCTGTAGCTCACTACAGTGACAGGTGGATCCAAAAGATTGGAGGGTAAAGGACATGGTTCTTGCTCCATAAGGGAGGAGACAAGGACAAACTGAATAACAATAGGACCATCAGTCTTACCTCCATTGTAGTCAAACTGATGGAGACAGTAGTAAAGGATGATCTAGTGAACTACCTGGAGAGATATATGCTCCAGGATAATAAGCAGCATGGGTCCTGGCAGGAAGGTCTTGACAGACCAACCTGGTAGTATTTTATTGGGTAACTATGGCAGTTTACAAGGGACTATCAGTGAATCTACTGTACTTCGACTCCAGCAAGGCATTCGACTCGGTGCCACACAGAAGGTTGCAGAAGATGTTATGGGATCTTGGAGCAGAACAGGCCACACCTGAGTATACTTGCACTGCTATTCCAACTTTTGGAGTCCTCAGCTAAGGAAGGACAAAGACAATCTGGAGATGGAGCAGCATATGGTAATGAAAATGATCCCAGGCCAGCAGGGAAGATCCTGTGAAGATTGGCGTGGGGCACTCAATATGTACTTGATGTAGACCAGACTAGACAGAGGCAATATGATAGAGACCTACACGTTCTGAGAGGATTGAACAAGGTATACTGTGAGGAACTATTCAAAAGGAATAGTGGAGCTGGAGTACAGGGACATGAGTGGAAACTGATTTGGGGGATCCAGGAGGGACCTGAGGAAGCTTTATTTCACCAAGAGAGTGACAACTTAACTGGTGGGTTCCAAAACATTAACGGTTTCAATCACAATAGAAGGAAACCAAAATGGTTAAATAAAAGCCTCATTAAGTTAATAAAGAAGAACAACAAAACATATGGACAATATATCAAAATAAAACAGAATCAAATTGGTCAAAATTTAAAGAAATTCAAAAATTGCAAAAATAAAATAAACAAAGTAAAAAAGAATACAAGCATACTTAGCAAAAACTGCCTCAAAGTCTAATGGTAAGCAGTTCTTTAGTTATATTAGTTCTCTAAAAAGAGTAACGGAGAATTAACTACAATTACAGTTAATAATCGATTTCAGATCCTGTTGAAATTGCAAATTCATTTAATAATTATTTCTGTTCCATATATCTGAACAAACTGTACAAAATATTCAAACTGAGTTTATGATGACTGAAGGAATCATAAATTCTCTAAAGAAGAAATTATAAAGGAAATTGAAAACATGAAAGATCACAGTGCCCCTGGATTAGATAACATAACTTCCACCATGCTTAAACTTATGAAGAATAACATCTGGCTACCATTAAAATTACTTTATGAAAATCATCGAACATCGGAGTTTACCCAACGAATGGAAAATATCTAGGGTTACACTGATCCACAAAGGTCAAAGTAAAATCTCTGTCTTCAATTACAGGCCTATGAGCCTTATGTCAATTCTGTGAAAATATTGGAAACATTAATAAAAGACAGAATTAATCAACATATTAATAAAGATCCATTGTTTGACCAAAATCAGCATGGCTTTAAAAAGGATACTTTGTGCTACCAATTTTGATTAGTTTCTACAATCATGTAACCAAATGGTGGACAACGGTATCCCTGTAGATGTATTGTTGTTTGATCTGAGTATGGCTCTTGATCTAGTCCCACATTGGGCAATACATCAAAAATTGCAAAGTATAAAATTGATAATTACATCATAATGTGAATAGATGACTGGCTTCAGGACAGATCTCAGATAGTGTCATTACGAGGTCATAAATCCACTGAAGGCCAGGTAACAAGAGAGTACCACAGGGATCAGTAATCAGACCCTTCATTTTTCACATTTTTATGGTGGATATGGATGATAATGTAAGTAATATTATTATGAAATATGCAGACGACACCAAAATTCTCTGGCCCTGCAACTACATTGAAAAATCTGAGACCATACAAATGATATCAGTTCATTAAACATATGGGTAAATAAATGGGGATGCGACTTAACACCGACAAATGCTGTGTTTTACATATTGGCTGACACAACCCACATTATATTTATTATCTAGATGGGGTACCGATCCAAAATAAACCACTGAAAAAGATTTAGGCTTTATCTGGGATGGAAAACCACCGAGATTTAACCGAACAAACTTTGATCACATTGGAAGAAAGGGGATTCGGACTCCCTGGTTCAAAGAGCAGCCTCTGGGCTTTCGAAATGCAGCCCTACCGAGCTGTCACTCAGCGGGCGGTGGGGTGGCAGGCAGGTGGGAGTGCTGCAGCCCGCTGGCTGGCGGGGGAGTGGGGCGGTGGGGCTCAGTGGGTGGGTGGGGAGTGGTACACTAGACCACCAGGGTAGTAGGGGTATTGTATGAGTTACAGATGCCTGCAATCGGCAGCATGGTCCACTGGCCCACCAGGGATATTGGGTGTGGGGGTATTATACCAATGCCCACGATTGGCACATAGAGGTCCACTGGACCACCAGGGATATTGGACATGGGGGTACTATACTGATGCCCGCGATTGGGCACATAGAGTCCACTGGACCACCAGGGATATTGGACGGGGGTTTCTTTACACGAATGACCGCAATCGGGCTGCGAGGCGTCGTCCCCGACGGCTTGCTGCCTGGCAGGGTGCCAGGTGCAAGTCATCGGATCGGTGCACCTGCATGCTAATGGCATGCAAATGGAGCCATAATGAGATGCAATAGCCGCCTGTGCACCTTGCATAAATTATGGCCCCATTTGCATGTACCCTTTTGAATATCGCAGGTGCTGTGCATGGCACAATGGCACTTGCACTAGTGCATCTCCATGCTCCACTCTGGCCACTTGTGCTGGTGCAGTGCCACTCGCCATGCACAGTGGGTGGCCAGGTGCGATATTCAAAGCTGCTGCACCATAGTGCAGCTCGCTGAATATCGCCCAGGCCACACCCCTGCGCAACAAAGTTGAGCTGCGCCCAGGCTTGCGCCACAGCCTGGAGCAGTTTGAATATCCAGGCCAATACCTTTAAAGATGCCCATAGTTCTTTAATACAAATTAAAATCCTACATCTTTGGTATAGAACCCCCTGCGCTTCAACGAATGGGCATATTAAATAATAATAATTGCTGGCGCTGCAATTTGGCCAGCTGGGATCTACTTCATATTTTGTGGTCTTGCACTCCCATTAATAAGCTCTGGCATAAAGTCTGTTTACTTGCTTCCAGAGTAACAGGACAAAAGCTACTCTTTGACCCCAAGCTATTCTTTCTAGGCATCCTGATCCCCAATCTCTCTCTTACATGCACATTTTAGATGGCTAAACATACTTTCTTCTGGTCAGACGCCTGATTCTTATGAAATGGAAATCAACTCTGGTGCCTTCTCTTTCAGATGTTCTTCAAAACCTTGCTCAGTATGCCTCTGTAGACTGATTATCTCATGTTACTCATAACCGACTCACTGTATATGACAGATGTTGGCAGGATTACTTCAAGTACATTGAATCTAGTTCTTCTAGACCCTAATTCTTAGGATATTTAGCCCTCCTTCTTATTTTGCTCTCAGATTAGGTTTTCTTGAAACTTTTGTGCACAGATCTCTCCTCTTTTTCCCTTCTTCCCTGTTTTCTCCCTCTCTCCTTCCCTTCTTCCTTGCTTTTTTTCTCTTTCTTTCCTTGCACACTTTTCTCTTATCTTCACCTCTCCATTACTGAACATTGTTCATATTACCACATTTATCACTTTTGCAATTTACTGAATGCCTTGCCATAGCCTGCCCTAGCATGTATTTCCTAATGGTTCACAGTAGTAGCCACAGACATTGACACCTATTTCCAGATATTTCATGAAATTTCTAAAGAATTTCTTTGCTGCCCCTACTGTGGGAATGCAAAAGCAGGAGATTTCTAGAAATATCACAGACATTTTGGGAAATAGCTGGCAATATCTGTGGCTACTATTGTATTTCTGATCCTATAATACCCTATTGATTGTAACCTTCTGCTCTCCACTTACATCCTGTCTAGGTTTGTGTTTTATTATCAATACATGTATATAAGGCTTCTCCAATATTTTTACCCTAAATACTGTGTTTTGTTAAGTGATATTTTATACCTTACATGGAGGATAGTCTTCTATTGTATTAGATGTGTGTTTCTTATATACTGAATTTCAATAAAAAGATAACGTGAAAAATATTTAGAATATTAATCAAGAACAAATTAAACTTCAAAGAACAACAAAGTTTCATCATTGCCAAAGCAAATAGAGTAATAATGGTGTTCAAAATAAATATCAGGTGTAGAGAAACTGAGGTATTAATGCCACTGTACCTTTCTTATGTGAGGCCTATCTTAGATTATGGAACTCAAATATGGTCCCCATATAAAAATGGAAATCAATAAATTGGAAAAGGTACAAAGAAGATACACAAATCAATAACTTCACTAAAAGAATATTCTTACATAGACAGACTAGATAATTTAGGACTCCATAGCTTGGAGGTCAGAAGACAGAGAAGGATATCCTATTCTTCTTGATATACTAACCAATCCTTTATTGATGATGGATCTGGATATTGAATAGCGGAATGACCAACTTAACATCAGGGGACACCCACTACAGATTAAGCCTGAGAGATTCAAAACCAAAAATAGAAAGTAATTTTACACCCTACTTAACACCATCCCATTGGAATAGACTTCCTATCGAGTTGTTTCATGTATCACTAAAGAAAACTTTAAAACAAGTCTCAATAAATGTATCTCTACACAGGGATTAGGAATATTACAACTTGTCCTAACAGGAGCTATTATGCTACGCCTTTTTGCTTCTACAGAACTTAGAAAACTTAGCGAACACAGCTGGACAGAGTTAAGTGCTTACTCATGGGTAGAAGTAAGGCAGAGAATGGGAGGGTGGAAATGTGGACAAAACCCTGTATAAACAACATATTTGGGGTATGATGGAGGACTACAAACAGACTGGATGGACCTATGGTGTTTTTCTGCCACCATTGCCTGTGTTTCTATTTTGTCTAGGAACTAATTATTTTTGTGGGAAAAACAAGCAAAAAATCCAGCACTCACCACTAAAATGAAGCAAAACACATCTCACAGTTATTATTCTATGACAGATTTACTGAGGTGCCAAGTAAAACAACAAACATGCCCTTGATGCATTTCAGATGACACTACTTTCTCAAAAGGCATGTCAAATTTAAAATCAGATCGCTTTTTATATACATACTAGTGCGATGTCATCAATTCACATCACTCTGGAAAGCAGTAACATACAAAAGTACAATATTTAAAAAACAATGTAATAAACACACATAGTAAATTAATACAGCATTCAATAACTTAAAAACAGAGGAACACATTCTAAAATCAGACAGAAGAAAGTAGTCCATGTGCAGGGTTTATTTCTTTAAGCATTACACCAGGAAAGACATACTGAACCTATATTAACTCATTTCCAGATATGTCCTGGGGGAAGGGAAGAGGGAGATATAGGCATAGCATAGTATATACAGTGTAATACAATGTGACAATAGATTTGCTAGTACATTAGCAGTATATACAATATTTATAAACATATGCAGATAAGACACAATGCAGTAACTTAGTCCAGGGACAGGATGAGTGTGGGTGGATAAGGAGGCGGTAGGAAGGGCACGAGAAGGAGAGGGGAGTAAGGAGAGAGAGGAGAGGAAAGTGAAACTTTGGGTCAGGGTTTTAGGGGCAATAGCAGGAGGGGTGGTTTAAAAGTGCATAGAGAGGTTAGTGAATTTTAGTGGAAGCAAAGTGAATCGGTAGGAAGAGAGTTCTAAAGATTGGAAAAGTAGAACAAGAAAGTAGCTTTTCCAACATGGGAATTACAAGAGGGGGGGCAGGAGGGAACAATAGTGAGGGTTACAGAGGGAGTAGTGGGGTAGGTGAGAGAGAGAGTTCAAATAGGGATGGAGGGAAGGGAGCCAGAACATGGAAGTGAAGGCACAGTGGGTCAGTCAGCGATCTTTGAAGGGAGGGAGAGAGCATAGTAAAGAGTACAGGTTTCACAACTTTAAGCTAGAAAGTCAGTTGTCCCAATACGTGCCTGGAAAGAAAGTCAGAAACACATATTAGGTATAGATTGTATATATCAGTATTCCCCATCAGAAAGTTATGTCTTAATACTTTCTTAGCTTATATATATGGATCATAATTTGGTGTGGAGTATACTAAAATCTAGGTGATACTTGTCTTTTTTTTTAACCAGGAGAGACACACTAATCTGAAAGCTTGTTTACAGGTACGATCTGGGAGCACAAGGAAGTTAAGGACTTGTTTAGGGTCACACAGTATGCAGGTGGGGTTGTGGGATTCAAACCCAGGTTTCCAGATTTGCAGTTCAGAGCCTTAAACCACTCGCTATATTGCCTCCTAAGTGATCCTTGTCTATGCATCAGATTTCCTATTAGCTTCGTTCTGGGTCACTGCTACAGGAACCGATGTAAATAACTATGTAAGCAGGCATTTCAATGTTTATTCAACAATTTCTCTTTCTGCATTATAATAACTAAGGAAAAGAAGCAGGCATTAGAGAATTTACAGAACAATGCATCTACTGTAATTAATCCTGCTGATGGGGAGCGAGGGGTCGTCATTCAGAACATCAGTAACTATATAAACAAATACAATGACTTTCCTTCCAGGCACATATTGGGACACCTGATTTGCTCTCCTGAAGTTGTGAATCTTATGTGGGTTCACTGCACTGTTTTAAATGTACTTTTGTATGTTTCTGCTTTTTGCAAGTGATGTGTACTGATGACATCACACTAAGATGTGTATAAAATGACCTGATTTTAAATATGACATGCATTTTGAGAAAGGAGTATCATCCATAACGCGTCAAGACATGTTTGTTGTTTTACTTGGCACCTCAATAAATTTTATGCAGCATAATAACTGCAAGCTGCATTTTGCTTCATTTTGGTGGTGAGTGCTGGATTTTTTGCTTGTTTGTTGACTATTTTATCCTGAGCACCCAAGCCCAATGTGATTCCTTTTGCTTCTATATTTGTGTGAGGAGTTGATTGGGGAGACAGCAGAGGCTGGTAGTAAACAGATTGATTTACATCAGGATAGAGGGAAGTTTGGCTCTGTGGAAGGGATCTATGGTTTCTAATGATGTGTTATGGTTTGAAAGTTATTTGTCTACACAACACAAAGTGTGATGCTGCAAGATGTAATAGGCTCATTTTTCAAAGCTGGGGAAAGATGCAAGATGCCTGCATCAGACATAAATGATACAAGTGGTATCTTGTGTTAAAAGATGTGGCATTCCCAATTTTTGAATATGGTCTGAGTCAAAAGGGAGCCACTGCTCCAGCCTTGTAGCCTACATCAGGGTGCACAAGGTTGCAAGGGGCTTGCACCATAGCAGGGCTGCAACATCCCCTTTTTGGGATTTTGTAAGTCCCCACCATGGACACAGCAGGGGACTCCACTTAGAGCATCCAGGAGGTGGTCTAAGTGCCCCCCATCAATGCGGGACCATGCTGCCATTATGGGGACCTGCCAGGAGGGGTCGGGAGAGACAGAGCATGGGTAGGGTGCCCTGAGGGCATGTAGTAGATGGAGCAAGTGCATCTTTTGATGCCAACATAACATTTACAGTGCTATTGGATTTGTTAATATGTATGCATCTTTCTGTACCCCCATGTTTTCATCCCTGTGCACCACTAATACAGTGTACCTACGGTACTTAATGTCTGGCAGTGGCCCTCACAACCCCCTGGACCAGAACATGCCCCAGACAACCCTTAGTCAATAGGTTGCCCAGCTGGTGGGTTGCCATCTCTCCCACAGCTGCCACAAGCCCATTTGTGGCTTGCAGCATTCCTCTCTTGTGTGCATGTTGAGATCCTTCCGCTTCTCCTCATAGGGCATTTTGTACAAATTCTGCATCATTTTTGTTACCATCCTTTGGATCATCTCCACTCTGTCTGTGTTCTTTCTGAGTTGCAGTAAAAACTGAATACAGTACTCAAGCTGGGGTTTCACCAGCACACAATACAGTGGCAAACTCATCTACCTCCTTGTGCTTGAGATACCTCTCCTTGTATGTCCCAGCATCCCACTAGCCATAACCATTGCTTTGTCACACTTCCCTGTTCCCTTGAGGTCCTCAGATATGATAATCCCAGGCCCCTTTCCTCTCTGTGACTGTCGGTACTCTCCCCAACATCCTTTACTCAGCCGCTTGGTTCCTATGCCAGAGGTGCATGATTTTACACTTTCTGGTATTTGACCTCAACTGCCATGCTTTTGACCACTCCTTGAGTTTCCTAAGATCCCTGTAAATTCTCTTTACCCCTCCTGAATATCCACACTATTACAAAAAGGCAAACCTTCCCTTCCAGTTTTTCTGCAATGTACCCTATGAAGACATTGAAGAGGAATGGTCCCAGTGCTGAACATGGTGGTACCCTTTGGTCACTCTTCATTAGAGTGATGCTGTTAACCACCACCACCTTTCTCCTATCTGTTAACCAGTTTCTAACCCAATTTACCACTTTGGATCCCAGGTCTGGCTGTGCACCTTCTTTATCAGCCTCCTGTGCAGCACAGTGTTGAAGGCCTTGCTAAAGTCCAAATAGGCATTGTTCACTGCCTCCCAAATCTAATTCCTCGGTCACCTAGACAAAGAAATCTATTAGAGTTGTTTGGCATGCCACCCTCCCCGGTGAATCAGTGATGCTTGTGGTCTTGCAACCCATGGAATTCAAGGTACTCTACCAGTGTTTCCTTTACCAGGGTTTCCATTAATTTTACCACCACTGAAGTAAGCCTCCTCTCTGCGTGATTTCTTATGTAGAAGGACCTCGTCAACCTTCTCCAGTCCTCATGTCTGTCTCCAGTGATCTATTAAGCAAGGCAGATAGTGGGTCAGCTAGCACCTTCCTGAGTTACTTTAGTACCATGGGGTGTATCCCATCTTCATACTGAGGTTCATACTGCGATCAAAATAGAAAACTGAAGGCAATATGCCCATGATGTTTTCCATCCAATAGCCCTTATCTGTGAGTAGCACTACTTGTTTAGCAGCCACTTATCAAGTTTGCTCTTAAAGGCCATCTTGCTTTTACTAATGATTATTTCCAAGGGTAGGGTATTCCAAGCTCCTATCACTCTTTGTGAATAGTAATATGTCTGGTTATTAGTGTTATACTTGAATCTGTTTAATTGAAGAGGATGCCCCTAGTTTCTATCTGGTTCTGTTTGTAAACAAAATCCACTTCGTAAACAAGTAGGGGTCATTCATGACATCCCACAACAGCAACAGGTCCCTCTATATCTTCTTTGTTCTAATGACATTAAGTGTAATGCCTCAAGATGGGTTTGGTATTCCATGTGATTAAGTCCATGGATTTGTTTATTGAACCTTCTTTGTATTCTTTTAATGTACAGTATGTTTTTTGTGAGGTGTCCAGAACTGTGAGCAATAGTTCCCATGTGGCTGAAGTAAGTTCTATAAAGGGGAGAATTACCTTTGCAACCCTGGAGGCTATAATTCTTTTATATTCCATGTAATTCTATGAGCTTTGTCTATAACTTTGTTAGCTTGTTTGGAAGCGCTTAGGTCTTCTGTGATTACAATTCCAAGAACTTTTCCATTACTGTATTGGTTAATGGAATGTTTCCTAAACTATATTGATTTTTTTAGCCTAAATACGTAATTTTGCACTTTTCTGCATTTAGTGTCATGCCTCAGGTTAAGCGTCCAGGTGATGATATTCTGCAGATCTTTTCAAAATGTACTAATATTTTCAACAGTTTTGCATTTTCCTCTAGATTGAGATCATCTGCAAATTTTATGTTATCACTAATTATGTTGTCTGTTAAGTCTGCCACAAAAACCTGAAAAATGTAGGGGTCCAACAATGACCACTGAGGGACCTCACTTGTAACTGTGGATGTTTCAGAGTGTTCGCCATTTATGACCACTCTGTGTTCTTTCCTCAAGCCAGTTTTGGATCCAGTTAATATAGTGTGGATTAACCTTTCTTTTTGCTAATTTTGCAGCTATGTGTTCATGAGGTACTTTATCAAAAGCTTTGCTGGAATCGTGAAGATGATATCAAAAGTGTTTTACATTCTAGATGTTTACTAATTTGTTCAAAAAGCAAAGAAGGTTTGTTACACTCGATCTGCCTCTCACAAAATCATGCGAGCTATCAATGTTTCCCAACTGCAGTTCAATCCTGTCTTTATAATGCCCTCCAGTACCTTTCCAATTAGAGATATCAGGCTGATAGGCCTATCAATCTCTGCTTTGAATTTATTTCCTTTTTAAAGATAGGTGTGATATTTGTGGTTCTTGAGTCCTTTGGTACAACACCAGAGTTTACACTCTCTTCAGGAAGTTTTTCTAAGGGGTAAAGTATCTGTTTTGATATTAATTTAATCATTTTGCCCGTGATGTTATCATGACCAGGTGAACAGTCCTTTTTATTTTGTTGATCTTTTGCTTATTTCATCTTCACTAATCCTGAAAAATCACCCTCAGGTATTTCTGAATTACTATGTCTTGTGGGTTTAGAGTAGACACTGCAAAAGTAGGTACTTAGAATGGTCGCCATATTTTCAGGTTCACTGTGGCCTTATCTTTACATTGAAATGTTCCTACTTTGCAGGTTGAAGTTTTAATGAGTTTATGTACCCATAGAAACATTTGGAATTATTTTGGTAGCACTTTTGGCTAGATTTATTTCAGTCAGCCTTTTAGTTTTATGTATTTCTGTTTTACATTTTTATTTCAAGTTTTTATATTTGTCCCAGAACAATGATGTGTGTATTTGTATTATTTATAAGCTCTCTGTTTTTGCCTTAAAAGTTTCTTAATTTTGCAACTTAACCACTTTGGTCTATATTTGTTATTGTTGATATTTTTTTTGTATTTAGGTATGTATTTGTTAGATAGTGTAAGTATATGATTTTTAAATTATTCCACATATTTTGGCATCACAGTCATCCAATAGGTTATCCCAATCTGTATTTTGAAGTGTATTATTCATTTTGATTAGGTTTGCCTTTTTATAATCGTAGAAGACACTGTTGTTAGGTTGTATATTGTGGGAGAAATTTATATCCTGAGTTACCACATTGTGATCACTAGTACCGGAGGAGACCCCACCCTACAATTTTTGATTGCTGAACCCACCATACCTAACACTATATCCCAGACGTTTTCACGCCTTATTTATTTTGTTACATACTGGTTTAGCATAAGCTGCTCAGTGGCTTCCAAAAAGTTTATATCTTCCATATTCATATCCCTAAAATATTGTCTCCACTTCTTGACATGCATGGCCTAGTTCACTAATGATGCATGTTGTGTCTTCTAAACTAACATCAGGTGATCTATACCTAGGCCTACAATAAATGAGCTGATCCCATAGCCCTGTCCCCTTCAGGGCTTCAAGACTTCTTCAGGTCTCCCCTTAAAATAGACATGTGTCCACCCCCCAATTCATACTTCTCCCATGTGGCCTATCCTCCCTCTACTGTGAAAAACTGAGCAGAAGTACCTGTTTAGGATGTCATCTTTTTCTTGCTCTTCAGTGCAGTCTCCCCTTCGCTGTAATTAATCCTCACTATTTCTCCTTTGCCTTTCTCTTCCCACTAATGTATCTGAAGAAAGTCTTATCCCTTTAGCGACCATTTTGTCAGTCCTTTTCTCTGTCTGCACCTTTGTTTCCTCTCAGCCCAGCCTGCTTACTTCTGCTTTACTTGATGTACCTCCCTGCCCTGCTCTCTCTGCATTTTCTCATACTTCTTGAATGACACTTTTTTCCTTCACCACATTTGCCACTTCCTTAGAGAACAATATTCTTCTTTACTCATTTTCTTTACTGTGGGTGCTTTAACGATGTCATCCCATATTTTTCCCCACTGTGCCTCTGCCACTCCCTGGCAATCATGCCTCCATGAGGCCATTTCTGAGGCAGTCTGCATTTCTTTAAAATCTGCCCTTCTTAATATCAAGACCTCATCCTCTTGTGGCTTGCCTCTGCTCCCATCTTCATGTTGAACCACCCTGTACAGTGATCACTGATGCCTAGGTGGATGCCCTCTGTGATGTCTGCAGTGCTGTTCCTGTTTGTAAACACCAAGTCCAGCACTGTTCTGTCCCTAGTGGTTATTTGACTGGCTGCTGGAAAAAGCCCCATGTATAGAATCAAGCATGGACCTGTTATTTGTGAAAGTGGCATTTGGAAGGTTCCACTCCACATCTGAGAAATTAAAGCTACCTACCAGCAGCACCTCCACCTTACTTACCATTCTGATTATGGCTTTCTCAACTGTCTTATCTAACATCTCACCCTGTGCTGGAGTTTGTACACTATCCTGATACAGATAGCAGACCCAGAGCATGTCTCCAGGATGCCCACTGCACCTCCAGTTCCTCCTTTTTTTGTTGCCCCCATCCCTCTTTGCTTTGACCCCCATGTAATACAACCCCTCTTCCCTACCCCTGTCTCTTCCTGAACAGAGAGTAGCCCAGTATGGCCATGTGCCATACCAGGGTAGTTCTTTAGCTGATGTTCCATTAAAGGCTTTTTAAATGAAGTTTTGGGCTTACCCATAGGTATCACTAGTCCAGATATACCCATGCTTAAATCATTCCTGTCTTAAATCAAGGTAGAAAACATTTCATGGAACCTTTAGATAGAAATTGATGTCACATTTTGGCAAGCATTATAAAGGTTCCAACTGAAAAAGGCCCTTATGCCTATCATATACTGTACCTTTCTAATTCTGCCTGTTTAATGTGAGATATGGCTCTTCATTCCTCCTCCTCAACCACCTCACCTTTTACAACATTTTTACCAGTCCCAGGTATCTGTCCCACCCATGTTTGAACCTCTCCCTACTAATGTCACACAGACCCTCTCAGTAGCTTATTCCACCCCTCCAGCACTCTTTCTATGAAGAAATACTCCAGAATTCCCACTCCAGCTTTATGTGGTTACACCTGGTGCTTGTATTGTCACCAGTTTGAGCAGTTCCCATTATCGACCTTGTTTACCCTGCTGAGGTATTCATATGCCTCAGTAATGTCTCCTCTCCTCTTGCCTCTAGCACGGCATACGTTTGCATCCCTCAATCTCTGCATGAGTCATTCCCTGTTGCCCCTGGATCATCCAGCTTACAATCCTCTGCAAAGCTCCACATTGTCACTGTCCTGAAATTTCTTCAAATGTTGTGGTGAGGATGGCCCACTGATCTATACAGTGGCAGAATCACATCTGTTCTTACTGCTCATCCCTCTTTTACGCACTCAAAGCATCCTATTTACCCTTCTCCCAGACCTGTTGCATTGAATGGTTTTCTCAGACTGTCAAAATTATTACCTCCAGGTCCCTCTCTCAGTTTCCACTACGACTGCCCCCATTCTGTATACAGTTTTCATATTTTTACCCCTATATAGACTACCTTTCACTTATTGGCATTACAATTTAACTGCCATATGTTTGACCACTCTCTAATATTCCCATCCCTTTCTTCATAATTCTGACTCCATCCTTACTCCCCACCCAGCCACAAATCTTAGCATCATCCACAAGGAGGCTTATCTTTTCCTGTATCCCTACGTTGATATTGCAAAGGTGTTTAAAAGGACTGGCCAAAGACTGATTGCTATGCCACACCCCTTGTGACTCTCCTGACCCAAGAATGTTCCATATTAATTACTACCTTCCGGTTCTGCCATTCAACCACATTCCTATCGATTTTGTGTCTTTGTATTTTATTTGTATTTATTTATTTCTCCAGGAAAAAGCTCCTTAGCTACATAGATACAGAGAATGTGTTGACAGATAAGGACCTCCTGGTCCATCTAGTTTGCCCATTTGTTTTCTACCTTACTTACACTCAATGCTGTAGTTGGTCTGCAGCTGTCCCTCCTCCTTTCTTGTTTCTAGTATTCCCATGTGTCTGTCCATGCATTTTGAATTTCTACAGTTTTTTCCCCATCACCCCTGCAGGGAGACTATTCTAAGCATCCACCATCCTTTCTGTGAAAAAGTACTTCCTCACATTGCCCCTAACTCTACCCCTTTCCAACTTCAAGTCATGCCCACTAGTTCTAGTGCACTGTCTTTTCCAAAATCTGCTCCCTCCTGTACCTTATTTATCCTTTTTAGGTATTTGAATGTCTCTAGCATGTCCTCCTTCTGTCTCCTCATTTCCAGAGAATACATATTGGGGTCTTTCAGCCTCTCTTCATCTGACTTCTGGTGCAGCACTTGTACCATTTTGTAGCCCTTCTCTGGACAGCCCCACCTTGTCTATGTCTTCCTGGGATAAGGACTCCAAACTGGACACTGTACTCTAGATGAGGTCTTACCAATGATCTGTTCAGTGGCATCACCACCTCCTTTTTCTGCTGGTGACTCCTCTCCCAATAACACCTAACATGCTGCTGGTGCTTCTTACTGCCTTTTCACACTGACCAGTCACTTTAAGGTCCACAGATATAATCATTACCAGATCCCTATCCTGCTTTGTGGCTGACAATCCCCCCAACATATTGAGTATTCTTCTCGGGTTCCTGTGGCCTATGCATATTTTTACATGTTTTGCATTGAATTTCAGCTGCCATCCATTTGACCATTCTTCCAGCCTGCTCAGGTCCCTTCTTATTTTCTCCACTGCCCCTTGGTATATCAACTCTATTGCAGATCTTTGTATTATCTGCAAAGAGGCACACCTTCCCATCCAGTCCTTCTGCAATGTCACTTATGAAGACATTAAAGAGGACTGGGCCCAGCACTGAGCCTTGAGGCACCTCGCATGACACCTCCTCTCAGTAGACTGAACTCTGCTCACTATTACCTTTGTGTTCTACCGTCAACCAATTTCTAACCCAGTTTACCACTCTGATCCAACTCCTAGGCAGTTCAACTAGTTTACTAGCTTTCCTCTGTGGGACAGTAGTTAAGGCTTTACTTAAAATCCAGGTAAGCCTCATCTACTGCCCTTCCTGATCTATGTCACCCATCACCCAGTCGAAGAATTCTGTTATATTTGTTTGGCAAGACCTGCCTGCCATGAAATCATGCTGCCTTGGGACCTGCTGCCCACTGTATTCAAGGTGTGCCACAATCTTACCTTTGAGTAATGATTCCATCAACTTTTCCACCACTAAGATTAGACTGACTGGCCTATAGTTAACTGCCTCCTCTCTACTTCTCCTCTTATGGAAAGAGACAACATCTGCCCTTTTCCAGTCTGCTGGCACCACCCTGTTTCTAATGATTTGTTGAACAGGGCCATCAGTGGTGCACTAGCACCTTTCTCAGTTCTTTAGAATTCTGGGGTGTATTCCATCCTGTCCCATTGCCTTGTCTACTTTCAGTTTTCCTAGTTCCCACTACTGTGAATGGACTTGTAGCAATATCTTCCCCTTGGTGCATCTTTCACCTAGCTTTGGACCCTCCCTTCTTTTTCGTTATGAATACTGAACAAAATATTTGTTCAGGATTTCTGCTTTTTCCTGGTCCCCCTCTGCCCCTTCTCCTTTTTAGTCTCACAATTAGAGATGCGAAATTGGAAAATGTTGCCTAGCAAAATATTTCATGTAATTCTCATTATGCAAAATTTTCACCTAGTCAAAACATATTTTTGCCTCTAATTTTGCTTTTTGTGTAATGCTAATTTCACCCAAATTTGTTCTTTGTAGGGCGAAATTTCGTCGTTGTCCTTAATTTCTCCAATGTTTTTCAATTTCACAGTGAAATTGCAATGCATTTTGCGAGATAGCTGAAATATCATATGCAGCCAGTTTCCTGCACAGTATATTGTCCATTGAGTCAGAGAGCAGTTCAGTGTGGTGCATCACAGCCAATAAACTCTTCAGAAACCTCTTAATTTGTGATTTTTGAGAGTTAATTGCTCCCAAAATCTTAGTTGGGTTCCTAATGCTGCTAGTGAACCTTTTCTTGTTTTGGTATGTTTGGATAATACTTAGTTAAACTTAGGTAGTGTTTTCAGTTTTCTCTGTGTCTGTGTCTATGAGGAGTTGAGGAGTTGAGTAGGGAGAGTCGACCGGTGGTGTGTCTGTGTGTGTGTGAAAGCAGAGCAGGCTAGTTCCTAATATTTGACAGATTTCACAAGTTGTGAGTGAGTTTCTGTAATTTATTTGTAAGTCTTAATATTTCTGTTGGTGTGCTACTTATTTGTACTATTTTTCTTGTATATTGACCCTTTGGGGTAACTTTATCTGAACAGTTACTCATTCTCTGGTTCTGTTCCTATTTCCTTTGCTTAATCACTTGTGCTTTATTTTTTATTGGAAGTACTTGTGTACATTGACCACGTGACATGTTCATATGCAGGTGCACTGCATTGTTGAATAGCTCACAGAAATTAAAATTGTGATCTATCCTCTGCATTGCAGTGTTCCTGTTTTTCAATTTAATTTGCTTGACATATTAACCCTTTCCTTCCTCTTACACCACTGTGTTTACTACCTGACCCTATTATATATGGGGTCATGTTAGGCAGTGGCAGCACCACAGTTAGGACTGAAAATCATTTGAAATGGTGCAGAAAACAGCAGATTAGTGTCCTGATGGTGGATGTGAACCATATAACTGCATGTCTGACACCTGATTTCTGGATGAATGTACTGTAACATGTTTTGGACATCTGGGCCATGTTAGGCAGTGGCAACACAATGATTAGACCTTAAACCATTGGTAAACAGTGTGTCAAACAACATGTTTTGATCCAGGTGAAAGCCATGCAACATATTGCAGCATATTATTATTAGACAGAAGGGGCAGCTCAGAGGTAATTTAAAGAAGAATTTTTTCACAGAGAGGGTGTGGATGCATGGAGCGGCCTTCGGAGGAAGGTTGTGGAGTCAAAAACAGTGGTGGAATTCAAGCATGCATGGGACAGTCATAAGGCAATTTAGGGGTGGGGTAGAAGAAGTAGGCTGCTGGTTAACTAGGATCTGCAGCTTATCCAATAGGTAGGGAATGGCAGACTGGTGGCTAGGTCCTTATCTGTCGTCAAAATCTATGTTTCTATGTTACAGCATGTCTGACACCTGATTTAGGTCTGAATTTACTGTAAAATATTTTGGGAAACATTTATGGACTTGTGGGGCATGTTAGGCAGTGCACCACCTGTGAGACCTGAAAATAATTAGAAATGGTACAGAAAACAGCAGATTTGGGTCCTTCTTATGGTGGATGTGAACCATGTAACTGCATGTGACACCTGATTTCTGTCTGAATGAAATGTAACATTTTCTGGGAAACATTTCAGGAATTCTGGAGGATCATGAGGGCAAGGGAAACAGCACTGAGCGGGATAACTAATAGAGAGAGAACAAGAAAAGGACTGAATTCTATAGGGAGCATAAGACAGAAACAAACAACAGCAATGGTCAATAAAATTATTTTACATACAAAATAAAGAATCAAGAGGACTTAAGGAATGGATGTAGATTAAAGAGGATAGAATAGCTTTTTTGGTTTTTTTTTTTTTATGGGGAGGCATACAAACAACAGAATGGAAGATGGAAAAAAATGAAACAAAATAGACAAATTAATTTGTGCTGTCACATTAAGTGCCAGTGGACTGCCACAGAGTTCTGACAGGATGCACATGATTTTATCAACATCACACTGCAATTTAGAAATCCCCACCCCACCCCAGGCATCACAAAATTCCTGTCTGAAATCGATTAACTCTTGTCAGACACGCTGGAGTGCAAACAGGACAGCGGATAAGTCCATATGTGTCACTGGCACTGCTGGCAAGGCAGGGCTGCCTGTGCTGCTGGCTTTGAACAGGAGGGCCCTGGAGGCATCTTGATGTTACTGACTGCTGCTGTTATCTGGTAAGGTGACAACGCCGAGGATGTTTAACTGGTCCAGCCATGCCTCCCTCTTGCTCAGCCCCTTCAGTGCTTATACCTGTCTGCCCCACAGCTGCACTTGATGATGCTGCCACCTCCACAATTTGAAGTACTATTGCAGCAGGTGGTGGTGGACCATGTGGCTATGCTGGCCGGTTGTCCCAAAGTATGATCCACACTTTCCTCCATGCATTTCATGCCCACATAGATTGCAGGTGACCACTGGTCACCAACTAATATTAGTAGAAAATTCTAGACAGGAGAACTTTGGGGATGATGGAGCCATGGGGGTGACGAGATAATGACCCAGACACTGACTCCTCCAGCTGCTCGGAGGAGGCATTGTCTCTGCTGCCTGGTGGAGAAAGAGTATCCTCCTGGTGCTGGGGAAGGGCACTGTCTCCAACAGCTGCTGGTGAGGGGCACAGTTTGCCTCTGGGTGCTAGTGCTGGAGCAAAAGCCTCTGCTGTGGCATTTCATTTGTGATGGTTAGTTGAAATGCATGTACAGGTGCCCCACTGTCTTCACCCTTCTCCATTATGTCCACAATCCACAAACACCACCAATTCAAACAAACAAACAAAACAAAGAAGCAGAGATCGGGACTCAGAGAGAGCCATGGGGAGGATCGCACACACACACTCACACACACACACACAAACACAATCACCAGGTACTATAATATGAACTATGACAAAGACAAACAAGAAAACATTAGAAACAAATAGCACAAATTAAGCAATTTAGGTGTAAAGTGCACTGTGCAGTCACAGGGAGTATGAACACTGCCTGCTTCCTCAAGATATATAGCACAGGAAATGAACCACTCACTTATTGCCTTTTCAGACTAAACCATGTGACCACCAGCACAGCGAAATGCCCAGCTCCACCTAATTTTACCTTTAGATGCACAGGCGAAATTGGTGGGGAAATTTAGCTGAAAGGCCATAATTTTCGCTAAATGTTTCACTAGGCAAAATTGGTGATTTCACCATGATTTTGACGGTGAAATTAAATTTCACTGCATCTCTGCTCACAATCCCACCCCTGCTGTTTCTCTTGTCTCTGATGTATCTAAAAAGATCTTGTCTCCATTCTTTATTGCTCTGCTATTTTCTCTTTTGTTTGTGCTTTGGTTTTTCTGACTACCTTCCCCACTTCTTTTAGCATTTCCAGATGCTTTCCTCTGTCCTCCTCCTCTGTATTTCTTTGTACTTTCTGAATGCTAATCTTTTTCCCTTACCCTTCCTGCCACCTCTTTGGAGAAACAGAGTGGTTTACTCTTCATCTTTGTTTTCCGTATTTCCCTAGTTCACAGGCTCATGTCTTCTGTTATAGCACCTTATAAGTCATGTGTAGCATAAGGAAAACTAAGCATACAGAGAACAAATATAGGATTGTGAAATTTAGTAATAGTAGAAGTAGAGTTTATTTACTTAAGGCCAACCCCATTGCCACTCCCTAGACCAGTGTTCGAGTTCAGTTAGATCCTCTCTAAGTGTCTGCCTCTTTTCCTCATTGTCCACCTTTGCACAAATCTTAGTGTAGTCCATAAAAGGCTGATCTTACTCTTGACCTCCTATGCAATGTCTCCAATGAAGACATTGAACAAAACAGGGCCCAGCACTAGATCCTGTGGTACCCACTCAATTACTGGCCTTGGCTTGAATGTCTTCCCTTTACAACTACCCTCTGTTGTCTACCCTACAATTAGCTCTCAACCCACCACACCAGTTTTTCCCCTCCCCCATGTCCCTCAGTTTGCTCATTAACCTCCTGTGTGACATTGAGTTGAAAGCATTGCTGAAGTCCAGATACAGGACATCCACAGCATGGCATTCGCAACCGCCCTGGTGACCCAGTCGAAGTAGTCAATCAGGTTTGTTTGTCAAGATCTTCCGTGACAATCCCATGCTGTCTCTCATCCTGCAGACCATTGCTATCAAGGAAGGTTATCAACTCTCCTTCAGAATGGTCTCCATTAACTTCCCCACTATGGAAGTCAAGCTCACCAGTCTGCAGTTACCCAGTTGGTCCATGGGTCCACTCTTGTGAAGGGCACCACGTGAGCCATCCTCCAATCTCTGGGTACATTCCCTGTCCCTAAGGAGGTGTTGAATAGGTCTCTCAGAGGGCCTGCCAACACCTCTGCCAGTTCCTTCAGGACCCTTGAGTGTCACAGGTCTGGTCCTGGTGCCTTGTTCACCCACAAGGCTTCAAGGCCATTCAGAAATCTATCCTCTTGGATGACCCCATCTGCTATCTCTGCCCTCTCCACCTTGCCCCCTTTCCCTGTGATATTGGGTCATCCCTTTCTTTTGTGAATACTGTGCAGAAATACTCATTGAGTGCCTCTGCCTGATCTTCCCTTGTTCCGCCCATCCTCCTCTCTCTTGATTCTAACAATGTCATCCCTACAACTTCTCTCTCCGCTATGTAGTTAAAGAACCTGTTTTCCCCCTCTGATCCCTTGGGCCAACTTCAGCTCCTTTGCTGCTTTGGCTGACCTTATCACCTCCATAGATGCCTTTGTGAACACTTCTCCATCCTCCTCATGCCCTGATTTTTGAACTTAGTGAAGGCCAGTCTTTTTTCCCCACCTTCCCTCCACCTCCGTGCTGAGCCGTCTAGTTTTTTTGACCTGGACTGCTTACTCTGAGATTTGGCATCGTGTTCATGGCCTCATTTAGCCCCTTCTAATGATTGCCCACTTCTGTTCAGCATCCATCCATTGGTTAATTTCTGCTAAATACCTCACTAGGATGTTGCCCATTCTGGCAAAATCTGCCTTCCTGAAATCCAACACTCTTGTCCTAGTCTTAGCTGACTCCCTCCCTGTGTTGAGGAGGAACCACACTAAGCAGTGGTCGCTTCCTGCTAGAGGGTCCTGTACTACCACATTCTGGACTTGGTCCCCATTTGTTAACACCAAGTCCAGTATGTTCCCCCCTAGTAGGATCCATCACCCATTGCACTAGGTAGCTGTCTTGGATAGCCTCCAGCAGCACCTGTTCCCTACACGTGTACTGTAGTTATTGTCTGCCAGTCAACACCAGATAGTTTGAAGTCTCACTATAAATGTATTCCTTGCCACTGACCTTCCTGATTTGCTCTCTCAGCTCCTATCCACCTCCTTGTTTCTGTGATGGTGGCTTGTACACCACCCACATCCTGGAGCTTCTTACCTTTATGGTTTTGGAGCAATACCCATATGGCTTCTGGCCTCCCTCATTCCCCTTCCTCCCGTACCCAGTATCCCTACCTGACATAAACAACCACCGCTGCCTTCCCCTCCCAGTCCCTGTGAAACACTCTGTATCCCGGAACTGTGAAATCCCAGTCCTGGTATTGGGTGGACCAGGTCTCTGAGATGGTGTCAATAACTACCTCTCCTCTGCCATCATTGCCTGGAACTCTGCCATGTTTTTGCTAAGCTCCTTGCATTCATCTATGTTGTTTTTATGTACTTGTCCAGCCGTGTCAATGCCCTTGTACCTCGATGTTGAGATGCAGTCTATCCTTGGCATAAGCCCTTGTTGTTCCATGTCTTGCCCTCCCCTACTACCCCATACCCGATTTCTGCACACCATCCCTTCAGCCATTGGATTAAAAGCCTGTATTCTTAGCTTTCTTGCTGTGCTTGCCCTAGGTACCGGGAGTACCTCGAAAATGTCACTGAGCTTTCACCCGATTACAGATACTCCCCACTCCCTGAACCTCTCTGCACTTCTTCCACTGTATTGCCCTCTAGATCATTTGTTCTTAGGTGCACAATGATATGAGGCTTCCCTCCCACATTCTCCACACATTTCTAAATGCACTGCACTACTCTCCCACTGTCATGCCAGGCATACACTCACCAAGGTTCGGCTCTTCCTTGCTCCCTACTGCCCCATCTCACCCCCTGAGCATAGAATCCCCTAATAAAAGTACTCACCCCTCATCCCTTGCACTTCCCCATGTTTTGCCCTCCTACAAGCTCCTTTTCCTCAGTGTCCTCTCCTTTCATATCCTGCCCTTCCCCTCCCTTCTCCTCCAATTGCAACTCCACTTGCTCTCTTCCTCCTCCTCCCTTCTTTCTGTGCTTGCTACCTTCCACAACCACTCCCCTCGACTTTTTGTGTCCTCCCACTGCCCCTGCATTGTGCATCCCCTAGCCCCCAATATGTTTCGCTTTCCTCCCCTTTGTTTAGTGTGTTCATGCCAACTGACCTACTTCCCTGCCCCTCCCCAGTTTTACCCCACCATATTCCTCTCTTCTTGTACCCTATATTCCTCCCTTCCTCCTGGTCACCTGACTCTTGTTCTATGGTGGCTTCAACCTCCTGCTCTGTTTCATCAACCAGTACTGCATACCTGTTTGTTGTCTCCAACCTCCTGCCTCCCTGAAATTCCTTCCTGCCTCTGCTTACCCTGAACCTCTTTCCTACTTCCTCTCTGTCTACCCATGTTCCTTATCATCTGCCAACACCTTTTGGCACTCCCAGGACCCTGTGGATTTGGCTCTGGTCGAGCACCCCTTCTAGCCCATGTCAGCCTTGTCTATCTTGTGATGGAGCCCCTGCTTCTCTGGCCCACCTCCTCCTCACCCCTCATACCTGTCCCCTCTCCATTTCCTATCTCAAGCTCTCTATCGCCAGCATAAATTTTCTGAACATCCTGCACACTGGACAACCTTCCACCTTCCACCAGTTTCCCAAAACAGTGCTGCCCCATACCCATTACAGCTCACAACCCTCTCAGCCTCCCTGTGCCCCTCAATCCCAGTCATCCCTACCTCTCCATTCCCCCCCATTCACCTACCTGCCTCCTTACCCTGACCTCCACATCCTCCCATCTCTTAGTCTCTAAATATTCCACAGCTCTTACAATTGCATCTGTATTTCCATCAGGGTTGTAAACCTGCAGCAGTGCCCCGAAACTCTTACTCTCTCTACTTCTAGGGACTTACAGCTTCTCTCTTCTCCCTCTTGTATGTGACCTTGTACCTAGGTACTGGCTACACCCTTTGTAATTCAGTAATATATCAAGCTAGGCTACTGCTTCTGCTGTGCTGTCTGACTGTTCCTGCCTCTTTAAGTAGGTGTGGCTCGGTCTTCTACTACAAAGGCAGAGTACCTGGGGTGGATGAGGGGCAGCTCCTTTTTGGTACATAATGTCTACAAAACAGTCAGGTAAAAAGACATACTTCCATAAACTACTGAATAGGGCAAAAACACAGCTCTAGTTCAAAATACCAGCAAACAGATTCTCCTAGTGCTGCTCGCACAAAATGGGACTCCAACTGAATGTCTGTTAGGCACACACTTGAATTTCAGCTCTCACTAATCCTTGCTGAAATGTGATACCTGCAGTTAAGGTACAAACCTCAACCAACTGAAACAGATTTTCTTTTCTTTTTTTTTCCAGTTGTTTAACCAGGTGAGACACACTAAGCTGAAAGCTTGTTTACAGGTACAACTGGGAGCACAGAGAAGTTAAGTGACTTGCCCAGGGCTCACAGTATGCAAGTGGGGGCTGTGGGATTCAAACCCAGGTCTCCAGATTAGCTGCTCATAGCCTTAAACCACTCGCGTTATACTTAGTCCTGCTCAGACAAAATGGGGACTCCCTAAAGAACACCACACTTCAGAGCAAATGGAGACAACTGAAAAGATATCAGCACTACTGACTGTTCTCTCCTCTGAAGAATGATTGGTACCATTTGAGCACAGTCTCATCCAGTTTCACATAATCTTTCAGTCTGTCAGTCAATCCTTTGTGTTCCACAGGGTCAAAGACCATAAGGAACTTCAAAAGAACTAAAACAAAGACCCATCCTCAGTCTCTTGCCAGTATCAGATCATTGCAAACTCTAACTAAGGTTGTTTTGTTGCTATACACTACCTTCTGCAGAAGCCAAACTAAAATGGCTTCATAATGTTATTACTTTCAAGGTGGTTTAAGTGCTGTGTTGCCACCACCTGCTGTATGATTTTCAGCAAAACGAAAGATTAGAGACTGCATGATATTGACTAAATCATCAGGATCAAATGGTGCCTTCTTCACTAGGGTCTTCCCACTGCCTTTTAAGGATAACCTGAGGAACCCTCACAAAGAAATGCATTAACAGTACCTGCACAGACTGATCCCAATGCCTCCAACCTGACTTAAGCAATTGTTGGGGCTGGACCCAGTGTAGAGGTTCTACAGGGCAGACTAGAGACCACCACAATGACATCATACACTTTCACATTACCTCCCCAATAAACTGTGCCACTTGTCTGTCTGGATTTATCCCTGCATCCCAGCATTTGGGCAGTGGACGAAATATTACCCCTAATGCCAACAATCTGTCTCAAGAATTTATTGAACCATGTACAGCCCTCCAAAGAGGCAGGCTCCTTGCATCACAGACAGTCTGAATGTTCCAAGTTGTTTACTACATGGGAGAAGCTGAAGGTTGGTTCATTTCAACGCAATCAGGCTCAAGAAGAATTTTTATTCTTGGCACTGGTTGCCTCCAGGAATGCTTTAAATGCACCCCCAGGACAAACTTTTATAGGCATTTTCAAAAATGTCCTTTCCTAGTGCTCTATCCACCTTTCTACAACCTTTAACTGCCAGAGCCCAGATGAAAACCTGGGCATGCTCCAGCTGAGACTGTGTGGGAGTAAACACACTTGTTATTGCTTTAAATGCTTGTATTTTCAAGAAGTGTACTTACAACTAAAACCTAGTTCCTCCTCCTCTCCAAATTCATAATGCAGCCCACACAACAGAATAACTCATATGCTGTAGCTGAATTTTATTTTATTTTATTTTAGAGACTGTTAGTTTATTAATGACAAAGTATGTATACAACCACAATTACATGTTTATTCCCAGGCTCTTAATAAAGCAAATAAAGAAGCCTCTAAAAGTTTTGCTCAGCTCTGACCTTTTAAAGAGAGACACCAAGGTCACAGCTGGCTGAGTAGCTGGAGACTGCTCTATTTGCTTTACTAAAACTGTAAATAACCTTGCTTTAGTGACTATAAATAGGTTTGCCTCCTAAAAAGCAGACTCAGTTGTCCTTGGCCCTGGAAAATGGGGTGGATGTAGGCAAGGGAAAAAGAGGCAGGGGGTTGAGGATGGGGAGCTGAGCTGAGGACATGCCAATCAAGGAGAGAGATGGGCAAGGACTTCCAAAGGGGCGGAGCCTCATGAAATCACAAAAGGAGAAGTAAAGTTGATTGGGTGAAGGGAAGAGAGAGAGGTGAGCAAAGGGGGTTTGAAAGAGAGGCAAGGCAGAGGAAGTCACAATTTTGCTTCTGTAAATTCCTTTACATGAAAGCACATCAGTTGGCAGCAGATTTTAATTTTCTTTAGCTTTTGAGCCAATGAGAGATCATTTTTGTAGCTTGTTGATCCAGGCAGGGGGTTTTGGATAAGTGGTGATTTTGTTGGTGAGTCAGTTGTTTTGTGTGGGGGGGTAAGTAAAAGAATACATATATAGGATATATGGTATTGTGGGCTATGCAACAGTAGCGCTGGCCATATTGCATAAAGATAATGAATGAAGATATTGAGGTGAAGTAGGTTAGGTGTGATATTAATGGTGTGCTTTTGGTGGTGAGAACAGTTTTTAAAAACATATCAGGTTGTCTGAAATAGTACTGAGAGTCACAGTTGACATGGTTGGTCAGGATTTGTTAGTTCATCCTGGGCCATGCGGCAGAGCTGTAGTCAGGAATACCATCAGGTCAGAAGGAGGTGACTTGGAGCCATTTGGGCTCAAACATAGTAACTAGGTAGCCAGAGGTTTGGGAATGCAAGACGTGGGGCAGAATTTAATGCAAGGGTGCTGGTAGCACACGTGCCTGCAACAGCAGGGAGAGTTTGTATGTAAAGCTCACACAAGGATTAGTAGGACCCTGAAATGGTAGGGGGTAATGGGTTGGATAGCTGCCTATGGGGTTGATGGTGTGAGTGGGGAGGCCTAACAGGATCTGAATTTCAAGGATATAGCCGGTAGAGAGAAACTCAAGCACTGCTGTGCGGGTTGCTGTGGCACTAGCTCGGGTGCTTAAACCCTTAGCGAGCATTTAAGAAGAAGGTAGAAGTAGAGGCTGTGTCCATGCGGGTTGTTAGAGAAAAGGCCGGAGACCAGATCACCAGATGAGGGTATTAGCAGGAGAAGAGTTGGCCAGGTCTGAACTGCAGCTGGTAGCTTACTATTTGAGTTGAAACGGTCCTGCACATAGCTGTTGGTGCAAGTCCTAGAGGGTGAAAGACAGTGGTTCAAAGAGTAACAGATGCTGGGCTAGGGGCACGCTGACTATGTTGGGACCCAGGGACAAAGGGTTTGTACAGGGTCTCCATACGGGAGGCTGCAAAAAAAATGCAATTAGGGGTTTATCCTTCCACCGGGAGGCTAATAGGTGCAGCAATCCTGAGGTGGCCAGCCTCCGACCCACCAAGTGAGGGTGAGGGACCCAGAAGCTTGATCACCAGTTTCTGACTAGACACACGGCCACCATGTGGAGGAGCTTTGAATTGGTGGATGCCATTTTAAAAGGGGCAAGCGACCATGAGTGGCTGTCATCTTAGATATGGACCTAGCTCCCAGTGGGAGATAAGAATTGAGACTCAGGAGGGAACTGATTGAAGGATACTGTGGAGACAATGCTGCAGTGGATGGGTGTAGACATTGGTATGAAGGGCAGGGTTCATGTTTTGTTGAAAAATGTTTTGTTTTGACAGTCTGATGTTTGGTAATGAAGAATATTATTAAAGCACCCATACATCAGGAGAACAGATACTAGGATGTACAATGATAGTGGGTTTGAACAGATGGAATTTCTGCTGGTCATACACTGGAAGAATAGATTCTAGGCCTGTGATGCTATCTGGTTGGAGCAAGAGGTACAATTGACATGGTACCATACATAGCCAAAGCACGGAAGAATAAAGAAAACAAAAAAAAAGGGGGCAGGGGTGGGAACAGGCATAAGACATAAACACTAGATGTTTCAGTTAAGGCAGCAGGAGGAGAGTGCCCAATGGGGGTAGACCATGATCCCTGGCCCGCCGCCATTTCAGAGGCATGATCGGCGCATGGCAGCCACCATTTTAAGATGACATGTGGCTGGAAGGGGAGGGTGCAACTGGATGGGGCAGGCCTAGTGCATTGGAACGATAATGTAATAATAATAAAATAGATACAATAATACTGTGCAAACTGCTAAAAAATTCGGGAGGAGACCAACATGGTACAGCAGTATATGGTGGGTTGGCAGAATTTGGTTAATTGGTACGAGGTGGGAGACTGGAAGGTACTGAGGGTTAGAGTTTTTGTAAAGTACTCACTGAGGCACCTGAGTAGTACAAGACCTATTGCAGCGAGCTGTCCACTTGGGTAGGGGCTCTTTTAAAAGCACACAATGGACCAAGGGGCAACACATGGGGGGTTCCATCGCATAAAAAAAAAGGGGCAATAGGACTGGGGAAAGGAGGTTTTAGCCAATGAACCATTTGGAATGCAGGGGTCACCTTGATATACTTAAAAAAGTCAAACAAAACAGAAGATAGTTTATTTAGGAATTTCATTGGGAGACATGGTAGCGCACACAAAAAAGAACCAGGGGAAGGTTTTTTTTGGGGGCGGTATTGAAGGAGAAAGTCTGATGTTTTAAAAGTCAACAGTTTCTGTTTAATTTCAGCGCCAAGTAGCACAGCTGCATAGCATGCCACCCAAGGAACGACCACCATTGAAGAGGAAGATTGCAGAGTCTTTATGGACTGGGGTGGTGAGGGGCAACCAAGGCCCTGGATGAGCATGGGGGAATGCCAGATGGGTCCAGAGAGGAAAGGGGCTGAAAAACAGGTGCATTAGGTGGGGAGGCAGAGGGGTACTTAAGGCTTATACGGCTAGGGAGCAGCAGGCCCGGGAGACCATCGACACTGGTCACAGAACCCGTGCTCTGGTGTGCCCCAACACCCCAATCACCCTTCTGACTCCACAGGCTCCATAGAGGTGACATTGCTTTCTGACTCCTCAGCAACCCCCAGTCCACAGGGCAGCGCCATCAACGAACCCACTAGCTCAAAGCACGGACAAGGCTGGCCCCACAACACAGGAAGGAGGGGCCACACAGCAGAGGTTACCTCTACATGGTGTGGGGAATGGTTGGTAAGCACCTGGGAGGAGAATTGGGGGTTCAGATGGCAGGGTATCGGGAAGGAATTAAGCCAGAGAGAAGTATAGAGCCAGGAATGAGTGGATTTTTTGGGGGATTGGTACTTGGAAGCCTCCATATGTTCTGATGTTCCTACGGTTTATAAACCTGAGTTGATAATCGAAGGTTACCAGGCTTCTCATGGGCTGCTGAACCTAATACAATCACAGGGTCCGTATAGGAAATTTTTATTTCATGTTATGCTACTAAAAGTAAGATAGGGCAATCACCACAGAGCATATTTCCCAGGCAGGTCATTTTGGCTATAAGCACTGTATTGTTTCTATGCAAATGGAAAACAGGGAGATTAGTGGCAAGATTTTTCCCATGTCTCACTCACATAGGAATCTGATCCAGTTTAATGAAAGTAGGGTATGTGAGTGAGGGGTTGATGGAACAGTGGAAGTGAAAATGTGTCTGGTGGCCTGCAGGCATTGGATAAAAGGAAAGGTTGGGTCAATACGACATAGGCCCGGCAGGCTAGATGTGGGGGAGTTGTTAAACAGGGTGGGGGTTTCAGCCCACAGGTTTGAAGAAAATCAGACAGAGCAGTTAAAATTAAATAAATACATAAATAAATAAATAAACAAATAAACGGTGGTTAGGGGATACCTTTGGCATCACTCAGGAAACAATCAATAATGGACAATAATCCTTTCAATGTGGAGGTGAGGTAGGCACAGGAAGAATGACAAACAATGTCAGGGAGATGTCAGAAATTAGGGTCCCCGGACACTGGATATAGGGGCCTGAAGCAACCGATCAAAGTAATAAAAAAGGGGGGATACTTTATTTACTCCTTAGACAGTACTGCCAGGGGTCTGGTAGGACAACCAAAATGAGAGCAGCTATCCCTATGATTTCCATTGCACAAGAACATTGCAAAAGTGATCCGGTGCCTCTGGCAGATTAGCAGAATGAATTTAGTTACCCTTTCCACAGCCAGGCTAGACCATTTCAAGTTATCAATTAAAGAATAATGGGGCCACCACTTGGGGTGTCAGAGCCATTAATGCCCACTAAGACGGGACATTGTGTCCAGTAAAGGCTTTGTGGGGTACACTGTAGAGCATGGTATTGGGGCTTTTTCAGCCTCTTTTGCTGAAGTTTCATTGCCTCCCACTCACCCTTCAAAAGGAGAATGGGAGGGATTTTTGAGGGGCTTGGATGGGCTGTCAAGGTGAATGACAGTAAGGGGCCTGGCAGGAGGTTGGTGGACTGCCAGAGGTGGATGGCAGAGGGAAAGGGAGGGAGGAGGGAATAATAAAGGAATATGTGGACAAGAAGAAGCAACTGAAGCAGAGAAAAGCGGTTTCGGTCTACACCGTTACCAAGACGGCACCCAGGTTTTCACATGGGAAAAAGGTGAAGAAAAGGAAGAAAGAAAGGTATTGGATAACTTGCCCCTGTGGTGTTTGGCCCAGTGGACTGCCTGTAGACATCTAACCTGTGTTAGCCACATGCCCTTTACAGTCCAAAGGAACTTAATGCTGGGCACTGTGTTCCTCCTATAATAGGGTATGTGCAAGGTGGCAGAATAGTATAAAAGAAGGGAAAAGCCTAAACTTTTGGCAGGGGCAGGTCAATCATTTACAATTGGGTTTCATGGAATAGGAAAGGAGATGGGATTCCGACTTTAACAGAACATAATTACTGTAATAGTTGGTTGACAATGTACAATGAGTAAGGGGTTTAGGGACTAACACAAGGACCAACAGTCCCCTTTGGGGTGCGATCATGGGGTCTCTGTGTCCAGAGTTAAGGAAATCAGTCAGATGCAGGAAATAGGAAGGGGGCAGCACTGCAGTGTAATATCACATTGCCTGCCCAGGCCCGGTAGCGTATGGTCAGGGGGTGTCTGCTGGGTATCTGGGAATAGGGACTCAGGCCATGTAGCCATGGGAAAAGGACAAGCAGGTATACAGCAGCCAGACAGTGCCCACAGTGAAGAATGGTGGGGGGAACCCAGGTGCCCTTCCACTCCAGCCCTTCTGAACAAGTTCAGAGGCTGCTTTACATCAGGGGAGCAGTTCAACAAGGAACAGCCAGGGACATGGGACACAGCTAAGTCCTGGGCTCTTAGCACCCATAGTAAAGAAAGGATTTTGTATCCCAGGGAGGCTGTGATAGTGACTCTCTCCCATATGGAGGAGGCAAGGACACAAAGGTCAGTGAGAAAAGGGGAGGGCAGGAGAGGTGAATTAAAAAATATATATATAGTGATATATATAACCCAGAGGGGCCAGTAGTTACTCTAAAAGACATATGGCAAAGGGAATTTTACTATGGAAAACTGATAGAAAGGATCTGAGTTAAGTCTACCAGGAAAGGAGTATTGGGGATGCTTGTGGGCATGAGGACAGTTGTGCCCTTTCAGGAGGAGAGTCTTATAATTAAAAAAAAAAGGAAAGGAGGAGGCGCGACCTACTTGGGGAAGCCCACCCTCCATTGCAAGATGGAGGTGGGCTAGTGGAAAAAAAAAGGTGTAGGTGCATGAGATGGGCAGACTGCTGAAGGTGGACAGCAGGTCTGCCAGGACTGCCAAGGTGGATGGCAAAGAAGAAGAAGGCACAGAAAACAGGAGGGGAGGGAGAAGAGGGGGAGAATTTGACCAGAGGGCCACAGAACAGCACCAGACAGAAGAGTGGTATAGGTGTACACGCATACCCAACAAGAGAGAAGAAATGACAAGAGCGGCCCCAGATCTACGCTCTGGGACAAGAAGAGAAAACAAGAATGAAAATGTGGTTTTATGAATATTGTGGCAGCCCCAGCTTTAAGTCAGGGGCAAGATGGGCAAACAATGAAGAAAATGTGGTTTATGGAAATTGTGTATGGTAATGATAATAAGTTACATAATGTTGTAAAATATGATGATGAAAATATTGTGGAAGTGAACTTTTGGAAGAGAATATAATAAATTACTTGCTAACTGAGCATCCACACAGTTGGTAGTCTGTGTTTCATTGGACAGGGCTCTAGGGACAATCATGTTTTACTCTAGTTGCTGTCTAGATCTGTGGTGTTTGCATCTAAGCTACTGCTGTAACACACTGATCAGAGACCATATAAAGAGCAGATATCAATAGCCACTTCAGTGTATATGTACATTCATAAATATTATTTTTTCAGCTTGCATCTCACTGGAGAATACATACTTTTAAAAATTCAGATATACTTTTCCCAATTTGTACAGTCTTTTCACAAACATCTCTCTGAAGTCTTATGTTAAAATGTTTTCATCTATCTTTATTAAAGGCAGGTATGCAGACTACCTGCACATTCCCATTCTGCAGAACTCTGCTGAGTAATCCATAGTGGGTGTCTTCTACACTACTACCATGTACTGCCCCAACTGATGCCTACTCCCCTACCTAACTCTTATGGCGGTGGTGGTGATAGCAAAGGAAGAAGCCTTGCCTGTTACCAGACTTCCAACAGAAGCTCAGTCTGGCCCCAGAGAGGATCTGCCACCCATGGCAGCATTGCATCTTGGGAACAGTAGTCTATTGATAGGACTTCCTTATCCTCATCAGCTGAGTTAAACTTTTAAAGGAAATTTTATGTCAGGTAAAGTTAACTAGTCCCCAACCCTCCTTTTCATGGATGAAGGCAGGTCATAGGCTGGCATTTGATGATGGAGGCACTCCTTGCCCAATAAATGCCACACCAGTGAGTCATACTGTATGCACTCATGGCAGGGTCCCCACATCATAGAATAAGCACCTCCCCACTATCTACAGCCATACACAAGTACTGTTGTGGATGCTGACTATATTAGCAGTGTCCCTTGCACAGCCTCATCCCCAACCTGACCACCAGTGTAGCTCCACAGACATGCCAGAACTGGGTTGGGTGCATCATTAATGGACATTAGTGGGTGACTGCTGTTGGGGCCTCCTGGCCACCAATTAAATGGCAAATGATCATAAAGTAGCATAGGTGCAGAGTAGGCTCAGTAAATATGGTTCCTAATAGGAATTTTCTGACGTCACAGCACATGTATTTAAATATATGAAATTACAGTTTTTCATGAGAACAGCATGTGATATCATAACAAAATGATTATGATGTCCTCTGTAGTGATCAACTACATATATTGAAACACATAGCATGGTAAGCTTTAGTTCATATTAGCGCATTTAAAGACTGTGGCAGTCAAACACCAGAAAACCTTTGAGCTAAAATGCAATCTGTTTAATAATAATAGTTTATACTGTACTCAATAGATACCTACTTTATGTAAACAGCTTTAAATTGTATTGAGGCAGTGTAGTGTATTGATTGGAGCATAGTCTTGTGATCCAGGAACAGATCCAACGAGCTACCGACACACTGTGTGACCACTGTTAAGTCACTCATAATCCCTGTGCTTCCTCTTCCCAGTTGTAAAATATGTACAAGCAGGGTACTTTTGGAAATTATATATTGTATATTACTTGAACTATTCTGGACAAATTATATATAATCTAAAATATAAAAAACACTGCAGGAATTAGAAGCATGGGCCCAGTAGCCACTGCCAAACTGTGCAGACTGATTTTGAGGCAGAAAAGGCATGGTGCACATATATATTGACAACACCATCAACATGTTTTGGTTTGTGGGTAGATAATGGTTTAAACATATTGGCATGGGGAAAAGTTACAACACAAGAGTATATTGACACATGGATTAAAGGTCAATCTTTTGTGCCTAGGAAAAAGCAACTCAATAACTTAGCATCTATGTATTGACTACAGTAAACTTTATTGTGTTAGATAGAGCTTAAGGCATGCTGTTTGAGAGTCTGTAGAACTACTATGTGACAAACTATTCAAATGTGCTATCCAATACCCTTTAAGGACATTTCACTGCAATTTATACAGACAACTAAATTGGGTAAACATACTAACTTAATGTTTCCAACTTTGTGGAAAAAAATAATTGAAATTAAAACAAAAGTCTAAAATGGGTGCTGCAGAGCATACCTGCTCATCATGAACAATCTTTGCTCCTCTGAAGATCTGAGATCTATAATTTTTAAAAGTCCAGATTTTACTAGCAAATTGCCAAACTCTCAGCAGCAATGAGTACAATTCATCAATCTATGCAGCCAGATATGATTTTTAAGTATGGTCTGACTGAATAAAGGAGGAGGGGAAGCACCTCCAGAACTCGGCCTCAACCAGAAACACAGGCTGTAGCAGCCACAGCATTATTATTGAAGATGCCTCCGGTAAGCTGTGCAGCTATCTATATAAGCAATAGACATAAAAGTTGACTCAGTCCTAAAAAGACTGATGGAACAGGGCATACACATTAATATTGCTATGAAAATGGTAACTTCTGCAGATGCTTAGGCAAACCAAGCTCTGGCCACATCAAGTAAACTTATGCAGGAAACCTTTTAATTGAAATACTGATTGAAGGCCCTAGAAAATGATAATCATGCCTCCAATGTCAGAATAGTAGGCCTTCCAGAGGGACGTGAAGGGATAATCTTTGTACTTTTTACAAAACTGGCTACTGGGGACTTGAAACCTAGAATCTGAAACTACTAAACAGCAGATTAGTAAAGCCTACCAGATTTCCCCATGAACTGTTATGACCCAATGACGAATGCCATGCACAGTGCTACTGTTGACTTTACACAATTAAGAGGATTCTATCATACAAGCATTTAGATTCTCTGATAACTTAAATCAGAATGGCACAACAATACATATTTCTATGCAAGAAGAAACATGCCATAAAAAATGTGATGGGGTCAAATCCAGACCAAGAAGCCTTGGGGTAATTCAGTCCTAATTAATGCCAGCCCAGCTCAGGATTCATTATAAGGCATACTTTTCAATTTACAGAACCAGTGGAAGCAGGTAAGAAAGCTGAAGTGCTCAATAAAGAGTTTGAGGTGACCAGGAGCTGTGAACAGGAAGAGTCAGATGAGGAGACCTGAACAGAGGAAAGCAAAGATCTTTAAAGATTGCCCCATGAGACAGATACATATAGGTTTTCTCCTCCCTCTCTCTCTCTCTCTCTTGTATAAAAGTTTATTTTCTGAATACAGAGCAATGAGAACATTCAACATTTTGACAGATGTTCATTTTTTAAATGTCCAAGAATAACTGGGATGATTTTATACATTTTCAGCACTTAACTCACTCAAAAGAAGAAAAAAGGTAAACAGATCTACACAGCTGCAGAGGTGCATAAGGATAGCCATTTCTCATGTCTATTAGATTCTGGCTCCAGTCTGACTTTGGTTTTGCCAACATTTACATGCAGTGTTACAGCCAGCTTTATTTCAACAATGGACCCAGCAGATGAAAGTATACTAGCTTTCTTAAATCTTTCAAAGAAAGAGAATATGTCTATTGGAAAATAATGCCAAGCATAGTGTAAACAGAAAGAAGCAGTGTTCTCTCACTGTGATTTGAAAACCTCAATAAACCATTTTTGATGAACCAATTAAAATATTTTAATCTGAAGCCCTGTGAGTCATCCCAGAGTCAGGGCAGGGCAACTATAGGGATAGAGGCTGGAGCTGTTCCCAGGACCCCATATATGGCTAGAGGGCACAGACTTCTGGTCTGACAGCTGTACTCAAAATTCAGGGCAAAAGAACAACATGGTACAAAGTAGCAAAGTAACATTTTTTGAAAATGTCAGTGGACCCATCCAAGCTCTTTTTTTACTTTCATTAGAAGAAAACTGGATATCAGCATGTCAAAATCAATGCAAATTTAACAAGGAGTTAAACAACTTGAAATCACAGTTAAAGACACTAAAATGGACAATTTAAAATTAGAACAACAGCTCAAAACATAAAAGGGTTTGTCATCTTCTCTCCTCAGTGATAATTTGTTTCAGCTATGAAAATAGTCCTTCAAGATGTAACCCATCAAACTCTAGCTTGCAGAAGAAGTTTTCATGACTTTGAGAAGATGTTCAAGAAATGGGAGATAGGCTTTCAATTTTGTATGCCTTTAAGGCTCATGGTGTGATAAAGGATAAGAAAGGCTGTTTTTTATATTGATCAGTTAAAAAAATAAAATGCAGGCTACTGAAGAACAAGCATTTGCCAATGCCAAATGTTTGCTTGTTGGTATTAGCATTGGAAATGCAGGAGTTAGACAGATGCAGAATAGGAATGGCAGTGAAGTATTGAACATCACGCCAACCCCACCTCCATCCTGTAGAGACGGACGGGCATCGGGGTAAGTGTTTGGGTTGTCTCCCACGACGGTCATGCCATGTCACCTCACCCTATTCTGCAGACACCGACACGTGTTGAGGTGTGCGTGGGGTGTTTGGCTTTACAGTCACTCCATTCCATAATGATATACACTGAAATGGGTGCACCATGGGAGAATGGAGTGAAGTCTCTGGCGAAGAGTTCAAGGTACACCTCAATGCCTGTCAGTGACTGGAGGGGTGGGATGACATGAGCAGTACAGTGTGCAATCCAAAGGCACACCCCGATACCTGTCAGTCTGTACAGGGTGGGACGTTATGGCTAGAAACCCTAATGGCCCAGGCATTTGTTGATATTTGCACTACAAATTTTCAACATGGCCTTTTTCTGATCCCACCTCATGAAAGCATTTGGGACCTTGTCTCATGAAGAATGGCAGTGTGATTTTGTCAATGTGTCCTGAACTTTGAGTTCCAACAGCAATCATGCAATTCTGCGCAACATGTATGAAAACACAGATGGGCAGGATGTGAAGAATGACAGCTGTACCATCCATAGGGAGGTGTGAAGAGATGGCAATGTTGAAAATCTGTAGTGGAATATTAAAATTGCTCACACTTCCAAGCATACATGGAAACTGCAGAACGCATTCGCATACAGTAACACAGACATTTTATGGACTTTCATCACCAAATTTTCAACATAGGCATTTTAGGACCTCTGCTCACGAACAGTGTCACTGTGATTTTCTTATTGTGTCCTGAACAGTGATTTCCCAAAGCAACCATGATATTCTGCGCTGGAAAAGCAAAAACACATTTAGCCTGGATGAGAAAATGACAGCTGTACTGTTCATAAGGAGGTGTGGGAAAATAGCAATGTTGAAAATCTGGGTAGAAAATACTACAAATTTGGGAGATTACGAGCATGTGTGGAAACTGCACAATGCACGCTCATAACACAGTAATTTTATAGACTTTCATCACAAAATTTTCAACATACTGTAGGCATTTTAGGACTTCTGCTCATGAACAGTGTCATTGTGATTTTCGTAATATGTCCCGATACACTAATTTCCCACTGCGACCAAGCTATTCTACTTGAAGTGTGAAAACATATTTTGGCCAGGATGTGAAAAGTGACAACTGTACTCTTCACTAAGGAATGCAGCAAAATTGCAATGTTGAAAATCTGGGTGAAAATATTGCAAATTTGCGAGATTACAAGGCGTGCATGGCAACTGCACTATGACTGCCGTAAACAGTTATTTCTTGATTTTTCCACTAAATTTGCAACATAGACTTTTGGAGACCCACCTCATGAACACTGGCACTGTCATTTCATTAATTGGTCCTGAAAGGTGATTCTGCGCAGTGACTGCAAAATCACTTTTGGGACCTAATAATGCCATGACAGTGCCTGAATTCATGAGGAGGGTCCCAATAATCCCATGTTGAAAATTTGGTGGCAAAATTCCCAAAATGCCTGAGATATGTACCAAAGTTAAGAAAACCCTGTTTATGCCATTATACAGCTTACCGACATTTCTTCCATTGCAGTCGGCTTTGAAGAGTGCAGGCGTGTTCCGTTCCACTAAAGATCATCGCTCGGCTCTGGAGGTAAATATGGGGTGTGGGGTGTGGGGAGGTAGGGTGCACAGAGGGTGGGTGCAGGTTTCGTGTGAATACCGGACTCAATGAAGGACCATTTCTGATTTACAGGTTAATACAAAACAAACAACATTGTGGGACTTTTTGTTTTCACATAGGCATTTGGCATGCTGGGGTGGGCTTTCAGTGTGCCATCCAACTGTTTTTGGGTTGTAGCCGACGGGGATTGGGCACCCGCAGTAAGCAGCTGTTTTTTGGGGACATTATGCCGATGGAGAGTGGCTTCCATCGACAAAATGAAACTGGGCAGGAGGGACTGAAGCCAATGTGGATTGGGGCCCATCGCCAAACAGAGACAGTTTTTGGGGTGATGATAACGAGGGGATTCAGCACCCTCAGCATTGGGGGTGTGCATATTGTTTGTGAACACATGTGGCTTGCCGCTGCATTCACAATCAATATTACACTAGGCAAATTCTGCCCCTGCAATGACGGGTTGCCCTCATTGCAGCGGAATGGCTGACGCTGCAATGACGAGGGCAGCCCCATTGCTGCAGCAAAACGCTACGTTGGTGGCACTTTTGGAAGCCAGTGTCATCAGAACATTGTGCCTCCATTTGTCCACCAGTGGCAAACCCCAAATGCTATGCCTTCGCTTGCTGCCACAGTGCCGCTCCTCCACAACCCACTTCTCTCCTAAGCTGCCGCATAATGTTTCTTATGCATGCATGCAAGCAAACATACAAAAGGATGAATAGGATGATTTAGACTTATATATTTCTGAGGAAGGTTCTACAGATTCTAGCTTGCCCAATTGTCACAGTAGTTTCAGTCCTCCAAAAGCACCACATTTGATATAAACTTCCTCAAAACTCATGATACACCAGTGCCACAACTTGGGAATAACATTGGGGTACCCATGAATCTCCTGATTTACCAATTAGCCCACTTTCTAAACTACACACAGCATATCAAATGGCATTAATATTAAACTACTAGAATCATCAGAAGGCTTAACTAGTTCAGAAAAACAATCATTTGTCAATGCTGAATGTTTGCCTGCTGGTATTAGCATAGGAAATGTAGGAGTTAGACAGACGAGAATAGGAATGGCAGTGAAGTATTGAACTTCATACCAACCCCACCTCCATCCTGCAGAGATGGACAGGCTTTGGGGTATGTGTTTGGGTCATTGTCCATGATGTTCATGCCATGTCACCTCACCCTATCCTGCAGACACTTACACGTGTTGAGGTGTGCTTTGGGGTGTTCAGCTTTTCAGTCACCCCATTCTATAAGGACATATGCTGAAATGAGTGAAGTATAGGAGAATGGGGTCAACTCTGGGCTAAAGAGTCCAAGGTACACCTTGATGCCTGTCACTGGCTGGGAGGTGTGGGTGGGATGGCATGAGCATTACAGTCAGCAATCCGAAGGCACACCCCAAGGCTTGTCGATCTGTACAGGGTGGGATGTTCTGTTGGAAACCCTAAAGCCCGGGCGCTTAGTATTTGCACGACAAATTTTCAACATGGCCTTTTTCTGAGCCCACTCATGAAAGAATTTGGGACCTCTTCTCATGAAGAGTGGCAGGGTGATTTTGTTAATGTGTCCTGAACTTTGAGTTCCAACAGCGACCATGCCATTCTGCACCAGGTGTATGAAAACACAGATCGGGTAGGATGTGAAGAATGACAGCTGTACCATCCATAGGGAGGTGTGAAGAGATAGCAATGTTGAAAATCTCTAGTGGAATATTAAAATGCTCACACTTCTGAGCATACATGGAAACTGCGCAACGATGCACCTAATATAGTCATTTTATGGACCTTCATCACTAAATGTTCAACATAGGCATTTTAGGACCTCTGCTCATGAACAGTGTCACTGTGGCTTTCTTAATGTGTCCTGAACAGTGATTTCCAACAGTGACCACGGTATTCTATGCGGAAGTGCAAAAACACATTTCGGCCTGGATGTGAAAAATGACAGCTATACTGTTTATAAGGAGGTGTGGAAAATGGCAATGTTAAAAATCTGGAGTGAAAATATTACAAATTTGCAAAGTTATGAGCGTGCATGGAAACTGCACAACACATGCTCATAACACAGTCATTTTATGGAATTTTGTCACCAAATTTTCAACATAGGCATTTTAGGACCTCTGCTCATGAACAGTGTCACTGTGATTTTCTTAATGTGTCACAATGCACACTCATAAAACAGTCATTTTTTGATTTTTCCACCAAATTTGCAACATAGGCTTTTTGAGAGCCCACCTCATAACACTGGCACTGTCATTCCGTTAATCGGTCCTGAAAGGTGATTGTGCAGTGACCATGAAATCACTTTTGGGACCAAATAACACCATGCCAGTGGCTGAATTGATGAGGAGTTGTCCCAATGACCCTATGTTAAAAATTTTGTGCCAAAATTCCCAAAATGCCTGAGATACAGTATGCACCACAGTTGAAAAACCCTATTTATGCCATTATACAGCTTACGGCATTTCTTCAGTTCATGGTCAGCTTTGAAGAGTGCAGACATGTTCCCAGTCCACCGAAGATCATCACGCCAGGCTCTGGAGGTAAGTATGGGGTGTGGGGAGGTAGGGATGCTGTGGGTGGGTATGGATTGGGGGAGGGACCCACCAGTATGGGACCGTATCCTTTCTTTCAGGGAGAAAAACAAAAAGACATTAGGAAGGGTTTTTTCAGTCTTGCTTTCAGCACACTGGGGTAGGCTCCCAGTGTGCCATCTGCCTTTTGGGGTGGGAGGACTTAAGCCATCTGCAAAGAACAACTGTTTGAGGGCATGATGCAAAGGGAGATTGGGCACCCCTTGGTATTCAAAAAATGGGGAGGGGTTACGTTATGCCGATGGGGAGTGGGCTCCCCATCGCAAATGAACTGGATCAGGTGCATGCTGACAGGGGATTGGGCACGTCAGTCAGTCATCTTTCATGGGGCTGTGAGGTGGCAAAATCATTTAAACTTGGTGGTGCTTTTGTAAACCAATATCATCAGCACAGTGTGCCTGCATTGGTCCACCAGTGCCCAGCCCCAAATGCAGTGCCGCTGGCTGCCACAGTGCCTCACCTCCATAACCAACTTCTTTCCTGTTATCAGACATCGTTTCTTGCACGCACGCGCAAGCAAACATAAAAATGATTGATACATCAACAGTTTGTGACACCTCATTCTGAAATTTGATTTTTGAACCTTTCTTTCTATTGACTTTTTGATGGTAGAAGACAGAGCTAAAAATGTTATTACTAATTTTATTAAATAACTTTATTATTGTTTTTTTACTGATCTTTTTCTTATATTTTACATTTACTCTTTTTATTTTTTATCAGTGATAAAGAATTATATGGTAAATAATTGCTGTAATGTATTTTGAAGCAATTAATTAGTTTAATTGTTCTCCAGTATTTTACATCACATGTTTGTACTAGCTATTAATATATGTTAAAATTCAACATGCATGATCATGCATCAACATTTTATGTCTTGTATTGATTTGAATGCTGATTTAATCCTAGTCAGTTTTATTTTTACAATATACAGCTGTAGTGGCCAAAATAAATAATGATATTTAAATCTTTAATGATTTACCTCAAATAGCATCTCATTTCCTGAAATGATATAGAATATTTAATATTGATTTAATTTCTATTGCTGAAAGTCTCCACAAAAATGAGACATTCCCTGTGTTCATGTTTTCTTTCTTTCTTTCTTTCTGTAAAATGACATTGAGCATTCTTTGCCCTTCTTTTCATTCTTTGTATTGCATATGTATAATGTGGAAATACTTACAGTATTATATGACCACTCTTGATAAATAAGAAGCACAGTTGCTACTCATGTATTTAAAGTAGCAGTACATCTTGGTCACCATGTAGTTTCTTTTTCAGCAATAATGTTTTCCCAGCAAAAACATCAACATACTTATTTTTATAGCTGCAGTAGGCAGATCCAGCAGCCATCTTGTGGTAGCTCTAAAATGAGCCACTGGATAGACACTGAAGAACTGAACTGTTTTGGAGTTGCAGTACTGTTATTCCACAGCTCCAAAACAGTCCACTTACTCCCTCACTGAAGGCACACTATTTTGGTTGCCGGTTGCCCATCTTGCTCAAGATGGCCACCAATGTTTAGTGCAGATGTGCAAATAGTTGCACATGTGGGACTGCACCAAATCCATCTTTGGCATGGTGAACTGTTTCACCACGAGTTTGGTGAGCATGGCTGTAGCTGTGTCAGCTCTTGCCAGCATTTGTTCTTTTTGATGTCTTTCATTCTTGAGGAATCTTAAGATTTTTAAAGTTCCTGCTCCGAGCCCACCATAAAAATACTAAATATCTTGGTACAGTATCTGTAGTTTACCATCAGAATCATGTGGCAGTATCATCCCAATACATCCACATATCAATCTAATATTTGCATTTAACAAGCAACCTCAATTGAAGAGATTTTAAAAATTGCAAGTGGCTGCAATATTCAATGACATGACTCATTAATTACAAAATTAGCAATACAATCTGTTTTAAAAATATTTGAGAACATTTTAAATACACAGAGGATGAATCTAATGCTGTTAGATATACATTTTTGCCAAAAACTATATCATGAAGTTTCTGCTGACTAACAAATATTGCTTCTATAAATGAGGCAGCATGTATGTAAATTGAAATACTATGAATAAAGAGTATTAAAATGACTGGAAGATGGCATGCCAAGTGCATTGTTCTTTTCTCAAGCTACTAATTAATATATCTGAACTTTATACTGTTGTTATGTCATACTACTTTATGTGGACTAAAACTTGAAGTACCTCCCTGTTTAGTATAGTAAATAAGCTGTAAAGCTTTATTTCTTCATTTTAAGGTCCATTCCACATATTTTGACTTTTCCTAAGATTAGACTTTTTCTTAGATTAATGGTAGACTACACATGGTGAGCATTTAACCGAGAGAAGGGTTGAATATGTGGACTAAGGTTTTCAGGTATTCTCTGAGTATGCAAATGCTCATATTTTCTTTTTCTTAAGGGGAATTTTGTATGATAAAATGATGTTGTGATTATAATGCTGTTAAGATGATGTTCAGTGACATAGTGGCCTTTTATTGGGTTGCAATATAGATGATGTTAGTGTTTGACAGTAACAAGTAGTTGTTGCTCTTTATTTTACATAATTTCTCCAGTTCTTAGAAATGTAAAGCAGTTATGTGTGTTGAAATGTTGAGGTTTCACAATGTTCAGTACAGGGTCATATAATCACTGATGTGTTAATTCTCATCATGTTTGGATTATATTTAATTTCATGTTGAACAACACAATCTTGAGGGTGCAGCTATTTATGGAAATATAATGAGCTGTATATGCACACTCTGGAAATACTCCATCTATGCGAACAAAACTGCTTAAATGTTATATGTGTTTACAATTGGATGGATACTGTTATAATTTTGATGTCTAGCATGGGCTGTAGTGTATGCTAATGCTTTTTGAAAACAATAAGTTAAAAAGTCTAACAATTTGTCAGCCATTTTATAATATAATACAAATACATCTGTATATGGTGCATTTTATGTATAGTAATCATCACAAAGGGTCATTGTTTGCAGTAAATAGGGCACAAAGTAGGCAAAAGCTTATAGATATACAGAAGACATTGGAGGAAAAAGGACAATATGTCCAATTAGTCTGCCTTTTATTGTTACATAAAATTACTGAATCATATCAGGGCTCCATGAGCCCTGACATACCTTTGTTCATAAGTACTGCCTTGTAAATATCTCATTGAGTTTTGAACCCCAAGATAGTTACAGCATTATTTACATTATTTTGGTAGCTTGGTTTGCCTATCCATCACCTCTCTGTTAAGAAGCATTTTATTATGTCCTTGAAACATTCCCTCACTAATTTGAAGATGTTTACCGTGTGGTCATACTGAATCTGTATTTCAGTAACTCTGCAGAGTCCTCCTTTGTGTCCCTGCATGTACTGGTAGATTTCATCATGCCCCTCCTTTCTCTATTGACCCCTAGTGAGTACATGTTTAGACTGTAATCTCTCCTTGCATGCAGAGATCAAACAGCTGTCATATAACTTGTTAACTGCATATTGAAAAGTTACAATTATGCCTAGTTTTAAAATTCTCATAAGTCAGTAAAGTTTATTGTAAGAGGGAGGGCATCCTGTAGTATTATAGCAGCATACTATACTACTTATTTATTTTAATTTTTACTTTCTGGGATACCTTTGTAAGTGCAGTATTTTATTTTGCCATGCTTCCTGGGAAAGTATAAACCGACAGTAGACAAGCAGCTCAATACTCAGTAAATAAACCATGTCCAGATGCAGTAACTAATGTTGGGTGGTGTATACAGGGCAGGGTATCCTCCTAGCAACAGACACGTCCTGTTGTTGTGGCAAAGCAGTGTGGGATAGTGGAGGTTGGGGCTAGTTCCTGGTATCTTCTAGCTGCCTCCTACACACCGCTTGCTGCCCAAAAGTGCTTAGTGCACAAACTTAACTTTGTATATTGTGCAAGGCCTTCTTAAAGGCTAATTTTAAACAGAAAATAACATCCTGAAGTAGCACGAACGGAAGAAGTGCAACGATGCACTTCGATTTCAGTCACTACTAAAACACTGCATTAGCGAGCAGGAGAGCGCGTGGGTGGGGCGCAGGAGACGCTGCCAGGAGACACATGCATTCATGACATGTACCGTGTCCACCTGGGCCAACGGCATAGGGCTTTACAACTAGGACTACTACAAAGGTAATTTAAAGGAAAAACTACCAATTTCTTTTCTAAAATAGTGTTTGATCTAGCATTAACCATGAAGAAAGCAAATAAACTCTGCACATCATGTTTAATGCATACTTCAGGAAAACAAACAGCTAACTTTGTATGTGATAGATGTATCCTGTTGAAAAGTTTACAGGAAGAAGTCAAACGTTTGCAGCCTAAAGACACTCTTAAATCTGACATTAAAGAACTAGAGGACTATATCGATCAGATGTCACTCCTAGTTGAAGCAAACGTGTCTATCACTAAGCACCCAGATGACTCTTTCCACCACAAAAATCTCCAAACACCTAGCATGTAACTTAGAGCAACCAGTTACATCCTCTACTCCTTCAAATTACACTACAGATAATAATTGGACAACAATTCCTTATAAAAACATACTAGAAAAAACAACTATCCTGACAAAATCAAGAACTTCCTTTACAAACTCATTTGAAACCCTTTTTTCTAAAACAGACAGAAATGTAGATACTGCACCGGAGAGTGCAGCAACATTACATACAGAGATGATGATCCCACTATCTCCACTACAACTCCCAACACAACAACAACAAACCACTTAAATACTAACCAACAGTCCAGCAAGTCTAATAAGGAACCTAAACCTCAGGCCCTCAAAGAACTAACTCACAAGCAAGAAATAAATTTGCCTTTATCTATAAATCCTTTGACAAGTTCTGTAGAAACATACAAACCAGCTGAAACACAAACCAAACAACAGGTAATTGTACTAGGTGATTCAATTATAAAATACTTAGATAGATCAACATGTAACCTGGGCAAACAACACAGAATGTGCTCTAGTTTTAGAGGGGCAAAATTGCAGATATTACAGCAATGGTAAAACATACTGTCCACTGCTGGGGAACTTTGGTAATTGTTCATGCAGGAACAAATGATATTGGAGGATCACAACTCTTGAAAATCAAACAAGACTTTGTAGCATTAAATAACATACTAAACAAACGCTGTTGCACTGTCTGCATCTCAGTATTACCCATCCCAAGGGCTACCAGTTATATTACTTCAAAAATTAAGGCCTTAATTGAATGGCTCCACAAATGGTGCTACCGACAAGGAATCAAGTGTATAACACACTGAGGAGTTTGAGGACAAACCATCACTTTACTGTTGGGACGGATGGCATCTAAGCAGAAGAGGCAGTTCTAGCCTGGGACAAAATATGGCTACATACATAAATACACATTTAAACTAAAACTAGGTGGGAGACTGGGGAATCATCCCAGCCTCTTATTAACAATCTTTGCCCAATACTTAGTCTTATAGTAAATATCCTTACCTTTAATGCACGATCTATGAATATCTCTAAATACGCAGAACTGGAAATACTATCTCAGACCTTAGACTTGGCATTAATTGCAATCACAGAAACATGGGGTAACTCAGATAAAGATTGGATAGCAGAACTTCCTGGATACAGACACTATTATAAACACAGAGAGAGCTCAAAAAAGGTGGAGGGCAGTCTTTATAAAAGAAATGATATTCACTCTACGGAATAGAAACAAATACAGAATCGGAAAGTGTTTGGGCCTATATTCAACCCACTAGTTCTCATAAATTACTTATAGGTACTTGTTATAGACCACCATTATCCGACTTAAATGTTACCAGGCAGTTAGCAGAAGAAATAAACCAACTAGCTCATAAAGACACTGTACTTATACTGGGGACTTTAATCTACCAACTATAAACTGGGACACCCTTTTCTGGAACAAACCATCATGACGAACAATTTCTTTCAGTTATAATAAATCTAGGTGTTAAACAAATTATAAGGGAATCTACTAGGAAAAAACACTTTGACCTAGTAATAACAAATCTAGAAACCCCAATATCTGATACTAGGATCTTGCCTCCTGGGAAATAGTGATCATATGTCTATATCCTTTCTATGCAATTTTCCTTCAACCCAAAACCAATAAAATTAAAGTAAAACAATACCATAAGCCAATTTCAATTACATTAATCATGCATTAGAAGAAATAAACTGGGAACAGACCCTTCTCCCTTTAAATACTAATGAAGCATGGGACCTCTTACAAAAACAAAATATTTCAACTTGAAAATCAATATGTACCTGAAAAAATAAATATAACAGCAAAGGAAAAATTCCACAATGGTTCAGTAAAATATCAAGACACTAATAGTTCAGAAAAAGCCCTTCTAAACTTAAAAAGCATCATCATCTCAAGTTAACTCAACATTGGTGACTTACAGGAGACAGTTAAATGCTAAAAAACAAATTATTATGGCTAAACGCAATTTAGAATTCAAAACCCTCATACAAAAGATTGTCACAAGGCATTATATTCATATTTAAATGAAAAAGGTTGTAATAACTCAATTGGGCCACTAATTATTAATTCACAAACAATAATGTCAGATATAGAAACTGCAACAGAATTAAACAACTACTCTGTGTGTTTATGCACAAAATCAGATCCCTCACATACTGTAGTAACATCAAAGAAGAGAAACAAATAGGATTTCAGAGCAAGACACTCTGACTGCACTGGACACCTTAAAAAAACATACCAGCTCAGGTCCAGATGGTATTACCTCAAGATTCTTAATGGAAACAAAGAACACTATTCTTCTACCCACTAAAATAATTTACAATAAATCCCTACTAGAATCAATGGTACCTAAGGATTGGCGCCTGCTATAGTTGCACCTATTTACAAAAAAGGTTCCTATTCAAAACCAAAACTAATGCCGCCCGTCGGGCGCAGCGTTGGATTTCCGGCCATACGCTGGTGACCTGTCTGGAATGGACCTGGGACACCAGAGTGCCAGCTTGGGAGAAGGATAGAGCCTTTGACAGCTCTCCTCCGGGGAGGGCAGGGCAGCATTCAGCATGCGAGCGGCACCTAGTGGAGGCTGGGTAGCCGCCACACGCCGATGCTTAACATTACGCCAGGATGGGGCGGATGAGGTCATCATTGCACATCCCCATCCTGCTTAAGGGGGGAGCAACCCAACCTCGCTGTCTATATGGCGCCTGCCCCGTGAAGGGGCCTCAATTAGCCTCTAAAGCCGGTCCCCGACCAGATACCAGTACCGCGTCTCGATAATGGGGAAGGTTAGTGTCGGGCCCCACTCTCTGGGGAAAGCCAGGATAACGGTGGGGACGCAGGCATTTCTGGAGGTGGGGGCTTAAGGGGGTCCGTGACCAGAGCAGAAAATAATGATGGGAGTAGTAGAGGGCAAAAGAATACATTGAAAAAAAAAAACTACTGCCCCATTAGCTTAACATCCATACCATGTAAATTAATGGAAAACTATTAAACAAAAACTAGAAAATGAAATGTCAACTTTAATATTAAAGACATGTATCAACACGGTTTAAACCAGGTTTCTCATGTACCACAAACTTAATTTCTTTCTATGACTATATTAGTTACAATTTAGATTGCAATATACCTATGGACATCATTCTGTTAGACTACAGTAAGGCATTCGATAACGCTTTATACTCAATATTGATTAACAAACATAGTAGCATGGGGTTTTCATCCCTACTGGTCTCATGGATAAATCAGTGGCTAGATGATAGAACTCAGAGAGTCGGGAAAATGATGCAATGTCTGACATGAGGGAGGTGACTAGCGGAGTACCTCAGGGTTCAGTGCTCGGGCCTACTCTGTTTAATCTATTTATGTTTACATGTCTATATCAACCAACAAATATAATGGTCAAATTTGCAGATGACACTAAACTTGGGGGAAAGGCCACTAAATGCAATAACGGACATGGATTGCAAGCTGATTTATCACTAGTGGAACAATGGGCATGCACTAACGAGATGTATTTTAACATATCCAAATGTGCAATATTACAATTAGAAAAATAATCTGGTTCAAACATATTATCTGAATAATACTATCATCAGAATTTCTAAAACAGAAAAGATCTAGGAATATTAGTCAATGACAAATTATCTTCATCTACCCATTGTACCAAGATAGCAAATCAAACAAATGCAATACTTCATAGAATTACCAAATCACTTGTGTCTAGATCAGAACAATGTCTTTTGTCCCTTTACATGTCTCATATTAGGCCTTTCTTGGATTATGGCTCACCTTTTGGAGCCCTTACCTGAAATCAGATATCAATAAGATTGGACACATCCAACGAGAGCCACTAAGCTTATCCCACATTTATCCAACTTGGATTATAGCACTAGACTTACTAAAATAAGACTTTATACTCTGTTCCAAAGAAGACTCAGAGGTGACTTACTTCAACATTTTAAAATACTTGGGAACCAGGAACACATGCAGATATGCAGTAGTAAATACTCCACCAGAAAAACAGCTGCCAGACTTCATAATGAACAGTTAGAAATTATGAGAACAAAGAGTAATAAAAGAATTAACTACTTTATCATCAGAACACCAAGAATGTGGAATAAACTACCACAGGACTTAGTTGATTCATCTAATATCATAACATTCAAAAACAAATTAGATAAATGGATGTTCAGGCAGGACTGGGTTAATGTTCCATGTATATGGAGGATAATCACGATGGGCAACTGCCTTCTTTTGTCCAAAACTACCAAGTATCATGTAGGTGCTGTAATGGAAATTTAGCAGTTGAGAAGTAGACTGCATCCTCAAAGTCTGGGACTGGCAAAAAACTGTGTAGAACAGAACAACAAAATCAGCAACATCTTTGCACTCTAAATGTCACCTACAGTGCCATAGCACAATAGATGGTAACTTCACTGAGCATCATGGAGTTGTGTTGTCAGATGCAGAAACATCATAATGTGAACGTGCGTTAAACAGTAAATAAAATGTGTAGGGATGTTCCTGCAACCTGATTGACCAGAACTCATGCATTGGGACAGCACCACCAGGAAGAAAAAATAGTCCTTTGTATGTAGGATGTGGAACATACATAAAATCCTCATGCCCAGTCCTTGAAAATTTCTAAACTTAAATGAATGCTATTGTTTCACTAGGAAAAGCACAATAAAATGTGTTCAAGAAGCTTCAAATACCCAGTCAACAAAATATTTTTAATGGCTTAAAATCATGTTAGTTTATCTACCTAGTGTCTTTACCATTTCACTGCTGCTTGTTTAAAACTTTGCCAGCATATCCTCAGCATGCAGCTGCCACCAGCCCTCCTGCCTTCTCCTCCCCCTTCATAGTGACTTAACCTTATTACTTCACTTGCCTTCCCACCTTTTCATGCTCACTGTTATGAACTGGATCAACTTTTTTTCAACACTGACACCTTGGTTGCTCGTCATTGCATTTCATCGCTTTACACAGCCTGGCCATAATTGTCAGCCTAGCCATGAAGAGTCATGGCTACATGGACGCAGTAAATGCTGAAGGCATGCATCACAAGTCCGCTTACTCCCCATGACCAAAACATGTACTGAAATCCACCAGTCTGACAAACTGAAATCTTGATTCACTTGACCAAGAAACATTGGTGAGCACAAGACAGACCTATGTGTCAGCAAGTGTTTAAAGCGTGCCAATGGTGCTCATTTTGAAATGCTTTCTTAAGCCCCAGCATCAGCTTACTGTCTCAGGACTTCAAAGTCCACTTTTGAGAATTAATAATAGTTCTGCTGCATGAAAGAGGAAGAATTAATAATTCCTTGATCAGAGGATCTGACCCCTTCCTGAAAATAAAAGGTCCTGCCCTTCACTCTACATTTTGTGATGTATTAGTTTGAGAGCAGGAGGACGTGCTCTATTGATACAGTAGCAATAGGGGTGGTCTGGAAATCATATTTGGACATTTTAGAGAGCCACAGGAGTCAAAAGAAAGTTGCTGCTCAACTAACAAGGGCCTTGTTAGTTGAGTGGTGGCTTTCATTTGACCTCTGGCCTCTAAAATATCAAAATACCATTTCCAAACTGCCCCATATTGTTGCTCAAAGAGTGCTTCCTGCACACACATCACAAAACATGACAGCACAGGGCTGACACCTTCTACTTTCAGGAAGCGGAAAGGGTAAGGGATCGCAGCCAACTCCCTGACTGAGCAATTATGATCCTTCTCTTCACACAGAACCATTAATACATTCTCAAAAGTGGACGGTTGATGTCCTGAGAAGTTAAGCTGCTGTTGGTGGCCTAGAATTAAGCACCAGAACTGGTCCTCTTTAAAATACAATATTAAATATAAAACTTTGGAGTGAGAATGAGGGGCGGCAACAACACAACAAGAAAATGCTCTGTATACTACAGTATACAATTGCTGGGCTGCACACACTTCACTGCCCTCTAGTGACACCAATCTGCAGCTTGATTATTCAACATTAATTCTAAAAACTGTTTTGTTATTTATTTTATATGTTTAAACATCCTTTCTATTCTTTTTCTTAACATTTTCCTACTGCAACAATCAAGTGTGTCCTGATAAAATAAATAGATGTATTATTATCACAGGTGAGTTAATGTTGAAGTGTGGACTGATTCTGAACTGCTAGTGCTTTCTGTGGTGATAAAAGACAGGTGAATTATGGATGAACACTGTATGGGCACAAATGTGAAATGTAGTAAAATCAGCAAACCAAAATGTTGTTGAACATGTCTTAGGAATCCAAAATGAATTATCAAAGCTAACATAATGGGAAAAAGTTTTCAGTATTTCATAGTAGAAGCGAAAAAGTGTTTTTTTTTTCTTTAGTTGTTTAATAATATTTTCATAACTATAAATATATTCTGAATAGTCATTATGTATACAGACAATATTTTTACTTGTAGATAGTGTCTTTATTTACAGTATATCCATATTTTTTTCAGTTCCTAGTACAAAGAATATTGAATGGTATCATCTCTTAACTGAATGTGTTTCAGATGCATATTGTGCATCAGTATTGTCAGAAATATTTTTTTTTAACAAAGCTTTATTATGCATGAACTTTACCAGCCTTTTTCTTTAATCCCATGAGAATGTCTGTGGTAAAGACGAATTGCTATCATACTGAGGTTAACAGGTCTTTAGTTCAAAACCCTTTGTACTTGGAATTGACAGGCAAGCATGAACCACAGTGCCCACATCTCTGTGGAAGTTCAGACTTTCAAAGACACTGCAGGGTAGACCACAGTTCAAACAGCAGGCTATATGTTTTCAATTTTCTCAGCTAGGATTCAGCTATGAATAGCCCGTGGTATTGTTAGGCCTAGAATATAATGTAATAATTGCTGTTCACTAAGGGGTAATTGAGACCTAAAACCTCAGTGTGTTGACTTGCTAGAGGAGGGAAAATCTACAGTATGCACTTGTTTCCTGTTAAAATTCCAGCTGATTAATTAAGTTAGGGTTGGTCTTTCCTCATGGATCAGTTAGAACAGCCTCACTTTCCCCAGTTTCAAAGAAACTGCATGGTATAATATTTGCCTGTCGCTATGTGGTCTTTGTTATACTACACTGTTGATTGACTAAGATAACACTAAAAGATTTGCTTCTGGAACCTCAAAAGGCCTTCATTCTGACTTCTGAGTACTGTTCATGGTGACTGTTGGTTCAGATAATACTAAGCTACATGCACTTCCATTCATTGTGGGAAAGGCACAGTATAGATATTACTGAAGCTGGCTTATTTTTCACAAGTTTAAAAGATAATTTCACCCAGTGATATATTACAACCCCAAATTAAAGAAAGTTACATAGTACGGTAATAATGTCAGGGATTTAGTCCATCTTGCCCCTCCTCCTGCTGCCCATCACCCAATCTTATTATGGATATAAATCCAAACTTAACAAGCATGCTGACCCTTACTCAAGCTGTGTGACTCTCAATGCCATTCATCTTCAGGAACTTGTCAAATCCTGCTTTAAAAGCCTGAGTGGTGCTCATGCCATAGTCTCTCCACTTAGGCTAGTCTCATATAACCATCCTCCAGGTAAAGCAAGGTTTTCTAGTATGTCCTGTTATTCTGCACCTCTCACAGTGTGTGCATGTGTGCCCATGAGTTCTGCTCGCACTCACCATCTCAAACATCTGTATATACTCCGCACTGTCTATCCCTTTGATATTAAAAATACAATATCTGATCCGCCTCAACTTTATCTTTCTAGGTAGAATAAATAGAGTATGTCCATTCTCCCTGAAACTTTTACCTCCAATCCTGCACCAATAATCTTTTGAATCGCCCTGTGCTGGACCTTCTCAATCCCTTCAATGTCCTTTTAGAACTGCATAGACCAGAACTGGATGCAGCACACTAGGTACAGTTTTGACAAGGCCTTGCACATAGGGAGGATCACCTCTCCTGTCTGCTTCTTATCCTAGCCTAATGCATACCAATATTGTGTTTGCTTATTATGGCTGCATAAAGATAGCAATACAAAGCTTTGCTAACAAGAGGAGAGGAGACTGGCAGGTAAGAACAGGAACTGCAGTATATTACTTTCTACTTCCACAGTGAAGTTTCATCACCTCATTGGTATGCAGGAGACCCTGCTCTTCTGTGTCTGTCTGTGTCTCCCACCCCATTCCTCACTCTCTCCCCTTCCTCCATCCATATCTACTTTTTCATGAATCTACAGTACTTTATTCATTAATCTATTGTGGCACACTTTTCTGTTTTCTGTGTCACTCTGCAGGTGGAAGAAAGTGTTGACTACACATAATTCTCAACATAGCAGAGGCAATTGACTGAAGTACAATTCTATCATCAACTAATGTAGAGCTGACATGCAGAGTTTTTTTACTTCCATAGAATGTACAGTACTGTCTGAGAGAACAGACAAAGGTAAAGAGAATGAGATAGCCAGCCTGTCTTTAAGCTAATGACTATAATTTACTTAGTTATGCAAAAAGTGGCAATGTAAACCAAATATGAGCTCTAGTTTGAGTTATTGTCTGCTGCTCTGATCATCAAGGAACAGAACCATTCCAAGAACATAATATAAGTAATTACACCACTTTGACTCAGAATACAGTAGATAAAAAAGCACATAGTATGTTACAGGCATGTGATTTGTTTCCTTCTGCATCTTAGACTGGATTAATTTAGCTGCCACATTTCTCCATCAGAACAGACCAAACTAGACCCACATTGTTACAAACAATGTCTTGTGCAGAAATTGGTGGTGGTTGGGAGGGATGAAGAAAGGAAAAAGTGAGTACAGTAGTTTTGTTGGGAAGATGCACTTTAGCACCTCCTTATTAATAAAATAAGCATTTGTCAATGCCGAATGTTGTTGCGCTGGCATTGGCAGTGGCGAGGTGGAGAGGCATGGCACTGTGAGTTTGTTTATGTGCCCCAAAAGGTGATTTTGCACAGCGAGTACACCACAGTGCGGCAGAGCTATGGAAACTCATTTTGGGCAGGCTGAGGAAAATGGCAGCTGGACTGTTGATAATTTGTGTGCACAAATTCCAGTGCTGAAAAAGTGGCATGAAAATATTGCACATTGACAAAGTTACAAGGGTGCGTGGAAACTGCACAATGCACGCTTGCAACACAGTCATTATCTGGACTTCCGCCACCAAATTTTCAACATAGGCATTTTAGGACCTCTGCTGATGAATAGTGTCACCGCTGCTTCCTGAAAGTGTCCTGAAAAGTGATTTCACACAGTGACCGTTCTGCACCGACATGTGAAAACACGCTTCAGCCAGCTATAGTGTTGATAAGGAGGTATGGAAATAATGGCAATGATGAAGAACTGGAGTGAAAGTATTACAACCACATAGTCACAAGCGCATGCAAACTGTGCAGCGTGCTCATAAAACACTCATTGCATTGACTTTCATCCCTAAATTTTCAACATAGGCATTTTAGGACATCTAGCAATGAACAGTGTCACTGCCATTTTCATAATGTGTTCAACACTGGCTTTCCACAGCGACCGCACTATTGTGCGCTGGAACCACGAAAACAGATTTTGGTCAGGATGCTAAAATGACAGCTGTACTGTTCATTAGGAGGTGTAGAACAATGGCACTGTTGAAAATGTGGAGTGAAAATATAAGTCTCGCGAATTCACGCCGCAGCGTGCAAACCGCGCAACGCACGCTCATAACACAGTCATTTTATGGAGTATTGTCACCAAATTTTCAACACAGGCATTTTAGGACATCTGCTCATGAACAGTTTCAGTGTCATTTTGTAATGTGTCCCAAACACTGATTTCGTCTCGATAAACCGCTATTCTATGCCGGAAGTGCTAAACACATTTCGGCAGGATGTGAAAATGACAGCTGTACGGTTCACAAGAAGGTGTGGTAAAATGGCAATGTTGAGAATCTGGCATGAAAATAGTGCATATAAATATGCTAACTTACTGAGGCATTGCGCGGTTGCTATGCACGCTGTAGCTGTCATTTTTGGATTTTTCCACCAAGCGTGCAACATAGGCTTTTTGAGAGCTTCTCTCATGAATCAGTGGCACTGTCATTTGTTATCAGTCCCAAAAGGTGATTCTATGCAGTGACTGGAAATCACCTCGGATCGAATAACACCATGACAGTGCAAGAATTCATGAGAAGGGTCCCAAAATCCCATGTTGGAAATTTCAGGCCAAAATTCACAAAATGCTCATGATATGCATTAAAGTTGGAAAACCCTATTCATTCCATTATACAGCTTACCGGCATTTCTTCAGTTCACGGTAAGCTTTGAAGAGTGCAGACGTGTTCCCAGTCCACAGAAGATCATCGCCGGACTCCACAAGTAAGTATAGGGTAAGGGGGTGAGGGAGGCAAGGTGCATAGAGGTGGGTGCCGTGGGGGAGAGGGCATCGAGACTACGAGGGACCATTTTCATTTTACAGGTGAAAAAAAGAAAAACATCGGGGACAGTTTTTTTTTTTGTAGGGATTTGGCACACTGGGGTGGGCTCCCAGGGTGCCACTAACTCTTTGGGGGTCTGTAGCCAACGGGATTGGGCACCGCTGGCACACAACATCGGAGGGAGGAAGTAATGCAGACGGGACTGGGCACCCAATCGCACTCAAAGAAAGCAGGGGGCATGAGCCAAGGGATTGGGCACCCTGGCATTCAACAATGGGGGTTTATGCCAATGGGAATTGGGTGCCCCGTTGGCACACAAAGGGGTTGACTGACAGGGGATTGGGAACCCCAAAGTCAGCATTATTAGGCGGTCGCCCGCTCACTGACCATGCACATAATGGTGGTGAGCATGGCAAGAAAAGGACCACTGTGTATGACAAGCTGCTCAGATTGCAGCTTATCTTTTCTTAGATGTGCTTGCCACATTATGTATGCATGGTGTGGCACCGCATGCAGGTATGATTGGGAATGGGACGACTACTGGTGCGTGCCCCTGCATTCGCTCAACTGCGCCCCACTTCCAAAGCTGCACTGTTCCATGATGTTGGCTGCATAAGCGCCAACATAAAAGAGAGCCCCAGTTTAACATGTTGCAAACACCATACTAGTTACTGCTGTCACAGATCTTGCTTTGACACTTTGCAACTGCAGCTGTTTCAGGACAATACTGAGTATGTGGCTCTGGTAGGATTTGAAGCTGAACCTTCTGGTTCCCACACCTGTGATATAACCACCCTTAATACCATACCACTCTCACATTTGTGAGACTGCTTCATGAACCTTAAAGTAGACAGTAGTAGAATTAGTAAGCCAGCCTCCAATGCAGTGGTAGCTGTTCTGCTAGTGACAACGATGACCCAGATTTATTATATTTGCATGCAGCAAAACTTTAACTACAGTTTAATTACCCTGTTGTATGCAATTAATAATTAGTTACATTGAAACAGACACTTAGAATTAAGTGTAACTAAGGAGTCAAAAACAGCCAAAGTCATCCCCTTGAAGGAGTTAGCCAGGTCAGACCCATGGGTAAAGTGTAACCAAGGAATCAAAAACAGCCAAAGTCATCCCCTGAGAAGGTTTTGAGGTTGGATGCAGGGTAAATACATGCCTGTGAGCCTGACCTTCTACTGTAACTTTAATTGCTTGTACACAGGACAGTCCAGAAATCTGGCTTCTGCCTAGTACCTTATACTGCTGAAATATAAATGAAATTCAAATTCAAGCACTATCCCATTCTATAAGGAGCCCTGGAAGATGTCAGGATGGCCCATTCAACCCCCTTTAACTCTACTATACCCAGTGCTGTATACACTTCGGTCATTAGGATGTTCCTGGATTCACAACCTGCATATACTGTACTTACCTTCTCATTCTGCTAGGATCAGCACTGCCTCCTGATTGTCCCATACCTGTCCCATAATATCCACTCTACCCAGCTTTCCATGCCATTTGACTTACTGGATGCTGAAGCAAAGTAGTTATTCAGTATCTTTGCTACTACACTTGCCCCCTCGACAACCAATAACTATGGGGAGCACAGCTGTTGCTACAGCTGTGTTTGTAATAATGCTGCTTGTGATATCATACTAATTGAGACATCATGCTGCCTGTATAATCTGATGTCCTGAACTGAATTAGTCAGTCTGTGTCTGTGTCTGTTCGGAGACTCACCTGCAGCCAGTGAGGAGAGAGAGAGATTTCAGCGGAGAACAGGCTGCTTTATTTCCTGCTGGTGAGATTGATTTGGAGAGACTAGATGAGAGATGCTGATGTTTTCCAGTTAGTTTATTTGTTTTATTTGCTGTACAATAAATCACCACTTGTGGTTTTTCACAACTTCTCCTGCTCATGCTTCCTGACCTATAAGCCTTCAAAATATTTGGTGATAGAGGTATTTGGTTTAGTTACAACTGTCGTCATTCTGAGTTAGAAGCCACACAACAGAAAACTCTCCACAGACAGCACTGGCCCTCTCTGGTACTGCCCCATGTAGATCTCCATTGGCCTAATTAGCACTGGGAATGGAGAATGGGACTGGGTGTTCACTGGAGATCTGCTTGAAAGGATGATGTATGCAGCAGATGGGGGGTGCAAACAGCAGCATTAACAAAAAACTATTTAATCTTCAACTGTATGGCATTGTTGGACTACTGCAATTTGGGTTGCATAGGTTAGGACATTCTCTTTGACAAATATTATTAATCAATATGTGTGTAACCTTATACCTGTTGCTGCTCTGTAACTACTAAAACTGACTTGCTTATGCAAAGGTTTTAAAGCCAGTGTAAGTTGCATCCACTTTATTTTTACTAATGGGTGTGGTCACAGGCTGCTTGAGTGTAGGACAGCAGAATGTATGATGTGTACAGTGTGTCTTTGAAGCAGGTGCACACAAGGGATATGAATGTTAAGTTGCATGCAGTAGCTAAAAGAACTTGGATACTGGCATGCCTTATTCATTTGTCATACCAAGATTGAGAAGCTCCGCATATTGCTGCAGTACCTTCAAACTGTAATTGAAACCTGAACCTAAATTATACAAAGACAGAAAAACTGAATACAGCTGGAAATCAAAGTGATATTTCTTTCCATGGATTGTATTTAGTATTTCCTTAAAGCAGCAGATATAGTTACAGTATTTTAGATGACATTTTTATAAATCATTGGATCAGACAAGCTTTACAACAGTCAAACCATTAAAACATTCTTTCTAATTTCATTGCTGTTCCCTGCACTTTACATTTTGCTAATATTTTTGTAGAGACCTGTGCCAGAAATACCATATTTCATTTAGTGGCAGTTTTTTTTTTGGTGGTGGGGGGCAAATTTCATTCACTGCCCATATTTGTATGATAACACTACCATGCACCACCCTCCTTTTGTTTGGTAAGTGTTCACAAGAGCAAGCTACAGTATGTAAAACGATGAAACAGGAAATAGTACTGGCACTGCCATCATAACATAGATAATTAAATAATCAAGGTAAACTATTACAGTAGAATGTCAAAATCAGCAACATTGAAATCAAAATTTCTAAACTGTAAAATGATGCAAAATCCTGTTAGACAAATGAAAACATCCTTGTTCACCATCACCAATGCTACTGCATTAAGAATGTACAGACAACGTGAAAAAATGTATTTGAAGTTATTAAATGTAGTTTTAACTTCATAAGGCAAATATATAGTGTTGGAAACATTTTGTAATCATGTTTTTTGAATACTAATGAAGTAAACATGTGATCTGGTGGTTACAGTATCTGAACGAGAATCAAGAGATCTCAAATTCAAGCACCATCAAAGCAAAACTCTAATTTGATGACCTCCAAGAGCTCCAGTCTACACAGCTGTGGAAATGGGTAGAAGCAGGACCCCACTGAAAAGGAGATGTTTCATCTCAGCTGGGCTATCTTGAGTAAATAATAAATGATAACATAAAACTGTGAATTATTTTTAAAGTGCTACACATGTTATTCATATAGGCGCCAATGCACAAATGCATATGCCCCATGTAGGGCAGCATGTAGGCATTCCCACATCTGTATGCCATGCAGCGGTGACCCACACACCCCAGTGGAATGCACCACAGTCATGCTACTAGCTTGTGCAATGGATTCCCTCACTGGCTGTGTGGTGCCACTGGGGGCATGACAGGTGGCATGCCCTGGCTGTGCCCATGCACAATGGCACTGTACACCAGGATGGGGCTTGAAAATGTATATGAGGGTGCCATGCTGTGAATATTTACATGCCTCCCACGAGTCACCAGTGGGCGCTAGGCACCTGGGAGGATCCTCCCACACACACAGCTGCCACAGCATGCAGGGCTCCCTGAGAGGGCTTGGGGTGGCTGTTCAGGCAAACAACCAGCTGTTAATACCTAGTAGGATATGTGCCATCCCATGATCCCCTGACATAAGTGGTTGGGGATCCACTGTGGGACCCGGACGGCACCTCATTGACAGCTTCCTGTGTCCTGCACTCTGCCCCATGCTGCACATTCCTCCATCACACACTATGGGGGTATGGTCTGGTGGCTGATGATTGTGAATGCTAGCCTGTGCATGCCCACCATGGGTGCAGAGTGCCATGGGCATGTTACGTGCTTTTCGCATGTAGTTCATGCATATGGTGCATTCTAATACATAGGGCCTATAGAATCCATTCTAAATTTTTCATAAATCTTTGTTTAGTTCTGTTTTCACATTTTGTAGACTCAGCTCATCTGAGGAATACAAGTGCTCACAAGTATGACAGTAAATGTACATGGACTATAAATATTGACGTGTTAGATAAAGTATGTCATCGATATGGAATTTCAAGGACATCATAGCAATAAACACTTCATTTCAATGTCAGTTTACTTACAAATCAAAAACAAATAAGTGCCATTCATTCTGGGGTTACTATAGTACTACGTCCAACAAACATTAACGCAACACGATATGCAGTGCATTAAATAATAGCACATTGTAGTTGTGAATCATGATTGTTTCTAGGTGGTCTGAATACAATGGTAGTTATCTTACTTTGACAGAGATTTCAAAACATCAGGGTTTCATTTACATTCTTTATCAATTGTACCATAGGAATAGTCATGGCCTCAGACATGATGTTTAACTTGATTGTATTCTAAATACTTCCTGAACTGGTACAGCATTTGCCTTAAAGCTCAAGCTCAGCTCAAGTAAGATTATTGTTCAGCACAAAAGCCTTTACGTAACATACAAGATTCCAGGCGATATAGCAATTTATGTATTTGCCATGCAAGTGAAGTTATAAATATAATAAATTAATGCTCTTGCTAAAACTGTGTAAAAGTGGCTAGCATAAGAAACAGTATAAGTGTCCTAGCAAGTTTTGTAATTCATATTCTTATTTCATGATTAACAAGTGTCACATTAAAACTGTAGCCAAACTGCCAGCTAGTAATTCCACGTAATATCTGCAGTTTAAATAAACATGTGTAAATTATCTCAAAGGCTGCAATAAACAATCAGTCTAAACAGCCTAAACTGCCTCTGCTAAGGGTGTCATGATCCAAAACCATTTTGTCCTATAGATTTAGATGCAATGATAAACTGATATTCAATTCTTAGCACTAAAAAGAACAATATACACAGATAATTAAGAGATACAGTATCAAGGGTACATATAAGCATGAATGAAGTTTTTCAGATTTCAGTTTCAGCTGAACAGAGTTATGGCTTCATTGTATTTGGGAGTCCATCCATTTTATATCTAGCATTCAAGACTCCATTTATTCATTAGTCCATAAATTGGAGTATGAGCTAGAAGGCTCCATTCATATTCAGGAGTCTACCAAATTAAAATAGGGACAATTACACTTGAACTCCATCCAAATGACCTCCCTTATAACTGAACCAGAATCTCCCAGTACATCAAGAGGGAGAGTCTCCTTGATTGAATAAAGCAACATTGTAAACAGCAATAAACGTTACTGAAGGAAAGAAAACATGCTGCCAGTAGCCAAAGGCCATCAACAGCAAGCCTGCTGGTCTGCTAAAAACTACACAGACAATTCTCATACAACCTTAACTTAAAATATGAAAATAAGTTTCAGCTGAACAGTTTTGCTCCATTATACTCAGAGGTCCATCCATTTTAATTCAAGCGCTCAAGGCTTCATTTGCTCAGGAGTCCAAAAATTAGTATATGAAGTAAAAGCTCTGTCAATTCAGGTGTCCATCAAAACAGTGGCAGATAAAAGCTATAAAACACTGATAAGTCACTTATACATTGATCTGTATGGTTCTAGTCTGGGTTTAGAGAACTGCACAAAGCTTCCACTTCAGTGCTAGTGCCCCACACTGATTTCAACATCAGTTGCCCCAAACATATAAAGTGAGTGTTACATGAGTTCAGACTCGAACTTAAATTAACAGTTCAGAGTAATTACATGAAGAGGTCCAACTGTCTTTCTTTAAATGGTATAAATATACAGCAGGAGTTCTGACTGAACACAATGCCAAAACAATTTATTCCAGCCACCAAGGATTTATTTGTTAAAGGGGGTATTGAAACTTCAGCAAAAACACATAAAAGGAATGCACTGTACCTCTAGCAAGAATTACTCCATGACTAGCCTCCACCTGTCACTAGAGCAGTGTTTTGAAAGCTTTAGTGGGAGAAACCCCATGGGTAGAACATAGGCAAACTTAATTTCCAACATTTGATTTGGGAGTCCAGGAATCAAGGAGTCAAACGCCAAAAAATTACATTCAGTTTTTTTCCACTGTGGCTCCTCATCTTCCACTTTGTGTGTGAAGATACCTGCAAAAGTAAAATAAATGCTCCACATAGCGTAGTAAATTTCATATTAATGGCAGTACCACTACTCCTACATTCCCTGGCAATGGTGGCATACCTTACGTAAGGCATACTAGGCATATCAGCACTCATAGTGCAATGGTGGCATCTTCAGTTTCAATTAATATATTTCTTGTAATCCTCTTATAGTTATTTCAGCAAACCTCAGGAGGAGGAAGGACTTCTAATTTGGCTGGCAAATGGCCTCTCAACTCTTTTCCAAAACTCGTTAACTCAATTAAGACCAAGTTCATACTGCTGCACTTCTACCCAATTACACTGTGTTTGTGCTCTACCTGATTACAAGCATTGCTCTCTATGTACTTAAAATAGGGCCAGCCATGCTATAATATTCAAAGGTAAAAGTGTTTGCAGCTCCTGGCATTCAAACTTAGTTTTAGCCATGATGCCTTTTAGCCAGAAAATGGAGTTATTCAAATACTGATACTCAGCCATTTTAAAAACATACAATTTATATAAAACTGCAGGCAAAAGAATGACAACAGTGCTCAATTCAAGGTGGCTGAATCCATCATCAGCATCTCTCCAAAACCCAATCTCATTTGGGCTCAATGAGTTTCTATCAGAACACCAAAACCAATGGCCATATGAACAGTTTTTCAGGGGCAAAAAAGTGCTTTATAGTCCTTAAAGTTACCCAAAAGTACTTATATGGAGGCAGTAAATTAAAATAACTATAGTTTATCAAAGCTTTTTTTTTTTAAAGGCAGCAAATGAGAAGCAGATATGGTGTGGCAGGGGTGGAGCAGCACCATGGCCATCTTGCTGCTCTGCTTCCACTCAGCATAGCCTTGCCTTAAAGAGTTACTGATATATCACAGAAAACTTAAAAAACCCTTTATAATTAGGTACAATTCTGCTTGCATTCCATTTATATTTTATATATTCCTCCTCCCCATAATTTATTACTAAAGAAATATGTATGAATATATAAGTGTTGTCCCTTAGAGTTCATTTAGAGTTCATCTGCCTCTATAGATTACTTCTTACTCTGGGTCATAACCCTCTGTTGTGACATCACAGCATGTTGCCATGGAAGTAACTGTGATGTCACAAGAAGTGCATCATGACTGCAGTTAGAGAGAAAGCAACAGGAATAGATGAACTCTTCAGGAGTAGAAATCCTGTTTTCATACAAATGACCTCAGTAATAAACAATGGGAGGAGAAATACAGAACTAATGGGAAACACAAGCTGAACAGTGTTTAAATATTGTATTTTGTTAAAGTTCACCTGAATGTGTCACCAGCTCTTTAAATAAAAGGGTTGTACAGCCTTGGACTAACAATGTATCCTGCACTACAATGCCAGTGTCCAGCATTATGTTGATGTATTTTCTGCATTTGTGAGTTTATGCTCAAAGGATCATTTTTATTGTATAAAAAGCCTGTCCTTTTGCTGTGGGATACAAAGTAGCCTTCAATACAGATGATCATTATACAGGCTCATCTTAGTTATGTGATGATCTTAACCCTGCATTAACAAAATGCTTACATTTTTAACACACAAGTCATATTTAATTTGCTCTTCTAGATAAGATGATACTCCACTCCATTTGTAGCAGATGTTCCCCAAGGCCCATCGTCAGACCTACTTGTATTGTCTTTTGCAGATATCCTTACCATGTTATCTTTTACTAGGCATGGTTAAGAGTACTGTGCCACTGTTATGCCACTGATCCCCTGAAGTGATTTCCTTTGAGTAAGTCTTACAGATCAGCTGGGATCAGTATTGCTTGTGTTGGCTCAAATAATGTCACTCTAGTCAACACCCTCATTTTTTTTCTTGTCTTAATTACTGTTGTGCACTCTACAAAGGCTTACTGCAGGTCAGATATGTCCTTTCAGCTGGTCCAGAATGTGGCAGAGGTGTCTGACCTCTGTTTGAGGTCACTTATACCACCCTCTGACTACTGACACAGGCTGGCTACCAGCTAGGCCAAACATTGATTTCCATTGCTTGTAATGATATATAAAGCCTTTATGGACTGGCTTCCAATGCATCAATGAGCTACTGACTCCTCATATACCATCCAGGGATTTAAGATCCAGTGGACAAGGTTTGAGGAGAGAACCATCATCCTGTTTAAAATCTGCTGGTAGTAGTAGTAGTAAATCATTTTTATTCATAAGAACAATGGATACATTCAATTGAGTGAAGCTCATTTTCAATGAAGTTCCATGCCAAGTACAAAAACATATAGTTACAAAGACACATCTCATGCTAACACACACTGTAAGACAATTGCATTATAACAATGGTGACTAGGCTTTTCTAGTGGCTTCTCAGCACTCTGGAATGCCTTGCCTAAAGGGATACACACTGCCAGGTCTGTTTAGTCCTTTTAAAAAAAAACTAAATCCCACCTAATCCAGTTAGCCTTTGATTTAGTTAGGTTTAGCTTTGCAATAGCTATACACTGAGTGTTGTGTATAGTAGTTTGTTGTACATTTTATTGTATATATTTATGAATGTAATTTTATGGTTGTTTATCTATGGCCTTTGTTATTTAAAGCTATACCTGTAAAGGTGCTCTGAGCTCTGAAGGGTACCTAATATAAAGTAAATAAACCTACCAACCATCCAACCAACCAACCAATAATGAATGGTAGAAAATAAAAATCATGTAATCATATAGGTCTGTCAGAGTTGCCTGTTTCTCAGCATTTCAGGCTGTCTTGTTTGCTTATAGGAGAGGATTTAAATGTTTTGACATCAGTGATGTCCTTAAAGTGGCAGTATGAGTGAATAAGTAGAATAAGTGCTTTTCAGTGTTTTGTTTCAGCACACATTTACCTTGCAGTGGAGGCAGGGGTGTAGCCAGGGATTTCAGATCTGCACCAAGTGGACTCACTTCTACCCCCCAGGTGCAGCCAGACAATATACAAATGTACACCAGGACCGTAGTTGTTGCCTCATTTGGCACAATAAATACAATTTTGTATCTCATGACAGTGGTTGTTGCCATGCATGGGTAAATACAAATGCCATGCATTGCTCCCTAAGGCACCCACATACCAGCCCAGAGCCTGTAAAGTTGTATTGTCCTTGAGATGCAAAGACAGTATTAGTGACCAGTCCTTCTAGTTTCGACTCCTATGAATAAAATTACAGAAAGGTTCAGCATTTTGTTAGTTTTCATGGAAAAAACAAGCAGTTCACAGCCTATTTGCTACCCCCTTAAATAAAATTGCACACCATGGAGTACTTGAGTATGCCTGGCTACCTCATAAGTGGAGGGGAGCAAAGATAAAACAGAGGCCCAGTAGGATGGAGTTTATATAAGTGCTCAGAGGCAGGAAGTGAGGTGGAGTACTTTTGGGCTGTGATGCGCTTAGGAGGTATAAAAGGAAAACTTCCTAGAAGCATTAGTGGGTCATGCAGTAGTGTTCATGCCACTCATCTACTATATGTTCCATAAGATTCAGTGCCTGGACTTCAGAAAAGAGGGTGCTGAAGAAGAGGGACAAATAGGAAATGCTACTGGCTGAAGACTTGATTTTAGTTCAATTCTTTTTGAGGGTTACAATCAGCATAATCAGGTCATATGCACACAGGCAAGACAGTATGATTCCAGCTGGTTAGCTGCAGGGTGTGGCTTAGCCATCTTCTTGTGGGTACTCTGGGAGGCAGGTGGATGCCCAGTTTATGTGAGGTTTGATATCCTCAGCGTGGATGTAGCAGACCACAGAGCTGAGGTTCAGCAATGGATGAACTTACTCAGCAGAAGGTTTAATGGCAGTGAATTCACCACCAAGGAGGACACCAGATGTCTGATCTGGTGGATTGGTTGCAGCAAGTAGATCAGAGAGTGGAATGGAAGATCTTGGGGATCATTAGTTGTGATGACCAAGAACCGATTAGATGCAATAGCAGGACTGGTTTAGGATGACTGCACTGAAAGGATGCAGCTGTCAGTACAGTGGAGGCGATGGCTTCATCCAATAGGATGTACCAGGGGTAGAAGATCAGGTAGAGGCAGAAGGAGTGGAATAGAGTAACAGTACTTGGGTGTCCATCGTTAGAGGGATAGGGAAGCAGGTGAATTGCTTGATCCAAAAGGAGCAGTCTGTGTTGTGCCTTTTGGATGATCACAGATAGGAAAATTCCATGGTTAGATAGGCTGGCCAGTGCTGAGAGGAGTAAGCTTGTCACAGTGGTACAGTGAAATAAATCTAGTGCCATGGTCCCCAGTCATTGAACATTAGGACTATGGACTTCAACAGGATAGTTGATATACAGGAGGATAAGCTGACAAATATTAAGGGGTAAAGGGTTTGAGAATAAGTAAACAGAAATGAAAGGTGCTATACCAGAGGCAACACATAAGGGTATAAAATATGGTAGATGGAGAAGAAGCACTGGAAACACATTTGGTTCAATGACCATGTGAGAACAGCAATTATGGGTAAGAAGATGGAGTTTGGGGTCTGTAAGGAGGATCAGACTGAGGCAAACACGGAGAAATACAAGTAAAATTAGAACTTGTTATGAAACTAGTCAGGGAAATTAAAGCTTATGCAAAACTTAAGATAGTGGAGGATTTGAAGGATAATGATAAGACTCTTTTAGTTACATCATGGAAAAAATGCAGAAGAAAAGGGATCAAGAGAATAATGAAAGATGGTGGTAGTGTGAGGACAAAATAGAAAATGCAGATATTCTGAATGAATATTTCAGTTCAGTTTATGACTGAGGCCTCATACCCCTATCTAAAAATGGAATTAAATTTGGGAGCCTGAAAAGCAAAGGCTAGAAGCTGAGGAAAATGTAGTGGATAGGGTGTTGAAGGGCTACAAACCTTAAAGCAAAAATCCCTGGGGTAGATGGTTACACATAAGGATGCTTTTATGGAGACAGGACAGTCTGTATAGCCCTTATAGCAAACATGTCCAATAAGTTCCTAGAATTGGGTGAAGTACCAATAGACAGGAGGATTGCAGATATTGCGCCTCCACAACAGCAGAGCCAGAGCAAATTCATGGAACTGCAAGTCAGTGAGCCTTTATTCTATTTATTTATTTTATTTTTATTTCAAAAGTTTCCTCAGGAAAGACATACTGAGCTACAAACAGCTCATTTTCAGATGTGTCCTGAGGTAGGGTATGTGGAAAAATCAAATAAAGCGAACACAATACATTAAGTGGCAAGCATAATCAAAAATGTAATACAATTCAGTATAACAGCTATGAATAACAGAAGAGAAAAAGTAATGGACAGTTGCAGGAGAGAGAACAATAATCATGGAGGAGAGACTTTAAGAGAAATCAGAAGAGGCAGAGCTGGTCATTTTAAATCTGCCTTGAGAAAGTTCTTTGCATCCAAAATAACCAGCAACTGTACTTAAATATCTAATGTAACCCCTGTATGGGACTACATCATACAACTCACCTCCTCTCCTCTCCCTCATCCCCCACACCTGCCTCTTATCCCCCATCCCCTCCTATGTTCCTGCCTACCTGACAATGCTGCCTTGAAGCAGCTGTTTATCTGTTTCTAGATCGAATGAAGGTCATGTTGTTGAAATGCTTTTCCAAATCATTGTAATGCTTGTGACTGATTCAAATACTGCTCTATGATGTATGAGGTGGAACCTTTGTAAATAAGCCCTGGCTCAAAGGTGTATCTCTGAAATATTAATAAAGATAAAAGAATTGAGAAGAAAAGGGAGGACCCCAATTTAGGAAAGTGGTATCAGAAAGCAGGTTGACCAACAGTAGAGTTTCTAGAATGAATGGTGAGGGAATTAGAAGTATTATTATGCAGAGGATAGTAGGAAGTTGAGGGAGAGGATAAAATGAGTGGTAGGTAGAAGGGTAGGAACCAAACCAAAATTTAGATATAAAGGAGACACAATGGGAAAGGTGCAAGGCATCAAGAGATAGAAGTGAAACAGCACAGTAGAGTGAGCAATGCTGGGCACAAGAGATGAGCAATCTAAAGCAAAACAACAAAAAGAGTGGAAGAGTGGGTCTAGTCTGGTAAGGCAGGATTTGAGAGCTCCACTATAGACTATGTGACCATAATCAAAAATAGGAGAATCATCTTTAAAACAATCTCTTGGTGGATAGGAAGCAAGATACTTGCTTTGTTCCTGTACAACGCGCCAATCTTGGGGTGAAGCTTTTGGTGCATGACATCAATATGAACCGAGAAATCAAGATGATGGTCAAGCAGACCCCAAGATACTTAAAGGAGGAAACAGCCTCAATAATAGCAGCATCAGGGGTGTGAAATGAAGGGAGAGTGGTGAGTTTGTAAAGCTCTAATGGTGCCAAAAGTCATGCAGACCTTTGGGGGCATTGAAGGACAGTTAGACTGGAATCAGCACTGAATAGTCTCAAAATTCAGCTGAAACACTATTCTTTCCATCCTCCACAGTCAAATAAGGGACCAATTTTGAAATTATTGTTAATATTACTGTTGGCTGTGAAAAACTAATCTCCAAACTATGGCTAAAGAGAACTCCTCTGGGTAGCATTAGTTAATACCATTTATAGAATTGAACTCTTTATGGATTCTATACATGATAAAACAGTAAAAGCCAAAGAATTTTGGAGGTGATGGATGGTTTACCAGATTGACACTAATCCAGATTCTGTGCCCTGAAATGGTATAGGAATGTGACTACCAGTTCTTATGCCTGGCTACCTTTGGGTGGGTGCCAAATCATAAGATTATTCTACCTGTATCTGACTCTTTATGGCAGTGTCAGGAGCTGCCCATCATGTTTAAGCTCTACCTCTTGTATTTTGTATGCTGTATTGTTGATGCAATCATTGTTGCTGTTCTTTTATATCCAACTGCCAAATGTTCTTGTTCTATATTTGATTTTTCTTACCTTGGAATGAATACTGTTACCTAAATGAAAGAATTCCAATAAAAAATCCAGCTGAAGCTGTGAGGTAAGATCATGGGAAGAGGATCCAGATGCAAAAATAACAGTATCATAAACATACACATGAATGAATACAGAAAATAAATAGAGGGAAGTCATTTAAGAAAATGGAAAAAGAATAGGACCCAGGACAGCTCCTTGAGGGACAGCTGAGCAGATAGGGAATGGTGAAGTAACATAGTTACTTACTTGACAGCTTGAGACCTTCCTCAAGGTAACAATGAAACCAGGTGACTGTCGAGTCAGAAAGACCCACTGCTTTAAGCTTGTCCAGAAGGAGGAGATGCCACTGTATCAAAAGTATTAGCAAGGTCAAAGAAAATGGCAGACGGATCAGACCCTGATCCACACCTGTGAGGATGGAGTTAGTGAGCCAAGGAGGGAAGTGAAAGTGGAGTGGTATTTCCTAAAGTCGGACTGAAAAGGGGTGAAGAAGGAGGAGGAGGAGGAGGAGTCAGGAAGAAGGAGAATTGTGATAGTACAAGGTGTTCCGTAACTTAGCTAGGGTAGGAAGGAGAGAGATTGGACAATAGTTACCAGAAGAAGTATGATCGAAACATTCAAACATTTTAATGGCATTAACAAGGTGAAAGAGTCTAACATGTTTCAATATAAGAAAAACAGCAGGACAAGCGGACACAGCATGAGATTAGAGGAGGCTGATTAAGAGGTAATGTGAGGAAGTTCTGTTTCACAGAAAGGGTGGTGGATGCATGGAACAGCCTACCTCAGGAAGTGATGGATATGAATACAGTGCAGGGCTTCAAACAGGCATGGGATAGGCATAAGGGAGCAATGCAGATGAGTATGAATAAACAGGCCATTGGAATAAAGGCCTATGGTACATTCATAAGGTAGAAAAATGGGCAGACTGGATGGGTCTTGTGGTCCTTAACTGCCATAATCTTCTATGTTTCTATGTAAGAGGGATCACCACTTTTAGGGAAAGGAATGACAGTAGCCAACCCATAGACATTAGGAACAGCGCAGAAGAAAGAGAAATGTTGAGAAGCAGGGTAATATGAAGAGCAATGGCAGGGAATGATAGAAATAGAAGTCTGAAATCAAGGCCATCAGGGCTACCACATTTGTGAGGGTTAAGAACAAGCAAGGACTTGATGGAAGCAGAGGTGGTAGTTTAAGAGAAGGAAAAATAAATATTTAAAGGAGGAGAAGGTAGAGACAGGAAGAAAGGGGAGGAGGAGGAGGAAGGACAAGAGGCAGTGTACAAGTAGTAAAGCAGATATTAAAGGAAGAGGCAACAATAGAATGGAAAGAGATAAGGAGTCATCAAACCTGAGAGTATGAGAGGGAGACTGGGTCAGAGGGGAGAACAATGAATGGATAATCTTCTAGATACAAATTAGTCAGATTTTGCAAGTCTTGTCTCTTTGGTACAGGTGTTACAAAGGTAATGATAGTTTGCCAAAATAGTTGAGGAGCCAATGATCTTAAAAAAGAATGCCAGACAAGGCCTCTAGTATGGAGGCAAGCCATAACCTCAGCTGTAATCCAGTGAAGATGGCAGCCCTGTACTTTTTTTCTCAGGGGAGCATGACCATACCAAATAGCCATCTATTTGAACTGGAAATTATTGCAGGGCAAAATTTATGTTATTGGATGTTGAGACTGGGCACCAATCAGTTGCCCAGGTCAGCTTAGATAGAGGACAAATCCAGTGACCTAAAGGACCTAAGATTAATAAATTTGGGGGCCTTAGGATGATGATGTATCTTACACACAGTAAACCATATAATGATCACTTAGTGTATCAGGAAATATTCCTATGTCCAAAACATGATGGGGATGAGATGAGAGGACCCATTCTAACAGAGTGATTTAACATTTTGGTGAGTGGAGTCAGAGATCATTTGAGTCAATTGTAGTGACTTTATGTTTTGAACTATTTTGTTTGTATTGGGAGAGCCATTTTATATAAAAGTCACCAAAATATAAAGCTCACCTCTGGAACAGTTGAGAACAGATAGTTGAAAGAAGCTTAGTAACTGAAGCAGAGGAACTACCATGGCAAAAGCAAAAACATCAATGAAGATGGGAATAGAGAAGGAAGGGAGACTGTGAGTAGGGACAGCTCATAGGAAGAGGGCAGAACAGTCACAAATTGACACTTTTGGATATGTAAACAGCAACACCACCATCCACAGTGTAGCCAGGAATCGTTACAGCAGAATTCTGTACCTTGGAAAAGAGCTAGGATTCAAATACAACTAGTACATCTGGACGTAGGTGAAGCATGATAGGCTGTAGTAGGTCAATTTTGGGAGAAGGCTACAGATATTTATATGGGCTACTTTCAGTCCTGTGGGAAGTTAAAGGCTGAATGAAGAAGGGACCAGGATTAAATTCAATATTACTTGCTGGACCAAAGTAACAAGATGATAAGGAACATTAATGAGTCAGAATGCAGCCAGAAGAGAGAGACAGGAGGGAAGAAAATGTAGAACATCGGAAAGAAAAGATAGAAATGGCAGAGAGCTTCAAGGTGAAACCAAGGAGCAGGAAGAATTTGACACCAAGGACACCAGGAAATAAAAAGAGAGAGGAGAGAGGAAGAGGAAAGAGTAGGGGATAAGGAGTGGAATGGGTAAAAAGGAGGAAGAGAAGAAGGCAAGAGATTACAGAAGAGAAGTGAAAGGACAGAAGAGGATAAGAAACACTAGAGAAATCAACAACATAGGGGATAAAGTGCAAAACAATTTACACAATTAAAACTAAAGTTACAGGCAGACAAACAGACTCAAGAGAAAACCTAAAGTTGCCATTAACTGCAACAGTTGATACGTTAAGATAATAGTGTGGGGGTGGAGTACTTACACAAGTATCAACAGCTTGATATAAAAGAATGTAACCTAATGAGGGACAGAAATATAATGAAATAAGTGGCTTAAGTCAAAAATTACAGGGGACGGGGATAAAATTAAACTACAGGAGAAAATGTTAAAACCTAAACAGAGAATGTACAAAATCAAGAAAAGGGTATAGCCTAATAGTTTGATTGAAAACTATTTGCAGTTCAAATAACACAGCAATTACAACTTAGTAGGAACACCTAAAACAGAAATGAGTAATAATGTTCACAATTCAATACACAATTAAATAAGGACGCAAACAAGGGTATTCTAGGAGACCTAGGCAAAAGGCCTAAAGGTTTAATTATAAAGTTAGAAGTAATAAATTAAATGCAGTTCAGAAACAGATCCTAACACAATTACTCCAGTTCAGTTCATTACCTAAAAGAATACTCTATGAAAATAATACAGATTTCAGGTTCAAGACCCAAACACAAAATAAAAAGAAAATTCCTAACATAATACAGAATAATTGCAGTTCTGAAGACACAGAACAGAAAGAAAGGGATACCCAGATGAAGATCAAGGAGCTCCGTGGCTGGCCAATTAGTTGCCTCATGGCTGACACCAGTCAGACTACTTGGGCTTGATTATCAAAAAGCTCCCAGCATGGTGCAAGGGCATGTGTCACAAAGAATGGTGCAAAGTGTCCCTTGTGCCAAAAGATGCACTGGAGAGCTGATTCTCAAATGCAGGTTACATCAACTGCAGGCTGCCTGCACCAAACGGGCTTGCCTGCCCATGGGCCACAAATGGGCAGCAGCATGGTGATAGGGGTTTGTGGCAGATGTAGGCTGCCAAATCCCCTAAATCATGATTCTCAGATCCTCTCGAGGGCAAATTTCCTATACCATTCGACCAGCCATGGCTGTTCTACAGCGCCTTAGAAATTTGTCCTCAGGAAAAACTGGGCAATTTATGACAATGTGCCGCTGTTCCTTCCCCAATCCTGATCCCCTGTTATAAATAAAGATCCCTGGTGATCTAGCATCCCCCCAAGCCCTGATCCCCTGTTATAAAATATGAACACAACATTGGTACTCTAGTGGACCCCTACCCCAGCATGCAGTGTCCCATCACCCTGCTCCTCCCCATCTCCAAATCGAGCTGGCAACTGGCACAGTCCTCTGTGAGCCACCACAGCGAGCCACCAACTGAGCTCTCAATGAGTGTTGTACTGTATTCAGTATGATCTCGTTGATTGACAGCCCCTGATGAAGGGTTTCCTGACCAAGTGCCAGATCTATTAGTGGCCAGTGAACATGTCCAAGCACTGATTTACAATTTAAATATGCAAATAAAAGCTTTAAATTTGAAGTAACCAATGTGTTTCTTGTTTGGAGTGCAAGCACAGGACTTTCTTTGACTGTGGGACACTGCCTGTCAGTGTGTGTGTGTGGGGTAGGTGTCCACTAGGCCACCAATGATGTGTTCATTTCATTACAGGCATCGGTACTTGGGGAGGGCGCTAGATCACCAGGGATCTTTATTTATAATAACGGGATCGGGACTTGAGGTACTAGATCACCAGGGATCTTGATTTACATTAACAGGAACTGGGGTTTGGTGGGGCACTAGATCACCAGGGATGTTTCATTTTAACAATGGTGGATTGGAGATGGGGTGGTCTGCTAGACCACCAGGGAATGCTTTGGGACATTGCCGCATGGCAGCCCACAGCTTACATCAACCTGTCCAGATATGCCTCTTTGGTGCACCACTACAGTTGCCGCCAGCCATGGGACATTGCCACCAGGACCTCCCTGATTGATAATTGGTGCAGGATGCCTTGTGCACTAGCATTCGGCACAAGCTAACTTGGCACAGCTTATGCTGACTTTGAGTACTGAGCTCCTCACACTCCATACTGTCCTTACACTATGGGCCTTAAGCATTCAGACCACACTGAAGGACAGCAATGGCAAAGCACATACAGTAAATACATTAAAAAGAATTAAAAGCCATTCCCTTCCTCAAGAGAGCTCCCTATTGGAGCAGGGGTCTGCTTCACTAGGGCTGATGTTTAAATGTCCATAGCACTAGAGTGCAACAAAAGTACAGCAGTCTAACAGCCCAGTGGCAACCAGATAATCCAACACTGGGTCAGCTGACCCAAGAATGCTAAGCGCCCACAGAGTCAACAAATGGCAAGTCTCAACAGAACTCAAGCTCTGACTTGAATGAAGCACTACAGTCAAATTTTGTTCTATTGTAAGCAAGCTGTTAGAAATCATTGTTAAGGAACAGGTACATGAATTCCTTGAGGTACAGAGGCTTCAAGGTAAAAGCCCTTATGGGTTTGAAGGGTAGGTTGTGTCAGATAACTGTGTTGCCCTGTTTTGATTTGGTGATGGGGCAATGTACAAAGACCAGGAAGTGGAAACCTTTACTTAGACTACAGTAAGATCTTTGATTCTGTGCTGCTAGATGGCTGGTAAAAAAGTGAAAATTGTGGGTAAGGAGAAGGACTGACTACATGGAAAGGGAGTTTGGCTAGAGGGTAGGACTCACAGGGTGATCCTAAATGGTGTATTCTCTGGAAAGAGGGTAGGACTAGGCAGGGATTAACCATTTAGCAGAAATAAGGTGTTATGTAATTGTACAGGACACTATTGAGGCCGTACCTTAGGCACTATGTGAAGATCTGGAGGTCACATCTTGAAAAGCAAAGAGATGGGCTGGACATGATACATTGGAGGAAACCGAGATGATACAGGGACAGCTGAGTATGACTTACAAGTTCAGTTGGAGAGCTTCAGTAAGTACTCTCTTGAGGATAGAAGGAAAGGGAGGAAGTAATAGAGGCATATAAGTACCTGCAGAGATACCAAGGTGACCCTGCAAAGCTGTTCTGATTGAACAAATATTCAGCCACTGGGGAGCAATTTACAGCGGGGTCAGAAAAGAAGTTAGGAAGTACTTTTACAGGTGAGTAGTGGATACACGAAATAGCCTACCCAGCACAGTAGCAAAACACAAAACCAATGTTGTGATTAAAAATGACTATGATTGCTTCAGAGAGATTACTAACCAGGGAAAGTGAGGAGAACCTAGAGGGAGGTGCATCTAACAGTTCCAGTTAGGGTTCCACAGCAGACTGGATGGACTCAATGGTCTAGATTAAAGAAAGAAATACTGCATGGTAAATGCACACTGCTTCAGGAAGTTTGTGCTATTTCATATCTCCTGATTCAAAGCAGCGCCAGGAGGAGACAACAGCAATTAGTAGGGACACAACAGCACTCTAGCACAACACTGTGGAAGTAGCACTTGCAAACTGCAAGGATCTATCAGCTGAGGAATAGCAAGGCAGAACACCATTGCCACTAAGAACAAAATCACAACCAGCAATACAGACAGTAACAAAATATGCACACATGGTACAATTCATGAGTGATACAGGCATGGCAGCACATAAAACTGCTGTAAATGGAGCTGCTTTACTAGTCTGGCCATGATATGCATACCAGTCGTACAACCAGAACACTTAGCAAAGCATTCAGGAAGCAAACATCACACCTAAAGATTGCTGGGGTAGCTTGATATCATTGTCCAGTTAGGGACCAATGACCTAGCTAGATATGTAGCTGGGATTATTCTGGGGAGTTCAGTGGTCTGGGGAGGGGCTCTAAAAACAGAGGCAGCACAACAGCAACCTTCACTGAGGTGCAGCCTGTATATGGCCATGGGGAGAACAGGAACTCTGCAATAGGAGCTTAATCTCTTGGTAGAAGGAATAGTGCAGAGAGGAGGGGTTTAGCTACATTAGGGACTGGGGATCAACCTGGGTGGATGTGGGCCGGTACAAAGGTGATGGCTGCATCTGTCTAGGGTGGAAGTGTAGTCCTCAGTGTATGGTTGTTGCTTTTATAAACATTTAAACTAGCTGAGGACGTGGCTGAAGGACAGAGGGAGGCATATACTGCCTCCCACCCATACACACACACACACACAACATGAAGTAGGAATAAGGAAAACCTGAAGGAAGAAAACCCCAGGGACCAGGTACAAAGCAAAGACAGGAACTGACGACAAAGGGGCAAGGAACAAACATAATAATATGAGAGGGAAATTAGGTAGGCAAAATGAAGGAAGGGGAGGTTGCAAGCAGGGTGGGAGAAAGATGTGGAGAGCACATATGGAAGTGCAGGAAGTCTTGGAAAAATTCTAGATCTTGAGGCTATCATAGCATAGGCAGATGTGGACATGGTGCCCATTGTCATAGCTCCACTCAGCAGGTCAGCCCTCTACTCCAAAAGTGTCAACCTCTGAGCACAGTATTGTGAACAGAAACAGAAACAGGGTAACCCTCTTGTCTGTTTTGTGGGTTCAAATTAACCTTTGGTCTCAGTTCCAGAGGGATTCAAACTGTGAAACTCTTGCTAGCGTATCCAATGTACAGGCTCAGATAATTCTGCTCTTGATGTACAGATATCTTTCACCTATGGGCACATAACCAGGCCAAAATGAACCCTTAAAATCTCAAATAAAGACCTCAGATGTCTCTTACCTTTCCCAGTTTGGTTTTACCACATAAGCTCATGCACAGTGTTGTCACACTCTTAACCATCCATGTATCACAGGCAAAACAGAAGGACTTGGAAGACAAAAACAGTCTATTTAAAATGAGATGTTTACTTAAAAATAGATAACAATGTAAATGTAAACACAGAACCATATATTTTACAAAACATACAAATCACTTAAAAGAATAAAAACAAGATTTTAAAAGTGCAATTTCCTTCCACCAGACAATAAGACTTGATCTATCTAATGTAGCTCTTATAGTGCTGCTAGCTTTCAGAGTCCAAAAACATGCGTGTAAAGGGAATACGGACTACAGTTTTAAAACTGGCTTTGCCAACCTCTTTGCATTAGGTCACCTAGCTCCTCCCTGTCAGAATATAAAATTATACAACCAAGATGTCATCACTCAGAAGAAAAATTAAATAAGGTTAATTTCTAAGTCCTTCTTTCATCCATGAGCAACATCCTGCTTTTAAAGACATCTGAGGAACATTTATGACTTCGCACAGTGTGACATAATCTGGTTTCCTCCTCTAAACGTCATAAAATGGATATTTCTATCCTGTCATCTGGCAAGCTACAAGTAAGCTAGATAAACAGGATATGCTTAATTTAGGCCTCTTCTAGCCTGTAATTATCTCTTGGCCTTCCAGGTAACACCTTGTATCTAAAATCTTGAGAGAGGGTGTCATTCCACGGGCTGTTTCAGCACGCCTCATGAGAGACACTCATTAACACTTTTTATATTACAAAATCATAGATTGATCAGAACCAGCTGTCTGAGTGTCACAATTCCTCCCACCTAGACTGAATTTGGAGGCGCTATCCCCTGCATGGGATGAGCTTCACAAATCAGTTCACTCCTCGTACACATGAGACAGCCCATCGGAGTTCTGATTTTGGCTCCAGCCCTATGTAGAATTGTCATATCATACATTGCAAAGCAAGACTCCATCTTAGCAATCTATCATTGCTTTTCCCCATCTGCATCAGCCAAACCAGGGTTGTGGTCAGTCTGCACAAAAATGCTGCCATATGTATGGCTCCAACTTCTTTAGGGCCCACACTATGGCAAGACATTATTTTCCACAGTAGAGTATGTCTGCCTCTAGGAAGCAACTTTCTACTCAGGTACACTACTGGGAGAGCTTTCCCTTGGCTGGATGTCTGACTCAGTACTGCCCCAATACCCACATCTGAGGCGTCAGTCTGAGCTATAAAGGGTTTGCTATAATCAAGACTTGTCAAAACAGGAGCACTGCACAGTACCTCTTTTAGTTTGGAAAAGGCTTCCTCACATGCTGGGCCCCAGGTAATTTTCTTGGGCATCCTTTTCTTTGTCAGGTCAAATAGGGAGCAGTTAGGACACTGTAATTGGGTACAAATTTCCTATAGTACCCTGCTGTTCCAAGAAAACTCCTGACCTGCTTCTGCATTTCTGGTCTGGGCCATGCCTGGATTACCTCTATTTTTATTTGATTAGGATGGAGCTGTCCCCGGCCTACACATGCCTGAGGTATGCCACTTCTCCCATGGCCACCTGGCACTTCTCAGCTTTGACAGTGAGCCTGCCCTCTGTATCCTGCCCAGCACTTCCCTAAGGTTGGACAAGTGTTCCTCTCAGCTGGCACTAAAGATGGCAATGTCATCCAGGTATGCCATGGAGTACTCCCCAGCACCATTTAACACCTGGTTCACCAACCCTTGGAAAGTGGCTGAGGCGTTATTCATTCTGAAAGGCATTACTTTGAATTCAAATAAGCCTATTGGAGTGATGAAGGCTGACCTCTCCCTAGCTCTATCTGTCAACTCTACCTGCCAATACCCCTGGTCAGATCAATCATCGTAAGGTAGGTCGCCTCCCAACTTGTCCAGGAGTTCATCCATCCAGGGCATCGGGTGGGTGTCTGACTTTGTGACTGCATTCAGTCCATGATAGTCCACACAGAAATGAGGAGAGCCATCTGGCTTGGGCACAAGGACTACAGGTGAGGACCAGGGGCTGTGAGATCTCTGGATTACCCCTAAATCCAGCATCTCCTCCACTTCCCTCTTAATGTCCTTTTGGACAGCCTCTGACACCGATATGCTGTCCACCGTATGGGCATCTGTGTCCCTGTCTCCACATCATGAGTTGCTAAGGGGTTAGTCCAGGCTTAGAGCTAAACAATGGGGCAAAGTCCGCTAAAACCTCCCTTACTTTTTGGATTTTGTCCTGGGTCAGCTGGGGAGACAATTTAACTGCTTCCACAGAGGAATCCCACTTACTTTCTTCCAGCAAGTCCAGAAGAGGGTCTCCTTTGTCCATCCACACCCCAGAACTACACACTGCAACACCATGTCAGCCCTATTTGCATATGGCTTCATCATATTGACATGGTACATCCTTTCTGTCTGTCTTCGTCTGGTAACTCTGTAATACAGTTCACGCCATTTACCTTCCTAATCACTTTGTATGGTGCTGCCCACTCAGCCTGCAGCTTGTCTTTCTGGACCGGAATAAGGACCATGACTTCCTGACCCACCATGTACAAGCGAGCTCTGGCTCTGCGGTCGCACCACACTTTTGTTTCTGTTGGGCAGCTGCTAGGTTGCTCTGGGCTGTCCCCAAGCTCCTTCAGCCTTTCCTAAACCTAAGGATATAATCCACTATGGGAGTTCCCTGGGTGGCATGCTTGCCTTCCCAGTCCTCCCAGATCAAGTCTAGGGGCCCACGTAGCCAGCGTCCTTATAAGAGTTCAAAGGAGATAATGCTGTGGACTCTTGGGGCACCTCCCTATGCAAACAACAGGTGGTGAAGGTATTTCTCCAGTCCCTCCCATGCTGTTCAGAAAACACCTGAAGCATTGACTTTAGGGTACCACTGAATCTTTCCCCAAGCCCATTGGCTTGTGGGTGATATGTGTCATGGATCTCTGCACCACCACACTTCTCCATAAACATTTTATCAGGTCCGACATGAAGGAACCCCTTGATCAGTGATAATCTCCTGTGGAAACCCAACACGGAGAAAATCCCAAGTAAGGCATCTGCCACTTTGTCTGTCCTTAGTGAGGATAGGGTGACTGCCTCTGGGTACCTGGTGGCATAATCCACCACAGTCAGGATGAATCTCTTCCCTGTGGAGCTGGGGGTATTTAAAGGCCCCACAGTATCCATTCCCACCCTCTGGAATGACTTCTCCACTATGGGCAATGGAATCAGGGTGGCTTGGGTTTCTTGCCCACCTTCCCTATTTCTTGGCACCGGTGACAAGACTGCTACTCCTTCTCACCTGCTGGGTGAAGTTTGGCCTATAGAAATTCTGGGCCAACTGCTGCGTAGTGCATGCTGATTCCCAGATGACCAGACAAGGGAATATCATGGGCAATCTTGAGCAACTGCTCATGATACCCTGGGGAACAATGAGATGCCTGCCTAGCACCCTCCCTCTGTCTGTACAGCCTGAGTATACATAAGTCCATTTTCCCAATAAACCTTATGTCTGCGTCACCTCCCTGTGTGCCGCCGGAGTCTGCCCAAGCCCTCAGCTTCTCTAGACTAGGGTCACTTCTCTGAGCAGCTGCAAACCCCTCACACATTCCAAAGGCATGGAACAGGTCCTTCAGTCACTAAACTAGGGTCCCTAGCACTAGCATCAGGGCACTCAGGATCACTGTCAATCCCAACCCTCTACAATGGGTCACCCTTCCTCTTTGAGTAACCCTCCGTAGCTGTGTGGTTGACTGCTACTGGGGAAATTTCTACCCCTTTTCATTAGTCCCCCATCTGAGACACAGGCTGGGAACCAGCCTCTCAGTGGTTGCCACAGTGGCTTCTGTGGGTTCAGGGAGTTACAATTTTCCCTTGCCACTTGGCTACGGGTAACTGAATACACCATCCCTTGTTTCAGATTGTTGCCCAGGATCACATCCACTGCTAAGGTTTGGGCTACAGCCACTTGTTGCACAGTCCCACTGTTTCACCCCAGTCTAGAGACCACTAGCAAGGGGCAATGTTTTCTCTTCACCAGTAAAGTCCTGTACAGTGACATATTTATTGGATATAAGCTGACTAGGTTCTACTAGATCCCCTTTACCAAGGTCAAGGTTGCCCATGTGTCCCTTAACCCTTGTGTCTGTACATCATTCAGCATGACTGGGTGCATGTGCTCCCTCATGTTCATAGACATGCTTCCAGGACACACAAACAACCCACTTCTTTTCTAGTATCATTCTGTGTATTATTTCTCATTCTTTTGGGACACTGTCTGGCAATATGCCTAGTTTCTTTACATAACCACCATTCACTTCTCTTTTAGAGAAATCTTTCTGTGAAACCTGAGCATAACTGGTTTCAGTGGAGGCAGTGAGGGTTTTAGCTGCCCTGAAGGAGCACTTTTCCTTTCTGCACTGCCACACCCCATCCATCACTCTCAGAGCAGGTCTGCTCTTGGCATAGTGATCTGAGAGATCAGCAGCCTCTTGCACTGTTTTAGGATCTTGGTCCTCCAGCCAGGTTTTCAGCTGTGCTGGGCATGCCCAATAAAACTGTTCTAACAAAATCAGATTTTCAATTTTATCAATAAAGTTTACCTCAATTCCTTCCCACCAACATTTTAAAAACTGACGCTTCGTGGCTAGCTCCTCGTAGCTCATGTCAGGGCTTCTCCTGAGCTTACAGAATTTAGCTCTGTATTATTCAGCACTTAATTCAAATTTTTTAACAGTGCAGCTTTAAGTTTGCTGTAATCATCACTGTCTTCATTGTCCATTTGACCCAATGCATCCTGAGCTTTTCTGGTAAGTAGTAGGATAGCTGGAACCCCGGCTCTCTAGGAATTTTAGCCTGAATACAAACTTTTCAAAGAATTTAAAAATGCATCCATATCCTTCCCTCTTTAAATTTGGCTATCAATTTGGAATTCAATTTGTAACCTAGTCCTGTAGTCCAAGTAAACCCAAGCCACTTACCTGCTCTGGTGCTGGTGGTTGGAGTGTAGCTGCTCCAGTTCATGTTACCTCTGGCCCTCATGCTCCTCATAGTCCGCCTCGCTGTTCCCGCTCTGCCTCTTGGAGTTCTTGCTCTGCCTCACAGTCTGCCTTCCGCTGTTCCCAGTCCCTCTCCTCTGGAACTCCAGCTCCATTCTGTGCAACCCAATTTGCAGTCTGAGTACTTCTGGATCCAGGATACTGGTGATCTTTCCTGCTGCTGTGGCCCTTCACTTACAGTGGCCCTGTTGCCCTCCTCATTGGATCTGGACACTTCATTGGCTGCTAGCCCTGCCACATTCAAGGCTTGTTCCTTTTCAGTCACTGTAAGTGACTTGATGCTCTGGTATCTGCTACCATCTGGGCTTCCACGAGGTTCTGCTTGGTGGCTTTCACCTCGAACAGGATTCCTCTGTCCCTGTACAACTGCTTTAAGTAGTCTACAGTATGCCTGCTGTAGTTGGAAGCCATCTTCTTCCCTAACTATGGCTACTCTGACTTGCACTTTAGAAAAAATAAAACAGGTAGGAACTCAACTGTAAGCAAGTGATATAGTTCTGTCTCCTTTTTAAAAATGACTTCCTTTTTTGCAAGCAAGCCGACAGTCTTAAGCTGACACACTGAACAATCAGAGCTTGTAATACCAACATTTTCCCACCACCGCAACCAATCTGTCACAACCCCACTCAGCAGGTCAGCCCTCTACTCCCAAAGTGCCAACCTCTGAGCGTAGTATTGTGAGCAGGAAACAGAAACAGGGTAACCCTCCTGTCTGTTTTGTGGGTTCGAATCAACCTTGGTCTCAGTTCTGGAGGGATTCAAACTGTGAACCTCTGGCTAGTGTATCCAATGTACAGGCTCAGATAATTCTGCTCTTCAGGGGGCCAGATATCTTTCACCTACAGACACCTAACCAGGTGTACAAAATGAACCCTTAAAACTCAAATAAAGACCTCAGATAACTCTTACCTTTTCCCAGTTTGGAATTACCATATAAGCTCATGCACAGTGTTGTCACACTCTTAACCATCCATGCATCACAGGCAAAAACAGAAGGACTTGGAAGACACAAATAGTCTATTTAAAATGAGATGTTTACTTAAAAGAGATAACAATGTAAAATGTAAAACACAGAACCATATATCACAAAACATACAAATAGCTTAAAAGAATAAAACAAGATTTTAAAGTGCAATTTCCTTCCACCAGACAATTAGACTTAATCTATCTAATATCTCTCTTGTAGTGCTGCTAGCATGTTGTAGCTTTCAGAGTTCAAAACGTGTGAGTAAAGGAATACAGACTACAGTTTTATAACTGGCTTTGCCAAACTCTTTGCAAGAGGTCACCTAGCTCCTCCCTGTCAGAATATAACAATTATACAACCAGGATGTCATCACTCAGAAGGAATATTACATAAGGATAATTTCTAAGTCCTTCATTCATCCATGAGCAACATCCTGCTTTTACAAACATCAGAGGAATATTTATGACTTCACACCAGTGTGACATAATCTGGTTTTCCTCATCTAAATGTCATAAAATGAATATTTCTATCCTGTCATCTGGCAAGCTACAGCAAGCTAGATAAACAGGAGATGCTTAATTGAGCCTCTTCTAGCCTGTAATTATCTCTTGGCCTTCCAGGTAACACCTTGTATCTAAAACCTGGAGGGGGGTGTCATACCACAGGCTATTTCAGCACATCTCATGAGACACTCAACAACACTTTTTATATTACAAAAATTATAGATTAATCAGAACCAGCTGTCTCAGTGTCACACCCATCACTGAATCATGGTGCACAGGAAGCACGACTGGTACATGGCTATACCAGGTTACATGCATGTCAGGAAGGATAGGGAGGGAGGAGAGGTGGAGGTTTGTGTTATATGTCAAGAAAGATATGAAGGTAACAGAAATGCAAGGAGGTAAGGAGGGCTGATACTGTGGGTCACCTGGAGACATTATCCAGTGCCTCCTTTCACACTGTGGTGATTTATTTATTTTACTTAGTTTTTGTTGACTGAGTAAGTGCACTAGACAAATCCTGCCTATTTTCAGGCATGACCCAGGGAGGGGATACACATGAATGCCAGTGACCTTGAACCAGATTAAGCTGTTGGTGGTATTTTTAGTGAATGAGGGAAATTTGGCCAGGACACAGGGAAATTCCCTACTGCTGCTGGTGCTCAGTAGCCAGTGGGGGAGTTTGGACGATTGCTGCAAGATGGCCTAGGGCTAGGTTGCTGTTGGAGGAGGAGGAGGTTGTTGTGTCATCGGACACAAAGTCGGAGAATTTTCAGAGTTTTGAGGTGAATGGAAGTCACGGAGTGAGTCGGAGGACAAAGAAGTTACTTTTGATGCGGTAACTACAACGGAGGGAAAGGAGGAGAGGAGGGCATAGAAAAGCAGGGAGTTCCTTAAAGTCGGCATTTGCGGAGGATCCTGTTACTGAACAAAGACTTATGCTCTGGCCTTTAAACCCGCCAGTGAGGCTAACGTGGGTGTCGGGAAGGCGGAAGTACGGCAGAACTGGAGACTGATTGAGAGTTTGTCGGCGCTATAAAGAAGGTGCTGAGGTCCAACGAGTGGGGAATACAGCAGAAAGAGCAACGGAGAAAGTAAAGGAGGCGGAGGAGAAAGTTCGAGAGAAGATCCAGAGGTCGTGGAACACGGTAAAATCGGAGAAAGTATGGGGCAAAGAGAAAATGGATTAAAAGGACCGTGAGTATGGAATCGCTAAAGAGAGCTTCCACAATTCAAATAAATAAAGAGACTGGCTTTGTTTTCAAACCCGTAATATGGGTGGGATGGGGTAGATAATACAAAGTGACTTTTCAAACAAGAATTGGAATACAAGAGGGGTGACAGAATTTTCATTTAAAAATAAATATAACTCAAAAGAGCAGCTAAAACAAAGAGAGGTGAATATGTCTGAGGATGTTGTAAATGTTGGAACAGTGAGTGAACAACCAGGGGAATTTTGCAGTCTGGGAACATGATGAAAACTGGACACCACAAGCAGCTTTGACAGCAGCAGGGTCTAAGACATTAGGGCAGGGATTTGGACTCCAGACTCTGCATGGGATAAATATTGGGAGTTAAATAAAAGTAGGCCAGAATGGCAACCGGGGACATTTAAAATGTGTTTAGAAGAAAATAGAGTGCAAAGAGAATTTACTAAAGAGGAAAGGCAGAAAGTCAAACCAAACAAAGTGGAAATGCTGTTTTATCCAACTTAGATATGGGGAATAGCTATGACGATCCAAGGCCTAGGCCTGAGAAACCATTATTATCCAGTTTATTTGCACAGAGCAAAGGGAAGCTGCACCGCAGAGAAATGCAGTGCGATCAGATACAAGGGGATTAAAAGAAAGACCTAATAGAGTTTTTGTGGGCAAAACATTAATAAAAGAGTCTTTGAAGTTCTCTCCTAGAGATGTGTTCGCTTTCATAAACATATCAGGAGAGGATAATTATGATATTAGTTTCGTCCCCTGCTTTATTAGACCTCTTTGGGAAAGGTATAACCAGGTAAAGTTTTCCCTTTAGGGCCCCTTTTTAGTTATCCCTTTATCAAAGCCATTAATTAAGTTTGTAACAGTGATGTTTAGAAATGAGGGGTCCATGTAGATGACATCAAATTCTGGTTATCACAGAAGTGTGAGGTTCAGAGTGAGCCAGAACCGATCTTAGACTCTGAACAATTTTGGACTGGAGGGTGGAAATTTAAAGTTAAACTGAGACAAACAGCATCTGGGGTGGAGCATATTCCAAACTCCTTTTGTTGGGAAGAGACAGGGGGTCTGTTTTATAGCAGGCAGCCCAGAGCATGTTACAAATGTGGCGCCGAACACACTTATCCAGTGCTTGTGATCAACCTAAATGTGATAATTGTGGTGAAGTAGGGCATGTTACCATGTTTTGTACAAATGCTATAAAATGTGATCTTTGTGAAGAACAGAATCATGCATTTAGGGATTTCCCATGGGCAGCCCAGAATAAGACTAACTGTGGAATTCAGATTTAATTATTCAGAAAGCGCAAGAGGCTAAAGATTCTCAGCAGGAGGTAGAACATTTCAGAAAATCCTTTCTGAACCACAGAGCACTGTAGAACCTCAGGAAAAAACAGGGTGAACAAAACAAAAACTGATCCATTTAAAAAGAGGTGGAGAAGGTGGTACTAATATTTTGCAGCCTGTGTGCTACATAGCTCCAAATGAGGAGAGTGCTGGGCCTATAAACCCAACTTTACAACCCCTTAGCACCTTTGGTTCTTAGGAGATCAAGCAGAGCATCTAAAATATTTTGCCTTTAGAAACAGAAGCATTGGAGACCAAAAATTCATATGCAGAATTATTTTGGGGATTCAGAGATGGACATGGGGATACAGATTCCCAAGTGTCATTACAAGATGCAGTGGCGCCTCAGAGGGAGGAGTATAAGGAAAAGAAAAAAAAAGAAAAAAATAAAATAGGCAGGGGCTAAACACTGGAAGTCATTAAATGGATTTGGTATGGGCTACTTTGAATACACATAGCCTTCTTAAGGCACAGAAGAGACAGGCGTTTTTCAGTTAATTCATGATTTACAAATTTCAATTTGTTTTGTACAGGAAACTTGGATGTTTGCTAAAACCAAATAGCTACCTTTACTAAGGATTGGCCATGGGGACCAGCCTTTTGGTCCTTTGGGAAGATAGGGCAGATGGTATAGGGATTCTTTTAATTCTTATGACTTTAGTTTACATAAATTAATAGAGGTTTGCCCAGGTAGAACTTTAATTATAGAGGAAGTGGTATAATAATACTATAAGGTTGATTAATATTTATAATCCACAAACTAAGTCAGGGAGGGTAAAGTGTTTTAAAGACATTCAACCGTTCCTAGTAACTTCTATCCCTATTTTGTGGGTGGGATTTCAACTGTAGTGTTGTTGGGCCTGGGGGGAGGTGAAGGAGACAGGAAAAAAATATTTTGTGACACACATTGCTTAAGGGACATTATTAAAAATGCGGATTTAGTTAACTGTAATGATAGCAGATCAACTGGTCCCGGGCACCTTTTTCAAAAGGGGAAAAGCTTTACAATAGATTATCTTTTATTTCAAAAAGTTCCAACGTGATAGCCCTCAGATTATTCCAGTGGAATTTTCAGATCATGCACTTTTGCTGGTTAAAGTGGGAGAGATTCAGGGACATACTAGACAACGGAATAGATGGAAATTAAATACCTCGATTCTCCAGGAGAAAGTAGTTCTGAACTCTATTAGTCTGATATTGAAATCTAGGCTATCAGTAAGCTTTTTGTATCAGGATTTAGGGGTTTGGTGGCAGGAAACAAAGGAAGACTGTATTTATGGTTCAAAAGTATGGAATGAGACGGCAGAAATCTGAATTTTTGACTATCTAAAACTTAGAAACCATTTACAACAGGTTCTAACATGGGCAAACTCCTCTAGGGAGGATTTTTCAACACAAATTGCTGAAATTAAAGAACAAATGAGGGTATTGCAATATGATAGGACAAAACTCTACAAGCACTAATTGCCAATCATTTAAAAATCTGTGTTCGGAGACCCTTTGAGTTGTGCAAAACCTAAAAGATCATGTTTCACTAGATTTTTAAATCAAGGGAGGAAAGTGGTTTCAGTGAAGGCTATAGGAGACATAATTGCAAAACATTTTAGGAACATAGGGTCCCACTATAAGCCTACTTTAATCAGGTTAAACAGTTCTTAGGCCCAGTTTCAGTAAAGGATGTGGATCAGGAGACTTTTAAAAACATTAAACAACCCTTTTCTAATTCTGAGATTAAAGAGGTTATTAATTCTCTGAAACACGCCAGGCCCCAGGATTAGATGGCCTTTCTAATGCATTTTATAAAAGGTTTCAATCAGAAATTGTTGATTGTTTAGTGTTGGTTTTATTTCTTCTTAAAGGAAGAGGTTAGGCCCAGATCCTTTTCAGAGGGTTTACAGACATCATATATAAGTCAGGAGATAAGGGAGAGTTTAAGAATCGAGGCCAATAACCTTGCTGAATTCTGACTACAAAATCCTCACAACTCTGATTAACAATAGATTAAAAACTTTATCTGAAGTGATGTTTACGCCGGTTCAGCATTGCGGTATTCCCAATAGAAGAATTCAATCTGTCTTATGTCTTGTAAGGGATATTATTGAACAAGTGAATGACATAGGGGGAAAGGATTCATAGTATCTTTGGATCTAGAAAAGCATTTGATAGAGTTAACCATTTTTTCTTATTTACCACTTTAGAATGTTTTGGGGTCCCTGAGGAAATTCTGAAGTTAATTAAAGGCTTATATGATTCGGCTCAGGTGTTTCCGCTTATTAAAGGAGAATTGGGGAATGGTTTTAAAATTAATTGTGGGGTACGACAAGGGTGTCCTTAAGCCCCTTCTTTATAATTTTTCATTAGAACGTTGCTCAGAGCAGTAATCTCCTCCGTTGTGGCAGGGGATAAAAATTCAGTACAAATCAATTCATTACCATTCAGGCTTATGCTGATGATATATGCCTTTTTTTCTAAACATGCTCAAATTAAGGTTTTTTCCTCGCTTTTAACACATATGCAAGTTTATCTAATGCTAGTTAATTTCAATAAGACCAAAGGTCTATTATTGGTATATTTCAACAAGAGCCACTTTTCTATAATTCAATAGAAATGACTTCAGATCCCTTATCAATTTTAGGGGTAATGTTTAAGCCCCAGAACTGTCCAGTGGACAATTGGACATTAGTGTTAGATAAAATAGAGTCTAAAGTTAATCAATGGAAAAGGTTTAAGTTTACTAAAATTAAATGGATCCAAGTTTTAAAGCAATTTATATTACCAAGGCTTCAGTATGTAGCTGTAATTTATCCCTTGCCAGTACAGTTTGAGACGAGGCTTTATAGTATTTGTTTCCAGCTGTTATGGGGAATAGATTGAACCGGTCAAGAGAAGATTTACATATTTAGATAAAAACAGGGAGGTCTGGGAATGGTAGACCCAGTTGTTTTTGTTTTTCATTATTCTTTTCCTTTTCATTATAAGAGGGTTTAGGTCTATCAAGATATCAGGAGAGTTTGTTCTTCAAATATTTAATGAAACATTATTTTACTGACTGGCTGCATTGTGCACCCAAATGGACCTCACGGTTATCTGTGCCAGATTATTTTAAGCCAGCTGCACAGAAGCTATATAAATGGAAAATTACCCAAAATCAAATTATAAGGTGCTCTTCAAGGGCATTGTATAAGGAAATCATGTCTACATATTATTGTCTGGAGCCAAGTTTTAAAAATTGTCCCAGAGAAAGGAAGGAGGATGTTTTGGAACAACTGAACAACCCTAGGCTGCCTATATATATGTGGAAAGTCTATGGCTCATGATGTATGGCAGATTAAATGTGAGGGATCGGTGAAATATACGGCAATAGAAGAAAGATCTTGTCCTTATCCAGAATGTATAAATCAGAGGAGACTATGGAACATTTCTTTCTACAGTGCTCTTTCCCTACTAAATTATGGGTTTATTTGGCAAAAGTATGGGATCTACCATGGTTAGCCATGTTAAATTATGATATTTTGGTCATTGGAGTTTTCCACCATCTTTAAAACAATATGAGAAGGGTACGTTGCATTTATATTTTTGCAATTTTAGATATTGCCTATGGCAAACGAGGTGTCAATGGGTGTTATATCAAAGGAGTCCCTCTTTAGAAGGATTCAGAGGTTATGCAACCAATGTTTTGAAGGAATTTTTTTATCAGAAGTGCAATTGTATAATGTGGATAAAGTGAGGTTTTGTGGAAGGATTTTTACATTTTATTAAATATAAATAGTAGATTAGAGAAATAAATGCCACCTAATCTAGGTTTTACTAGGAATAAAGGGTATTTTTCATTTTTCTTTCTTCTAAATGTTTAATGTTGCATTATTGATTCGTTAGTTCCCAAGGAGTTTATGAGATGTTATGGGTTGATATTTTCAAGATTTAATTATGGAAATGATTTTTGGCTGTAGTTTCTTTTGGCTGTGTTTTTCTGTTTTGTTCTTTATGTTTTGTTGCTCTTGTGAAAATGTATCCATGTGATTATTCTAATAAAAGTTACCCTACTCTTTTAATAAATGCAATGGGATCTTTAACATCCACCTGAACTACCATCAATCCAGGCAGATGGAACCTCGGTTTAATGTCTCATCTGAAAGACGGCACCTCAAAGTGCAGCACCCCTCTCATGCTGCACTACAGTGTCAGTACTGGGATATTAATCCAAGTGCCAGATGTGGGAACTAAACCCACAGCCCTCTGATCTCCCGGCCTCAGAAGCGAATGTGCTACTTACTGAGCCACTGACACTATTTATAGCCTCAAGCACTGGGGAGGATCTAGACAAAGAAATGGGGAAGCCATTAGCAAGATGGCAGATAAATGGGAGGTACTGCTCATAAGGGACTTTAATGTACCAGATATTGATTGGATTCTCCTGGGCACGGTCCCAGGTGCAGCTCAACTAGAATCAGGGTCTTCATATTCTCCTGCAAGAGCTGGTTCTGGGGCAACTAGTCTAGGAACCCACTTGTGGTGAGGCAATACTGAACATGGTGCTTACAGTGTTGTGGATGTCAGGGTGAGATGCCACCTGGGGACCAATGATCATGGGACAGTGTAGTTAAACATTGAGATGGCAGCAGAGGTGAACCACAAGAGCAAGAGTCTTGGACTTCAGGATGGTAAATTTAAAAAATGGATGAGTGCCTCAGAGACACTCTGGAAAGGGTATTACCCAGAGAGGGTGAAGGGACAGTGGGCCTGATTAAGGAATGGAATAGTGCAGGTAACAAACCCTGTGCAAAAGAGGTGATCAAAACCAGGAGGAAAAGAGACCAATATGGTTCTCAAGGGAGGTGGTGCTAAGTGTATAGGCTAAAAAGGAAGCTTTCGGGAGATGCAAGGAGACACAGATTGAGCAGGATATAGAGGTGTACCAGCAAAAACAGAGGAAAACAGGGAAGGCAGTGAGGGCTTGCTTAGGCATAAACAGAGGAAAGAATAGCCAGGATGGTAACAAAGGAAGACAAGACCTTTTAGATATATAAGTGAAAAAAAAGACAAGGGAGAAATTGTGATGCTGAGGTGAGCAGAGGGAGACTATGCAGTGGATGATCAGGAAAAGCAGATATCCTGAACAGATACTGTGCTTCTGTTCTGTCTTCATAGGGGAAAGAGAAAGGAATGGGCCACATGGAGATTACAGAACCATTGGAATGAGGGAAGTATAGTCCATTTAAAGAGTGAAGAGTCCAGAGACGACTTGCAAATCTGAGAGTGCACAATGCTATGAGGCCAGATGGAGTACATTCAAGGGTATTAAAGGAGCTCTGGGAGGTACTGGATGAACCTCTGACAGCCCTATTCAATATTTTACTAGAAACATGGGTGGCCCCAGAGGAATGGAGAAGGGCAAATATAGTACCGCCTCCTTAACAGCGACAGCAGGAAGAGGCTGGAAGCAACAGGCCAGTCAACAGTAGAGAGGAAACTAATGGAGTCACTTTGTAAAGAAAGACTGGTAGATTACTTGTATCTGGTGGGTTACAGGACCAAAGGCAGAATGGATTCATGAGAGGGAGATCATGTCAGGCAAACCTGAGAGATTTCTTTGCCTAGGTGACCAGAGAACTAGATCAGGGGAGTTGGACATGGCCTACTTAGACTTCAGCAAGGCCTTTGACACTGTGCCACATAGGAGGCTCATATAAAAACTGGGAAGCTTGGGGTGGGAACCAAGGTGGTACACTGGGTACATAACTGGCTGATGTTCAGCAACAAAGGGCGGTGTAACAGCACTCACTTAGGGGAAGGAAGAGTGACCATTGAGGTTCCTAGGGGCTCAGTATTGGGTCCAGTCCTCTTTAATGTCTTAATAAGTGACATTTCAGAGAACTGGAAGGATGGTGCCTCTTAGCAGATGACACCAAGATCTGCAATAGGTGACACTCCAGAGGGGTGGAGAGAATGAATAGACCTGAAAAGCTTGAGGAATGTCAAGGATATGGCAGCTGGGTTTCAGTGCAAAACAATACACCTGGAGCATAGAAACCCAGAGGCAGTGTATAGCATGGGGGAGGGCATTGACGGTCACTAAACAGGAAAGGGGCCCAGGGATCATAATAACAGAATACCTTAGGGTGGTAAATCAATGCAACAGTGCAGTAGGGAAATCTAGTGGGATGCTGGGACACATAGAGGGGTATCAATAGCAGAAGGAGGGAGGTGGTGTTGCCACTGTATCGGTCATTGCTGAGATTACACCTGGAGTACTATGCACCATTCTGGAGACCACACCTCAGAATGGACATTGACAGAGTAGAGGCCATCCAAAGAACTGCAACAAAATGGTGTAGGGGCTGCACCAAATGCCCTGTAAGGAGAAACTGAAGTACATTATGGAGACCTTAAAATACTTCAAGGGGTGAATAAGGTACAGAAAGAGACCATTTTCAGAAAAGAAGGTATACAATAACTAGGAGGCAATGAAGCTGGAGAGAGGAAGTTCAGGAGGAATGTAATGAAGTACTTCTTCACTGAGAGGTTAGTGGATGCCAAACAATCTTCCAGCAGGGGTCATGGGGTGAAACCAGTGGTGTGCTTCAAGCATGCATGGGATAGGTATGAAGGAAAATGGGTATCAAAATGGGGCAGGGATGGCCGGACACCAGGTAGGGTCTGCAGTGGAAGAATAGGCAGGGAAAGAAGGACAGACTAGGTGGGCTAAGCTGTCCTTATCTGCTGACAAATTTCATGTTTCTAAGTTCCACTGTTCCTCCTCAGCTAAATAAGGTGGTCCTCAAGCACCCATTAAATATCACAGGACTGCACCAGGATGCAATAGTGTCACAATGACAGTTCAATTGTGCTTACAACTAGGTGAGATGTTGCTTATGTAATTTGACTTACTTTGGGGCTTTCCATCTCTCTATCCATGGGATATACCACCCTGTAGGGGTATGATGCAAGAACCCTAGAGGAGGGTCCCCCACCTACAGGTGCTGCATGAATGATTTGCGTCAGCTAAAGGTAAGTTAGGAAGACACCCACATGTAAGAGACACAAGCCACTGGAGAAGGAGGGGTGGATGGTGTGCAATAAAAATGAATCCTGAAGAGGCCCAGGATGAGTGACCTTTAAGCCTGATGGGGAGTGACATAGTTGCTCGCCCATTGAACCTCAGGCTCAAAGTCCTCCCATTCAGTTGTGTTTATGCAACTAAATGAGATGATGCTTGTGTAACTTGATATGCTTTGTGGCTTTCACCTCTCTATCCATGGGATATACCACCCTGTAGGGGTACGATGCAATGAACCCTGAAAGAGGGTCCCCCTACAGGTGCCGGTGGGAATGATTGCATTGGCTAAAGGTAGTTTAGAAGGAGCCCAAAAGAATACCCTATTGGGTGTCGAGCATCAAAGAGGCGAGGATGATGAAGGAATTAATTCTGAGAAGATGATAAGAGCAGACTACCTAAGGAGACAGGGGAAAGCCGGGGACCACCATCTGCCTCCATCCAATAGCAGAACTTAACTAATTAACCTAAGAAAGCACTAACTCTAACTGATATTATGATCATTGGCACAGAGGAGAGAAAACCCCTTTGAGGAGGAAACCTCTGGGGATCCAAGGCCTAGGTCATCTTCTCTCAGGCCGAACAATGTTTGATTTGAGGATGTCATTAAAGATAAGGATTAGTTAATGAGGGGATATGAGTAGGAAATTTGATGATGAGATAGGGGAAAAATCCAAAAGAAAGCACAGATCAAAGAAGGAACAAGAGGCAGCAGGGACCGAGAGGGCATGCTTGCTCAAGTAATCAATGGGAAGGAGTAGATTCATGTAGAAGTCAGAGGAGCAAGGGGTATCTGGATGTGCTAACGAGAAGACAAAGGATAATGCAGTCTAATGATGATGATCGCCGCAGTAGTGCAGCAGTTAAATACGAGAAGACTGAGGAAGAGGAGACAGTAAATGAACTTGAAAATGAACTTGAACGATGGTGGAGAACAGCCAGACAAGCAGCAGTTTGATTAGGCAGCATAGGATTTGAGGATGAACCATGAGGAAGGATGAATGAATGAATGATGATGGAGTCAGGAACTCGATACATGTGGCAGGAGGGCTGCGGTTTGATGAGGTGGCATATGATTCATGATAGGTGCCCAAAAGAATTATTGATTGCAGGCCAGATAGAGGCAGCCTGCCTGGCATAAGACCCAATGAGAGATATACATGAGTGATTGATGAGAGTAAGGAGACTCTGAGGCCAATAAGCATGGTTGAGGATGATGAAGATTGATGATAAGAGCACAGAGGTGCAGAGGTTCAAATGAGGTAGCATGAGACCCAATGAGCGATATGCCTGATGGAGCATTCTGAAGAAGTAGATGCTGAGGCCAATAAGGCATGCTTGAGTAGGCAATGTGAACAATCAGACCCTGAGGTCAGATGTAGTGAAGCAATTGACGAATCAAGTGGTCCAGAATGTAGTGAAGGAGAGAAATGCCATAGGAGTGCAAGAAGAACTCCGGAATGGAGGCAAAGGAGGCTCGGAATGCCATAAACAGAGCTTGGAACATGGAACTGAAATGAAGCACTGTTAGGGTAAACATCTAGCAAGAATCTGCATAACCACAGTACAGGCAGTCAATATTTCCATCTCTCTGTAAAACAGGTTTTGTAGCCCTCCCTGAGGACACAGCTGAAAACACGCTGTCACAGCTCAGTGTTTTTTTTTTTGTAAAACATATTACAAATAAATAAATACATCAAACAAAAGCATGACTCCAAATTCTGAAATGTGTGGAGTGTTTTCTAATTGAGTTATGCAATTGCAAATGGAATGTTTTGCTAATGACTGGTGCCCTTGTTTAATCTAAGAGGGATATAGCATGATTACAAATTCAAACAAAACCGCAATCATAGAAGCTGACTTTTATTTTTCCCAGGGGCCCAAGAAATGGCTGGGTCTGAGCCACCAAGGATCCCATAAGTTTTGGGGGTTTTGGTGCTCTGTGGTGCATTTTGAGGGTTTTATGAAGAGATAACACAGCATAACAAACACCATTTCAATGTTAGCACATTACTCAAATTTGCCAGTGTTTTGCTACTCACCACCTTGACCTACTGCCCAGCAGGTGGAGTTGTCACTCACCTACCTTGTCCCTCCCCAGCAAGTGTTGCATCTGCTTAATTATTTTTATATTATTTTATTGTTGTCCTTGGATTAAAATAAAACTATGGAAATCAAAGAGCCCTTCCCTGCAGGCAGCTAAGCCTTCAATTAACATTATTAACCCACAACGTTATTTTTGTGAAGTCCTTTAAGAAATGCTTTTAACCTTTTACTAAATCTTCATAACAGTCATTTGTAGCAGCTAAAAACACAGTCACACATCTAACAGGCAGCCATGCACCTCCTTTGTCAATCCATGCTAACGAGCCCCGCCAACTCAACCATTAGTCTGCAGGGCACATTAGCATAGATCAAGTGAGAGAAGCATGCAGCTACCTGCAATAAGGTGGCAGGCAGCCTGGTTCACTTAAAAGTTATGGAGTAGTAATAAATAATATTATACAATGGCAAGAACAGTTCCTGGACTCTGATTGGTCAGTGTAGCCTGAGACAGTGATGATATTACACAATAACATCACTGTGTTGATTTTATGGAGCATGCACCTTTTTTCCAGAAACAAAGATATACTGCCTCACTAAAATCTACTAAAAACATTTTTTATTTTATTTTTGTTTTCTATAACATTGAGCCATTGCATAATTGCAATAAGGCACTCAGGTGTGTGTTATCATGTAATAACGTCACTCCTGGGATGGTGGAGCACTCGGCTTCGGCTCGTGCTTCAACCCACCCCAGGAGTGATGTTATTACATAATAACTCACTCCTGTCATGCCTTATTGCTTAAATAATAATAATAAAAAAGTTTTCTGGTACTTCATAAAAATGTCTTTTGCTAATAACACTGATAAAAGGCTTGGGTACCATGGGAGGCACTTTGATTCCTAGTAATTTAGTACATAAATCATTTTTTATATGTTTTGCATATTTTATTGATTTTTCAAGGACACAGACAAAAACAGTACCTTACAGAACAAGAACATCTACAGTGCACAACACAAAAACAACCCTCCATACCCCTCCCCACAACACTGAGGAAGGAAATTATGTTATACAATTTCTGAAAACACAGCCTTACAAGTACAAGTCAAAATCAGCAACTGAATCTGCAGGGTTGCAATAAATTCATATTGGACAGTATACACAGATGTTCCATTTCTCAAACTCAAAGACTCATAATTCAAAGTCATCACATTAGTGTATTCATTACTTCATAGTATTTTTCCCAAAAGTGGCAAAGCATCACAACTTGATGTCAGCTTCCTGGTGCAGACAAGTTGTTGAGTTTGCACCACTTTCACAAACCCCAAAGCATAAGGACTCTGGGGCTTCTATTTAATTGGCATTAAACCAGTATGCACCTGCTATAACAGCTTGATATCTTTAAATGAGTCAGTGGTCAAGGAAACCCTACTAAGTATAACTCATTGATTGACCTCATGGGCTCCAGCACAAATTTAGAGACAAAGGCAGCTGGTAGCTTGAAGAGCTGAAACGGTCAAAGAAAACTGTTTTATCAGGCTGCTTCTTTGGACATTAACAGTATGCTAGTCTGCTACTCTTTCCCAATAGTTCATAGTCTGAATCAGATTGTGAACTGACTGCCTCACAATCTGATTTAGGAAAGTGAAAACAGAAGCTAGTTAGCTTTAGAGGAGAACACACACCAGGATGAGGATGGCGCTGTCTCCAAATATTGGTCATGACAGCAGCCTTCAGCCTTTCAATTTAAATTTGGGGCTGGCAGTATAACCTACAGGTTAGAGGTTAGAGTAATGAGCTGTGAATGAGCTTGGTACATCCAGCAGACCTGAGTCTGATTCCCACAACCTCCACTTGCATACTGTGTGACTTTAAGCAAGTCTCTTAACAACCCTGGCGTTTCCAGGTAGCCCTGAAAACAGACACTTGTGCCCAGTGGGCCTTACCCAGTTACCAAGTCTAAAAATAAAAAAATAAAATAAATGAGAGTATGCTGAGGAATAGCTGCCTAAGCTAGGTCATGTTCATCATACCATGTAGGAATAGTCAATTCCCAGCATTTACAGTGCAGGAAGCTACTTAAGCCCACATTGTTGTGCTGGGGATAGGACTGAGGGCAGAATGCAGTTTCATTCACAATCACACACACCAGAATGAGGATGGCACTGGCACAGTCTCCAAATATAGGTTGTGACAGCAGCTTTCAGCCTTTCAGTTTAAATGTATGCATGCTGCTCACCAAATTCAAAACATCTATCCCTATTAATTGTAGCCAAGTCACTCTACTGAGCTAATAAGAAATACTGTATAGCAGTTTGAATTTGCGTCCGATTTATTTTATGGTGCTCTATCACTATACTTATTCGCTCCCATTTATATTCGCTATAGGTCGCCTGCAAGTATTGTAAATGTTGCAGTGGTCAAAAAGTTCTTGAATTATGCAGGTACTTACGCTCCAGTAATTGTTAATTTCTACATCCGTTGGACCACTTAAACCACAGAGACAGAAGTACTGTTTGCGCACCTCCCGCACCCCATCAGTTACACAGTTTAGTTGTTCACACAGAGCTGTTGTCAGCATGTCAACTGTTGTAAGCATCTCGATGCTAGTATTTTTATGATATTGAAAAATAACTCGATGAGAAGTAAAGCCAATGTGTAGCTGGGCTGTATTTATCAAAACAATTATGATACTTCTATATTTATTTTCAGTACATTCAAATGATTAGAACCATAGCAACTGGCACCTGCCAAAAGGTTTAGTGTATTTACATTGTGCTCCTTAGGATGATATATACATACAGGACCAATTAAGTTTGGTGCATAAAATCCTCACAGCCTGTGAAGAGAAGGTACCGTATCCTGTTAAGGAAAGCACTGTGTGTAGCTACAAATGGGCACATTGTAAAGCCGATTTCTTTACACACTGATGTAGATGGGGATCCGTAGTGAAAGGAAATAACAAAAAGAGGCAGACTAAGGCAGTGTATTCTATAGCTGCAGCCTCAGGAGACAGACACATGTAGCACTGAACTACCACATGCAGCAATGGAAATGGTTACGCAACTGTTTTTTTTTTTCAGCTACAGAAGTAGAAGCTACTTATCCGATTATATTTGCATTCATAATATTTTAAGCTGATAAATTAAATCAGCATCACGGTGAAAATATTATGAACGCTAATATAACCTGCTATACAGTAAGTTGTGTGTTTAGGAAAACACAGCATACATTATTAACACTATCTTAACAAGTGTGCTTGCTGTTTCTGTGTCATTTGTCTGTCAGGAAGAATTTTCCTGCTGGGGCTTGTAAAGTACCCAGATGCCAGAAAGACTTTCTATGTTAACTTATGCATTTTGTCCGAGACTGAGACAAACCTCACTGTTGCTGCTGCTCCAATGGATTTCTGACCACCTCCTGGGACTCTGAAGCCAGCTGCTCCCCTCAGAGTCATCTCTACGACTACCCTACTTCCTGGTTCCCCATTCCACAATGATGTGCTGCCTTGCGCTCTCCTCTCCCACCCTCTGAGCCTGTGGAGTGTCTTGTGTTTAGGTGTCCATGCCATCCCAAGAGTAATGGGAGAGAGTGAGTAGCGCACTCAGCACCCCACAACAAAAAGGAAAGGAACCAGGCTGCTTTGTCCACGAGGACTGTGCGAGTCAGCAGACAACAGGACCAGAGGCAGCAATCCCGCCGAAATGGCATCATTTGACCATGTTACCCCAAGGTATTCTGTCTGAAAATGCGCATTGGTGAGGTGAAGTCCTCGCTCATATTCTTTAAAATGGTACATACAGATTGGCTGGGCTGGCAATTCAGGATTTACTATGATAGTGCTGGTAGCTGGTGGCTGACGCTTGACATGGAAAAGCATTCGGACCCTGTCACCATTCTGCCTCATTTTAATGCCTATCTCCCGCTGGCTCTGCAACTGTGTAAATTCTGGGGCGGGGGAGAGCTCCTCAATCTTTCTTCCCAGGGGGTTTCAGCCCCCCTGGTCAGTGCCTATGACCACAATTCAGAAAAGTTAATAAAATACAAAAGTGGGTCCATATATTATTTTCTGTCATTATTCCATCATGTTGTCTCACTACTATGCCTAGCCCTCACCCCACTATTGTAATAGTATTATTAAGCTGCACCCTGCCTCCTCTCGGAAGGCTGGAGAGCAACTGCCTTCATACTTTATACCAGCATGGCTCATTGGTCAAATGGCAGGGCTTGTGTGAATTGTAGGTGGCCTGCACTGTCTCCCAGAGCTCAGTGCCTCAACTTCATGACATGCTTATCACCTCCCATAATTCTGTCTGGGATTTCTGGGATCATACACAAACCCCATTTTCCTAGGGGTAGGTCAATGCATTTTCACACAGCACTGAGCTGACCTCATTTGAGTATTTTTCAACATGTTTTTCATGATATCACTTACAAAAAAATATATATATATATATATATATATATATATATATTATAGGGCATGGTCACACCCTATAGTTAGGGTTATGGAGGCACTTTAATGCTAAACTTGAAAGTTTGCACGTTAATAACTTTGGACCCATTCAACAGATTTGCATGAAATTTGGTATGCGCAGTGGGGCATGGTGATCGCTTGATTTGCCAAATTGTGTTTCGGTTGGACTTACAGTTTTGTGCAGTGAATCACTGAAAATGCACTCTTTCTCCAGTTTTGGGGGCAGTTTTTCGGATTTTGTCTGTGGCTCTGTGGGCTACCATGTGGTGTGCTGGTCTGAAACCTGGCACATAGAAAGAGCTTGGGTCAAGGAACATGCCACTTTTGTTTGGTGAAAAATATTAATTCATTCAAAAGTTAGTAAGCTTTTCAGCTCCCATTATAAGTCTATGGAAAATTTTTATGGTTGTTTTCCAAAAGAAGAATGGGGTTTTTGCCATCTGGTCACTCCTCAGGATCAAAGAATTTACAGGCTTGCAATCAAAGATTCTTTGATCATGAGAAATGTATCACGTCATGGCTGCCATCTTGTTTTAGTTTGGGGTTGGAAAAATATCTCAGCCCAGGGTGACTTCTGACGTAAAACCTGTGTGGTTTTGCTAAGGGGCTTCTCTATCGAGCCATGCCTGTGGTTTAATGTAGTTGTGTCAAAAAGGAGTTTTAAACTTTTAAATTAATTGATCATGGCTCGTTAATGATCTTTGATCGCAAGCCTGCAAATTCTTTGATCGCAAGATTCTTTGATCGCGATCTTCGCTTTGAAGGGAGAATGAGATGGCCTGATTTTTGGGCAGGAAAAACAAATATCTCAGCCCAGGGTGACTTGTGAAGTAAAACTAGGATGGGTTTTGCTCAGGGCCTTCCATCTATCAAACCATGCCTAAGGTTTACTGTAGTTGTGTCACAAAATGGAGCTTTAACGTTTTCAATTCTTTGATTACGAGCCTGCAAATTCTTTGGCAATGATTTCTTTGATCGCAACCTTCATTCGTGAGGTGGACCAGATGGCCAGATTTTGCTGGACCAGATGTCTCTCAGAGGGACCAGATAGGCCAAATGTCATGACCATATATCTCTCATGATCAAAGATGATCTTTGAAATCAAATTCGGCCGATTCTCGAATCAAAGAATTTTTAAGGTGCAAAACTTTCAAATTAAATATCTTGAAATGGTTTGGTCTTTAACTTGAAATGTGTAGGGTGTTGAGGATGTCATGTAGATGTGAATTATTGTGTTTAGGTGTTGGAAAATTAATTTGCTGCAGAGATATTGTGTGACGCAGTTTAGGTTTTGTGGGTAGTGTTCTGCATTGTGGTAGTGGCTTGAAATTTATGGGGTAGCTAGCCTTACTGCCACAGATGTACTTTTCAGTGGTTAGGTGTGTAAAATGTAAACAGGTGCAGAATTATGCCACTCCGATGAATGAAAATCTAAAACTTTAAAATTAAATATCTCGGAAATGGTTTGGTCTTTTAATTTGAAATTTGGAGGGTGTTGAGGGATGTCCTATAGATGTGAATTATGGTGCTTAGGTGTTGAAAAATTACTATACTGTGGAGATATTGTGTGATGCAGTTTACATTTTGTGGATAGCATGCTGCATTGTGGTAGTGGTTTGACAGGTATAGGGTAGCTAGCCTTACTGACACAGAGGTAATTTTCAGTGGTTAGGTTGTACAAGGTAAACAGATGCAGAAATATGCCACTCTGTCGAATGGATATTTGGTTTGTTTCAAGTTGGTTTGAAAGTGGGGTCCTTCGGGCCCCACGGTCTCACTAATACATATGATATTCAGTACTTGTACTGTTATGTTAGGCAACAATCTACAAGTTGGTGGGGCGTGGTCCCCAAGGGACCCACACTCCCCAATATCGCTCCACCAATACATATGATATTCAGTACTTGACACTGTTATGTTAAACAGAAATTTGCAAGTTGGTGGGAGCGTGGGGCCTTCCACCAACTGTGTGACATTGTACTTTACTATACTTTCTCAAAAGTAAGGAAATTCTTTGCAAAAAAACTGCATTAATGCAACAGTTTTTTACAGTGACAAAATTGAGAAATTTGCCGTTAGCCCTTGCACTCCACAACCACCGCCCCATCAATAGGCATCTGGGTGTGCACTGGGGTGGTCGGTCCTAACTCTCACCCCATTCTCCTATACTACACCACCTCAGCTTGTTTACACATGGAATGGGGTGAGAGTTAGGGCTGATGACCCCCAACACACCCGATGCCTATTGGTGTGGGCCGGGGTGATTTAATGAGGGCACAAGGGTGGTAAACCTGATGGTGAATTTGTTCACTTTTGTCACTGTAAAAACTCTAACTGTTGCATTAATGCAGTTTCTGGCAAAGATATATATATATATATATATATATATATATATATATACACACATATACACACGCACATATATATAAATGTTAATAAAAAGAAAAGAAATTGGACATCCCAATGGGCATTACATTTCCTTTATGAATCTGTCAAGGTGGTTCAGGTTTTATTTAAATTAGTATTAGACAACTGGTTGGAAGCTATTTCTGAAATTACAAATATACCTTTTCTGGTTTATTACAGCTATTATATAAATACAACCAACTGATTGAATGCCAGGGGATATGTTAAGACTACACTGCATTTACACAATCCTGTAAGGAAATTGTGCAAGCCACAGTCACATAATGTAAACATCTGATGCAGAAATGGAATAAGAGGAAGGAGAAAGTCCAGAGGTGGTATTGCTAAGATCAAGGGGATAAGGGAGGTGTGTGGAAAAGGACTAGGAAAAGCATGTGTTGAGTGTGTTGAGGGAGGACCAAGGAAAAGCCGCCTATCCTAAATAGATACTTCAAGACAGTATTTACTGAGGAGAAGGTGGGCAGGGCCCACAGTTCAGCACCATGGACACAGGGGAGGGAGGTGCACAAGTCCCTTCACAATAGAAAGGGTCCCACAAGAGCTCACTAAACTCAGGGTGGACAAGGCAATGGGACCTGATGGAATACATCCCAGGGTACTAAAGGAGCTAAGGGTAGAACTAGCAGGATCATTAGCAGAACTGTTTAGTGAGTCTGTGAGCACAGGAGAGGTCCAGAAGACTGAATAAGGGCTCATGTGATCCCACTCCACAAGAGTGGCAGTAGGAAGGAGGCAGGGAACTACAGACCAGTCAGTTTTACCTCAGTAGTGGGCAAGATTATGGAGGCACTCTTTATGGAAAGGATAGTACAGCACCTGGAATCCATAGGAGCACAGGATCCAAGACAGCATGGATTTACAACAGGAAGGTCCTGTCAAAATAATCTCATAGATTTCTTTGACTGGGTATTTATTTATTTATTTGATATATCTGTTTACAACCTTTGAGCCTGAGGCTCATTTCCAAAGAGTACCTCATCACATGTAAGACAGAAGGTAATACAGACAGGGTATAACAACAGTTACATAGAGCATATGCTACAGACATTTGTCACAGACATTATTTACAGTATTTACAGTAAGTACAGACTGTATTTACAATATTTGGATGATGATATTTACATCATCACAGCAGAGAGACATTATTAGCTTGAGAAAGCATCTAAACAGAGTAGTCAGTCCTATTCATGGGTTTGGTAATGCTTGACGTAGGTTGCAATCCATAATGGACTTTGTCAGAGAATTAAAATCAGAGAGGGTGAGAGAGTGAAATGTTAGTTGCAGTTACAGGAGTGGATATTGAAGAGGTGGTTGCGAAGAGTGGTTTGAAGTGGGCGATCTTGGGTGCTCTACTGATGGTGTTTGGGAGTGCATTAAACCATGTTGGGGCCCTGGAGTGGAAAGATCTCTGGGCAGGGAGGTTTACCCTGGGCTGTCAGAGGTGCTTTTCTCTGAGTTGTGGGTGGAGATAGTGGGGGTGGCTGGATGAAGAGGGCGGAGACCCCGGGGAGAGTCAAGCAGTAACCAGAGTGGTGGACCAAGGGGTGCAGTTGATGTTTCCTACCTTGACTTCAGCAAAGCTTTCGATACTGTTCCACATAGAAGATTGACTAATAAGCTGGGTAGGCTTGGGGTGGGTCAGAGGTTGGTCAATTCAGTGTGGCAAACTGGTTGGCGGCCAGAAAACAGACAGTGGTGGTAAATGGTATACAGTTAGAAGAGATGCAAGTCACAAGTGGGGTACCTCAGGGATCAGTCCTGGGGCCAGTCCTCTTCAATATCTTCATCAGTGACATTGCAGATGGACTAGAGTATAAGGTTTGCCTGTTTGCAGATGACACCAAGATCTGCAACAGAGTAGATGATCCAGATTGGGTGGGCAGAATGAGAAGACTTCTGGAAAAATTGGCAAAATGGTCGGAAGAGTGGCAACTGGGATTTAATGCATAGAAGTGCAAGATCATGCACATAGGAAGAGAAACCCAGAAGCTACCTATAGGTTGTGAGAGGAGTTGCTGGCAATTACAAGGGAAGAAAGAGACTTGGGCATCATCATCACAGATGACCTGAGATCATCCAAGCAGACCACTAAAGCAGTAGGTAAGGCTAGAGGGATGTTGGGGTGTATTAGTAGGGGTATCACAATTCATAAGAGGAGGTAATAATCCCTCTTTAGAAGACACTAGTTAGGCCCCATCTGGATGCAGTAATGGGCCGCACCTGCTCAAGGACATTAATGAAATGGATGCAGTACAGAGAAGGGCAACCAAATGGTGCAGGGTTGCATCAGAAAACATATGAAGACAAATTAAAGGAGTTCAGTATGTATACCCTAGAGCAAAGGAGGGAGAGAAGCAATGTGATCAAAACATTCAAACATCTTAACAGCATTAACAAGGTGAAAGAGTCTAACATGTTTCAATATAAGAAATATAGAAGGACAAGAGGACACAGCATGAGATTAGAGAGGCTGATTAAGCGGATAATGTGAAAGTTCTTTTCACAGAAAGGTTGGTGGATGCATAGAACGGCCTACCTCAGGAAGTAGTGGTTATGAATACAGTGCAGGGCTTCAAACAGGCATGGATAGGCATAAGGGATCAATACAGATGAGTATAAATAGATAGGCCATTGACAGAGTAAAGTTCTATGGCACATTCATAAAATAGAAAAATGGGCAGACTGGATGGGCCTTACAGTCCTTATCTGCTGTCAACTTCTATGTTTCTATGTAATGAGAAAACCATGGTTGATTAATATACACAGCTACTAATTAACTAAGCTACAGTGAAAGTTTGAATTAGCTCAAATCAGTTTGGAGTTGTTTTAAAATTCCTTTTCTTCCAATTCTCATGGGCTGGCCTTGACAAGAGGTGTTTACATTCTGCTGAGAGAAAGATAATTCAGCACAGCACAGATATTCAGGAGTAAAGTAAACCATTCCAACTGTCTCTTGTCAGGTTATTTCTGATTAACTCTCCCTTGGCATCTTTGAAAAGGAAGAAAGCTACTGCCAGTAGCAGTTTCTCAAGGTTTATTTGCAGTTTTCACACTTTTTTCTTTATTATATAGTTTCTGGTTTACTGGAAAAAATTCACAGTAGCCATCAGCAGAACTCAGTTACACAAAATACCACCCCTCCAGTTTAATTCCTGGACCTTCAACTTCTTTTTGCTGTTCTCCAGATCTCTTCAGACAACTTATTCCTTGGGACCCCACATGGCCCACTACCTGCTTGATTCAGCTCTCAGCGTCACTTGCCCACGACCTGATTAGCAGGGTTTTCTGATGACTCCATGTACCATAATCTACCTTTTCTCTGGGGCCTGTGAAAGTGCCTTGATCTAGGAAGAGACTTCAGCTGAGAGGATGCAGTGGTGCACAATTGGATGTGGTTTTATGGTGGACAGAGGGCTCTTTCACTGACATGCCAAACTGAGGCATCTATTTCCATGTTCGGCTCCTTCCTACTCTTATGACACGCGGGAGTGTGTACAAGTCTGTGTTTTGGGATTGCCAGATGGTACATGTTAGCACAAAATCAAGGCACCATGCACCATCAGGAGTCAGTGTCTGAGTAGTGCAGCACTCTACCTCAGTGCCACCTTGGCTCCACTTGGCTTAGGCTCAGGATATGAACCCATGTTGCCAAAGTTCCTCCCTTCTTTAGTTCAGTCCCACTTATGAAATAGTTTCCTTTATTTCTTTTCCTAAATGTAACAATATGCAGTTCTCTTAATTAAACTTCATAGCCCACTTGTTTGCCACTCAGTTATCATTTGTGAGATCCTCAGTAAAGTATTTTATGTCTTCTTCTGTTTTCTATACTTCCCAATTTGTGTCATCTGCAGATTTCATTACTTAGTTTTCTGTGTCTTCATTAAGTTCCTTTATCTGTATGTTATACAGTTCTGTACTTAACACTGACCTTTGTGGTACTTCTCTGGTCACATGATCCTTTTTGACATGCATAGCCATTAATTCATGCCCTTTGTTTTCTACTGCTAAACCAGTTGTTTATCCAGTGTACTGTCTTAAAATTGATCCTCCTTTTCAAGTTTAGTAACGCTTTGTATGTGAAACTATATCAACTTATTTGCTAATATCAAACATATCACATCCACTGGTGTGCACCCTAGCTATACATTTCATGACCAGTTCATAAAAGATCAACAGATTTGTCAGACACAATTTCCATTTTATGTTTACTTGCACATCTGCAAGGAACAGTGCCACCATACGAATTTTCATAGGTGTGCCACTCAAGCTTTCAATTCCTGCTCCCTTTGCAGGCACTGTCTCACCACACCAGTAATGCTGGAGCTGTCTATGACAGCAGTTCAGATGCAGTGGTGTACAGTTGAAAGCAAAAACCACTGCAATCAGCTGGTGGTAGCGTATAGGCAATTTGCATCGCTACGTGGGCGTCACACTGCATCTGAACTGTCATGGGCAGTTCCCCATCCCTACTTGAACACCTCATTGGCACTCTGGGAGTATACCCCAGCATGTTCATGCCTCCCCCCACTCACACACAATATGGCCTATGGGGTGCTCAATCCCCATCATCTTCGCTGCCCCCAAAACAGATTTCCAGGTGCCACACTGGAAGCCCACCCCAACATGGCAAAAGTCTGTATGGCAATGAAAGTGACCAATCCCCCATCGGCTCCACTGAACCCCCAGCAAAAAAAAAACTTCCAGTTGCCACACTGGGAGCCCACCCCAGGGTGGCAAACATCTGTATGGCCGATGGGGCTGCCCAATCCCCTTTGGCTCCACTACTCCCAAAATAAACTTCCAGCTGTCATGCTGGGAGCCCACCCTACTGTGGCAAAAGTCCCGTCGTCTTCTAAAATAAAAAGGTCCCTCTTGACTGTCTTGCCCCATCCCCAACCTGCACCCACCCTCTGTGCACCCACCTCCCAAGACACCCCCACCCCATATTTACCTCAGAGCACAGCACTATATCTTTAATGGACCAGGAACACATCTGCACTCTTCAAAGCCGACCGCAAACTGAAGAAATGCCAGTAAGCTGCATAATAGCATGAATGTTTTTTCAACTCTTAGTGCATATCACAGCCATTTTGGGAATTTATTCACCAGATTTTCAACATAGGGTTCTTGAGGACCCACCTCATGAACTCAGTCACTGTCATTTTGTTATTCCATCCCAAAGGTGATTTCATGGTCACTCGTGGAACCATCTTTCTGGACCGAGTAACGAAATGACAGTGTCTCAGTTCATGAAGTAGACCCCAAAACCCTATGTTGAAAATTTAGTGAAATAATTACTAAAATGACTGTTTTACGAGTGTGAATTGCATTTCCCACACACTCATAACTTTGCAAATTTTTAATATTTTCTCTCCAGATTTTTAACATTGCCATTTTACCACACCTCCTCATTTTCCCATCTCACCCAAAATGTGTTTTCATGTATGTAGCACACAATGGCGCAGTCGGTATGCAAAATCAATGTTCGGGACAGATTAAGAAAATAACAGTGACACTGCTAATGAGCAGTTGTCTTAAAATAGCAATGTTGAAAATTTGGTGACAAAAGTCCATAAAATGACTGTGTTATGAGCATGTATTGTGCAGTTTCCATGCACCCTCATAAGTTCACAAATTTGTAATATTTTCAGTCCAGATTTTCTACAGTGGCATTTTTCCACACCTCCTTATGAATAGTACAGCTGTCATTTTCACACCAAGGCCAAAATGTTTTCGCACTTCCTGTGCAGACATGAGTGGTCGCTGTGGGAAATCAGTGTTCAGGACAGATTACAAATATCACAGTAACACTGTTCATGAGCGGAGGTCCCAAAATGCCTGTGTTGACAATCTGCTGTGAACAATCACCAAACTAATTACATTATGGGTGTGCGTTCGCCAGTTTTTTCATCCTTGTGACTTCACCTGTTTTTTATATTTTCACTCCAAATTTTCCAACATTGCCATTTTACACCTCCTCATGAACAGTACAGTTATCATATTTCACATCCTGTTCAAATGTGTTTTGCATCTGTGGTGCAAATGGTGTAATCACTGTGTAAAATCAGCTTTCGCTAACAAACTGATATTGTCACTGTTCATGAGGTGGGGTCACAAAAACATGTTGAAAAATTGGAGTGAAAACCAATGAACGCCTGGGGCATTAGGGTTTCTGGCCATAACACCCCACCCTGTAGAGACTAACAGGCATCAGGGGTGGACTTGGGATTGTCCCTGTAATGCTCAAACCATTCCACCCCACCCACACTCTGCAGCCAGTGACAGACATCGAGGTGTGCCTTGGACTCTTTGTCCCCAAAGTTCACCCCATTCTCCTATACAGCACCCATCTCACCATATTTCCTTATGGAATGGGGTGAGCATAAGACCCAAGACACCGTGACACTTGTCAGTGTCTGCAGGGTAGGGTGGTGAAATGGTGTGGCCGTATGCCTGATGACTGGAAGGCACACCCAATGCCTGTCAGTCTCTGCAGGTGGTGGTGGGTTGGCTTCAGTTCAATACTCCACTGCCATTCCAATTATGCATCTCTAACTCCTACACTACCATTGCCAACGCCAGCAAGCAAACATTCGCATTGACAAACGCTTGTTAAAACCATGCTGTACTGTATGTTGTCCATAAGCCCTAGTTCTTTTTTTTTTCATCCTCCTTTGGTTCCACTGATGCCACCACACCTGCTTGGCAATGGGGGAGACATGTTTTTCTGGTTTTATCCCTAATTCCAGGGACCCCAGATTGCAGTCCTGCATGCTTGTGGAGGCATGCCTGTACTCCTCAGCTCTGGTGACATCTTCTTCACTTTTCCAGCCTAATCTCCACTGGGTGGCAGCCAGTGCTGGGAAACCCCATGTATCTTCTGGGAGAGGAAAGCTGCCTTGGGGTTGCTCGATCCAGCTCCTCAACCTCCCTCTGGCTGGCTCCTAGTGGCCTGGGCTAGCTGCCCAAACCTCGGGTTGCTAGCCTAATGCGCAGTGTGACATTGATGCCTCAACCCTCAGTGCCACCAGGCTGGCAGCCCTGGTTCTTAAATCTTCTTCAATTTCTCTTTTAAAAGGGATTCCATCATTTTCAAGTGACTTCCATAAGGTTGATTGGTCTAAAATTTGTTTTCTTATCTCTAGCTCCTTTTATGTTTTCTTGCCAAGGTCAGCAAACATATTACTATGGATCCAAGCTGTGAAAGGGCTTCTGGAGATTTTCCTCCTCTACCTATTACATCTTTATAATTCCTGGTATCCTCCCCAATTCCCACTCTCCACCTTTCTGCTGATTTTCCTTTAAAGTGCTTGGCCAATCACAAGTTGGAAAATGCAAGTGGAAAAGGGATTTTCTCATGCAGTTTTTACTTCATACAGTCAACATTTACTGTGTAGTTCATTCCACCTTACTGGTACTGTACAGTACCTTGTTTGTCTGTAAACTGGGAATGGCAGAGATGTTGCACAATGGCCACAGATATTTCTCTCTAGCCCGCTATGTCAACATTCACCTCACTGCACAATTCTTAATTTGTGGTGGGTGATCAACCTGTTGCTGGTATTCCTACTCCAACCTTACCCAGCTGCACAAAAACTTTACAAGTGGCAGATGCTCAGTCCACATGCTGCTATCACACTATCCCATAGAACCTGGTTACTAAACACAAAAAACTGCAGTTGTGAGCCCTGCCTGATCCAGGTGCACAATGATTCACAGTCAAGGTACTCCTCCTATTGCCAATATCCTCCTGACCCAGCTATTAAAAAATCTCTGACATTAGGTGTCTAACCCCAGTGATGGAAAACAGCACCGTCCTGCACACAAAAAACAATGCACTGACACAGTTTGATGCTGGGTGGCTACCCCTAGTGCTGGGTAAACCCATACACCACAATATGTGACACCTGGGCACCATCAAACAACATACCAAAACTAGGGTACCCCATGTTGGGTATCCAGTTCCCAATATTGGATCCCTAAGAAAAGAAAATCATCCCTCATTGTTCTTTTTTAAACCTGAAGCAAAGAAACCTTTCTGTGATGTGTTCTAGCCCTGACCACCCCAATCTCCACATACAACCCAACCCCTCTCAGTACCCATCACCACACCTCACTACAACCTCTCTCTTACCAAACTAAAGTCCCACAAAGTAATCTGTCTGTGATGATGATTGTCCTCTCCTTCTGCTACTGAAACCAAACTGACTGAAAATAAGGTAAGTCTGGTTAATGACGTTTAATGCATTTGGAACTATTACTCATAACTTTGACTTTTTTTTACATTTTGCCCCACTTTTCAACATAGCCATTTTCTTACCCAGCCTCATGAACAAGACAGGTGTGTTTCCCAATGCCCACTGAAACATGTTTTCACAGTTGTTCCACAAAATCACCTTTCAGATGGGATTTTAAAATTACATCTGTCTTGATGAAAGGTGAGATAAAAAGACTATATTGAAAATATGAGTTCAAAATCTAACATTTTCAACATGCCCATCATTTTAACCTGCACCTTATGAGCATGACAAATGTAATTTCTTAAATCTTGCCCAAACTGAGTTTTCAAAGTTGTGTCTCAGAATGATTCTTGCTTGTCAGGGTTTCATAAATAACACCTGTCATGTTCATATAGCAGTATAGCCTAGAGGTTAGAGTAATGAACTCTGAATTAACTTGGTACATCCAACAGACCTGGGTTTGATTCCCACAACCTCCACTTGCATAGTGTGTGAACCTAAGCAAATCACTTAACCTTCCTCGTGTTCCAGGGTCATCCCTGAAGACAGGCATTGTGCCCTAGTGGGCCTTACCTGGTTAACAAAGAATTAAAACAAAAAGGTGTGATAAAAGTCTATGTTAAACATTTGGGATCACAATCTCAAAAACATCTAAGTTATGAAGAAACTTTTCATTAATTTTTCTACATTTTGAAGCCATATTTTTATAGTCTTTTTTAAATACTCACCTCATGAGCATGACAGATGACATTTTCAACCCCCCAACATGTTTTGCAGTCATTCTGCAAGATCATGTTTAGGGTGACATTTGATAAATGACACTTGTCTTTTATATGCAAGAGTACTAAAACGATATACCATCTTGAAAATTAGTGCTTATGATCAAAAGAATACATTATTATTACGAGGTTTAGCTTTCTCCTATAGGAAACCCAATGCATAATTTGCCATTATAAAGGAGTGTTTATAATGGCAAACACTCATCAGATTTTCCTGGCTCTGCACATGCAAGTGATGACTCTTCTTGATTTTCTCCCCTCACTCTGCCTCCTCACCAACCGTGAACCACCACTGTGACTCGGCGTTAAGTTACTAAAAAAAAAAAAAAAACACTCTTTAAAAAACAGCAGCCAGACAGGGCAAAACAAAATATAAAAAAGTGGACTGCTGGTTGCTCTAAATGCAAACAGGACCACGGCCGCACTAACACGTAATTTATTTTATTTATTTGCTGTGACATGAAAGTTAAACTCAGCAATTATATAAACTAAAATACGGGGTGGTGTGTAAACTCAGATTATAAACACATCCTCAGTGTTGGATGCCTAAATAGAGCCCGTGAGCTTCACTCTCAGGGTTTATGTGCATCCAGACTTCAGGTCATGTAAAATTCTGCTATAAACACACCACCCTATACTTTATTCTATTTGTTATATATGAACTTATTCATTTCCTAATCATGACAATTGCACTATGGTAACTTGTGTTTTTAATGTACTAATTTTAAGTGTTATTCCAGCTTAGCCCAAAACTACACGCAAATACAAGTAAGCATGCAAACATGAATGGAACTGGCCAATGCTTGTTTGAATAAAGGTATCAATATGTCCTTCTTTCAAACTCTTGGCACTTTCCCTGTCTCAAGAGGTACATTATATAACTTACTCAGGGGTCCACTTTTTCTTCTGCAAGTTCTTGTGTGGAGCTCATCTGGCCTCTGCTGATTTATCCACCTTTAAGTTTGATACTTTCTATAAAACCTTTACCCTTATGAGGATACCTCCATAGAGTTCGCTTCTCTGTTCTTGTATCAACCTCCCTCATGCCCCTTACCTCTGGTTCTTGTACACTAAACGTTGCACAGAACAGCCTCTTTAATACTTCTGCTTCCTGTTTTTGGTCAGTAGTTGTCCAGTCTTCCTCTCTTAGTGGTCCCAGTGGGTTGCAGTTATTTTACCATTCAGGCATCTGTAAAATTATTGCAAGTTACCATGGGCACCTGCTGCCAACTTTTTCAGTTTTGTTCATTTTGTTTTGTTAATCTCTTTAACCTTTTAATTTTTCTTTGTACTTATCCCTGCCATCTTTTGTACTTTGCCATGAGTTTTAAAATGTTTATACTTTTACCTTACTCTCCTACTGTATTTTCTTGTCTTTTGTTTGTTTCTTAAAAGCACAGACACCAGTGTTCTGATAACCCTTTGTCTGCCCGTTCTACATTTCAGACTTCAGTATGGAGGATCTCTATATTAGGTAGCACACTTTGCTCTCCCTGAGATGCTTTACCCTGTGCAGTGTATCCAGGCAACCTTTCACTTAGGAATGCGGTCATCCACAAACCAGTTACTCTAGTCTTTATATAAAAAAAAATACAAAATTAGTTACTTAACACTATACATATTACATATAGCCAGTAAGCATGACAGAATTGAGAAATAACACTTGCACACTTTTTGCAGGCAAACACTTGGCTCAGTTCTTAACCATTACAGTGTTTACTAAACTTAGTATGCATGCTACGCTTTGTTACCGCAATCCTTTTTCATAAACCATGGCCTGGCTTCCTGTGGAATGGTTCACATAAATTCAGAAAAAGAAGAACATATTGTGTCTGTCCTTTTAATCCCCCTCTTCTCTGTCCAGAAGAGAGATAGAGATTAAGATGTGACCACAAGGCCTAAGGAGGCCTTGCTTTGCCCAATCCTTAGGACATAAGCAACATGTCAGAGCTCAAATGTGAGTCATATTCCACTGGCATACAGTGGGCTCCAGTCCAAACGGCTAGAGATGGAGAGGGACATGCTCTTTCCAGGAGAGTACCAAGTACTGTATCTTTATGGTCATGACCTGAAAGAACATGAGCAAGAGCTCCAGAACCTTGGATTCAGTGTGTAGGCATAACCTGAGATGGCTGGAGTCCTCTCTGGGATTGACCACTGCCTTTATCTGGGTGTGCTCCTGGCCTTGCTGGGAAATTTTAGTTCCACTACTATGAACACTGTATTCTGTCAAAGATAAAGACTTCACTCTATCAGTTTGTACAGGCCTGCAGATTAAATCTTCTACTATCTCCAGACCTAGTATAACCTTTGCAAAGGTAAGGCACTATCTGGATACACAGCCTACTGTAGCCCAGGACCCAACCAAGCTCCTACCATTGATATTTGTGCTTGTAGTGCACATTGACTTTCAGGTGTGTGACACCTTATTCCATTATATATCAAGCCATGCAAGGTACGCAGCTGTAGAACACCCTTTATGAAATAGAAAATGGGTGGAGGAAATGGGAAGAAATTGCACCTAAAGACTGAGAGAGAGAGAGGCTGCAGCGAAGCAGGCAGAGTTTCCCCAAAATGTCTGCTGCACAACATGCTTGGATGCAGCTAATTCCTTCTTTAGGACACCAGTTATTAAGACAAGATCCAGATATGGGGCAGAGGCATGGCTGCACAATGAAGACAATGTGGGTTGGCAAGGCAACCCACACTATATAATGTGAGATTGCCTCAGTCTTGTAGATTTTCTTAAAACCTGAAGGCAGTGATCTCTGAAGTACTTCACCTCAGAGTAGTCCTTACCAGAGATATATCTGCTATAGCAATACCATAGATTTCTCATGAGAAGACATTTGAAATATATATTGGGTATAATGTTGGTAATGGCATAGAATAATATACGAGAAAATGGCTGACATCACAGACACCATGACCTGCCAGACTGGTGGAGACCATGAATCATATCTACACCGTGGAGCAGATCAGTTTTGAGTTAAATGACTGGACAGAGAACTTTACCTCAAGGTGGACTGCGCTCCTCTATGTAATGCAGCATGACCCCACCTTTGGGCCTTTCTATATCGAAATACCAATGGAACATTGCTGTGACAGGCTCCAAAGAACCTGCAGAGATGGTAGAAGTAGGCTAATATAAAATAAGACACTCCACAGATGATACTGCATGCCCCAGGTACTCAAATTCATGGGACTATTATCCAATGACTCCTGCTGAAGATGTCCCAGCCCTGGAGCCACATTATGGCACATTACATGGGACTGCCCCTTACTCAAATCCTTTTGGCAGTAGATCCAGTGTATTGTTCCTAAATCTTGGGATGATCTGTCTCACCTAAGGCTGAGGTGCTGCTACTGGGCTGCTGCCCAGCTGGCACCATACACTCTCTGACAGCCCAATGTCTCACAGCAGTGGGAGTGGTGACCAAGAGGCTGATACTGTGCAAACAGAGAACCACAGACATTCCAACAATCCCAGAATGTCTCCAGGTGGTTGGCTAGCTGGCAACTGTGAAATGCTTTCCAGCTCTCAGCACACACCATGACAAGTTATTACAGAAGCTGGGCCCTTTTCCTACATTCTGAATTCTGACAGTCCAGTGCACAACTTCCTAGCATGACACCTACACTGCAGCCCTGTAGCCCTAAGGTAGTAAGCATTTATCATATCCTCTGCTATAAGGTAGCTGTTTTAGTTTCTTAGGTTTGACTGTTGCTCTGCGCTACTGTTTTCTCTTCAAGGATTGTTCAGATCAGCTTCCAGATGGATCTCCAACATGCTGCTACTGGGCATCAGGCTGCTTACTTGAATTGAATGCTTTTATACCTATAATGGATAGGACATCCTTCTCAAACTTTACCTAAGCAAGCAGCTCAATACCAAGGCCTGTAGCAGTACTGGGGCTTATGAAGCAATACCTTTACTGGACTAAAATGCATTATATAACCCCGATTTTATTTTGGCCCTTCCGTAATCATTGTTTCCCTGCATATGTGTGTTGGTGTTTGTGTTTCTGAGTGTAACAAAAAGATTTACCATGAAAAATCTACTAATACATTTAAAACAAGATAGGGTAGACTCCACAGAGTTATTTAGGTAAACAACAGCAAACTAATGGGGCCACAATGTTAAACTGGATGGTGGGGGAGTTAGGTAGTACAAAATAAATAATTTTTTCATGCAGTGGGTGGTGGATAGATGAAACAGTCTACCTGGTGATGTAATCAATGATGGACTATCTTGGAGATCAAAATCCAATGGGATATTTTCAATAGAGTAATTATGAATCAAAGGAAAACAGGGGCAGGGAAGCTCCAAAATGGTAGAGTAAAACAATATAGGATTCAATTAACTCATAGTCTGTTTCTGCCCTTAACCATCTATGTACAGTATCTATGTTATTCAATGGCTATTACTACAGTTTGTCACATGGTAATCTGAATCATCTTAATCATAGAGTGTGTCATCCTGGTAGTAGAGATGCAATGAATTTATATTCCACCAGTGACGTTGCCACATGAAGTAATCCAAAAATTTCTATGCCTTAGAGCGAATTTCGCCATAGGAGAAATTACCCAGTGGGTGAAATATTTGTGTGAAATTTCACCTTCAGCGGGTGAAATTTCATCACACAAGGTGGAATTTCACTGGGAAAGGGAAATGTCACCATTTCACAGGCATCATTTCACTGTTTCACTGGCTGAAATTTTGCATTTTGCTCCATGAAATGGGTGGAATGCACAGAGTTTTCTGCATAGCAAAGTTTCTCATGTCACCCACCACTACCTGGTAGGCAGCATCATATCTTAAAGCTCAGTTTAACTGATAACTGAACTTAATAACTGAACTCCTGGGACTCTTCCTGTATAAGATATTCTCCTAGATAGAAGACTCATCACAATTAATAGCTGTACTACAAGATATATGATTACAGAACTGATAAGATGGAATAACACGAATACAGCAAAATTACTCTGAGGTGGACAGAAACAGTTCAGAAGTAAACCTATGCATATCACTATTCATGATACAGGACTTATCACACAATTTGTAGTGATGGTTCTGATGTTTCTTTGGCATTGCCACTTTTGCACAATAAAGAAAATACTTTTTTAAATAAACAGTGCATGGTATGGCATGCTGTGATGCATCTGAAGTGAAAACAAATTAAAACATTTGTCTCCTTGGAAAGCTACTATAAGGCACTCAAGTACAAATTTGCATGTTCACAGTTTCATGACTGCCTTTTTGCAGGTTCACAGGTATGTTATGCCATCAAATACCTTCTAATTAAATTAATTCAGTATTGAAACTTGCACACATTCCAGACATATTAAGAAAATCATGTTGGTGCTGCAAAAATGACTTCATAAAAAAACAATTGGCATGATATCAAGAAGACTTGACTGAGATCTTTCAATGGCTACTAATAAATGAGAAATCAAATGCACATTCTAATATACTCAGCAAACTATTTAAAACTCTGGTTGATTAGTTTTCATTCATATTTACAGAGGCAACAAAATCCTAAAAAGGAAGAGAATTACAAATGACAAAATCAAAATCAAACGTGAAGTTCAGTAGATGAGAAAAGATAAAAAACAGTACATTACATTATACTAATAATTTTCTAGACTTGCTTTAACTGCTGGGCACTAATTTCCAAAATGAGTCCAGGTTGCATGTATTCTACAGTGTGTTTACAGGTTATGTCCTGGGTTATCCACTTGACCATCAATATACCATTGCACAGCAGATCCAATGAATGCCACACAGCAAATCCAGTATAATGTTCCTTATTTCTCACAAAACACCTCTGGGTAACATCTCAGGGTAATGTGTAAGGGTAAGAGGTAGCATGGGATGCTGCTTCACCTGGCAGAATGCCATTCATCGTAACCACGCATGCATAAATGCTGCATATGCCCAGTTGCGTCACGCTGCCATCTTGCAGATGGCACTTGGTGGCAATGCCTCCAGAGCTTTGTAAGCTCACCTACAGCCCCTATTGGCTCTGGCTAGACTTTGTTTAAACTAGGGACAATCTGAGGCCAAAGGGTGTTGACAGTGCCTTTTAAGTCAGCTGCTGGTAGAAGCTCTGATCCTCCAATCTTGGGACCCAACACTGGCAGCCACAGAGAGGTACTCACCATCCTGAATCTCCAGCCAGCCACGCATACCCCCCCTAATATGTTACACTTTTCACCACAGTAGTATGAAAACCTCCAGCAGCCAAATTGCTGTCCCCTGGCCTTTGCACTATAGCATGCAGCCAACTAGGTCTCCCAAGCTCTTCCTGATTCTTACCAGTTCACTTGCACTCATATTTGTTTCTTGCATAAGGATTATGACAGCATTCATTTATTTTAATCTGCCCTGCACCTTCTTCCTCTTGATTACATTTTTATGTTCCATGCATTAATATTAAAATGGTCAGTTATGAGGTACTTTAAAGAAAAATGTGCACCTGTGTGCTGTCATTCCAAGAGCAGACAGTGATGTTGTTTACAAGAGAATTTTGTATGCTAATGCAACCAGCATTTGACAAAAAGTGAAACTTTGAACTTCCCTTTACTGCCCTTCCTCCAACCCCTCCCTCATCTCCCTCCCTCCTGTTCCAGAATGGCAATTCTTTTGTAATCTCACAACAATTGAGAAATGCATATTAAACTGTAAAACCTTTTGGAAGTGCTGTAGACATCATCATCCTGTCAAAAAGCCAAGCTTTTTCCTAGCCAGGTTCTATGCATAGGATGGAAAACATTTGGTGTATTAAGGAGGCATCTTTAACTTGGTGCTAAAGTTAATAAATACACTTTTAACGGTTTAGGGTAACAGTGATAATCAGGAGAGGAACATCACCCTTATGGAACTGTCCCTCCCCAACAGAAATGTTGCATACAATTGCCACACATGACTAGTACACTTAAAGGGCACTGTCAACCCTCTTAGGCTCAAAGTGTCCCTAGTTTAAAAAACATATTTTATGATTGCCAAAATTCTGTAAAATTGTTGATGTAGCTGGTAGTTTGATTCTGACTCTTATTTTCTTCAAAAAAAAGTAAAAACAGACAGCTTAAACATACTGGTGTTATCACACCAAAACAGGTTGGCTTACATTCTTGATCAACTCCAAATGCATCTTTCCTGGACTTGAAACACCCACAAAACAGTCTAGCCCCTCATGATGCATTGGAGATTAGGAGGCTACTGTCTTATGAGTGACTGCACTGTCTGTGTGTGTTCTAATGCTCAGGACATATGCAGTAAGAACAGAACCATGATTGTAAACAAAAAGGTTGTCTATAAATACACATTGCCATGCATTTCAGTTCTACTAAGCAAGGCTACAGATAAAACAAACAACAACATCAGTGAATTTTAGAGAGGATAAACAATCATAAAATGTGGTGTTTCAACTAGAAATAATATGATGAAAACAGGTTGGCAGTGTCCCTTTAATCTATAGCAGAAATCTTAGATCAGTTTAATAAAGTTTCAGGTACTCCTTTTATTGCTTGCTGGTGTTTACACTTGTGTCCGGGGTCATGATCGAGTCAAGCTGGTGTGCAGTCCTGGCAGCCTGCCACTCGCCATAGTTACAGGTCAGGGTATAATCCAGACTTTGTAGATTATCATTAACCTTTAGAACTGACTGACGAGAGACACACATTGGTACCTGCACCCTTGGCACAGTCAGGGGTCTGTTGGACTCGTATAGCATAATATCCAGGACTGAAGGCTATGATAAAAACAAAATGATTGCAAAGGCAGATGGAGCAACTTGACATATTGCAGGACTCAGTCACAGGAACTTCTGCACATTCATGCGGGTAGCAGTTTGTGCTGTTACCCAATTACTGCTCACTACCTACATCCCTAGCTGTAGTCCAGCAGACAAGGCATCATTTTTCATGCAACACTGAATGGCTTTTCAACAGTTAATTCTCTGCTCAGCATTTTTTTTACCAATAGTACTCCTTCCCATCTCCATCTCCATGCTGCTTAGTTTAAGGGAACAATATTTCCTGGATGGCACCAAACAAAATGACATAGTGGTCCAGCATATTTTAAATGCTGTGTATGCCAACAGATTGTCCTTTTGCATCCCATGAGCCAGCACTCTAGCTTTCCTCCTCCATCTGTCAGTATCCCATTCAGCTGCCCCTCCCGAAGCCAGCTATACTAATGATGGATTAAGTTGCCACACAATTTCCACCTGCTGTGTTTACTGGGCTCCCTCTTAATGTATAAGTCTATCAGTGTAAGGTACACAATTAGAGGCCTGATATCCACCCATACCGTGTCTCATGTATCAGCTTATTACACTCTGAGTCAGATGTGCGGCAACATATTTGAGGTGACTGATGTGGGTCAAGATTACAGGTGTCAGGAAGAGGTCTTCTCATCTAGGATAAAAGCTGTACCTTATCTGTGAGCTGGGGTGGTGTTTCTGGTCTGGGATCTCTCTTTTACCACATCATTCTCTTCATCCATAAAGTGGAGCTGCTACTGGATCGATGAAGAACCTCACTGGTGGTCAGACAGCACACTCTGAGCCTGGAGGGTTAGAGATGAGCAAGTTCTGATCCCTGGTGTGCATCTTAGCCTTAATTCTATTGAATCATTGTCTTCTCATCTGCAGGTCCTGGCTAAAGTCCTGAATATGGAAATGCACCCACCTTTGTAAGAGATGGGGCCTGCAGCCTTGGCTGCAGAGAAGCTTCCCTGTATCTTGTATATTTGAGGGACTTGAGAAAGATGTGCCTCAGCTCTTCTGCCTGACTTCACTTTTGGTCCTGTGTGGTGGGCCAGCTCTACCTCAAGGGTTGTGCCTCTGGTTCAAGCTCTAGGTGTTTCATTAGCCATAGGTGAGCGTCTTTCTCTGGGTTATTTTTTCCACCTTCTGTGGCAGTCCAGTAGTCTTAAGTATGACCTTGTATATTTTTCTTGGTCATCCACCTTCATTTTAGCTCTTCAAGGGCTGCTTTCAAGGTGTTCTTCTCCCTACTAATGTCCACTAGCTCCCAGTTCTCTGCTGTGCCTCATTCAGATGGGGAGCATGTTTGTCTGTGTCAGTCCTGAAACGAGACATCTGAGAGCTATTGAAGTCATTGTAGGAGACTTACTGGCTTTATATGTTTAAAGATGTGTTTTCTTTTATTATTGCTTGCCTGCTTTTTTTTTTTGCTGCCCTGCTGGAACTGGAACCTGACTACAAGGTGACTGCCATCTTTCCTTGTTGTCCACCTGCTCCATGAGTACATGATAAGAGACTCAAGCCATTCCTCATAGGATCTGCAATGTTGGCCCTGGATCATCCTATCAGCCTGATCCCTCTTAAACTCCCTCATCACTGATCCCCTGCCACATAGTTTTGTGTCGTCCGCTATGTCACTAATAAGCATAGTAAGCAGGACTGGTCCCTGCTCACTACTACCATTTGTTTTCTACCCCCCCCCACCACCAGTTTGCTAACCAGCTGACCAATTCTCTCCCTCACTACCAGGTCTTCCAGCTTTCTCAACAGCCTCCTATGTGACACCAAGTAAGAAACTTTGTTGAAATCAAAGTAGAGTAGAAACATATAAACATAGACCATGTTGAAAAAAATGGCAAACAGTCCATCTACAGTAGTCTGCCCATGTAATCCTACTATATTCAGGACATGTTATCCCTCTGGGGATTTCATTTACCCTATTCTTCCAGTTCTCAGTGTTTCCACCTACTTCATCCCTCTGAGTAGCTCCATGACCTCGGCTCTATCCTAGCTGTGTTGAAGCTGTTCATGGTTTGGCACCACTACATCTGCTGGCAGACCATTCCATGGCTCAGCCATTATTTCTGTAAAATAATACTTCCTTACATCCTTTTAACCCCCATTAGCCTCCACTCATGACCCCATGTTCTGGCTTCTCTGTTCCTGGTTAATACAATTTTGCAGTTCACCTTGTTTATTCCTTTCAGGAACTTGAAGGTCCCTCTCATGTCTGTCCTCCTCATCTGGTTTTGAGTAAAACACATTCAGTGACTAGTTGATCATCATTGAATCTGTCTTTCCTGTCCTGAATCATCTTGATCACCCTACTTTGTATCATCTCTAGCTTGCCATTTTCCTTTCTCACGTGGGACTCCAGAACTGGGCAACTACTCTAGAGTGGCCTCACCAGTTATCCATACAGAGGTAACTGTACCTCCTGTTTTCTACTGTCAAACCCCTCCCCATGCATCCTATCATCCTGTTAGCCTTGCTAAAGAAACAGAGAAATGTTGAAACATAGAATGTGATGACAAATAAGGACGCTTGGCCCACCTAGTCTGCCCATTTCACTACCTAATGGATAAGCTGCAGATCCTAGTTAACCAACAGCCTACTTCCTCCTACTCCCCACTAGAATTTCCTTATGTCTGTTGCATGCATTCTTGAATTCCCCATGGTTTTTGACTCTAGGACCTCCTCAGGAAGGCTGTCCCAAGCATCTACAACCTCTCTGTGAAGAAATATTTCCTCACATTACATCTGAGCCGTCCCCATATCTTCAAATTGTGCCCCTTGTTCTTGCACTTCTCTTTTCCAAAGATGCTACCCTCTTGGACTTTGTTGATTCCTTGAGGTATTTGAAAGTTTCTGTCATATCCCCTTTCCTCCTTTCCTCGAGGCTATACATCTTAAGCTCCTTTAGTCTTTCTTTATATGTCTTCTGGTGCAGACACTGCACCATTTTGATGCCTCCTCCTGGGCAGCCTCCACCCTGTCTATACCTTTGCAGAGATGGGGTCTCCAGAACTGTACACAGTACTCAGATGTGGTCTTACCAACTGTCTGTACAGAGGCCAACAACTTCATGTTTCTACTGGTGATGCCTCTCCTATGCATCCCAGTATTCCTCCAACTCTCCTTCTGCCTTCTCACATTGCTGGCTCACCTTTAGGTCATCTGATATGACTCCCCCAGGTCCTCTTCCATTTTTTGTTGTTGTTAGTATCTCACCCCCATTGTACTCTTACCCTAGGTTTTTGTTTCCCAGGTGCATTATTTTGCACTTCTTTGCACTGAATCTAAGCTGCCATACATTTGACCATTCCTCCAACCTTGCAAGTCCCTTTTCATTCTTTCCACCCCACCTTGTGATTCAACCCTGTTGCAGATCTTTGTGTCATCTGAAAAGAGACATACTTTTCCTTCCAGTCCCTCTGCAATGTCACTTATAAAGACAATAAAAGGACTTGCCCCAGTACTGAACCCTGTGGTACCTACTATTAACCCCCTTTATTCACTGTGGACTCACTCTATTTATTACCCTCTGTGTCCTGTTGTCCAGCCAGTATTTTACCCAGGCTACCACCCTGGGACCCACTCCCAGGCTGGCAAATTTGTTTATTAATCTTTTGTGTGGGACTGTATCAAATGCCTTGTTAAAGTCTAGGTAGGCCATGTCCAGAGCCCCTCCTGGTCTAATACTTTGGTCAACCTGTCAAAAAATCAATTAGATTTGTCTGACATGACCTTCCTGCTGTGAATCCATGATGCCTTGTGTCCTGTGCCCCACTGGCCTCTAGGTACTCAACAATTCTTCCTTCAGAAGTGATTCCACCATTTTCCCTACCACTGAGGTCAAATTGACAGGTCTGGTAGTTTCTGCCTCTGTCTTGCTCCCACTTTTGTGAAGGCTAATCACATCTGCCTCCTCCAGTCCTCAGGTACCACACCATCCTCCCATGATTTATTAATAAGGGTAGTCAGTGGTGTTACCATTTCTTCCCTTAGTTTGTTTAGAATTTTGGGGTGAATCCCATCAGGCCCCATTGCTTTATCCACCTTCAGTTTTAAGAGTTCTTTCTGAACCCTTTCTTCTGTGAAAGGACTAATATCAACCTCCTATCCAGAGTGCTTCTATTGACTTGATTAGGTATCTCCCTGCTTTTCCATTGTGAATACTGAGCAGAAGTATTCGCTCATTATCCCTGATTTTACATTGTCGCCTCTGCCCAACCACCTTCCTCTTTATTCAGCCTCAGTATCCCTGCCTTAGTCTTTTCTTTGCTCCCAATGTACATATAAAGGTTTTATCCCCTTCTTAACTGAGTTTGGAATATTTTCCTCTATTTGTGCCTTTGCTATTCTGACTGCCTTCCCGCTTTCTTCTGCTTTAGCATACTGTTCTCTGTCCTGCTCCTTTTGTGTTTCTTTATACTTCCGAGATGCTATCTTTTCTCCTAACCTTCTGAGCCACTTCTTTTGAGAACCATAGTGTTTTTTTTCTTTCATTTTGATTTGTCTATTTGCTTCACACAAAGGCTTGTTGCTTCTTTGATGGCGGTTTTGATGTTTCCCTATTGTTGCTCCACCCCACCTTCTTGCCTGTTGTTAGTGCTTTTCTGAGGCACTCTCCAACTTTGACAAAATCAGCCCTTCTAAAGTCCAGTACCTTCACTTTTGTATGGCTTGACTCTACAGCTAAGTTTATCATGAACCACACTGTTTGGTGGTCACTTGTTCCCAGATGGCTACCCACTTTAAGATCAGAGATCCTCTCTCTGTCCCCATTTGAGAGTACCAGGTCTAAGACTGCTCCCTCCTGAGTGGGTTACAAAACTAGCTGTCTGAGGCATGCCCCTATAGGTATCGAGAATGGCCCTGCTCTTGGATGTGGCTGCAGCAAAGGTGCTCCAGTTAACATCTGGCATATCCAGGTTTGTTTGGTTTGTTTAAGGGAGTCGCAAATGATGACTCTATGTCACTTTCCTCTGACATCATGTACAGCTGAACCCCTTCCATCCAATGCTTTGTCCTAAGTCTTTAGTTCCCTAAGCACATCACTTTCACTTCTTCACACTCAATTTCAATTGCCACTCCTTAGACCAATTTTCCAGCCTCTGCACTTTTCTTATCCTCTCTACATTGTCAGCTCTACAGCAAAGTTTATTGTCATCTGTGAATAGCCACAACCTGGCCTGGATTCCCTCCCAATGATGCTGATGAGGTATTGAATAGGACTGGGCACAGACATATCCTAGGGGCCTCACTGGTGAGCTCTCTTTCCACTGATATGACCCCTTTCACCACAACTCTGCTACCTTCCTTCCAACCAACTCCCTACCCACCTTACTATTTCCTAGCTATTCCCAGATCCCATTTCTCATTCACCAGTTTCGTTTGGCACAGAGTTGAATGCTTTGCTGAAGATGACTACATCTACTGTGTGCCCTTGTCAAATTCCCTAGCTACCCAGTCAAAGAATACCATTAGGTTGGTCTGAGAAGAACTCCCTGCTACAAATACATGCTGCTTACTATCCTGAAACGTGTTTTTGCATGGTATTTCATTAGGTGCTCTTTGACTTGTGTTTCCATCAGCTTCTCCACTACAAAGGTAAGGTTGCAGCCTATAGTTTCCTGGCTGCTCCATGTCCCTTCCTTGTACAGCAGAACTACAGCTGCCATTCTCTAATCATTGGGCACCATCTCTTATTGCAAAGAGCTATTGAACAGCCCCACCAGAGGTTTAGCTTACACCAATGTCATTTCCCATAGAACTCACAGGATGCACTACATCCAGCCCTGAGGCCTTGCTTACCTTTGGAGGGCTGCTAACCTTTTGTGACTCTTTTGCTAGTATATTTCTGCAGTTCAGTTCTAGGACCCCTCAATCAGCTGTCTTTATCCCACTGTCTGGCAGGGCCTGCTGCTCCTCCTGGTGAATACTGAGCAGAGGCAATTGTTTAGAATAGCACTTTCTGCCGTCTTTCTCTATTACCTTGCCCCTTTAGCTCTGACTATTCCCTTTCATCTTGCTTTCTTCCCATATATATAACTAAAATCTGTTTTGTCCCTCCCTTGACTGCCTCACAAAACACAGTTTTCTGTCTGCCTTTTCAATCTTGACTGCCTTTTGGCCTCTCTAGTTTTTTGTTTCCCGACCCTCATCCATTCTTAGTCCTCACGTTTTCTTTGTACCTTAAAAAGGCCTTTTATTTTGACCCTCACTGCCTCCCTGACTTTTTCAAAGATTTAAACTGGCTCTTCATACTTGTTTCACTTGATAACTGCTCTTGTGCATGTTTTTGTTGCCATGAGAATGACCCTTTTATAACTCCCCATCTTTCTTCCCTCCTCTGATGCTCTACTTGCTCTGGAAAATTCCTCATTTGGTTGAAATTGGCAATCTGAAATCTAGCACATCTGCCTTAGACAAGGGCTTACTGGTCCCCAGGGCCAACTTGTCCATATAGTATTGTGGCTGCTGGATCCCAGTAGTTCTCCAACCTGTAATCTACCTACTTTTTTCTGAGCGCTAGGAGCACACCATCAAGAATAGAGGATTGTCTGTTTGGATCTCTGAAATGCTAAATCAACATGTGGTCCTGAAAATATGAAGCAGGGTATGGCATCTGGCACTACAGGCCGCTAGAATATCCTAGTTGATGTCCAGCAAGTTGAGAACCTCTACTAATGCAGCCTCCCCATTGCCACCTTCCTTCTTCTGTTCTTAGTTATTCATCTCTTTTCCTCCTGGCTTGGTGCCTGTACCACCACATGTGAAGTTTTGTACTTGGTGACTCTGTGAGCTATATTCACAGTGATTCTATCTCCATTTCCTTCCAAGATATGCATTCTTCACTGCCTCTATTCCTTCCTTGATATAAGTGGTCATCCCTCCCACCTACCCATTCCTCTGTCTTGCCTGTAGAAAGGTGTACCTTCGGACCACCAGGTCCCAGCTGTTGTTCTCACGGTCCAGATTGATGTAACAGCCACAAGATCCAATCCTGAGTTGACCATCAGTGCCAGGAGCTCAGTAATTTTATTACCCAGACCCCTGGCATTGAGGCACACCACCTTCAATTTGGTCTCCCATCCCTTTGGTTCTTGTCTGACTTCACTTATTGAAATGCCCTACTATCCATCGTGTCTTGTGTTTTACCTTTTTGCTGGTCTATTTGATCTAAACTCCTCAAGCATGGGTGCAGGCAAACACAGTAGAGGCCATTCTGTTTGTGTGATATTGAAGGATCTCATCCTACAGTTACCTGTCTGTCTGTCTGTCTGATGTCTATCTATCTATCTGTCTATCTATCTATCTGTCTGTCTGTCTAACCTACCTATCTCAACATGAAAATAACTAAAACAAAACTCTACTTGTCTCTGACTACTATCTCTGTTGGGGCTGTGCTAAGTCTGCTGGGAGTTGAGCCCAAACTTAATCTCAGAAGAACAAGCAGATTCAGGAAGAAAAGGGCACTGTTAATAATACCTTTATACTGAATTACCTTATTGACAAATACTGTTCATCACAAAATGGAGTTTTATACACAATATTTTGGACTTGAGGCAGCATTTGACAGCCTAAATAGGAATATTTTGGAACTCTTAAAGAGGTTGGTATACAGTCTAAAATGTGTACATGAAAATACATTTACTTATGTTAGGACTTGAGAGAGGGCCATGTTATAGGAGAGACATCACCAGTAGAAAATAGAAGTTGTTGGCTCTCTGTACAGACAGTGGGTAAGACCACATCTGAGTACTGTGTACAGTTCTGAGACCCCATCTTTGCAAAGACATAGACAGGGTGGAGGCTGTCCAGAGGAGGGCAACAAATTGGTGCAGGGTCTGCACCAGAAGACATATGAAGAAAGACTAAAGGAGCTTAAGATGTATAGCTTCGAGGAAAGGAAGGAGAGTGGGGGCATGACAGAAACTTTAAATACCTCAAGGGAATCAACAAAGTCCAAGAGGGTAACATCTTTCAAAAAGAGAAGTGCAAGAACAAGGCACAATTTGAAGATAGAGGGGAATGGCTCAGACGTAATGTGAGGAAGTATTTCTTCACAGAGAGGATTGTAGATGCATGGAACAGTATTCTAAGGAGGTAATAGAGTCAAAAACAGTGGGGTAATTCAAGAATGCATGGGACAGACATAAAGCAATTCTAGTGGGGGTAGGAGGAAGTATGCTATTGGTTAACTAGGATCTGCAGCTTATCCATTAGGTAGGGAAATGGGCAGACTAGGTGGGCAAGCGGTCCTTATCTGCCATCAAATTCTATGTTTCTATGTTACAGAGCCAATATGTATAGGTAAAGGTATATATATATATATATATATATATATATACACATATACATATACATATATATATATATATATATATTTATAGTATAACAATTACTGCTATATACCTGCACCAATCAATCAATTAAATGTATACCTTCACTAATAAAAGTGTATACCTGCACTACATTAAACCCTATGGGATACCAACAACAGCACAATTAACACAGCATTCCAAAGCTAGCCAACAATTAACAAGATGCAAAGAACCTGGAAAAAGTCACTTAAACAAAATCCTTCCAAACCAAGAAATCTCCCAAACTCCTACCTGCATTCACTGCACAGCATTCTCCTTGCTGGAAGAGACCTTCAGATGCCATATTGTGATTGAAATGCAATCTCCATAACAATAGCCATCCTAATGCATTACAGTGCATTGAATAAACAATCATTATGGAGTGGTACACTCAGGCGACTACCCTTTGGGGGGCTAATTGGGGCAATAAAATACTTGCACTTCAGGCCTATTGTCTCATAACCCTAATTAACCCCTTGATGGGTTTACATCCTTACCCATTATATAATTACTGTTGATCCCTTCAGCACACCATTTACAAGGCTCTCCAGAACACTGTAATAACTCAAAAACGAGTTATGACGGTGTTTCAAAACTTTCTTCACCAGCACTATCTGCAGTTGTCACTCACTTGTACCAAACCACTTCATTGGCTCGAACTCTGTGTGTGTGTGGGGCTGAACAGTATAATAAACATGATGGCTCTGCTATCCGCTAACAGACAAGATGCTATTTTTCACCACCTCCCAACCTCTATTAAATTTACTTTTTATTCTTTATCTGGTTGAAACTGCAGTTTAAATTTAAATGAAATATCTGGTTGATCCTCCACCCGTCTCGATAAGTAGACACTGAGTGCGATCCAAGATAGGCCATACCTGACAGTTAAAAAAGAGCAGTTTGAGAGAGAGAGAGTGAGAGTGAGTGAGTAAGTGTGTGTGTGTGTGTGCACGACTATCAACAGAAGCGAGACAGGAGTGAGAGAGAATGTGTCATTAGGACTACTCCTTGCTCCAGTAATTATAAAAATAGTAGATATACAACTGTGTTCTTATGGATTTTTTACACCCTGGTTGTGATGACCTCAAAAACTTCTTGAGCTTTGTTCTTGAGGTTTATGGGTTTATCAATCACCTCGGGTGTAAAGAAATCCATAACACAAGCAGCATATCCATTATTCTCATATATATATATATATATATATATAGACATATAGATGTATACATACACACACACACACACAATATATATATATATATATATATATATATATAACACATATATATATATATCATAAAAATCAACGTTGATGCATCTTTCAGGGTTGAACAAGGCAGCGCACAAAAAGTAGATAAATTACAGATTAGGGTTCAAAGTCTCATGAGTCTTGGCAAATTGATGGTTAGGTGTTTTTCACGGTATTCAACCATTGTGCCATCCTTCCCCAGCCACTAACCTCATGACCCATGGACAAGCTACAGGAAGGGCTATTGACTATTTGCTTCACATGGGAACCTCAGGACCCTTTACAAAGAAAGTTATGACTAATTCTACTGGTCTATGTGGAGCAGTAGATTGAACACAGCTCTGGACATTGGCTGTCAATCATAAGACCACAAATAAACTAGAGGTATGCCAACCAGACAGCAAAACCGCAAGAGCAAAGACCATCACAGTGATAGGATTTCGCAAATATCTTGTCGCCAGTGATGGTCTCTGCTGACACTGGGACTGCATCGCTTGGTGTTTTGGCCCTCCCCAAGGCAACTCTGACTTGGAGTTGTATCCTTAGGGACAAAAGGTGTGGGGTGGAGCCGCCTGATAGAAACTCCCAGACATCCTGACAGTGCAATGCCGATACTCGGCATTGTTGATGTCGGTGTCAGGATATCGGTGAGGCAGATGTCACCTCGCTATAGTAAAACCAATCTAGAGAGGGGCAGGTGAGTATTCTCCTTGGGTTCCTGGATGTTAAACTGGTGCCCTTTTTCATTTATTAAATTAACTAGAGGGGGATGTTCTCTAGAAGGTGAATGCAGAATTGGAAATTTACACCCTGCCCTTTTAGCCTTCAGACATTTTACCCCAACCCACATTATTTACAAAAAAATAGCTGCCCTTATCCCCAAATTCCTCAAGATTTGCATGCCTACTTACACACTCTCCACTAATTCATACCATAAGCCATACACCTGTGGATTCTTTAATAGATACATGGATACATAGACAATGTCGGCAGATAAGGGCCCATGGCCCACCCAGTATGCCCATTTGAGCTTGTAAGTTCAGTTTATGTTTTCCTGAAGTCTGTTGCCCTTACCCTGACCTCCAGAATTCCTTTATGTCTATCCCATGCATTCTTAAATCCCGTGATTGTTTCAGTCCCACCACTTCCTCTGGCAGGTGTGCCACTTATCCACCACCTGTTCTGTGAAGAATTCTTCTTCATGTTTCCTCTGAATCATCCTCCTACCAACTTCATCCCATGCCCTCTAGTCCTGGAACATATTTTCACTTAATAGATACATTCTTTCTCTTGTATCTCCCCATACCCCATGGTTTACACACTTACCTCTAAAACCCTTCCACAAATTAGTAATCTTTAATAACACTAATCCAAAAGTTCTACCTTCCTCACACTACTTCACAAATCTACACTCCTCCAAAATGTATACCTTTATCCCTGTACCCTTACAGAATGTGTACCTTTAACCTCATACTCCCTACAAATGTATATAATCTGCACCTGTTTTCCCAAAGATCTGAACTCTTTCATAACCCAAACCACCACCACTCCCAAATTTGCACCTTCACAAGACTTGCACCCTACCTTGTCTGGCCTCCCAAATTTTCACCCATATAATACCACTGCACGCCTCCAAAGCTATACCCTTGGCTACACACACTAACATAAATTTACTTCCTTTGCACTGTTCCTCAAATGCACCCCTAAAATGTGTACCTTTATCTTTTTACTCTCAAAGTTTGCACCCACAACCTTGCTACTCTATCCTCCCAACATTTACAACTCTATCCATGTACTCTTGTCAAAAGTTTGTACCCATATGTTTGCACTTTCTGCAAAGTCTGTACCCATATTTTTCCTTCCTCGTGGTTTGTATATGTTCTTTCACTCTTCAGAATCTGCATATCCCAACCCCCAAGATCTTTCAAAATGTTTTCCTAATGTTACTGCACTAGTCACAGAATTTGCATATCTCTTTTTGTCAGTCCAACAATGTGTACTGCTACATTATATGATTCTCAAAATGTGTTCCTCCCTTGCACTACTCGATTGATAACTCCAAAATATGTATTCAGCATAACAACCCCATTCCACAATTTGAACCCTTCCTCTGCAACAATCCCATATCACCTACACTCTACCCCACCTCTCCCAAACAAATTGTTGCTCTTACCTTAAGAGAGGTGCAGAGGTGGGGTGCTCATTTTGGTAAGGGTGTTGGGAGGAATACATGAGGAGAGGGTTGTAAATTGTACATTTTAGATGGAAGAAGGGAGTAACGGTATGAATATTTAGACTGGGCCAGGAAAATGTATTTTGGAACAATCTGGGGATAAGGAGGAAATTCTGAAAGGAAATGTACATTTGAAAGGGTGAAATAAATAGGGTTTAAAGTCTGGCAGATGTGCAGAGTGGTATATCAGTTTCAGGAGAGATGCTGGGGTGCAAGTTCAAATTCTTGCAGGGTGGACATTTTTGAAGCATGCAGACTAAAGGCAATTATTTTGGGAGAGGTGTATACAAGTTTTGTAAGGATGCAGAAGAAGGGTTCACATGTGAAGGAGTACATGGTAAAAAGGAAACATTTGAGAGAGGATGGGGTAAAGCTTTAAATATTTGAAAGGGTGTATAGATGAGCTACACATTTTGGGAAAGAACGATAGATAAAAGTCTAAAATTAGCAGGGATGCATGCATGCCAGAATTACAAATTAGGAAGAGGTACAGAACAGAAGTATATACTTTGGAAGGGTTACAATGGCAGGGCTACAAATTATGTGGTGAGAACCTGGATCATTTGCATTGCAGGTGGTAGTGCTACCTGTAGCACCAAGCCACTGGGCTAGTTTTGTTCTTTATTTTAAATGTTTGTATTCCAGGCAACAAAATTGCTTTAGTATGAAAACCTAGCAATTTTGGTCAGTGTATACAGAACAGAACTTTAGTGGCAGACCATCAGCATGGAGCATGTAAATGTTCTTTTCAGTAATCTCTGCATGATACTAATATTCTGAGATACCCAAACACAAAAACTGCATTTGATGAATTTTCATTTTCCTGTTTTAGTTCAGATGTCATTTTGGCCCAGGAGGCTGGAAGATGACCTTTTAAACTGTCAAACAATGCTAGTTTGCTTAAAATTTAGAGACACAATAACTTAGAATGGTAAAGGAAAAAATGACTTGGAGTCCATTACATCTGCCTTGAAGTCTACCTGGAGCTACTCTGAGATGACTCTCTCCCTACCTCTTCCTAGACTTCCTTACCCTGCCTTATATATAGAGAGAATACTGGATGGGCAATCATGCAGAACCAGTTTGTTCTGCCACAGAGGGTATGATTTCCAGTGACCTCGAGAGAGAAGCTCAAGAGATCCTTGGGGTCATTTCCTGGTGGCAGAACACACTGGTTCTGCGACAAGGTTGCCATCCTGTATTTATATATTGTATGGTGCCCGTCTAATTATTTTGCTACTTCTTCCAGCTTTTTTGAACTTTTTTCATGGAAAAGAAATTGCCTCCCATTTAAGTATTTTGGGAGCTACAGCTTGTCCCTATGGTGAGTTATTGCAGTTGCTGGGACTGGGTATCCTTATGATAACCGTGCGCTCACTGGTTGTTGCTTGAGATTGGGAGGGATTTTCCAAAAAAAAAACCAGAGCATGGCGACCGGACTCTCACTTAGTGAGTGAACACAGGAACCAAAGGCATAAACTTCCTAGTAAGTACTTTGTTTTATTAAATCTAGTTGATCCTGCATTTTGAGCTGTGCCCTGTAAAAAAAAAACACTGCAGCAATCGACAGTGATGTTGCAAATAATTTTGTTCTGCGGTTGTTGTTTACTGGTGTAACTTTCAAAGCACAGCTCAATATTTTCATTCAAAAGATGAATGGTATGCTGTTCTGCCCATATGGTCAGTGCAGCATTTCATTCATTTACTGTGTGCTGAACAGCATTTCAGTAAGGTGGAATTTCAAGTGAGAACAATGTTCCACCATATACTATAATCACTTTGTATCTGCCCCAGCCACATAGAACCTAACTATGGTGCTTGTATTGATTACTACACACTTGTTAAGCTGTATCCTTGTCCTTCCTCTCCATGAAATACTATAGTACTTCCTAACATCTTCTCTAGAATAACTCCACATCCCTCCTCTGTAACTTTAAAATACTCCCACTGGTAGATGAACTTCTGTTCAGTGAGAATAGTTCTACATGTTTGTTTTTTTCTTTCCATGTACTGTATAAGGTGGCTTACATAGAAGTGCTTTACTGTTTACTTTTTCCATAGTGAATTGTTTTATTTGCATTTAACACAGGTCACTGTCATTGCCCCATTAATATCTAGTACTAAACAACTATGTAGAGGGCTGTAATCCCATAGCTTGCATTGTACTTATATGCATCGTAATAAAGGGACTTTTAACTTGTAACCTTGAACTCTATACCATTTATCCAATTACTTTAACATCTGTTACAGAATTCTATATCCCAGTGTCAACACACTATTTTGTTACCCTGGCCTAAAAAGTACGAGATATATTCTAGAAGAACAGTTAACTTCTCAGGATTAATTATAAGTGTTAACTGTATTGGGCCACCACTATATGTGGTCTGTCTTATCTTCAGTGCTGTGATTACTTAAAGCCCAAGTGATGACATGTTGATGCTAAATGGTAAGTTCATATAGCGTAGCTGCTTCAGTTGCAATACAGAGGTCATACACTCAGTATGATGTATGCCAGATGTATAAATGGCCTTGAGTATTTCCCTGTCTGAATCTATAAATATATATTTTGTTAAAATGATCACCGCAAAGACTGTTCTCTCATTGAATGCATCAGGTCACCTGCCATGCTTGATACATGCCTTCACACATGCACAGTAGTGCTACAATGTATAAGCCAAATATTTAATACCAGGCCTTGTTATAAGTGTACAACCCGCTCCCAGGTGCTGTGTTCATTGGGAGGCACAGAATATTCACTCCTCCAATGTGTGCTGAGGAGCTTTATGAGTAAGTGCTCCTCATCATACTGTACACCAGAGGAGTATCTGTATCTCAAAATAAATACACACCCTGTCATGTGTTGTTACATAAATATCTACATACAGTATATGGGGGACATGCAATGGACTGACACATAAGGGACAGGACCATAACTCACATGTGATGATAAATTGCATAGTTTGAGTAAGGCTATTATATATTTAATATATACGATTGTTTACAAGTCATAAACTTTAAATTGCCAGTATATTTTGGGATTTTGATGTTTTTTTTGATTTTAACAGCTGGCTTCAGTACTGCGCTATGCATCGTAATAACATTAGCATTGTGGAAGCTGGTCTCTGATTGATTCCGTATTCCACTTTGATGACAGTAACCTTAAAATATCCTTTGTAGCAACAGTAACAACCAGTGTTCCAGACCACATAAGCATTCAGTAGTACTGCACTCACCCTTTTGATATTAGCTGAGTAAAATATAATTTGATTACTAAAAGTGCTTTAAACTTGGAAAACAGCACTTTAGATCATTTTGAATAGTTGGGATGAGTATCAGTACTCATTAAAACAATTTCAAAGAGTATTTCTCAAAATTTGAAATTTGGTGAGTAAAATAAGCCAGTACTCACCTTATCTGAGTACTGCAACAACAATGTTTTTGATATGTTGCTGTTACTGCTGCAACAAGCTAATGTTATCTTTTCTATCTTTGTACCCCACTCCTGGTGTGTGTGTGTGTATATATATATATCTATATATACATATATATCTATATATATATATATTATATATATATATATACACACACACATGGGATAGATATGCTACATGAAAATAGATACTTTATTTTGGATCAGCTGGTTATGACCCATTTTGACCTCACCAGTAATGGAGCCATGAGTGAGGCCTATATAGGTCATACCCAGCCATTCTAAATAAATCATTTATTTTCATGACATCTGTGAAATGTGCCATTTATACAATGCTGCCTGTTATTTGTGCAATTCTGATAATAAAATAATTATTTTGTGACCTTTTTTTACTGTCAGGCCTGGTCAGAATATTAGGGATAAAGAGGATTCTGCTCAGAACATTATGGAGCTGTGGTGGAAGTATCCATAGTTCTCTGAGCCAGAGTGAAAATAAATAATTTTATTTCACTCTGGCTCCCTGCTCGAGAAAGTAAATGGTTTATTTTTGCTGTTGTATACTATATATATATATATATATATGTATATATATATTCTTTGCCCAAAACTTCATTAATGCACCTCCTAGTGTTCAGCTTAATGCCACAAAAGTAGGGAAATGTGGCATTAGGATTTCCAATCTTTCTTTTTTGTATTTAATATGTTTATTAAATATTTTAATACAATACTTGTTTACATAATCTGTATACAATTTAAAAGGAGATACAAAAGAAAAAGCACAGTTCTGTAAAGGAAAGTCCCTCTACTTGGTTTATATAATAAACATTCAATAACATTCCTTATCTCTATCGTTCTAAATCCTAAAGCTTCCCTATCCCGTGCCATATTCAGAATCATGGGAGTATATAAAATCATACTGAACCTTTATCAAACATCTAATAATGTAAGACTTCCAGGCAGTAAGTAGAGCTTCAAATGGCCCCCACTTATGGCGATACCCTGGTCCTTATTGGCCATCATAGCTATGTGTTTTTCCAGCTGTAAAGCCAATAGTACTTCTTATACCTCCAGTGTGGATGGGAGAGATTCGGCTTCGAGTGCCTCATAATGACAAGTTTGACCACCGCGGAGATGAGAGCCATACAGTTTTTCTGAGCCTTAATGTTTCCTGGAGGAATCTGTTAAGAAGGCAAATCTCCTGGGTAAATAGTGATTCTAATCCTATCAGTGGGTCTAAGAATTTTTTAATGTTATGCCAAAGTTTACAACTTTTGGGCAAGCCCAGATCATGTGATAAAGATCTCCAGGGGAACAATTATAACATTGACAGTTTGGAGATGAAAATTTCCCAATTTTGAATAACTTTTCTGGGGTAAGGTACAAGTTATGCATGATGTTAAATTGTATTAGGTGAAGCCTATCCTGTTTAATGTATCTGTATTGGTTACACCATATGGTATGCCACAAGCTGGAATCTGCTTGTAAAGAGGTTTGTTAACACTATAATAACAGATACCTTTTGGTAAGCTGGAGTCTAGATTTTGGAGTTCTTTATAAACTCTAGATATGGAATGTGGTTGTTTTGCCACTAATAGAAGGGTACATTTCCTTGGTTTCTAAAACAATGTGTGATGTCTTACTGACAAAAGAAGCAACAGCTTGCTTCAGTTGCCAATACTTAAAAGGGTTTCTATCCAAAATGTTAAAGGAATAACAGAGTTGCGGAAAGGAGGAACTTTATTCTCTGGACAACATCCTGCAGTTTGAGATGTGTTAAGGGGTCCAAAAAGGTAAAATAGGTAGTTTACCAATATAAAATGTGGGTTCCCAACCAGAGGCTGTTCCAATGATTTGTGCCAATCTACATTTAGGTGCTTTTGCAGCTGATGCAGAGCTTTGATATACCATCCAATGGGTGTATTTCTTCGTATACTGTGTATACATTGAGGCAATGAATGGAGCAGGGCAGGTAAGTTGCAGGATGTTTTTCTTGCCATATCTATTTCTATATCTAACCATAATGGTTTGAGAATTGTCTGATTTCCCTGGTCTGGTGTTGATATCCAGTGGGTTACTTTGCCAATGTGTATGCACTGTAATAAATAAAAAATGAGGGAAGTGCAAGGCCTCCCTGCAGTTTGGGAACAGTGAGCTTGAAATATGCTTGTTGAACACTCTTTCCTTTCCAAAGGTAATTATTAATTAATGTTTGCAATTGTAAACCACTTCTTAGGAAGAAAGATCCCAGCATACCCATGGGATAAAGAATACAGGTAGAACATTAATTTTATTGTGGCAATTCTTCCCCATAATGAGATTGGTAATGCTCCCCATCTATTTAGGTCTGGTTTAAGAGCTATAAGTAGAAAGGTGAGATTTTCTCTCATTATGGAGGAGAATTCTTGCAAACTTTAATTCCTAAATATGTTAATGATTTTGGTTCCCATACTAATTTATATTCCCAGACAGTGGATGATAAAGTTTTCCCATTCAGCGGGAATACCTTAGTTTTGGATAAATTAAGTTTATAATAAGAAACCTTTGAAAAAGATCTATTTCCTTCAGTAAAGCTGACACCCCACAGACAGGATTGACCAGATGTAGCAGTAAATCTCGCATAAGCGGATATAAGGTGTCGGTTCTCTTCCACTTTATACACACAAGGTCTGTTGAGAGCATTAATTTCCTGAGAAAAGGCTCAAGATATAAATTAAAGAGTAGCGGGGATAAGGGAAGCCTTACCTAGTGCCCATTGTAATATAATTGAATCTGATATGCCACTGCACCAGACATGGGCAATTGGTTTACAATGAGAAGTCATATCCATTTGATAACGTTTTTAGGAAATCCATTTTGGTCAATATCGCAAATAAAAGTCTCAGGAAACTCTATCAAACGCCTTCTCTGCGTCTAATGAGATCAAGATTGCGGGGTGTTTGAGCCTTTAGTTAAGGAAAGTAGGTGTAATAATCTATGCATGTGGTCACTAGAATACCTACCTGTCATAAACCCTCCTTATTCTGGGCTAAGTAGATTATCCATAAAAGGTCCCAATATATTTGCTAGAATCTTTGCTGGTATTTTCACGTCAGTATTGAACAGTGATATGGGGTGGTAGTTTTCTGGGCAGGGGTATCTTTATCAGGTTTGGGGATGGCGGTAATAATTGCTTCAACAAATCTAGTTTTGAAAAAAACACTTTCGAGCCAATGGTTGTATACATCAATTAGAGAGGGTAAGTTCTGGTAAGCAGGTTTATATAAGTTATTAGTTAAGCCATCTGGTCCAGGGGATTTATCTTGAGGAAGTTGTTGTATGGTTTGTGTTAGTTCTGTTCTTTGATGGGATTGCCTAGAGTTACTATTAACTCTTTAGGTATGCAGGGTAGATCTATTAGTTCAAGATAATTGGTTATTTCTGCCTGCACTGATATACTATTGATGGGGCATATATAATTCTTGAAAGTAGTTTTAAATGCCACTATAATTTTTATGGGGTCTGTGGTGATTGAGTTATTCCTCCTAATTTGAGTCCCAGCACATATCTGGTTGCATCAGCTTGTTTTAATTCTAATAGCAAACAACTTCCTGGTCACTCCACCTGATTCTAGATATTTAAGTTTTGTTCTTCTTAATGCCAATTCTGCCTTCTGAAACATTAGGTCAAGGAATTGGATATGCATATTATGCAATTTAACCCAGTCCACTTCTGAGGATTACTTAATATGTTTTTCTCCATCTCTTTAATAGAAGGTACTAAGTTTTCCACCTTATTTCTGAACTGTTTGAATCTGGTAGATGCAAGACGTATACATTCTCCATGTAAGGTGCATTTCAGGGTAGCCCATACCACATCGATTTTGTGACATAATTCTTATTTGTTTTAAAAATTGGGTGATGAAGTCCTTGATATGAAGTAGGGTAGTCTGGTTTTTGATTAATTGGTTATTTAATCTCCATAGGGTATCTCTTTTAATTATGGGTCCTTGAAGGAATGTGAGAGTGACTGGAGAGTGATCAGAAATAACTCTCAGCATTATATCACTAGTCATAACCCAGGGCAGAAAGAAAGAGCTTATCAGAAATAATCAATTCATGAACAGGTATGGTGTGGAGATGAAAAAAAGGTATAAGATCTCTCAGTTGGATTTGGTACCCTCTATACATCCACTAAACCTGCTCCATTCATCAAGTCTCAGACAGGCCTCTTTGGGCTGGGGAGGCCGACCCTTTATTGTCTGATCTATTCAATTGTAATTGTGGCATCAAGTTCCTGTCCCTCCCAGGAGTATAGCTTTGAATCTGGTAAAGCCACTAAATTCAGGAGATGAGTAAAGAAATGGGAAAGTCAACACTGGGGCCATATATGGACCTAATAAAATTTGTTGGATTGCAATTCTCCATGCAGTAACAAATAGCAACCATTGACATCCCAAATCTCCTTATCAATTCAAATGGCACTGTTTGGCAATTAATATGAAACCCCCACTCTTTTGTAGAATTTCCCGATCTCGTAAAGTGTCACCATTTCCACAAAAAGAGGCATCTTCTTTCTTAAGATGTGTTTCCTGCAGGCAGACGATCCCTATATGTAAATGATGCAAATGCTTTAAAATAACTTGATGCTTGCACCTATCCCCAGAACCTCTAACATTCCATGTCACCATGTTATATAACCCACTCATTATTAAAGCCTTGAGCAGTGGTCAAACTATATTCAAACTGCTTTGCAAAGTTTTGTCCGTCCCATACTTTAAACAGTCTATATTCTAAAGAAAAAAATGTTGACACCACTATTCCCCACACAAAACAACATAAAATTATCCCACTATCTTATTAATCCCTTAACTATTTCTATAAACTACTATAATCTAACTTCCCAGTTCAATAAACTGTTCTGGCTTAGAAATCCTGCCAGGTGATGTCTAACTGCTAACCCATGAGCAATTTAGCCCCTCGCTCCTCTCCAACGTAATCTGTTATAAAAAGCAACAAGTATAATGGCACCAGAATTGTAAATTCCAATGCAGATAGTTCTATTGTATGATCTTTCCACTGTAACTAATGTCTTAAGACAGTAATACTTCGTGTCTATTTGGACTCACGATAATCCAGAAATGATTGTCCGGCTTTATTTCAGGTCCTTAATATAGCAGACAAGTTCTATTATTAAACTGTTGCTTGAAGGAATCATGGATTTAACCTCGTGCTTCTGTTATACACACAGGAACACCGAGGATGCTCATAGATCTCCTAAGTGTATACCGTGAACTTCCGGAAAAGCAAAGAAAAAGGTTAACAGTCAGTCCTTAAAAATCAAGTCTAAATTCATGCATCCATTTCAATAAATAACAATCCATGGTCTATCCTTCCATTCAGTCTCTAATCAAATTGTAAAGAATAGAATTGAGGTATGCCCCAATCAGTCTTGATTATGGATGATCCTACCATTTGAACAGTCCTTAATCAGTGACTTGCTTACGTCGCTTTCATTATTTTCACTTTCTCCTTGCAGTGTAGTTTCACTGAGCAGGGTTCATCACAGTGAAATAAGCCAGTGCAAAGTTTTAAATTGGCATTTTTGTTGAATGAAGTAATCTGTGTGTTTCTAGGACAAATTTAATTATACCCGCTGGAAAAATAGCAACTCTAATTATGGAATCCTTCTCGAGCATTACATATCAGGATTTTGTACAATGGATCAATGTCCTAATGTCTCTTGGTCAGGCTTCAAGCTGATGTCCCAGTTTCCTTCTAAAATTAGTATAGCTTCACCTTTAGTAGGTCAAGTTATGATTGATATTACTTTCATAATAGTCATTTAAAGGCCAGGCCAGCCCAGTGGCGCTGAGGGTTGGCGCTGGATGCCACCTCGCCCACGCCGGCCACCCGGGTTCAGGAGCGGCTCCGGGTCGTCAGGGGTTGGCTAGGGGGAGACAGGCTGGAGCGTCCGGGGACAGCTCGCCTTCTCTGGGGAGGGAGGATTTCCATACCGGAAAGTGGCGACCCTGGTGGAGAATGGGAGAGCGGCGGCAAGCTGGGTCTCAGGGGTATGATTGGTCACAGGTGGAAGCCAGCAGCCAATCAACCCCAGAGGCTGCTCCTTCACGGAAGGGAGGGGTGACGCGGACACCAGAGGATGCCCTGACACTTAGGCACGCAACGCCCCATGGGGAACATGGAGAAAAGTGGCTCCGCGGAGCCTGGATGAAGGAGCACCAAGCAGAGGGTCCTAATGTGCCAGCACCACCCGCAACCCAGGACCAGATAAGTACCCAAGATTCGGGATCCCTGACCCGACCCCACCCAGGGTGTATTCAGTGGCACAATGATGGGACTGAGGGAGCAGAGGGTGCTGGCAGGCAGAGCTTCATAGGTGCTCCTGAAGGATTGGCTTGGTGGAGGAGGAAAATAGAAGTTTCAAAAAAAAAGGCCAGGCAACAGCTTCTTGAGCTCCGTGAGTGCTTGCTCGTGCGTGTCAAATAAAACCATTGATCCTTTATCTTTACTTGAAGGATAGCAGGGTATCAAACTCTGAACTGCTTATCCGCCACTATTAGTTTAGAGACTATTGGTTGCAACTCCTGTCGCTTGATTCTAACTGAGTGTGGCAGATCTTGGATAATCGAATTTTCTGACCCTCCATTGCACCTCTTGGAGTGATTTAATCCAATATAAGATATGCTGTTTGTCCAAAAATTAAGTAATTTAAAATAAATGGCCTTGGTGGTGCATCTGGAGGTGGTGGCAGGCGCAATACTCTGTGTGCCCTTTCAACCACGTACATTGTCCCATTCGGTGATGGACCCTGAATTTTTTCACATAGTTTTGTATAAACACTATTAGAGAACTGCCTTCCTCCTTCTCCGGGATCCTGATCATTAGCAGATTATTTCATGGCTTCTGTCCTCGAGTTCTTCTAATTTCTCCTCCATTTTTTAAGTCTTCTGACATCGTTACTTGATCTAATTCCATTTTATCATGTTTTTCTCAAAGATATTAATCTTGCCTCTAGGTCAGATACTCTCACTGACAGGGATTCCATAGAGGCGTATCTGGTGAAGTTCTTGGAGATATTGGTGATGGAATTTTGCATTGGTTGCATGATTTCCAGTAACTTCTCCTCAGTGAGTGCCGATGACCCAGGTGTGGAGTTACTGATAGTGGCTGCTTGTTGCTTTGGTCACTTTGCAGCCTTCTCCTTCTCGGTGTTACAGGAGGTGAATGCCACGGAGGGCTTTCCACATGTCCATTTTAAAATGTTTTTCTGTTGTATGGACCTTTCCTTGTTTTGACCCTTAGTTCTGCGGCATAATTTTGTGTTTATGAAGGATTTTCAGTAGTTATATCAGTAAAGGGATGCGGGCGTGGGAACGAGCTGCAAATCCTTAGGCTGCCATCATGTGACCCCGGATTGCCAATCTTAACTCCCACCCTTATCACCTATGCAGCAAAGGAAAACACATTAGAGTTTTGGATCTCCAGAGTTTGGGCAAATCAGTAGTAGGGTCTTTCTTGGTGTTGTAAACCTTAATGCTTATCCTCCCCAGCCCATAGCTTCCAATCCAAAGCAAAAGGTACAACCCAAGCCAATGCTTCATACTGATACACTCTTCAAAGGTAGGGGAGTATGTATTACCACATGTTGCCAACACAATCTGCTGTACATTTCTTCATGTAGAAAGGAGATCACATCTTACCTTGTTTTCTAAGGGAATGGGGTGAGCATTAGGGTTGACAGCCCCAAGGAAGATGCCACAACTGATTTTCCAAGACTCCAGAGACCCCAAACCATAATGTTATTCCTTTTGCTGCTGGGGTGGAGGTGGGGTGGAGAGTTAGGGTTGTAAACCCTAATGCCACATTCCCTACTTTTGTGGCATTAACTTGAACTTCAACTGGTGCATTAATGAGCTTTTTTTTATTTAAAGAATTGTCTTTTGTTTGAGATAGTGAAAACATATCCTCATTCACATAGGTCAAGTGACCTGCATGAACAGATGCAGATGTGCAGGGCTCTTTGGGTCCTACATCAAAGAAGACTCTGTCTACAAAAGTGCAGGGCCCACAACCCTTCACTTCCATGCAGTGTTGGATGCTAAGAATTAATGGGGCTTTCTGGTGGGCTGCTGATGTGCAAGGCCCTCTAGTACCTGTAAGCTCCATGTAGCCACAGATACAGACACACAGTGCAAAGAGTCGATCTGTTAGCAAATGCACAGAATTCTCTTCCCTCACAGGTACAGAGGTGCAGGGCCCTATGCCAAAGGACATTTTTCATTGTGATAAGGTACCCAGGCCCAGGCGGACAACACTGCAGCTATCCTTCCCTGGCTGGAGGGTCACATAAAGCACCATCCCTCACCCTCAGCCGATTCAGTTTGGTCACTGAGCATGCCCTAAACACAGCTCATCAGTATGGGATCTGAGATATACGAAACTAGGAAATTTAATTACGTGAAATATTTTGCAAAAGCGTGTTTGTTTCCTGAAATATTTTGTGGGTTGCAAAATGTGAAATTCTGCTGGTGAAATGCAAATTTTACCTGCAGATGGTGAAAGTGGGGTGAAAGTCTGCGTTTCAGGTAAAATTGTGAATTTTTTCGGGTGAAATTCCAGTGATCCGCCAACAAAATTTAGCAGCTTTGCCCAGCAAGAAATGTTCTAGTAATGATGGAATTTCATGAAATATTTTGTGTGGCAAAATTGCCAGTTTTAAGGCAATTTCACTGGCAAAAATTTTGTTTTGCAGCATCTCTAATGGGATCACAAACATACCTCCTATGGACAAGGCTGGTACTAAAGACAAAGTTTGTTAACTATTACATTTTTTTATTTCGACCCCAAATTTTTAAGACGGCCATTTTATGACTCTCCTTTTAACATGTGGCATTTCTAGTATACTGACCAAAATGTGATTTCATACCACCATTGAAGTTGTAGGATGTAGGAACATAGAGGATTTAAGGTTGAGCTGGACAAGCACAGCATCAATAACAAAGTAGGAGGTTACCCTTTGAGAAAAGGGTGAGCAAAAAAAAAAACAACATTGCCTACTAATGCAAGTATACAACCTACGAAACCTGAAACCACAAGTGTGAAAACAGGTCTTGTGTGGGATTTTAGAAATTGCACCTGTCACGTTTATGAGTTTGTGTGGAAAAATTGCTATATTGAAAGTCTGGAGTTAAATGCTGAAAATTATCAAAGTTATTAGGGAATGTTGAAATACTGCAGTGTTTAGTCACAGGATCCAAGAAGTCAGGCACTTGAGAGTAGAACTCGAGACAACAAAACAACAAATAGTTAAAAACAAGAAGCTGGATACTGGCACGTAATCAAAAAAGTAGTCTGATAATGCTTTGGTGCACAGTGAATGAATAAGTAGAACTCAGCCACAAGACACCCCAATGCTTCTACCTTAGTCTTCATCAAGAGATGGGGCCTTAGTGGCTAAACATCCCATTTTTTATCTGACTAGCCAGGAACACAATGCCACCCAATGGGTGCATTGTTCACATAAGACGCACAGGCTAGTGGTCCTAATAAGATATGAAAATGATAAGCACAAACACAGTGAAACAAGTATGGAGAATTCTGACACAAGTGCAGTCTACTAAATGTGATGCAAATATATAAACCACCACACTAAGTTAATAACATTGTCACAATAAAGATACAAAAACTAATCATTGTGAAGATACAAAATTGACATTTGTGCTCATAGATCAAATATTAATGACAGTACATACTGATCGTGTTTATATCAACTTTTAAATACTGTTAGGGCTTAGCAGTCACTTTATTTGGTCAGCTACATCAATAGGGAGAATGGTAAAATATAGAAAATGGCATTTCTGTGGGGCTGTGATCACCCTGTTTCTTACTAATTCTATCTCCTGGACTGAGGGATCAAACTACCCAAAATCACACTGGCATCAAGACTGGAACTACACAAAGAGTTTCTTAATTATTATATATATATTTTTTTTACTTTAAACCCACATTTTCAAGACAGTTGTATTATGACTCCCCTTATAAATATGAGTGGCATTTATAGTATATTGTTCAAAATGTCATTTCACACCACATGTGAAAACACATCTTGTACAGCATTTACAAAATTATACCAGTCATGTTTATGAAGTGGTGTGTAAAATGGCTGTATTGAAAGTCTGGAGTTAAAATACTGAAAATTAGCGAAGTTATGAGTGAATATTGAAATACTGCAATGCTCCGCATAACCTGGACATTTACCATTTTGTAAACCAGATTTTCAGCATAGCCTTCTTATTATCCCACCTCATGAACCCAGTAGGCAAACATTTTCAAATCCGTATTGTAACACCATTCCGCACAGGTGTAGAAAAACACATTTGGCCAGAATTTGAAAAATGGTAGCTGTCACATTCATGAGTGGTATGAAAATGGTTATGTTGATTATGTTAAAATTTGGGTTCAAGCTATTTAAAATTACCAAAGTTATGCACATGAACGTAGAAAACTTCAATATACGCTGATAACTTTGACATTTTTAACATAGCCTTTCTTATGATTCCACCTTGTGAACAAGAGTGGCAAACTCTTTCACATCAACCGTGATATTGACTTTTGGGCCAGCTTGCATAATTGCACTGCCATTGGTCATGAGGTTGGGTCTCAAAGGCCATGTTGAAAATTTGGTGAAAATATGCAAAAAATGACAAAGTTGTGAATGAAGTTCAAACCCCATTGAAATACATTAAACCACACTTACTGATTTTCTCATATCACAGTCACTGGTTCCAGTGATAAGACATATCTTCAATCAGAGAGTAAATCTATGCCATTGGGCATGTTCAGGTGAGTGGGTCTGTGTGGGTGGTATGGGGTGGTGGTGCTGAGTGGGTGGTCGGGGTTGGGGTCAGATCAGAAAGGGACCATTTTCTTTTTACAGGGTAAAATAAGATGAAATAATTGAAGGACAGTTTTCTTTTTCAGGGACAGTGATATTCTGACACTGAAGATAGAGCACCCAGTGCAACCATGTGTATATTGGAATGACAGGTGGGCAGCCTGGAGGGATGGGGTCATGGGAAGTATTATTGGGGATGGGAACCCCAGTCCACTTGTATTAAAATAAAAACATTGGCAAGGGTGGTTGGGTGATCTGGAAGGGAGGAGGGAGAAAGAAATGATATGGGGTGTGGGCACATCAGTTTGCTTAACAAATATTTAAAAGAAATAGCCAGCCAGACAGACAGATGATCAGACTGATAGTTAAAAAGAGAGAGAGAGAGTCTGGCTCACTATTGAAAGTGAAGCTGGCTTCAGGACTCCAGCTGCAGCTTCACAAGTAAAGAAAGTCCTGCTGTTCTCATACAGCTTTGCTAAGCTAGGCACACTGAATTGTTGGGTGCCCAGAAATGTTATTTCCATGGTGTTTAAAAACATACAGACACCAAAATATTTCTAAATGTTTCCCTTTACCTAGGTTCAGGTATTTGTTTTTGAATATACATCATTTTAATTAGATTTTTCACATTTTTTATTGAAAATAAAGAGGCAGCCATATGAAAGAAGAATATCTCTCATGAAGGAAGAATCTCAAAGAAGCTATTTCTGTCATGAGCTGGAATAATTTTCTTTCCATCTCCAACTCCAACTAATGTGTTCATTGGGCCTGACACAGGTTGTTATCTCTGCAACTCATATACATGGCCAATCGTTAGACCTCATCTTCCTGCTGGGAATGAAGATGTTGGATCTTATGGTGAAGCTGGTTGCCTGGTCAGACCACCATACTGTGAGGTTCTCATTTGAAACCCCTCCAAAGAGACCCTCCCTATGGAGATGATCCAGTATTCTAGTTCTTCTTGATCTCTAGTCAGCCTTTGAAACCATGGATCACGTGGTGTTGTTAGCACGCCTGAGGCAGAGTTGCGGAATATCGGAACCGTCCTTCGATGGTTCACCTCATTCCTCACTGGGAGATCACAAAGAGTTGTGTCCGGCTTTTTCCTCTGGCCCAACATCTTTGGTGTGTGGGTGTCTCAGGGTTCTGTGCTATCTCCCATGTTATTCATGGTGTATATGTTGCCCTCGGAGACATTATAAGATGGTATCAGCTGAGGTTTCATTGCTATGCAGATAATACCCAGCTATACCTGTCTTTGCTCCTGACCAGGATGGAGCTCTCTTGGTGTTTAACAACTGTCTGAAAGAAATCCAGGGTTGGATGGATTCTAGTTGGCTGAAGTTGAACTTAGAAAGACAGAGGTTTTGGTAGTGGACCTGGCTGTCGGATAGAGGGGTCTCCTGTTGGTGCATTCTCAGGAATGTTTCTTGGGGTGGGTCACTTCTGACCTCTGAAAGGATGCGTAACCATGGGGTTATCTTGGATGACAGGCTGACACTGCAGTCACAGGTGTCAGCAGTCGTCAAGACTTCCTTTACCATCTTAGGAATATCGCTAGAGTGAAACACCTTTTCCGTCTGACACGTTACCGATGTTGGTCCATACCTTCGTGTCCTCATGTTTGGACTACTGCAACTCCTGTATTTTGGGCTTTCTGGGGTTGAAATCTGCCACCTTCAGCTAGTGCAGAATGCAGCAGCCGGATTTTGACTGGGACCAGCAGTCTTGTCATATTACCCCAGTGCTGCTGAACTGCACTGGCTTCCTGATCGGTGGTGGATCACCTTTAAAGTCTGTTTATTGACTTTCAAAGCCCTACATGACTAGAGGTCCAGCCTATCTGAAAGATCTTCTAGTCCTCTACTGCCCTGACCGATCGCTCCACTCAGCTGACGAGGGGTTGCTAGAGATTCCAAGAGTGAGTCTAAATTATTCTGGTTGCAGAGCTTTTTTCTATGCTGCTCCCACTCTTCAGAACTCTCTACCCCATTGGTTATGGCAGTGCACCTCCGTGGAGGAATTTAAGAGGGTTTAAAACTCATCTCTATCAAATTGCTTTCCTATAGTATTCTGCATAAATTGTTGAGGAAACTGTAGTTTTGTACTTGTGTTTTATACTGTATTATAATGTCTGATTTTTATTATGTGTTTTGTACAGTGCCTTGAAAATCTGAAAGGCAGTTTAAAAATAAAATTTATTATTATTATTATTATTATTATTACTGCACTTTAAGGGTTTGACCACACAGGGTCTAATGGCAGTGCTGGATCTATCATGTCCAATGAGTGCGTGTGAGGAGCTTGGGGAACCAGTTCTGACCTAGAAAAGGTTTATTGCCAAGACCCTTAACTGTATTGCACTTGTCCATGTTTGACCCTCACCTCACACCAGAGGTCCCCTTGCTTTAATGGGAAACTCAGGAGAGGAGTAGGAGGGATCAGAGGTTGACAGTGCTGGTGGAGAACTGGTTTGGAGGGAAGAAACTTACATTGATGATCCATTGTACAGACTATTAATCAACGATCTCCTGTAAGAAGGCAGAGTTCTTCTCCAAGGAGATTGCTGCAGCAATTACAGACTGGCTCAGCTCTTCTGCACTGTGGACAGGTTGTGTAATCCAGCCTGTCTTCAGTCAGGGAGCTTTTCACAGTCAAATGTGATGAGTTTGCTCTGTTCTTTGCTTATAAGATTGCCTCCAGCAGATCAGAAATCCAGTCAGCGCCTCAAATTGGCATTGCGTTGATAGGCTTGAGGGCACAGATAGTCAGTCTGTCTGGTTCAACTTTGACTAGGTAGCAGTTGTAGATGTGGTGAGGGTCATCAAGTTACTGCCAACCTACTGTAGTTTGGACCCAGGACCAATGCGCCTCCTTGTGGGGTGTGTTGATACCATCTATCCAGTCCTAGCCAAGATAGTTCAATATTCTCTGGTGATGGGGTCTTTTCTGGGCCCCTGAAGGAGGTGGTTGTAAGGTCCCTCCTGAAAAACCTTCACTAGACACGGATTACCTGGCAAACTACAGACCTGTCTCTAACTCTCCCTTTGTGGGAAGGTTATTGAGAAGGTGGTAGCCATTCAACTGGAGACCTATTTAACAACCCACAACATCTATGAGCCTTTCCAGTCAGGTTTCAGGAAAGGCATAGTACGAGACTGCCTCAGTTCAGGTGCTGAATGACCTCCTGGGGTAAGGATCAGGGAGATGTTCCATCCTTGTTCTCCTCAATCTCTTGACTGCATTTGGCACTGTGGACCATGGGATACTGATGGAGTGCCTATGGGTTTCTTGTGGACTGGCTGGCACAGTCCTCAACTGGTTTAAATCTTTCCTCACTTGCAGGTCACAACGTGTGTTGTCTGGGATTTATTCTTCAGCACGCATGTCCCTGCCATGTGGGGTCCTGCAGGGCTCTGTTGTGCCCCCTATGCTGTTTGTGGTGTACATGCTACTGCTAGTGGACATTATAAGGCAGTATGGGCTGAGTTTTCATTGCTATGCAGATGATACTCAGTTCTACATGTCCTTTGCACCAGAGCAACAGGAGACAGTCTCGTATTGAACACCTTCCTTGCTGTGATCCAAGACTGGATTAGAGTGAACTGGTTGAGTCGAATCTGGATAAGACTGAGGTACTGTTGCTGGAATCTGTTCATCAGATGGTGAGGGTGCAATCTAGCCAAGTCTCAGGGCTGAGGATTGGGGACTCACATTTGCTCATCTCATCGAGTGAGGAATCTTGGCATTGTTTTGGACTGTGGATTGATGCTTAGATCACAGGTGTCAGCCATGGTCAAGACCTCTTTTACCATCTGAGAAACATCATCCAGGGATAAGCATCTGATGCTGCCGGCTGATATGTCAGCACTGGTCCATGCCTTTGTGACCTTGTGCCTGGATTACTGCAATGCTCTATCTGGGGATGGTGGGGTAGAGCTGCACCACCTGCAGCTAGTGCAGAATGTGGGGCCAGGTTGCTGACTGATCTGCCAGGTCATGTCACGTCACACCTGTGTTGCACTCTTTGCACTGGCTGCCAGTTATGTGTAGATCTCCTTCAGGGTTGGTTCCTGACCTACAAAGCCCTACACGGTCAAGGGCCCAGTTACGTGCAAGACCTCCTGTGTACCTACTGGCCCACCTGCTCCCTTTGCTCTGCTGAGGAGGGATTGTTAGAAGTTCCCAGGATTTATCTGAAGGCATTGGGGCCACTGTCTTTTCTTTTGCAGTCTCAATCCTGTGGAACTTTCTCCATCGCCAGATCTGAAACAGTCCCCGGTGGATGTTTTTAAATGGGAGCTCAAGACCTTTCCACTTAGACAGGCTTTTTCTGAAGTTAGCAAAAGTTTTAACTGACAATTAATGTGTTCATTTATTTGTATATTGTCTTGTGTAGTTATGTTGTATTTTAAACTGTGTTTAGAAGTACAGTCATGGCCAAAAATATTGGCTCTTTGCACTTTCAAATAACTCACAATTTCCTCTAAACATAAGTTGAAATTAACAATAGTACAGTATTTGGTCTCCACATTTCTTTATTTCTCTGTTAATATTATAGAACCTTTGTTTTTGATTCAGAATTTAATATATCCTTTTAAATCAGAAAATGAAAAGAAATGGCATTGACAAAATTATTGACACCCTAGACTTACTATTTGGTAGCACAGTCTTTGGTCAAAATAACTGCAATCAACGCTTCCTATAGCCATGGATGAGCTTCTGCACCTCTCTACTGGCAGTTTGGCCACTCTTCTTGTGCAAACTGCTCCATTTTCCCAGATTTGAAGGGTGCTTTCTCCCTACTGCTGTTTTCAGATCTCTCCACAGGTTTTCAATGGGATTTAGATCTGGACTCATTGCAACCACTTCAGAACAGTCCAGCGTCTTGTCTTGAACCATTCCTGGGTGCTTTTGAAGTGTGTTTGGGGTCATTGTATTTATTTATTTATTAAATTCTGGTGACAGGGTAGGCCTACTGAGCGCAGGAGGTCCCTTTTAGGGCAACCGGGATAACAATACAAGTTATAAGAATGAACAAGGAGATAAGGAACATTTGAGGCATTGTGAGTTACATCATGAGGTGGTTACAGTAAAGAAGAAAAATAGTGGATACAGGCATGGTAAAAGAAAAGCAGTGGATACAGGCATGGCTTACAGGCACAGTAAAAGAAAAGCAGTGGATGCCGGCATGGGTACAGGCATGGTTATCATCATGACATGTAAGCAATTGGTAGTACTTTGCATATAGTTTATTCAGGGGTTATACGTGGCCTCTGGCAAGCAGTCTGTATAAGGCAGGTAGTAGGAAGGTTAAACTACAATCTTACAAAGTTACAATCTTCTGTCTGACCTCCTCAGACATTGTCCTGCTGGAAGACCCATGACCTTTGATGGAGACCCAGCTTTCTGACACTGGGTTCAACACTGAGCTCCAAAATGGCCTGGTAATCTCCAGATTTCATGATGCCATACACACGCTCAAGGAACCCAGTGCCAGAGGCAGCACAGCAACCCAAAACATCACTGAACCTCCTCCATGTTTGACTGTAGGGAAGGTGTTCTTTTCTTTGAAGGCTTCATTTTGTTTTCTGTAAACATAGAGATGATGTGCTTTACCAAAAGCTCTAATTTGGTCTCATCTGTCCACAGGACATTCTCCCAGAAGGATTTTGGCTTGTTCAGGTGTGTTTGGCAAAACCCAGTTGGGCTTTCTTATGTCTCTCTCTCTCTGCAGTGGGGTCCTCCTGGGCTCCTACCATATAACCCCCTTTCATTGAGTTGGCGACGGATGGTGTGAGTTGAAACTGTCGTACTTTGTGTCTGAAGGTCAGCTTGAATCTGTTTGGCAGTTGATCGAGGTGCTTTCTCCACCATTCGAACAATCCTGCGCTGCAATCCACGATCAAGTTTTCTCTTATGGGTCACGTCCAGGAGGTTGGCTACAGTGCCATGGGCCTTAAACATCCTGATAACATTACATATGGTGGAAACAGGAACATCAAGGTCTCTGGAGATTGATTTGTAGCCTTGAGATTGTCCATGCTTATTACAATCTTCTGTCTGACCTCCTCAGACAATTCTCTGGCTGTCTTTCTTTTCTCCATACTCATTGCGGTACACACAGTGACACAAAACAGGAGAATGAGTCCTTTTCTCTATTCAAACTGGTTGAATCAGTGATTTTTATATTGCAGGCACCTGCAACTCACCACAGGTGAGTTCAATTCCAAAGTGAAGGAGCATCACCTGCTTGAAATCTAATTATTTCTAACTACTTCTAAAAGGTGCCAATAATTTTGTCCGGGCCATTTAAGGATTTCTGTGTGGAATAAGCTAAGACTTAGTAAATTTTTCTGCTTTTGTGTTTTATTCACTGCAAACCAAAGAAATACATATGTGGATACCAAAATATTTTTAATTTCAACAATTTTCTGGAAGGAATAGTGCATTATTAGAAAAACTGCAAGGGTGCCAATAGTTTTGGCTACGACTGTATTGTTGTGAAGTGTATTGAGTCACAATGAGAAATGCATTATACTAAATAAAAATTTGATTGATTAGTATCAAACATCTCTCTGAAAACCCATACTGATCATGCTCAGAACTAAATGCTACCCTCTTGGACTTTGTTGATTCCACTGAGATACTTAAAAGTTTCTATCATGTCCCCCTCTCCTCCTTTCCTCAAGGGTATACATTTTAATCTCCTTTAGTATCTCCTCATATGGCTTCTCTTGCAGACCCTGCACCATTTTAGTTGCCTCCTCTGGACTGCCTCTATCCTGTCTATGTCCTTGAAGATGGGGTTTCCAGAACTGGGATGATACTCCAGATGGGGTCTCACCAACTGTCTGTACAGAGGATAGCAGCTTCCTGTTTTCTGCTGGTGCTGCCTCTCCCTATGCATCCCAGTATACACCAAGCCCTCCCTACTGCCTTCTCACATTGCTTGCTAACCTAGGTCATCTGATATGAGTATCCCCAGGCCCCTTTCCATTTTTGTTGTTGTTACTACCTCTCCCCCATTGTGTAATCTTCCCTTTGGTTTTTGTTTCCCAGGTGCAAATCCTTATAACCTTGGAACAGATTAATATGTTTTCACCAAACCATCAAAGGCATCACTCTAGGGCAAGCCCTATTTACCCAGGACCCAAGACAGCATGGGTTCACAGCAGGAAGGTCATGTCAGATGAATCTAATTGATTTCTTTGACTGGGTGACCAAAGTAGTAGACCAGGGAGGGGCTGTGGACATGGCCTACCTAGACTTTAGTAAGGCATTTGACAGAGTCCCACACAAAGATTAATAGTCAAATTAACCAGCCTGGGAGTGGGTCCCAGGGTGGTAGCCTGGTAAAACATTGGCTGGACAACAGGACACAGAAGGTAATTGTAAATGGAGTCCACTCTGAAGAAAGAGGGGTTACTAGTGGGGTACCGTGAGGGTTCAGTACTGGGTCCGGTCCTTTTTAATGTCTTTATAAGTGGCATTGAAGAGGACTTGATGGAAAAGTATGCCTCTTTGCAGATGACACAAAGATCTGCAACAAGGTTGATAAACAAGAAGGCATGGAAAGGATGAGAAGGGACTTGGGAAGGTTGGAGGAATGGTCCAAGTATGGCAGCTTGGATTCAATGCAAAGATGCAAAATAATGCACCTGGGAAACAAAAACCCAAGGAAGATTACACAATGGGGGAGAGGTAGTAACAACAACAAAATGGAAAGGGCCTGGGGATACTCATATCAGATGACCTTAAGGTTAGCAAGCAATGTGAGAAGGCAGTAGGGAGGGCTTGGTGTATACTGGGATGCATAGGAGGCAGCACCAGCAGAAACAGGAAGCTGCTATCCCTCTGTACAGACAGTTGGTGAGACCCCATCTGAGTACTGCGTCCAGTTCTGGAAACCCCATCTCTTCAAGGACACAGACAGGATAGAGGCAGTCCAGAGGAGGGCAACTAAAATGGTGCAGGGTCTGGAAGAGAAGCCATATGAGGAGATACTAAAGGAGATTAAAATGTATACCCTTGAGGAAAGGAGGAGAGGGGGACATGATAGAAACTTTAAGTATCTCAGTGGAATCAACAAAGTCCAAGAGGGTAGCATTTTCAGAAAAGAGATGTGCAAGAACTAGGGACAAACTTAAAGATGGGGGACAATGTGAGGAAGTATTATTTCACAGAGAGGGTGGTGGACACATGGAAAAGCCTTCCAGAGGAGGTTGTGGGGTCTAAAACTGTGGGAGAATTTAAGAATACATGGGACAGACATAAGGCAATTCTTGTGGTGGGTAGGAAGAAATAGGCTGTTGGTTAACTAGGATCTGCAGCTTATCCTGTAGGTAGGGAAATGGGCAGACTAGGTGGGCCAAGCAGTCCTTATCTGCCATCAAATTCCATGTTTCTAATGTCTGAACAAAATTCCAAACCATCTGTGCAGTGATAACAAAAAACAGCAAAAACACATTTTGTTTCCTAAAAGACACTATCTGGATCTCAGGATCCACACATCTGACCAGAATGAAATTTGCTAAGTCAAGAGACCTTGCCACCTGACTGCACATGGGACATTTTGTGTAATTCTGTTGAATGGGTGCAAAGTTATTAAGGTACAGATTTAGGGTTTAACATTAAAATCCTACTCAACCCTAAGTATAGGGCTGATACCGCACTGTATACTATATAAATTTATGCATCAGGTGTAGACAGAGATGACTACTGATAAACACATTTATCAATCAATCAATCTTTATTTTACCAGGTCAAACGCCATTGAGGAATTTTCAAGGTGGACCTGGGCTAGGTACATGGATAATACAGTTATAAAATATGCAAAAACCACAGGAGCATTGGAACAATGCAATACATGGTACATAAAGTAACAAATGACAACATTTCATACAAAGCTAGTACTCAGTGCACATCAACAATTTCTATATACTGTATTTAAAAAGGCCAGGAGATATACTGGAATAAGTGGCCAGAGTGACAAAGGAGGAGGCAGATAGCCAGGAGTAGCCAGTGGAGGTAATGGGAGAAGGATAGCACTAGCTGGGGTAGGAATAGCAATGGAGGACAAGACACTGGATGGTTAGTCAGAGCTCAGAAGCTGAAGGTGATCAGTGGACCAACTATATGAATAAATCCAGAGACCACAAATTCATCATCTGATTTATTCTATAGTTCTGTTATCCTCCACCCGCTGTCCGCTGGCACTACTTATGCATAAGTTGCTATATCTAGCAATCATCCTGAACATAGACACTTCAACTCCATTGTAGCTCCTCTACTACGACAACAACAAACTCACTTTTCAGCAAATCAGACATAATAGGAACAACAGCAAAACACTTTCCTTTCCATGGACTTAGTTTATTTTTTTAAACTATGATGGCACCTCATGCTACATGTTTTCTCACCTCCTGAGCACCTTGGCACTCTTTCTGTGCCACTTCAATCCCATCAACCTGCTAGGGAATACTGCAGAGCAGGGAACAAATCAAAACACTTGTTCACTACGATTTTTATTTGTTTGTTATAATCTCAAACAGCACTTCAGGCTAAATATTTTCTCTCCTCCATCTATTCTTAGCACTTTCTCTGAGCTATTTTGGCCTTACATTAACCAGCAAAAAACCCAAAAAACTCCAAATCAGTACTTTTTTTTACTTTTTATGAATATAAGTTTGCCTCCTCAGTCTTTTATATTCATCTTGAGCAGTCTCCAGCAGTACTCTCTCTCTCTCTGCGGTCTTGTTCTTGCCCATAGCTCTACTTCTTTCCAGCCATAAATGGATGCTTTGCTCACAGATCTGTTTATTGCAATAATTAAAAAAATCACAAAGTGTGAATCACCTAATCCACTTCTTCACACATGGACCTCATATCTGCATCGACTCTTCCTACCATTTGCTAAAGCCTGTTGTCATTGGGCATACAATACATCTTTCCATGGCAGGCTCTCTTCCATTCACTTGCTTACACCCACTGCCAACATGTGCTCAAAATTTTGGCAGACCACTTGCTCCACCAGTAATTGTACATGTCAGGGCATCACAGCCAGCAGGGACAGCCAAGCATCCTAGTAACAAACTAGCAACCAGTACATCAGGTAAACCTACACATGGAAAACACCAAAAGTGCACACACCTAATCTGAAAAAATATATATTTTTTTTGTTAAAGCGGACTTTATGAAACATCTCCTTCCTTCTGCATAAATTGAATGCGTGGCGGGGAGCTATGAGATAAATTATTTATTTTACTCATTCCAGTGAACTCATAAAATTAATTTATCTTACAGTTCCCCATTGCACATCCCTTACATGTATATTTGCATACATATAGAATAAATACCAAGAAAGCATAGTGTAGATATAGAATAAATGATGGGTAAATGAGTTGTGTGGGAAATATATCAATCAAGGGAAAAACAAGCCCATAAAGACCATGAGCATGAAGGCAGGGGTTTTATTAATTTTTAATACCAAGATTGGTATATTTAACCCACACTGAACTTACTAACTATATATTTATATATTACATGTGGCTGCACAAAGTTTAAGCAGGTGCAATTGTTTCCAGGGTTTGCAGGTTTTATATAGATAGTTTTAGTGTTTTTCATAGTGTAGTTTTTCTGTTCTGTAATGCACTGTTATACTGTATGTGTGTGTACTTTGTTAGTGTTGGCCCAATATTGTAGTGAAGAAGTGCACACATGCATCTTTTGTGTGCATGCAATGTTGGTCCATGTACTTCACAAAAGGGCGTATGGTATGGACTGTCATTACTTTACAATTCAGGTTACTGCTAGAGGTTGCATGGTATGTGTAGGCTCTTCCAACAGCCTGCAGCAGAGTGTATGTATTGTTGTGTACAACACTCCTAAGTAGAAAGCAGTATGCAGTCTGGGAGGTGGTTCAGAGTGGTGATGAAGAAAATCCATGGTGTTTCCAGTCAGAAGCACTGTGGAAGTCAGTGGCCTTAGCATGTAGCCGACAATAGCATGAAGAGAGCAGCAGCAGCAGCATGGAGTGCCTGTTCAACACAGAGAGAGAGAGAGGCTGGAGCATCAAGGGACATAGCTATTCAGTGAGTGAGGCTGGAGGCAGGTTTTGTGTGAGTGATAGAATGTTATGCTAGGAAAGATTTTCTAGGTAGTTTTCATGTTTGCTTGCATGCATGTGCAAGAAACATAGTGCCACCATACGAGTTTTCATAGGTGTGCCTCCCCACTTCCAATGCCCTGCTCCCTTTTGCAGGTGTGGTTGCACCACGCCAATGAATCTCTGAGCTGTTTATGACAGCTGCTCAGATGCAGTGGTGTACAGTTCTAAGGAAAACACTGCCACAATCAGCGGTGGTAACATCTAGGCAATTAGCATACTGCCATCGGCAGTATGCAAATTCCCATTAGCACTGCATCTGAACTGTCATAGACAGTTTGTCCCCCAAATGAACACCTACGTAGCATGCTTGGAGCCCATCCCAGCATGCTCATGTGCTCCCTCCACCCGCACACACTGTATGACTGACAGGGTGCCCAATCCCCTGTCGGCTCCACTGGCCCCTCTCCAAACAGACTTCCAGGTGCCATGCTGGAAGCCCATCCCAGCATGGCAAAAGTCGGTATGGGTGACAGGGGTGCCCAATCCCCGTCGGCTCCATTGTACTCCCCCAAGAAAACAGACTTGGCTGTCACGCTGGGAGCCCACTCTACAGGGCACAGGTCAGTATGGCTGATGGGGTTCTCAACCCCGTCAGCTCCACTGCCCCACAAAATAAACTTACAACTGCCACATTGGGAGCCCACCCCAGCATGGCAACAGTCCCACATATTCTAAAGAAAATCTGTAAAAAAAAAAAAAAGGTCCCTCATTGACTTGTCTCACCTCCTCCACCAACCATACCACCCCTGCCTCCACCTCCCCACCCCCATCCCTATACACTCAGAGCCTGAGCGAGCGTCTTCGTGGACTGGGAAAATGTCCGCACTCTTCAAAGCCAACCCTGAATTGAAGAAATGCCGGTAAACTGTATAATGGCATACATGTTTTTTTACCTTGGTGATATCTTGGCCATTTTTGGAATTTTTCAGCAATTTCAACATGGGTTTTGGGGCCCCACCTCATGAACTCAGTCACTGTCATTTTGTTATTCAGTCCAGAAAGGTGATTTTCCATCACTGTAGCGGAACTATCTTTTGGGACTGAGTAATGAAATGACAGTGTCACAATTCATGAATTAGGCCCCCAAACCCTATGTTGAAAATTTGGTGAAAAATTCCCAAAATGACTGTTTTATGAGTGTGTGTTGTGCAGTTCCTATGCACGTCAGAATTTCACAAATTTTTACTATTTTCACTCCAGATTTTCAACATTGCCATTTTACCACACCTCCTTATGAGCAGTACAGCTGTCATTTTTTACATCTTTCCCAAAATGTGTTTTCACATATGTGGCGCTACAGTGGCGCGGTCGATGTCTTGAAATCAATTTTGGACAGATTAAGAAAATCACAGTGACACTGTTCATGAGCAGAGGTCTTAAAATGGCTATGTTGAAGTTAGTGACAAAGCCAATAAAATGACTGTGTTATGAGCGTGCATTGCACAGTTTCCACGCACCCTCATAAGTTCATGAATTTGTAATATTTTCAGCACTGCCATTTTTCCACACCTCCTTATGAACAGTACAGCTGTCATTTTCACACCCTGGCTGAAAAGTGTTTTCGCACTTCCCGCGCAGAAATCGTGGTCACTGTGGGAAATCAGTGTTCGGACAGATTAAGAAAGTCACAGTGACACTGTTCATGAGCGGAGGTCACAAAATGCCTGTGTTGACAATCTGTTGTAAAAATCCCCAAAATAATTATATTATGGGTATGCATTGTGCAGTTTCTATGTACACTCATAACTTCACCATTTTTATATTTTAACTACAGATTTTCAACATTGCCATTTTTCACACCTCCACATGAACAGTACAGCTGTCATTTTTCAGATCCTGTCTGAAATGTGTTTTCACACCTGTGGTGCCAAATAGCATAGTCACTGTGCAAAATCAGCTTTCTGCTTACGAACTGATATCTCCACTGTTCATGAGTTGGGGCAACAAAAACCCATGTTGAAAATTTGGAGTGAAAATACTAATGAATGCCTGGGGCATTAGGGTTTCTGACCATAATGCCCCACCCTGTAGAGACTGACAGGCATCAGGGTGTGACTTGGGATTGTCACCTGTAATGCTCATGCCATTCCACCCCAACCCACACCCTGCAGCAAGTGACAGGCAGCGAGGTGTGCCTGGACTCTTCAGCCCCAAAGATCTCCCTATTCTCCTATACTGCACCCATCTCACCATATTTCCTTATGGAATGGGATGAGCATAAGGCCCAAAGACTCTAAGGTACACCACAACACTTGTCAGTGTCTGCAGGGTAGGTGAGGTGAAATGGCATGGCAGTTATGCCTGACATCCCAAAGGCACACCCCAATGCCTGTCAGTCTCTGCAGGGTGGTGGTGGTTTGGCTTCAGTTCAATACTTCACTGCCATTCCTATTATGCATCTCTCTGACTCCTACACTACCAATGCCAATGCCAGCAAGCAAACATTCAGCATTGACAAATGCTTGTTTTATCTGCTGCATTTCAAGGCCTGTAGTTGTGAGAGGTTTGAAGGTTTGGAGCATCAAGGGACATAGCTGTTAGGTGAGTGAGGCTATAAGGAGGTCATGTGAATGATAGATTTTAGTCTAGGAAATACTTTGTAGATAGTCTTTTCAAACCTGCTGCAATTCAGAGCCTGTAGCTGTAAGAGGTTTTATAGATTTTTAGGAGGTTGTTCCATGTGTAAAAGGTGGCAGTTGCATGTTTTACTAAGGTGGCTGTTAACTTTATTATTAAGGTTGTAAACATTTTCAAAGTATGATTATTAGGTAGTACAGTTTTATTAAGGTTTTCATAACATATTAATAAAATGGTAGCAGTAAACTGGTAATGCACTGTATCTGCTGAGTACCATCAGATGTGAAACACATGACAGACGTTTCTATGGGAATGATGGCACAAACAGGTATGATAAAGGAATAATTACATTAAGGGAAACACCAAGCTCCCGAATATATTTTGGAATCTTTAGCCCCTGAGATGGAATCATTTCATGAGTGCACAGCATGTTTCTATGCTTTTATTTTACTGATACAACAATGTCACCATAGCGTGAAAGAGCTGAGCAGGCACTTCCTTCCAAAACCTCAATTTTCAACCATGTATTGTATAACTTAGCTTTGGCTATTTCTTAATGTGTGGTCATGATACTTGCAAGGCACTAATTCTAGGTAACAATCTCAGGAAATGCCAGTTTGAAGCAATTTAGTTCAATAGGTTTTATGATAGAAAAGTGGCAAAACAAACTTCAAAGATATGAAAACTGTCTCTAATAGGCCAGTTCACACATCGCCTAATCATTGATGTCACATGCTCAAGTATGCCAAAACTGCATTTTGCAGTGGCCCGTGACCACAGGAATGGGGATCAACCTAAAACAAATTATGCAGAATCTAGAAGCAAACCCTGGTAATGCCAAGGAATGCCCCCCCATTCTGCCACTAGGTGCCCAGCCCCAAGATGGAAACTTAAAATCAACTTTGCAGTTACTGGGAGCCCAAGTTGTGTGTCTCCAAAGTACCCCCACTCCAAGTGTGAGACAGGGTGCCCAACCTGAGTGTCAGAAACAGTTAACTAAAAAACAGAAAACTTTGTGGCCACTGGGAGCCAAACCCACCAGCCCAATGCCACCAAAGCCACCCCCACACACACAACACTCTGACACTGGCTGTCCAACCCTTGTATCATATAATCTAAATAAGCTAAAAGAAACTTTCGGTCCCAGAAAGAGATAGACAAATGAGTGACTGGGTGAAACAGGTATTGGCAGGATGACGGGCGAAATCGTACCTAGCTAGACACAACACAGAAGAAGAAAATGTCACAGTGGATGGAGTTGTAGTTGTTGTAGCAGTAGTAGTTTTTATTTTTTAAGCACCAATCCACACACTTTGGTGCCTTATAATAACAATACAAGAAGTAGCAGAGCAGTATCCACCACATGACATAATAGCCATATGCAAATATAATATCCTAAACACTAATATTATAATATCAGGAGCATAAATATTAATATTAAAGTATTAGGAGCTTATTAGTAAAATGGGAATGCTGATGGGGAAAGATGGCACTTAAGCACCTTTTTAAACCTTCAACAGAAGGGGCCTCTCTGAGACTCTCGGTAGCTGATTCACAAGTAGTTGTGCCACATCTAGAATGCCTGGCCCCCAGATAATTTAAGTTGGGACCTAGGGACTCTTGTGAGGCCCATCTGTGAAGAATGGAGAGGACATTCAGGAGCATAAGAACACAGGAGCTATTTCAGGTAGCATTGGCCTAGAATATGACGGCTTATACCAACAAACCTATCTTGAAGGAGACGCATCATCTCACAGGCAGCTAATGCAAAGTCTGCAGTACTGGAGCATTATTGCTCAGAATGAGATGCTCCAGCAACCAATCTAGCTACAGCATTCTGCACCAGCTGCAAGTAGTGTATCAAGACTCCAGATAGCCCTGAGGTAGACAACATTACAATAGTCCAGTCTAGATGTAATGAAGGCATGCACTGGCATCTTGAAGTCCACTGAACTAAGATGGGCTTAATCCAGGCAGGGTATTTCAAAATGAAAAATCCACCATGGACCACTGCTGACATCTGATGTTCTAGCATCAGTTTATGTTCCATGATGATGCTCAGATTTCTCACCCTATCTTTACCTGGGAATGAACTGGTGCCCAGTTGTAATTGTGGCAGCATCACTCCAAACTTGCCATAGTCAGACACTCACATCCACCAGTAGCATTTTCATCTTATCTGGATTGAGCCTAAATCAAAAGGAGGCCATCAAGCTTTTGATATCTGCTAGGCATCTGTTCAGCACGTTGCTGATGCTGATGTCACCCTTAAATGCATATATACTGATCCCAGATGACTGGAAATAAAAAGACAGAAACATAGAATTTGCTGGCAGATAAGGACTGCACAAGCTTAACCCATCCAGTCTGCTCATTTCCTTTCTGTCTACACTATTACTGCAGACCATACCCAATCTACAGCTCTTTCTTCCTCCCCATTCCTTTCCACTATGATTCTCTGCTGCTTCTCCTATGCATTTTTGAATCCTACCACCTCTGCTGGAAGGCTGTTCCATGAATCCACCACTCTTTCTGTGAAGAAGTACTTCCTCACATCTCTCCTGAATCTACTCCTCCAGCTTCATAGCATTTGGTTTTCTTCTTGAGCAACTTTTCCTCTAAAAAATACTTCCTCCTGTACTTTATTTACCCATGTGAGGTATTCAAAGGTCTGTATCATATCCCCCCTCTCCATCCTCTGTTCCAAGATGTAAATATTGAGGTCCTTAATATCTTCTCATAGGCTTTTGATGCAGATCCTGTGCCATTTTAGTTTCCCTCATCTGTGCCTCATCCACTCTGTCTATGTCTAAAATGAGCATATGTGGTATTCCTACATAAGAGTGGGAGTAGGGATGAGCCAAAGGAAAATAGACCAGTATGTCTGCCATCTAAGGACAGCTTTAAATAGGGGAAAAGGAAAAAGTTGAAAACTGTCCAGAAATGAACCAACTTCACTTAATAGTGGGTCCTTAATGGTGTACCTGGTCTGTAAAATAGTTAAAAGATGGAAAACTGAACAATAAAATGATTTTTATTACTGAGTATTGGCTGTTGAGTTGGTTAAATATGTATTTTCAAAGAGGTTTTGACTGAGTACTTTCTTATTTTGACACATTTTTTTTTATACCAGCGGGTCTAATTTAACCCTTGTTTTAAAAATCCAGTGCTGTCACTGTTGATATCCATGGTTTGTAACATGCTGGAGGCCATTATAAAGCAAAGGCTACTGGATTTCCTGGAAGCAAATGGAGTCTACGATGAAAGGCAGCATGGGTTCAGCAGGAGGTCTTCTCAGATGAGTGTGACAGACATCTTCAGCTGGGTCGTGAAGGTAACTAACAAAGGCCAGTCAATGGATATACTGTACTTGGAATTTTGGGAAGGCCTTTAACACTGTCCCAATGAAAAGATGGTTAGAAAATTGAGCACATGGGGGATAGGGACAAAATTACAGGTTGTGTAAGAAATTGTCTTTGGGGAAGATCACAGAGGGTTGTCTTAAATGTGGAAATCTCAGAAGTTAGGATGGTCACCGACAGGTTCCCAATGATTGGTCTGAGGTCCTATCCTAGTAATCTCTTCACTTCTGTCATTTGAGAGTGGATTCAGGGAAATAACTGTCTTTTGTGCATGATACGAAAATATGCTGAAGAGTAGAGGTGAAAGGATGGCAATGGTACTGATGGAGGATAAGAAGTAGCAGTAGAAATGGTCCTTGGTCTGGCAGTTGAAATTTAATGCAAAAAGTGCAAAGTCATGTATATAGGGCCAGGAATCAGGATGAAGTAAATGATGAGGGTGTGAGATGGGAAAGAACAACAGCAGACAGAGACCTTGGGGTGATTAGTGCAATGTAATCATATACCGTTATGACTGTAACACCCCACAGTGAAACCTGCACCTAGACAACAACCTATTCAACACCCACAGTTCTGAATGAGTTGTTGCATCAATGTCTCAACACACTGAGGCCCAGTGTTGGCCCCTCTAACATCACCACCCACCCGGGCTAATAATCTGTAAATCCATGAGTGCGTGAGCCAAACCTCCCGCATTAGCAATGAACAGGTGTCGTGTGTTCAGGATTGCATTGTGGACTTGGTCGGTACGGATTGGTGGCTACTATTTTTGCTGTGGGGCAGGTCAGTGAAATTTGTTTCACCAGCATGGTGGAACCCAGTATAATATAGCAGTAAGGATTGCACATGGAATGTTGGGGTCCTCTAATCAGTGTAATCAGCAGCAGACAAAAGGACAGGATTCTGCTCCTTTACAGTTCCTTAGTGTGGCCACACTTGGAATAGTGTGCACAGTTCTGGAGCATGCATTTGAAGAAAGACAGAGACAGGGTAGAGGCACTGCAGAAGAAGGTTACCATGATGGTTCAGATTCAGCAGGAGAGGCCCTGTGAGGAACAGCTTGAGGTCCTCAGCATGTACATGAGGCATGGGGTCATAATGTCATGGTTTGAACTGCAGAAAACAACAACAGCACATATGCAACAGTGTGTGCTCTAACAGCATCAGGACAAAATCCCAACATGAACTAGTAGAGTGCACACTGTTAGACTTTCTTGCTTTCTGTGGGTGCCCCCCCGCATCCACGGACATGAGGGACTTCACCCCCACACCTCCAGAATTATTATAATCAACTTTAGGGGTCGTGGACTTGAGGGAGGGAAAAGCTGGGGAGTGAATCTTTTTTTTTAAATGCTGCCATTAACCAAATTATGGCAGTCCAGAGAAGGGCAACAAAAATGGTGCAGGGACTGCATCAGAAAACATATGAGGACAGATTAACTGAATTCATAATGTATACCCTGGAGCAAAGGAGGGAGAGGTGATATGATTGAAACATTCAAACACCTTAAGGGCATTAACACGGTGAAAGAGTCTAACATGTTTCAAGATAAGAAAAATAGCTGAACAAGAGGACACAGCATGAGATTAGAGGGAGGCTGATTAAGGGGTAATGTGAGGAAGTTCTTTTTCACAGAAAGGGTGGTGGATGCATGGAACAGCCTACCTCAGGAAGTGGTGGATATGAATACAGTGCAGGGCTTCAAACAGGCATGGGATAGGCACAATGGAGCAACACAGATGAGTATGAATAGACAGGCCATTGACAGAGCAAAGGCCTATGGCACATCCCATAAGGCAGAAAAGAAATGGGCAGACTGGATGGGCCTTGTGGTCCTTGTCTGCCATCAACTTTATGTTTCTATGTTTCTATATAGTGGGACCTGGGGAGAACCAAACTGCAGCCACAGGTCCCCAATGCCACTAGGCATGAGGGTGTAGCCACTCCACCATGGGATCAGCTCAGTCAAATCTCCACCCAGGCAGCATCCTTCAGGCTCAGGCATTGCAGCCTACAGTGACAGGGTAGCGGTTCTTGCTGTACACTTAAAGAACCCCTGTCACTGTAGAGGCATCCACACTTCCTACAGCGTGTTATTTCATGTGCGGTTTTCTCCATGCTATAGTAGTCTAGTACCCGCACATGATACAAGCTAAGAGGGAGAAGAGGATATGATAGAGATATATAAGTTTATACATGGGCTAAACAGATTGGGTAGTGGGGCATTGCTCACAGTGGATGTAAACACAGGTACCAGGAGGAAATCTATGAAATGGGTGTGAGGGAAATTCATAAAGGAAGCCCAAAAGTATTTCTGTATAGAGAGTGTGCAGAAAAAACTAACAATGGAAGTCACCTGTGCTAAATCAGTAGTGGGAGTTAGGCACAGGTGGTAAAGCATATAGGGATGGAAAAGGTAGGTGGGAGGATAGCATGAGGGAAAGGTGAGTGAGTGACTGCTAGGTACTCACATTGTATCATAAGTGGGTTATACAGACTTTAGTAGATCATGAAGTCTTTCTGTGCCATCAATGCCTATGTTCTATATAAAAGAGTATGTTGATGATAGGGAGCACATGGAGAGTGGCTTCTTGCTCCTGGAGTGAGAAACTGCTGTCACAGTCATGGAGCAGTGGGAACAGTATTGTCACAAGACAAAAGACTTTTCTTACACTGCTAAAGCAGCTGGTGAGTGATCTAAGTCAAGTTGTGCTTACTCACAACCTGGGACCTTCATCATAAGCTAGGGTGCATGGTGATGCTGATGTGACTTTTGTGTGCCATGTGTTTCTGGTCAGGCATTGGGTTCCACTGCCATTGCAAGCTGACCTTGTCGCCATCAGCTATTACAACCAAACCCAAGATTGAGACACTTGTAGTAGTGCGGATGGCAAGTGGTGTGTACCTTGACATCTGATACATAGGCCTCAGTGAGAGCTTTGTCACAGGAACCTGCCATAGAAATGTTTGATCTGACTTGTACGCCAGGCATCATTATCAAAGAAGAAAAGGAAAGATCCAACAGAGTCCTGAGGAGGCACATGAATTCAAGTGCTGACAGTAAGGAGTTGGATTGAGTGAGGAGAGATAAGTGAGAACACAGATGCTGGAGCATCAGAGGAACCACTGGAAGCAGTTGTGAAGGAACAAATGTGGTTTGCCACCTAGGTTATCCTATTGTTCCATGTAGGGAAAGACTTGCCACACTGATCCTGAGGTGGCATTATGTGTCTGACAAGGCTGATATGGAGGCTTTATTTCTATTGTAAATCTTACAGTGATTTTTAAATTAAAATAAAACAGGAAAGCCTTATTTTAATTTAAAACTGCTGTAGTGTTCGTGCATACTGTGGATATGCTGCTGTAAGAAGCAATCCTTTATGATGGGCAAGAATTCAATCTTAGCCCTGCCATTGGCCCTCTTAAGATGCCAGTTTATGCCAGAAGCGGAATTTCCTAGGATCATCACTACATCCAATGTGGCTTTGTTCCTACTTTTCCTGACCAGTAGGGCATCATGCTGTGCTGAGCTGTCTGGGACCTGTAGCACAGTAACCTGGAAAAAATTATCCTTCATTAGTTTATTTTTAGCCCATGTTTTAAAATATCTAGAATATATAAATTTATTGAAGAAAGTAAATGACAAAAACTTAAGGAGAAGCGTTTGCCATGAACAATGAAGGCAATTACACGTGCAGAAGGTAGCATTGCACTACTGTACACTTCACATAGTACAATTCAGAGTGTAGTGCATGGTTGTAACAAAAAACAGAATTAATAGAACATTTTTGAAAACTACTGTAGCTTCCTTTTCACATTTTTTCTCATTTTGATTTAAATGTTCAAGTGGAATCATAATGTTTTGTTTGTACATTGTCATTGCTTTATAGAAAACAACACTAATTCAGTTGGTAGTGATTGTTAACATAGAAACTCAGACTAATATTTTTCTAATAAATAATAAAGTAGAGTCAAAATCAGATTAAGTTTCTGCTTGAAGACTGTGAGAAATTCAGTCAGCTGTTTAAGAGCAAACACACAATGCTTACTGTCCACTTTTTACTTACATTTGACAATTATCTAATATTTTTAGCTTCCCTCTTTTTATTACACTGGGTAGCTACTTCAAAATCAAATCCTTAACCCTTAGACTTCATCATTTACTACTGCCTGCCTACACATGATGTATCAGTACTCTGTTTATAAGTCACAGTTGATTGCCATAGAAATTATTATGATGTTACAGGCAGGAGATTATGACATCACATGCAGCTAAACAGTAGGAGAAAATGAAGTCCAAAGAACAAGTAACTGACTTCCATATTCATTTCTTAGTAGTAAAGAATTAGGTGATCAAAAGAACATGAAATATAGGAATTTCAACCAGAATTGTGTATCATTTCAAAAAATGTCTCAGTGGCCTCAAAGACTCTTTAAAGATTTTCCAAAATACCTGCTTACTGATTTGTAGCAGATATCAGTGACATATAAACTCATCATAGTATGGTGTAGCATAGCATTGTATCAACCACGACTGTAGTGTAGCATGGTGCAGCAAAGCATGTGTGTTAAGCTCAAGTAATCTTTGTAGTGTAGCGCTGTGTATCATAACACGGTGGGAAATACATGTAAACTCTGCAGTGTCGCAGATGATGTAGCATAGCATCGTGTCAACCACCTGGTCTGAACCCAGGGAGGTTTACTGGGTCTGTTGGCTGAGAAGGAGATCAGAGCTTGTGCTGTCAGAGGACAGCCTCCAGTGTACCCATGGTTCCTGGGTCTTTGGTGGGTGGGCTGGAGAACCTGCTCACTTGGAACCAGTTGCGACTTGACTTCTAGTAACCCCTCGGAGGGCGACTGGGTGAGAATTTCTCTCAGTTGGGTAGCTCCGTTTATTGGAAACCGACTATGGTTGTTGGACAGAAGTGATTTTTGGCTGCAGTGGAGGTCCGATTATGTTATTTTGAAACTGGAAGAATAGTGAGAGTGTCTTCTTCATATTAAAACAATTCAGGTCCCTTTCTTTTCCTATGTACTCTGGAGAAGCAGTGAGAGTGCTTTTCATTTTTATCAAGAACAATTTGTGTGACTTTTTGAACATTTACCTGCCTATGTGAGAGATAGGTTTGGGGATTAAACCCTCAGAGGTAAGAAGTCTGAGGGTTTTATCATTCAAGACTACCATGGTATACAGGTGGAACAGTGACTGTGGCTCTATGGCCAAATTCTTCAAACTCTGTTTGAGGAACTAAAACCTGTCTGAAAGGAAGAGTAGTTGTTTTATTTGTTTTTGTTAGGGCTGTCCCTCACTATGTGAGAGGTGGGGTTAGTTTAATTTAGCTTAAAATAGTTTAATTATTGTTTTCTTTTAGAATTTGTTGCATAAGTTATTTTAAATAGGCTAGTGGCATTGATGGTGATAATAAAATCTGTTGATTGACAGTAGTTTTAACACTGGCAGCATGTGTTGGGACGAAGTTTCACTGGGCAGGTGCTACTCCCCTCAGGCTGAGGCACTTGCACCCCTTTGACAGCCCACTTTACAACCTGAGGTATATAGGCATTGTCATGCCTTGGGATTGAATAGAAGAGGTGGAGGGGAGGGAGTTCTTCAGCTGGTGGGGAGGAGTTGAGTGGGTGGAAAAGGAGGTGAGATCAGGAGATGCCTAGGGCAAAATAGGTCCAGGACAGGTGTTTGCGATGCCTGGTTCCATACCCAAGGGTTCCACTGACAGTGGGCAAGTGGCCACTCCTCCAAGGCCTTTCATTCAACTGGGCGGTGTTATGCAATGCCAGGTCTTTAAAGAACAAGACAGCAATTATTGCTGATCTTGTTGAGTCATTCTGACCTGGCATGCATCACTGAGACCTTGCTGGATGAGAATGCTGGTCCCATATTGGAGTCAGCTGTTCCAGTCAGGTACTCTGTGATACATCACCCGAGAATGGATGGGGGGTTGCTATTTGTTTTAAATCAGAATTGGACCTTGTAGAGGTTCCAGTGGTGACTCCTAGATCCTTTGAGTGCATCATGGGAGCAGCTGTGGGCAGCAGGATCTTACTCATCTACCATCCACCGGTGAGAAAGCTTTCTGCAGGAGTTGCAGACTTCATCATCAACATGGTGTTGGAACCCTCCAGGTGGTTGGTCCTGGGGATTTCAATGCCTGGGTTGAAGATGAACTCTGCATTTTAGTCAAAACATTTTTCAACTGATGATTTTGTTGGGCTTTACCCAGGTTGTTACTGCTGCAACCCATATTCAGGGTCACTTTCTGCATCTGGTGTTCACCCTGGGGATGGAGATCATGGATCTGGTGGTGGAACCAGTTGGGTGGTCGGACCATCACTCTACAAGGTTCAATTTCGTGGCCCCACCATGAAACCAACCCTTTTGGAGATGGTCTAGTACCGCTGTTTGATGGGTGTTACCCCCGAGGTCTGATGACAGTGTTGGACGTAATGAGTTGGCCTATGGGCGCATGGAACCAGATATCTTAGTAGTGCACTATAATAATGTGGTTCTGAAGACTCTGGATTCCATAGCACCCATCCATGTTCTCCCTCTCCCTCCACCCTTGGTCCCCTTGGTTTGATGGGACATTGGGGAGTTGAGGAGTGTAGGGTGAAGATTGCAATGCTTCTGGTTGAAATCCACCTGGAAGGTGACAGGCTTAGATTGATTGCCTATTATATGGACTATCAATCAGAAATCTCCCGTAGAAGGCAGAGTTCCTGTCCAGGAGATAGCTGCATCAAGGAATCGACCAGCTCAGCTGTTCAGACTGTGGACAGGCTGTGCAATCCAGCCTGCCTGCAGGGTCGGAGAGCTTTTTCACAAATAAAGTGTGATGAGTTTGCTCAGTTCTTTGATGATAAGGTGTCATTGATCAGGTTGAGATCTGCAAAATGCATTCAAATGAGCATGGCAATTATCAATGTGAGGTTACAGGCCCTCAGTCTGCATGGACAGATTTTCACCAGCCAGCGATCATGGATATCATGAAGATTGCCCAAGGCTTGTGACCGACTTGCTGTAGTTTGGATCCTGGTCCTATCGCCTCCTTGTGGGGTGCGTGGATGCAATCAGACCAGTCCTTGCTGAGATAGTCTGGTGCTCATTGGACCAAGGGGTGTTTCTGGAGTCTCTGAAAGAGGCTATCGTGACACCCCTTTTAAAGAAACCTTGCCTTGACCCAGACTGTCTCGCTAACTACAGATCAATCTCTATCCTGCCCTTTTGGGAGGTTATTGAGAAAGTAGTTCGTTGCAGTTCGAGGGACTTTCTTACCACCCATGAAGTCTATGATCCTCTCCAGTCCAGTTTCAGAAAGAGGCACAGTACTGAGGCGCGTTGGTCGAGTACTGAATGATCTCCTAATAGCGAGAGATTGGAGGAGCCGCTCGATCTTGGTCCTCCTTGATCTCTCTGCAGCATTTGACGCCGTGGACCATGGGATGTTGCTAGAATGTCTGCGGCTACTCTGTGGACTGTCAGGACAGTCTTCAAATGGTTCCATTCTTTCCTCATGGGCAGAACTCAGAGGGTAGTATCAGGAATTTTTCCTCTGCTCCCTTTGCTCTGCCTTGTGGGATGCTGCAAGGTTCTGTGCTTTCCCCATGTTGTTCACGGTGTATATGCTGCTGTTGGGAGACATTATAAGGCATTATGGTTTGAGTGTTCACTGCTATGCAGATGACACTCAGCTCTATATGTCCTTTGTACCCAAACAGAATGAAGCATTATCAGTCTTTAACAACTGCCTCACTGAGATTCAGGACTGGATGAGTGCTAAATGGCTGAGACTAAATCCGGACAAGACTAAGGTGTTGGTGGTGGACCCAGGTCACCATGTAGAAGTTGACTCCTGGTCTCCCTCTGGCCTTGTGTTGGGGTAACCAGTTGAGACCTTCTGAACAGGTGTGGAATCTGGGCGTATACTTGACAGTGAGCTGACACTTAAGACAGAGGTGCCAGCCATTGTCAAGTCTTCCTTTACCACCTGAGGAATATAATCTGGATAAAACACCTTGTTCCACATGATGACCTCCCAGTGTTGGTTCATGCCTTTGTCTCTTCTCATCTTGATTACTGTAATGCTCTATATCTAGGGTTGCAGGGGTGGATCTCCATCACCTGCAACTGGTCCAGAATGCTGCTGCCATGATGTTGACTGGGTTACCTAGAACTTGCCATATCACACCTGTGCTATGCGAACTGTACTGGATGCTGGTTCAATGGAGGATCAACTTCAAGGTCACGTTGCTGACCTATAAGAGCCTACATGGACTGGGACCAGGCTACTTGCAAGATCTCCTTCAGCCCTACCACCCTTTCTGCCCACTCTGTTCTGCTGATGAGGGATTGCTAGAGATTCCCAGGGTTTTGTCTTCAGTCATCTGGGGACAGATCTTTTCTTTCGTGGTCCCAACCCTGTGGAATTCTCTACCTAGTTGGATTAGAGTGCCAATCGACAGAGTCATTTAAAGCTTCATTGAAGAGCTACTTATTCAATTAGCTTTTGAATAAGTTTATTCTGTTGCCTTTTAAATGTTTTTATATTTGTATTTATTATTGATGTATGTTATCTTTATTATGAATTTATACGTCGGTATTTTGAAAAGTGCACTACAAATGAATATTGATTTGATTTTGATTTGAACTACATGTAAACTCTGCTGTGTAGCATGATGTACCATAGAGTGATGTTAGCCACATGTAATCTTTGTAGTTTAGCATGGTGTAGTATAACATGGTGCCAACTAAATGCAATCTCTGCAGTATAGCATTGAGTAGCATAGCATGGTGCAAACTACATATCAAACTCTGTAGTGTAGCATGGTGTAGCATGTCATGGTGTCAACTACATAGCATATGTACCCCCATAATGCAAAGCATCAAGTGCTATGTATGGAAATCACCACAATATATTATGCTGGTTCAACTTTAAGCAGGAATGCATGGTGCTGAAAGGCATCTCACACAGTCTGCAAAGGGTGCCAACTGAAGATGCGGACACGTGTTTTGCCTACCAAGACTCATCACAGTGCCTCATCTGTATGACACCCCAGTGGAATGAACCAGCTACCCTAAGTTGGTCTATCAGGTTTGGATTGTGGTGAGCCCAATAAAAATAAAAACAAGCTAGTGGGAAAAGAAACCTTAGTGCAAAAGCATTGAGTCAAGGGTTATACCAAAGGGCATTGGCTGGGAAGCCAAGTTTCAAAGAAACACCAAATCACACAAAACAACTACATATACTGTAAACTTGCAAAATCCATGTGGCTGCTACAGGGTACAAGAATGGAGCCACTGGCATAAAATACTGAAACTGTGCAAAGCAAAAGTCAGGCTACACATTGACCACAACATGAATACCAAAATGTTGGTAATGTTGATAATAATAACTGTTTATTAATAGCGATAGCAAGCACTCACCCGACAAGCCCACTAACATTATGTCCGAAAACAACACTTGCTCAAGGCTTGATGGGACATCTCTAACGGCTAATTTACAGTATGCATTTAAAGTGCTCATATACAATTAGTGCAAAATTGCAGAGTGCAAACACACATCATATAAACAGATCAAATATGTACAAAAGTGGCACTGAGAAAAACTGTCATATTTCAGATTTCAAAGATGTTAGTACGTTAAGCTTGTATGCATGGGGATGCTGGTGTTTGCCACTTTCTAACAATTTTGCACAATGCTGTTTTTGCATATATTTGATCTGCTTCTATGATGTGTGTTTGCACTCTGTAGATTTGCACTAATTATGTATGAGAACTTTAAATGGACACTATAAATTAGCCAATGAGCAATTGACCCATCATGCCTTGGAAAATGCTTGTTTTTGGCCTGAAACATCAGTGGGCTGGTAAGTTGAATGCTGCTGACATATTTTAGTAATAAACAGTTATTATCAATAGTAACAAGATTTTTGTGTTTATGTGGTGTGGTCAGTGTGTAGAATGGCTTTTTCATTACTTTTATTGCTGTTGTTTTATATGTACTGTAATCTCCTCATTGAGATCCTTTAGACTGGATATGCAAAGTCATTTTCTAATTTTGAGAGTTGATAGTTTTGTCAACTATTATTATATGTTTGAAACCTCTTTAAAATATAGTTTACTCAAATAAGTTACTTTGAAAATAAATAAATTCCCTTTATTAATAAACTAGCAATCTAGCCAACAGAGATGTAAGGCATATGTCCATTTTGTAACATGGATATACATATGGTATCTACAGGTTTGGGGAAGGAGGAGGTTACCTGGCACAAGAGACCTAGGTTTGGCTACTCTGCACAGGGGAACCCAAGTAAATCCAACTACAGGAAGCAATAACTGTAGTGTCCAGAACCAGAATTGGGATTTTTCAGTGTGGCTTTATTTATTAACTCACTGAACATAAACAAAGCACTGCATGGTCCCACAGGGCTACATAACTGTAATGCAGATTAGAGGTTAAAACACAGTGGTCCATTTGAGGAGTGAACACAATACAACAGTTGTCTGGCTTTGGACCCACCAGGCACTGAGCCTGGACTTTGCATGCGCGTTGGATACACAGCCCACGACGCCTGGCTCCTCTGCTCACCACTGACTGACGGTCCACTTGGTGAATGGACCCAAACTCTACTTGGAAAGACATCCCATCAAACAAGGAGGCTCCCAAACTGTGGCTCCCACACCACTTGAAGTCTGTGACTCCTAGAGAGATTTTATTGCATTCTCCAATTCCAAACTCCCATCCAACAAGGAGACTCCCATCCAACAAGGAGTAATTTTCCCATCCTGTGGCTCCCACACCACTTAGAGTCTGCAACTCCTAGAGAATTTTCAAGTTGTGACCCATGTCTGGGTACCCACCCCATCACTATTAAGCGCATGAGGCAAGTAGCAAAAACACAGAAGAAATCAGAGAGGTGGACCCGAGTTACTAAAGGGGGTTTCCACTCCAGCTCCCACAGCCCATACCCAGCCATTTCTCTGGACACACAGAACTTTAGACTTTAAATGTAGATTGACAGTGGATGACCTGAAGCACCCCTCTACAATGAACTTTAAATCCATTAACACTTTAAACAGATGACTGCTCTATTTGTTTGTCCTAGTTGACATAGTCCTCCCAAATAGCAGTCCCCAATACTTGAAATCCAACTGAAGAAAGAAGTTGTTTTCCCTTCAATGGGGCCAAACACTCACCCATTCGTTGCAGGTGCCCCACAGGTGAAAACTGTAACCTTTGCTGTTATACATGAACAGACTGAACTTAAATTAAAACAGGCAGCTTTCTTCCCAGGGGTGGGAGAAGGGGATTGCCCCTGGAACCCACAAAGAACTTTTCCTCCCCCAGAGGAGGGGTAAACAGACAACTACTGGTGTCCTTCTTGTTTGCTTAAGGACAAACTGAAGACTCCCTTGAATTCCCAAGGTTCTAAACTTACTCTGAGCTGAAGATTCCAAATATAGCCCATGTAGCTGCGACAGTTCTATTATGATGTCATCCTCAAGTCTCAGCTGTGACTGAGGACAGAGTGAGACAGTGTGAAACCCATTTAACTGGAGTTTCTGGCTGCCTTCCTGCCTACCACTAGGTCTTACTGGGATTCTAGTAACCCGTGTAACAAAGGGGTTACAGAGAGAAGAATTAAGGTTCTACCATGAAGGCTCTCATGATGGACTGAGGAGCCTACACCCTAGTAATCAGTGGTGCCTGCACCAAAGTGTACTGTGACATGTGAAGCTACCAAGAGGCAGACCAGTCATCAAAAGATGGGAGTAACACAAGGGATTAAACCACACCACCATCAGTGTGACTGCTGAGAGTGGTTTCAGGACATGTGCGAATCTCTAACTACAATCTGCATTAGCGGGGGCTAGCAGAGCATACTGCTGGTGCTATCATCATTAGGGTATTCTACAGTGCCTAATGACAGATTGGAAGGTGGCGAAGGATCAAAAGCTGGATAAAAACAAATCAGAGCTGATAGACACTATAGCTGCAACTTCAGAAAGAAAAGCAATATGTTTTATTGTTTTCTTTCTGCTTTACTATTATATACAAACAATGGTTTAAGACATAAATCCACTAACTATATGAAGAACAATAAAATTAAAGCTCAAAATACTCACCACTGACAGGCGTATTGACTGGTCCTTAATAACAGATGCTTATGCTATAAGGTATTGCAAAAGAAAATACTGTATAGGTATATACATGCTTGAAGATGGCATGGCCAGCAAGGTGCTGTCTAAGTGGAGGCAGCTTTGTGTTGCAGTATCCTGAAGTGTGTGGAGAGAAAGGGAACAATACAGTAAAATGGATTCAGTAGCATCTTGTTGCTGTCTGTTGGTGCTGTGGTATTGAATGAGATACAGTAGGTGGGCTGAGGCCATCGATATGAGCTTTTATGGGGTCACCAAAACATTAAAGTAGGCCTTGCATTACAGCAGCTGCTTCATTTTTCGCATTGTCCCCTGGAAGCCCATTCCAGTGACCTCAGCAGTATAGACAGATTAATAAAACTATTCAGTAAGTGCTTGTGGTTTGGGTTTGTAGACTTTGTCCTTTTATAGCAACTTCTGTGACTTTGTTTTGGACCTCTGGATAACTCAGATAACAAATAATATCCTATATCTTTAGTAACATAACAGAAACCCTTTCTGTCTGGTACTAGCAAGCTGCCTGCTATAACCATAACTGGTTTCCTAAACATGTTCATAACCATTCCTTATGATACATAGTAAGACAGATATTAAATCTGTTTCCTACTCTTGTAAAAAAATTAATATACAGTACCAGCAACTAGTTTTTGCACACGGAGTATGATGTTCATTTTTGTAAAGTCATTGACTTTTATATGGTCTTAAATGTTGTAGAATTTCCAGTGTCCTCAGTTATTTAACAGTGTCTCTTTTTACTAAGTTAGCCAAGTAAATGGCAATACATTCCTTATAACTACTTTGCATATTATGACATAATGAAATTTTACTCTGAGCTTTATAATTTTCTTTAAATGTTTTCTTTCATTAAAGTAGAAGAGTGAGATAAATCTCACATCAAGCAACATATGCTAATAGTTGTACTTTGAATGGGTCATGTCCCAGTCAGACATTAGCTAACTGCATGCACTGTGTTTATGGTTTGGGTCTTCATTTGCAAGTGTCATTTATATGAAAGGGAATACTCTGCTTTCTTAAGAAGGGTGTAGAGCTTTTGTTTTCAACTTGTTTGAGTCATTGCACTTGGCAGCAGAGCCATCTGTTTTATGAAAACAAGATGATGGATGTTGCACAATAATTGTTTAGAGAAACCCTAAATTAATTTATTAGGTACAACATGGAGCAAAAGAATGAAGTTCATAATGTTGAAATACTGTATATTGTATGCAGAAATATCTGTCTAACCTGGATTTTAAAGAAGTTTTATCAAGCTGCTGATGCTTTAAGATTTATGGGCTCCATATAAAAAATATTTTACATTTTTGTACCCCAATAAGTAACACATTTATAAAAAATTCCTATCATTCCTGTCCATTCTAGATTTTAAATGTAAACAGATGGATCTTGAGTGCAATATTTTAGGAAGATAGCATCACACTCCTACCATATCTGTTATTTAAATTTTCAACATATTTCCAATCTATGTAAACCATGCATATGTCTAACAGAATACTATTAATGCCCCCCATAGAAGCCATTTCTTGGCAGGATAACAAGTGGCTGGATTTTGACTCCTCCACATTTTCAAGGAGTTATAACCACCTGAAATATATTCATCTTTAGCAACTTTGCTCTAGAAATTGCCTGTTGCATACAGTTCACCATATAGAAAAGACGCAATAGACCACAAACTTCTTTCTGTGTTTCTATGTGTGCACAAGTTTAGCAATTAAATTGAGTCAACTGATATAAATGAATTAAACTGTGCTTCTTTAACACATCTTTGAAAATAAAAATGTACCCTCTGCCTGTATGTTAGTTAATTTTCAACAATGCCCCATTCATATGTTCAGTCTGCCCTCCAACATCCATACTCCTTTAGGAATGAGTGAAAAGTGTCTTTCATCCTCTCAGTTGGGTTTGGGGTACTTGAGTTTGACTAAAATTTCAGATTTGGGATGAACACTGTCTACCTAGAAAATGCCTGGGACACACATGCTTCTATGGGGCCATTTCATGGCAGGATAACAAGTGGCTGGATTTTTGATCCTCCACTTTTCAAGCAGTTATTAATCACCTGGAAGTATCTTCCTTTTAGTAATTTTGTTAAAATAAAATTGTCTGCTGCATGCAATTCTCCATATAGAAAAATGTGATAGACCACACTTCTGTTTCTGTGTTTCTAGATATATACCTGTTTAGATCAAATTGAGTTAACTGATATGCATAAATTAACCTGCTCTTATTTAATGATCTTTGAAAATACAATAAAACTTACCATGTGTTTGTACTTTAGTTATTATTCAACAAAGCCTCCCATTCATATGTTTAATCTGCCCTCCAGCATGCACAGCCCCCTTAGGAATGGATGAAGTGCCTCTTTATCCTCTCAGTTCAGTCTGGGGCACTTGAGTTTGACTAAAGCTCAGAGTTGGGATGAACAATGTCTACCTAGAAAATGTCTGGGCTACTCATGACTTAACTCTAATTGAATCAGTAGAGTTCAGGATTGTAAGAGAATTGTGCAACAGAAAACCAAATGTTTTTATGACTCTAAATAAAATGCTTAGCATTTAACTCAAGAACACAAATTAAAATAGATGATTCTTTCCTGACTCCTGCCTCTTGTTGTGTTAACCATATAAGAAGGAGAAACTCATACTTTAATTTCTAAATGTTAAAAGTTATGGAACCAATTCTTAAAGAAATTACTGTACAGAATGGTGGGACTGTTTTGCCTTAGCACATGCAGTGCTGTATTCCAGCTCTTTATCACAACAAAGAAACATAGAAGCTGTCAGCAGAAAAGGACCACTTGTTCCATATAGTCTGCCCACAAAGTTCTACTATGGTGACCCTGTAATGGGTTTGTCATGAAACAAATTTATTACAGAGGCATAGACACTGTTTGCAAGAGGTGGGCAAAATATAAAAGTTCTGAAGAGTCTAAATTAAAGACTGTGAGTTTGTAATGGCAGAATGCAACAGAAATCTCATAGAAAATTTCCTGAGCATTTCAGAATAAATTTCTACCTAGATTCCAGTAGCAGTATTAATGGCTCACATCTCTGTTTTTCCCCTGTCCCCATTACATTGTTCTACATCAGGTAAATACAAGACTTCATGGAAATAATGGTCTCAACACAAACTTCATGGAAACAGGGCAGCCAACCACAATTTAGTGTTGCAGATAGATGCAGTAATTAAATATTCAGTATGTTTGTTGCTTTTGTAGCAGTCACCAAAGTGCTGAAAAATCATACTGTACTGTTGTTTAGGTACCCCCAAATACCTGATACTGTCAAAATTAAAATGGGTGCCCAGTTTATTAAGCATAATCTGGTTAGTTCAGTATGAATATATGATTGTCTGTGTAGACACTATCCATTCACATCTTCGGACAAATGAACAATGTGAATTCAGCTTGCTGTAGTCTGAAAACAACTTAGGGTGGTCCCAATATATTACACAGCATGCCCACATAACAATTCTTTGTTGTAGGAATTACCTAGAAATACTGCATGAACAGCGATTCTGAATGACCAGTCACTTTATATATTGTAATTATAACACTATGTGAGTCAGATAGTTAGGCAGTGCCATACACTTCTCATTCCTACAGTAGGGTTGTGTAGAACTTACACTGTGGCAGAGAAATGTCCTAAATGGTGGAATTATGCTTCCATAACATTTCAGAAAAAAAAGTTACAACTGTAATGAAACTCAACCTCATTGTGAACTGCAGAATTATTGCATGTGTGTATTGAGGATTTGTTTTTATCAAATGTTGGAATTATTTCTGCAAATGTGACTGCTCTTACTACTTGTTTTGTTTTCCATGGATTAATTACCTGTTCTTGTGAAATTATGAAAAAGTGAACTTTTTCAAGCAGATGAGGCTACAACGGACAATATATCATGCAAGGAGGACACTGTTGTATCTGGCAGGATACACTGGTGTATCTGGGAAGGGACACTGTTGAAACTGGAAGGAGACACTACTGTTACTTAAAAGAGACAACATTCCTTGGAGGAGACACTGCTGTAACTGGGATACTACTGTAACTGGGAAGAGACACTGATGTAATTGAGACATTAGTGTAACTGGGACGAGACTGTGGTGTAACTCAGACAGTGTTGTAAATGGTAGGAGACACTGTTATTACTGAAAAGAGACAGTTGTGTAACTGACCCATTGATATAACTGTGAGGAGACACTGATATCACTAGAAGGAGACACTGAAATAAAGCTAACAACCAACCTGATTTTCCCAGGACAGTCCCTATTTTAGGCAATATGTCCCAGTGCCCCACAAGTTTTCCAAAATGTCACTTTTGTCCTGGTTTTTGCTTACGTTTCCTGTTTTTGTCCCCTTTTTTATGACTGCGGATACACAAGTGACATTTATTTTAGCACCACTATGGCATTGCTTGAGCTAGAGAACAATTTGCAACCTTCTGCCCTGCACCTGCTCTGCACCATGAATGTGAAAATGCTTGGGAAGTCAGATGGCAAACAGGTCAGCGGAAGCACCGTAAGCACATTTCTTCCTGTTAGATTAGACTGATTACTGTGCAAGCAAGTGGTGTGGCCATCTGTCTGCCAGCAGCCAAGAAGCACCCAGACAGAGAAGAGACCAGCAGCAGTGAGTGAAGGTACCTGTACCTGATCAACTGTAGGGCAATGTGTGACAACAATTGATTGTAATGGTGAGAGTCACTGAAGTGAAGTTTGCTCAGCAAAGGAAGTGAGTGTAAGCGGGTTGGATTGGGACTCTCAGGAGGACCAGTATATGCAGCTCAGTATGTCTGACAAAATTTAAAGCAATTTTGTTTCTGATCAACTTTCTGTATGTCACGGTTCAGAACTTGTTGCAGCAGAATGCTGAATTGTTTAAATCTGGATGTTTGCTACTGGTGTTACTGTGGGGAGTTGTAGCCAGAGCAAGCAGCAAAATGTAATTGACTGAGTGTGTGCAACACTGTCTGCAGTGGTGCCTGAGGCAGTGAGTGACATGGCGGGGGGGTCAGGATGGATCCTGTCAGAGGTTTAGGCTTCGGATGGTTGGTACCTTTGTAATAGGAAATTGCTGTAAGATTATTGAGTCTGCTGTATAAAGTCAAAGCAATGTCTGCATTCATTTTTTTTAATTTAGTTATTAGTATTTCCACCTTCCTGGGAATCCTAATTTTTCATTGTTTTCAGCTAAGTTGACTCTAACCTTAAAAAACATCATCCATCAAGAAAACTTTGTAAAATCTAATATTTGGACACAAAGCAGCTTATATTTTCCATGAACACTGTATTTATTATCTCCATGATTTGTTACTGAGGTCATATACATGAAAACAGGATAATGGTTCCATGAGAGTTCATCAGCTCTTATTTATTCTTCCTAACCTGGGCCCTGATATTCAGTGGGATCCAAAGCATAGTGCAGATGCTTGCACTATGTTTTGCTATTGCCCAGATGTTCCAGAATGGTATATTCAGTCAGGTGCTAACTGACTGAATATAGGATCATCGTCAGTGCAGCTCTAAATCAGGTAGTGCTGCCCTAACATGGGTCCCAAAGTGGGCATCAAGAGGTGATAGCACCAGAGCGCTAATCAGCAATTTTCAAAGGTACCTATGCTAATGAGCCCATTGACCATTCAAGGCACTAAGGGGACATTTGCATACCCATTATAGGCCCATTTGCATGATAGTGGAGGCAGGCAGTATGGCGCCACCCCCAGCCATCCATGGATCTCCAGCTATCCCTTTTCTAGTGGTCACCCCTGATCGCCAGCCCCCAAGCAAAAGTAATAATTCCTGGTGCTAATGGTCCCTCTCCTCCAATCACCATTCCCTAATGTACAGTAATAATCACTGGTGTTAGTGGTCTCCCTAACATCTGATCGCCAACCCTCTGTAAAATAAAGGAATCCCCAGTGGAAATGGTTTGCTCTGTCCTATAAATAAGAGGAACGCTCCTGCCTGAACATACAGTGGCGGCCAAGGAGGGTGTGAGGAGGGCTTTGCCAGTTGCTATATGCACCCACAGCACCGCAGATAAAGGTTAGGTAAGTGGGATTGCCCGGTGCCATGGGGGACCAATGGATGCAAGTGGGGTTGTTTTACTTCCAGGTTGGTGGTTGGGGGTGGGGCCACTAGCACCAGGGATTCTTTCCAGTGAGGGGTTAGTGATCTGAGGGCAGAGGGAACCACTACTACTAGGGAGTCCTTATTTTTACAGTAGGGGATGGAGATCAGAGGGAGGGAGACCACTGCCACCTAGGATTATTACTGTATGTTGGGGCTGGCAAACATTGGGAGGAGGGACAAGTAACGCTAGGGATTATTACTGTACTTTGGATGCCGGTGATCAAAGAGAGGGGACCACTAGCACCAGGGATTATTACTGTACATTGGGGCTGGTGATCGGAGGAAGGGGACTACTAGCACCAGGGGTGCTATATTGTATATTAGGGGCTGGTGATAAGAGGGAGGTGGGAACCACTAGCACGCGTGGATTCTTTTTAATGTAGGGACTGGCCATCGAGAGGTCCATCGGATCACATGGGCATATATGCTCCCCAAGAGGCCAACTGGCTGGTTGGCTGCATTACCTCCAGCAGCCACTAGGGTTGAAAGGAGTGAAAGGGTTTTCTTTGGCCGTATTTACACAGCGCAAAGGACCACGCAAAACCCTTTTGCACTGTGCAAATAAACTGAATATTGACGTGTGCTGATATTCCTGTCCCTGTCCTACCATTTGTATACCCTCCCATTTGGTTTGCATGGGCACTACACCAGTTTGCCAAAACAACATAGCCTTTTCAATATTGGGCTCCAGCACAACACCCAGTTTGCATGGAGAACATGGGTTGACACCATACAAACTTTTGAATATTGGGACCCTGATGTCATACTGCTCTGCTTGTGACATCACATGTATTCCCATGATAACAGAATGTGATACCAACAGAGAATTATAATTTCAGGTAGGGACTAAGCAATATAGGCAGTTGAACTCTAAGGTATAAAGATCCTGTGCTGGATTTCAAGGGGCAATGTAGTGCCTGCATCGTGTCCTGCATCAATCTTGTTTTTGGCACAGCTGCAACAAACACCTTTGCAGCACCTGCACCCCTATTTTAGTAGGTGGAGTGCAGCTGTGACAATTTACCCAATTTAACTCAACTTGTGCCAATTATTTGGCACAAGCCCCATAAAAAGAATTGCCTAGGATTGATGCAAGCTAGTCAAGCAAAAGTCAATCCAACTTGCAGCAACTGGCACACGGATATAAATTCCTGAACTCTGGCTGGGAGAATGCCACAAGCCCTGTGTGCTATTTGTTTGGGCACCAAGGGTTTGTGGCATTTGGACCACTTTGAAAATTCAGCCCCTTGTTTTTGTGGCCATTTCACCAGTAGTGAATAATGGAAGGAGAAATCTGTAGAATATATGAATACAAGCTAAAGTGTGCCTAAATATTATGTTTTAGTATGTTTTCCTAAAGGTGTCAGCTACTTTTTAATCAGAATTATACTTAATCTGTATAAAAGCATACTTACATCTTTAAGGAGGAATGTAATATTCAAAGGTATACATTTGTATAATTAATTATCCAGTACTCGTTTAACTCCTGGACCCACTAAGGGTCTGAATACATACTAATCATGTTGCTGAAGGGACTTTAGTGGATACAACAATAAAAATACTGTCTATGCTCCAGGCACTGGTCTATATCCTTTCCACTAGCTGCCCATTTGGCTATGTTTTTATGTGCTGAAGAAGGCACCCTTATGAAATGAATAACTAATTAATCACTGGCAAACCACTTGAAACTCATCTTATCTTAAAGTGTATTTCTTTACATAGCTTCAGAACTCTACAGTTTGATATTTTGAAGTAGACAAATGGTTGAACTAATATTCTACAATTACAATAACCACAACGTTTATGCACAAAACTAATACGTGATTGAATTAAGACAGTATAGGGGGACAGTAAAGCCTAGAGGGTTAGAGCACCAAGCTGTGAAACTGTAGATCCAGAAAACTGGGGACTAAAACCATAACCACCATTCACATATGGTGTAACCCTGAAGAAGTCCCTTAACCTTCCTGTGCTCACAGGAGGCATCTGGAAATGAGCTGTAGCTCAGTGTGCCTTTTCCAGTCAAAATTTTTAACATGAAAAACAATTGTTAATCTGCTGGTAAAGAATTCAGTTTCTCTCATATACAATTAAAGGGAAGTCTACATAAAATACCCTTCTTAGGGAGGCAGTGTTGCCTAATGATTAGGATTAGTTAGGATACAGGACTGTAAATATGGATACCCAGGTTTAAGATTCACTAATGCCATGTTCTCACCATGTGACCTTTGAACAAGTCATGCACTATAACCAAACCTCTTTCCTTATTGCCTCTTTCTCTCTCTCTCTCTCTCTCTCTCTCTCTCTCTCTCTCTCTCTCTCTGTCACCCTTAACCTCTCTGAGCTTTCCATACCCTCTCTTAATTTCACAGACCCTCCTTGTGTGAGCCAATGCTTTGGAACAGAGTTTTATGAATTTAGCTATAAATACCACCCCCATGAAAATTGGCAAAATTTTGGAGGAAAAAGTCTGTAATTGTTTTCAAGAACAGCTGAATGATAGGACATTTGTAAGAATTTGGCAGAAGACTTGCTGACACATAAAGATGTTGTAATATATTTATTTTAAAACTATAATGGACTGATGTCAATAATTGCAGTGCTGATCCAAAATCTGACAAAGAAGCTGTTGTGTAATTTTCAATTCTGAGATATCAACAATGCTGAAGGAACCAGGAACATTATTTGATAATTCTGCAAAAAGTTACTAGTAGGCACGATTTCCATACAGATGAGTAAGTGTTGCTTCTACCCTACTTGATGTGATTTTTTTTCTTAAAGAACTACTGTCGCCTCAAAGAAGACTTTAAAAATACTTAATAAAGTACAATTCTGCTTGCATTCAATTTATATTTATATATTTCTCCTCCCATCATTTATTACTAAAGAAATGTGTATGAATATATGACTGTTGTCCTTTAGAGTTCATTTTGAGTTAGTCTACCTCTATAGTTTACTCCCTTCTTCAAGTCATAATCCTCTGTTACTACCTTACAATCTGTTGCCATGGGAGTAACTGTGAGGTCACACCCAGTGCTCTATGACTTCAGCAAGGGAGAATGCAGCAGGAATAGATGAACTCTTCAGGAGCAAAGATCCTGTTTTCATGCAAATGACTTCACTACTAAATAATAGGGAGGATAAATACATAATTAATGGGAAATACAAGCTGGACAGTTCCTAAATATTATGTTTTATCAAAGTTTTTCTGAATGTGTCACCAGCTCTTTGTTAATCCCTCTAAAATAGAACTCTATTGGGAGTGCATGCAAAACCCGTTACACATACCATTGCATACAAACTCATTTCCTTGCCTTTCTTATACCCTCATTGGTTTATTTACTTGTTTGTTTGAATATTTATGAGGTAAGCAGAAGAGTAACATTCTCATTTGCAGATACAGTCTAGAGGATGGAAAGGATAGAAGGGAGGGAGGACATCGGTTATAATATAAAATAAAATGACCACAGTAACAGCAAAGTCAGTCATCAGACAACATCAGAAAACTGAGCTCAAGAAGTGAATTAACAATAATGCCCAACAGGGTGTTGCATGCTGGGATAACGCCACGCCTCAGGTGGTTGGGCACGAGGGCGCAGGCCGAGTGCATCCAATAACTGAGGTGTGACGTTATCCCAAACGACACACACCCTGGAGGGCATTATTGCTATTATACAATGGCTCGTTGTTATACAGCATAAAAAATATTTTAAAGATGTTTTCTGTGGAAAATATTTTGTTTTTAAAAGCAGATGAAACAATCAAGCAATGATGAGCATGCTGATGCTCAGCAGCAGGTTCATATGAGGTTGAGACTAGACCCGTGATGTTGTACTGATTAACATCACGGGTCCAGCCCAAGAATGACCAGTCGGAGTCCAGGATTTTTTTTCGCCATTGTATAATACATTGCTTAGCTAATGTCCCCACCAGTTAAGTTAGGCAATCGCAAGAGGAAACACTGTAAAGTGTAAAGCTACGTTTCTGTTTGGAGATGCGGAGAGAGAGAACAAGTTAAGCTAGGAGCCGGATTATTCAATAATTTGGAAGCCATAAACCAATGCAGATTTATTTCTCCTGTGTGGATAAGCAGCATTTTTTCATTTTCTGAATGTAACAAGTAGACAGAGCTAGTGGGCAAGGTAAACACGCTTTTATTATCACTTGCTTTTTGTACTTTGCCATGCATTTATAACCACAATCCAACAGTACTATTCAGAACTTGTTTTTTCAATAAAAATATATTAACAACATTTGGTTTGACTATGGTGAAGTACTTAAAGGAGACAGAGCAATTTGCTGATTGCAGTTGTTTGTAATGATCTTGTTTTCATTATATTTTCTGCAATTTATTTACTCAGACTAGCTTGGTGTGATGCAACATCTTATGTCCAGTGGAGTCCTGTTTCTACCGATTTCTGCAGCTGAGTAGACTGGATCACCATTAGATTTAGTGACATGCCTGATGATATTACTGATATCCACATTTCAAAATGGTCCATATTTATCTGTAGCTGAATAAAAGTTCAAATGAGAAATTGAGTTTTATGTTGTACTATAATGCATGGCTAGCATGTTGTTTCAGTGGTTTCAAAGAGTTATTCTTAACAGAATGTTAAGAGCAACTTCAAATGTTCAGTATGAGCTCAGCTGCCAGCTCAGCTGTGTTCATTAGCAGTGTGTGATCATAAACTCCTTGATTCATGATATATCACTGACAATATCAGGCATCTATTAAATATTTTAGTAAAACAACAGTCAGAGAAAACGTTTTCTGTGGTCCTTTTATGGACTCAGGAAAGACCTTTGACAGGGTGGACTGAACCTTCTTGCAATTTGTGCTGGAGAGGCTAGTCTTTGGGGATCAATGTATGCAGTGTGAAAGGGTCCCATACTAGGCCACATAGGCAGTAGTATGAGTTAATAGGATAAAACTGGGAAGGTTCAATCTGTCTCGGGACACACCAGAGGAACCCCCTTCCCCTTGTTGTTTGCTGTCTGTACTGAGCAGCTAACCACCACAGTCTGACAGAATCCAGATATACATGGTATCTGGAGCCCAGACAGAAAGCATAAGCTCTCCATATACACTGACAATGCTGTCTTTTATATCAGTGATCCAGAACAATCCATCCATGTCCTCCATAGCTTATTAGAGAGCTATGGTGAGTTCTCAGGTTACAAGATAAATTATAAAAAATGAGAAGCTCTTAAGGACCCTTCAAGATAGCCTATTAGCTCCAAGTCTATGTGACTCTGTACCCTATCTGCACAAGTCGATCCTAGTTATTTAAATCCTAAACCCATTTTGTCCCCCATCTACTCTACTACTGCTCCATATTCTGCTATGTAAATGCTGTGTTTTTCCTTATTGTTCCATGCTTTGTTGATAAAACCTGGCTTTGTCCTTCCTCAATGCTATTTTTTGGAATGCAAATATCAGTTTTCCTAATGTACCATGCCTTGTTGTTGAACTAGTGACACCGCTGACTACTCCTTTAACAAATCATGGGAGGATAGGGTGGTACCCGAGAGTTGGAGGAGGGCTGATGTATTCCTCTTCACAAAAGTGGGAGCAGGACAGAGGCAGGAAACTCCAGACCAGTTAGTTTGACCTCAGTGGTAGGAAAATGATGGAATCACTTCTGAAGGAAAGAATTGTTGAGTATCTAGAGGCCAGTGGGACACAGGACCCAAGGCAGCATGGATTCACGATGGGAAGGTCGTGTCAGATGAATCTAATAGATTTCTTTGACTGGGTGACCAAAGTAGTAGACCAGGGAGGGGCTGTGGACATGGCCTACCTAGATTTTAGCAAGGCATTTGATACAGTCCCACACAAAGATTAATACACAAGATAGCCAGACTTGGAGTGGGTCCCAAGGTGGTAGCCTGGATAAAAACTGGCTAGACAACAGGATGCAAAGGGTAGTAGTAAATAGAGTACACAGTGAAGAAAGGAGGGTTACTAGCGGGTACCACAGGGTTCAGTACTGGGACTGGTCCTTTTAATGTCTTTATAAGTGACATTGCAGAGGAACTGGAAGGAAAAGTATGTCTCTTTGCAGATGACACAAAGATCTGCAACAGGGTTGATACACAAGATGGAGTGGAAAGGATAAGAAGGGACTTGGCAAGGTTGGAGGAATAGTCAAATGTATGGCAGCTCAGATTCAATGCAAAGAAGTGTAAGGTAATGCACCTGGGAAACAAAAACCCAGGGGAAGCGTACACAATGGGGGGTGAGATACTGACAACAGTAAAAATAGAAAGGACCTGGGGGTAATTATATCAGATGACCTAAAGGTGGGCAAGCAATGTGAGAAGGCAGTAAGGAAGGCTGGGGGATACTGGGATGCATAGGAAGAGGCATCAATAGTAGAAAACAGGAAGTTGTTATCCCTCTGTACAGACAGTTGGTGAGAACCCATCTGGAGTACTGTGTGCAGTTCTGGAGACCCCACCTCCACAAAGACATAGACAGAGTGGAGGCTGTCCAGAGGAGGCAACCAAATGGTGCAGGGTCTGCACCAGAAGACTACTGAAGAAAGACTAAAGGAGCTCAATATGTATACCCTTGAGGAAAGAAGGAGAGAGGGACATGATAGAAACTTTCAAGTATCTCAAGGGAATCAACAAAGTCAAGAAGGTAGCATCTTCCAGAAAAGAGATGTGGAAGAACAAGAGGCACAATTTGAAGATAGAGGGGGACGCTCAGAGGTAATGTGAGGAAGTATTTTTTCAATGAGAGGGTTGTGGATGCTTGGAACAGCCTCCCTGAGGAGGTCGTGAGTCAAGAACAGTGGAGGAATTCAAGAATGCATGGGACAGGCATAAAGCAGTTCTAGTGGGGGGAGGAAGTAAGCTGTTGGTTAACTAGGATCTGCAGCTTATCTGTTGTAGGAAAATGGGCAGACTAGGTGGGCCAAGCGGTCCTTATCTGCCATCAAATTCTATGTTTCTATGTTTGTCTTGTTTCTGTTCAATATAACCATTTTGGAATGTAAAAACTGTATATAATCCCTCATCCCTTCCTCTGGATCGCACCTGGAAATAAGCCTCAGCTCAGTGTGCCTTTCCCAGTTACCAACTTTTAACCAAATAAATAAATCAATAAATTAGTGGGACTTTCCCACCACAGTTTGAAGTAGTTTACCATTTGCATGGGCTAAAGATAACATTTTCAGATAACTAGGAGTTAAAGTGACAACAACACTGCATAAACTTTTTCAAATTAACTATGGTATGGTTCTGCATGATATCACGTTAGACAACCACAGGTGGTTGGTCCTGCCGCTTAACCTGCCTAGAAGGAAAATGTGCTGAAATGAACAGCATGACCACATTTCTGTTCCTTTATCAGATGCTTCCTGCCAGAATACCTGTGCAGTATTGGAAAGCTTTAAACGAGGTACCGTTAAAAATTTATATGGAATGCAGGAAGACACAGAATTAACCAGACGTGATTGGAGATGCCCTGGAGTAATGGGGGGTTGGCAAGCCTGACTCACGTTTGATATTATTACATCTCAGCTCAACTCACCCCAATTGTCACTTGGTTTAGGCAGAAAGTCAGTTCTGGGTGATATGAGTTAGAAAATTACGCATTTTGCCAGCACCACTGTATGCTATCCCATTTGCAGAACTGATTCGAAGGTCTGGAAAAATATTCAAAACCCTGGACCAGGCATACTCTGAAAATGCTCCCAAAGCAAGGCTACTCACTGGTAGCCCAAATGCACATAGCCCACTTTCTGTTATCATAAGGGATCCAGGTTCCCGCCACTGAGACTTGACTGCGGTTTCAGATGATGTAATTATCAGGCCCTTAACCACTCTAGGCAGTTGGTGCAGGAAGGCCATGTGTTATCTTTTGATATGCTGAAACAATCCTTTGGCCTGGGCTGCATAGTCTTGCTTAGATAATTGCAGTTGTACCACTACCTGATGTCCAGCCTGGACCTGCCTAATATCATTAGGGACCTTACACAGATGGAAAGCTTCTTTTACTGGGCAGAACATTGAAGGAAGAGGTCAAGTTCATCTCCCAGTTGTACCAAACTCTGCTAATGGTCAGAGAGGAATTCGACAGAAAGGTGTGTGAATCATGGGAGGAGGAATTGGGTCTCCTATTTTCCTGAAAGCATGGGAAAAAATATGGTCCATCAGCTGAAAACTCTCTGCATTATTAACCTGGACAGAATTCCTGTGGATAGCAGGAAACTGTTTCTTTCACATGTCCACAGTCACCCGACATTTTAGGGGTGACACCACCCCAAACTGCTGGAAGAACTGTGGGCACATTGGTCCTCACATCAAGGCATGGGATACCAGACTGGTAGCTGGGTTGGGTAGTGAGGGTATCACCTATTTTTGGCTGGGTAGGGTAGTTCAGGTAATGTACTACCATACCCAATGTAACAGTAGTATTTCTGGTTAGGGTAGTTTCAGATGGGTAACAGGTAATTACTAGTGTTTCATCTTTCCCTCAGCTGGTAAAGAGTTAACAGTTTTAGTTAGAAAGAGATACAAACCTAAATACTTCAATGCGTGGTGTTTACTGGGAGCTCACTGTAAGTTGCAAGGAACAAGGTGTTCTGAAACTTACCAGTGTTGGAACATTGAGCTCCCTGCAAGCAATAAACACCAACCATTGCAACATTTATTTAGTCTGTTTTTCTGATTGAAAACTGTTAACATGTTACCAACTGGAACAGATGAGGAACTCTTTTAATCCTAATTTTAAACCTAGATTTCATTACGTTTTCACCATATAACAATACAACAACAAACATATACAGCAAGGACAAGATATTCAAAGGGGTTGTCCTAGTGCAACTTGAGATGCACTAGCACAACCCGGTAATGAGCCCAGGGTGATATGCAAAGGGGACTTATGCAGCACAAGTCCCGATGCAGCCGGTGCAATGGTAATGTATGCAGTGCAGCTGAAGGCGGCATGCCCATGCATAAGTGGCACATCTTGATATTCAGCCCAGGATGTGTGGAGCATCTGTTGGATGACCCCTAAATGCACGCATACTGGGGCACAAAGTTGAGCCTGAAAAAACAGCTCACATGCTGGCCACCCACAGGAGGGCTGCTGTATTGCAGGGCACAACACAGCAACTGCCAGATGTGGATAGCCACCCTCCTACCCAGAACACTGTCCACAAGTACCCATATGTTCCCTGATGGTCTAGTGGTACCCCCTTCCTCCCATGAGCTGTGATCATGCATTATAATAAATAAACATAATCCCTGGTGGTTTAGGTGGCACCCCTCCACATAGGATCCCCTGCCCCCAGCTCCCCCAATCATTGGCAGGCAACTGCAACCCCACCTGCATACTGCCTGGCTGCCACATGAATGACAGCTTACAACATGGGCTGTGGCGGGCTTGTAGGGGCATAATGTACTAGACAGTCACAAATATGTGAATGTGACTCATTCACATATTTGTGCCTGTCTAGTACAGTATGCCCTGCACAGTGTGGACCAATGGGCTTACAGCTCAAACTGTAAGCTGTCATTCAGTGGGCAGCTGGACAGTATGCGGGTGGAATGCAGCTGCCCACGATGATGGAGGCTGGGTGGGCAGGGGGTCCTGTGTGAGGAGTGGGGTGCTGGGGATGCACTGGACCACCAGGGATTACTTTCTGTAGGGCTTACCTGTGATCAGGGTTATGGGCAAGGTGGTGGTGCCACTAGACCACCAGAGATTATGTTATTTATTATAACCCATGATCGTGGCTACTGGGAAGGAAGGGGTGCCAATAGACTACGAGAGATAAGTTTCCATTTTAAAACAGGCGATCACAGCTACAGGCAGTGGGACTGCCCGGGACCCCTCTGTTCACACTACAGGCTGTGCAGGGCACCAGGTGCATGTCGCCAGCCTGCCCTGCTCAATGCATGCAAGGGACATAATGAGATACAAATGGCCCCTTTTGCACCTTACTATATTATGGCCCCATTGCATATCAGGTCTGAATATCTGGGACTTGCATCGATGCAACTTCAGTTGTGCTTGAGCATTCCCAGTCCTGTCTAGTCTCAAGGATGCACGGTGCATTGTATATGCACCATGCACATTCTGTGCTATATTCAGAGTAATGCGCCAATGGCGCACCTCCTTGAATATCTCTTTACTTGCTATTGTGTACCTCAGTTGTGTGCACCTTCACTTGCACCAGTGCCAGGTGCAGTCTGACTATTAGGGCCCATGTGTATTTAGAGTGTCTTTGCATTCAGTCTGGAAGGATATTAGTAGTGCTGTAAATAGTACTATAAGCCTGCAGCAACATAGCCAGTGGTCAGCTGTGATTCATTAATAGAATCACACTGAGCCCTATATTATTCATGTCTCTGTATGTTCAGACACCCATGGTGAAGTCAGAAGAAGTCCACTGTGCAACCCTGTCCCTAGACAGCCTTTTATGGTTATATACGGCATTTGTCTTAAGGACACTGTTTGTGCAGACATTAAAAATTTGGAGGCTGGCTTTGTGGCACCAAGTGATGAGGATTGCTTGGCATGCTGGTGACCTGGGTTCGCTTCCAAGCCCATACATCAGGAGTGGAGACTGGTAGGGAAGGGGACAGAGCATCTTGTAGACACATCCCTCCTGGGGGCAGTTTTGGTCAACTTTAGTAGTTGCTTCTGGAGGTTGCTAATGGTGGCATTCTAGGTGATGTGGACCACTACATGTTGCCAAACCTCCCTGCCCCAAGGACACTACTATGGCAACATGAATGTGGGAGGTGGTGGGACTCGAGGAGCAAAAATCGCCCACCTGGCTACTTGTTGGACAGGACATTACAACACCAACCTATCAAAATTTATGTAAAGTGCTTAAAATAAGCTATCTAGTATATTATAACAATTAAAATATACTATAAAAATAAAAGACAAACAAAAAGAAATGGCAAACTATGAAAAACATGCTGGTTCACATATCCACTTTTTGGGTGCTTGACTCTGTCATTTTTGAAGATATAAGTATCATTTTTAGAGAAAAGCAACATTACATCCAGCTTCAAATTAGCACAAATTTCCTATGTACTTTAATTAGTTGTAAATACAAATACAGTACTAGTGCTGAGATGGACAAAACTTTACACCATGCTCAGCTCATAGTTTGTATCATACTTGAGGAACAAAGCAACTGATCAGTTGAAAAATGTTTCTGGTAAAAAATAAGGTTGTCACCACTCAGAAGTCAAATAGCATATTGACTTGTCTCAGCTGCTGCATACAAGCTATAAGTCCAGCTAGCAGCAGTGATTAAAACTTTTAGCAAAATGTGACAGTCATTCACAAACATTGTAGACTCAGGAACAGTGGGAGAATTCAAGAATGTGGGACTGGCATAAGGTTATTCTAATGGGGGTAGGAGGAAGTAAGCTGTTGATTAACTAGAATATGCAGCTTATCCATCAGGTAGGAAATGGGCAGACTAGGTAGGCAAGCGGTCCTTATCTGCTGACAAATTCTATGTTTCTATATCCCAGCAGAATCAGAACCACTTACTCAGTTTAACCTTGAGTACCCAGGTGAATTGATAAATCATCAGTCATGGTTTTGAAGGTCAGTCATGACTGATTATTGTTATTAATCAAATGTTACCATAAGATCAGCAAAGGAGATCATGATCTAAGATAATCATCTTCATCTTGATTTAATTATCAAACATGAACTTTCAAATCACCATCTGAAGATTATTGATTAATTTTGTAAGCTTAAATCAGCATGATGGTCATTGATGATCTGTGGATGATCAAGTGATGATCATTGACAATTATATTAGTTTAGTATTATAAGATTGCAAGTCACAGAAGTAATGCTTAGTTTTATTTGTTAATTTTGAAAATATGAATGTCACATATCAGCAAAGACAAATTAATTATGAATTGTAATGTAAATCATGTGAAGTCTAATTTTAATCCCATTAGAAATGTATGGCATAGGATACCTATTTGCATACCTAATTTGCATATTTCAGCAGCACAGTTCATGGAACAAAACACTGGTAATTTCTATTTTAAAATTAATGTTGCATTGACAGTATTAGTTTGCAGACTATTAGGAAAGCTTTTGAGCACAAACCAAGTACTTTCATGAACTCACCACAACTGTAACAGTAACCACTTAATGGGGATATATAAACCAGTGTAAGCCTTTCTAACTCCAACAAGATGTGAGGTATTATTATAGTAAGCATAACTAAAATCAGTGGGTTTCAGAGATAAAATATCATAACTAATTATTCCAGTAAGCATGTCTAAATAAAAGATAAATTTCAAAAGTATAGAGAAAAGATAAATTTGACTTTCAAATTTATTTTGTAATCTTGACATGGGCTGTCATAAAAAATCTGGATGATATGAGATCATCATTAATGATAATCAGCATCTCCATAACTTCATGGTTCTTGATTGGCTGCCATTTAATGCTGATGGTTAATTATTGTTAATGATGATCAGAATGATGGTTTTGAAGCTTAAACATGATCTCTGAACATAACTGGATAAGGATCATTCATGATACAACATTAAAAATCATCGTCTTTTTGGCTGAGTAAGGCAATGAGCCTGTCTATACTTTATTCTTCCTCTGTGTTTGGGCATCGTTAGGATTGAAGCATAAAATCTCAAAAGTAATGAAATCAATGTTAGGGTAAAAAGTACCCTGAACAAAGATGAATGTGCTGAATAGTGTTCCTTGGTGTTTGAATGATTACTTGATGAATCATTAGTGTTACCCTGCCTTTGCCTAGGGTTGCCATCTTGGGAATGCAGAAGAAACTGTCATCTGCTCCCCTAGCTACCACCACCACTACCACCCCACTACACTACCACCACCACCACCACCTTAAAATAAGATAATTAAAGCCTCAAAGCCAGAGCTACTCCTATCCATTATAATGATGGTCACAGGGACTGCGTCATATTAAAACTATTGACAACTTTAGAATACTTTTTAGTATTATTTTGCATTATGGCTGTTAGGTAGTTTTAATATCTTTTATATATTCTTCATCTTTTTATATATTGATTGCACACCACACTTTGTGGTGATGTCATCATGGTAACAGGATTTAAAATGGGCACAGTGCACCCCAAAGTCACACCCCTTGATGAAGGCTTAGTGCCAAGTGCTGGTGCTTGTCAGTATGACTCAGCTGGCCTAATAAATCTTCAAGCATTTGCATTTTTTTTTTCAGACTTGGCATTATTTCTGTGAGAGTGCAGATACCGAGATATTTCTAGTTAGCTTCCTACTTGTGTTCAATTGCAATAGAAATACAGGAACACAAATGTTACAGCAGATAAGGGCCTCTGGGCCCACCAGTCTGCCCATTTTTCAGATTTTTTAATACCTTTGATTTTTGTTGCAGACTCAACTTAATGTACAGTGCATTCCTCCCTTTCCTTCCTTACCCCTATAATTCCCTTGGTTTATCAAAGGTATTTTTCAACCCACCCATGTCTTTACCTCCATTACCTCTGCTAGGAGGCTGTTTCAGGCATCCACCACCCCTTCTGTGAAGCAGTACTTCCACACATCCCTCCTGAAATTACCCTCATATTGTTTCATAGCATGCCCCTTGCTCTAGAGCTCCTTTCTTTGACAAATACCTCCTGTACCTTATTTTACCCCATGAGGTGTTATTAATGGTGTCTCATATCCCCACTTCCTCTTCTCCTCCAGGCTGTACATATTTAGTGCCTTCCCTCTTCTTGTAGGGCTTTTGATGTAGACCCTGCACCATATTAGTAGCCCTCCTCTGACTGTCTCCACTCTGCCTGCATCCTTCTAAAGATGTGGTCTCCAGAACTGCACACAGTACTCAAGATGAGGTCTTACCAGTGATTTATATAGAGATAGCACCACCTCCCCTTTTCCTGCTGGTGATACCTCTTTCTGTGCACCCTGCATCCCACTAGCTCTTCTGACTGCCTTGTCACACTGCCTGGCAACTTCTTGGTCATCAATATGATTATACCAGATCTCTTTCCTGCTTGGTGTTTCAGTGTCACTGCACACATTTCATACTCTGTTCCTGGGTTTCTATGGTCCAAGTGCATTATTTTGCACTTTTTTTCCATTAAAACCAGCTGCCATGCCCTTGATCACACCTTCAGCCTTTTCAGATCCCTACCTCCTTTACACACACACACACAAACACACACACACACACACACGTGGAGTGTCCACTCTGTTGCAGATCTTGATATCAACCACAAAGAGGAAGACCTTTCCTTCCAGTTTCCTGCTATGTCACTTATAAAGAAATTGAAAAAGACTGGTCCCAACATTGATCCCTAAGGTACACCGCTGGTTACCTTTCCTTCCTCAGAGTGAACTCCTTTACCACTGCCTTCTGTGTCCTATCCACTAACCTGTTTCTTACCCAGATTAACACATAATTACCCTCCCCCAAGTACCCAAGCTTGTTTATCAGTCTCCTATGTGGAACAGTGTTAAATGCCTTGCTGAATTCCAGGTAGGCCATGTCCACCACTCCTCTTTGGGAGGATAGGTTAAGCCTAGCCATGAATTTCAAGATTGTGAATGTTAACTAGATGTTTCATGTTTATTTTGACATTTTCTACTTAGTGACAAAATGTCTTTATGCCATCTTGCACAATGATTGCCCACTAGTTTTGATGGTTCCCGGGTAATGTTTCCCAACTATTAAGGGCAAAATAGTAACTCCAGCTCACGAAAAACAGAGTTCAAATTTGGTGATCTAGTCCAGAGCAACGTTGTATGCATAGTCTCAGTGTTAGCCCCACCTGGTTCACTTCTCCAGCTGCAACCAGCCAGAGGGAGGTCGGCAGGTCCAGGAATGGTGACAGAGTTCCATGGCTCAGATGGCTCTGGTTCCCTTTACTGCAGATGTCAGGAGGATGCTTGACTGGGGTCAAAGGTTGGGTACAGTGGGGCATGTTGGAGGTCAACCATCAAGGAGTGTCTTTTGATGGCTTTCACACTAACTGTCCCAAATATCCATAAAACAGTGGAAGGGTTGCAGATGTAGTCCTGAACTGTTAAAGGCCTGTAGAGCCTGAGATCTGCAGAAGATCAGCACAATGGCACTGAGGATCAGAACTCAAGGGACAGGTGATGGACCCTGTATGTGGTAGAGTGTAAGTCCACTGTCGTCTGTGACTAATAGGCATGGACTCTGATTTCCATGGAGGTATGGGGCTCAGGGCAGGCTGACCAAGTTAGGAATATACATGCTTCATCTCTGTTAATGTATGTGTGTATGTTTGGAAGGTACACCCTTTCACTTAACTTCTGCCACAGGTACCATGTCCCTCTTTTCTGTGTTAGTCAGGGCCAGGTATACTCTCATGTCCTCATCCCACTCACAGCCATGACAGGACAACAACTGTAAAGTGTAATCCCTGAATAATGTCTTCTAGAAAACAGCAGATATGTAACCAAAATAAACCGTAAAGTAAGCAGCAGTAAAACAGTGATTATGCTGTAAATATGATGAAAGTAACTCTGCTCCAAGAAAAAATCAAGACTTGCTGGCTAGGAACATGCACAGAATGTGATTATTGTGAAGTATGATCTTTGCCAAATTATGATTTATCTGATTTGTGCTGAATGATTACTGTGCCCAAATGGGATCTCTAGCTGCAGACTCATCACTTCCTCAAGCAAGTGTACTACTTTTGTAAATAAATGTCTGGCATCTTTTACATCAAAGTTAAGTCTAAGTGTTGTGTCTGTGACCTGGATTATTTCTGCAGCGGTACAGTGTTTAGGAACTGAAATTGTGACCGATAAATTAAATCAAACATTAGTTATGGATTGCAGTTTAATAAAGATAAGACCTACCCAAAGTTGCCTTGTAGTGATCAAAACTGTGTATACCAAGCAAGCAATGGCTGATAAGTGACATGTACATTTTAAACAATGCAAGTGGATCAGATGAGAATGAAGTAGAGTCCTTTAAGTGCAGAACAGAGAAGAAGAAGGTGAATGGTCTCCCTGAAGGGACACAGGTAACATGCCTGAGGCAGTTTCCATATGGCGCCAGAGTTTTTTTCATAAGAGCACCTCAATGGCCCATGCCCCAAGGGGTGTAAAAAATACAGATCTGAGAAAAGTCTAGTACACAGGGAGTAGCTAGTGGTGAGAACTTTCCATCCTAAATACCTCTAGAGAGTGCCTGCATTGTATTTTGTCATTTACTTATGAGATGGATTCCTTTAATGCATAATAAGTAATTAATTCCAGGTCACTCCTAAAAGGGACAGTTTGTCTCATTGAGCCTACCAGTTAACAAAATCCAATAAATAAATAAATGCATAAATTTGCAATGCTCTTTGACTTTGCACTGACTTGATTGCTCTAGAGTATTACTGATGATAACTCAAGGTATTATTCCTTAGCCATAGAAGTAAGTCTCACCACCTCCTTCTAGCACTCTGTCTTGGGGTTCTTGTTTCTGAGTTACATTACCCTACACTTTTTGGCATTACATTTAACTGCCAAACCTAGATCACCCATCTAGATTTCATAAGTCATTCTGGCCAAAGGTGTCAGTGTGGCTTAGTTTGTAGCACATTGCTATCTGGGCCAGAAGGTTGTGGGTTCTAGTCCCAATCTGTGATTGGGCTGATACCTAAAATCACTTCACTACCAGTCTAGTATTGCTTTAAAGCACTTTGGAATACAGTGTGAATGAAAAGTGCTATTTAATGCTGATTCTTCTTCGCAGCATTTCCTCTAGATCCTCATCACTATCCACAGTCCACAGAGCTTAGTGTCATCTTGAAGAGACCCCTCCCCGTGGATTCCCTTTTAATGTCATTGATGAACATGTTGAAAAGGACCAAACTCAGGGCAAATCCATGTGGTACCCTGGTTTTTACCTCTGTCTCTTCTAATTTAACTAAATTGACCACTACCGTCTGATACCTCTCCCTTTAGTCAGTTACCCATCCAGTTTACTATGGCCTTAGCTGCTCTCAGATCCTCCATCTGTTTCAGCAAGCATTTCTGAGGCACCGAGTCAAAAGCCTTGCTGAAGTCAAAGTAGATCAAATCCATAACATGGCCCCTAACTAATTCTTCTTACCAAGCAGGCAAAGAAAACTATCAGATTAGTCTGACATGATGTCCCTGCCATGAATCTGTGCTGTTTGCTATGTTGAAGACCATTGCTGGCCAACTAATTCATAAGATCATCTTTTGGCCAGTGACTCCATCAGCTTCCTACAACAGAGGTAAGGCTGATAGATCTGTAGTTCCTGCTTATTCCCCATCCCTCCTTATGGAGTGGAACACATCTGCCACCCACCAATCCTTTGAACTACCTCACCCTTAGTGAGTTGTTGAATAGATCTACCAGGGTTCAACCACTTCTGCTGCCAATTCCTTGAGTATCCTCAGATGCAACCCATCTGGTCCTGGGGCCTTATCTATATTTAGGGCTACCAATCATTTCAGGACCCTTTAGCTAGTATAAATTGGTTGCCTTATCTCTGGAACCTCCTTAGTGGCCACTTTGTTGCCACTCTCTGCAAAAGCCCATTGTCCTCCTAGTAAAAACTGAGCAAAAGGCCCTTTGAGGATGGTGGCTTTTTGCCCGTACTCTTCTATCATTCACCCACCCCCGCTAGTCTTATGACTTCTCCTCCTTTTTCCTTTCCCCAGCATATCAGAAGAACTAGTATTTACCACTCCTGATCCTCACCTGCAAATGCAGCTCTGTGTCTGCATTTGCCTCACTAACCACCCTCTTTGCCTCCCTATTTTTCTGCATATATTATTTCTCATTCTTCCTCCCTCTGCTTTTCTTTATACTGTATTTGTAGGAGGCTTTTTGTCATTTCTATTTCCTATCTGACCCTTGCCAAGAACCATAACTGTCTCTTGAACCTGTTTTTTTTATTTGTTACCATTTTCATACATACCTTAGATGCCTCAAGAATTCCTACTTGCTTGTCACAACTCTCTAATATTGCTTGACTAAAAGACATACAGCACTTTATAAGTGAGTGGAATTGTACTCTTCTAAATAGGGAGGGCCTCCCTGTGACAATCATTAAATTGCCATGTTTCTTGCAGTAACTCTATGGGCATTATAACACAGTTTTGCATTGCATCCTGGCCACTGTACTGTATATCTAATATTGACTGTTGTTTACATTATACCACAATTGTTCCATCAGTTAGTACACCCCAATTACACACACCAATATAAATCTATATATTTCCAATTACAGCTACACCACAACCACATAAAAATACACAATTTGTAGCATTACATAAACATTTTCTTCAGATGATATTTTGCTTTTCCTTGTTTTACTTTTCTTTCCAGGAAATAATTTCCAGGGTAAAGCTTTGCAAGTGAGCACTACACAATCTCCAAGCTTTCTGTTAGGCACATAGGAATAATGCACATGAGGTGAACAGGGTGGGGAGTGTAGTGAGGACTGACAAGGGCACAATGCCAAATTAGACATGTATGGGCTGGTCGGCTGGATGGGCCACTAGGCCTTTATCTGCTGTTATTTTTATGTTCCCATATTTCTATGCTTTAGACAGACATGGAAGTTTGCACAATAGCTGTTACTTCTACATACCCCCTGTTTTTCTTTCATCACCACATGCAAAAGAACCTCCCATCATTTATTTATTTATTTATTCAAGCATTTAACCAGGAAGGCATACTGAGCATGCTAACTGCTCGATTCCAGATGCATCCTGGGAGAGGGGAACATTGACAATACTTGCAAACAGCATATATACAGGTGAAAATACATAGTATGGATTCTCTAACAATTGGATTAAGTGGCTAGGCATAGAGGTCCGAAAACTGTAGAAAATACAATAGTTTGACAGCATGGAGCAGACAATGTGACAAATGAGAGAACAGTAATTACAGTCATAGTTTAGTTGCAGAACTACATGCAGACAAATACTGTCATTTCACATGGAAAGCTGAACTGCCTATGCACATGTGCAGGAAGGGATGAAGTGAGCATGGAGCAGGGAGTTTAGGTGCTGAGGAGAGGAGAAGTGATGAATGTTTGCTGGGAGGAAGTTCCACAATGTTGGTATGTGGAGAGGAATGCAGCCTGACTGGCAGTAGTGGACCCATGGGACAGCCAGGGAACGAGAGTCCAACTTTCAAAGAGAGTAAGATAAGGAGCAGGGGTTGGCCAAGGCAGCAATGAGGTAGGAGAGGAGCTGGGACCAAAACTTGACTGAGATTTTGAGCAGTGGGATTGTCTGCAATTATGTAGAGTGGGAGGTCCATAGCTTGGTAAAGGGAACAATGGTGTGTGGAGAAGGGACAGTTCAGTGCAAAGTGGCAGAAAGAATGGAAAAGAGGGTCCAGTCTGTCTAAGGTCAACTTAGAGCCGGCACTGTAGACTACATCCCATAGTCGAAGATGGGGAGGATCATTTTCTGCATAATGGCCTCCAAGCAGGTGCCGGGATGCAGTCACAATCCGTAAAGTACGCCAACCTGGGGTGTAGCTTCTGAGTAGGGAGTTGATGTGTGCAGAAAAGTTTAGGTGCTGGTCCAGCCATATTCCAAGGTATCTGATGGAGGAATAGGCTTCCAGTGGTGACCTCTAGGGTGTGGAATGTGATTGGAGAGGGGCCTAGAAAGTCTCTGCCTAGTGCCAAAGATTAGAGAGACCATTTTGGCATTGAGAAGGAGATGGTTTGAGTGACGTCAGTGCTGGACTGAGATAAAGTCCTGCTGCAGTCAAGTTGAGACCTCTCGGTCAAAGGGCCAGATGCATACAACACAGTGTCATCCATATACATATGGATTGAGGTGCATGGGCAAGCAGAGAGCAGGTCATTCAGGAAAATCAAGAACAGAGGGCCCAGAACCAAACCTTGGGGTACGCCTGAGGTGACCAGGAGAGTGCCGAGGTGGCGTGAACTAATACAGACTGATTGGGACCTGTCAGCAAGGTATGATTTGAATCAGGAAATGGCCCTACTGGATAGTCCAGGCGTTGTCAAGTTTGGCCAGGAGTAGGGAGTGGAGACTGTGTCGAATGCCTTGCCAGGTCGATGAAGATGGCCTCTGTGATGTGGCCAGCATCCATCCAAGTAAGGATGGAGTCAGTAAGCCTGAGGAGGGAGGGAGGGTGGAGTGTGATTTCCTAAAGCCAGACTGGAAGGGGAGAAAGAGGAGGAGTCCAGAAAGGAGATAGGCGAGAGAGTACCAGGCATTCTAGTACTTTATGCAGGATGGTAGGCGGATATGGGCTGGTAATTGTTTAAGTCTGAGGGATCCCCACCCTTAGGAAGAGGAATTGTGTTGGCATGTTTCCATTCAGAGAGGATTTCAGCACGGGAGAAGAAGAGGTTGAAAAGGGAGGCCAGGGGTTTGGCTATTGCAGGGGCTGAAAGGTGAAACATTTTGGAGTCCAGCCAGTGGGGCATTTACTCCTTACTTGGATTAAGGGCAACCAATACGCTATATACCTCTTCTGGGGTTACTCATGGAAAGAGAAAGACTGAGCTGTGGGGTGCCACTACTTGGGGAGGGGTTGATGATGAGTGTGTGGAGGTACTGGCAGGGGAGTAGAATGGCTGTTAGTGAAATGAGAGTTAAACAGAGTGGCCACTGCTGGGGATGGGAGATGGTGAGTCCGCCTACCTGCAGGGACTGGTCTTGGGGCTATGAATGGGGGCTGATGAGCGACTTGACCACATTCCAGAATTTGATGGGAGGTGGAGTTGAATGTGCTTTTGAAATAGTTAGCTTTTGCCTGGTGGATCTTCCTAGTACTTGCATTGTGAAACTCACAGTAATACTGGAGGTCAGTTGGACAGCTGAACATCTTGGAAGTTTTCAGACATTGTCTCTGGCTCTAAGAATGGCTAGGATTTTGGGTGTAATCCATGGAGGTGACCAACCTAACCCTGGTTCTTTGGAAGGGTGGCGAGCGGTCCCAGATGGCGTGTGAAATTGATTTAAAGGACAGCAGGGCCTCATCTATATTATTGGATTGACTAATGTGCACCAGTCAGATTTGTCTAAGTCATTTAGTAGTGAGTGAGGTCCAGGGATTTGAAGGATCTGGTCAGGATGATTCCGGAAGGGGAGCTTTGGTCTGAAGATTTTGCGTACTGAGTATAATCCATGGTGGTCACTAAGGCATCTGGCATGAGGCCAGAGGCTAGGATCCTGTGGAGTGAGGTGAGGGACCAGTCTAGGAGGGTGTGATTCTGTGTTTTGTGGTTTAATCACATGGGCTCAGAGAATAGTTGTTTTAGATTTAGAGCTGTTACCTTATCCCAAAGCTTGGAATGAACCCCAGCAAGCCAGTTCTGGTTGAAATCACCTAGTATGTGGAGCTCGCCTCCAGCTGCCAAGGAGTTTAGTGAGCTCTGGTGATCCAGTAGTGTAGGTGTGTTGCTGTCATCCCACAGACCATACCAGCAGCATCAGCAAAAGCACTCCTGGGACAACACATGCCTCATTTCCCATATTGGGATGTATATATTTTTGTAAAACTTACATGCAAAAGTATTGCTTAAAGATCAACATTATTGTAAACAAAACAATGCATTTTTGGATTTGAAAGGGATTTGTTACTTTTTCATTCTGGCTCTAGCCAGCCATGTTTTGCAGTCAGGACTTCAAGGTTTTAAGCTGTGTTTCTTCTAAATATTTTTAATTATGACTATTTCTATAGCAGTTCATCCTAATAATTGTCCTATAAATTAGTACACATAAGCACTGCATACTATTAATTAATTTCTGCTTGTGAAGTGTGCGTGAAATTGAAAAAGGAGATCAGATGAACCTAGGAAAGTCAATTCCAGCCTTAAATTACTGTTACTCAGATTCATTTCAACCTTAAATTGTTGTCCTTAGTTGACTTTCTATGCTTATGTTCATTTAGGAAAATATAGTTTATTGTTATGTTGGCAATGGAGACTGCATTGTTTGCAGTGTATGGAAGGAAATCATGTTTTCCTTTCATAATAGAGTTCCTTGTAGAGTAGTTTATGACACACTACAGACCAGCTTTAAGTAAATCAGATGAGAGTTGATAGCAGTTCACCCAAACCTACATGCCATATCAGAGGGTTTGGGGCAACAGGTTAGTGGAGTTATTAAGGGTTACACTTTCATTGCTTCAGCTACCTGCTAATTCCATGTATTGCTTTTTGCCTGTTTAACAGTTTGGGGATTTTGTATGCTGAGTGCTACGATAGTACTTGGCAAAACTGTATCCCTGTTGACTCATTGAACAATTTTGTTGATTTAATTTCAAAACCTCTAGTGTACCTTCATAAAGCACTGACAGAGAAAGATTGAATTATTAAGTTTGTTATTATTTAAAAATGTTATCCAGCAAAGACCTACTCAGAAGAAATATCTCATTCCCAAATGCCCCAGATGACGGAAGCAGAATAATGCTAGAGTGATGTGCATTTGCACACAGAGTGGTACAGTATAGCGAAATGGATTGTAGATGTCTACCATGCCTCTGGTTGCACCGAGTTGTTTCTTCAAGTCTGAGTTCAGCATTGGTACTTTGAAAAGGCTAAATTTATGTGAACTTCCTACAAACATCTTGCTTGTAGTGTACAGACTGTATGAACTTGACAGTAACAAAAGTGCATTCTCACCTACAGTACTGTACCAATCTGCCTCTCTCTTCCAGCAGCAGTTGATTTAATGTAGAACCCAATGGTTGAAGCATATTCTCCAAATGGGTGATTGGTAAAGCAAGCAAAATGATCCTTGAGGTCTATATAGAAGTGAGCTGCCACTGTGAAAGTGAAACATTAAAAATGATCGTAACTGTGATGAAAATCTATGTTAATACTCAAGCTATGTTGTATAAGCTGTATTTTCTACATGCTGTAGCTGGATCCTCTACAATTTGAAACCATTTGAAATCAGTCCCTGACTCAATGGTGTATCCATTTCTTATAAATAAATGTTTTATTAGCTGGCCCACACTGCAGTAAGCTGCACACAGTAGGAGATATTTCTAATCAAATGGAAGAAGAATCACTGAATAACCCCATCTTTATTTTATTTAAATTTGGTAGCTGGGAAAGGCATACTGAGCAGAGGTTCATTTCAGGTGCGACCTGGGGCATGGGTAACAATTACAAAGCAGGAAAAATATATACATTCATATACAAGAACCAACAGCTGTTTAGGCAGTACAGGGTACAAAGGAATTTCGACTGAATAGTTAGATTGCGAGTCTTATATATTATACTGAATACAATGCTTAGGATAAATAAAAACTTTTCAGAAGAAAGTGGTATAAACAGTTAGTAAAAACAAAGAGAGTAGACTTATAAGGTGGATATTTTGGGGGAGTAGGAAGGTGGGGAAACATAGAAACATAGAAACATAGAAGTTGATGGCAGATAAGGACAAGGAAGGCCCATCCAGTCTGCCCATTTCTTTTCTACCTTATAAATGTGCCATCGACCTTTGCTCTGTCAGTGGCCTATCTATTCATAGTCATTTGTATTGCTCCCTTATGCCTATCCATGCCTGTTTGAAGCCCTGCACTGTATTCATAGCCACCACTTCTTGTGGTAAGCCATTCCATGCATCCACCACCCTTTCTGTGAAAAAGAATTTCCTCACATTCCCCTTAATCGGCCTCCCTCTAATCTCATGCTGCATCCTCTTGTTCTGCTATTTTCTTATATTTAAACATGTTAGACTCTTTCACCTTGTTTATGCCCTTAAGGTGTTTGAATGCCTCGATCATATCACCTCTCTCCCTCCTTTGCTCAAGGGTATACATATTGAGCTCCGTTAATCTGTCCTCATATGTCTTCTGATGCAGTCCCTGCACCATTTTGGTTGCCCTTCTCTGGACTGCCTCAATTTGAGTTAATGTCCTTGTGAAGGTGTGGCCTCCAATACTCCACGCAGTACTCCAGATGGGGCCTAACCAGTGTCTTGTACAGAGGGATTATTACCTCCCTCTACGACTTGTGATACCCTACTAATACACCTAACACCCCCTAGCCTTACCTACTGCTTTAGAGGTCTGCTTGGATGATTTCAGGTCATCAGTGATGATGATGCCCAAGTCTCTTTCTTCCTTTGTGACTGCTAGCAACTCCTCCCAGCCTATAGGTGGCTGGGGTTTCTCTTCCCTATGTGCATGATTTTGCACTTCTTTGCATTAAATCCAGTTGCCACTCTTCTGACCATTCTGCTAGTTTATCCAGATCTCTTCTCATTCTGCCCACCCCATCTGGATCATCTACTCTGTTGCAGATCTTGGTGTCATCTGAAAACAGACAAGCCTTACCCTCTAGTCCATCTGCAAGCTCACTAATGAAGATGTTGAAGAGGACTGCCCCAGGACTGATCCGAGGTACCCCACTTGTGACTTGCATCTCTTCTGACTGTATACCATTTACCACCACTCTCTGTTTTCTGCCCATCAACCAGTTTGCCACCCAGTTGACCAACTTCTGACCCACCCTGAGCCTACCCAGCTTATTTATCAATCTTCTATGTGGAACAGTGTCAAAAGCTTTGCTGAAGTCAAGGTAGGTGACATCAACTGCTCCCCTTGGTCCACCACTCTGGTTACCCAGTCAAAGAAATCTATGAGATTAGTTTGACAGGACCTTCCTTTTGTAAACCCATGCTGTCTTGGATCCTGTGCCCTATGGATTCCAGGTGTTGCACTATCCTTTCCTTAAGGAGTGCCTCCATAATCTTGCCCACTACTGAGGTAAGACTGACCGTCTGTAGTTCCCCGCCTCCTCTCTGCTACCACTCTTGTAAGCGGATCACATGAGCCCTTCTCCAGTCTTGGGACCTCTCCTGTGCTCAGAGACTCACTAAACAATTCTGCTAATGGCTCTGCTAGTTCCTCCTTTAGCTCCTTAAGTACCCTGGGATGTATGCCATCAGGTCCCATTGCCTTATCCACCCTGAGCTTAGCAAGCTCTTGTAAGACCCTTTCTTTTGTGAAGGGAGTAGTGCTCACCCCTCCCTCCCCTGTGTCCATGATGCTGAGCTGTGGGCCCTGCCTACCTTCTCTTCAGTAAATACTGAGCAAAGTATCTATTTAGGATAGATGCCTTTACAGGGTCCTCTCCCTTGCTCCTTTTTCTCCATTAAGCTTAGCAATACCTAAGGGAGGGGTTAGGAAAGGAGTGGCAGGGTAGGTGGGAGAGGCAGAGATGGGACAGGTGCAAGGGATGGGGAGATAAGTTTAAACTGGCATTTAAAAGCTGGGATGGATGGGAGCCATGGAGGGATGAGGGTGTTAATTCCAAAGGTGTTGTTAAAATAATTAACTCTTTGTAGCTATTGGGGACTGATGCAGAAATTACATGCTGTATCAGTTGCATTTAGAGTATCTAGGACATTATAAATCATGAATTGCTTTGTTAACATGACATATCAGGACAACCATGCAATTTAATTATATCAACTTATTTTAATATGTAACATTAATCTTTATTTACAGGATGTATGCATGAGTTTCAATTGCAGTTAAAATCAGTATTCTTACTGATGTTCATCTGCATATTTACAAAATTGTATATGCACTATATTACAGTATAATTCACGTTAAACTGTTCCTCCAATGAGTTGCTTTAGCATTTCTGACTGAGTTGCATTAGTATTGCTGGATCCAGTACAATGCTGCACACAAAACAGTTTCTGAAGAGTTACAAATTAGTTTTGCATTGCATTGAGACTGGACTGCAGATGCATTGCAACTCAGTTGCAAAAAGATTTTACAAACATTGATTTTGAGCAGGTTAAGCAATGCAATATAAGTTGCCAATGCATTCTAACTGCAAAAAAAAAATGCTAAACCAACTCATTGACTGGACGTGTAATGCAACTTGTACTTTATATATACATACAGTATACCACATTTCACCAAACTGAAGCAGTAGCATCTATTAGAATGACTTTTATTTTGCAACAGCTTCAATTTTGGGGCAGCTTCTATTAGTAAGACTACAGTCACCGACTCTTACAGAATGTAATTTGTTGTTATTTTATCTGCTGATTCAGCTGGATCGTGATCGGTGCTGTAATTGATTTGCCCATTCAAGATGTCTTTTCTAGTTGTCATTCCCTCCAGCAAACACCACTACACTACTGCATAGCTACTCTGCAAAATGACACGCTGCCAAAATGGCAAAATGTAAATACTGCCATGTTGATTTTAAACTGTCCATGGTCAAATGAGCTGAAGTTGAAGGTGATCGCTCTGTTGCCCTTGCACTCCTTATTGATGAAAAACAAGTGGCAGTGGAGAAAAAATAAATTGTAAGCTCTGATCTTGGAAACTGGTACATTGCAGCAAAAAAAAAGACACCAACTCACTGGGGCTGGCATGAAGAGTTGACGTAAATGTGAGTCAACACGGGGTGGCCTCTCATTCACAGCATGTATGCTAGTATGGGATATGTTCAGATGCCATATTTCCCCTCTATTAAATTGCTGCTAAAAAACAAAAATATGGTTATGGCTGCCATTTCTGGAGGATGTATCAAACTTCTGCAGTCTGCTGACATGAGCTGGATTGCCCTGTTCAAGGCACATTGCTGAGAATGGTACAATTGGTGGCTCAACACAGAGGAACAAGAATGAAAGGCTACTGGAAAACCATGAGACCCCTCAAGGCTGAAGGTGGTAGAACTGGTGCATGAAGCTTGCACAGCAGTAACCAGGAGGATAGCATACACTCCTTTCAAGTCTGTGGAATCAAGAACACTGACCTGGATACAATACACTACACCAGACCTGACAGTGTATCTTTTGAGGCAAGGATCAGATAACATCACAGCTGGAGACACTAAAAGATAGTAATGATTTCACTTCATCTATACACAACTGAAAACAAAAGTTCAGTTTAGTAATGTACCTTTCCTTTTCAAGTGCTGCTCCAGATGCTCCTTATGTACCAGAAAAAGTAGTTATACCCAGTTTATTCCTAACCATTGACAGCGCATTGGATTGGGACATTGACCCAACAGCAAGGATGAGCTTGATTAAAAAAAATTAACATTTTTTAAACTTTACTTTCCTCAATGTACTGACTATGTTCTAGTAAAGATTTACACAGAAACAAAATGTTTTTGCTCTCATTGCTATTACTGACTAAATAATGGGTAATACAATATCAAAACTATATGCATATGTAGTGTATTTATCTGAATTGAAGCCACAGCTACAAAACAAGGGCAGCTTCTATTCTTTTTTTCAATTTCAACTTTATTAAATTTTCAACAATACATCTAACAACAATACAAGGATCAGAAGTGGATACAAAATACAGACAACATCAAACTAATAAACACCCCACCCCAAGAAATGAACCTTCCTTGCTTCCTCATCTTATACATCCTTCACAAGTCGGTTTTGTTCCGGTTCAGCTCAGCAGAGATCATATACGTTCCCTTATAAATATTATATATCAGGCCAGTAACTTCCCAGCACCAGCTGCTGCAGTAGCAATAGATTTTGAGAAGGCATTTGATTCTCTCGAATGGCAGTACCTTCAACAGGTGCTAGAAGCCATAGGCTTAGGTCACAATTTTAGAAGCTGGTGACAGCTCTGTATCACAACCCATTGGCTCGGTCCTCACCAACTCTCTCTGTCCACACCCTTCCCTCTGGGCGGGGCACGAGGCAGGACTGCCCCCTTTCTCCTTACTTTTCATAATAGTAGTGGAGCCACTTATGCATTACCACGCCACCTTCAGCCATAACAGGTTTTTCCTTTGGCAAAATCACTTTCCCCACATTTATGTATGCAGATGATTTCTTAGTCCCATCGGAGGATGTCACTACTGCCCTCCCTGTCTGCTTTTCCTCCATGCAGATTGTATGAGCTACTCTGGCCTAAAATCAACAGGTCTAAAACAGAAATACTCCCCTCAATAGCTTGTGCACTTTAGATCAGGTAGCCCATCTCGGCCTTCATTGGGCCCCACATTCCTTGTGTATCTAGGATATGGCTCATAGTAGATCTTACTAAAATATGGCATCTGAACCTTAAACCCTTCCTGAAGATATCAAGACTGAATTTGTGCGCTGGTGTGGTCTTCAACTTACACTAGCAGGTAAAATATCCACGATCAAAATGGTGGTAGCCCCTAAACTTTTATATGTCATCTCACATATACCATTTACACTACCAGCCTAATGGGTTAAAGCCATAGACCAGGCCTTCTCCAATTTTATCTGGGAAGGCACCAAACCCTGTAGTAGAAATAAACTTAGATCTCATTTGTCACAAGGAGGCTGGGGCCTTCCTTGGCTGGAAGGATATAAATGGGCCTTCACAGCAGCTCAGACCCTAAACTGGTTCCTCCCACAGACATCTGGTGACCACAATGGATACAGATGGAGGTATATGGTCCAGACCCAATCCTAGCAGTTTTACTTTACAATCCCTTGAAACATTTTTCTTCCTGCCAAACAATAGCAGGCTCAGTACTGACATGATATTTAGTGAAAAAGAAATTGGAGGCAGATTTATGCCCCTTCTGGCCTCCCTATATGGGGAACACGCTCATAAAAGTGGATGGCAAACCTTTGCACTGGCCCTTATGGCAGAGTAAAGGAATTTTACACTAAAGGACTTGATGACAGATGACAGTCTCACTATCAAAACATTTCAAACATTGGAACATTGGAACAGGAGTTCCACTTAGGTAAGCAGGCCTTTTGGCAGTACTTACAGCTCAGAAGCTCAGTTTTAGCTTATATTAAACAACACCACACGACAGATATAGCAAGGTCCCATTTGTTAATGAAATGGCTGATGTATAAAGGGGTAATGCCAGTCTTATATATGCTGATCTTAGGAATCATCTCCTGCACAATCAGCTCAGCTAAAGGTAAATGGAACAAACTCTTCAACAATCCATTTCGGATGCCCAATGGAAGTTATGCTGGAAATATGCTCATTCTATGTATCCAGATATGAGAAGTAAACTTATGCAAACAAGATACTGTTGCACTGGTATCACACTCCTGTTGTCTTGTACAGAATGCATCTCATGGACAACAGTCATTGCTGGCGATGTCTTTCAGGAGAGGAGACCTTTTGCACATTCTTTGGCTTTGCCACTTCTCATTCCATTCTGGAAGGCTGTCTTGGGTCTGACTCAACAGGCCTCAGGCTCTGCTCTGACTCTAGATCCCTAGTTTGGATTTTGAGCCTTTCTCCTGTTCTGAAAGTGTTCACTCTTCAACAACACAGATGGCTGACACTTCTTAGCCTCCAAGCTAAGAGGCTTATCTTCTGTAGGTGGAGAACCACAGAGGTACCCACCATCTCTGAATTATATAATGCCCTCTCTAATGTAGGAGTACTGGATCATCAGTCCCTTAGTTACCAACACTTTCTCACAATATTATCTTACCTGGCCCCTTACTTAGCTTATCTCTCTCCCCATGTGCAGGGATTGGCTGACTTCCCTGTGGAATGATCTGGACCAACATAGTAGATACACCAGTAGGAAATGGTTTGGAACCCCAAACCCACCCCTCCCTGCAAGGACTGTTATCTTTTCTCCTTATAGGATAAGAATTCAGATCTGGACCTTAACATTACTAGTATTTTGTTATTATGTCTGTGCTCTTCAGGCTTTTTCAGGTATCAGGAGACACTTATGTATTATGCCCATATTAGACACCTTAACTAATCTAGATGCGGTGGTAATCATGCAATTTCTCATACTTTTCTTTTTTTAGGGGCACAATACCACAATACAACTCTTGTAATTAATAAATAATTTCTTACTGTATCATTACTTAGCAATGACCTTTTCTATGGGCTATACTTTGTCAATTATATAACGACACTGCATTCAATGTGTATGCATATGTGTCATGCTGTATCTTCTCTATGTACCTGGCTATGTCTGATATTATCTTTCAAACTTAATAACATTTTTTAACTATTAAGAAGCAAATCTTCCCACCCCAACTCCCCCACTACCCAAAGCACACTGGAATGTTCCTTTCTGCCCAATAACTTGACAAGATAATTGGACAATTATTCAACTACTGGGTGTTCAGGCAGGGGGCAGGAATCTGGGAAGAAACATGTTGGGGTTCTTGTAGATTAACTGAAATGGACAGTAGGGCATAAAGCGAGTCCCACTGGTATTTGAAACACTAAGACTTGCCCTGCTGGTGTGCAATCTATTTTTCCATCTCAAGCACCATCAATATTACCTGGTGCCACTTCTTGTATGATGGGATGGAATCATCTAGCCAATGCCAGCAGATGATTAATTTCATCATTATGGCAATCAGGGACATACTGTATAGGCTCATCGAGATCTAAAAGCTCCTCAAGGAAAAAAAAATGATAGTGAGACTTCAGGGGTAAAAAAGAATCCAACCTCAGAGGTGGGTCCAGGAGAGCTGCATGGCATTCCAAAGAGGTGACTTTTCGACAATCCCAGAATATACTTTAAATGCCTCCTATGCTGCAGCAGGGGACACCTAGGGATGCACATTTACCCATCCTATCAAGCTAATGGGGTGTAATAAAGATTGTGTAGGATGCAAAATTGTAGGCGGCTTTCTATTCACATCACTAAAATCTAGTGCAGCTTTAATCAAGGGATGGCTACTAAGTAAAAATGGCTTCAAGCTTGGTGAAATGTGTGTGTGTATTACATATTAGTAACATAGCTGAAAGCTTAGATTGTATTATGTTGGGATGCACACTGTTTTCTCTCCTGTTATGTGCAAGAAAAATCCTGTGCAGTGATTGGCTGAACACTAGTATAGCTGTGTAATTATGTGCCCATAGTGTGCCCATAATTACACAACTGCATTTCTTAAGGCATCAGCCACTTTACAGCACAAATCCTCATGCTTACACTGTTCGAGTCACATAGAGAGCCACTCAAGTACATTGCACTCACTGTTGAAAAGTCACAGTCACACCAGTTGACTCATAAGCCACTGGGTGTTGCGGACATCAAGGGGCGCTAATGCATATTCTAAATAAATAAACGAAAAGTCACAGTCATACCTATTGTCTCATAAGCCACCGGAAATCACTGCTTGAGCATGCCGTTGTCTTTCATTGTGGTGAGGGAAAAATTAAGGGAACTGTGTGGTTTGTGACAGGAACTTCTTTTTATTCTTTTACACCAGTTTCCATATAAATTTAAAATTATTATAACTTTATAACATGTAAGAAAATTCAGTTACTGTGATTTTTCTTACACACATTATACTGTAAATGCAATAAAACTCTTTAGGGATGTGTCATTATGATCAATACTCACACTTCTCTCTTGGAGGTTTGAAGGCATCCAGTGCTAGTGCCTGATGTCTAGCAACACCCTGAGAGGCATGTGATAACTGTAATAACACTCTATTGTGCTTTACTGCATACCTAATCTTTTAATTTCAATTGAAGTGGGAGGATCAGCTATCAGGAGTATGAGAATAAAAGTGGCAGTTATGTATGTTTTATCTCACAAGCTTCTGCTTGTTTTATTTATTTGAATATTGTACAATTAAAGAGATCAACCACTAGAGATGCAGCAAATTTAAATTTGCGCCGCACAGTACCACAACGGTAGGCACTTTGCGTATCCTCGCTTACGCCAGAGTGGACAGCATGAAATGCCCACTTTGCTGTGTTATTATTACCACGCTATCATTCCACCTTAAGGTGAAGTAAGGCAGAGTGACAACAATATTGGCAGCCCCACACACACAGTCACTAGAATTAATGTGCATCCCCAAAATGCTACTGTTGTCTTGTCTTGTCTCCAGAAAATTCCCCAGTGCTGATGAAGAGAAATGAGAGAGTAGCAAGAAATACAAAGTCTTCCAGAATTAATGGCACACTCAGTCATCAGGGCAGATGTCAGACAAAGTCACCAGAATTAATGTTCATCCCAAAATGCTACTATCTTGTGTCCAGAATATTCCCACTGCTGATGAAGTGAAATGAGAGTGTAACGAGACATGCAAAGTCTCCCATCTTAGAAATGCATCAAATTAAAATTACACCAGTGAAGTGCCCATGAAGTGGGCACTTTGTGTCGCCACTCCGCCACGCAGAGTGGCTAGCATGAAATGCCCACTTTGCCTTGTTATAGTGATTGTGACTTCCCATTGTCATTCTGCCTTAACCTGAAGTAAGGAGGAGTGATAACAATACTGGCAGCCCCCACGCATCACATGGCTTACAGTACTGTAACTCACATGTTGTAAAGGAAGCGAATGCCTATGGCTGTAGTTCCCCAATGACAATGACCTGTATCACAAAACTCCCTCAATTTGAAACTCATACCAATGAGTACAGTGGTGAAGTCTGGAAAGATACTACAAAACAGGCTTACATGATGCAAGTAACTAGTAAAAATTAATTTTGTGATTTGTGATGTGATTGGGAATCATGACAGCATTTGTGACCGTGAAATATGAATTTATTTTTCTCGGACTTGGAGCTGAAGAGAGTATTGGGAATGCAATTCCTATGGCTGTAGTTCTCTGATGAGCTGGCTGTTCACAGAACTCACCAGCTTGAAAACTCATATCAATGGGTACAGTGGTGAAGCCTGGAGATACTACAAACATTAATTTTGTGGTTTGTGATGTGATCGTGAATTGTGTGCACCACACCAGTATTCTGAAGGAAGCCAAAGAAACAGCTGTGACTTAAGTAACAGATGGAGATTGGGCCCTAAAGAGAATAAAATGCACAGACAGATTAAGATTGCACTGGGCACTAAAGAGATGCAGACACAAAGGCACAACAACAACACCCAACCAGTGCTCACCATCAGAAATCCAAATTTGGAAAAGAATACATTTTGTCATGGGGAGGGAGTAATGCACGCAGTAACAGTCCACTACTACCAGTAAAGATACCACAAGCAGCACAAAAATTCATGCAGGTGCAGTGGATAGCAGGTTCACATTGCTGCAATTACTCTGTGGCACAATAAATGGTATCTGATTTAACTGCATGCATGCATCACACACAGACTCACACACACACACACACACTACAAGTAATGCATAGCAAATTGAAAACATTTAGTAATAAATACAAACACATGTTTTAGACAAACTGAAATTATACACTGCTGCACCACAACAATCAGCAAAATGCCAAAATTACTGAAAATATCACTGTGTGTACATTAACAGTCATACAAGAAAAATATATAACCAAAACAGAAAGACTGCTTTTTTCTCCCACTTAATCTACCTACCCACAGATATCCCCTCCCCAAATCACACTTCACAGTACACAGACTGACTGTTCTAAATAAAAATTAAAAATCCACACAAAACAATAAACACTCAATGATATGAGCACAAGATGGTTTCCTACAGTTGATGTACTAAATTTTGAGCAAAAAAAAAGACTCAAAAGACTTTTTAACAGCTTTTAGAGGATTTGAATGGCAGAGGTCTGAGAGAAACTTTCTCCATCTTCCACTACACAGAACTGAGGCTGTGCAGAACAATCTAGAGCCCATGTGACCTGCAATCCCACAAAGCACTGCAAATTCACTTTGGAACTCAATAACAAGCGAAGTGATGTGAAGTACAGTACATTGATATAGGTGTTACTTTGCCTTAAAATTGGTGGAGAAGTGGTTTGGAGAAAGCGGAGTAATGCAAAGTCATTGTTTTCAATGGACTTTGTGTTCCCATTATAACTAAAGTACTCCACTTCGTTGCAGAGCATTGCAGATCCTGGTTACTTTATGATCACTTCTCAGAGCTTAATTTAGCCCACTTCACCCACCACTATCAACCACTAACGGCTCAACTAGTTTGGGCAGATTTCAGTGTCAGTGGTACTTTGATATAAAGTATCATACTGTGTATATAGCCTTAAATCATAGTAATGAATAAATGATACATAATAATACATAATGCAGTCAAATAATTGAAGTGGAATGATTATGTGTTTTCACTGCATAATAAGAAATAACTTGGCAATATCATAGATTGCCAATAATAAATATGTGTCTTTAAGTCAAATACAGGTTAGCACATACACTTATGAATTATGTGTACAGATGTTACATCTCCAAAGAACACTACAGCAGACATTCACTTATAAGATTGTGTCAACTGTGACCAAATATATTTATTTAGAATGAGCCATACTAACAGCCAAGAACATCTAATGTATGTAGCAAAACAACTGTAGAGACAGAAATATAGCAATACATGAAGTACCAGCTTCTTATCATATAACATTTTCATCATTATTGTAATCTCTCTCTTTGAACAGTACAAAAACCTGTTGACAGTTTTCAGTAAAATGAGGACACAGTGCTTTAGACATGGAGACACAATTAAACATACAAGGAATGTTAAAATGCAGGATAGTGGCTTATATAAACAGCAAAGTATTATAAATGTTTATGATTCCATGGGGCATAAGGTAATCTTCAATTGACATGGTGATCAAGAAGACATATTTTTTAAATGAAATTCAGCTGCTCAAAAGGTGTAAGAAACACATAGTTTACCATCTTAAACACATTCTAATTTAGTGTACACTTTGATGTGCTCATCAACAGATTTTCTTCAGGCATGGAATGGATTGTTAATCAAGAAGGATTATATGGTTTAGACAGAACTCTTGAGGTAATTCTGTAAAGCAAGGCTTTCATTCTAACTTAGCCAAATATTACTGTTGTTTTGAATGCAAGTGTCTTTGTTGTATTTTCTTTTAAAAGACCATTCCTTTTAGTTTCCATTCCCAAAAATACATTAGTAAATAATTTAAAAAGAGTAGATGGATTAAATACAAATGCTGGATGTGGCTCTCCTTTAATAGAAAATCACATGTTCTCCTGAAGCCATAGTCTTCCGTAATATATGAAATGCACCCCAGCTCCCTATTATCTCTCACCCTCCAACAACCCCCTCCTCCTAATATTTTCCTATGGTTATTCTGTAAAAACTGAAAACAAAATGCCTGTTTCTGGCATGGTGCTAGGAGCCAACACTATCCTTTCATTGAACCTCACACCATTGGTATTTTCCTTTAAACTCCAAAATTATGTTTACCATGGTGGGCCACCCTCTTGACTTCAGTCCACAATTTGAGAATAGGGGCATAGTCTGCAACCGGAAAGAGTACAGATCTATCCCTGATACACAAATATTCTATTTTATGTTTGTACAGTAACTTGCCACCTTGCAACCAAAAACTGATAGTTTGTGGACTTACTGAGCAGTGTTTTATCACAAAGGAGCATGTAACATAATGCACTTTAGGAATTTTTATATATTTAATTAATGGGACTGTCTATAATTGTATATGAAGTTATTGTATTGCATGTACTTGTATTTTATGCATCTGGTTGTAATTTTGTTTTGTTCAGTGTCAGGCATGGCTGAAAAGAAGGCTGTGCCCATTCCACTTTATGATTAAAATAAAAAATGAAAATGAAAACGATGCAACAGTGCTCATCCTTAATTAGAAAACATAATCACAACACATTTATATATATACATATTAGGCTGTATTGTGGCCTGACTGCCATTTCATTTTCGTTTCAGGACAATTAAAGTACTATGAAATAAAACAAAAAATATTGTTTTTACTAAGTTGGACTCCAGTATAATATGATATATGCTTACCAACCAAACCATTAATTTAAAGGTTGTGGTAACAACCTAGCTATTGATGCTGTACATATATTTCTTATGTTGTAATGGGGTTTAGCTTACAATGTCATATGTGTCTTCATTCAATGAGGTACATATTTGTTTTGTAAGAAATTGTATTCTTTAAATATCAACACACAGCAAAATATGCATGGCTACCTCTTCCAAAAATCGAATATGTACTGTATATGTCTCACAAATACTATGTCCTGAAAGATTATTGGTCTATATTTCATCTTAGTAGCAAAGAAGAGTTGGGTAGGAGGTAAAGAGTGAGTACAGCTAGAAAGAAAACTAGATGGTAATTCAGAGTTACAGAGTCACTTCTTTTAAACTCTTCATTTTCTCTGCATCAGTGCCTGTTGACCTGTTGCTTCAGTACTGTGTGTGCATAGTTTGTGAATATGCAAATTAATTCACTCAGGTACAATATGTAAAAATGTCACTTTTAGAACTATGACTTACCTTTCCATATTTCTAGACTGTAAGTGTTTTTATTGTGTACATGTGCTTATAGTTTAAGTACATAGACTACAATGGCAAAGAAATTCTGTGATTATGTTCAGTGCAGTTTTCCTATACAATTATAGTCAACATTGCTGTATATCTGTATTCTTACATTTTACATTTTTCTTAAAAGAATAAGCAATCTTCTTTGAAACATGTCATAGTGTCAGATTTGTCATCCAAAAGGATTATATTTGATATCCATTGTGGAAATCTGCAATCATTTAAATATATTTTCTACTGCCTATAGCACTATGGGAAGATGGCGGTCATGCTGGGCTAGCCATCGGAGCAGCAGTAACAGAACAGCATTTTATTCTATTTCAGCATTTTATTTTATTCACTTTAAGTTGAATTTGTTTTGTTTAGTCACTCATTTCATATATGTTCTCTTACCATTGTTCTGTTGAGGTGCTTGGTGGCCCAGGATAGGAGATGAGAGGAGATTTAGATCATGTGGTGGAGTCAGAGGAAGAATCTAGGAGTCTGGAGGATCACTCTGCATGGGAACTTTTGTTTCAGGGATCCTGCGCTCCAGGAGTTGTGGAAGGAGTTGGACTAGGACTGAATTGTTTACGGTCCTTTTGTTCTGAGGGACTAAGGAGTTTGAGGGTCCCAGGAATTAAATGTTCATCAAATTTTCTCCTGTGGCTGACTGGAGTGAGACTGGTGGGGGGCTGCTGTTTGCCTGAGTGGTGGCTGCGGAGGTTGTGGCCTTGTGGGAGCCCAGAAGAGTGCGTGGTATTGTGTTGGTTGCTCCTAATGCCTCTTGGTGAAGTGGGTTGGTGGGCTGACTATAGCCAGGGGCCAAAGTTAGAGTCACGAGATTTTGTGGTGGCATCCTCCAGGTGGATATAGTTTGGGCTCCCTCATATCACCCGGCCCAGTGTTCCTGCTAAATTCTGACTCAGCTGGGATAGCAGCCGCCTAAGGGGAAGATCACACAGAGGAAATTTTTTTACCTAGTCCTACTATTTTTACCACTGCAGTGAAGACAAACAGTAGGAATGGACTTCTTGTGAATGTTGCAAAAGGTCTGATCTCCTTTACTTTTAATTTGTTGTGTCCACAATGAATGGTGTGAGCAGTGAGATGCCCTTTAAAATCATGACTACTTTTCTATTATCTGTTTGTTTTCCCTTGGTGTGGTCTGGATCACTGAACTAAGCGAGGGTTTTGTGGTGACTATTCTTCCATAAAAGTAAACTGCATGACCACAAAGTTTTGGGGCAGTGAGAGTGTCTGGGTTTGGTGGAATTTTGGGACATAGACTGGGAAGTGAGAGTTCCTAGAGTTGATATTTCTTATTTGGAGTGTGGCAATATATATTTTAAAGTAGTTATACTTTTGGTTGTGTTGTTATTTAATTTGAAATATGGTTAATAATTGTGTGTTTAAGGGTTTGTATTGCTGTAAGTGCGGGCAAATTGTTTATATTCAATTAAAGGGATTGTTTTAATTATTTGTATAACATGTGTCTGGGACAGGGACTTGAAAGGTGCAGCAACTCGGGGACTACCTCCATGACCTACATCTCTTGAGCTTCCTGGACTTCCAGCTATGGCCTACAGGAGGTGTAGAGCCTTTGGAATAGCTCAGAGGAAGGGGTGGGGTGGTGGTGGTGGTGGTACACGAGTGGCTGCTGGGGTGTCTGAGATTCTGGTGGTAAGGCCAAGAAGATGCCCTGGGGTGAAATGGGAGCTGGAGAGGGGTTGCCATGTTGAGTTCCCATACCCAAGGGTTCCATGGTGGATGGTGGGCAGTTAGTGGGTTTGGCTGCCTCTCCTTATCCTACTCAGGTTGTGTTATGCAATGCCAGGTTGATATGAATAAGACTGCCATAATGGCGGACTTGATATCCTTGGTTGACCTGGCTTGCATCATGGAGACCTGGTTGGATGAAAATGCAGCCCCATTTTGAGGCGGCAATTCTGGCTGGGTATTCCATGATACACAACCGAGAGAAGAGATCACTGAGGGTGGGGGGCCATATGTTTTAAAACCAACCTGAACTTCATGGTGCTACCTGTAGGTCATACGCGATCATTTGAGGTGTGTGGCCACCAGAGGTGGCATAGGGGCAGGTCTCAGGGTCCTTGTGCTTATTTTCCCCGAGAGTTTGGGGATTTTGTTGCTGAGGTTGAGGAGCTTGTTGCCAGTCTGGTGCTGGAGTCTCAAGGTGTTTAATTCTTGAGAACTTCAATACCTGGTCAACGGCGGCTTTTGGGTGTTGGGAATGATCTTTTAGAAAGCATGGGGTCCCTGGGCCTGTCACAAAAAGTAACAGCTCCTTTTCGATGTGGCCACATTGGATTTGTTTTTTCATTGGGTTTAGATGTTAATGTTCTCAGCATTGATCCTGCATTTTAGTCAGATCATAGCACTGTGAAGTTCACACGTGGTTGCACCCCTAGATGGTCCTGCCCTTCCAGATTTTCTGGTAACACCCATTAAGAGAGTTTCCTCGAATGGAATATCAGCAGGGCTGGACCTATCAAGTGTTGTGGCAGCTTGTGTGATTGGAGTGGAGGAAGCTGTGGTAGCCTATAATGGGGTGACTGCAGCGGCCTTTGATTCCATCGCAGACCATTTATGTCCATCCCTTGTCCACTCCCGGAGATCTTCCTGGTTTGATGGGGATCTCCAGAGTTTAAAGACTAAGCGCGGAAGTTAGAGAGATGCTGGAGTAGATCTGCCCTGCTTGAGGACAGGTTGGCCCTGAGGTTGCATTATACCAACTATCAGTGGGCAATCTCTTGTAAGAAGGTGGAATTTCTTTTAGAGAGTTGCTGTGGAGGAACAGACCAGCTCATATTTTCTGCACAGTGGATAGGCTATTACATCCTGCCTGTCGCTGTTTGGGGAGCAAGTTCAAGCACTAGGTGCAAGGAGCTGTCTGTTCTCTTTGCCGACAAAGTGCCCTCTATCAGGATGAGGTCTCCTCGAGTATCTCTCAAAGGGGATGCATGGACCAGCCTAAAGAGTGTCAAAACACTCCTCCTACCTGCAATGAGTTTGAGCTGGTTGGGGTGGAGGAGGTGGTAAAATAATCCTGAAGTTAAGGCCAAACCAGTGTGAACTGGACCCAGGTCCGACCTGACTGTTGGTTGGTTGTTTGGACCCAGTTGAGCCTGTGATTGCTGGGGTTGTCTGGAGTTTCTTGAGGAGTGGGGTCTTCCTGGTGGCCTTGAAATAGGCCTTGCAAGATCCCTTTGAAAAACCTCACTGGAAGCTGACTGCCCTCAGCAATTACAGACCAGTCTCAAGCCTCCCATTTTTAGGGAAGGTTATTGAAAAAGTGGTGGCTATGCAACTTGAGAGACATCTTGCCTCTTCCTCCACCTATGAGCCTTACCAGTCTGGGTTCGGATGTGACACAGTACAGAGACTGCCTGGTGAGGGTGCTTAATGATCTCCTGGTAGCGAGGACAGGAGAGACGGACCATCTTGGTTCTTCTGGACCTCTCTGCAGCGTTTGACACTGTGGACCATAAGGTGTTGCTTGACTGTTCACGGTATTGGTGTGGTCTGTCTGGTATTATCATCAACTGGTTCAGGTCATACCTGACAGGCAGAGTGCAGAGGGTGATTATGGGGTTAGCCTCATCCAACCCAAAACCTCTGTGCTGTGGGGTACCGCAAGATACAATCTTGTCGCCTTGTTGTTCACGGTGTACATGCTGCCACTGGGGACATTATCAGGTGGTACAGGCTGGGTTTTCACTGCTATGCAGATGACACCCAGTTGTACCTGTCCTGTGCACCCAATACCCGGTGTGCAGACTCTGTATTTAACAACTGTCTCGATGAGATCCAGGCTTGATGACTCAAAACTGGCTTATGCTCAACCAAGACAAGACAGAGGTACTTGTTGGGGATCCAGTTCACTGGGGTGGAGGGCGCCAGAGAGGTTACCCCAACCTTGTGTTGGGGATGTCTCTCACTCTGTCTAGTCGGGTGAAGGAGTTGGATGTGATACCTGATGACGATTTAACGCTTGATGCTCAGGTGTCGGCCGTAATCAAGAGTGGATTTTATCATGTAAGGAACATTGCCCGAATCTGAGCCCTGATTTCACAGAGGATCTGACCACAGTTGTGCATGCTTTTGGCACTTCCAGACTGGACTATTGTAATGCCCTGTACCTAGAATTATCTGGCGGGCAACCTCCAGGAGCTGCAGCTGGTGCAGAATGTGGTGGAAAGATTACTGACTGGGGTGGGGCAGAGTGATCATATCACCCCAGTCTTCCGCAGTCTGCACTGTCTGCCAGTCTGCTGGAGGATTGTCTTCAAGGTAGGGCTACTGACATAAATCCCTACATGAAAGGGGACCTGTCTATCTGCAAGATCTTCTTGTCCCCTACCATCCACCTCGGGCACTCTGTTTTGCCAGGGGCCTCCTTGGAGTTCCCAGAGTGAGGCTGCGGCATTGTGGAGATAGGGCTTTTCAGTGGTCGCTACCACTCTGTGGAACTCCTGCCTGATTATTTAAGGAGATCCCTCGCAGAAGCTTTAAGAAAGCATTAAAAACGTATCTGTTTCAGCAGGCTTTAATGACTGATTGGTTTTAAAGGGATGGATAGAATTTTAGTTTGTGTTTAAGCTGCTGCCTGTATAAATTGTGTTATTGAACTGTTTGTGCAGTGCCCAGAGTCTATGGAAATGGGTACTTTATAAATAAAATATCTATCTATCTATCTATCTGTCTATCTATCTATCTATCTATCTATCTATCTATCTATCTATCACTTTAAATAATATTTTATTATATGTCAGAGGTATGTTAAGTAACTAAAAACATTACAAACCAAAAGTAGGGTGTAAAAAGAGAAACAGGAGTGATTTCTAGGAGGGTGAATTCAATTCTGAATTAGTAGCTACTGTGGGAGCTAAAACACTAAGGGCCAGATATTCAAAAGTTTGCTCCAGGGCTAAATTATCAGTGTCCAGCGTATAAATTAGCCCAGATCCAATAGCCCCTATATTCAAAAGGGATAGCCCCAGTGCCAAACCTGCTGAATATAGTGTGCTAAGGAAAGTGGGCAACTGGGCTGGAGTGCAGTGTTAAAATAGACCTGAAATAAGAGAGCTATGAATGTAGCAACCGAAGTGAAAAATGCAACAGGATTCCAACAGACACAGAGGTGGAGAAAGTAAGAGCTGCAGGTGGAGGACAATGTGCAATTGCAAGAGATGTTCCACAACAACTGCAGAACAAAAAGCAGGCCACACACTACAGAACTGTGCTATGTGAATGAGAGTTCTCGAAGCACCCGATTGCACAGTGCTAACACATTAGTCTGGTGCAAGCAGGTTAGCCTGGGCAAAGTTTGCTATGTTCAGTGCTCATATGCAAATGAGCCTAGCTAAGTAATCTCTGGGCAAACAGACCATTTGCATCTTATTATGTGTTTCTAGCATACATTTCCATGTGGTTTGCCCAGTGCTACTGCAAGGCACATAGTTCCCTGCTTCGGTCAGAATGGAAGTACAGGCTGGATGCTGCAGGCCAAGGCATGCTCATAGCATACCCTTGTTGGTGGGAATGGAATACAGGCTGGATGATGCAGGAATGTGTTAGCAGGCATATATATATATATATATATATATATATGTATGTGTGTGTATATATATATATATATATATATATATATATATATATATATATATATATGTGTGTGTGTGTGTATTTATATATATATATATATATATATATATATATGTATATATATATACCTATACACAGACAATAATGCATGTGGTCATATGTGATGCATTATGTAGCTATGAATAGAAATGTCCCACCATGAAAGTACACTGTACAACATGTTGCCCATCCCATAGAACATCCAGGGGGGCACAGGTGCCTTGTTAGACACCCCCAACACCAACAGAAGCACCAGACACTGTGTGGCAAGACTGCTTGGGACAGGCAGAAGGCAAGGCTGGTGTTGGGGGGAGTAGGCTGTTGGTAACTAGGCTCTGAAACAGAACCAGAAGGTAGGAGAATGAGCAGACTGGTGGGGCCAAGTTGTCCTTACTGCCAGCAAGGTCTATGCCTCTGTAAGGTACAGTCCCTGGTGGTACTGGGACCCTCCCCCAGCTTGATTCCTGACCCCTTTGTCCCTGTAATGCAATGAAATTCCAGGTGGTCAAGGGCTCCCCACCACCATACCTCTCGACCTCTTCTTTCATAAATCAGGGACAAAGCTTACAAAATCTCAAGGACAAAGACCCAATATCAGGGACACATTGTACAAATTGATAATATACATTCAGAAAACTGTTAGAATAAGAGGGAGTATTGCAAGATGCATTTGCTCAACAAGAAAACATCCATAAATATAAATATAATGTGACACTATTTTGAGGTTACAATCCTCACTGTTCGGTCATAAAACACAGTTTTGATGAGAGATAGAGGATATTTATGAGGCACAATCAGGGACATCCCTGTAAATCAGGGACAGATGAGAGGTATGCCTCTAACCACCCCCAGCATGATCCCTGACTCCCATTGTCCCCATAATGTATTTTTAGTCCCTGGCAGTCTAGCAGCCCCCTACCCACCAGCACAACCTCTGACCCCAAATCAATCACTTCCTCAGGTCCAGTGGCTCCCCACCCAACAGTGAAGACCACTCTGCTAGCCCCTCAACCACCCCGGACTGGAGCTGGTGACCAGCTCAACCTTCCTCTCACATCCACGGCTGGCCACTGACTGAGTTATGACTGAGTACTAATGCAATGAATGGGCTGCCCCTGCACAAATTCATTACACTATCACTCATTTATATGCAGTTGGTGGCTGGCCGTGGAGGTGAGAGAGGGTTGAGCCAGTCGAGGCTCCATTCAGGGTGGGTGGGAGGAAGCAGGTGGATCATCGCTGTTGGGTGGGGAGTGGGGGCCACTGACTACCAGGTAAGTGATTGTTTTGGGGTTGGGATTGTGCTGAGGGGAAATGAGGAGGCCGCTTTGACTACACAGGGATTTACAAATATACAGGGACAAAGGGGCTGGGGATCATGCTGGGGTGGGGGAGCTGCTAGACTACTAGGGATTTGAATACATTTTAGGGACAATGGGGTCGGGGATAATGCTGGGGTTGGGGGACCACTAGACCACAGGGAGTAATGTAGCAATAATTTGAAATGTAGCAAAGTTACACTTCAAAACTGGACCTCTGTCACCACCCCACTACCGCAAGCTATTTGCAGGCAGTGTTTAGTGCAGTGCTACAGGTGAAGCTAAACCCCATAGCGTGATGCTACACTTTGAATATGCTGCTGTGTTGGCATTCATGTCCCCTACCCATAGTCTATCCCTCCATACATTAACTTATAGAGTCGGCAGTATCGCCACTACCTGAGCTAACTGCCATTGAAACACAGAAACATAGAATTTGACGGCAGATAAAGACCGCTTGGCCCACCCAGTCTGCCCATTTCCCTACCTAATGGATAAGCTGCAGATCCTAGTTAACCAGCAGCCTACTTCTTTCTACCCCCACCCCTAGAATTGCCTTATGGCTGTCCCATGCATGCTTGAATTCAACCACTGTTTTTGACTCCACAACCTCCTCCTGAAGGCCGCTCCACGCATCCACAACCCTCTCTGTGAAAAATACTTCCTTACATTACCTTTGAGCTGCCCCTCTCTATCTTCAAATTGTGCCCCTTGTTCTTGCACACCTCTTTTTGAAAGATGCTACCCTCTTGGACTTTGTTGATTCCTTGAGATACTTGAAAGTTTCTATCATGTCCCCTCTCTCTCTCTCCTTTCCTCGAGGCTATACATATTAAGCTCCTTTAGTCTCTCTTCATATGTCTTCCGTGCAGACCCTGCACCATTTTAGTTGCCCTCCTCTAGACAGCTTCCATCTTGTCTATGTCCTTGCAGAGATTGGGTCTCAGAACTGCACACAGTTCTCCAGATGGGGTCTCACCAGCTGTCTGTTCAGAGGATAACAACTTCCTGTTTTCTACTGGTGATGCCTTCCCCACGCATCCCATTATCCCCCAGCCCTCCTTACTGCCCTCTCACATTGCTTGCCCACCTTTAAGTCATCTGATATGACTTCCCCAGGTCCGTTTCCATTTTGTTGTTGTTAGTATCTCACCCCCATTGTGTACTCTTTCCTGGTTTTTGTTTCCAGGTGCATTACCTTGCACTTTTAGCATTAAATCTAAGCTGCCATACATGTGACATTCCTCTAACCTTGCAAAGTCCCTTCTCATCCTTTCCACCCCACCTTGTGCATCAACTCTGTTGCAGATCTTTGTGTCATCTGCAAAGAGACATACTTTTCCTTCCAGTCCCTCTGAAATGTCACTTACAATCTACATTGAAGAGGACAGGTCCTAATACTGAACCCTGTGGCACCCACACTAGTAACCCCCTTCTTCAGAGTGGACTCCATTTACTATTACCTCTGTGTCCTATTCTCCAGCCAATTCTTTACCCAGGCTATCATCTTGGGACCCACTCCCAGGCTGGCTAACTTTATATTAATCTTTGTGTGGGCTGAGTCAAATGTCAGTTAAAGTCTAGGTAGGCCATGTCCACAGCTCCTCCCTTGATCTACTACTTTGGTCACCCAGTCAAAGAAATCTATCAGATTCATCTGGCATGACCTTCCTGCTGTGAATCCATGCTGCCTTGGGTTCTGTGCCCCTCTGGCCTCTAGGTACTCAGCAGTTCTTCCTTCAGGAGTGATTTCATCATTGTCCCTATCACTGAGGTTAAACTAACAGGTCTGTAGTTTCCTGCTTCTGCCCTGCTCCCACTTTTGAGAAGGGGTCACATCTGCCCTCCTCCAGTACTCAGGTACCACCCCATCCTCCCATGATTTGTTAATGAGGGTAGTCAGTGGTTTCACTAGTTCTACCCTTAGATCTTTTAGAATTCTGGGATGAATCCCATCAGGCCCCATTGCTTTGTCCACCTTCAGTTTTAAGAGTTCTTTCAGAACCCTTTCTTCTGTAAATGGGTTGGTATCAACTTCTGTATCCAGAGTGTTTCTATTGTTTGTTTTAGGTACCTCTCTCTTCATTTGTAAATACTGAGCAAAAATATTTGTTTAGTTTCTCTGCCTTTCACAGTCACCCTCTGCCTACCACCCTTCCCTTTATTAAGCCTCACTATCCCTTCCTTAGTCTGAATATTGCAGCCTGGCACAATTCCTGTGTTATTTCAGCAATATGGGTTTCTGATGGTGCAAAGTTTTGAATATCTGGCCCCAAGAAGGTTTACTTTGTAAAACCATGAAAGGGCATACTCTCTAGGTAGGGGACACATGTGGATACTGGGCTGCATGAACATGCCTGTGCTATGTCTGGTATCCCTAGTTCCCAATGGAAAATGTGAAAATGTCACATCAGATTAGACAGCTTGTCACAGAAGCCCAAACTTTTATTATATGTTAGGAAAGTTCAAGGACCCTTATTTCCTCGATTATAAATGCCTGGCCTAAAAAGAAGTCAGGGTTTGTGCTTCAATCTGGATTGTATAGTCTTTTGTCCAGTAAATGAACCATGAAATCCTAACAATTTTGTGCTTTGCCATAAAAAATATAGTGTACCAATTTCAATCTAGCCAATGTAATAACATGTCAGCAAACTATGTATACTACACCATTTAGAGATATGATTTCCATCACAATCTCCTCAAGTCCATATCCATTACAAAAACAGCTTTAGATGAAGAAGCTCCAGTCTTCATCTTCATTCATTCCTGTTGCTTTAACAGAGTTCTAACTTTATGTATCCTCCATATTCCCTTTGGCTTCAACATACTGTAGGTCCCAATGTGATCCTCTTGGTAGTGTTTTGCCATCTCTAAACCTCCAAAGACTGGGCGGTATTTTGTTCAGATGTTGTAAATGTTCTGCAAAAGATAATGTTGGATTTTTCCTGCTAATGCAAGCACTGATTTATTGGCCTTGTGATTTTACCAATGTAGTTTATCACATGGACACTGAGGATGTTCAAAATATACTATCAGTAAAGTCACAGGTGACGTGGTCCCTAATACTATATATTTTATCATTGTACAGTGTCTTATAAGTCTCCTTTCAGGTTGTAAAGGGGCACTGTGAGCATCTGCCACAAGGATAGCTATTGTAGCTGGTTTTAATGGTCCCAAAAGTAATTGCTCTTGTTCCTTGTCCAGGATGTCGGAAACAGTATGGATCAATTAATTCATTGTTAATTGTAGTGGTTTTTTTTCAGTGCTATCATAGGATGTTGTTACAACAGATAACCTTATCACTTTCATTTTGTAAAGTAGGCCAATTTATTTAGGTTATGTTTGATTTGACTTGTACTCCTTGTGTATTGGGCATAGGAAATTATCTTATTTTGACTACTACCTCTTCAGATGGCAGCATGGTAATTCTCCTGTTTATTTTGTCAGTATTATTATCTGTAACCTATTTCTTGTAACCCTATTTCTAAATCTGCCAGTGAGATTTCTTTTTCTTTATGAAGTTCTGTTTTCTTACCATAGTTTTTTTTGCCCTGAGATGCTGGGGAAAAAATAATACTTGGCTGTGACTTGGTGTAAGAGGCAGTGCAGTCACTGTTGGAGGACTGGGTGACAGTGCTGTGGCTTTCTGTATATGTGTAATACTGTTAGTTTTGGGAGTTAGGGATAGCACTAACTGTTGAGTGAGATTCTAATGGGCCCTGAAAGAATTTTGTCAGTAGCTAGGAGGAGGTATTTTTTTTTAATCTTTTACCCCTTTGCCAGCCCAGCCCCTCTGTCCACTGGTAACCACCAGGTTGAACATTGGCTTGCATCTACTGGTTGCACATGCAAACCCTCCCATGGCAGGGCCTTCACAGCATCACCCACTCTGCAGATGTAGCTGAAATTAGAGGCTAAGAACCAGCCATGCCCTTAATCTCCTGTCAGAATGTCCCTTGAGCAATCATTACTGGTGCGCTTCTAGCAGGGCTAGTAACTACCTGGGCATTGAGGCAATGGCATTAAATATGGTGATTTTGTCCAGGGGAACCACTCCAGATGCAGAATACATTCTGAGTCTGAGTGCTCCTGTTTTAAAATAAAACTTGGGGTTCACTGCTAAAAGTACAACATCAAGAACCTAGGGCATAGGAACCCAGGAGCAGAGTATAGATTGGGGTTGGGGTACTCACTAAGCAGAAAAGGGTCTTTGGGGCTATCAGATCTGATGACCTAAAGTGGCAGGGCAGTGTGACAAAGCAGTGGGTTTGGTCAGTGGGATCCTAAGATACATAGGGGCAGTATCTCCCACAGGAGGAAGAAGGTGGTGTTCCAACTCTATCACTCACTTCTGTGAGACCCCACCAGGAGTATTGCATCTAGTTCTGGAGGCTGTGCTCAGAAAAGACACAGACAGAGTGGAGAATGTCCAGAGGAGGGCAACTAAAATGGTTCAGGGGTTGTATCAAGAACCCTAGGAGGAGAGACTGAAGGATCTCAACACATACACCCTGAAAGAGGGAAGAGTGAGAGAAGACATGTTAGAGACCTAAGAGTACTTTGCAGGGTAAACATGTTGCAGGAGGGAGTCTCTTTCAAATGAGAGAGCACCAGGACCAGAGGGCATGGGATGAAGCCAAAAGGGGACGCTTAAGAAGGATGTGACGGTGCAGCTTCAACAGAAGAGTAGAGAATACCTGAAGCAGACTGCCAGTGCATGTGGAGGTAAAAACAGTGGGAGGCTTCAAGCATGCATGGAATAGACCTAGGGGAATAGTAGTAAAGGGGCAAGGATGAGGGATGGTTGCTGGAGAGCAGTTAGGGTCTGTAGAGACAGACTAAGAAGGGAACATTGGGGCAGACAGGGTGGGACAACAGACCTTTTCTGCTGAAAATTCTAAGGACTGGATTCAGAGAGGTCCTCGCCAGCTGCGGCAATGGCAGCTTGCGGTGACCTGCCCTGTGCCCGGCCTGTGCACGTGATTCAGGATCGGAGCAGGTGTAGCAGTCTGTGTCCTCTGACTTGCAGTAGCTAGAAGGTGGCGCAGCACTGGGATTGCTGCAGGTTGCAGGACAGCAGTTGCAATGGGTGAGGGCTGCCATTACACCCCATGCCCACTTCTGAGGCCCTGTACAGTGTGGGTACCAGCCCCAAGCCCCTTGCCATGGACTCCCACAGAACATGGACCCATACCTGTCCAGGTGGCCCAGTGGTCCCCCACCCCTCCACACACACACCTGGTGGGTGCATTGGTGACTGGCCCTGGTGGTGATGGAGGTCTGTGCGGTCACCGGCGTGGAATTGGGGGGTGGGGGCTTGCACCTTTGGTGGGGGTGGGGACCACTAGATTACCAGAGGTTATGGAGATGGTGGGGATCATGCCCAGGGCATGGGGAGCTCACAATGTGTGTGTGTGTGTGGGGGTCGAGCAATGGGGTGCCACACCCTGCCTGGCACTGTGAGTGCCATGTCTGGGTTGCAGAGCTAATGGGGGGTCCATAACCCACAGGTTGTGTGATCTGGGCATAGTGGCAACCTTCAGTGAACAGCAAAGACCAGTTAGACCACCTTTGTTGTCATAACTGGTCTTTGACAGATGGTCACTGGTGGTTGTCTCTGAATCCCATCAGTGGATACAGAGGCCACGCTACTTGAATAGGGTGCAAATGCTGCCAGAAACCCCTTACATCATGTTGCAGGGGATTCAGGCACATGAGTGCTATTGATGCAGGCAGCCTGCCGATGTCGCAGGCTGCCTATGTGAATCCCACAGGATGTAACTCAGGATGCAAGTGCGACTTGCACCATATATTCTGATGCAAGTTGCTTTGCATCCCACGTTAGCTTCTCTGAATCTGGTCCAATGTTTCTGTGTTTCTAAATGCTTATTAATCTAAAACAGGGTCCCTAAAAGAATTACCACCACTTGCAGTACTATTCTGCTAGAATGCCTCAACAGTGATTGCCCCATGGGTATTCCAGCAGTGAATTTTGGAGCATCTGGTTCTTGGTTTGCTATTTTTTTTATACCAATACCAAGTCAGCCCTCTTCTTAGCAGAGCTAGTTGAGAATAATTGGGTGGTAGCCAGAGAGTATCAGTCATATGTATCCAGAATCTCTGGAACCTCAAAAGGATTAAGCAGTTCTAGGCAGGAACAACAAGGCAGACTGGATGAACTTTAGGGTAGGATTTTTAGAAGATCTAACGGCGATTCAAATGCATTTTTCATCTGCATCCAGCTGAATGTGCCACAACAGCTGCTTCTTCTTTAAAAGTGGTTAGGCAGGTTGACACTTTCTGTAATTTGGGGCAATTTGCATAAGTCAATGATACATGTAATATTTCTGGATGCAAGTGCTAGTATTTTGATTTTAATGCCTCAAAGCAGCTCATCCTGTTAGTGAACCCTGAAAAGGTCTGAAAATACAGGATTAAGTCTGCTTTTGCTCATAGGGTGGATCCATGACAGATCCACTTTGGAAATGCTGTCCTAAGTCATTATCTGTTCTATGATGTCTATATATCTTGCTGGGCATGATGTTTCTTCTTGTATTGCATCCTTTCCCCACTGGATGCCTGATGGCTGGGGGCTCCAAGGTACATGCAAGTTTTGCTAGATATCATCTCCTGACATAGATAGATAGATAGATAGATAGATAGATAGATAGATAGATAGACAGATATATAGATACTGTATGTAGATACATACATACATGTTGTTTTGTTTGTTTGTTTATTTATTAATCTGGTAAATACTCTGGAATACAGTTCCTTTCACAGGTATGACCAGAGGTCTGAAATACATAACAGTACAATATTCATAGTATATTGCTATGCAGATGATACTCAGTTATACATGTCCTTTGCACCTGATCAGGATGAAGTGGTCTCCGTGTTTAATAAATGCCTCTCTGAGATCCAGGATTGGATGAGTGCCAAATGGTTGAAGCTGAATCCTGCAAAACTGAGGTTTTGATGGTGGACCTGGGCCATCAGGTAGAGAGGTCTTTGGCTGAGCAGACTTTGGGCTTTTGCTGGATGGTTGTCAGTTGATGACCTCGAATGGGTGCAAAGTCTGCGTGTTATTTTTAACAAGAGGTTGACTCTGAAATCTAGGTATCCTCTGTCATCAAGACCTCAGTTTACCATCTGATGACTATCACCGGATTAAGCACACAGTTCTGCCGGTGATCTTCTGACTCTGGTACATGCCTCTGTGACCTCTCAGCTTGATTACTGCAATGCCCTGTACCTAGGGCTACCAGGGATGATATCCAATCTTGCAGCAGGTGCAGAACGAGTGGCCAGGTTGTTGACTGGGCTTTCTTGATCTAGCCATGTCACACCCATGCTGTGTGAATTGCACTGGCTGCCAGTTCAGTGATGGATCACCTTCAAGGTCAGTTTGCTGACCTATAAAGCCCTACATGGACAGGGAATGAGTTACCTGCCAAATGTCCTGCATCCCTACTTCCTCTAACCGCTCTGCTCCACCGATGAGGGATTGCTGAGATTCCCAGGCTTTGCTTGAAGACGTCTGGAGCTTGAGCTTTTGTATTCATGGCCTCTACCCTGTGGAATTCTCTACCTTATCAGGTTAGAGGGTCCCTGACCTCTTCAGAGCTTTAAAGCAGCTCTAAAACTTTTATTTCACTGGCCTTCATAGATAACTAATAATTGGCATGTTTGTTGTTAAATTGAGTAGTTATACATTTACGATTTTATAATTTAAGGTTTTTAGAGTCTGTAAATGCACTTTGATACTTGTTGAACTGCACTTCCTACAAATAAAGATTATTATTATTATTGCTGGGCCATATGCACGATGCCAATGTGCCTGAGTAAACCTGGTGAGTTGGCCTTGTGTGCATGAATGTTGCTGAGTGCTGGCCATGTGGCATTCACGACATGGGCACGCAGGGGTAACACACCCAATCCCGGTCACATGGACAGCAACACACTGGAGGCAGGCAGGGACATTCCGGAGCATGCGGCACTATGCGGTATGCACAAACCCACTTTGTGCTGGCCGATAGGTGCAGAGTGCAGATCATAGCAGTTGGGACCCTGCTGTAACTCACTGTGTGCTCCCATGAACACAGCCCATCAGTCACAGGGTGACCAGGACAGGGCTTACCATTCTTTCCCTGACCAATGGGTAGCTGCAGATGGCATGGGCAACTGGATGGGTGAGTGCCCAGCAATGGACTGGAGTGTAAGCACTGTAACAGGATGGTGCCACATGGGTCCGGGTGCCTGGAAGTGGCATGCATAGCCCCAGACCCACACCCCATGTGAGGATCCACTAGGTGTCCCGGGGCATCCCATCGGATGCCCACCTGAGATGATGACTCCTCCCTTGGTCACTCTGCAGAGTCCTGCATGCTGGGGCTGGAGCATGGACGGGTGGTCAGCTTTTGTGCATGCTGGTATGGGTGCACCTGTCCATGGGTGTGCAGCTCTGTGGGTGGGGTACATGATTTTTTTTGCACCCTGTGCATGATTAATACATAACACCCATTATTATTATTATTATTATTATTATTATTATTATAGGTACAATACTGCATAATATTTGGAATATGTATATATTCCGTGTTCAAAATAATGCTATTATTCATGGATCAAGTAAAATTATAATCACAGTTAAATATTTCTTTAAACTGAGACAATAAGGAGCTTGAGAAAATAATACATATACATACCACAGATAGATAGATAGATAGATAGATAGATAGATAGATAGATAGATAGGTGACAGACAGACAGACCAACAGACAGATATGAAATACAACTTTCAAAAAATAAAATACATAAAACAGTTATAAAACAACCACCATGAAATAACAGGGAAAAAGGCACATTACTAAAGAAGAAAATAAATTTACAATATAAAAAATCCCAGCTAAAATATACATTTTGTAATATGGCATTAGGAACAAGTAAGAACCACTGAATGATTAGCTAAATGATCAGGTTTTCAGCATATATTTAAAATGAGGAATGAGGGACAGACCGTATATTCATGGGAAGACTGTTCCATAGAAGGAGGGTGTTAAACTGAAAAGCTCTTCCCTGTTGATTTCCTTCTTGATTTTGAAAGAGCTAGTAATCCCAAACTTGAGAACTCAGCACATGGACAACAGTGCAGGTTGCAAGAAACTCCCAAATGCAGAGGAGTCACAATTCATTAAGGGCCTATATTGACAAAATTAATATGTTAAAATTGATCCATCTAATCCTACAAGTATGCAACATATGTTGGGGCTGTGAAGTCAGAGGTACTGGGGCCTTCATGAAAAAAATAATTTAATAGTGCATGGTGTTCTTTGGAGTTACAGGGAACAGTGCAGGACCATTGGCATTGAGACCTGCAGGGCAGAAGAAATAGAACACACACTGTAGGGTGCAAGGACCAACTGGGACTGGGGATAGGGAAACTAAGGCAGCATCTAAAAGATGGGCATTGGGGATCTGCAGAGGCAGAAAAAGTCAACACATGGGGCTAGGTTGTTCATTAGGCCATTGTATTGTTTATTATTTCTCTGTACACAGTAATGATATAGAAGATAATGCCTGATGTACAGGTGATAACCATGGTGTAATCATCTCGAGTTGTTGCTAAGGCTTCAGTAAACCTTGAGAATGTAGCTCGAGAGGTTTACAAATTGCCTGAGCAACCAAGAGAGATGATTACACCATGGTTATCACCTGTACATCAGGCATTGTCATTTATAGTGCATGGGACTTGACATGATAAGTTACCACCCCACAACACAAGTAATTTAGCCTTACCTTATTAATGAATCTGCACTACAGCCACATGATTGTGTAGGAAAACAATTTATTAGGATACACAGACTGAATGACATCAGGCCAAAATAGCACCACAGTTAAAATCTCTTATCAGAAATAGAGATTGCTAACTCAGTAACAGTAAACTGAGACAACTGGAATGTTATTTGAATACTGTACTGAGACTAAGAGTCATATTCTGGGCGTACAGAATAATGGATAACATTGGAGTTCCATTTTGTAAACTCACTGCTATGACATAGATGAGATAGGTTTATAAGGTTCTGACATCACAACAGTGGGATTACAAGATTGTAAGCTGTTTGATTTCAGCGGTAATAAGGGCTACCCATACAATTTTAATTTGTATTATAGTATTTAGTGTATCTTACCCTGTAATCACTTCCATTATTGGATCCCTTCCTCTCTCTGTGTTCTTTAGTGCACATGTAGAAATTAGCAGACCAGTTCTGCATTAAAAATTAAGAGGACATAAAGTTATACCAAAGATGCTTATTTTATTTACAATTTATTTACCAAAGATATCCAATGAGATGCAACAGCTTGTTGTGGTAAGGTCCTGCTTTTAACCATTTCTTTAGCTGGGTAGACTGGTGTACTAGGAAGAGGCTTGCTCAAGGTCACATAGCCAGTATTTGGCTCTGGTGAGGTTGAACCCACAATTTCCTGGTTTCAAACTCATGCTCTAACCACTACACTATGCTGCCTTCTCAAAACATATCAGTGAGGCAGTGGACATGGAGGGTGGGCAAGTTAGTATGTTGCAGCTAGAATCAATGCCATCAAGGTGGGACAGTGATACAGGGACCTACTGCACAATTAAGAGGTAATAGAACAACTGAGGAAAGGCCAGCTGGAATGGTAGGGCTCACACAGTCTTTACAAGAAAGCTGCCAAGGAATTGCATAAAGAAAGGACCACAGGTATCTAATGAGGTGGGGTGGTGAGGCAAGAGGTACAGAGACCTATGGGGAAAGGTATTTAAAAGATTGGTGGTAGTAGGGAGCTATATGGAACAATGGGACACAAGAGGCATACAGCTACTGCATCTGTGGAAGTAATCACATGTGTAAGAATCATTCAAGGTAGTTATTTTCAAAATGAATACAAAACGTATTCAAGGATTTGATGTGAATACCATGCTGTTGTGATTCTGGGTCTGTATTTCAATACAGATTGAAAACAATAATTGGTAACTGATTGCATTCATTTGTAATGGAATACAAAGCTAATCAAAATATTTTGGCCTTTAGAAGACTACTAAATTGTTGAAAACATTTGGAATACAACATGAGAATTCAAGCAATTTGTATTCAGCATTTATTCAAATACTAACAAGCATTTGTCAATTCCGAACATTTGGTACTTGGTAAAAATTAGTTTTTGCAATTTTGACCCCAAATTTTGAAGATACTTGTTTTAGGGTTTTCCTTATAGACGTGGTATGTACCATTTGTAAAATCACCTTTCAGAACAGATTTGCCTAATTTTATCATAATTGTTCATGAGGATGTGTTCCAAAAAAGCCATGCTGAAAATTTGGGACATAAATATTTAGAAATTGCCAAGTTTTGCCACTAAGTTCAAAAGCCCATTGTAATTCATTGAACCACATTCCTGATTTCTTCAGTTTGCAATCCAGCTTTATAGAGTGAAGACGTGTCTGCAGCCAGAGAAGATTACAGCATTGGACCCCTGGCATGTAAGTAAGGGCTTGGGAGGATTGGGGGTAGGTGCTTAGTGGGAAGGTTTGGTGGGGGACTAGAAGCATAACAGACATTGATGGATGGTTTTCTGTTTACAAGGTTATTTAAAAAATGTATCAATTGATGAGGATGGTTTTCAATATTTCAGGTGATAACACTGGGGATTAGGGATCCACAGTGTCAGTGTTATGTTTGTGGGGGAGGGATGGTGCTGAGAGGAGTGTCAGGTGAAGGGAACAGTTCACAGGGCACCAGCAACAAACATCGATGGAGCGGTTTTCTTAGTTACAGGCGTTTTAAATAATATTTTAAAAAACTATGATATGGCAACACTGGGGGTTTGGACAGTATCAGTGATATGTTTGTTGTGGGTGGGGGTGCTGAAAGGAAGGTTGAGTGGGGAAAAGTTACAGCGTACCAGCAACAGATATCGATGAATGTTTTTTTGTTGCTATTTTAAAAAAATAATATATTAAAAATTACGAGGTGGCGACATTGGCCAGTATCAGTTATATGTTTGTGTGGGATGTTGGTGCTGAGAGGGAGGGATGGTTGGTTGGGGGATAGTTACAGTTGTGCCAGCAAGAGAACATCGATGGATCATTTTCATTGTTACAGTGCTTAACACAGCAGCTGCACGCTATGGAATATCTGTAGCAAATGTCCACTGTGCAGCTCATAACTGTTTTGAAAGCCAATCAGCTGTTTGCTGATGTGGTTTGACAAATCAAAGCACTAAAGCCTCTCTGATTGGAAGCTTCAGTCCTTTGAAGTACATAAAGTTTCTGCCACCAAGTACAGAGTTGTGTCAGGACCACAGTACATGGACATTGGTGTAGGCTGCTGTGCCCTGTTATTCTGAACTGCAATGGGCTTGGTAGTGACACACCCCTACATCCCATTTCACTCATCACAAAACGCTTGGTGTGCAGGCGCTCAAACGTAAAAATACCACAAAATGATGTACTGTATTCAGAATTCAATATTTACCACACATTGAATACAAACTGAAGACTTCACATTTGGTTAGGGATCTGCTATCTAAATAGGTGGAGGCACAGACAAAATCACCGATAGAGCAGATAGACACATCTATGTACAGTCCTTTCATAGTAAGGATAGAGATAATGATGAAGACTGAAAACCTGAAGTGAGAGAACAGTGCTGAAGATGCAGAATAAATTCAAAATGCCTGCTTCCTGTCAAATGTAAACTTTGGGACAGTGCTGTAGACTATACATCAGTTGGCTGCATGCGAACAGTAAATATTTTGCAACATGTTGCACTCATGGAAGTAAAGCTACTACTTTACACTATGCTCCTCCTGGCGAAATGGGTATTTCTCCAGGTAGAGACAATGCATAGTAGTTATTTTTGTTTGCAAAGGTGGCACTTTGAATAGTGTTACTGGCTTAAACTATGCATTGTGACACCCTTGCTAGTGTAGTGCTAATGAGTGAAGTTTTACTTTGATTTTGTGAATATTAAAAAAATGTATCCTCTTGTGGCATCAAATAACCCTACTCATGAACTAACTGTAAACATGTTTTTTTAGCCCCCACTGTCACTGTCACCCCTTTCTCCCCACTTTTCTCAGTGATTGGCTGACCACACTGAGTAATTAACTTTTACTACTGGCACGCCTTCACCAACTCATTCACTGCTGTGGAAGATATTTAAATTTTACAAGCATAGTTCTGGCATCTTTTTAAGTTCTTAGGGTGATGAGGGAGGGTACTGGGTGATGATGGGTGGTGGGGTGTATTATATATTTTAATGTGACTGGTGTGGTAATTAAATTTGGATTATTCCTACACCACAATGGGGTGTGAAGGATTTAGAAATAGGGATATTGGCATTTACAGAAACTTCACTGGGAAACTCAGTGGGAAAAGAGGTTTGTGCTATAAGTGTAGGGGATAGATGTTGAGAGACATGTTTTGGAATGGAGGTGTGGAAGGGGTGGTTTATGCCAAGCAAGTGTGTATGTTTGGGTGGGGGTAAATACAGAGTAAAATTAAAAAATAAGATTTGCCATGCATAGATGAACTTCAAACATTTATGCTTAGTGTGAAGTTCCCAACTTTGCCTCGATTACGCAGCAGATTTAAAATCCACAACACTTCTAATCCCTGTAGTGAAACATCAGGAAGATCATCTAGAGGATGATATCTTGGTGGACTGGGAAGAGAAGGCATGATTTGATGTAATATATTACACATAGCTTGCACAGATTTTTATATGCTTGGTGTCAATGTTTGTGAAAAGCTTAGGTTCTGGTTCAGCTACACCCCTATGTACCCTGAAGCAGAATATCACTTCAAGCTGGTTGCCAACATCCAGAGTCTTGAAAAGAGAGAGGTATTTTGAAGCCTACTAGTCTCTCTTTGGTACTAAAAGTCAGTAAGACAGTCTGTTTTGAATGTAGTGAGAGCTGGCATCAGCAGAACCAACAATGGACATGATGCTGTTTACATTACCCTTCTCACCTGTTCCCCATCATTATGGCATCACTTGGGGGCATTCACAGATGTTAGGCAGGCTGTGGTGGAATCCTGATCTTGCTGGCAGCAAGCAACAGTTTTCCTGCATCTTAACTAGGGCAGGATAGAGGAAGACGGGCCCATAATTACCTGAATAGGTAGAATCATCTTCTTTGTTGAAGTGAAGGACTATAGTCTGCTTCCTGGAATGGAGGAGAAACCCATGTTAGAAAGAAAGATTGAAAGCGAAGCAAGAAGCCCAGTGATGGCTAGTACAGACAGATGAAGACTAGTATCTAGGCCATCAGAGTATAACCCTATAAGGAAAAAAAAGAGTCAGCTAGCAAGTGTGGTCTCTAAGGAGACTGGGGAGAAAAAGATGGTGGGATTGATGGTGGGGGATGTTGAGCATTTTGAGGGAGACAGGTCAGACTTGTGGGGGTAGGGTAGGAAGACAACATATTCAGAAGAGACAGAGCAGGCAGGAAGGGAGGAGGAGTGGCACTGTATGTGAAAAATGACATAAGGGCCACAGAGATCCAGGAGGAACAAAATGGGGAGAGATACTGTGGGTTAAGCTGGAAAGGAAAATGGGGACAGCCATCCGCACAGGTGTGGTCTATAGACCACCAGCCCCAGAGGAAGAAACAGATAGGGAGCTGATGCTAGCCATCCAAGGATGGCAGACAAGAGTGAGGTAGTACTGGTTGGAGACTTCAATATTCCAGGCGTGGACTGGAGCATCCAGCATCAACTAGGAGCAGATTTATCCTGGACTCCTTCAGGGTGCCTTCCTCAAGCAACTGGTCATGGAACCAACTCGGCAGAAGGCAATACTGGACCTTGTGCTCACAAACAGGGACAATGTGATGGGGGTAACAGTGGGGAGCACCTGGGTAACAGTGACCACCAGTCATTGTGGTTTGAAATCACAGAAAGAGCAGAACCAAACCACACAAAAACACATATCCTGGCTTTTAGGGGCAGACTTTGTAAAATGGGGAGATACTTGAAAGAGGCATTAAGGGAATGGGACAGGAATCAGGGGTTGAGGGACAGTGGGCAGTATTTAAAATGGGGATTACAAGAACAACAGAATTATGCATTAAGCAGGTTAGCAAGAGGAAAAGGAAGAGGAGACCATTATGGTTTTCCAAAGAGGTAGCAAAGAAAGGAAAGCCAAAAAGATTGCATTCAGGCAATACAAAAGACACAGGCAGAAGGGGATAGGGAGAAGTACCAGGAGAAGCAAAGGGAGGCAGGGAGGTCAGTAAGGAAGCCAAAGCTCAGACAGAAGAACACATTGCAAAATCAGTGGGTAGAGGGGACAAAACCTTTTACAGGTACATAAGTGAAAAAAGAAAGACAAAGGGAGGGATAGTGAGACTGAAGGGGAGGATGGGAGCGGCGTGGAGGATGACAACAGTAAAGCTGACATATTGAACAGGTATTTCTGCTCAGTCTCTTACTGAGAAGAAGGGGGGTAATGGGTCTGAAGGAGTACAAGGGTGAGAATGGTGCAGAAATGGACACAAGTCCCTTTACACGAGAAAGGGTCCTGAAGGAACTGGAAGTTATAAAGTTGATAAAGCAATGGGGCCAGACGGGTGCACCCCAGGGTCCTTAAGAACTAAGAGAGGTGGTGGCTGAACCTCTTGCTATCCTGTTTGTGATCACTGGAAAAGGGAGGTACCCAAAGACTGGAGGACAGCAGATGTAGTCCTCTTATACAAAAGTGGGAACAAAGAGGAAGCAGGGAACTACAGACCAGTCAGCCTCACCTCGGTAGTGGGGAAGATCATGGAAGCACTACTGAAGGAGAGATTGGTGGAACATCTGGTTGTCAATGGACTACAGGACCCAGGCAGCATGGTTTCACCAGGGGAGGTCATGTCAGACCAACCTTGTTGAATTTTTGACTGGGTGACTGGGAGGTGGATCAGGGGAGGGCAGTGGACATGGCCTATCTGGACTTCAGCAAGGCCTTTGACACTGTGCCACATAGAAGACTATTACACAAACTGGGGAATATGGGTGTGGGCAGGACAGTAGTGTGGTGGGTAGGTAACTGGCTGGGTGGCAGGACACAGAGGGTGGTGGTAAATGGCTATCACTCCACAGAGGGAAGAGTGACCAGTGGGGTACCACAGGGATCCAGTGCTGGGACCGGTCCTATTCAACATTTTCATCAGTGACATTGCCAGGATCTAGAAGGCAGAATTTCACTGTTCGCTGATGACACAAAGCTCTGTAACAGAGTAGACACACCAGAGGGTATAGACAGAATGAGAGCGACCTGCAGAAACTTGAAGAATGGTCAAGGGTTTGGCAGTTGAAATTCAATGCAAAGAAGTGCAAGATAATGCATATGGGGCACAAAACCCTGGCACAATATATCAGTTGGGGGTGAGGATATAGCATGCACCAAGCAGGAAAGGGATCTTGGGGTTGTCATCTCTGATGACCTCAAGGTAGGAAACAGTGTGACAAGGCAGCAGGTAAAGCAAATAGGATGCTGGGATGTATAGGCAGGGCATCACCAGCAGGAAAAGGGAGGTCATAATTCCGCTATACAAGACACTAGTGAGGCCCCACCTGGAGTACAGTGTACAGTTCTGGAGACCATACCTACTTAAGGACATAGACAGGGTAGAGAAGGTTCAGAGGAGGCAACAAAGATGGTGCATGGATTGCATCACAAGTCCTATGAAGACAGGTTGAAGGAACTGAACATGTACTTCCTGGAGGAGAGGAGGGAGAGAGGGATATGATAGAGACATACAAGTATCTTACAAGGAGGAACAGGGTGCAGGAAAACACTATTTTAAGCGAAAAGATGTTCCAGGACTAGAGGGCATGGGATGAAGTTGGAGGAGGATGATTCAGAGGAAACATGAGAAAGAATTTCTTCACAGAATGGGTGGTGGACAAGTGGAACACCCTGCCAGAGGAAGTGGTGGGGCTGAAACAATCACAGGATTTAAGAATGCATGGGATAGACATAAAGGAATTCTAGAGGTCAGGGGTAGGGGCAACAGACTTCTAGGAAAACAAACTGAACTTACAAGCTCAAATGGGCAGACTGGGTGGGCCATAGGCCCTTATCTACCGACACTGTCTATGTATCAATGTAGCACAGGAAGTGAAGTAATTGATTAAGGTGGTTAACCTCTGTTGGGTCAGCGATACTGTAAGTGAATTTCAAGTTTGAGGTTGAGAAAAGATAAATGGGTAGTGTGGTTAGGAAAGGAATGATAACCTTCCAGAACATTTCAGGGAATTCATGGTTGTTCTTAAGGTTTTTGGCAAAGTAGATCAATTTAACCTCTCTGTTGACATTAGTGCTGGTGTTATATGTTGTTGTTTACAACCCAGAAGATCTCAGGAGAGCTCAAGGCTCTGTGGAGAGGCCAGGCAGAGTTGAAAGCTATAAGAAAGTCAGTGACCTCTGCAGCCTCTGCTGAAATTCGAGGAAGGTGAGACCCGTGGACAAGGACCTCCTAAGTGGGTCCCGTTTGTTTACATTAAATTGAACTTGGTCATGAAAGAGGTTAAAGCAACATCTATACTGGTGGATAACAAAGTTCTGACCAGTCAATGGCCAAGTTTATCTAGCAGGGAATGGATGTCCAGAGACTTGAATGTCCTAGCCCGTGAATATTACAGATACAGTACACTATACACTTGTCACAGAAAGCATCCAGTAGAGTGCAAGTGGAAATAATGCAGTGAAGGTATGAGGACAGGACCCAGTCAATAAGGGAGTGATTTATGGAGTGGGGCTTGAGATGAGTGTACTCAGTAATGAGCTACATGGGATGGAGGAACTCAATGTGTTGAATTGTGTTTTTGCCAGGGGATGAGGCAATTAATATGTAGATATCCAAGGACTAAAAGCTCACCTGAAGCTTGTATGCCTACAAGAGTGTGATATTTCAAATAATGCAGTGCTTTTTCACTTAGTCATTCAAAAGCATGACTGTCACAAACTGACCTCATAAATCCTGTTTTAACATCATAGTCTGTTGTCATGGCAAAAACTATGTTGTCATAAAATGTTTCACTTTGTAGTCAGTTGGGTAAAATTAAATTGATTAGTTAGCAAGATGTGGCATAAAGCTTGGAAAGGAAAATTGTAAATGCCAAGCGTATATTCCTAGTGAATTGTAATAAGCTAAAACATTGGTTTTGTTTCAGATAGCCATATCTGTTTTGCAGATGCAGCTGTCAAACATTCACCCTGCTAGTTAGACGACTAACAAGGTGACCTACTTCTGGGCACAATAACCCTGACTTGCATCCCACAAATGATGCATGTGTCTAAAATTAAGATGCAGTAAAGTCTTACTGTGTTTAATGCCAAAAATGTTTTAAAACCCTATCCTTCCCCACATGACCAGGGCTAGTCTCATGGTCACCCATTCTCAATCCAGTGATTTCTTGCATGCCTTCCCCTTCCCTTTCCTCCTAGGGAGATTTGTTCAAAAAGAAATTGCAGCCAACACTTGGCACTCTACTGGGATCTGCTGCTGTCATTTGAAAGCATTCCCTCCATAGCCTGAACCCTCCACCCCTCCTAAATTATATTATTTAATTCTGTCCCTCCTGACTCACAATCCACTGGAGCTGGGTAAGAATTCATAAATCCCAGCTAGTCCAGCCATTTCCCATCCTTCAGTCTGTCATACCTCTTAGTTTCTGCACCAGTCTCTGTACATTTCAAGAGAGGTAAACAGAAACATAGAATTTGACGGCAGATAAGGACCGCTGGCCCACCCAGTCTGCCCATTTTCCTCCCTAATGGATAAGCTGCAAATCCTAGTTAACCAGCAGCCTACTTCTTTCTACCCCACCCCTAGAATTGCCTTATGGCTGTCCATGCATGCTTGAATTCAATCACTGTTTTTGACTCCACAACCTCCTCTGGAAGACCATTCCATGCATCCACAACCCTCTCTGTGAAAAAATACTACTTCCTTACATTGCCTCTGAGCCTCCCATCCTCTATCTTCAAATTGTGCCCCCTTGTTCTTGCCGCCTCTTTTTGAAAGATGCTGCCCTCTTGGACTTTGTTGATTCCCTTTAGGTACTTGAGCATTTCTATCATGTCCCCCTCTCCCTCCTTTCCTCGAGGCTATACATATTAAGCTCCTTTAGTCTCTCTTCATACGTCTTCGGTGCAGACCATGCACCATTTTAGTGCCCTCTTCTGGACAGCTTCCATCTTGTCTATGTCCTTGTGGAGACTGGGTCTTCAGAACTGCCACAGTACTCCAGTTGGGGTCTCACCAGCTGTCACCAGCTGTCTGTACAGAGGGATAAAACTTCCTATTGCAAGTACACAGAAATGTCTTCTACTGAAGGATGGGAAATGGCTGGACTAGCTGGGATTTCTGAATTCTTACCCAGCTCCAGTGGTTGTGAGTCAGGAGGAGACAGAATTAAATAATATAATTTAGGAGGGTGGGGGTTCCAGGCCATGGAGATACTTTCATAAAGGTAGTTGGGGAAGCAGTGTGCATCACTGATGTTGCTAGGCAGATTGCCTAGTCACTCAGCCTACATTGTGCCATAAGTGACACAATTCACTTCTGTACTTAGCACAGAAAAGGTATGATCTCCTGCAGGAAATTGCAAGTACACAAAAATGTCTTCTACTTCCTTCTGTCTGTTCAGGAAGTCCATGCCTCCTTCATTTTCATGGGATATCAATCAGCCTGAGATTTTTATATCTAAGTTGATTCTCAGTAATTTGAAAAAAAAAGACATACCCCATAACTATGTCTACATTCTTCAAAATATATTTAAGGCACACGTTTAGAATGGTAGCACCAGAAAGAAGTAATGATTGGGTCTAGAAAAATAAACTAGAAGAAACGAAATATACATTTTGTCATGGTATGGTGATGTGTTATACCTGAATTTTGTAATCTCCAGTAATTAGATTTTCCATCTGGTGCCCATGTTATACCTTAATTTGAAGTAATGCTTCAGTGGTGCATATCCTGACTTTCTTCATTGCTGAGTTTTTGTTAACAATGCCAACCTCACTTGTAATCATGTAGTTCCTCATTTATATTTCATTAGCCTTTTCACATGCTCTGTTGAGTTTTAGATTCATATTTTGGTTAATCTCCAATAGCAGTTTCTATTGTAGCTGGACTGCACCTCATCAAGAAAAAAACATTCTCTGGTATCCTACAGGTGAAAGCCATATTCAGCTCATGAATAGTTTTTCTTGCATACCAGCTGGTCACAACTGGCAGCAAGAAAACTAAAAATACAACCTCCTGCATGCAAGAACTGCTCAAAATAGGGCACATTCAAACATCAAACTGGTCAATTGGACAAGATTCAGCAGGAAAAGCAACAGAAGATACACTGTCACGGTACCTTTTTCATATCTTTCTTAACTTTTTATGGGGAGAAATTCTTTCTTTATACTTAACTGGTTGATCATTGAATCTGTTTTTACAGAAAGAATGCTCTATAAAGCTTAGTTCTCAGTGGACATCTTGAATTTCCTCATCGCTAAATTCTAAAGATATGTTAAGTGTGCTTTCACCCCAACCCCATTGAGGTGCATTTCATGTGTAGCTAGTGTTTAAATGAAGTGTGCTCCTAATTACACCTGGATGTGCACCTCAGCTACATGACTATCTAAGAGGTGTACAGGAGGTTCAACAGCAATGCACTTAACAGTGTAATTTTGGTGTTGCTGAGGTGCATCTAACAAAGGTTAATTAGGTACACCTCAGTCAGGTCTGTTCCTTGATCTGAGATATAATGAAGTGGTGTATTTTGTGTACATCTAAAATGCTAATTAGGTACACCTCAGCGAGGTGTACATCTCAACCTGCAGTTTAGTTAACAGGTGCAGTTGATGTATACCTAAAAATGCTAATTAGGTACACATTACACCTCATTTGAGGATTACACCTTTACAAGAGGTGTAATCAAGAGAGTGTAATAGATGTGCACTCATTAATATGGCTATCAGAGCTGTAAAACATAACCTTCAATTATAGAGCAAAGATCTTGCCCAAAGAAAAAGTAAATGTTATTTTCTTAATTAACTAGCTTTAAGTTGAGGTTTGGGGCCAAAACCGGGCCAAGTGTACACCCTGGGGGTGGGGGAATGCTACAAGGCTCGATGGCTGAGAGGGACCTGGGGGTGGTGGTGGATGTCAAGATGAACAACTCAGAGACTTGTAGGAGGCAGCAGCCAAGGTCAACAGGATGCTGGGATGCATCACTAGGGGATCACCTCCAGAAGGAGGAGAGTGATGCTCCCTCTGTATAACTTCTTGGTGAGGCCACACCTTGAGTACTGCATGCAGTTTGGAGCCACACTTAAAGAGGACATTAAACTCGTGGAGAGGGTCCAGAGGAAGGCAACCAAAATGATTTGGGGCTTGGGGACAGGACCTATGAGGAGAGCTCAAGAGCTAAATATGTACACATTGGAAGAGAGAAGGGACTGGGGGACATGATAGAGGTCTTCAAGTACATGAAGAGGGTAAATAGGGAGGAACAATCAGGGTGCTTCAAAGGAAGGAGGAGGGGCCACTAGGGCATGGGTGGAAGCTGGAGGGAAGATTCAGGAGAAAGGAGGAGGTGCTACTTCACTGAGAGGGTGGTGGAGCCAAGGAATGCACTGCCTAGGGGCTGGTGGAGGCAGAGATGGTGGAGGGGTTCAAGAGGGGCTGGGACAGGTACAGGGAAAGGTTCTGGAAGCAAAATCCAATGCAGCAAGAATATCTGGAACTGGGAAGGGAGAAGCCAGAGAAGGCAAGGGGGCAGCAAGGTCAGCACCCAGGGTGGGGACTGACCAATTGAGCAGACTTCGAAAGACCATTAGGCTTATTCTGCTGGCATTTTAGTATGTTAGTATGTTTAAAAGTATAACAAGTAAACAGCTTCTTACCTCTTTAACCACTCTCCAGCTTCTTTACAGGAATAGGCAAAACACTTAGTAATTCCTGCATCAGATAGATTTAAGAAGGGTTTGCAGGAATATCATTCAAAATGTACTTGTTTAATACATTTATTACTGGAAACAGTGAACCTTAGAAAATGCACAGACAAAGTACTATGGAGGTACTAGCCCCTAACACCCCACATTAAATAAACAGAAGAGACACACACACACATAAAACACTTGAATATCCTAGTAAGATCTTGCCAGTTTCTGCAATATGAGCAAACTGTTATTATCAACAAGGAACTGTCTTACTCTGAAAATAGAACATGTTTATTTTGAGCACTACCCAGCTAATACAGAGCTCCAAAAGCTGGCTGAGATCAAAAGCCAGAAACCAGAAAATACTGCAAGGAATTTCAGAACTCAGAACTGCCAAATGTGTCCTTACAGAGCAAAAAATAAGTAACACAATGCAAAAGTTGAGGTGCAGTCCGAGATGTATATAGCTAAAAGTTAAGTTTGTGAGGTGCAGATGAGGTGTTATCGATAAGTAATAAGGTGTAGTTAACAGCCATGCTGCTCAGTGTAAAGTTTGTAAGGTGCCGAATAGGTGTACAGGTGAATCAGTAAAAGTACAAATATTTAAGGAGCAATGCATTTGCGAGGTGTGTATAAAGTGCGGTTGAGTTGTACATAGTGTGTACACCTTAAGCAAGGTGTTCACCTCGATTCATTTGGGGCAGCTTTCTTGTGAGGCAGTGGTTTATATTTAGTTAAATATGTTTGATTATCAAACTGTTATGTACTAGGTATTACCTTTGCATTCAAGACTATTCTTCCCTGGACTCATCTGAAAATCAGCCCTATTCCTTCTGCAACTAGCCACTAAAGATACTGATCCTAACCCAGGCCCCGATTATTAACTAATAGAATCTCATCCCCTACTGACTCCTAGTGGACTTACACTAAAGGGCTTAAAATAGTACATATGAACATTAACAGCTTGCATGCTATGATGCCAGAACATAAAACTTGGTTTGGTCTCTACCCAGGTCTCTAGTCCCCAGACTGAATCCAACCACCCTGACTAATGATGTAGACATCACAGGCTACAGCACTTACAGAAAGGACAGGAATGGTATGAAAAATGGAGGAGGAGTATGTCTGTATGTTACAAACTCCTTCCAAGCTACCGAGGCCCCATTACCATTCCTGGACTTCACTCCTACTGAATGGGCATGGGGTCATGTTGCAAAATGCCAAATCAAGCAGCAACAAATGTGGCAAGCAGAAAAGTATGTGCTGGAGTCTCATCGAGCAAAACAACGACCCGACAAAAGGCGCACACCCTTTGAAACAATGAGCTTCTGTCTTTTATTGAGGGGCTCAGCCCCTCAGTACCCCCTGATGAGGTGGGTTTCACCCCACACCACCCAGAATTATTATAACAAACTCTGGGGGTTGTGGGACTGTGGATGGGGAGTAAGTTGGGAGGGGGGACTTTGTTTTGCAAAAATAGAAAATGCGCAAAAAGTAGCAGCACTGAGACCTGGTGAGAATCAAATTGCGATCCCAGGTCTCCATTTCCTCCACTATGGAGCAGCTTGACCAGGCACCCAGAACATGGAAACTTGATCCCTTCTCAGTATGAGGCGCATCATGACAGTGGTAGCGGTATTTCCTACAGTGTTCTATCTCTATCACTCTTCTTACATACACTCTTTGCAGCTCGATTTATACCGTGCTGTGTTTCATGAGTGGTATTGACTTGGTACCTACTTAATGTGTCCCTGTTAAACTCCTTCTGAGGAATACCAAATCCCTATATATTACATGCAATTACAGCCTGTCTCCTGTAGCCAAGTTAGCCCTTCCTGAGCTCCTGGAAAGCCTCAAGTCAATATCACCTAACAAACCCATAATACAGGGGATGTCAATCTCAACTGATTTGAAAAAGGGCCAAGTGTTTATAAAACCTATGTAGTAATGCTCACCTTCACCAAATAATTGAGGAACCCACTAGACTCAACAACAAATCAGGAAGCCACTCTCTACTCGACTGGATCCCTGTATACAGGCCAGAAAGAATCCAAGCTGCTGGCATCTTCTATGACCCCTGCACAACCACTCCCGTATTCTGCACCTGGAGTAATATATTCCCTAAAGCCCCCGAGATTGTTTCAACTAGAGACTACTCCAAGTTGAACAAAAATGCCTTTTTAGAAGACCTCTCAAATATAAACTGGGAGAACATGGAAACCATTTCAGATGTAAACCTAGCCCTAGAATCCTAACCTACAACATCAAATAGGTTATGAATAAGCATTCCCCTTTTATCCAAAGGAGATACAAAGGCCTATTCTCAAAAGATGCTCACCCCTGATCATCGTAGCCAGATGAAGAAGCATGACAGGGCCTGGAGCACATACAAAACCTCTGGCTCACTGCAGGACTGACTTGAATATAGGTGACTACAGAACCTATGCAGGTCCATGCTGAAAAAGCCAGAACTAGCTACATGACAGATCCCCAGACAAGGAATCTATGTAACCAAAAGCACTTTTGGGCCCAAATCAACTGCCTCTAAAAGCATAAATGGCTGCCTCTAGTCAGGAGATACAACAGCCAATAGTGATCCCCAACTCATTGCAGAAGCTTTCAACAAGTTCTTCAGTGACCTGGATCGCTTCAAATTTCACTCCTCCAACTCTCCTCCAAATACCCCAACCTCCAATAATTACCCCATCTTTCACTTCAAACCTTTTACCAGGAAGGAAGTGCTGAAACACCTGCTTAAAATAAAACCCCAACAAATCTGCAAGCAATGATGGGTTAGAACCCAAACTCCTTAAATTTGCAGCCCCAGTACTTGCTACGACTTTGACCAGGCTTTATAATATGTCTCCACCCATAGAGGTGTCTCACAGAAATGAAAACTCCACGGGAGTCCCCAGAAATGAAAAACTGCTTGTGTTGTCTCAGTCCACAAATGTGGTGCCAAAGACTCAATCCAGAATGATCATCCAATATCCATACTTAGTGCCCTTGCTAAAGTTCAAGAAAGGCTAATTGATGGTCAGCTAATGGCTCACCTAGAGACAAACAACATGATTACTACTGTCCAGCATTGTTTCTGCAAACATCACAGTACTGACACAGCCCTGGTATGTCTCACCAGTGACATCTTCACAGCCTTTGATAATGGACCTGTTTCACTTGATGCCATTAATCCCATAACTCTAGCCTAAGCTTAAGCCTTGTCTCCACAGTTAAACTGTGTTTGATATTTATCATTTTGGACCCCCCGCTCCCTTCCCATGCCCTTGCTTTTGCCACTTCTGTCATCTCTGGCTTGTTTCTCCTTACCCACCTGTCTCTCTCCTCCTCTGGAACCCTCTTGTCAGCCGGACTTAGTTTCCTGCTATAGCTGTGGTCCATTATTATCTTCGTGTTGTTTCTTTTCTTCTCTCCATTCAATTCTACTATGCCCCTATCCCAGACCCTACCCTTTATTCTGTTGTTATTACCTCCTCTGTAATACCTCTGGAGTAGCCTATTAACCCCCATCCTTACCCCGGACCTTTACTTTAGTGTTTACTGAACACTTATTAATCTACTGCTCTTATTGACTGCTATATTATTTTGATGTTGATGTTTGTGTATACTTTGCTTGATGTGTCACCAGTTTGTTTCCCTGACCCAAATTCCAGCTGTCTTTTCTGTACAAGCCTTTGGTTGTTATTACCTGTTCATATTTTTCTAGTGTCACATTTATTTTCTGCATTGTATATTGTTCATTGTACCTTCTGACCTGTTTGTATCCTGTATACCCCAGGTCCACCTCGAAAATGAGTTATGCTCAACGGTGATCGCCTGGTTAAATAAAGATTTTGATTGGTTGATTGATTGATTGAAAAGCCACAGGAGCCATCTTCACTGATCTTACCAAGGCCTTCAATCTGGTGACTCACCAAATCCTACAGACCAAACCTGGAAGCCTTGGATTAGACCACTTTGCAACTGCTGGTCTAGAAGCTACTTGGTAGGCTGCAATCAAACTGTCAAGTGGAATTCCTGTCTATCCCCAGCCTGCAATCACTGACAAAGTCCCATAAAGGTCCACGCATGGCCACTACCCTTTTCATCAACAAACTAACATCTAATTATGGAAAAGCTAAAACAATACTGCATGCTGATGATGCAGTCTTGTATAGACATGGCAATAATATTGCAGAAATTGGAAAGGGCTAAGTGAGGATTTTGCTTTACTGAACAAATGGTCTCATGTAGCTACTAGTGCTAGACTAAATGCAAAAACATGCTCTTCAGATCCAGAAGCTAGGCACAGACAGAAGTGAGCTCCTAAAGATCTCTGATGTCAAAGGAACCAGGCTGGAAGTTGTTGATAATATAAAATACCTTGGAATGTTACTGGACCAAGAACTCACACTCAAAACTCATATTGACTGTATCGCCAAGCTACTATCCCAAAAGATAGGCCTGCTATGCAAATTCAGAGGATACTCACAAATACAGCCTGCCAAGCAGTAGCAAATTATCCTGCTCTGACACTCTTCTCATGAAGAAAGTATAAGAAACACAGAAGGAGCAGGACAGAGAACTGTACCAGTTAAAGCAGAAGATAAAGGGAAAGGCAGTAAGAATAGCAAAGGCTCAAACCAAGGAAAAGATAGCCAACTCAGTTAAGAAGGGGATAAAACCTTTTATAGGTACATTAGGGAGTGAAGAAAGACTAAGGCTGGGATATTGAAGCTGAATAAAGAGGAGGTGGTTGGACACAGAGGGACAGTGAAAAAGCAGGGATACTGAATGAATACTTCTGCTCAGTATTCACAAAGGAAGAAGAGGTGGAGGTACCTAATTCGGTGAATAGAAGCACTCTGGATAGGGGTTGATATCAGTCCTTTCACAGAAGAAAAGGTTCTGAAAGAACTCCTTAAACTGAAGGTGGATAAAGCAATGGGATCTGATGGGTTCACCCCAGAATTGTAAAATAACTAAGGGAAGAACTAGTAACACCACTGACTACCCTTTTAAGAAATGACAATAGGATGGTGTGGTACCTGAGGACTGAGGAGGGTGGATGTGATTCCCTTCACAAAAGTGGAAGCAAGACAGAGACAGAAAACTACAGACCTGTCAGTTTGACCCTCAGTGGTAGGGAAAATGATGAACTTACTTCTGAAGGAAAGAATTGTTGAGTACCTATAGGCCAGTGGGGCTCAGGACCCAAGGCAGCATGGATTCATGGCAGGAAGGTCATGTCAGATGAATCTAATCAATTTATTTGACTGGGTGACCAAAGTAGTAGACTGAGGAGGGCTGTGGACATGGCCTACCTAGACTTTAACAAGGCATTTGACACAGTCCCACACAAAGACTAATAAACAAATTAGCCAGCCTGGGGTGGGTCCCAGGGTGGTAGCCTGTTTAAAACATTGGCTGGATAAAAGGACACAGAAAATAATAGTAAATGGAGTCCACAGTGAGAAGGGGGTTACTAGTGGAGAACCACAGAGTTCAGTACTGGGTCCAGTCCTTTTAATGTCTTTATAAGAGACATTGCAGAGGACTGGAAGGAAAAGTATGTCTCTTTGCAGATGGCACAAAGATCTGCAACAGGGTTGCTAAACAAGGTGGGGTAGAAAGGATAAGAAGAGGGAATGTTCAAATGTATGGCAGCTTAGATTCAAAGCAAAGAAATGCAAAGTAATGCATCAGGGAAACAAAACCCAGAGGAAGAGTACCAATGGGCAGTGAGATACTGATAACAACAAAAATGGAAGGGACCTGGGGGTTGTTATGTCAGATGACCTAAAGGTGGGCAAGCAATGTGAAAAGGAAGTATGGCGGGCTGGAGGGATACTGGGATGCATAGGGAGGCATCACCAGTAGAAAACAAGAAGTTGTTATCCTCTGTACAGACAGTTGGTGAGACCACATCTGAAGAACTGCATGCAGTTCTGGAGACCCATCTCCACAAAGACATAGACAGGGTGGAGGCCATCCAGAGAGGGCAACAAAATGGTGCTGAGTCTGCACCAGAAGACATATGAAGAAAGACTAAAGAAGCTTAATATGGATAGCCTTGAGGAAAGGAAGGAGAGGGGGCATGACTGAAACTTTCAAGTACCTCAAGGGAATCAACAAAGTCCAAAAAGGGTACCATCTTTCAGAAAAGAGATGTGCAAAAGCAAGAGGCACAATTTGAAGATAGAGAGGAAGGCTCAGAGGTAATGTGAGGAAGTGTTTTTCACAGAGAGGTTGTTGATGCATAGAGCAGCCTTTCTGAGGAGGTAATGGACTCAAAACAAGTATTTCAAGAATGCATCAGATAGATATAAGTCAATTCTAGTGGGGGTGTAGGAAAAAGTAAATTGTTGGTTAACTAGGTCTGCATCTTATCCATTGGGTAGGGAAATTACAGACTAGGTGGTCAAGCGGTTCCTTATCTGCATCAAATTTTATGTTTCTATGAAGCTCTCATACTAACATCTCTATGGGAGACTAGGCTCACCATGCTCAGAATGCTCTATCAAAAGGTAAACAGGTTTGCAGCACAGGCTGAATGCAGGAAGCACCACTGTACAGTACTTAAATCACAAAACTGGACCTCCCTTGAAAAGAAACTTAATCATCTCCTACTCAGCGTACAACATTCTAAGAAATCATCTACCCCACCTCCAGAACATAGGGGTGAAAAGATAACACAGAAGAACGTTCTGCTCCTCCTTTTAACCACTCTGGTAGTATCTAGAGTGCTCATGTCTGTTGGTCAAAGATGATTCACATATTGAGCTAAGCAGCTCTGGAATAAGCTCTCTACCACAGTACAGAGTTGCCCCTCACTGCTCTTATTTAAACATTCATTAAAGTACTCTTCTCCCCAAAAATAAATGGACCTGTACCTGCTGACCCTTAACTAGCAGACTCTGTTAGGCAAAGTGCTCTTGACCTGTTCTTCCTAATGTGGCACACTATAATGTTGTAACATGGTACTTACCTCTGTACCATACAAATGTGTGTTGCACTTCCATTGAAAGTTATGTGGATAAATGTAATCACACCCAGTGTATGTAATTAATTCCTAGTCTTGTAGTGTCCCAACTGCTAAATGGAACAGCTTACATAAATACACATGTCTATTTATACCCTTCTACTTAGAGTTGTGTAAAATACTGTTACCTGTATCAAGTTCATACTGTTCATGCTGCATTTGATTATGTATTGTGCCTTTAGTATATGTAACTAATCACAGGTCACCTTTGAAAAAGGGACCCTTGGTCACAGTGGGCCCACCCAGTCATCAAAATTCAATAAATAAATCAATTCTTGTATAGAATGGTGAATGATTTGAATCACCCTAAGTGCCCTAACACTATGGTTATAGTGCATCAGCAGCATTTAACATTCCACTGGGCACCCTTTCATTTAAGATTTTGATCTATGTCTGTATATTTTGAAGAAATAGCAGTCAAAAGATAAAGCTATGGATTTACAAGGGTAAACTATTCTCTGATGTGCGTTAAGCAAAGTCACATAAGTTTAATATGTAGGCTTAGTTTGGTAATCTCTGCATTCTGAAGTTTAGAATACTTTGCAGGAAGAAGGTACACAGTAGATGAAAAAGATTTATTATCCCTCCTTTTCTGTGCCTCCAGTCACATGGCAGTAACTAAACCCCAAATTAACATCATGAATTCAAGATTGCCTAGCCTACAAATGCTACAAAATGCAAAATGGTAAGTAACCTGCAATCAGTGTTGGCTTTAGGAGTTTGGACTGATCTGGGCACAGTTAGGGTCCAGAAATCCTGAGGTGAGTTACACATGAACTGTGGGCATTACTTACAGGGTCCAGAAATCCTGAGGTGGGTTACACACAAACTGTGGCATCACTTATAGGGTCCAGAAATACAGAGGTGGGTAACACACAAACTGTGAGCATTGCAAGCATCCAAACCTTATGGCCATCCAGCCCCATGTGTGAATTTCCTCTCCTTGCCTGTAGGTTTCTCACACACTGTGTACTATAATCTTTCCCAACCCATCAGTTATTATCCCATCCTTCTACATATTTTTGTTTTGCTTTACAATTTGTGTCTAGGAAAGGCAAACTGTTTGAAAGCTTGTTTCCTTGTATGGCCCAGGGTACAGGGAGGTTAAGTGACTTGCTTTGGGTCATTCAATATTCAGGTGATATTTGTAGGATACAAACCCAGGCCTACTGAGTTTCCAGGATACAGTTTGTGCTCTGACATCCTATGCTATACAGCTTCTAGCTATATATACTAACAGTACTGTAACCCACTGCTGTTATCATGCTCAGGTTCCACAACTCACCAACTATGTCCCCCTATTAAAACAGTTGATAACGTGATTTTCAATTTCCCTTCAACTTTCCTTCACACTATTTTCTGTCTCTGCCCTGCTTCATTCCCTCTTTCTTACATCCCAAGGGCCTTATTTGCAGATGCTTGAGGGTGATGGTCTGTCCCTCTTGCAATCTCCCTGAGAGGAAAATCAGGGATGGAACACATGGGTGCAGACATTACAGGGGCTTACTAGAATCACCTCATGACAACTTAGAACACACAGTGCAGGAAGAAGTGGTTGACTGACACAAGTGGGCCAACAGACTGGGCAGGCAGAGCCTTACTGAGTGACTTTAGGCAATGACAAGGATGATGGGAGTAAGGCAGAAATGAGCACAACACTTGCAAGTAGTGGCTACAACAGTCTTGAGAACTAGCCCCTGGGTGGCTGTGCAGAAGGTAGGAGGAGGAAGACAGCTGCACAGAGTGGGGCCAGTTGAGTGTTTCTGATATCTCCAGTTTATGATGGCAGGCACAACATAGGCAGGCATCTCATGTTCACAGTGTGTAAAATAACATAATGAATGGTGAATCTCAGCCCACCACCCTGCCACAACATTCAACTGCTGGAATTAAGACATTACCTTACCGTTGATGCCAGTCTCCAGGGTCATGATATGTATTTCCTTTAAAGAAATATGCAAAGCCAGATTAACAACTTCTGGGTCATGGGCAATGTGCAGTGTTGGTGCCCCCTATGACTTCACCAATACACTGGGATTTCAGGGACTCCCAATGCCCCTAAAGCAGAAGGGTTTTAATGCCTTACAGTACATTTGAGGGAGTGACAGCTTCTCTAAAGCTCTTTTCTGGGGTGGGAAATGAAGGTTAGAATGTTTGAAATTGTATAGCTGAAATACATTTACATTGGGTGTCAACAATCAGTACTGGCTTCCCAGATTTGGTTAAAACTTATTTGGAGATCCACATAACCATACAAGATTAGATTTATGATTATCTTGTAGGGTTGTTCATTTGTTAACTAATAATGGGTTTATAATTTATTAACAAAATGAGTTACTATCCAACCAGGATTTAGGAATATGCCCAGAATACAGGCTGGCTAATCAGTCAATGTGACATGCAGGTCATGGTAGCAAAGCTCAAGCTGCAGCTGCCAATCATCTCTGGATTTGGTCCCTATTGCTGTGCTCAACTCCCACATTATGTACAGACTGTTGGTCGTGGCAGGTGGGGACAGGAAGATGTGTCAGTGTCCCTTGGTTAAAGAGAAGAGGCAGGTCTGGATGGATTAGGAACCTTCAGCTCTCAATCGAAGTGAAGTCTGAACAGCAGCAATTAACTATCTGTTGATTACACAGGCAGTGGGGACAGGCTACCCAAGTTTACAGAACAAATATCTCAAACCTAGCAAAATGAACGCTCTTACTCACATTTTGTCAGATAAAGTCATTCAATGGCTTGATCTTGCAAAATGTGAGTAAGCAGTCAGTTCCTTTCACCAGTTTAATGTGCTATGCTTCCTTAACAGATTATAATAAACCAATATATTATCTCCCCATTTCAGTGTGTGTACCATTTTAATTGTTTTAACTAATGGAGTATGATCAAGTGCCCTCTCACATCTTCTCTACAGTCTTGAACAATTTGGAACAGAATTATACACACCATGGTTTGAGTTGAACTATCCATCCACCTCAGCAAAAGGTTTCCCTTTCCTGTGGCTGAAACTATTCCCAAATGTTTGAGGAAGGTAGCATTCTTATTAGGTCTTCGTGAACCTGAGCGGTCTTTTTCACTTTCACCTATTGGATTTGAAATAATACATTTTATAGGATATTTGCTGAAGTTTATTTCCTTGTCATTTCCTGAATTGGCCACCAATGAGAAATTTTATTCCCAAATCATGTTAGTTCCAATATATGTATTCTGTAATTCAGCCTTTTACAGTGATAGGACATGTACAATATATGCAAACAAGACACTTTACATGCATTCAACCTAACTTTTGTAAAATCAGCTAAGTAAAGCATTTTGACTGACAGATATAATTTACTGAGCTTTGCAGTACCACAACAGCAAAGAGGACTTCCCAGACAGGCCAGAGGAATATGTTTATTTTCCCTGCTTTATAACCAGAAAACAGTAGTCCATACATCATGAAGACTCTTCAAGACTATCCAATTAATAGTCAAGTGTATTTTTAAGAGGCTCAGCAATAACAGTAAAAGCCATATTTTACAGAAGGGTGTACCAAGTTCAAGCCCTCCTTCCTGGTCTTTTACATCTGTAGCTGAACTGACTCCATGGCTCTTTACTAATCCTGCTGCCCACCTACACAGAACCAAACAATATATCTCTCTATCCTGAAGTCACAATCTGCTGAGTACAGTTGCTGAGTGGCAAAGACAGACCAGGCTGCTGTGATGTTAATGAAGAAGAGCTGACACATGGGAATGGAGGGTTGACAGGTAGGAGAGCTCAGAGAGAGAGAGAAAGGCAGCTACCAGTCCCTGTGAATGGAGCCACTGGCAGGTACCTGCACAACAGCAAAAGAAGAAGGCTGGCTTACAATCAGACAATCCCAAGAATGATACTAGTCCTGGTAGTGGTTAACAATGTTTACACCACAAAAGATAAGACAGTAGCAGCTTCACAGTCTCAGCAGCATTTCAAGAGTACTGGCATTTTTCAAGGAGTGCTGCCATTGTTAGGTGATCCACTTTAAGCCCCAGTGTTAAAGTGAAAGTACATATACATAACAATGTTGGATGTCATAACATTAATAGATACATATTAATGGAAAAATAAAATTGCAAAACTAGTGACCATCAAGTGTTCCAGCCTTGACAAAACTCAATAGTAAATAAAATGGGGTGGGGTGGAGTTTTACTAGGGCAAATGTTCAGTCTGGTCCCAGCCTGGCACAACATCTGTGTACAGTGCTTATTTCCTTCAGGAATCAGGCCTGTTCTGAAAGCTTGAACAGCACCTGCTACAGATGCTTCTTTGACCTCACAGGGTAGGCTATTCCACATGCTGGCTACCATCTATGTGACAATGCAACCTGTCTCTTCTTTGCTTTAGTTGTAATATAGTGATGTGACAAAAACAAATGGGTAATATTGTTGAAATGCACAACCATTCCTTACACATTACCACAAAACACACAAAAATTAATTGTTTCAGTGATACAGTAGAATACATAGATGTCCTGCACATACCTAAACTACAATAATGCCCAGTATCTGGTAAATGCAAACCTCTGCTCATTTATTTATTTGTTTTGTTTATTTATTGAAATGTTTCACGGGAGGCACACTGAACAAGTTGCTTATTTCACGGTGCAACCTGGGGAGGGTTACATAGGGTTGTGAAGGATGATCAGTTAAAATAGTATGTGGGTAGTACAAACAATACAACATTGTAAGACTATGCAACAGTTGGAACACAAGGTATTGTACAATAAACAGTAGTGGAACATTGGGTAAATTACAGTACATGTCCAAAATTGTACAAAAGAATGTATAAACATACAAAACAATAATAATGCAACAAAACGATTTATAGTGCATGAGTGTACCAGGAGCAGGCTCGCTGTTTGGACATTTGGTCTTACTGATCTCCTTGTAGCAACTATGTAATTTTCCTGCAGCAATAACAACTGCCTCTTAACTTGCTTGGGTCTGTTGCAAGTGTACCCATCCCCAACAGGTGGGGCTTACCTTGCCTCCTTCTGACCACTGTCTTTTAGATTTTAGTTCCCATTGTGGCTCTCTGTGCTCCTGCAGGCCCTCTTGTGTCTAAAGCCTGTATGGGGACAGGAGGAGCATGAGGAAGTAAGCCATATTCATGGAGGTTCACAAGATTGCAGCACAGTACAGTGTGTGGGCATCCAAGCAGGAAGCCTGCTCAAATGTGCGACCTGGTGGCTGCCAGTTCACCTGTCCATCAGTGCTCCAGCACTCAATATGTAAAAGCTGCTTTGGAGGCTCCTCAGGGTCTCTTTGTATTCCCTGGCCCTGTTGGGTATAGAGGTGATAAAGGGGTCCATAGGCACTTGGGGGCAATGTTAAAAAAACAGTGCTATTAATCCCTTTAGTTAAAAAAAATGCTGTCACTTTAACGGCAGTCAAGGCTGCTCTTTGACTGAATAGCCCTGATTGCTGCCTGTGGGGTCAGCACTACAGTATTAGTGACAGGCAGAGAGAGACTCTGCCATGCCCCACTCTGCCACAAGACAATAGGGCAGAGGAGCAGCTTTGGATGCTGGGGCATGTATTTGTTAAAAGTATTTAGTTCACCTGCAACAAAGACTTTAAGTGGGAACTTTGTATAAACTCTTTATTAGTAGCCATATTTGCCACCTTTGACTCCAAGCTACTAATCAGCAATCAAGGAGACAGAGAACCTGAAGGTATGGCTCCTGGGCAGGGGGTATAGACAATGCTCTTGGAGCATAAACAGGCAACCAATTAGGCACCAAGAGGACTTAATGTTTATTACTTTTAAGATGGACAGCTGCATTCAGCCAGTTACAAGCTGCCATTCCTCATTGGACCCCCATGGACAGCTATAGCTTAGGGGTAGTCTGGCCGAAGGTCTCTGTGGGACATGATGGCTTGGATTGTGTTGGAGGAAAAGTCTGAAATCTGCCTAAGGCTTCCACAGCCAAACCTCAGTAGACTTGTCAAGAAGGTTTCTACCACCTGGAAAACCAGAGCAGAAGTTTGAGCATTCTTGCATCTGAAGCTCTGCAGCACCCTGAGAATGTCCTCAGCCTGTGAGGATGGTTGGACTGTATTTCTGTTGTGAGCCTAAAAGTGTCCTGGGTTCACACAGCCAGAGTCAGGAGGTGTCTGTAGAAAGCTCCTGTTGTCTGTGGAAAGCCAGTTTGAAGTGAAAAAGCTACTTGTGGTTGAAAGCTGCAGTTTGAAACCTGTCAAGAGACTGTGGGCCACTCCTAGCCCTAGGGACTGAGCTGGTTGTTCCCAGAGGTATCCACTGCTGACAGCCACATAGAAGAAGAGACTGTGTGATCTCCTGAATTCCAGGACAGAAGCTACTGTCAGCAGGGATGTTCTGGGGAGTCGGCCAGGCTGTGCTACTGCTCGATGCTATTCATCAACTCCTCCGAGCTATTTTAATCCTGGTCCCCAGTTCTATCCTGCTCCAGAATCTGATCCAGCCTGCAATATGGTAAAAAGGTGTACGAAGAGGTCAATCTGCCAGAGCCTTCAATGAGCCCTGAAAGTGACAAGCTGCAAGACCATGTCAAAGCAAGCAAACCACAAACCTGCATGAACAGCCCTAGGCCCCCAGCTCAAGGACTTTCAGAACCATGAGTAACCACAGGGCCTGTTCTGAGCTGTGGTTTCTTTAAAGTGTTCCCAGTTAAAGTTATTCAAAAGAGCACCAATGCTGGCCAACCCTCGCAGCGTACAGGCCTGCAATTCCTAGCTGGGTACCCAGACAAGACATTAGACGGGCACTGATGCCAGTGTGGAGATGGGTTATTTTAACATTGTGTTGCTGTTGGGAGGGTGGGCACTTTAATGTTTGTTGTGAATGCCATTATTGGCAGTTACATTAAATTTCATTTTCATTAACACTGCCGTTTATCTTGCATTCCCATTAAATTTTCCCCATTAATATATCTTCTATTGTTGTTGGTTAAAACTGCCCATGAGCATATTATTAGTCATAGTCAATAACTGCATGCAAAGTAAAGTATTACAACTGTTAATGGTATTTCATGCCTGGGGTGACTAGAAGGGAGGTGAGTAGGTAAAGCATCCCAGGGGATTGTACTATGCAAACATCTGGCCCACTATAATTTACTCTGGGTTTAGGCACCATGCTATTTACCTTTCTATCAGGGAAAGAACACCTCCCCATTACCATCAAAATAGAACCCATACCTCTCATCCTGTTTGGAGTCCAACAGGCAGTGGTATTAGCCCATTGTTACACAGTGCCCTGGGTACACAACATAACACAGCCTGACTAAATTACGATGCCTGCTGGAGATGTCATACTAAACATTTTAAAGAAAGAAACACAGACAGAACCAATTATCTTATGATAAATTCAATACTTGTTTGTCAAAAATGATTTGTTTAAATGATAGAATGTTTTTACGCCATCAGTATTTAGGGATTTCTTAAAAACAGCTTTGGAATGGCAAATATGAAGCCTATTGTTATTGCAAATGTGACTTAGATAGGACAAACTGCTTATTATGCAGTTCCAGTACTCACATTCAGATATACATTTTACAGTCTACTGTAGCCCAATCAGTGCATATTGTGTAAGATTTTCTAAAGTGGCCACCTTGCAGGCCTGATTATCTGCAATACTGGGCCTCACACAAGTGTCTTCTATTGCTACCTATGAACATGGCCACACTTTAGGCATCACCTTTTCACTGGGGATTGACATCTCTGATTTCAATGTAGATTCAGTGACATGGTTGGATAAATATGCTGTCCAGTTCCTCACAGGGCTCACACTGAAGAGTTACCTCACCTACAGAGATGAGCAATTATTGCCTGTTGCTTAATCTGAGACAGAAAAGCTCATGGGTGTGGTGGACATCTCGAATATGGAGATTTTGTGTAGCAGAGGTTTAGTGGTAGCCATAGAGTGCTATAATTCAGCCATCTTGATGGTGCTTGACTCTATGACACCAATTTGTGTCAACATGCTGACCTCCTACCAGAACCCACTGTGGTAAAACAATGAGCTTAGGATATTAAAAGCAACAGGGAAAATATTGGAGCATTCTTGAAAGAGGTTTGGCTCACTGGATGACAGGATGGCTCTAAGGTCTCATTATGAAGACTGCCAGAGGGCAAAAACTCTGAGAAAGTCATAATTCCTGTCATGGGTTATTGACTGAAGAACTAACAGGCCAACCTAACTGTTTCACAATGTAGACATGCTAATTTAGTCAGCTTATCTGCAGTCCTGTGAAGTCTTGTCTTAAGAAAAATGTGACAAGTTTGGGCAGTACTTCCTGGACAGAGTGTTCTCCATAGAGCTGGTATTGTTTCAGGTGGCCTGCTAGGGGACAGAAGTAGCTGTGAAGAGAGCATGGGAGCACTCTATGGATCTGGAGTGATTTCTAACCAGTGTTTGTAATTGGTGTGCTTAAGGTGGTCTCCACTTGCATCTCACTTGATGTGAGAAGATTTAGGGCCTATGTAGCTGTTAGTAGACAGACACAAGGCCCTGAGTGTGGTGTTCACTGACACTATCTGGATTTCCATTCAGGCTGTTTTTCTGAGGCTCTTAGAAAAGGTTTGGGAGCCCTTCTGAAGAACTTAACTTAGAAGCCGGACATGATAGCAAACTACAGACCTGTCTCAACCTGTCCTTTTGGGGAAGATTATCAAGAAGTTTGAATGTTGCACTTAAGGCACACCTTGAGAAATTTCACATCTAAAACAGTGATTTCTATCAGGTTTCCAGCCTGCCAAAGTATAGATACTCAACTTGTAAAGGTGTTTAATCTTCTGCTTTTGGTAAGAGATAGAGGTGAACACTCTATTGTTAACTCCTAGATCTCTTGTTAGCATTTGGCACCATGAATCATGGGGTGATCTTAGAGCACATTGGAGAATATAGGGTCTCACTGGACCAGTCTTGAAATGGTTTGAGTTTGAGTCTGTCCTGTCTGGCAGCTTACAGAGGGTCATGATGTTGACTTTCTTGTTGTGGCTAGCTGTGGTCAGCTATCAGGTTTCACAAGGGTTGGTTCTGTCACTTGTGTTATTCCTGCTGTACATGCTACCACTGGGGTGGGTCATTGACTCATACAGCATGAGTTTTCATTACTGTGCAGATGACAATCAGCTATACTTGTCTTTTATAACTGATGGGCAGAGGTACCTGGTTAGAATAACACTACATTAATAGCACCAGTCAAGAGGGCACTAGTCCATATAGAACTAACACAGACAGCGAGCAGGGATTTCCAAAAGACATATGAAGAAAGACTAAAGGAGCTTAAGATGTATAGTCTCAAGGAAAGGAGAGAGCGAGTGGACATGATAGAAACTTTCAAATACCTCAAGGGAATCAACAAAGTCCAAGAGGGTAGCATCTTTCAGAAAAGAGATGTGCAAGAACAAGGGGCACAATCTGAGGATTGGGGATGGCTCAGAGGTAATGTGAGGAAGTACTCTTCACAAAGAGGGTTGTAGATGCATGGAATGGCCTTCATGAGGATGTCATAGAGTCAAAATCAATGGGGAATTCAAGAATGCATGGGACAGACATAAGGCAAGTCTAGTGGGGTAGGAGGAAGTAGGCTGTTGGTTAAATAGGATCTGCAGCTTATCCATTAGGTAGGAAATGGGCAGACTAGGTGACCAAGCGGTCCTTATCTGCCATCAAATTCTATGTTTCTATTTACAGCGCTTGCTATATCTACTCCTCTGGTTACTGTCCATTGTGCTACCACAGGACAAGGGCAGCAGAATACCAGGGGCTGACCTGCTGCTTCTGTGGCGTGGAGGGTCAGGGCATGGAGCAGCTTGGCCAGGAGGCAGTGGAAAGCAGGGTTCTAATCCTGGTCTCCTGACATTTTGTCAGATTGGGACTTTTTTTACAAGGGCAGTGGAAACAGTATTCCATGGCCCCACAAATTTTATCTTGCTCCATTATCTGCTGTCCCCTGAGTTGGTATACATTAGTCTGGGGTGGAGGTAAAGCCACCCCACAAAAATAAAACTGGTGGCATTTTTTGTGCAGTTCTTGCTGACAGCATTGTGATCAGCTAAGTTCTGACCTGGTGCCATGGGCAGATGGTGGTCACAGCACTGGAGCAAAGCTGTTAGAGATCACAGACTGGATTACCTCTATCTTACTGAGTTTAAACACAACCATAGCAGCAAGCTGGATTTGCTATTGGTGGAAGTATGGCCATGCATGGTGGTTGTCAGACAAAATGCCACTGTATGGCCATCTTTAAATGGCATGACTCTGGTGGCTGTGGATAGGGTTAAAAGCTAAGAGTCACTGTGGACTCTGAACTGAATCTAGAGCAGAATGTGTCCTATGTGGTCTGCAGTGGATTCTTTTCAACTCCAAAATATCCCTGGGATTAAACCCCTATCTTTGCAAGGAGATCTGGTGACCTTGATACATGTGTTTGTAACATCAAAGTTTGACTACTGTAACACTTTCTACCTAGGGCTATTATGCAGACTTTGGGCCACTTACAGCTGGTGCAGAATGCTGCAGTTGTGCTAATCTCTGGGTCTTCATATGTGGAATATATTACATTTGTGCTGTGGCAGCTGCACTGACTTCCAATTAGCAGGTACACCACCTTTAAGATTGCATTGCTACCCTGCAAAGCCCAACATGGATTGGAGCCAGGCTATCTTAAAGACCTCTTATCCTGATATGTTTGCTATTGCTTGTTCCACTCCTACAGCGTGTTCTTTTGGCTGTCCTGAGGGTGTGACTTGAAATATTGGGGATATGGAATTCTTGGTGGTTGCTCCACTTATTGGAACCTTGTCCCTTAAGGACATGTCATTTTAGGAGTCCCTTTGATGGAGATATTTGAAAAGGTCTGTGACACAATTTGCAGCTTTTTTCTGTAATCTGTTCAATCTGCCTCCTACCTGGCTCCAGGTAACTCTTTTGAGTCTTGCAGGCATTTCCTCGTGCCAGTCAGACTGACCTCTGGCCCTCACTATGTGCTACCATTTTCTTCAGGTGGTCTTCAGACCCTTAGCCACTGGCATAACAATTTTCCAGTGAGTCCCACTCTATTACCACTGAGGGAGGAAAGGCAGCATCTCACAGAATCCACAACTGAAAAGAACATGTATGTGGATATGGAGAGATTAGTGGCAAGGAGGGGCATGCACATGAGGGCTAGTATCTGAAAGGGCCATGCAAGTGATTATTGTCTTGTGTTCCAACCCACAGAGTATGCACACTGTTGGCTGCCCTGAAGAGCGGTGCCCCAAGGCATTTGGTTACCATCACCTCCTCTGCTAACTTCACTATGCCACCACCAGGTGTTGCTGCAAGAACAATGCATGCTTAACCCTCTGTTTAAGAGAAGAGCAACTATTGGATGTCCCTAGCCCTCCCTGCCAGCCTCCACTCATGATGTCCTGGACACAGACAGTGTACCAGGGTTGCACAGACAGTGAACAGGGGTTGTCAACTTGCTAGAGTGGTCACCCACCACTAATCACAACAGAGCGTGTCCCCTTTGCTATTGTTGAAGAAAACATCCTCCCTCCAGTGTTAGACATCCTGGCTAGTGGTCATCTGAGCTATTAAGAAATCTTTCTCATTATCCAATCTGTGTGCTTCTGCCAAACTCAGAACTAGCCTTATTTATTAAATGAGGCAAAATATGGTTGAGTCAGTGCCACCACCACCTGGGATTTGTTTGTGATTCCTGAAATCCCATACATGAGCCAGCAGGGTGTTGGTTGCATGGCAGATATCTGCTGTTTTGCTCGGGGTGGGGAGAAGGCGACCACAAAGAGCTCATTTGCATCAGCTGAGAAGGCAGCCTTGCATACCCTCCTGAAGAAGAAGAAAAGGTATCTTTGGGTGGTCCCAATATTGGGGTGGGGACATGTGGAACCAAAAACAGTTAAAATGGGAAAATGAATTTCAAAATGAAGCTAAACAGAAATATAAGAAAAGGTTAATAGTTAAAATGTGGTTACCTCAGATTTTGTAATTAGAAAAATGTGTAAAGAGCTAAAAATGTATTTTAATAAATGGTTATTTTTTATTCATACTATTTAAGAAACAAAGCCTTGCTACGGTAGTTAGCATACTAACATCCAACTACTTTTCAAAATACAAAACTTAATATTTTCAACCTGATCCTTGCTTACAGTAACTATAATTTCCCAGTGTCCTGACCAGATTTCCCAGTTCACTAAAAATACCACCAATGGCTTACTCTGGTTCCATTCCAGTTAGTTTCCATCTGCACCTTATCTGCCCTCCAGGACAAAGCTGAAAATATGCACACTTGCAAGCCCTCTTTCCCAGTCAACAAAAACAAATATAAAATAAGTAATGTCACATTTACTTTTAGGAAAAGTGCCAAATTGGACAGTATCACCTTCAGTTTAGGGTTGCTGATGTTGTAGGTCAGTCTAAGTTCATTTAACTCTTTTGCCAATTGACTGAAAAACTCTAGCCCTTTGTAGGTGTTCAGGCTAGTCCCATTACCACATCTTCCTTCACCAGTACTCCTTCCCCCAGACTGTTTGTTGTCTAGAAAGATTGCTGACTCCTGACATGGTGCTAAACCAGGAGTCAGTGTTTTATTTATGCAAGAAGCATTCTGGGTATATTGATCAGGGAGGGTGAAGGGTAAGTGACTGAGTTGGATAAGGGGTGGTGGAGGAATGTCATATACTCTTTCTTTTAGTCTACCAGACCCCAGTACCAAAAACCTAAAGTGTTTTGACTGAAGTATTGATGCTGAACTAAAGTCAAGAGCGCCAAATCAAATATGAACCTAATTTGCAAATGGGCAACTTTTTTCACTCTTTGTTTGTGCAGAGGCCTAAATTCATTGATCCAGCTGTTTGCATTTCTTGCAGTATGCTTCACTTGTACTTTTAATGGTCCAACTGAATTATGATTATAAGTGGGTTCCTGCTTCTGCCCAGTTTTAGAGTTGGATGGACTGAATCACATGGAGGCAAAGTCACATTCACAAGGTCACACTATGACCCAGTAGCATTGATAGGATCAAACATCGGATCTTCTGGGTAATAGTTACATGCTGTAATCATTTTACCACACTGGCTTTACCTTGTTACATTAAATAAAGGCTGAAATAAACTGATATCAGTGTATTGGGGAGTGCTAAAGCAAACATAATGAGATGCAATGCAAGCTCAGGATCAGCAGCATAGACAAGGGACTGAAATACATGACCAGGATAAGATGGGGGCAGACATGAATATTTATTTATTTATTTATTTATTTAGTAGAAATCAGAATTGCAAACATTTGAGTCAGAGATTAATTTACAAAGTCTCCTCATCAGGAAAACAGATAGTATATACAAATGCAGACATAGTTACATAGATACAGATTGAAGTAGGGAACTCTATATGTGTATGTACATAAATACAAGGAATAAAATTCATGTGAGATCGAAACTCTATACAGGTCCTATGCAGTGATGTAGCTTCCTCCTAGTACACCAGAGACAACAATTTGGATTCTGTTATAAGTTAAATAGGAGTAACTTAAAACAAATGTGAGACACTTGAGCAGCTTACATGTTCTGCCAGGGCATGAGACAGTGGTGCCAATGCAATCGTTGAAGAATTAGCAAAAAATAATTAAGTGTTGAAGGTAAAGTTCCTAAACATTAGCAAATTTATATTTATATGTTAAGAGTGATTCCAACCTGATTACATAGTAGGCCTTCCATTAGTTGGGCCAAGCTTTTTATAGGCATGGCAGCAGAGCTCCAGATCAAGGGAGAAATATCTCAGTGACTTATTTTTATGTTTAAATTTGTGAATAATTTCATATATAAAAATGTGTATACACTAGAATCAGTACCTATGTCTGAACCCTGGTACAATGCCTTGAGAAGTCATTGCTTAGATAGTGTTCATCTAGGTTAATGTCAATTTCCTTTCATATGGGATTCATTTTCAATACAAATGTAATGTTATTTTGCATTTGTTATGCATTTATTTGACTCGAGCATGCAGTTTTAATTTCTTTCACTAATATCACCCATTTTACAAATCCATTCACTGGCTTATACAAGAATGTTATGCAAAAGTAGAGGTCATGTAGGCATCCTCCATGAATACAATGCCAGTCATCTGAATATTTTCCATGCTGTTTCTCATAGCAACTTTGTTTCAACATGCTGTAAGTCATCACTGCTGATTGTTTTGTTTTTCTTTGTGAGCCACAGGTACTGTGAGTGCATATGATGTCACTCCTCAGATAGTGTTTCAAATCACTGTTGTATAAACACGAGTGAGTTTATTTTGTCCTCAACCAGCTAGTTTTAAAAGTCACTCAACGGGCATTTCCATCTATCCTCTACATATAATGAAGTGGAAAGATTGGAATCTTTAATGAAAACATTTGATGACCTTCGAGCTGAAAAACTTGTTAATTGTATGTTGCCTTTAAGCAGATTATACACTTGGTTTTAACTGCCATTCCAAACAGCAGCAGTTCTTATTAGGTGCTGTACAGGAAAAAATCCAGTATTGGCCCACAGCTATATTGGTTTCTTTGACTATGAGAGGAGGGGTCACAAAAACAGCAAAAGGTTCAGAGGGAGGCAGGTGGACACTAGTCCTTTTTAGACATGAGCGTTATGAAGGGACTTGCTAATCAGAATGTGTACATTGCTATGGGGTAGGATGGGATCCACTCAAGAGTACTGAGGAATTCTATAGAAATACAGGCTGCATCTTTGACAGTTCTGTTTAACAGTTCGCTGGAAACAAGAGTGGTTCCGGAGGACTTGGAAAGGGCAGATGTAGTCCCACTTCACAAAAGTAGTTGCAGGGAGGAGTCTGGGAATTATAGTCCAGTCAGTCTGACATCAGTGGTGGGAAAGTTAATGGAATCACTGTTGAAGGAAAGGATTGTGGAATATCCTGAATCTAGTTGGTTACAACACCCATGGCAGCATAGTTTTACAAGGGGAGGTCATGTCAAACAAATTTAATAGATTTCTTTGACTAGGAGACAAAGGATTTAGATCAGAGTGGAATGGTGGAGGTGGCCTACCTAGATTTCAGTAAGGCTTTTGACAATGTTCCACATAGGAGACTAGTAAGCAAGCTGGGTAGCTTAGGAGTGGGTCCAGGAAGGTAAGCTGAATAAGAAATCGTCTTGGAAATAGGCTACAGAGGGTGGTGGTAAATAGAGACCACTCCAAGGAAGGGAGGGTAACCAATTGGGTACCTTTGGGATCAGTGCTGGGATCAGTCCTTTTAATGACTTTATAAGGACATTGCAGAGCTGCTCAAAGGAAAGGTCTTCATCTTTGCAGATAATGCCAAAGTCTGCAGTAGGGTTGAAACCTGGGGTGAAAAGAATAAGCAGAGACCTAAGAAAGCTACAGAAGTGGTCAAGGAATGATAGCTGGTTTCAGTGCAAAGCAAAATAATGCACTTAGGGCACAGCAACCTAGGAGCATACTACAAAATAGGTAGAGTGGTATTGTCAATCACAAAGCAGTAAAGAAACCTGAGGGTAATCAAGTAAGATGACCTAAAGGTGACCAGGTAGTGTGACAAAGTGGTAGGAGGGCTAGAGGGATGCTGGAGTGCATAGGGTGGGGATCACCAGCAGAAAGAGGGAGGTGGTGTTCTCTGTATAGATCACTGGTAAAACTCCACCTAGAGTACTTTGTCCAGTTCTGGAGAGCACATCCCCAGAAGGACGTGAGACAGAGTGAGGCAGTACAGGGAAGGCAACAAAAAGGTGCAAGGTCTGCATCAAAAGCCCTATGAGGAGAAACAAAAGGGCCTCAATATGTATTCCCTGGAAGAGAAGAGCGTGAGAGGATATGACAGAGTCTTTTCAGTACTCTTGGGGTAAATACGGTACAGCAGGAAGTATTTTTCAGAAGAAATGTGTACAGGAACAAGGACCTGCTATAAAGCTGGAGAGGTGGATTCAGGAGAGATGTGAGGAAGTATGTCCTCACTGAAACACTGGTAGAACATTCCTCCAGTGGAGGTGGTGGGGCTGACAACAGTGGCGGGTACAAGAATGCATGAGATGACACAGGGAATCATATTGGAAAGGAAATGAGGTGAAGGAAAAGAGCAGTAGATCGGACACAGTCCATGGTAATAGTGTTATTTTTAATTTACATGATTCAAGCAGTTAAAGATGTAGAAAAGTCTGAAATCAGACTATATGCAGATAGAGATGCGAAATCCACAAATTCTGTTCCAAGAAATATTTCATGAAATTTTATGATGAGCAAAATATTTAGTGAGTGTGAAATGTGAAATTCCATCAGTGAAATAGTGAATTTTGCCCACAAAATGCAGAATTGTGCCAGCTAATGCAAGAATTTTGCCAGTCTCAGGTGAAATTCTGCATTTTGTAAGCAAATTCTGCAATTTCACCGTAAAATTTTGCAATTCCTCCTGCAAAATTCATCAGTAAAATCCATGAATTTCATGAAATGATTCATATGGTAAAATCCATGATTTCACCAGAATTTCGCCTTTAAAATTTTTATTTTCCTGCATCTCTGTATGCAGATGACATAATCCTGTTGATCACAGGAACTAATTTAAATCAAGTAAGAAATGACCTACAAAGAGATTTTACAGAAAGCCTGATTCTAAATAGTAAACAATCAAAATCAGTGCTGTTTACCAACAGCTCAAAAACTAAATCCGCTTCCCAGCACTGGAAATCAAACCATCACTGGAGAATTCTGGGATTAGATTATCCAATATAATTACTTGGGCTTCTGGTAGATAGTTGTTTAAAGTTTGATTACCACATAATTGAAATGGTAAAATAATCATTTGTAAACTAGGGGCCCTGTGATGAACTAAACACTGCCTGGATAAACAGATGAGACAGGTATTTATTAATAAGATGCTGGTTCCTATTTTAGATTGTGATATTCACAGATACGGTTTTGCTAGTGTCACAGATATAAAGAAAGTAGAACTCATATACAACCAGCTAGCAAGGTTTGTGTTGCAATCAAATAGATGGACTCACCATTGTACAGTAAACTGTATATTGAGTTCAACTGGCTTACAATAAGAAACAAACAAGAAAGTTCTGGATAAATCAAGGTAGGAAAACCATGATAGTGGAAAGAAAACACACTTATTTATTAGAAAAATGAAAATGTAAATCACTCACATAACATAAGGAAAAATAAATTACTTAAGGGCTACCAGATTCAGACTCCTATAACCTGATATGGAGAGATGACTTTTAAATTTTTGCTACAAAAATATGAAATGAGCAAAATATTCAGACTAAAATGTTTATGAAAGTCACAAAAGAATTGACACAGCTTTAAGATAAAACTGACTACGAGATGTGTTTGTTTTGATTAGTTTTAGGTCCTATCATAACACAAGATTTTAGTTTAAATGTACTTGGAGTAAATCATCCTGTTTAGTGTTTTAAATGATATGCTCATCTGTAAAGTTGACTTGTACTGTTTTGTTGATTTGTGCAGTATTTGGAACTTTGGACTACAATATACAGATTCAGGAGCACCTTGTAAATAGCACTTATCCTAATGGTGTATGTTATGTCAACTGATCCAGACTAAAATAAAGATTTTACTACTACTAGAAAAAACAGACTAGATGGGGCAAGTGGTCATTATCCGCCATCAAATTCTATGTTTCTATTAAATATATTGGTTCAGATATAACTATTGATTTGGAAGAACATGTATACAGTTGCATACAGTTAAGTATATATTGGTTTAAATATAACTATAATGGTGAAGCTTTACACGTACTTGATAGAACTGGCATATATTGGTTCTAGATAAAATGGATTGATTTAAGAAATATGTATTGGTTTCATTAGACACGCCCCGCCTCACATGTGACTATACTGCTCTATAAAAGTACATTGTTTTCTTTGAACATGCGGTGTTTGTAGTAAATGCACACTGGTGTGTATAAAATATGTATATTATGTATTTGGTTTTGGTTTCATTGAAAATGTATTGTTTGCAATTAAAATGTATTGGTTTCAGTGAACAGTATATGTGTTGGCTTCAGCATGATTATCTGTTTCAACAAAATGTATTGGTTGTAAAATGTAACAATCATCAGTTAGACAGCCTTGAGGTCCTTGATCTCAAATCTAAAGTCACAGAGAAGTAGATACAAATATCACAACACAACAGTGAACAAGCACAATCAGAATAATTTAATTGCTCTCATAATAAAATATCATTGTGAAAGAAAGAAAACATAAGGCAGAAAGTAACAATTCTTCAGCTTGTTAGCATTGTCAATTCAAGAAACATGGCAAAGCAACTGTTTTGATGCCTGTATAAACAATGGAGTTGATCAAGGGTTTAAGCAAGCTGCAGAGTTGAGTGTCAAGTGCCTGAATGCTCATGTAACCAAAACTGCCATTTTCATTTTGTCGATCTGTCACCTCAAGAGATACCACTCTCCACAACACCTCACAGCCTTATAGCCAGTTAAAAGAAAACTTAGTAAAACAAACCATTTCAAGTATTCAGAGTACTTGCTTTGAGCTACTGTCCAGCTCTGTTGATGAGTTCTTTCAGAATTTTCATGTCAGTAGCCTAGATCATGAAGTGACCTATGCAGCAGTGACAGAGCTCAGCAATGACCATAATGAAATTGGGGAAAATGATGGCATAGCACAAGAAGCTGACATACAAAATATTCAAACCACTCACACAAGAAACAGTAAAGAAATCAGCCTTTCAACAGTAAAACCCAATAAAATGCTAACTTCAATTTGTGTCAATGGAGCTGCAATTCAAAAACTGTTAAACAGCTTTTGTTGTGACTTGGCTGATCAGGAAGTTATGGTGCCAGCACCAAACAAGACAGTGAAATGCTTCAGCTGGGACTGATAGTAATCAATGATGGGGACACCCTGCTGACATGGTCCCACTGTAGAAATCTTGATACATGCTCCAGCAGTGAAACAGGAGCATGTAGTAAAGCCAGTAATCATGAAAGCCCTGTATTGGCTGCTGTCACTAGCTGGTAGTGGCACCCGATGACATGCAGTCATCTGTTAATGTTGCCGATTTAGAAGAAACACTTTTGACTAGTAGTTGAAAGCTACTGATCCCCAGATTGTGCCGGAGACTGATGATGGCAACAGGAGTCCTGTATGGCAGGTTGTAGAAGAAAAATGCAGGGAACCTAATACCTGCTGCCCACTTATCTCGAGTCAGCCATTCTTGCTTTTGGTCTCTTGCTCCTCCTAGCTGGTCAGGCTGTGGCATTCAGATAAGGAGAGAGAAGAGAGACAAGCCAGCCACAGTGACAAAGCCTGTTGATGTTAATATTTTGACTCTAGCTGGCACAGCCCTAAGGGACAGAGTGTGTGTGTGTGTGTGTGTGTGTGTGGAGGGGGGTTGTGGGGGTAGCATCAGAAGGGATCAGAGCCATTTGGAAGCTAGAAAAAGAGACTAAAAGCAGTGTTCTTATTGACAATGCAACCATCCACTAATGTTGCTGGTTTAAAACAAATGTGGTTGAAGCTACTGACAGTTCAAGTTCTCTCACAGATAAGAGTCCTTTCATTTACAATATGAGGCCAACTGTAATCACTATGTAGCCTCCTTCTTCCCAAATCATCATGTGTCAGGTTGGAATTATTTGATCATTGGCAGAAGAATAAAACCTTGTATTCTTAAAATTAATAAAAATATGTGTTTGTTCTGCATATTTTTTATTGCATTTTATAATCAAATAATGCACTCCAGGGAGTGTGTTGTGAGATTTACCCATGCCTTGGGTAGTTTATGATACTAGCTTGTGCCACACCACACCCAAGGTGTGTAAATCTGAAAACACACTCCTGTTGTGCATTATTTCTTAATTACTATCTCTTTAGAAACACAAAAGTGATTAGAAACAGATGGTGTCCTTTACTGGAAAGCAAACATTTCTGTAACATGTAAACACTTTCTATTATGTGAACCATTCCTCATCATCTAGTCGGAAAGGTAGTATCCCAATTTCTACTGGGTGATCCACTTCATCCCTACAGAAACTGTACCAGGAAGGCATGTCTTTGACTGTTATAGCTCAAACATCTTGTCTAAAAACTGGAGTTTAGTCCCTATAAATCCACTACAGGCATTCCCACTGAAGCCATCTAGCAGGGGTGTAGCCAGGATATTCTGTTTCATACACACAGTCTTTAACTGCTGCCCCCACCATTAAAACATATACATCTTCTCCAAATGCTGCCCCTTTACAAACAAATCAGGTTGTTGTCAGATGACTCCTCTAATCCATAAAGAGGTTATACACAAATCTGCCTCCTAAGAAATAGAAGTTTAAACAGATACACTACTCAGTGGCCTACACTAACTGAAATTCTACAGAATGGATTGATAATGTTTACAGAAAGGCAAAGGGTTTGGGACAGGCACTCAACAAAACTGTATGCAAATGTACAGTGAGTATGCCTGTCTACATCCATGCATCTTGGGGGAGCTGCTACTGGGCAGCATCATAAAGAAATAGTCTCTCACAGTATACCACAATCATTAGGGATTGTAAATGAGTCACTGTTAAAACAGTGACTCATTTATAGCACTGTCAATCACTAGCTACCCTGCAAGGGTAGTGATGGTATAGCGAGGAAAGCAAACCAGAAGTGGAGGGACAGGGGTGGTGTAGGGGAAGGATAAGATGAAGAGTTCAGGTAGACAGGAGAGCCTGCTGCAGCCAAGCCAGCCCTGTGGTGTGGTGGTGAGAGTGGCTTGCTACAGTGCAGTAGGCACTGGGTTTGGGACTTGCCGGGGGCAACTGCTTTGCTGCTGCTGACTGTTATTTTTTCCGCCACTGTGTTTTGCTTTCCTCTTTGTGTACACTCCCCTGGAGTTAACAATCCTTAGTCAAGAATTGGTGTGGAGGCACAGCCCCCATAAAACACTTAAGTTGCTGGAAGTCGTGTCACTGAGCATTGCATATTGCCAAAATGCTTTTTGGCGTATATACATTCAATATGATAGCTATCCCTGTATTGTGATCACTATCATTACATGGAACTGTCTCTCACAGTTCATGGAAGTTTCCTATATTTTACTTACCATTCCAATGACCAGCTGTCTTAAAAGTCCTGGACCCTACACTGTGGTAAGCCACAGAGAAGGCTGTCATCACAACAGTGCTACTCTGGTACCAGTTTGGGGACTAAAACAGGACAGGAGAGAGTTGGTACCTCTTCTGCTGCTCCCTCAGTTAGAATGACTCAAAGCTCTGAGTGGGCAACTGACACCCATTGCAACATTCCGTTGTGGCTTATGATGCTGCAAGGCCCATCCCACTTGGAATCTCAGTCCAGATGACTGACTGGGGTTTCAAGGAAAATCTGAAGTTAATAATTTGCTGCTCAGAGTGACTAACTGCAAAACCATAGCACTACATAGGATTCTAGTATAATTCTAAACACATTTAAACACTTCTAATAATGCAGAGGGACACAGGGCTACACTTATATCACACAGACCAAATCATTACCCAGAATGTAAAGGAATACGTATGGTATTTGTCCATGCAAATGTGTGAACTACCCTTCACAGAATGCCCGCCAAATCTTTTACCAGTAACACTTTGTGTCAGTTAGCCACACTGTACTTACAGTGTAAGTACACTTTAACTGGACTGCAAAGTAGCTGCATGCAACAAACATGTTACTATACTGTAAGTACCCTGTTGCAACTACATTGTAAGTATCATGTTGTGTGTGATTAATGATTAGTTACTTCGAAACAGACTCTTAAAGTGTAACCACTTTACATCTTGGTCAGGACCAGGTCCTTTTCCTTGGTTCATAAAGCATGCCACGATGAGACACTGAAACAAAGAATGGGCAGCAGTAACTTTGCTTTTACTCTTTATAAATAATTCCTGAAGAAGATCTGTATTTATAACATTGATTCTAACTCCATGTTCTATTTTCAGCATGCCTATAATAGTATCTTTGTTTTTTTCAGCCCACATGCTGACACAGCATCTTTTTTTTTCTCAGCAGAAAAAAGATTTAGAGTTCATTGCATGTCCAAATTTTCCAACCTGAGCTGTACCAATTAATTCTAGGCTGCCTGTAGCACTATTTCTATTATGATTCCCAGGTCCTTTTACTCCTGTATTGCAGCAGGAGGAGAGAGAACAGTGTATAGTACCTACCTCTGGTTTTCCCACAGGAGTAGCACCTTTCTTTGTCTACATTGAATCTGAGGCTCTAAGAGTCTGACTAATTGCCCTGCTTGTTCAAGTACCAGTGCATGTCTACCTGATCCTGGATACATTCCCAGTTCCACACCAATACCTCTCACACCCTGTTGCCAAATGCAATCCCCTATGACTGATGTAGTCACACCTGTTACTGATGCAATGCACCAGTAGCCATTACTGATGCCAGTTGTTTATTTCAAAGTTCAGAATTTCACCTTTGAGCAGAAATGCTCACTTACAAAGGTTCCTCATCAGAATAACAATTTGTTTACACCATTTCAAAGACAGTATTAAAACGGATTAACAAATAAAGATATAACTCAGCTCACATATGAAACAACCCTGTTACTGATTATATAAGCACCTGTCAATGTTCTGTGTCCTGTGCCTGTTAGGGTGAGGAGCCCTCATCAGTTCCTGACATCCAGTGATTCTTTCTGTACTCTCACTGCCCATCTCTTGTTCTTTAGTATTCACTGATTTTTATGCTTCAGCAGGTTATTGAGTTTGTTTTACATTTTCGTTCTTAAGAAATGGCAATGGGGGACTCCATGGAAGCAGAGCACACACATGGGCTTGAGCATAGAAAATGGAGGAAAATGTCCATCTGCAGCTGGGTGAGGCCTGTTCCATCACAGCCCAGGGCCTACACCATAACTGGGCACTTCCAACACAAGTCCTGTGGCAGAGGGCACACCAGAATTGGTAGATCCCAGTGATGTCAGGAAAACAGGCTGGGGGCAGTCTAAATCAGGCCAGTCGGGGTTAATGTAAATTCAAGATTGGAAAAAAAAAAGATGATGGATTAAACTGTTTTACCCAACTGTGTAATTGCTCCTCAGAGGTCCTCTTTAACTTCACGAATATAATCACTGTTAGCTGACCAAAGCCTTGTGTAATATTTAAAAAGCCATTAATGTTTATGGAAAACATTAAAAATCATTTGTTGACACATTTTAGCTTATATTACAAATGTTTCTTGTTTATAATAAGTAGTAGTAAGTAGTAAAACTCTTTATTTTTATACAAGAGATAGATGGTATATTTACATCAGTAGGACAAAGTCCTATTTTCAAGATGTTCCTGTTAATTTTAATACAAAAGTAAAAGACTCTACAACATATGTGTTGGTTATACAAAATCCAATAAATATACTTACAAACAATACTGTATGACATACTCACTGCAAGCTAAGAGAGGGCTGATCACATTTACAAATACCCCAAATCTTGAAATTTACATCCATCAATCATAACTTAGATGCTAACAGGATTTGATAACCATAACATTTACGTCGCACACCTAGTTCTGCTTTTAAGTCAGTTGCAAAGATTTTGATATCTCCTGATACTCATTTATGACAGGACCTATAGAGGTCCTTATTGTATTTAGAATTGTGGAAATCTCAGGATACTAAATTTATTTTTAAATCTTGGAAATATAAACTTTCTTAAATTGTAGGTCTTAGACTTAAATGATGTGACTTTTTTTCCATTTTGGAATCCAAATAAAAGGTTTGTTTAAATTTTCTACTTTATAAATCTGAGTAGCCAAAAAGCATCTTTCTTTTGTTTTCCAAAGACAACTATCCAAGATCCTCATGGAGGTCACAATGATGGGTATTTTGATCCTGCAATAGGATAAATCTTGCCATGTGGTTATAGATTTTATCAGTCTTGGTTAGCATGCTGTTAGTAACAAATCCATGCACATGGCTGCCATATTCAAGGACTGGGAGAAGGAGTTTTGTAATTATTGTTTTCCTTATATATTTATTCATATAGAACCTAGACCACTAAATGCCCCAAGTATGTTGCTAATTTTGAGAATTGTGTCAATTATATGGTATTCAGACTTTAGTCTTTCATCTATCCATACTCCATGATATTTGTATTCTGTCACCCATTCTAAGATTACATTTTTTGTTGTTTTTATTTTCACCACATAATTGCTATTTCCTCACTTTTTCCCACCCTTGTTAACTATCATTAGTTTTGTTTTTTTACCATTTAATATCAAACCAGAGTCAGACAACCATGTGCACATCCCTACAAAATCAGCTTGTAATTTAACTTACATTATTTCAGGGATCTTACCATTCGCAATCAGTAGGGTATCATCTGCATACAGTCACATGGATGAATACCCTACTGAATCAACCAGGTGATTTATTTATTAAGAATAATGTGGACCCCAGTATGAAGCCCTGAACAGCCCTTCTATAAACCAGCATTTTATCAGATAGCTGTCCAGCTACAGATACCTGTTGAGTCCTATTTTGTAGATAGGAAGCAAACCAATCACATGGTTCCCTACCCAAACTTATATCAGCAAGATGTCTTCTCAACAGTCTGTGGTCCACGGTGTCAAAGGCCTTCGATAAATCCACAAACACCATGCCCACCAACAGGTTATTCTCTAATTTAGAGGTTATAATATCCACCATATCGGTCAGCTCGTTGTCTGTGGAATATCCTTTATGGAACCCAGACTAGAACACCGATAGAAAGTATTGGTCTCTTAAATTTCATTTCTTAGATTCTGTGTCTTTGTAGACTGGATTAGGAATTTCCAGGTCTAGTAGATTTGCAAAATACTTAGTCAGGATATTTGCTCATTGTTTTGGAGGTTGGGGATACCATTGTGAAACATTTGTATAGGAGGCCCTTGAGCCACAGGTGAGTCAAAGATCTAATCAATGACCAAAATTTTGTTTTATCAGTTGTTTCCACAGTTTTTAATTGTAATACCCTTGTTTAGCTTTCCTAATTTGAAGTTTTAAAAATTTCTTGCCTTTTTGTATTCATCCCAATCTATTAAATTTAAAGATTTAGTAGCTAATTTCCTCAATCTATTTTTAAACATATCTGTTTATTTAGCTTTTCAGTGGCCCAGGAACATGGGATTTCTTTTGCACACAAGATCTCAAAGGAGCTATATCATTACAAACTTCCTTAAACCACTTTGTAAATTCTTGGATCACTAAATCAAGTGAAGGATTAGAAACAATTGGTCCCATCTAATTTTAGCCAATTTAGCCTAAGGCTTCTTTATTATAATTTCTAAAGTCTCGACATTTAATTTTAATTGGAATGTGGACTTTAAGGATCTCTCTATCTACTATTTTATATTCACAACTTACAGAACAATGGTCCCCAGAATTGATTTGATCTACTTTTTGTACTTTCTGATTTAAATTTCCTGTCACAAATATTAAGTCCAATATACTTCCTGGGCTGTCCTGAGTTGATTTCTAATTGAAAACAATTTTTTGAGTGACATCTAGTGATTTAAAACGTTTTTCCAAGGACTCCTTTCACGGTTTATCCCAAGCCCCATTAAAATCATCAGTTATCATCAGGTCACAGCCCATGGAATAAGTTTGGATAATTTGTGCCAGGTTATCAAATTCAGCCAAAGTTGTTTTGGGGAAGCATAAATAACTCTCAATTTCAATGCCAGGTTTGGACTATTAACTAACAAGCAATCTATAGGACCTATTTGTCTGGAGTAGGATACTTTTGTATGACCCAAGGCCCATTTAGTATTTAACAAAACTCCTCCTCCTTATGGCCTACCCTATCCAAATGATGGCTAAAAAAACTCAAGTTCTACCTCTTTAGTATCTACCTTCATATTCAACCAGGTTTCAATTAAGGCCACTATGTCTGAGATTCAGTTTCTGTCCAAGTTCTAAACAAATCTATTTTATTTTTAAACTTCATGCATTACAATGTATAATTTTTAATTTGTTCTTGTTGGGGCCTGGATTTAATTCTGTATCACTCGAAGCAGCAATGATATTTATTTTTATTTATTTATTTATTTAAGAATCAGTTTACAACCTTTGAGCCAGAGGCTCGTTTCCAAAAGTACTTCAATGATATAATTAAACAATTTTTAGATCTAGATGGGCAATAGCCCACAACAGAAACTGAAAATGTGATCTTACTTAACTGCCATCTGATTTTTGAAAATTAATTTCTACTTTAAATCTAGAGGGACATTCCTTGGTGCTTAACCCTCTTCCAAGGGAGGTGTCTGGCTCAATCTCTAGGACCAACACACTCAGATTTTGATTAAATGGCAACTTGTAAGTTTCCCATACAAAACACAAAACTTCCAAAAAGTAAAATAGCATCCTGTTTAGAACCTTCATGATTAGATCTGTCTTTGAGCAAATTTTAAAATACTAGCAGGGTCAACACCTTCTTATTTAAAAATCACTATAACCAGACTATTGAACCACTATTTTATAATTAGACACTTTAAATCAGACTCTCAGAGTCTACCTTAAAATCAGCTTTCTAACTGTAGGTTAATACTGCAAATCATATTAAAGATTTAAGCTACAAAATATATTTGAACATTATGGGCTGGATTAAGAAAGGTCCGCTGCAAGCTGCAGTAGTGGCAGCTTGTGGCGATCTGCCCTGCAACCTGGCCCATGCGCCCAATTCAGAACTGGAGTGGGTGCTTCGGGTTCAAGATAATAAGTAGTCAAGCATGGTAGGGCCTCAGCACCGGGAAGGCTGCAGGTTACAGGACAGCAGTTGCACCAGTTGAGGCAGCCATGGCACCCCCATGCCCACCTCTGAGACCCTGTATGGTGTGGGCACCAGCCCAAAGCCCCTGCCATGGACCATCCCAGATCATGGAGCCCCACCTGGCCTGGTGTCCCAGTGACCTCACCTCAACACACACACCTGGTAGGTGTGTTTGTGACTGGCCCTGTAGCAAGGAGGGCTGTATCAGTCACTGGTGGGGTATTGGGGGTGTGGAGGCTTGCATTGTGGGTTGGGGCCACTAGACAACCAGGGGTTACAGGGATGGCAGGGGATCATACCCCAGGGTATGGGGCTTGCAATGTGTGTGTTTGTGGATCTGGGCATTGAGGGTGTGCCACACCCAGCCCAGCATGGTGCATACCATGCCTGGGACCAGGAGCCAATGGGGATCCATAACCCACAGGGGTTGTGGGGCTGGGGTACAGTGGCAACCTCCAGTGAACAGCAAAGACCAGTTAGATTACCTTTTATTGGTGTAACTGGTCTTTGTTGGATGTTCACTGGTGGTTGTGTCTGAATCCCATTTGTGGACATAGTGGCCACCCTACCTGAATAGTGCAACTGCTGCCAGAAACCCTCTTACATCAAGGGGTTTCAGGTGCATAGGTGCTGTTAGGTGCAGGCAGCCTGCTGTGTGTTGCAGGCTGCCTATGTGAATCCTGTGGATGCAATGCAGGATGCAAGTGTGACTTGCACCATATTTTCTGATGCAAGTTGCCTTGGATCCTGTGTTGGCTTCTCTGAATCCAGCCCTTAAGCTTTACCCCTCTTACTTTATCATTTTTTAAAACCAAGTGGCACTCATGCCACTCCGCTCATGCTCCACACTCGCATTGTGGAGCAGCACAAGTGATTTAAGCAGGAAGATCCTGCCCTGTGGGAAGATACTGCAGCTGCTGGCTCACCTCTGCCCCCAAGCCTACTGAGTATTGTCAGTTTGTGAAGCAAGTCCCAAAATAACCGACACTGAAACCGGAGCAATCTGAAGTCAAACCTCGCCCCAAGGGTCGGTAACTGACAGAAGCAGTGTATTTGAGGTAGGTCTTCTCATCCTAGGGTGCAGGCATACATTCCCATAGCAGCAGCGATAGCTGATGTTTACTACTGAGTGCTTCTTATATTCCTTTCATTCTTCATACTATACATATCAACATTTTAACAGGATGATGGTTTCCCAGATGTCCATCCACAAAAACTCCACCCTAAACATGGCACATTATACAAAAATAAAGGGTGCATCTCTTCCTGCTCACTGAGCTGTTATCCACAAAATGATTCCACACATTTTTGATTATGTTGAGTGTTGTCTACAGTGCTGCACCTAAGACCACCTTGCCAGATCGGACCCCTCTTTCACTCCTTCTGCTACTTTGCTTTGGACAGTTCACCTTGCACCCACCAATGCTCCTTATAGTTCCCTCTCCCTTCCCTCACTTGAAGCTAGATGCTTCAGCCATTTGTACTACCTTTATTTTGAAATTCTGGCTCACCTCCCTTCCCATTCAAAAAATATTTTGCTTACCAGGTCGCTTTCTCTGACTGTTTGCCCAAACTTTGGAATTCTCTTTCCTTAACCATTTGCTCCTATTTATCCCAATGCTCTCTCCTCCCTTCCTCATGACTTTTCCTCTCACTCTTGCAATTGCTCCTGATACATGTCCCTCCTCATTTATTAACCTTTATTTATTACCCCATGTCCACCACCTGTCATATCCCTCCTTTGTTCCTTCTCCTGCTTACATCAACTAGTCCTTTGTTGCCTCTTTACTTGCAATGTACCTCCCTCAGCCAACGGGCAAACACCACACCCTGCTTCTTTATCTGCCTATTGACAATGATAATTTTAACATTTATTACAATTTATATTTTCTGTCTTCTATTGCTTTGGTTAATTTATTGTAGTATGGAACTGATATATATTTTTTTGAACTCCTCTTTCACTTTTCACCAGGACACATCTGAAAACAAGCTTTTGGTTAGCTCAGTATGTGTTTCCTGGTGAAACATTTGAAATAAATAAATACATGTAATCTGTTTAGGCTGCTAGTCTACAATGGCATGACATCACAATCCTCTGCTTGTGACATCATAATCAGACATTATGGAAATTGTTATGAAGTCATTAGAAGAGGATTACGATGTTAGTGTGGACAAACATCAAGAGCAGATGAGGTCTGATGGACAGTGATCGTGTTTCATGTTACTGTGCATAGTTGTAAAGAAAAAATATTTAATTATGGAGACTATGAAACTTTTCAATCTGAAATGCATCTAAAATGATGTTATCCCAAAAGTATCTCTGTGGTATCAAGCCCTCAGAAAATGTGTAATGTTACTGTACTTTGCATGTATCTTTATCAGTGTGTTGCAGAATAACTGCAGATTTTGAACTCTTAAAACACTTCAGCTGATTTATTTTGTAGATCCATCTGTAACAACAAATTCTGTCTACAGTATGTCAATGAAACACAAGATTCCTCTGTAGGGTTAGACATTGGATATTATAGGGTTCAGTATTTGGATTTGTGCTTGGAGATTTTTATATTTAATATTCTGATTTGAAATCTGAACTTGGATATTAGTTTCATAGCTGTTCAATAGCTTTCTCTAAGTCTGGTGTCTGCTACTCCACTGTGCAGGTGACATTTATTGAGGATACTGTAACCCTTTCTCTATCTTCACTGTAGCACAAAATGAAAATTCACAGTTTGGAGGTTTGCCATGTATGAAGATGTAGCTCAGTAACAGTTCCATTAAACTTCACTAATTCATTATCATTTTCCACATGTAAAACCATTCCTCTCCTAGGTTCTAACCTGAACTTTCAGCCTACTTGAGTTGACCCTTCCATGACAAGTAGCACTGGACAATGTTGGGTCATTGTCCCATGCATGCATCGTAGCTTTTCTTAGCCATACTCTTACTTCAGTGTTTGAAGACCTTCCCCAGTTCAAGATAACTTATTCTGTACAGTATCTGTATAACCTGGAAATGCAGCAACATCACTTCTAGCATCTTGAGCTACATTCAAAGGGGATATTTAAATTGCAAGCGTGAAAATACCTGTATTCAGGTTTTCAGTGGAATACTACAGTATATGGATTCATTTAGTATTTATATTTCTTGTAATACTTGTATCTAGAATGCTCATGCTGTATTTTAGTATCTATATGAACTGGTTAGAGTTACATAGTACATCTTGGCCCACAGTGTGAGAAAATAATTGTGCTGCTTACAAGTTTAACGTCATATTTGGCACCTTGTAAGTTCTGAATATTTTGTAAGCCACATTATTCACCAAGAACGCTTGAGGGGTTCTCATCAGTCTTTGGGCATCCTTCACTGAAAACAAATAAATAGGTTATAATACAACATGATTTTGGCATATTCAAACTACTAGGAATAATAATTTGGGTCACATTGGTCTGGCAATGTTCATCATAACTTCCACAATATATGAAATAGACAACAATAGAATGGCTAAGCAGATTGGATTATGAGCTGTCTTTGGAAGAAATTTACTGCATTTTTAATGTATGTAATTGTTTCAAAATGTTCTGGTGTTTCATTTTTTATTTTAGAAGTCCCAATGTATGGGTGCCAGTTGTAAAATAAGTTTTGTTAATCGAGCTGATCAACTTTTAATTATATATTTCTCTTGCTACTTGATGTTTTGGCATCTTCCCAAAACAAAACTAGGTCCACAACAGGCATACATTTTATTTTTATGTATATGGACTTGAACCAGGTTTAATATTATTTAGATGATTTAGTTACAGTGTAGAAAAACATTGGTTGAAGTCATTAATGTCATGACACTGTGCAAGAAGAATATGGCACCAAATGGCTTGTATTTACATGATGTGTATATTTGGAGAAATATGCTTGAAATAATTATGTTAATGCTTAATGCAATACATATCATTAGGATTATTTATTTATTTATTTTGATTTTTGTTAACTGGATAAGTATACTAGACAACTGAATGCCTATTTTCAGGTTCAAGCTAAGGAAGTACAGTAGTGAGCAATGGACAGTTAACAGGATCAAATGCAAAGGCCAACACAAGAAGGTGACTACTGGCAAAACAACAAATAACTACAGATCACTACAATGAAAGTAACAGTAGTCATAAAATAGCTAGACAAAGGATGCATCATAGTTTCTTGAAACAAAATATAACAAGAATAATGAATAACAATAGTGCAGGACAATAAAAGAAACAGTTGTTGCAAAGTAGCTAGACAATTAATATATAATGATTTAGGCATTAGAAATGACACTGGGGCACATAGTAAGAGCATGTGAGTGGCCCCAGAAATGAGAACCTGGGCGGGGAGAGCTAACATGAGCACAATGAAGGGGGGTGTACTGGTGTTGGGACTCCATAATCAAGGGGATCAGATGAGGCAGCAAGGGAGAGCACAGTTGGATATGGGTGGAGTCCATACCAGGATTAAAGGCAGACAAGGCAGGACAGGCAATCCTAAGGGCATATGGAGAGGTAGGAGGAAACCACACATTGTGGTACATGTGGGGACAAAGGACCAAGTGGGAAAACAGTGGAGGTAGCGAAGAGAGGACTGAGGCAATGGGAAGGTTGTGCAAAGAGACTGGGGAGTCTGTGGCCTTCTCTGAGGTGCTCCAGTACCTGCACAAGCACAGTGAGAAAGGAGAGGATTAGGGAGTTGAACACGTTTGGTAGAATGGTGTTGAACTAAGGGTATGGGGTTGTGGGGGCTGGGGCAGTACCTGGGATAATAACAATCAGTTTGCAAGGGATAGGCTGCACCTGAATGGGGAGGAATGAAGTATTAAAGCAAGACTGAGGAGGTATATTTCAGCAAAGGTAGATTTAGACTAGATGAGGGGCTGGCAAGTGGACAGCAGGTGAGCAAGGATCTGATACAGTGGAGTCACAGCCTACCCCCAGGTCAACAGGGAAGGACTTGGGGCAGCCAAAAAGGAGGGAGTAGAAGGGCGGAGATGGAGACCAGTGAAAGGAAGGGGGCAGGATGGTTGGTGGTGTCATTGAATGCAAGAAGCTTAGGAAACAAATCAGCTAAACTACAGGCACTCTTAGCAGTGTGGATGGTGGATATTGCAGCTGTCACAGAACGGGAAAATGAGCACTGGGACTGGGATCTGGCAATCCTAGGATACAAAATTATACAGGAAGGACCGAAATAGGGGAGAGGGTGGGTGGCAGTCTATGTGAGGGACAGGATTAAATGCACAAGGGACGAGGGGAAGAAAGGAGAACAGAGGCAATCTGGCTGCAGCTTCTAGACTAAAGGGATAGGAAACTAAGGTTTGGGGTGGAATACAGACACCATCCCAGTCTGAGGAGCTTGACAGGGAATTAGCGTGACAAATCAGAAAGGTATGTAGAAAAGGGAAAGTGGTCATTGTGGGAGATTTCAACTTGCGGGGTTGACTGGAGCATTCGGTCACCTCCAGTGCTAGGGAGCAGGTGCTCCTGAGCCCGATCAGGAGGGTCTCCTGACATAGTTGGTTGGTATACCTACTAGGCTAAAAGAACACTTTAGATCTGATATTGTCGAATGGGGAGGCAGTAAGGGAAATAAAGGTAGAGGACCCACTAGCCGACAGCGCTCACGAAGTGGTGTGTTTTAATATCATGATGTGTAACGAGCCAGAGAAATCAGTTACTCGGTGGAAAACTTCAGGGGATGAACTTTGGGAGGATGCAGCAAGTACTTTAAGGGAAACTGGAGGGCATAAGGCAGGAGATGGACACAGAGCAGAAATGGGATATTATTAAATGGGGGATTACAGAGGCAACAGAAGCCTGCACCAAGACACAGAGTAAGAGGAGCAAAGCAAGAAACCATGCTGGTTAAACAGTGAGGTTGTGGAGGTGGTGAGGGCAAATGAGTGGCATACCAGAGGTATAGGAGGACAGGAAGGAATGAACAGGGAGGAATATGCAAGGTGGTCCAGGAGGTGACCAGAAAAGTGAGCAAAGCCAAAGCACAGAGGAAGCTGAGATTAATGCAGGAATTAGTGGGGGGACTTTTCAGATACATCAGGGAAAAAGAAGTGCAAGGAGACAATAGTGAGAATAAAAAGGTTGGGGAATGGACAGAAAAGGGTGAGGAGAAGGTAGAAGCACTGAATGAATATTTTTGCTCAGTGTTCATGGAAGAAAGGGGGGACTGCTACTACCATAGGCTGGGAGGGTGGGGACAGGGGATGAGAAGGTGACAGATGGAAGAGTGAGGCAAGTAAAGTCCTTGAGGGACTGAGGGCACTGAGAGGTAGACAAAACACCAGGGCCAGATGGTATCCACCCAGGCTGCTGAGGGAGACTGTGGAGGTGTTGGCGAGCCGCTGGTGGATTGTACATCATGTCACTGGAGTCAGGATGTGTGCCACTGGACTGGAGGATGGCACATGTAGCACTATTACACAAGAGTGGGCCAAGGGATGAACCGGTAATTATCATCTGGTAAGTCATGCAAAATCATGGAAACTATACTTAAGCAATAAGGCATGACCAGGGTTATGTTAATGATCTATTAATCACTCTCTAGGGCAATGTGGCATAAGGCGTTGCTGCGAGTGACACATGCCCTAGAGGGTGATTAACTGACCATTAACATAACCCTGGGAGTTCCTTTATTGCTATTATAATAAAATGTTTTTAAACAGTGTTAAACCTTGTTCAATATATGGTCAAGCTGAGCAAGTATGTTAATAAAGATTAACATGAGGCTGTTAGAATGTTTACAGCCAATCAGAAAGCTTCATTTCTCAGACCATTGTTATAATAAAGGAAAGACTGGTGTTGTATCATGAGGGCAATGGCCTCCAGGATGTTATGCAGCATGGGTTCATTTCAGGGAGGTCTTGTCAAACCAGCTTGATACAATATTATGACTGGGTGACAGGTGAGCTGGATAAGCGTCATGCAGTGGATGTTCTTTACTTGGACTTCAGCAAGGCCTTCAGTTCAGTACCTAATGGGTGGCTTGGGGAAGCTAATTAGTGCAGGGCAAAATGATGAACTGAATTACAAGCTGGCTGATGGGAGGCTGCAAAGGGTGGTGCTCTCAACTCCAAGGCCAGTGACAAGTGGGGTGTCACAGGGCTCTGTGCTGGGGCCAGTATTATTTGGTCACTTCATATCAGACATTGCACATAGCATGGTGAGCAAGGTAAATCTGTTCACTGATTACACCAACATTGGAGCAGTGGTGGATGGAGGGAGGGTGGAAGCAGCTGCAGGAGACCTAAGCAAGCTAGAGGAGTGGTGGGAGAGGTGGTAGCTGGGGTTCAATGAAAGAAGTGTAAGGTTATGTACTTTCGAGCAAAGAATCCAAGGAAAGAATACTGGCTGGGGGTGTTAAGCTGGGGATCACTGAGGAGGAGAAGGACCTAGGGGAATGATAGCAGGGACAATGAACAACACTGCCCAGTGCAGGAAAGTAGCTGCAAAGTAAACAAACTGCTGGGTAGCATAGCAAGGTTTTTTTGTCTTGGCAAAGAGAGGTGATCTTGACCCTTTACAGGCCACTGTTAAGGCCACACTTAGAGTATTGTGTGCAGTTTTGGAGGCCATACCTAAAGTGTGATATCAGGCTACTGGAGGGTACAGAAGAAGGCAACAAAGAAGATATGTGGAATGAAGGGAAGAGACTATGACAGCAGGCTGGGAGACTTAAATATGTACACTCTGGAGGATAGAAGGGACAGGGGGACTTGATAGAGACACTCAAGTATCTGATAGGAATCAATAAGGATGGGACAGACTGGGTCTTTAAGCTAAGGAGGGAAGGGACACCAGGGGCATGAGCTAAGAATAGAGGGAAAGATTTAGGAGGGAAATGAGGAGACACTATTTCACAGAGGTGGTAGTAGCAAATGGAGCGCACTACCAGAATGGGTGGTATCATGTAAATCTGTGAACAGATTCAAAAGGCATGGGACAGGGAACAGGGAGAGTGAGGATGACGAAGGTGGGGGTGGCAGTGGGATGACAAAGGGAGGGGTGGGCAGTTTCAAACTAGGGGTGCTAGCCACACACTCAAGCAGACTTAGATAGACCAGATGATCTGTTTCTGCTGGCACATTGTATGTTCAGATGTTCATATAAGGCCTGAGTTAGGTGCTATCATACAGAGGATAAGGACAAATGGTTCCACAGTGCTCGTTTGAAGGAAGATTTAGTAGGGCAATTGCATATGGAGGCATTAGGGTGTTCCAGGGCTTATGGGCAAATAATAAGAAGTCCTGATCAACCCTTCTACTAGCACTTCGTTTTGGGATAGTGGTGTGAATGCATCTGACAATCTAAATGAATAGGATGGGCAGGCAGTTTGTACAGTAACAGTGAGATAGAGGTTGCAGAATAGAAGATCTGAGTAAGTTAAATAAAACATCCTAGTTGGTAGGATTGTGTGGCAGAAGGGGAAAGCCATCCCAGGGTGGTGTATAGTGAGCAATGATGAGTAAGGCATGGAGAGGAAGAGGCAAACCAACAGATACTGTTGTATGCCCCATCCCATTGTGAAGGATTATTTTGGGGTTGATTGAGTACATAAGTGAGCTATACTGCAGGCAGGGAGAAGAACACCTTTGGATATGGCTGGTCATGCCGTGGGAGACAGGAAGTTAAGTTGTAGAGTTACAGTTGCCTAGTCTGGAGTTAATAGCTTTGCTGGTGGTGGCGATGTGAGTGAAGTCAAGTGCTGAACCTAGGGTGATACAAGGTATTTGAACTCCTCTGCATGAGAAAGGAGAGGAAAAGAGTCTTCAGCAGCTGATTAAGGGATTTGGGCAGGAGAGTCTACCAGCCATCGACCCAAAAATTATAACTTGGGACTTGGAGACATTAAAGACGATCTGGTTGTTAAAAGACAGTTTTCTGTATGGAAGAAGTCTTGGTTGAGTTTGGCATTTAGTTGGGACGGGTTGAGGAAGTATAGTATACAGTAGGGCAACATCTTCTATGTGCATAATTGCTAAGCAGGTTGTGGAGGCAAGAAGAAAGTTATTTGAAGTGTTGCCAGAGGCCAGTTTGGGTCTGCAGAGACAGACTAAACAGGAACCATATGGGCACACTGGTTGGGGGCATGCAGTCCTTTTTCTGCAACAAATTCTATGTTTCTATCTTTCCATGGAAAAACGGAGGAAAGAAATTGCTCAAGAAAGGAGCCTGGTGGACCCATTGGTTTATTGGGAGTATACTAGAGGAGGTGTCACCAGATGTAATGAATTTGTGCCTGTCCTGCAGGTAATTGTTGAACCAGGCAGAGACAAGAAGAGGCCGCTTCAGTTAGTTTAAGAATGAGGAGGGGCGGATCACTAGATTAAAGGCTTTGTCAATGAAGACTGCCTGTGGGGGTGCCTTTATCCATGGTAGTCTTGATATCACTAGATAGCTGGACTAACAGGTGGTTGTGCTTACTCTTTCTGAAAGCCATACTGAGTGGAAGTGAAAAGGTTATATTTTTGAAGGCATTCATTGAGCTGGGTGGTTGTCACCTTTTCAAGTAGTTTACTCAGGACTGACAGGACAATAATGGGAATATACTGGGCGATAATCTTAGCATCACCATGTTTGGGGGCTGGTACAATTTCTGTTATTTTCCAGGAGGTAGGAACAATGCCAGTTGTAAGGAAAATGTTGCCATTTTTATTTAAAAACAACAAAGACATACTGCTACATGCCTTACACATTTAGGACACTTGTTCCTTTATCAAAGGCTGATGCAGTAGCACAAGGAACAGGCATAAATACTTAAGAATACATGATGTGTAACAATGACATCAGACACAAAATTCAAATTCATTGGTCAAAGGCAAATAAGTGCAAAATAGTTAGTTAGCACACAATATAACCAAGACAAGTAAATGAAGTGCATTGATAAAGCAAACCAAATTGACAAGAGACAGAATGAAGTTTAAAATCATCACTGAAATAAATAAATAATATATTTCTAAAAATCAGAATAAAGTGTTTGCTTATGTTAAACAATTACTATTTGTTTATAACATGCTTAGTATTTTTTAAAAAAAGGTTTGATATTGAACCCCATATTTAAACCAAGAAATCTTTTGCCCCAAGGTTTATAATCCAAAATGCCTCCCTTTGCATAACTAAATCACTAAAATCTCCACTAGAGGTGGGGATTAATCTTGTCTATTGCCATAAATTTAAAATAACGTGCAACTGTACTATAGGAGTTGGCTACATGTGCAGTAGAGGCATAGGTATCATCTTTTCTGTTGATCACTCTTAAATGCTCACCTAGCCTGACTTTAAAGTTTCTAGTAGTTTTCCAACATTGATGGCTCCACAGGTGCAAGAAGCTAAATATATGACACCTGCAGTATCGCAAGTGACAAGCTGATGGATTTTAAACTTTTTGTTTGTTTGCACTGCCAAATTCACTTCGTTTTTTTTTCCGATTCTTTTTCGCTCTGGTCACGGTTCCAGGAGTCTCTTGCAGGCATCCAACCTTTGTCCTGTCCTGCCTGAAGTCCCTCCAACCGAACCTTCCTCTCCTCTGCCCCCACCTCATAGCAGACACCCCAGATTAATCCCTCCAGGGTGGGGCCACCCCTCCTACCTTGAGCTTCTTCAACTTGTAGACTCCAGCTGAGGATATGGACCTTTGGGCGGAGGGTCTGTGAAGGCTGGTCGAGTTGGACCCGGTCATGGACATGGGGATTGGTGCTGTCACCTACCCCTGGAACTGTGGTTTTCCTATGTTCTGTTTCACCCACCCCTATCCCTTGTGTGTGCACCCCCTGACGCTATGGCTCATGGCAACCCTGCCAGTGTCAGGCACGCTATTATGTGCAGTCCCACGCTACTGCAGCACCCCCAGTCTCCACCAGGGGCCACTTGAGTGCTGAGCTCCCCAATGCCCTCCCCCTGGGACAGGAGAGCAGCCCACTGGGCACTCAATCCAGTCCCTCCATTGCCGACCCCCAGCACCTGAGCTCGCTCGAACTCGGGTCACTAGCATGGTGCTAGTGTGGCTTCCAGCGCCTCAACCCTCAGAGCCACCAGGCCAGCTTGCAAATTCACTTCTTGTCTGAGCACTTTGCAATAAATGCTTCATTTACATTGATATCAGCCTCTGGATACCTAAGACATCCATGTAGCCTTCTGTGTCTCAGTGTAGTGACTGTGGACTGCCAAATCCCTTATTGTGGTGGCTCTTTCATATGCCATTCTCAGAAGATTTTTTGTAAGCTCTGAGAGTCCTGAATGACAAGACAACATTGAGCAATGTTTGTTGATTATTTTTCCACTAGGACTGCATGGGCTGAATCAGTGGTAAAAAGTTAAATTGTGAAGCTATTTCAAACTCATTCATAATAGAGTGAAGGAGGGCATTCCTATCCTGCATTTTGGCTCTCTCTATAGTTCCATAAATAATGGTGTTACTGTAACCAATTTCATTAAGCCTTATGCACAGCTCATCAGCTCTCTGTTCAAAAGATTCCTCCATGCTACAATTTCTTCACATATGGAAGAATCGTCCCTTCAAGATATTTGTGATGATGTGTCTGGAATGGCAGCTGTTTGCTTGTTGTAGTGTATTATCTGCTGTATCCTTCCTATATAAATGTGAAACAATGTTTTGCCCATCTTGTTTGTTCAAGTTAACATCAAGGAAAATGACAGTATTTGCATCAGCCGTATATGTAAATTTAAGATGCTGATTGGTACTATGCAGATCGAGTAAAAACAATTCCAGGTCTGCTAAGCTCCCTTCCCATACCATAATCACAACTTCAATATATCTCTTCCACAATATAATATTCTTAAAGTATGGATTTACATCAGAATTCAGTACATTTTCTTATCCCATCCCCCACATATAATTTGCTACTTGGGGGGACAAGCCACCCCATTGTGGTCTCTTTTATTTGTAGAGAGAGATCTCTATCTAAGGTAAAGACATTATATTTTAAAACAAATTAAAAAATGTCAACAGTAAGTCAGTGGGTGCAAGTGATTCTTCAGGATTTTGGTTCAAAGAGTGTGCCTGTGTGACAAAATAGAATGGGTGGGGCTGTGAATCTGCAGGAAATGGGTGCCTCCATGCTCACATATTGACATGATGCTGCAGCGGGGGGGTCAGGAGAAAATGGAAAAATAGGAACCTGGGCTTGGTAAACCCTTCCATGTCCTGGTAGTCTGCCCTACCATTCCAGTCCTGGGGCTACACTGGATATGTCTTTTTTTGGGGGTGACTCTCCCCTCCCACCCCACCATGGGGAAATCCTAAGGGGTACCAGCTTTGGGCCAGGAGAGAGGTAAGGACAACTCGTGGGCATGGGGAGAGGCTGATAAGCCAGCCACATCCGCCCAGGAAGATAAAAACTTTTGTGAAAAAACAAAAATTAATGTCTGGTTTCCTTTTAAATTTGCCTTCTTCTGCCAGCTTCCTGAATTGTCTCCAGTGCTTGTGGTCGCACTTAGTTTAAACATTTCCTACTGTTTATGCTGTGAAGGGATTCTTATAAATCATGTCCCCTTTCTCCTTGCCTGCATCTTCTGCATGTTTAATTTCTTCAACCTCTCATCGGAAGCCCATTCCTTTTGTCCCTGGATAATTTTGATAACTTTCCTCTGTACCACCTCCTCTGTCCCTGTCCTTCTTGTTTCCTTTGTAAGATGCTTTACTGGTGTGTGTGTAAATTCAAACCAATAAATAAACTACAGCAAGCCACATGCTGTATATGCAGACAGCACTCTGTGAGCAACACCACCTATAGTAGTGTAAATATATGCAATAGAAGTGCTCTGTATATACTACTGAACTGCTGCAACAGACATTTCTTAAAGGTGTGAGGTGCTGAAGTGCTGCTATATACTAAAGTGCAACCTTCATTTTAACTACATGAGTAAAGAACTATAAATACATTTGGGATCCAAGCTCCATGGTTTCATTACCATCTCACATGGTAAATCCCACCACCAGATGCACCACACAAAATGCTGATGACAAATTTTATTAACAGAGGTTGCTATTCCTATGCAACCAATATTGGTGCCTGGTACTTATGTAGGGTCTTTTCCTATGTTGGTCTTCTGTTATGGAATGTATTTCCTTTCATATTAGACTCATTATAGATCACAGGTGCATTTTCAACAAATCACAGCCCTCCTTCTGTTCTGCATGAGGTACTATTATTACTGTAAGTGTACCTCATGCGCTGAGCTCTGACCTCTCCTGCTGTCAGCATTTTAACTGTAACCAAAAAAAAAATTTAATGTAATACATTAAACAATCTATAATAATATTATGGGTTCATTTGGAGGCCTCTTAAGGATCTAAAGTGTTGCTTTTTACATCCTTAGTACCACATAACTGCTCACCTTCAATATGCAGTCCTCTGGTCCTAAGAATGCATGAAGCAACACTTGTATCTGTAAGGGGCCTATAAATGGACCCATAAGTTATACCATAGGTCCTGTCTGCACTAAGTGTTTTTAACGTTTTATGGAATGTTTGCTTTTCATGCTTAAGTATGGTTATCTGAGCATCCAGATTGTGCCTGAGTCAGTTCCCAGGCATGAATGTGGCACTAGCACAAAGCAGTGTGAGCCCTGCAATGCATGCTGGGATCTATGCAATCAGCCACAAAAACATAAAAAAATTACAGCATTCAGACTGTGAGCTTACTGGAAGCTCAAGAATGTTAGTGAATATTTTATTTTCCTTCTTGGCAGCCAAAAATAAAAAATGAAGTCTGGCAGTGGTTGCCTTAGACTATTGCATCCAGACAGCTGTTATTTAAGGTAACAGTGTTGGTCTAAAACTGTGCTCAAGCCCACTTCCAAGCAGGGTTTTAGCACATGAATTGTAGCATGGCTTTCACTGTGCTGCAATTTGGAGACAATCCTTTTAAACAATTTTAAAATTAAAACAGTTTAAAAGCCCTTGTGTGGACAGGGCATTAACCTGCCAAGTCATTCTTATTGCATGGTTACAGAGGGCACTGAACAGCAATGTGCTTAACACTACCCTTTCAGAGAGCAAGAACATCAACTCCATGACATGCCCTATCTCCACCAGTCATGAGTAAGGGACCCAAGGACAGGTCATTCACTTTGCAGCCACTGGGCCAACACAGTGCTCAAGTTTTAAATATCACATCACCTTGATATCTCTAAAAATATGCACAAATATGTACTTAGTATGCCCAAATTAGGATGCACTAACATATGGCGCTCACTAAAACTGTTCTAGTTTTCAGATAGGGTGATCATACACCAGTGTTCTTTGAAATCCATCAGTAATTAGACCAATTCATTCCTTTTAATACATACATTTTACTGAGACTGTCACTACATTCAACTACTAGGGTCATCATTGTGCAGGCCATTGGGGATGCTGGGCACACTGGCAGCACACAAAACATAAGAACTGTGGGCATTAACTCCTTTATAGCCTTTCACAAGCACCTCTAAGATTTTCTTGTTGACTGCCTAATAAATAAGATTATCTTAATTGAGGAACAGGCATGTACTGTATGTATGGATGTTTTCTTTTCTTTTTTTTTTAACTATATTTATCACTCTCACTCACTGGACTCTCTCCAGCTAAACTACTGGCTAACCCCAGCTGTTTCCATCCACCTGAACCTCTGTCAGTCTCTCCTGGGACCCCACTTGATCCCGTGAACTGTACCTGAGCCCCTCTGAATCTGAGTCCCCAGAGGCAAGGACTACTTCTCCCAGGTGCTCAATCTATAGTGTCTGGCCCAGGATGCTCATGGAGGATCCCCAGGGAGGCAGTGTTGGCCTGGTATTGGGTATGGTTCTGAGGCACCGCACAGCCTGCCTTACCGACCAGCGAGAAGGGGTTTCTTTGTAGGTTTCTCCCCACCCCATCCCTCCCATGGAGAATCGGACATGCAATGGCGACCAGCACCCACCGAGCTCTGCTTCCCTGCCATATGGCTGTGATACCAGGTCCGTGGCTCCCTGATAACTGTCAGAGGGTGCTTGGGAGTGACACAAGGCCTCATACTCACCCTGGGAAGGGAGAGCTGATGGATGTTTCTAAGGAAATAATCTACTTTTTTTCACTTTTATTTATGCTCTTTCCTCACCCAGGCATCCTTCCAGGGTATGCACTCGACACCAGCCAGTACTCCCTTGCCTGAACCCTAGTTAGTGGAGGAACTCCCAGACCAGCCTGGCAGACTTAAACCCTGGATCACCCGGGGCAGGCCCATCTTCCTGCGATGGCCTATCTGAAATTAGGTAGGTTATACATTGGGTGGCAATACAGCCAATGATTTCTCCAGGTACAGGGTCGGCAGCTGGGATGTAGGCTGTGTTCCTGACACATCCTTTCATCTCTGCATGCGAGGCAGGGATTTTTTCTGCTTTTCCAGTGTGGTTCTGTGTCCTGCGGGCATGGCAGGCATGGCAACATAGTGCCGTGGCTCTGCTCCAGGCATACGCCAAGCCACTGCGTTCACAGCTCCTAGCTACTGCCAGAGGCTGCTAGTGAGTGGATGCTTCCCCAAACCCTCCCTGGGATGAGAGAGCAGTCCATCAGATGCTCGATCTGCCCCTCCCTGCTGACCCCAGTGACTCAAGCTTGCTTCCCAACCCATGTCACCGGAGTGCACTAGGTGTGGTGTCCAGCACCTCAACCCTTAGCACCACCAGGCTGGCCCAGGAAAAGTCTAATTAATGGACTGCAGTATCAAATATCCAGTATACTATTGCAGATGTGCTTGGCCCATCAGTGCAGTGGTAGAACTACTGCTCATTATGCTGGCAGTCTAGGTTTGGGAATGAGATTATGTCACTATAGGGCTGGCTAGGGAGGAGAATTGAACATCCCAGAATGGAAGGGATGGATGGTTGCTTCTGCCACTGCATAACTGCCACCTGGTTGACTACAAGTAGTGGCAAAGGAAGGAAGTGACTGCTGAGGTGTAGGAGATACTGACTGGATGGATGGTGCGTCACCAGACATTGTATGTTCATGTCCATCCACTGTCTGTCCTGACATCTCTGAGAGAGTGAGGGGCGGATGGAGTAAAGTACTGATAGTGATGCAGGATGAGGCAGCACCAGTGATCTTGGGCCGTGATATGATGACTGTCTGCCTGCCCCGAAGTGTGTTGTTCAATGCAGAGTTTAGCTCCTTCACCACAGATCCACCCTGGAAGAAGAAGTCTGAAGTAAGACGGAGCTGGGCAAGAGGCACAGAAGTTCTGGGTTGGGCTGGGAGTTATTGACAAAGATAGGTGTTGATGGGGCAGCTTTGAGAGAAAGGAATATAAAAAAATGTGCTTCTTGATGCCCTTTTCAAAATCATCTTTTCACAAGACGTTATTAGTGACATCATACTGGAAAGTTGCATGAGATATTAAAGTTGTGGTCAGTGTCTTATAATATTGTAATGCTGTATTAAAATCATTTTAATGTAGATATACAATAGCTGCTGCAGGACCACATTAACAGTTATTTAATGTTGTAAATTAGAAACTATGATTAGGAATTTTGTAGTATTTCATCTGTAATAAAAATATGTAAAGGCCCACTCTGTAAGTAATAATAATGCCCTCACTGCTATCATAAAATGAAGCAACCAAGAAATTGTTCAACATTATAGTTGTCAGCATACTAAATTTACATTTTAACCCATAGTGATTTTATTATTAGCATTAATTTGCAAATCATGTTAGGATTAATGTGCTATAGGTGATATAAATAAAGGATGTGGCATGTTCCTAGTAAAAATTTGCCTGATATTTTGTGAATGTTCTATGACTCCATGACATCATGGGTGGCAAAGCTATGATTTAGGACACAGAGGTTATGGAAGATAGGCAAAATAGCAGGGTTATTTTTATTATGCTCAAGACAAAACTTGATATACAGTATGCAATGTCATGGGTTTGTGTTCAGCAAGAGGTTGATCAGGAAATTGCAGGACCAAGGAGCAGTAAGCAAATTAATAAGGTACATGGAGAATTTTCTTAGTGTAGGCTGCAATGGATGGTGGTGGTGGGAGCTCCCAGGTATGAGGCTAGTTACCAGTGGGGTCATGCAGGGTCAGAGTTAGGCTCAGTGTTGCTTAATGTATTCATTAGTGACATTGGGAAAGGCATTATAGATAAAATCTGCCTTTCTGCATATGACAAGTTCTGTGGGAAGGTGGACACAGATGAAGAGGTGCAGGAACTAAAGACAGACCTAATGAAGTCGGAAAGGAGATCTGACATATGGCAATTCAGGTTTAGTGTGAAGTGCAATGTTTCCCACAGAGAAGAAAGAACCCGTGAACCAAGTGCAGTTTATGGGGAGGTCAAGTTTGCTGAATAAGAGCAGGAAAATGGCTTGCATATAGCCATCATGAACAACCTTATGCAAGCCATGCAGTGCAGGAAGGCAGCAGCAAAGGTGAACCAAATTCTGGAATTTACTACTAGAGGGTTCATGAGTAAAGAGTAGGAGTTATACTGCTACTGTGCAGATCCTTGGAGTGACTGCATCTGGAGTATTGCATGCAGTTTCTGAGCCCTTACCACTAAAAGGACATCAATTAGCTCAAGATAGTTCAAAGAAGGGCAATAAAGGTGGTTCAGGGAAGCAGGGCAGGCTTATGAGGACTGGCTGAGAGAACTTAACATGCACTTACTGGAGGAGGAGAGTGGGATATGATTGAAAACTTTCAAGTACCCAATGGTATAAACAATTTTAATATAGGGGACCTTTTGTCTCAGTGGAAAGAAGACCACCAGGGGCACTGTCATAAACTGGAGGGAGGAATTTTCAGGAAGGAGGCCAGGAATCACTTCTTCACAGAGTGAGTGGTTTCAGGATGGAATAAACTCCCAGCTAAGGTCATCACTCAGATGACTGTGGGGGCGTAAAGAGAGGGTGAGTCCAAGGCAAAGGGAAGGTCAGAAGATCTGTTTACACAGCCAATGCACTGAGTTCTTCAGTACTCTCAACTTGTTGCTACCAGCAGGGATGATTTCATGTTCTGCCCTGATGGACTCTCTCAACACCAGTGGAAGCTGTGCTGTGTAGTGGTTGTCAGTCCATTTGTTTGTGTGCTAGAAAGATAGAAACATCCATTTTATATTGGAGTGAGCTGTTCAGCCTGTCCACATGACTGCTTACAGCACTTACTCCCACCATCAACCCCAGATGTTTAGTGGAACTTTGAATGGAGCTGTGAGTGACTTTCCACACACTCATTAAGTGTCCTCTAGGCCACTTTTCCAGTGGAGCAACTTGATCATTTAGTTGCTCCACTGCTAACGTCGGCCATTTCACGTCCATAGGATTGGAGTGGGCCTACTGTAACCTCTAGCTCAGGACCTCACAGTTGAACAGACTCAATAGACCATAAGTTTGCCTTCTGCTGACTGTTTGTATGCTCATATGGGTTGTAGTGATTAGAAGAAGAGACAGTTATAGTTACATATCAGTAAATAAAACTCTGGGCCAGATTTTACAAAGTATAAGATTGCTGCACGCCTGTGTGTGGCAAAGATATGATGCAACTGTGACTTGTGGCAGTCTAAAGGAATCTTCTTTCTCTTGTAGCAAAAGACACACAATAGACCATCTTTTGTGGTCTAGCTTGCATCAATACCTGGAACATTTACACAGAGTTTGCACCACAAACTGTTGTACAGTATATTAGGTTGATTGTTGCAACGCGCTTGCAACTATAAAATTGATTGAGTTTCAGCAATTGGCAATGTCACAGCTGTGGCACTGCAGAGGTTTGATGAAGGGCTCAACACAAGCCCTGCTTCACCTTTATAAAATCCAGTCTGTTTGGTATAGAATCAAGTTCCAGTCAGTAGTGATGTCACTTTTCTAATCTGAAGAACCTATAGTGAGAATATTTGTTTGTCATAATTCCTGAGTCAACATATTATGATGTATACCAATGGAGTGCAAAACAAATTGCAGAATAAAGCTTGTCATGTTGCCTATCAACATAGCTACAAGTAAAATAACATTGAAAAATCATATTATTTTATTAGTGGCTTTCAATATTTTTCCAGTAGCTTCAATGTTATTTTACTAGTATTGTTATTTGAATCCACAGTATACAATGGATATTCCATGAGGTGGCTTAGAATATGATTGTTATTCACTGTAGACTGTTGATGTCTTTGCTTCGCTCAGTCAGCCATTGCATGGGAACAATAACAGCAACATTCTAAACTGAATAACAGCCATATTTTAAACTAACTAATAGAATATTGTCTTCTATACCACACCCATGGTGAATAAATTAATAAATAGATCGGCCACATTAGAACAAATAATGCAGAATCCCAGCAAGCGATACCCCTTTTCCTCAAACTGTACATTTTAAAATGGAAGTATTAAAATGTGCAGTTTCAGCAAATACTGTCACAGGATGAGCATAAAATTTCAAAAGTGCATACCTTTTCTGGCCCAGTGGCATGGAGGGCAGAGGCATCATGCCTTACCTCCTGCCACACCAGCAACCCATGTTCACAGTGGGGCAGGTCACCTGTGGTGGGCCAGGGTGGGAGAGGACTGAGCATTCAGAGGAGAGTTCTCCTTTCCCAGGGAGGGAGGAACACAGAGGCCAGTGCACCTCTGACACCTAGCCGTGCCTGGGTGTTGGGCGCTTGGGTCCCATACATAGGGATAGGGGTGGAGTAGTCAGCTGGCATGCTGAGGGCAGAAGTGCACACAGCTCAGCCATTGATGACACCAAAATGCTCTGCCTTCAGTGGGCAGTAGGAAGAAAAGCCAGATGAGAAAATCCTGGGTGGCTGGATGAATGCCGACCACTGCAGGTGCCACTCCCCGAATGGCAGGCACCTCGCAAACTGGATCCATGTTAGTGGGTTGAGGATCCCCACTGCCCAGCCATGGGGGTAAGCCATGGAGGATGACAGGAGCTGCACTGTGAGTGGGAAGTATGGAGCTGGGGCTTTGGCGAGATAGAGGCCACCCAGGACTGGGATAAAAGAAAGTACAAAAACAAAAACAAGTAAATATTTTTAACAAACCTTAACCTTCAAAACTGCACAATTTCACTCATTTTGCACAAAGAGCTTCATAGTGCTGTATAGTGTGCAATTCACAAAATTGTGTGAAATTATGAGAAAATGGTGCAATTCCACATAAAGTGCAGAAGCAGATTTTTGCAATTTCAGCCAGCACTAGTCATAATGCATACTTAAAGAAGTAGTAGATCTCAAACAAGCACAAATAGGATGCTGAGAGTGGCTAGCTAATGAATTCTACTTCAGCCCCTGGCCTGCTGAAACTGAAAAGAAGCTGAATGTCAGTAACACATTTCAAAATCAGAAGTACTTTACAAAATTCCAAACATATTCATCCTAAAACATATGTCATTATAAACAGAACATGACATGGCCTGAAGACATCATATTAGTCTTAATTCTAGGTAAATCATATGAAGATGTCTCATTCGCACCTTCACCACTCATGAGATATCATAATATTATTTGCCTCTCATGAAGACAAATACGAAATCTTCAGTCAGGCCATGTCATACCCTGTTGATATAATTCAGGCCATACTATTTCCACTTAAAATCTGGAAACATAATGGACTCCAGGTCCTTTGCACCACCAAACCCTCCGGGAACCATTCCCGCAACCTCAGCAGCAACCCATGGCCTATTGGTAGTAGTAAAAAGTAGTAAAACCTTTATTTTATACAGGATAGTAGATGACAATTTCACATCATTAGATGAATCCTATTTTCAAGATGGTTCTGTATATACAACAAAATCACATACTTTCATACAATTCACAAATATTAATTTAACAACCATACATTACAAAAAACATATAACATAACATAATTAGACATATCGCTGTACAATAAAAACCAAATTTATCCCAAACATTAACATTTTACCTTTAATCCAGCTTTTAAAATGCTTATAAAATCTTTAACTGATTCATATTGATTTACTATATATGGTTTTAATAAATTCCATAATCTATTCGTAATTGTGGGAAGCGCATATAACTAAATTTATTCTTTAATTGGTAAGTGCCTGGTAGCCCCCACTGGTGCATTCCCCCTCAGGGGACCCACCCAGTGACGAAACACTGGGATACCACAGGAGAGCTGATGATATGGGGTTGAGTGAGGGTAGAGGTAGTATGGTAGGAGGACCATAGGCGTGCCTGAAGGAGTGGGGAACATCGAGCAGAAGAGGGGAAAAATGGATAACACAAAATCTGGAAACAGAATACAGAGAACAATGGGCCGGATAGAGAGTTACAATGAAAGTGCCCAATCCAAAATGGCCACAGCCACTGTGCACCTGCAGATGACAATGTAAAGATAAAGAGTGCCCTTACATTCAGGATGTGCATCTTTGGGGAACACCAGGACATCCACAGCCATGGTTGTGTGCCCTCAACATGCCTGATCCCCAGCCACACAACCATCTCTGTTCCAGGCAAGGCAGGATGGGCATGTGGGTGTGGGCAGAGCAAACATCTCCCAAGCCTCAGTGTTGCCAGAGCAGTGTATTTGTGGACAGAGGGTGGATGCTGCAAGACCTTACAGGCTGCCATAGCATCTGTGCACCATTCCCTGCCTGAATGCTTCTTTCTCCCCATTCACCTCAGGTGGCCAGCCCTACCAATGTGGGCCTTACATGAGAACAGCTACAAGAAACTGTGGTGGCAATATGTGGTGAGACATAATTCTTTACCTTTGAAACACTCTTAAAAGTTAAGAAATATATCTTGCCACATATTACCTAACAATTTCTTTAACTACTACATTAAGTCTGACCAGATAGATAGTGTAAGATGTTGTTTGCTCAGGAATGGGGTGGCCATTATGACTGACAACCCAAGGAATACCCCACCACAGATTCACCAAGACTCAGGAGACCCAAACCCCTAATGTTGTTGCCTTTTGCTGCTTGGGGGTGAGGAGGTGGGGAGTTAGGGTTGGTAACCCTAACACCACATTTACAAATATAAGAACATAAAAATTGCCAGCAGGTACAGGCCATTCGGTCTATCTATTCTGCTTGAGTGTGCAGCACTTCAGTTCATTAGACTGCAGCTGCCCCTCCCTCATATGCCCTCCCCATCTCACACCCTCCCAATTTGTACCCTCCCTTGAATCTGTCCCACCCTTCTGAAGCCCTCAACACTCGCAATTATTCAGCTTCCTCTGGCAGAACATTCCACCCTGCCACCACCCTTTTTGTGAATTAGTGTCTCTTGATTCCCTCTTGAATCTGCCCACTTTCAGCTTCATAGAGTTCCCTTCTGTCTTTCAGATTGAACATACACCTGGTGTCTACTTTGTTCAAATACTTGAAGGTCTCAGTTATATCCCTTCGCCCTTCTTTCCTCTATGATATACATATTGAGCTCTTTCAATCTCTCCTTATACAGTCTGTCCCCAACCACAGGATCATTTTTGTTACCCTGCGCTGTACCTCCGGTAGTTTGATGTCCCTTTTCAGTAGGGGCACCAATTGCTACACAGTACTCTAGGTGCATATCACCAGGGACCTGTACAGAGAGCAAGATGACCTTCCTCTCCCAGAAGTAATTCCCTCGCTATGCTATTATCCTATATTTGTGGTGTTGTGTTACCCTAATTGGTGCATTAATGGTACTCCCAGATTGATTAGACTTTTCCTTGTAATCCAAGGGTAATTTTCCGTTTTCCTGTAAATAACGTCATTTCCTATGGAAGCTAACTTTTGTATTTTCCTGTATGACCAAAGCAAGTCTATGGGATTAATTTCCTGTAGATGGCTTTATTTCCTGTAAAATACAGGAAGTCTGTACATCTAGGAGCCCTGCATTAGCAAAGTTTCTTGTAAAGAATACAATTATATGTAGTACAGTCCATTTACTTGTGGCTGTTTATGTTATAGTGCTACTTAAAAGATAGCATTTTATATCAGTGTGCATGCATATTTATTTTTTACTGGAATATTTTTGTGACATTAACAGAAGATACTTTCCTTTATATACATTATAATGTCATTTAAATGTTTTCTTAGCACATTCTTATCAAGGCAACATCTGAAGAACACCATAAGAATCATATTTGTTCTAGCTTCTATTATCCTGCTACTTCATTTGAGAATCATATTACTTGAACCATTCTGTGGCATTCCACGTGAACAATGGAAAAAATGCAACAGCACGGTTTCAAGACTTATAATTGAAATAATGCACCCTGGAAACACTTAACAGCTGTGCCTGTAAACCTTGCACATGCTCCATCACAACTCAACAAATGGTATTTTTCATGAAATGCAAGATTTGATCTGCCTTAAGGCATGACGCTTGCAGACTAAAATGTATATGCTTAGAAAACACTTTGTGATCTCAGTCTTAAATTCCTAACACACATGATCAAACAACAGTGCATAGCACTGCTAGCATGATGATTAATCATATAAGCTCTTTGAATAACTCATCAATATGCTGCAAAACAATAGTTTGTGGTTTTGAGAACTGAAATCATTTATCATGTTGGCATATTGGCTTCTATACAGCATGTTATAGATGGTTTCAGTAGCTTGTATCTGATTGAGAAAATTCAAGTTAAAACCAGTTTTTCATGTCTGTCCTAGACATAGTATGTGCCAGGCAGCAATATATTTTTTCACATATATAGACATTTGTGGTTGACCTTGCACCTTAATTTAATTATTTTACTCTGTTGTTAAGTATTCCCTTCTGAATTGCTCAACGTAAACCTATAAAATACTTCAGACTGGTTCTATCACCATAAGCTTGCATGACTCAGTTGGATTCCTTCAGAATTTGTTTTCAACTAAACTGGGTTTGATGAGGACTATAATACCTTTTACTGGACTTGCCTATGAATTATACATACATGTTGCAGAACACAAGCTGCTGGAGCAACACAAATAAAGGAACCTGTGCAGCCCTTAAATCTTGTTCACAGAAAGGTACATGTAAAATGTCTTTGCTGGTAGAAAAGAAAGTATCATCCTCAATGAATCCAGTTTTCCAAGTACCAATGCAGCTGCATACATTCTTCCTTTCAACAAATAAACCACAATATAAGGTAATTTATGAACCACAGTATAGGATTAGGACATATTAAACCACAGCAAAGGGCTCTGCAAGAAAAGTGTTTCAATGAAAATCTCACGGTGAAGCTAAGATAAAGGCAAACACACCTCTTCCTTGGTACTGTATGGTGTCAATCAAAATGCTGCATGTGATGTTGATTGCCAAGCACCATGGGACCATTGTGCTCTCAGCAATCTCACAAGTACCAGAACTTGCAAGCCTACTAACAAAATTCACATGGCAGTGTCCTGCCATGGCATTTTGAATCCAACAATATTATGATGGTGCACATTTCATACCCCAGGTCACCTGCCCAAGACAGAAAGTAATCTGTTGTGTTGGAGCCACAAATGTTTTCTAATCAAGTATGTTTGCATAATCATATCATATAAGGTTAATGTTGTCTCAATATGTTATGTAATCACACATAGAAACAGTTTTATGTTCTTGTTTTATGTGTATGTAATTAGTGATAAGCATTTTCAATGCTCAGTTAACCAGACTGAAATTTTGCAATACAACCAGTCACTTGTAACCGTGAGCTGTCAACCTAGCTTGTTCTAGTAACAGCACATTTTATTTATTCATTTATTAATGCATTTCACCATGAAAGATGTACTGAGCTTTGAATTAGCTCATTTCCAGATGGTCCTGGGGAGTGGGAAGGGATTGATAAATGAATAACAGTTCTATATACAGTACAATACAGTGAACAGTAGTTTCACCTGTTATGATGAACAGTTATTTACAGCATTTACACTTGTATATGGGTAAGATGCAAGGTAACAGTGCAGCTGAGTCCTCATGGGTAGTTGAGTAGAGGCCCAATGCAGGGCAATTGATAAGAGGATTTAGTCAGTGGTCAGGGCATAGGGGATAGATTAGTGTGTCAGGTAGGGGAAGGGGGCATGGGGAGGGGACATGGGGAGGAAAGAGGAGATAGGGGTAGGGGAATAAAGGGAGGATTGGAGTAGGTGGGAGGGAGAATGGGGAGGGAGGGAAGGGAGAGATAAGTGGGTGGAGATAAGGGAGAGGAATGAGGTGGAGAGAGAGGAAGTGAGGAAGAAAAATGGGAAGAGGGGAGAAGGGAGAGGAGAGAGAGGATGGGAGGGCAGAAAAAGTGAGAGGAGGGGAGGACAGAGAGACAATGAGGAGGATAGGAATGACAGGAGAAGGTGGTGAGCAGTGAGAAGGAAGAAGTTGAGTGAAACAAATGGGCCTGGTAACTAGGGACAGTCACAGGAGGGGTGGTGTGGCTGCAGAGCTGAAAGGTCAGTGAGAGTTTGGGAAAACAGAGCGAATGGGAAGGAGAAGAGTTTCAATGTTTAGGAAAACTGAATAAAAAGTAGCTTGACCAGCAAGAGATTTACAAGAAGGGAGCAGGAAGGAGTGATAGCCAGGTTTGTGTAGGAGGTGTGTGTGGTGAGATGAAGCCACATCTTATTGTTCTAATCATATTTCATGTTATTTTATGTGAGAAATGCACAGAGATGCCCATAGGGGTCCAGTATAACTTGCAAGGGATCAAGGTACAAAGAATGTCATGGGCTCAAAATGATGCAATTTCTTGTTACTAGGCAGATAAACTGTTAGTTGCTTAGCTAGGGACTGGAGTTTTATTAAACCATTTAAGAGAAACAAAGGGATAATTAAGTACAGCTGGGAGGTCAGGTATCCCAATTTCCTTGTGAAGGACCCAGGCCTGTAGCAGAGCCATGATGTCTGGGTCACTTTTGTCCTGAAAAGACCTACCCTAAATTAATCTAGTTACAGCTAAATGGATGAGCATTTAATTAGATGATTGTACTGAGTGTAGCTTAACTACAGACATTTCAAAGGGAGGGGTGCTAGATAGTCTCTAAAATTCCAGTTTAGACTAGCTGCCCTCTGGAGCTCTTTTTTTTCCTATTCAGAAATGAACATTTTTTTGTAATAAAATATTAAAGGCTGATTGGTTGCATAGCCATGGAGATGGACTGTTAGCCAATCACAGGGCAAGCCAATGTCCACCAGACCTGCCCTTTGAGGAGCCCATAAAACAATGGTACATGACTGTATTGAGGCCTTTTGTCCTTCTGCTTCTGCTGCCTTTTACAACTTTATTCTTTGACTTTGGTGAAAGAACATTGTGCTTTGGACCCTGTCTGCTGAGAGAGCAGACATTTCTTTTCAAGAACTCGCCTGGACCAAAAGAACTAAAATTGTCAGCTAACATTTCTAAGCACATTTTGCACTTCAAATTCAGCAACTAAGGACTTGAAGCAGAACTTTCAAACTAGAATTATCAAAGTTTTTTTCTTTGTATACTTCCATTTTATTTTCCATATCATGTAACCAATGTCTACAATTATTTTTTAAGTTATTTACTGCATTTATGAATTAATTAGTAAAGCCACTGGCTTATTTTAAGATAATTCTGCCAGTGTATTTTGTGTGAGTGTGTGTGTGTGTGTGTGTGTGTGTGTGTGTGTGTGTGGAAAGTTTGTTCAAACTATACTATGCCTGTTTGACTGCTGAGGGTCACACAAGACCAAAGTAAGTTATCACTAGGGCTCTGTGGATAAAGGAAGGAGGTAATACAAAAGGTCTCAAGAAGGAGTCTGTGGGAGTTTGAACTGGCTCTGCATTTTGGGTGAAAGACACAAAATAGGGTAGAGAGTTGAGTAGGCAGCTTGTCATTCCCTCAAGGTTATCATGAAGCGGTTGCTCAAGGTCGCCATGATATCCCTATGTCCAGACATCTGGGCATCACTTGCACCACACAGCAATTGGCCAAAATTTATATTGGCCCAACTCACCCAGCAGGTGAAGGAATACTGCAGGTCTTGTCACCAGTGCAAACAGATAGGGAAGGCAGGTAGTAAACAAAAGCTGCCCTAATTCCCTTATCCATTGTGGAGGAGCCATTCCAGAAGGTGGCAATGGATATTGTGGGACCCTTGAATACCCCGAGCTCTTCCAGAAAAAGTTGATCCTGATGGTAGTCAATTATACCACCTGATACCCAGGGTGGTAGCCCTTGCCTAAGTTAAGGCAAACATAGTGGCAGATGCTTTGCTAGAATTTTCTCCCTTGTTGGGTTGCCGAGGAGGTTATTTCTGATCAAGAGGGTAACATCATGTTGGGCCCGATGAAAAGTTTGTGAGGGAGATGTGTGGTAATGCAGAGATGCATAACACTCTTATCACCCACAAGCCAATGGCTTGTGAAAGATTTAATGGTATCCTAAAATCAATGCTTCAAATATTTGCTGAATGGTATGGAGGGACTGGGAGAATTACCTTCCCCACCTGTGTTTGCATACAGGAGGTGCCCCAAGAGTCAACAGGATTTGCTCCCCTTTCAAATTCTTATACAGATGTAGGGTGCTTGGGCTCCAGGAAGACTGGGAAGGCAAGCATGCCTCCAAAGGAGCTCCCATAGTGGATTATGTCCTTAAGTCTGTGAGAAGCTGAAGGAGCTTATAGGGTGGCCCAAAGCAACCTGTCAGCTGCATAATAGAAGCAAAAGTCTTGTACAATTGTGGCAGTCAGATTTCACTTGTACAGCTCAGGTCTGGAAGAAATGGTCCTAATTCAGTCCAGAAGAACAAGCTGCAGGCCAAGTGGTTGGGACCATGCAGGGTAGTTCTACAGATCAGTGACATGAAATGTTTTGTAGAACTGCCTGACAGACCCATAGAATGTACTATGTCAATATGATGAAGCCATATGTAAATAGAGCCAACATGGTGTTTGCAGTTTGTAGTCCTTGGGAGGGATGGACAAAGACCATCTCATGGACTTGATGGAGGAAAGCAAACAGGAGTCCTATGTGGAGACAATCAAACTGTCTCTTCAGTTGACCCCAGAACAGACCCAGGTAGTGAGGGAGGTTTAGAGGATTTTGCCCCTTTATTTACAGCCAAGCCCTGATGAACCCCTTAGCAACCCATGATGTGGACACATGGATGCAAACACCCATACTACGGACAGCCTATGGGTGTCTGAGGACATCCTAAATGACTTTAGGAGGGAGGTGGAGGATATTCTGGAGTTAGGGTAATCCAGAAATCCCACAGTCCCTGGCCTCACCTATAGTCCTCGTCCCCAACCCAGATTGGTCAACACTTTGTGTGGACTATTGTGGATTCAACCCTGTCACAAAGTCTGATGCCCACCCAATGCCCTGGACAGATGAGTTGTTTGACAAGTTGGAGGGTGACCTACCTAAGAACCATAGACCTGACAAAGGGGTACTGGCAGGTGGAGTTGACTGCCAGAGCTAGGGAACAGTCAGCCTTTGTTACCCCAATAGTCCTCTTTGAATTTAAGGTGATGCCTTTGGGTTAAAGAACACCCTGCCACCATCCAATGATTAGTAAATCAGGTGCTACAGGGTGCTGAAGAGTATGCAGTGGCTTATCTGGATGATATTGCCATTTTCAGTTCCAGCTAGAAGGAAAACCTGTCCCATCTAAAGGAAGTGTTGGGCAGCATACAGAAGGCTGGGTTCATTATAAAGGCCAAAAGTACTATGTGGCCATGGATGAGTTATCATATGTGAAACATGTAGTGAGGAGTGGACAAGTATGTCCAAACCAGGCCAAGATAGAGGCCATTGAGGCATGGCCCATGCTGGAGACCCAGAAGCAGGTCAGGAGCTTCCTGGGACTGCAAGATTCTTCAGAAAATTTGTACCAAATTACAGCACCCTGACAATTCTTCTGTCTGGCTTGTTAAAGAAAAAGCAACCCAAGAAAGTAAATGGGACCCAGAATGTAACAAGGCCTTCACCCAGATAAAAGCCACTCTGTGAAGTGCTCCTGTGTTAGACAGCCCAGACTACACTAGGTCATTTGTGGTGCAGATGGATGCCTCTGATGTAGGGATTGGAACTGTCCTCAGCCAGACATCCCAATAGGGAAAGATCGCCCAATTGTGTACCTTAGTTGGAAGCTACTTCCCAGGAGCGGGTATACTCCACTGTCGAAAAAGAATGCCTTGCCCTGGTGTGGTCACTTAATAAGATAGAGCCCTACCTCAATATAAGGCCCTTCCAGGTAAAGACAGATCACAACACTCTAGTGTGGCTAAACCAAATGGGAAAGACAGATGGGAGACTCCTTCGATGGAGCATTACACTACAGGTCTACGACATGGACATTAAACATAGATCAGGGTCTGCTAATGCCAATGCAGCTGGCCTATCCCACCAAATGGAGTAAGGAACAGAACTGGTGGAAACCCTTATTAGAAAGGTGCATGTTCCCCAGGTTCTGTTAAGGAGGAAGGAGGTGATGAGATAAGGCCATACCTTATTTTTCTAATCATTTTCATGGTATTTTATTTGAGAAATGCATCAGAGATGCCCATGGTGGCCCAGTGTAACTTGTAAGGATCATGGGTTCAAAGAAACCCATTGGCCCCAAAATGATGTAATTTCTTGTTACTAGACAGAGAAACTGTTAGCTGCTTAGCCAGGGACTGGAGTTTTATTAAACCATTTAAAAAAAAAAGGTCTAATTAGTATAGCTGGGAGGCCAGGTATCCCAATTTGCTTGTAAAAGACCCAGGCCTCTAGAGGAGCTGTGATATCTGGGGCACTTTTATTCTGAAAAGGCCTACCTAACTTAATCTAGTTGCAGCTAAATGGATGAGCATTTACGTAAATGACTGTACTGGTGTGGCTTAATCACAGACATTTCAAAGGGAGGAAGAGGCTGGATGGTATCCTAAAATTCCACTTTAGACTAGCTGACCTGTGGAGTCCTTTTCTTTACTATTCAGAGATGAACTTTTTTTGTAATAAAATAGTAACAGCTGATTGGTTGCCTAGCCACAGGATGCAATTCTAGCCAGTCACAGGCCAAGCCAATGTCCAATAGACCTGCCTTTGCAAGGCCCATAAAACAAGGGTGAAAGACTGTATCAAGGCCTTTTGCCCTTCTGCTTCTCTCTGCTGCCTTTTGCCATTTTCCCTTTGACTCTGGTGAAACAACATTGTGCTTTGGACCCTGTCTGCTGAGAGAGCAGAGACATTTCTTTTGAAGAACTCTCATTGACCACAAAGAACTAAGATTTTCGGCTACCATTTCTAAGGACATTTTGCACTTCAAATTCAGCAACAAATAACTTAAGGTAAAACTTTCAAACTAGAATTTTCAAACTTGGTTTTTTTTTTATTTTTTGGTATACTTCTATTTTATTTTCCATATCCTGTAACCAATGTCTAAAATTATTTGTCTTTTAGTTATTTACTGCATTTATTAATTAATTAGTAAAAATGTTGGCTTATTTTAAGATAATTCCACCAGTGTCTTGGTGTGTGTGTGTGTGTGTGTGTGTGTGTGTGTGTGTGTGTGTTGGGAAGAGTTTGTTCAAACTATACTATGCCTGTTTGACTGCTAAGGGCCTTACACTACCAAAGTAAGGTACCACTAGGGACTCTGTGGATGAAAGGAGGGAGGAAATATGAAAGGTCTCAAGTAAGAGTCTGTGGGATTTGAATCAATCTTTGCATTTGGGGAAAGACACAAAATAGGTGTATAGGGCATCCCCAAAGGACTAAACATGCCTCTGGCTTTTGGTTCACTGTGCAGTGGCTGATAGGGTTCTCTTCTGGAACACAGACTCAAGACTGTAGTTTGCTCCTTCACATGGATAGAGTGAGCCTTAGGATCCTCTGGCATACTGTATGTTCAGTTGTGAAACAGCAGCATACTAAAAAAGAAGAGGAGAGGTATCCCTGACCCTTCTGTCATAAGCCCACTTCTGTATGCAGGATTCTCTACATCATGGTGAATCCCTCCTATGACAGGGGTAGGTAAGAGAAACAACTGCTGCTTGTTTAAACAAATGAAGTTAAAATAGAGGTTTGCTGCTGTTTCTGTCTATGTTTATGAGTTCAGCTTGTAAAATAAACTAGTTTACAGAGTGAGTTTTCTTGTTTTTGTTTGTTTCTGGCTAAACACCTAAACCAATCATTGTTTTTAAATGCCCATCAGTAATTATTAAAGAACAAGACATTGGTGGGGTATAACTCAAAATTTTATCAGACCCTTCATGTGGGATGATTTTATATACCCTCGAGCTTCAATCATACATTTTCTGTAGCATCCCTTCTCGGTTTATATAAAACGCTGGTTACACACACCCACCCATGTATTATTCTCTATATAATAACTGTCAAGCAGTTTTTTTCTTAAGGCTCAGCCAGTTGATATTTGCCTCAATAATTCATAGGTTATTATGGTGAACATGCACATTGTCAGTCAAATCGAGCACTCCATCATTGGCAATCCTTCTTTCTGTGTGCAGGCTGACTAGGTCCTCAAACATGGTGGCTCCATAACTCCAGTAGCAAGGAGCCACAACAACAAGTCTCCTCACCTTTGCATAATCATTTATTTTATCTATTTGAGTGATCCTGCATTTCATTTTAAAAAGAAGCCCTTATCTGGTTTATCCTGCAGTTTAGCTTCAAGTGATGCGCATAGGAACTTGTCAACATCTGACTGCATACAGTCAAAGATAAGCGCAATCAAGATGTGAACTGTAAATCTGGGGTGTAAAATAGCCTAAATAAATAAATACAAAAATAAAGAACAAAAGAAAGACATGGAGACTGTGTGTGTGTGTGTGTGTTTGTCTGTCTCTGTGACACAGAAAACACAGAAGTCAGGCTGACAAAAATATTCTTCAAGTATTATATAAAATAAAAGATGGGATGTGTGTGGCACTCAATTTAATGCACATCTGTGTGGGATGCTTTGATAAGTCCTTTGGGTTTCACCCACAGTGTTTCTGTAGCATCCCACACCTCAAGTGTGTATTAAATTCTCATATCACCCATGTCTCTATCCTTCAATCTATATGTATTATGTGTTAATTGTGCCAGACATGTCTGAAATAGGGAACTTTGGACCCAGACCATTTCCTGGCTTACCAAATAAATGAAATGTCATAGTGGCATCTGGTTACCTTAGACACGTGTCCCATAACTGTGGGCAAAAGACAGGCCACCTAAAAAGTGGTCTTGGAGTTGGAATCAGCTGCTTTCATTTTCAGCAAAAATTGCACTGCTTTATTTGATGCACATCTTTCCTGAATCTAACCCTCTCCAACTTCATAGCATGTCCCCTTGTTCATGAGCACCTTTTCTTCTGAAAAATACTTCCTCCTGTACCTTGTTTATCCCCATGTGAGGTATTTAAAGGTCTCTTTGGGCCCTTTTGTCTTTATTCATAGGGCTTTTGATGCAAACCTGCAACATTTTATTTGCCTTCCTCTGGAATGCATCCACTCTGTCTATGTACTTCTAGAGATGTGGTTTCCAGAACTGGACACAGTACTCTAGGTAGGGTCTTACTAGTGATCTATCACAGTCTACACCACCTCCTCTTCTGCTGGTGATAGACTGTGTATAGATCACTAGTAAGTCCCTCCTCAGCATCCCACTAGCCCTCCCAACTGCCTTGTCACACTCCCTGACCACCTTTAGGTCATCCGATATGATTACCCCAGGTCTTTTTAGTGTTTGGTTATTGTCAATACCACTTCACCCAGTTTGTACTCTGCCTCTGGGTTTCTGTGCCCTAAGTGCATTATTTTGCAATTTTTCACATTGAAACTCAGCTGTCATACCCTTAACCACTCCTCTACTTTTCTCTGGTCTCTGCACAGCCTTTCCACCCCACCATGAGTGTCTACCCTATTGCAGATTTTAATGTCTTTCAAAAGAGTCAGACATTTCTTTCCACCTCCTCTGCAATGTTACTTATAAAAGACATTAAAGAAGACCGGTCCCAGCACTAATCCCTGAGGCACCCTGCTGGTCATCCTTCCTTCATCGGAGTGAACTCCATTTACCACCACCCTCTGTCACCTATTCCCTAACCAATTTCTTATCCAGTTTACTACCTTTGGACCCACTCCTAAACTATACAGCTTGCTTGCTAGTCTCCTGTGAGAAACAGAGTTGAAAAGCTTACTGAAATCTATAGGCATGACGTTCTCATCTCTCCATCCATTGTCACCCAATCAAAGAAATCTATCAGATTAGATTTGATATGACCTCCTACTGTGAACCTGTACTGCCTCAGGTCTTGTAACCACTAAATTCAATGTATTCCATAGTCCTTTCCTTCAACAGTGAGTTCATTAGCTTTCTCACCACCAATGTCAGGCTGAGTGGCCTATAATTGCTAGCATCCTCCTGCTATCACTTTTGTGCAGTGGGACTACATCTTCCCTCCTCCTTTCTTCTGCAACTACTCCTGCTTCTAGTAATCTGTTAAATAGAACTGCAGAGGTGCAGCCAGTATTTCCTAAGCTCCCTCAATACCTATTGATGCGTCCAATCTGGCCCCATTGCTTTGACCACCTTCAGATTGGAAAGTCCCTTCAGGACTCTCTCCTCCAAAGAAGGACTATTGTCAGCCTCCTCCTTCCAAAGGTTGTGTTATTATTTTGTGGCCCATCCTTCTCCTTCCTCTGTGAACACAGAAAAAGTATTTGTTGCCTGATGTTTGCTTTTCATGGTCTCTCTCTCTCTGCACAGTCCTCCCCTTCCCTGTTTAACCCTACAATCCCACCTCAGTCTTCCTCTTTCACTTGAATTCTTAAAAAAATGTTTTGTCCCATTTTATTACATCCTGGGCTATTTTCTCTTTAGGTTGCACATTTGCTATCCTTACTGCTTTCCCTGCTTCCTTCTGTTTCCGCTGATGTACTACCTTATCCTCCCTCGGTGCATCTCCTTATATGTTCTGAATGTTGCCCTTTAGCCTTTACCTTTTCAGTCACCTCTTTAAGAAGCATAGCAGTTTGTTTTTCCTCTTGTGTTTGCTCACTTGTTTGATGTGGAGGTTTGTTGCCTTTACTATGCTCCATTTTAGCTTCACCCACTGCCCCTCCACTCAATCCAGGCCATCCCCTACCTGCCAGGTCATTCCTAAGGCATTAACCCATCTTTATAAAATCAGCCCTCCTGAAGTTCAGGCCCTTTGCCCATGTGTGGTTTGATTCCACTGGTGTCCTTATATTGAATCACACTGTACAGTGACTACTGGTCAGTGAGGTGGCCTTACACCTTAACATCTGCATTACTGACCCTTTTAGTGAGTACCAGGCCCAGTTTTGACCCATCACGAGTTGATTCACTGGCTAGTTCCCTGAAGAATTCCCCAGCAGAGAATCCAGGATGCCTGTGCTTCTGTTTGAAGCCACTGCTGGAATGCTGCTATTTACATCTGGCAAGTGAAGTCCCCACCAACAGCACTTCCCCTTTTCTGCCATCCTGCCAATAGCTTCCATCAGTACCTTATCTAATTTCTCCCCTGTGCTGAAGGTCTGTAGATAACTTCAGTGTGAACAGTGACTCCATTCCCCATTTCAAGCACGATCACAGTACCTCTGCTTCCCATGTATTCCTTGTATCTCTGTCGCTTTTATGGTTTCTCTCACATAGAGCATCACACCCTTCCTTCCTTCCCATCCTGTCCCTCCTAAACAGAGTACAGTATGGTATGGCCATGTCCCAGTCATGGTTTTCAGTGCACCGTGACTAAGCAATGGCCACAATATCCAGATCATCTTCGCCCATGATGGCCTCTGGGTCCAGTATCTTATTTACTAGACTTCTAGCATCTGCACATGAGCGTCAACATTTTGTTTCCACTATACTTGTTGCTCTCTCTTTTTTTCTTTTTGCCTCCCTCCTTCCCACTCTCTTTCAATGTTCCTGTTCCTTCCCCTTACCTCCACCATCCTGTCTCTCTTACTAATGTGCACCCTGGGATTCTCTCTCTCGAGCCTCCTTACCCTCTACTTCAGCCTGTGACAGGGATACAGTTTCTTACTTCCTGATTCCTTCCACTACCCCTTTGCTTAGTTTAAATGTTCATTAAGTAATATTTAAACTATCCACAGGGACTGCAGTTCTCCTCCCAAATGGATGCCAGCCATCGCCTTGCATAGACCCTTATCCTCACAGGGTAGTCCCAAGTTGTCAATGTAGCTGAACCCTTCATCCCTGCACCATTCCTTCAGACATGAGTTGAAGCTTCTAGTGCAGAGAACACTGTCATTTCTCCTGTCACGGACAGGAAGCACCTCAGTGAAAGACACTGAGCAAGCTACCTGCCTAAGACCCTTACCCAGCTGACTAAACTCCCGATGCAGAATCCTAGACCCACTTAACCACATCATTAGTGCTCAGGTAGATAATGACATATATTTCTCCATCCTGTCCTGCTACCCTAGTTATCCTTAGGATCCACTTACCAGCCCTCTGTGTCATGTTACCAGATAGGCACCTAACCCTCCCCTTCCTTTTCCCAAATTTCTAATTTTCAAAGCTAGGACATAGTTTAGTCCAATTTTAAAACCCTCACTTAGTTATGTATAGTTTAGAATGTTGAGATGTAAATGTAAGTGGGCTCAATTGTCAGACTGGGTGACCTAGTCTGTCATTTACATCTATAAAATGTCTAGATTTTTTATTTACAGCTGGATGTACACTACCATAAAATAGCTTGACATGCTAAAGATAAGTTCATCTTTTGAAAATAGCTCCAGTAAGAAGGAATGTGGTCAAGAAATACCAAGATTTTCCCTGAAATTGACATAACTTGCAGCTGTATCCATTTTGTGACTTTTGAAAATCTTGCCCACTGTGTTTTACATTTGTGTCTCATCTGTTACTTGTAGTGTATTAATATGGCCCCATCTTGTGGAATTCGCTACCTTCAGCTGTAAGAGGAGCCCTTCAGTAGAGGTACTCAAAGCCCACCTCAAGGCCTTTTATATAATCTAGCCTTCCCAGACATTGGTTGATGATTCCTGTCCAAGCTGTCCTCTGTGTTTAAATTTGGTCATAGGCCAATTTAGATTTCAGATTTTAGATATCTATGTAGTACTTATTTATAGTTATTTTATTATCCATTTTAATTACTGTGTGATTTAATCTGTTGTGTTTATTTGTTGCTTGTTCTGTTTCTGAGTTTGATTTATTCATATGGCACCCAGAGCCTCTGGGATGGGCATCTGTTTTAATAAACCTTGCCTTGCCTTACCAATAATTAAAATAAAAAAAATAACACATACTCTTTTGTCTGTGTTGACTGATTTATGTAGACAACAAATGTTTTATTGAAGCGCTTGACGAGCAGACAGTAAAACTGTAAAGTCAAGAGATACTTGCTGTTTTCTGTTAATTATAGTTTTGGAAACAATTTGTGGTTGCAGTGGCTGGAAAACAAAGCTGTATATTTAATTTAAAGAGTTGTGTTTGTGATATGTGTCATTTAGGGTCCTTTATTTTATATTTACAGAACTTGAGATAACGGGTTTGGATTGAATGGGAAATGTAAGGACTGAGTTAGTGAGTGCATGAGAGAGCAAGCAGTCAGGTGGGTGGCAGAGTGAGTGTACAAGGAGTATCATCATTCTGTACGAGAGGAACAAAAACAAATTCATGAACATCTGTTAAATGAATGGTGGGCAACCTATGACCAATGCTGCTGGTAATCTTATCATTTCTTACTAGTGGTGGTGAGGGTTGGGAGAGTACTTATAAAGGAAAAATGCTGAAGGTTAAAAATTAACGTTCTATACTGCTGGCACATGTATAACACACTGCTCAGGTCAGGTTGGCTGGGCCTTGTTTTTAGCCATGGGGTATGATCTTCCAAAGCCATGGTTATATCCAAATCTCTGCTAATCAGTGGAAAGGGATTTCCTACCACAGTGTATTTAAAAAACAGTAATACATTGCTTTAAATCAGGAAAAGGGTTGCTAAAGGTACACTTTTGAAAATTGCATTCATGCAGCAGGACTTGCTAAAGTGCTTTGGGACCCCATTACACACTTTCACCCACTACATTTGTGAAGTATGAGGTTTTCTGAAAATCAAGCCCCAGGATTTGACAATCAGAGGTTTTCAAAGATCAAGAGAGACATTTACTTGTTTTGTGACAACATTAAGAAGACTAACTGTGGAATGAGACAAAGCCTAAACATGGTTGATATTACAAGCAATTGCAGCTGATATAATTCTGGCACTTTTGTTTCACAACACCATTTAAAAGTCTAAAACCTTGATAACCATAAGCCAATCAAGTTCTATATGATTTTTTTGTAATAAACATTATTGCAATAGCAAAAAACAGGATTGACTTTAGTAAGCTGCTGTCTGATATTTCTTATTTTTGTCATTCAAACTGCCCTGGGTGGTAAATGCTCAGAGTTCTCCTCATGTTATGTACAAAAACACAGAAGCTTTTGAGAAACTTTACATGTCCTACTTTGATGCCTTATCCATTTTAAAGTAATTTTAAAAGGAGTGATCCTAAAATATCACATTCCATGCTTTACTGTCGTATTGTATTTCATTCTAAATAACCCTCAGAATGCAATGTAGTATTCATGAAGGCTGCTTGTTGGCCTTCAAGGCATGAAACAACCACTGCCTTGTATTCATGCAGAAGGCAAATATTATCCTGGAAACACTATCTTCAGTGGCAATGTTAACAACAGAGCAGGTACAGTATGAACAAGTTCCGATATTCAAAATACATATAATATGCTCCAGTATTTCTGGTTTGTCTTGTTAGAGAACAAAACAAAGTATAGTAATTGTGAACATTGCCAACTCTATATAAAATGTATTGTAGTATTAGAATTGCAACGTGATGTTCTCATACTGTTCTAGTTCATTAACAGATGGGTAGCACTGTTGTCCAGAATTGCTTAGTTGCTGAAAATGAATATAGAAATTCCTTCAAGTAACTTCCACATCAAATGCACTCAGTCATGCCTTTTCACTGAGTAAAACCTTGGTTTACATCTCTTCAGTCTTGTCATAAATGACTTACAACAACCTACATAAACCCAAACACTTATATACACCTTTCTTTAGATGATACAGTAACATTCACCAAAGCTAAATCAGTCTCTGAATTAAAAAGTACTCTGCACAATGTATTCACTGAAACTCATGCCTAGATAACAACATACTGACTTCTATTGAAAAGCTCAAAATGTAATCTTGCTAGTCAGTAGAAGGACAGTCTCCTCCCAACTCACTTTGTCCTACACTCACTAGTCCCATCATTGGAAAATGTTCAGTATTTTGAATACTTGGATTTCAAGCTTGATACTAAACCTTCCTACATAGAGCACATTAAAAGTCTGTCAGAAATGCACACCAATTGTTAAGACTCTTCTACACCTGCATTAATCTTGGCACCAGAAAACTGCTCCTAAAACAATCACTGTGACCAACACTGGAATATGGAGCGTACTCTACAGATGTATTAATGGCACAGCTTTACTCAAAAGTTTCAGTTATAACAAAGCACATTCAGATTTGTAAGAAGTTGTGACAAAGGTACATATAACTGTTTCATGCACAGCAACTTAGGACTTCTTTCTCTCCAAAAGATGGGAACAAAAAATGGATGGTTATAGTATTTAAGAACATACCTGATCTCCTTTAGCATGGCTAAGCAGACTTCTGTTCAAACCACATCAGAATTATAAATTGCGCTATCAAACTAAAGCTCTTTGATACAGCACGCCTAACAATCTGGAATTTGCTACTTAAGCCAATAGAAGTTAAAGATTAAAGATCCATCAAAAGGACCATGCTTAATAATCTACTGTACTAAGCCTGTGTGACAGACACTTCTTTTCTTTCCTATGCCCCTATTTTCTCTGCACCCTCCATCTCTCTGAAACCTATCTGCATCTGTATATAGAGGTGATATATATAAGTCCAGTCTTTGTAAATACATTTTAACAAATGTTCAACATCTATGTTTTATAAATATGTAACTATAAAATATTGTCTCTGCTACTGATCTGCTTAAAGCATGTAAACTGTTCTTTACAACAGACACGCTTACTTTGTATTAAATGATATCCTCCAATGCATATTATATAGCAGACTGAATTTGCTGAACTTTGGTGACTGCAGAAAACATCATCTGCTACCACTCATGTGCAAATATGTTGCAGCTAAGGTGTCTGCATCCTCACACTGGTAGAAACCAGACCAGTCCAGGGCTTAGATCTCCAGCAGGACTGGAATAAGTTGTCCCTCACATGAGCACCAGAGTGAGCTCCAACAGCTTCTCCCATGCCATTCCTGTGTCTTGAAAAACTGCCTATTGGCCTGTGCCTGACCCACACACACATATCACATTTGACTCAGTATATGAATGATACTGTACATTCTACACCACTGCAGCCTATGCCCTGCTGTACCTTAGCAAGCCTGAAAACCCCATGGTATGAGTGACTTCAACATGCACTGATCTATATCATATACTTACTGTAATGGAGTATATCAATTCATGTGAGACATACATGGAAGATAAAGTTAATCTTTGCAGTCTAACAGTGGGGTACTAAGTGTCTTTCCACTTGCAATGGATAAGAGAAATGTCAAATAATGCTATAATTGGTGATACAAATCTATATTTTAATTCATGCTACAATGTCCTGTATAAACTTTATCTTCTCTGAGCTGTAACTAGATCCTGCTGCAGTTGGAAACCATTGTAAATAAGCCCCTGACTCAATAGTGTATCCATGTATCATGAAAATTATACAAATATATATATTGCTATCATTATTAGAATCCATATTCTTATTAAACTCCATTGAGCATAGCTCATTTTAAGGAGATCCAGAGTGCAAGTAAATAACTATCATTTGATATTGATAGACAGTGATGAACACTATGAAAATTACATCCAATATATATATATATATATTTTAAAGTCAACAGTTACAGTCGTCCATGCAACGAGTCTTGGTCAGAGCTTTAAAACACTATTGCTTAAATCATCTGCATCTTTAATGTACTACGTAATTTATTCCAAAGTGTGAGTGAATTACAACCAAATGCTATTTTCCCAATCTGGGCATGGTATCTTAGAGTTTTGAAAAGCATGAGGAATGTGCTCCTAATCTAGCAGCAGGAGTAAAGACCTTTATTTTTATACAGGCTGTAACCATTTGGGACTTGAAACCCTGTTTACAATGTTGTCCTGTTACTGCAGCACTGTGTCATAACTCTTATAAGAGGTACAGAGTTAAAATTTACCTAAGTCTAAGCAAGATCTGGAGAATATATTAGGTAGAACAACACTTTGGGTACTAAACAGTTATCTGTGAATACACTGTTACATATTTTATGGGAGAAATGGCTGTGCCTCAATTTAATGGTCTTTCTATTGATTACACTCTCTACAGGGCCAATGTAATGCCTGAAAAAGAAAATCTGGAATGCCAAAAGCTTCTACTGTAAAGGTCTACTTATCGATTCTAAGGGGACCTGAGGAAATTCTGGTCACATGTAAAAACTTTCCTTGTGTGTGAAATAATCCAACACTGCCAATGCCATGATCCTAAATGGCCCTCACTGTAATGACTCAACTAGCATTGCAAACTCCTTTAATCGGCATTTCTCTGACCTATCTAATGTCACCTCCTCTTTCTCTTCCACACAATCTACTGTCCCCATCTCTAGTCACAGCCCTGTAGTATGACCTCCATCTTTCACTTCAAAGCCCTAACCAGGACTGAGGTATTAAAACTATTAAATACCATCTCAGATAGTACCAGTACTGGTTCTGACTGTCTTAAACCTAGGCTCCTAAAACTTTCCTCTTCTTTCATAGCCTCCCCTCTGGCTAGAATCTTTACTCTGTCACTATGTAATAGTCAAGTACTTGACATATGGAAGATTGCCGTGTTATGCCAATTTTTAAAAAAGTGACTCCAAGACATTTCCAACTACCATAGCCATACTCTCAGTCCTAAGCAAAATCCCCAAAACTGGTTGCCTCACAGACAATTGATTTTCTCTGCAAAACAACCTCCTTTCAGACAAACAGCATGGCTTCCGTAAGGGGCATAGTGTTTCTACTGCTCTACTTAAGTTTACTAGTGATACCTCTCTACTATGGATTCTGGCTTTTGACTTTGCTGTCTTCATTGATTTGATGAAGGCTTTCAATCTCATCGACCACCCCTTTCTCCTAGACACTCTTCACACCATGGGGTTCTCTCAGCCCGTTATTTCCTGGTATAACAGCTACTTTTCCAATAGAAAGCAGGTCATCAAATTTAATTCTGCTTTTCAGACCAGATCACAATCAGTGTTGGAGTTCCACAAGGCTCCATACTTGGCCCCTTCTCTTTTCCTTCTTTATCAATAACATCACTAAGGACACTCACTCCTGCTCATCTATCCTCTACACTGATGATCTTGTCCTCTATTCTAGCTCTAAAACATCTCAACCTCAAACTCTCCTCTGACTTTGTGAATATTCAAACATGGCTCTCTGTACATAAGCTCATTCTTAATGTGAGGAAAACCCAAGTCATGCTCTTGGCTCTGTTTTAAAACTTAGATCCTGCCACGACCAGCTCCAAGTGTTCTGCTCTAATGGCTCCACCATAGGTTCTGTGTCATGTTTTATATACCTGGGGTGCCATTGGATCAGTCCCTTGATTTTGAACTCCATATCCAAGTCACCTGCAGATCAGGAAATGCCAAACTATAAATTGCCTACAAAACTACCTATGCTCTGGACCCCTGGCCTGCATGAATAGCCATTGTCTGAGACATCCTACTTCCTGCACTCAACTATGGTGATACTACCTATGCTTTTATTCCCAAAACCACTCTTCACAAATGGGACACAACTTATAACAATATTTGTCGATATACATCACAATCCCCATGCCACAAAACATCACTGTCAGCTCTATGCTGACCTTAATTGGTTCACCCTCTCTGGCATCAAACTTTTCTCCCTCAACTCCATGGTGGACTCTGTTATTAGATCCCAAACACCTTCATCACTCACCTCCATGCTGCTCCGCAGTTGTCCACTTATGGTCTGTGCTTCACTGACAAAGTCTCTACTATGGGTTCCAAGACGCAAACCACCAAAGGTACCTGTGCCTTTTCCCATTCTGCCCCACTGCATTGTAACTGTCTTCCTCTGGCTATCCATCAGTCATCAACTCACCCAATTTTCAAAATGAGCTTTGCAAGCAGTTATTTTTCCAGCTCTTGCTCTTGTTTCAACCCCTTAGCTCACCCAAGCCCAATTTAATTATACCTCTTTTCCTCTGCCAATTGCACTGCTCCATTGCTTCCCTGCTTATCATTCCTTCCCTCACCCTCACCATCATCCTCTCTCCTCACTGTCCAGTCTTTCTGGAAACCTTATGTTTTTCCTTTACCTCATACAAGCCTGCCCTCCTCTGCTTCTGCCTTCACTACAGTATTCTCCACCACCATACTGAACTTGTACTACACTTATTCATGTTTAGGTTGCCCATTTTACTCTCTTGATGTGTCTCACAATGTTTCCTAGTTGTCAAATTACTAACCTCTTTTCTCATCTCTCCCTGATCTACCCTGGGCTTGCACTTAATCCCAGTCTCTCAACCTGCACCAAGTCTCCCATCTTACCCAGAATTACTTACTGCTGGTTCACACTGCTTGCAGTTTGCACTCTTTCCACTGTGTAATGTTGTTCTATGGAACTTGTTTATGTGAATCATAATGCTCGGTACATAATGTACTGTTTTTGATGATTGATAATGTTTGTCCTCTGGCATTGCTTGCTGCTATCCGCTGTTAATTCTGTACCCAAAGTCTCTGTATCCTAATGTTGTATTGTTATTATTCTACTTTGTAACCTCCCAGGTCATGCCTCTTAATAATCATTTTTATGGCTATTATGCCTATCCAGTAAACAAAACCTAAATTAATAAATAAAGGCAGTCACATGTTTCATGTAGTTCCTTGTTTGTGGTAGTTTTGAAAGCACCTAGACTGGAGATTTTTCTAATGTTTGGGGAATGTTCTATAGCCTAATAAAACAACACTAAGAGGTCATCTTCACATAGGTGTCCTGCATTTTGAGATATTAAGCCCTCTTTTCTGATTTCTCTCAAGTTGTGTCTGTGGGTCACCATTTTGGGTTCTAGTCTATTGGGCTTTGAGTTTTCTTTCCAAAAGATTTGAAAGCCATAATCACTAATTGTTTTTGTCTTCACAGACTTAATTAATCCAGGTTAATCTTCTGATCATGATACAATGGTGGGTGTCATAGCAAGAGGAGAAGGGCAAGCTTACTGTACACCACATCTAACTTGTCCAGAAAGAGATTGCTTGTGTGCTGGTAGATTGAGCTCCTATATCCCAGTACTGGGAGAATCAATTGCTGCTGCAGTGTTTGATCTGGCATCCTCTGGGATGAAAATGGCTCTGTGTTTCAGCATTCCTGTTCATAGGTTCACTTTTTAACTATGTTGTGTATGTGTATATTAAATTGACAGGAAATGTCAATTGCCACCCCTAGGTATTTGTTTCATTAGTGATTGCAAATGTAGAACCAACTGTGAGTTGAATGTCCATTGAATTGTTGACACCTTTTACCTTTTATTTCTGAAACACATCACTTGAGTCTTTCTTGAGCTGATAACCATGCTGGACTGTTCGAACCATTAAATCAGTGAATTAAAGTTGTCCTTTTGGAGTTTTACTCCATTTCTGAAATTTTTGGTTTTTGTTTGTTTGTTGTTTTTCTGTGCACAGTATTATGGTGTTGTCTGCATAAAGCTTTATGTCTAAGTAAGCAATCAGATTTGAAAGGTTGTTTATGTAAATTGGGAATAGCCTCGGGTCTAGAATGGATCTTTGCAGAACCCTCTTTGGAGGGTGCTCACCTCAGACAGAATGCTCTGAACAGCCTTGTGCTGAGACTTGCCTGTTAGGTATCAGTTGAACCAGATTAGTACTTCCTCTGAGATCCCCACTTGGGCCATTCTTTCCATTAAGATTTTGTCATCTACAAAGTCAAATGCCTTGAGAGGTTGACAAGCACTGTGCACATGGAATATCCCATGTCATGACCACCAGCAAATAGGTCCACAAACTCTGTGAGTGCAGTGCCCATGGACCTCATGCCTTGAACCCCAACTGATGAGGGGTCAGCAGATCATACTTTGCAAGAAGTCATAGAGCTAGTTGCGCACCAGTCTTTCACATAGTTCTGAAATCAGACAATAGAACAATAGTAGTTTTCAGGGTTTTACTTTGCCTCCTTAAAGATAGAAACAATTTGACACACTTCCAAGAGTCTATAAAGGTTGATTCAAACAGGCTCTTTACTAGTACTGGAGAAATATACTTTGTACATATCTTTAGGCATTGCATTTCTATTTGATCTAGTCCAAATAACTTTCTTTGAATTTAGCTTCTCAATTTCTTTATGTATGTCTCCACTGTTGAGAATCCTGAAATTAAATTTAGGGTCATCGGTGAGTTGTAGTCTTCAGTGTCAGGGATGGGCTACACTGTTCCTATGCCTGCATCATGGCTGAGAGTTGGAAGTATGGCAGTGTGCAGAAATATTTATTTAAGGTATCTGCCATGGTTAGTGGGGCAGTTTTCTTTACTGCTGTCGAAAAATGTGTGTCATATTTCAGGGCTCTTGAACCTTCAAGGTTCTTGATTAGATTCCAGTAAGGTGTGGGGTCCATGTGACCCTTATTTTATCCTTGTAGTAATGTTTTTGGTGTTTTTAATTTGACTTTTACAGTTATTCTTTCATTTCCTAAATTGCTACCAGTCCTCAGATTTTGTATTCTGCTTTCTTTCTGCCCAATCATGTCTTTCACTCTGATGAGTTTATTTTTCTGACGCCCATGGCAGGTGATTTTCTTAATCTTTTTCACTTTAAAGGAGTGCATTTGATTGCATATAGGAGAATGGAACCTGAAAATGAACTACAGCTGTACCCACATAAAGGATCAGGTCTAGTCTGTCCCATCTTTCTTTTTGTATACTGTTGTTAAAGTTGGTGAGGTTGAAGCTTTTGAAACACCTGCTTAGGCAAAACTCTGTGTCAGATACTGTTTCTGTGTTCCAGATAACAGAAATTTAAAGGGGTTGTGACCTCATATATTTGGGGAAGAACCTGGTTATTGTCAGTAATATTTTTGATGATGTACATGGAAGGTCCAGGATATTGCCAGTACACTGTATGATCCTTTTACATTTGATGCGCACCTGCACACCAAATGCTTTGCTACAGTGAAAGACAATTATGGGGAATGTCAGTGCTGAGCCCATTGCAGTTGAAAATAGCAGGGCTCAGCAGTCTAGATGAATGACCATGCACTGTGGTCTTGACATCGCCACTGTTTGCTGGGAAGAAACGCCATGCATTTCAAAGGACCCAAAGCTGATCCAGTCAGAGGGCTTTTTCCTTTGATTTGCATGAAGCTGTCTCGTTAGCAAGCAGCTGACTGGCTGTCAACACCAGCAAAATATTTTTGTTACTACGGACTACTGTACCCCAGTTCAGCTAATATGTTTTTAGGTACTAGAAAGAAAGCTGAAATTGGAAACCTAGTTAGTTTTTTGAAATGAGGGATACATGTACTTTAATCATGCTCTGATAGTGGAGTCGATTCTGGTATGTGTGTATGCATATGTATATGAATATGCACATGCGATACCCAGTGTCACAGCTGCACTTTCAGAGTGTGATTAAAGTACTTTTAGCCATTGTTTCAAAAAAGTAAGAAGTTTCCCCAAATTTAACTTTAATTCTCATACCTAAAAATATATTTAGCTGTTCTCAGGTATATATATATATATATTTCTTTTTTGTAATGTAAGAATAGTGGGTGCTCACCCCCTACTACTTATTCTCTCTTCTCCCCTCCAGATGGCTCACCTGCCAACCGACCCTTTCCCATCTCTCTATTTCTCTCTGTATATAAATATATATATATATATATAGAGAGAGAGAGAGAGAGAGAGAGGACAGAGATGGAAAGGGTCGGTTGGCAGGTGAGCCACCTGGAGGTACAGTAGTAGACCAAATTAGTCAAGGGATTTTATGATTTTTAAAAATCCCTATGGGAATTGTGAAATCTTTGTTAGGAATTTTGTTTACTTTGTTAATGTGTTCACTGCTTCCAAGAGAGGATTCTTCCATCTGATAGTCTAGTTGAAAATCTACCATATGGCACTTGAGTACCGTGAATAGAACTGGCCTCTTTCTACAGGTCTAACAAAAGAATTTTAGAGGATTTTTCCTAAATTTTCTGAAGAATAAATAGGGAATCTCACAAAATTGCTTGACAAATTCAGTGCTACTACTGTAAGCAGAGCAGGGTGCTCACCAGCACTACTGCTTCTTTCTCCTCATTCCCTCCAGGTGTTTGTCCACTCACCTGCTCTTCCCATCTTACACATGTATATTTTTAATGAAGCAGAGTGGGGTTCCCACCCTGCTACTGCTTCACTTGACACCCTCCATTCCCCTCTAGATCACCCACCATAGTTCTCCAACAAGCCCAGCAGTGGGATGCCCAATCCCAGTGTTGGAATGCAGTCCATCCCTCAATGTTTTTTTAAAACTCCAAAAGAAAACATCCATCAATATCTGTTGCAGTTTTAGATCCCCAACCTGACCCCATGTGCCCCAAGTCCTTATTTACCCATCGGGGTCCTATGCCATAATCCTTTCTGGACCACAGACATGTCTTCACTCTTCAAAATCAGACCATGAACTGAGAAAATCAGATATGTGGTTCAATGTATTTCAATTGGTTTTGAACTTAGTGGCATGATTTGACCTTTTGATATTTTGCCCAAATGTTCACCACGTCTTTTAGGGACCCCACTCCATGAACAGTGAGATGAAGTTAGGCAAATCTTTCCCAAAAGACGATTTCACTGTCACTGTGCAAATCACCTTTCAGGCAGAAGATGAACATTTCTCTGCCCTTGTTCATGAGGTGGCATCATAAAATGCTGTGTTGAAAATCTGGTGTCAAAATATTCAATAGACCTATGCAACCAGAGTAGTATGCTTGTGGAACTGTGATAACTGTTTGGCCAATACACTTTCTCTTCCATGTGGAATTACCAAACTGTAGGGGTACTAAGGCAATGAACCTTTTGAAGAGGGTTCCACCCCAGAGGTACTGGGAAAGATGCCATTGGCTAAATGTACCTGAGGAAGGAACCCTTGAAGGAGAGAGGTGTGCCACTGGAATAGGAGGGAGGACAGTGGGGCAAAGCAAAAGTGATTCAGAAGGAGGCTGGGAGGAACTGCTTATATAGCTCAGGAAGGGGCATGGCTGGTTGCTCACCCCATTGAACTACAAGCATAGCCTTTCAATTCAATGGGCCTACATAACCAGAGTAATGTTATGCTTGTGCAACTGTGATAACTGTTTGGCCATTCACATTCTCTATTCCATGGGGAATTACCACCCTGTGGGGGTACAGAAGGCAAGGAACCCTCGTAGAGGGTTCTACTTTAGAGGTGCCATGGGAAAGATTCCCTTGGCTAAAGATACCTTAGGAAGGAGCCTAAAAAGAAACATTGAGCAGTAAATGTTGACTATGAGGTAGAGAAGCAGATTGACAGCAGTTAGACAGCTTGATGAAAGACAAATGAGATGCACAGTTGTCAGGATTGCACTGTAGAATAGATTGCACTGATGACATGAGGGGCTTCCTAAGTAGAGAGGAACAGTGAGCAGGACCACCATCCATATCCATCCAACAGTGGAAACCTACCTAAGCAAAGTAGAGAACATGCTACAAACAACTCACAACATATTATGACCTTTGGAATGGAGGAGAGGAAAAACACTTTAACAGAAGGAAATCTCTGGGGATCCAAGGCCCAGGTCACCCTCCCTCCCTCCAGGTTAGGTAGTTTACTTAGTGATGGCTCTGCTGCTTCAATTTAGAAATCCAATCAAAGGGGAGGAAATATTCCAATTTGGTGGAAAGCTGTCATGATCCATCTAACGGGAATGCTATTACGGGTTGTGAGAGGCTCTCTGCAACACTCAGTACTCCAACTGAGAGCAGACCTCCAAGGCAGGAGGAGGAGAAGAGCAACAACTGCTGAGGCACTCAGCCAGCCTACCAACTAAAACAAACTGGGTGAACTACAGCTGGTCGAGAGAATAGCTTACAAAGCTGCCATGGTGACATGTAAGCCAAAGGAGCAATCTTGGGCTGTGAGGGCTCCACCCCTGGCAGCTGAAGTCTTAATTGTACATCAAGAGCTGCACCACATGACTGCATGCTAAAGCTCTGCCTGGAGCAAGGACATTCTCACTATGGTCCAGATGAGAAGGATCCCACCCTAGGGTCACATGCTCAAGATGCAGACTTTGTGACTGCATAGCAAGGCTGTTGGCTTACATGGCAAGCCCTGAGCCAGAAAATGTAACGGACATGGTTGGCATGCTTCCAATTTATGAATCAGAGGCGCATCGACTTTGAGTGCTTAATAGGGAGGCTGGTGAAGCCTGCAGCCTTAGATTAAGCAGCAGATCTTGACAGGTTGTGAGCAAACCTACAACCATGAGATTGAAAAGTTGTGAGTGAACTCTGCAACTATAAGAACTACCATGGTGGGGCCTGGATGAAGTAGGAGGCTGCTGTGTGAGCCAGCATTTGGTGGTTTGATAGTAGTAGCAACCAGCAGAACACAAGCCAACCAGTTCTATTACATAAGCCAAATTGATGGTGACATAGAAGGTAGGAGTATAATGAGATTCAGTGATGCCAGTGACTAAATCAATGAGGTTTAGAGTAAATGGATCATAGGTTCATACTTATGGTTAGAAGTCCATAAGCTACTTTCAGCCATGTAAGGACTTGCTACTGATTAGTGGAAAAACTCCCAATTTTATTACCCATATGCTGATCCAGCAGCCATTTAAAAGGTGACAAGTTTTCAGCAGTGGCTACCTCCATAGGAAGCACATTTTACATCCCACGACCCTTTCATTGAACCACCTGCCCTTTTGTGGTCCTATAGTATTCCCCTTTCAGTTGAAAGGATGGGCCTTAGTGGATCTATCTGGACTATCTTTCTTACACAATCCTGCAGATTCCTACAGAAAGTCATCCATTAATGATTTAAAACAAAACACAAGTCCCTCTGGTTTTAAGGTAGGCAACAGAGTTAACTCCCAATTCCTGAAGCCTAGAATGGTATGGTTCATTCTTTAGCTTAAACACATTCTTGGTTATTCTTCTCTGAACTCTTTCCAACTGTCTACTACTACTACTAACACTCTGAGGGAGCAAATGGGACACCATACTCCAAAATGGGTCTAACAATGGACTTATATATGGGAATCAATACCTCTTCTTTTCTGCCCCTAATATTTCAGAGAATATTTCCTATAGTTTTCTGTGCCCTTTGGCCACATCATTGTTGTGTAGCTCAAAGGTCAGTGTGTTACTGATGATAATTCCCAAGTCATTTTCACTATCTGCCTGAGCTATAGTTTCCATTAACCATATACTGTGTTTCAACATTGTTATGCCCAAAATGCATAACTTGCACTTCTTTGCTAAATCTAAGTTTATGTTCGCAAGCTCAAATCTCCAAATTCTTCAGTTGAGTCTGGAACCTTAATCAATGGCTCATCATTCACAATAGATCCAATCATATTGTGTCATCTCATGTATTTACAGAGCCATGCCCTCCAGTAACCTGCACAGATGACACAATCAAATTGAACAAGATAGGTCCCAGTACCAACCCCTGCAGCACCCCACTAGATACAACTCCCTGTCTGAAAGAAAGCCTGTATTTGTACCCTTTGCATTCTGTTCCCAAGCCATGATGCAATCCAGGCTATTAATCTATCATGCACCCTACCTCTTAACTAATAGTGTGTCAGATACCGAATCAAAAGCCTTAGTAAAATCCAAATAAATCACACACACACAGGAAAACCCTGATCAAGTACCTGGCTGACAGGTTCAAAGAAATGCAGCAGGTTACTAGCAAATGATTTCCAGATGAAAACCATGCAGGGTTACATCAAATATATTCAATTGTTTGAGATTTTCTTCCAGAAATTGTTTCATAAAACATTTTAGAACTTTACCCAGAATTCAGGTAATACTTACAGGCCTACAATTGTCCACATTTGTTTTATCCCAGATTTATGTATGGGAGTAATATGTGCTCACTTCCATTCTCTCAAAACTCTGCCTTCCCTCAATCACATGTTAAAGAGCACAGCAAGTTCCCCAATTGTTTAACCAGGTGAGACACACTAAGCTGAGAGCTTCCTTACAGGTGCAACCTGGGAGGGGAAGTTAAGGGACTTGCTCAGGTCACACAGTATATGCAAGTAGGGACTGTGGGATTCAAACCCAGATCTCCAGATTTGCATCTCAGAGCCTTAAACCACTGCGCTATACTGCCTCCCTATAAATATAAGTTGTCCTGCAATTTCATCAGCAAACGCTCTGTAGAAACATGGGGTAACCCATCCAGACCCCTGGATTTATGGGTATCAAGCTTACTCAATTTATCCCTGACATGGGCTACAGTAATGTCAAATTGACAGTTTGAACTATTTGGTATCCCTTGCACTAACTCACACGGGCAGTCCGATTTCTGATATGCACTTAAAAATGCCTACTAAAGGCATCTACCATTGCTACCTCTGTATCCATTATACTATCCCCATCTTTATTTTGGTTATTTGCTTTTGTCCATATCTTAAACTGCCAATGTAATTTAAAATTGTTTATAATTATTATTTGAGTCAGTTGCCAGTCTTAGTTCGCCCTTGCTTTAGCCTTCCTTATTGCCTTTTACATGTACTTACCGAATGCTTATATTTAGACAACTTTGCCCAATTGGGATTATCTTTATACTTTTTAAAATTACGTTGTTTTTATTAATAAGCCTATGTGTCTTCTTATTAAACCATACTGGGACCCTACCCTTTTGTTATATTTTTTGGTTTCAGGAACATGTGCATGTATGCATTCCTGTAGTTTTAATAATATGGTCACAAACTTCATCCATTGATGAATACTTACAGTCTTGTGGCTAATTCCAGTTCTTCAACACCTGTTTAATTGGAACATAGTCTATTTTCCTGTAGTTCCATATCATAGTTCTGCCATTTATTTTAATAATTTCCTCCTTAAATGAGCAAACAACCATGTGATGGTCATTGTTACCTAGGAGCTGAAGGGTCCTCACATTTTATTACCCTTCAATGTTACATAGAAGTAAGTCCAATATACTACTCTCCCTAGTATAGTACTTCCCATGTTGTTCTAATGAGTTGTTTAGGCATATCTTAATGAACTTCTCCTCTATGGTTACTATCTTATAATGACTCCTAGTTAATTTTAAGGAAATTAAAATATCCCATTAATATACAATTCTCAGATGGTTTCATACTGTCCATCATATTCAGGAACTGGAGATTCTTGGCTTCACTCAATTTAGAGGACCTATAACATAATCCTAGGGTAATATTTTTTCCAGTACTAAAACTGGCCCATAACTGTTCAGCAGGAGTGCCCTCACTGTTAGGTGTTTCCAGCACATGTGCTTTTAAGGATGTAGCCATAAAAAACACCTCCACCAGTTCTTTCAGCTCTGGATTTATGGAAGAAATCATAACCTGGGATGCTTCCAACCCAATCATCACTTTTCAGCCAGTTTTCGGTTATACCACAGATGTCAATATTGTATAACTTCTTTATATATTGCAGCTCCTCCAACTTATTTTTAACACTACTGGCATTCACCAGCAATAGTTGCAACGTGTTAGTGTCAGTATTTGTGCTAGCTGGCCTACTCTCACAGTAAGATTGCTTCCTTGATTGGGCTGAGAGGTAACCCAACTCCCCCCAACTCTTAGTTTAAAGTACTATCAATATTACTTCTGAACAGTTGTCCCACTTTCCTACTTCCTCATCTGCTCAATGAGGTTTAACACTTAGGAGATATGTAGCAGGACTTGCAACAGCAATAAAATGGACAGCAGCATAGGTAAGCATAATGCATCACACAGGAGGTAAGCTGAATTACGATATGCTTGGTAACCAGTTCCATAAAGGTGCAATCATAGTTTACATAAAAGCATTTGATGCTATAGTTTCAGCATGAAAAGTGAACTGATATAATTGGCATGAATACTATAAGTGCCATTGAGGCAGAGAGAGAATAATCCAGTAAGGAGCATGCAGAACAGTAATGGAATGCAGTTAACATCTGAAGCCATGTAAGCTGTGAGGCTGATGATTTATGCATGGATAACTGAAAGCCATGTAGGCAAGAAAGCAGGGCACATTCATATAGCTACATAAAAGCATGCTCCTACTAACTGGAGCCACAGTACCCCATGGTAACACCGCAGTCCCCCACCATAAGAAGACTTCTGTTAAATACTCTAGATACACACTAGCACATTTATTGAATACTAAGCATGCAGGGGAAAATGAGCATTGACTTTATTTATTATTTTGCTTTTTTTTCCAATCAGCACTTCACCTCCTTGTTTTGCTGGCATGCCCTCATCTCTTCCAGCCTCCCAAACCCCATCAGCCAGTTTTTCTGAATCTACCTGTTCTGTGGTGATACTCCATCACTGGATCCCTAACAGAGTTGCCCAGTCTTCCCTATGGGGACCTGTGGGAGGTTCGCCATCATCTCACCATGGCTGGTGGTTTTCCTCTAATTTTCTCGTAGAAGGTTTACACAACATGCAGTGATGCTTTGTGTGAGCTCCACCTCCATGGAGATGCCCCTAGCTTACGCTGGTGGGACCTCTTTCTCCTGGCACCCCACCACACTGCCACCTACATTCCTATAGGTGTCAGATGCCAAGTGAGATATACAGTACATACACTCTTTCTTGAGAAGAGAGCAGTCCTTGGGATGCTCAGTCCTTCATCCCCAGTCAGCCCCTGAGTGATCAAATCTGGGTTGTCAATGTTTCGGGAGGTGAGGTGCCTGCACCTTAGAGTTCCACACAACTGGGAGAATAGTAAGTATTTTGTTCATGTCAATGACAAGTTAATTCTTGATATTTTGTTGTTCAGGTATTGTTGATAAAATCGATTTTCCTCAGGCATCTTTATTGTTTGACAGAATTTAGCAAGGTCTCTTTAATTTTCTTCTACTATTTTTAGGCAGTAATTTTCCTTGGTGACTGTAATTAGCATGATACATAAATTACTCTTCTTTCTGATGAACATCCAATCATTATGCACTTTTAAGTCTCTGACAGTACCTCATAGTCTATTCTTCTTAAGAGATCTTAATTTGATAGGGCTTTGTTGACTATAGGAATGACAAGATTATTAAAATAGATGGCTACTTCCTACACTGTCGGCATCAGGTTTAGATGTAACAGTAATGAAAACCAAAAATACCGTGGCACTCAAAATGAAAGTGAAACTGGCATTCCTATGTAAATAAATTAGTTGAGCACTGGTTTATACTATTAGTACCTACCACAGCCACAAGCAAAGTCACCCAACAACATAATAATCACAAACAGAACTAAGCATTATAGAGACGTGTATTTTTATTTCATCATGGGTTCTCACATAAGAACTTTTAAAGTCTATATACCACAGAGGTCTTGTAAGGCTTCAGAGATTAAAGAGCTTGATAATCTTTGTGCAAATGATGAACTGTTGGGCAAATCAGTTTCATAATTTGAAATAGTCCATATTCAGCTGTTTTCCAAACTACAAACAGTTCTAAGCATAATGTACATGTACTCCCATAGTACAGTACTGTTCTAAACTGCTACTATAAAGGGCAAAACAATAACCATAATGTGCTCAAATTGATATGGAATAGAGGTTTTCAGTACACTCCTCCTGAGCTTCATCAGGGCACCACCTAACAAAGCTTGGGAAAAGCAAAGTGCTGGGGCATCTCAGTGGCTCCAGGAGAGATCATGCAGCCTGGTATTCTATCGCATTTGAGCACTTTTGCTATTGTTTTGCAGTTTGCAGCAGTAATATGGATACCTCACCTTAATCCCACTAAATATAGCACATCCTGAGCCCAGCTGTATTGACGCTCGTAGCACCAGCAAGGTCAGAATAGAGGTGCTTGAAGTTGTAATGTCTCCTCAGGAACTCATCCAAAGGCACTGCCACCACTTTCTCAAAACTTTCACTATAACCCACCCTGCTAGCAGGCAGAGGTTAATGTTTTCTCAATGCTAGCTACTGTAGTAGAGGACGACCCATGTCTGTTCTGAGTTCTGTAAAATATAAACAAGGAGTCACAGACAGGAAATGGGTTGCTAAAGCACATTGACGGTTGCTGTGGCTACTATGCAATATCTAAATGAGGCCTGGGTGATTTGTGTAGTCCTGAGGGGAGTCAGGAACAAGGGAGTAGCCAGTGCCAATGCTTTTGGTGTCCACAACCAGACCCAGCCACATGGGTGCTGGTAGTTCCCCAAGGATTTCTTCTTGGGAGCCTCACTGCCCACAGACCAGCATCCCTGAGAATAATTCAATACATTTATCTAATTCCCTCAGGGGGCTGCATATGAACAATGAGACTCCCAAGAAGAATTCCTGAGGAAATACTGGCACCCATGAGGTTGGATATGGGTGTGATCCCAGGGATCCTTGGAGGAGGTTGGAGGGCACTTGTTCATCAGGACCGACTCTTTGAGCTTTGAGATGAGGAAGAGGTAGTTTTGTATTTTCAGCTGTCATCCACATTGATGGCAGGTTAGTCTTATTGGGTACAAAGATCCAATGGGGAGTACCCATGTCCATAACATGGGCTTGGTCAGCTCCTTAAGTTTGTTCCATTAGTAAGCTGGAGCATGGGAAGCTTTCAGCAATAAAATGATAAGCAGATTATGGGTCAACATAAAGGTTATGGGACAGCCACCTAAGCCCTAAATAAGTGAGGCTGGACTTGCCATGAAGACAAACTCTGGCTCATAAGTAAATGAGATACCCATAGGGTAAATCCAAAATTGCTAGGGTAGCCACATGGCTGGTATGGATCTTATGAGTTGAAGGTGCCAGCAGGGTAAATCTCCACATACTACCCTTTCCAAGAGAGATAACGAGTCTGGTGGATGAACATTCAAGTCCCATTACTAGAAAACTAACAGCTACTCTGTAAAGCACATAGGTCATGCACACCTGTAACCATGTAAGTAGTAACCTGTTTTGTTTGGTCTGTAGAGTGAGATAACTGGGAGGCTAGGTCTTGGCACTGCGAGTCCTATGGTGTTATACCAGATATCCAACATATAGTTTCATCCTGATATAAAGGGCCATACAGTAATGTTTTGTTTGGGTGAAATGATTAAGTAACCTGCCTTGACAGTGCCAATGGGTTGGAATGATGGATGCTGTAACTCCTGAAACAGTGAAGTTGCACAATGGAACAATGGCCACACTATATATCTTTTCTATTGTTAGCCACACTAGCTTATCTGATAGCCAGCAATAGGGAAGTTGGGGATGCATATGTTTTCAACATTTAGCCTGGAGATGGCATCAACTAATGACTATTGAACTTATTTCTGTATGTAGAGATCACATCTACTTTTGTGTCACTGCTCTAGTCCCATCATGGACTTCTGATTTCACCACTTAAGCTGCAACACGAGCTGAAATTGAGTGGTGATCCCTAGTTTTCAAATGTAGGTAGGTGGTACTGGATGTTACAGATCTACCAATCAACTGCTGAAGAGAGAGAATCCTTGGCACAACCAGCAAACTGTGTTCTGCCAAATGTATGACTAAATCAAAACTTTCTGTTGTTTTATTGCAAATTAAAAGTCTAGTGTGCCATGTTTTTCCATGTCTATTGCAATACATAGAACAGTTATTGTGTTGTGGGGTGCATTGAGTTGGGGAGCTATTGTTTGAAGTTTTGAGCTAGTTGGCACAGGCATGGGAAGCTGCCAGTCTGTGTGCCTTACGGCCAAATTCAGAGGCTGACAAGAACTCCCACCCCTATGGGAATGTGGACACTAATCAAGCATTCATTTCCTAAGGGGTAGCACCTCTAGGCCTGCCCTATGAAATGAAAGACTTCTGGTGTAGACTCCAAGCCATTTTAAAAATGAATTGTCCTCACTCATCCCACTATTACCTGCCCAAAGGACAGACACTTAAATCTTATTATTGTGAATATTGTTCCAGAGCTTAACCAACCCTAATGAGCCAGAATGTTGCATCACAAAACATAGAAGGTGGGGCATTGTTAGATAGTTAGCAGGGATGTCAGTATCTAAGAACTGTTTCTTGAGAAGGGATCTCACAGCAGCCTTTTTCAAGACCACTGAGAAGGTTCCTTCTCATAGAAATATTGACAATCCTGAATAAGGTATTTACTTACCACTCCAGCCTTTATAAACTGGGATGGAGCTGGATTCAGACTTCAGACAGTAAAGTTCAACCCAATAAATTTCTCAGATGGTGCCCACCATATCCAACTGTCTGAACACACTCCTCACTAATAAAGTATCTTTATTTCATATCTCTACTCTGTTGCTCCAAGATGGAGCAATATTGAATACCTTCTCTTGTCTTTGAAAACAGATTTATTTAGTCACAATTCTCCTCAGGGACCTCCTCCTCCCAGTTCAGACAGGAGGGTTGTAAATGCCTGTCAGTAACCACAGTACAAACGTACTAGCTGGTATGTTTTCCTAAGCTGCAATGAGAGTAAAGAGAAATTTGACTCTCTTTGATCTCTCTGCCTCCAGATAACTAACATAATGAGCCATCAGGACAAGCTTGCCAGCAACTTCCAAAGATCTCCTCCAGTTATACATTATTTTCAAATGGTGAAGTTCATCTGAAACAACAAAGAGCCATGATGCAAGAATAATCTGCCAGGGTATAGATTCCTCATCACCATGACAAAAGTATAGGCCTCAACAGCATGGCTGGACCCCTGAGGGATGTAGCATGGTGGTTGTTTGGGCATGGTGGAGGTTTTGTTTCATAGGGAGGTGAGCATTTGAATGATCCCTTTATGATTCACATTACGTGAACAATCAGTTGATTATTTATGGATGCTTTGTAGTACTTGATCATCTGGTTGAGCAGATGATGGACAATCTACACAAGGCATGGGCGGATTTAAAGAGGTGTGGGTGAGTAGGGTGTTGTGTTGTAAGATAATTCTTTAACCCAGAATAGCCCAGATAAGATAAAACATCTCATTTACTATTGGGTCCTGCTGCTTCCCTGCTACCTGATGCTGAACTGCACCTGGGGAGACTCAAGTGGGAGAATGTGCCATTACTTGCTCAGTATCCTACAGTGAGAAAGCTGATATTTATCCCTGGACCTTCTGGTTCACATTTCTGCACACTTACCAGTGAAATATACAGTCTCTATCTATTTGTCTGTCTGTCTATCTGTCTGTCTATCTATCTATCTATCTATCTATCTATCTATCTATCTATCTATCGATCTATATCATATATATTGTGTTGCTCTTATGTGGTGGGTATACTTATAGGCATAGCCATCAACATCCCTATTATTATACAGCAAGAACTTTCTGATGTCAAGTTGTCGTAAGTGCGCGTTTGAGTTACTGGAAACAGGCACTGTAATCAGCATCATACATCCAAGATAAGGAGGTCATGTGATAAACGTTTTGTTATTTTAGTCAAGATTCATGACATGACTACAACAAACACACACTCACCATGCTTAGGTTATGCAGTATATGCTGTGTGATAAGCATTTAAGATTCTGATGTAAACTGTAATATTATGAGTTTAAAGTGGCTTAATAGACTCAGAGCTCTACTATGAAACCTCGAGTCACTGATTCAGTTTGGGAAAACTATGAACAAATGTTCAACTGAGAATTAGGCAGAGAGAGTAAAAGCATAGTTATTAATTAAAGCAGTATGGATGTATATAATGCAATGTCTTGGTTTTATTTTTTCAAAAGAAACTGCTTGGCAACCACATGTCACCTTTTGACCTAATAAAACTATGTCCTTGACAACATGGAAAGTCTGCAAAGCAATATATCTTTAAACAGAAAAAACTTAGCATACAGTAGGTAAATATACATGCTTGTCTATGCTTGACTTAAAATAAGTTTCAACATGAATGCATTTGCATTCTAAACTATAAAACATGTCAATGCGTCAGAACTGCCATTACAGATGTAGGGACCTACATTTTCTTCATCTAATACGCTTTCAACTATTTGGAGTACTCAGGTCTTGGAAAGGTGGAAGAAAGGTTGTAGAATCAGGTGAACAATTTACCTTGAATCAGAGAGGTGCTCATAGTGAAACGTTATGTAAAACAACACAAATATGTTAAGCAGTAAGTAGGATTTTCAATCATGGGGTATGTGTGATTTTGTATTTCTTTGAAACTTGGCTTCCGCCAGTGCCCTTTGTCTCAGTGCTTGCACCTGAAGTTCTTTGTCTTTTAGCTTTTTTGGGGGTTTCACCACAACATAACCCAGATAGACCATCCTAGGGTAGCTGGTTCATTCCACTGGGGTGTCACACAAACGAGGCACACTGATGAGTCCTGGTAGGATAAAACAAGAGTATGTGTGTTCTGTTAGCACCCTTTGCAGACCGTGTGAGAGACCTTTTGGTACCATGCTTCTTGCTTAAAGTTGAACCAGCATAATATTCTGTGGTGATTTGCATATACTGTACAGCCCATGGTGCTTTGCATTATGAGTGTATGTGTGTGTTTTTTTTAATCATGGCTGATTTCTAGAGAAACAAAAGAGTAACTGAAGGCAGTGTATTATGTTCAATTTCTTACAGAAAGAAACTTCACTGCACTGTACTGTACTGCACATTAACTCTATATATTATGCTTCATTCTAGTTAGGAATTTAGCACTTGCTGATTTTCATTGTTGAGATGTAGTTGACTTGTAAGTCATTTAGTAGCAGTCAGCAGTATGCACTATATTTTGTGATAAGTTATATTACATGATACATCACTCTGTAACAAGTGATTAGTGTTTCTGCACATTCAATGCCCAAATCTAACACAGGACCCCTTGTAACTAAGATACTGTTAACCTAATATGTCCATGTAGCAACATGCATCCATGTATATATCTAATATTCTGTACTATTAAATAGCAGTTCTATCATTCTGAATCAAAACCTGAGGGATTGGATACCTCACCACCACCCTCCCCAGGAGTGAAACCAATGTAGAGATAACGAGAAAGGAATCCATATACCCATGAGGGGGTTTGTCTTAGGTTTGGGTGTTAAATATGCAGAAGAACTAGTCACTTATTACAGAGTTGCAGATAGATTCTCCCCTTCATACCTGAATTAAATAGAACTCAACACAAAGTGAGCCACAAAAGTAGAGCATAGGTGTGAGTTTGTTTTTTTAACAGTATAGGTTTGAATATTCATGAATAATATTGACTTATTGTAGACAGGTTTAAAGACACACATAGCTGAATAGTGCTTATGCTGTATAAATTTAATGCTTAATTTACACTAGCATAGGTTGTCTTTAAAACCACTTGTTTGCCTAACACAAAGATATTTTCTTATTTAGAAGACTTTTAACATTATATATTATGGCTCAGATATTCAAAGGGGATGTGCCATGTGCAACTGAGTTGTGCCAGTGCATCCCCCAAACTGCACTCCTGGGCAATATTCAATATGTGAATGCTGTGAATGAAAGGGTACAGCACACACTGCAAGACCATTGACTACAGTGTCTACCAATGGGTTTGAAGGGTAGAGTATGCTGTCATTCACTGACAGCTCAGTTGGCAGGCAGCCATGGTGGTGAGCGGTGGGATGTGCGCCGTCAATGTATTTGCAATGCTGGGAAGGGATGAGTGGGGTGGAGAGGGTGCTTCTTTGGTGAGGGTCCACTGGACTACAAGGAGTCCAGGGTTTGCAGTTTTGTTACGATCATGGGGTGGTGCACTAGACTACCAGGGACTTGTGATAGGGGAACTGTAGACCAGATGGGTTTCAGGGAAGAGAGGGTGAGGTACCACTGGAGTACCAGTGCTTTTGTATTTTCTTTATTTATCAGACAGGGTTCGGTGGTAGGGAGGTTAACACTGGACTACCAGAGACTTTGACGATGACATCTCATCATGATCAGGGTACAGGCATGGGGGGCACTAGACTGCCAGGGAAACTGTCTCTTCCCCATACCTACATGACTGGATCTCACCAGCAGGGCACCCAGCACATCTCGCCATGTGCATCCTCGTTCTAAACATGCAAATGGTGCCATAATGACATGCAATTTACCCCATTTGTGCCATGCATGCATAATAGCCTCATTTTATATGTCAGTCTGAATATCTGGAATGTGCACCAGGCGCTCCTGCAGATGCACTGCATCCCCATTCCAGGTATTCAGAATGCGGGGGATGTGCTGTTGCATTGTCAGTAGCTCCATTTGCACCACCCGCATCATGTGAAATATTCAGACAGGATGCGTGATTATGCATCTTGTTTAAATATGCAATGTTTATGCTCCTTTGCAGCTCAGTTGCACCGTGCAGGCACTTGCTCCCATTCCGGGCACAGTTTGGAAATCCTGGCCATTGTATTTTCAACATCTTTTATCATGTGGTTTAAAATCATAGACATTTACTAACGCATGCACAGATGCACAAATGTAGCTTTAGAATGTTTTATGGCTGTTCTCAGGGAAGAAGCTATCTATTCTGTAACATTTGACCTTGAAATACTTTCGTTTAATGCAACTCTGATGTCTTTATATAGTCCTATTTTGATTTTTAAAAGCGGTTTAGACCAATTGGATTTTAACCCTTTGTTCTGTTTGTTCTTTTTAATGTATGATCTGGACTTTAAGAAAGTTTACTCTTCCAAACCAACTGCCATTGTTTTCTGATGAAGGATTCTGTGTAATCTGAAATCTCAAAGCACGTATTTTGTTTTTAACAACTCTGTTGGTCCAATAAAAGGTATCAAATCATCTATTTGTGTGGATCTTGTGTTACAAGGACCATCTGACAACAAGAATTTATTTGTCAACAATAAAAGACAGAGATTGAAAACAGTCTGGAACAAATAAGTCAATTGCCTATTTTTAAACAATGCTACAAATTTAGCAGATCTTACTGCTGCAGGCAGCTCTGCTCCACACCATGGAATGAGATTCAAACAATGGGTGTAATGAAATGTGCACTGAAAACAGACTATCAAGGTAAATTTGATATTTTGTCAATTATACCAGTAGACAGGAGATGTGCCATCTTTAGTAAGAATCTGGCAAGAAAAAAATTAAGCATTAAACAGAGTGTACATTTTATGTTTGTTTGCTGTTCTGCAGGCAAAACAAACATACTGATCAGTTTAGGGACTTTGGGGCTTGGATACACCTCAATGAGAGAGCTACAATTGGGAAACTGGTATTTCTTCAGCCAGTAAGATTAGGTCTCTGCAACTGTATAACCATATAGCAGGTAATAAAATGTGCTGCCCAACACCAGACATCTGAGATTTTGAACTATTAGTTATGCAAGATGAAAAGTGCTTGTAGAAGACAGGTATGTCTTTTGGTGTATTTGGATGCAAGAATGGTACAGTATGTGTCTTGTGAATGGATCAAATTGTTTTTAAGTCAAGTTAATGTGACAGTTTATGAATTTTTCTATCTACATATTTTTAGCCATTCACACTGCTGTACAATACTGTCCCATTTGTTTGCTGTATCCTGGTATATAGACCATTGTGAGAGTTAGAAAAGGATGTAAGGTGTCATACAGTAGCTACCATACTCATTTATCTTGTGGACTATCACTATAGTGATTGCCACTCAACAGACCAAGACATTGTGTGAGGTTACCCAGCCCATCGGTCTGCAGATCTGTCAATCACTGTGTTTGAAGTCCTACAGAGTAATGGTAAGGTCAAATGTCTACATGCAGGGAGGGCAGTTGTGGGGCTACTCGGTTTTTAGCATTTAAACATCTGAAAAGGATCATAAAAACCAGGCAAGCAAATGAAGATAAACAATCTTCCCATTCGCAGTTAACAGTATTAAAGTGCTCAACTAACCAGATTTTTAAGATTTCAACTGACTGACTTGATGGAAGTGAACGACGTGACTGCTTTACAGCTTAAGTATCAAAGTTTGCTTGTTATGAAGTTGCAAAAACAGTTGCCATCCCCATGTCAACTTATCTCAAGAATGGTAACTTTTGCACATGAAATCAGCCTAATGAATTACCTTAATGTGTTCATACAAAAGAAAAATGTAAATTGACCATAAAAATAATGAAGCGTGTGTGATTTCTTAGCTTTTCTAACAGGGTGGGAGTCTCAAAATCATTCTGTTGAATATATTCAGTTATACTAATTAAACACAAAATGAAGAACTTTCTTAAAAGGTGAAGTTTTTATGAGGAATTTTTACATTTTTTTCTGAACAAAATAAATGAAAATGGTCACTTTTATAGTGCTGTAGCTTAGGTTACTGCCCACCAGTTGCAGTGCTATCCAGGGGGAGAACTTATTACCAAAGTGCATTTCTATCCCCTTGTTACTTAGTAAGCAGTGCAGAACTCAATCATTCTGAGGGAGGTTAGACAGTTTTATATCCCAGAGGATCTCATAAAAGGGAGACCAATTGTCTTGTCCAAAGGTCATTGAGCCAGTGGCAGTGTAGAATTCTAACCTGTAATATCCTGTTTCAGTTTCAGTGTCCCATCCACCAGACTACATTGCATTGCATACGCCAGTAATGGCAACTCAAGAAGCTGTTATAATAACTGATTTCATTTAAATAAATCTTTAGTGAGAATTGGACTGTAACTTTAATATTTAGAATAACAGCACTGCGTACTGTATATCATAAAATGGATAAGTGAAATTCTGTAAGCTGATTAACTAAAGCAGCCTTTTGACTCTTGATGATATCTTCGAATCTTATCTTGGTTCTAAATTAATTACCATGCCAAACCATTTTCTAACACTTTGGAGCCATTTATAACCACATAATACACTCCAGGATGTGGTTTATTACAGAATACCATTACTTCTTGGTGGTCGGAGGCACTTAGCTTTGCCTTATGCCTCATATTCACTACTGGATGATGACAGCTCATGCTATACCATACCCTGTCATGTATTATTGCTTAATTAATCATTATTTATACATTGTGGTAGAGTTTTCAAAAGTCAGAAATGACACAACTTCTAAATACATAGGTGTGATTTTTTCAAAAGTCATAAAATGGATGTGACTCTTAGTTACATCTGAAACTGGCATAGTATGTCTAGACCATGTTATATCTTGTTGGAACAGTTTAAAAAGTTGGAATTATCTGAAGAATGTCTACCTATTTTATGGCACAGTCCTCCATATCCAGATTTGGATTTAAAAAATTCTAGACATAGATATTTATGATAGACCAGGTTATGCACATCTAACAATTGTGTCCAGGCACATATATGTTTGAAACTTGCAAACTGGACTTGACTAAGTCAGATGTAGCCATATCCAAGCTTTGATAATTTTACATACAGGCAATTTGGTTTACAGTATGTACAAAGTTGTACAATAGGAAATAGCATCTAGAACAGAGTTTCTCAAAGAGACCACTGTGACTATATGCAGCCACCAGCCCACTTTTCTGCAGCCAAAGAGCTCTAATTACAGATTTTATGGAATAAATTTTTTCTAGCTTTTGAATAAACATGGATAATAACATTTTAAGTGAAATATATCAGAGGCTTGATTTTTGTATATAGTGTGAAAAGATTTGCGTTATATCAGAGGGCTTGTGGTATATCAGGCTTAAAAGTGATTAAAATAAGGAGTGACACCACCAGTAAATTCTGGGACTATACTTGAGGCCCTATGAGGCCATTCAGATTTAGGGCTTGTGAACCACTGATTTAGACATAGGTTTTGGAAATTCCACACCATCCTTATGCCAGCGATCGCCAGCCCTATTACAAAAGGCAGGGTGCACCATGGCATATGCGGGCTGTGACAATCACAGGATACACCAATACTTACACTGCAGCTCGCGACACCTGGCACAACTGCATGTTATTACAGTAACATAGCCCAATTCCAATAGGGTGGCTGTTGTAACCTGCAGTTGCAATTTCAAAAGCCGCAGTGGCCTACCCAAGGTATGACAGCTTGAACTGTTGTACATGCCATCAGATGCCATCGTGCAGAGCCCCGCAATGGTGCCAGGTGAACTCAAGCCTCTACTGACTCACACCTGCCCTAACCCCCTGGTCTGTTTGTACCCCAAGGGTTCACTTCTGTGTGCCCCCAGATGACTGTGCCATGCGCCTGCCCCTCATGCCCCTGGTGTCTGCTGGAGATGGTTCAGGGTTGGGGGGTTCAGTGGGCTGCCTGTCTCCTGCCATGAGTTGCAACATGCAGTCGCGGATACTCCATGCATGAGCTACCGCCACTTGCATGGTATATCTCACATGTCACAAGTGCCAGGACCCTGCATTTCTGAATGCAGCATAGGGTCCCTGGCATACAGGTGAGTGGTGTAACTCACAACTACATGCCAGTTACACCAGTCATCTTGGAATCAGACCCTATGTGTTTAAACCAGTGTTCCTGTGTTGCTTGATCTGTTGTATTTATTTAAACAAAATATTTTGATCCTGCCAACTTTAGTCACACCATTCAGTCATGCATCCACATGATTTTTCTGGTTGTATAAATATTTAGAAGGCTGTAGTGTCTGCAGATGTGAGATACAGTAATTAAAGTGAGTTCAGCTCCTCCCATCACACTCCAGACTCTGTGCAGCAAGAGTCTATTGCCATACCATTCAGTTTGTGAGAACACCATCTCCACCTGTGGCTGTGTAATACAGTACTGGTATCTGTCTGGATAGAAAGATAACATACTGCACTGTGTGATCATTTTATGGGCTTGCAGGTAGTTAAATTGGGCAGGAGCCCACAAGATCTCAGTTCCACCCACTCTTAAAACCTGTTTGACAGTTTCACCACTTCTGTCATCTTTCTCCATTGAGTACTATAGAAGAGTTCCACCTCCTTGAAATGACAGTTTCACCACCTAGAAATCTAGATGTGAGAGTTCCCCACCTAAACATTACCATTGTAACCACTGGCTACAGGGGCTTTGCACAGCCTCAGCCACTCAGATAACTACAAAACTGCACACCTTCATTATGTTCCCAAGCCTATTTTCTACTGTAGGATTTAAGGTTTGTGCACATCTTCAGACATACACAACACTTTAAAATACAATACAATGTCCAGATATTTACTGTTGTACTGTATAGGTCAGTGAGAGCTATCACATTACCTCATCTCACATAGACCATAATAATTGGTCTTTGAGGTTGTCAGTTGCCCTGTTTACAAGGTCACATTTGCACTGGAGCAACCCAGTGCTCAGGGCACTCAGTGTAAAGGCTTCAATGAAAGCATTTACTCAATCAGGTAAGCCACTCATTACAGCACTCCCAGATTCTCTGACAAATTCAGGATGCTGGGTTGATAAACAGTTTAAGGTGTGGTGTCAAATGTCTGCACCACTGGCTCCATGCTAACTTATCTTTTCCTCATCATTCCTGTGCATCCTATGATGCAGAAGGTTTCCATACCAGGAAATGAGGGCCCAGAGAGTCAGATCCTGCAGAAGCCTTTATTAAAATTATAAAAATATAAAAGAGCTAATAAATAAAAATAAATTGGAATCATCACAGTAGCTGAGGTCAGTCTTTATAGGTACTATGCCCTTCTTGTGTGAAATGGTCAGTTGTGAGAATGGATGAAAACCCACAGGTCCAATGTCCAGCTTTTCTTTTCTCCTGTTTGTTACATTTTCTCCTGAATAAAATCCAGCTGTTCACAAAGAGAAACACAAGAAGTGACCACTCCCCTTCCTTCTAAGTGACAGACCTTCATCAGCACATCTTACATCTCTGCTGAGGGGCAGTCTGGATGTGAATGAACAGGACAGCAGAAGATGCAGACCACAGCAGAGTGAGAGATCACCCTACACTTGGTGGTCATCTAAACAGGGATAATTACTGTGATTTCAGCACAACAGGCCAATACATTATGTCATATCACGGTACTATTATGCTTATTGATCTATCAGGCTGCCAATAATGGTGATTACAGACCAATGGACTAATGGAATGTTCTACTGTGTTCATCTGTCAGAAGACCTGCTGTGACATGACAATTGCCAACATCGACCAAATTCAACAAACACGTTCTGTTCCCCATCCCCTACAGTCCCCGAATCAATACAGGTAGTACCACTTCTAAAAGCACTTCTCAGGCTTCTTTAATAGAGGCCATCCACAGCAGCTCATTGCCCCATTATACCCTATCCTCCTCATTGTCTGGTACACAGGAGTACACAGACAGCATGAATCCTTTAATTCTTACTGTTCTGTTGGGCTCTCCCACAACCATGAGAAATGTCCTGTTCTTGAATGGTGACCATCTCAACCCATCAATTTCTTCCACACCCTCCTCCCTTATAACAGTAAAACTGCATTTCTATTCAGTATAAGGAACTACATCTTTTACTCAGTTTAAAAATCAGTAAAAGAATATTTATTTATTTATTTGTTTTGTTGATCAGGTAGGTGCACTAGACATAGAAATGCCTATTTTCAGTCATAACTCGGAGAGTACATAACATAAACATTACAAGTACATAGTGAGTGGAACTCATAGTTTCAAGTAACAGTAAAGAACAGTAAATCAGAAGACAATCTACACTGTAATGAGTGAGATACATGTAAAAGTAAGGAAAAATGCTTAACATCCTTCAGTGAACAAGTTAAACAAAAATAAAACAGTGCAGTTTGGTAAACAAATATTAGTAAAATGATGGCCAACTAGGCCAAAAGTGCATAAAAACTAGGACAGCTAGCTGTCAAGTATTGGACATGAGGGTATCACAATGGACTGAAACATGTACAAGGGTTAACAGCAGCAAGATAATTGTGTAGCATCCATTTGAAACTGGCATAGGTGGGGAGAGATGGATGGCTACTGGTAATGAATTTTAGAAGAGATGAGCAAAGTGGGAGAAAGCCTCTGTGCCAGTTTTGGTTTTGCATCTAGGATGGATAGCAGCTATTGGTCACCAGAACACATGTCATAGTGAAGGTTTGGAGGGGTCACCATCTGAGCAAAGGAGGAAGGAACACCAGTGCATAAGGATGCTGTCAAGCAAGAGCCAAGAATTTTAAAGTTGGCTTTCAGGGGAGTCAGTTTAGATGACTGTAGAGTCGACAGTGATGGTGAGGTGATTAGAGGCCAGAGCAAGTGACAAATATTATACATGGTGTTCCATTTGTTAAGACTAGTACTAGTTGCACCAACATAAGTGGAAATCTGTAGTTAAGAGCAGGAAGAAGAATGCCTTGAGTGATAGCAATTCTGGCAGAAGGGCTGAGAGCATGGTGAGTTTTGTACGCTAGTCTAAGTTTATACTTCACAGCCCTGCTGGTATGAAATGTAGAGGTCAAAGTCAAGTGAAGGGTCTAAGGTAATACAAGATATTTTAATGAACTGATATTGTCAAGGAGGGAATCATCATAGCAGGGGATCGATAGCTGACTCACACATTTCTTTAGCCTAGGAGCTGAGCCAAAGAGCATGGAGTGGGTTATTCTGGAGTTTAGAACTAATTTGTTGATTATGAGTCAGCACTGGATGGAGCAAAATCAGCTGAAAGGATTCTGTTGATATTAGTAATATTGTTGGAGCTATAGTAGAGGACAAGGTCATCCGCATAAAGTAGCAATGAGAAGGATGGGGTCTAGAGAGTAATGTCATTTATAAAGATGGTGAAGAGTAGCAGTCAAGTATAGAACTTTGGGGCACCCAAACATTAATAGTTACAAGGTCTGAGGTGGCTGAGTTAAATTTTACAAACTGTTGCCTGTCTGTTGGGCAGCAGCTGTACCAACCTCAAGGGAGAAACCAAGAGAAAGCATTTTGATTTAAGAAGAGAGTGGTCTACAAGATCAAATGCCTTTGTCAAGTCAATAAAAACTGCACTTAAATTGGCCCGAGCTCATTGCAATGTTAGTGCCATTTGTGAGCTTAAGTGACAAAGTGGAGGTGATGTGACCTTTCCTAAAGCCATGTTTGGCCTCTGAGAGGAGGTTCTGATCAAGAAGAAATGCAACAGTTTGGTTAGCAAAAGTTTTTCTAAGAGCTTACTAAGGATGGGAAGGATGGCTATAGGCCAATAGTTAGAGATAGCTTTGGGGTCTCCTTTCTTGAATACAGGGACAATCCAACAATTTTCCTGAGCAAAGCAATAGATTAAAGATTCTGATGAGAGGGAAGCAAGGAGGGGAGCTGACATTTTGAGCAGTCTAGTTTCAAGTCCCTCAGCTCCAACACTGCAACAGGAAGAGATGGATGAGAGTAGCCATGAATTTCCTACTTGATATGGCAAGGAAGTGAAAACAGGGAGGAGGGTTAGTAGAGTCTGGGAGGGGAGGGGTAAAGGTGTGAATAGAGCCAGCTTAACTGGTATATGTGGATAGTTCAGAGACATGTTGATTGAAAGAGTTAAGTATGGTGACAAGGTTGTTGCAGTGTGAGCTGTCTATGACAATATCATGTGGGTGCTGTGAACAATTTGAGCCCATGATGTTTTAATATGTGCCCACATTTTGGGGGTCACCTGCAGCATTAAGGAGCAAATTTTTGCAGTAAGAACTCTTTGCAAGGTGGAGAGATCTCTTACAGGTATTTTTCATTATACAATATTCATGTAGGTCTGACGGTAGACCAGAGGACCAGTATTTCAACCATTATCCATTGCCTTGAGCTGGGTAAGGAGGGCTTTTGTTAGCCATCTGGTAGGAGTCCTATGTATCCTCCATGATATAGAGAGGGTAGGTTTGTTTTGGAGGAGCTGATGTTGAATTGAGATAAGTAGTCAAGAGCAATCTTTGCATTATCCAAATTAAAGAAAGTGGTCCAGTCTATATGGGATGAGTCTTCCATGAAGCCAGAGTGCTTAAGACTAGAGAAATCCCTAAAGAAATAACTTTGAGGGGAGGACTTGTGAGTGAATGCACACTCCATTTACAGTAAATTGGGCGTGATCTGATATAGTTTCAGAAAGAGTGCCAACCCTAGAGATTCTGTCAGTGTTATTTGCTAGATCCCAGTAAATTAGAGTACTGGTACCAGTGTTCATAGTGATGGTTGGGTCAGTAATTATTTGGAGGAGATTATAGTTCCCAGTTAGGGTGTCAAGTGTTTTGCAGGATCTACCACCTCAGCAGAGATTAATGTCACCAAGTATGATGATTTCATGTCTCCCAGCTATTGAATTGGATTGGGAGAGGAGGTCAGAGAGGTCAGCTGTGCCACCTTTAGGAGGGTTATATGCACAGACGATGTGTAATTGTTTAGAACCACCAAGTAGAAAGAAGAAAGTGCAATGCTCACAGTGTAAGGGGTATGGAGGGTAGAGATATTTTAATGAGGGTTGAAACAAAGAGCCACCACCTCCTTTCTTAGTGGATGGTCATCCTAATGTAAAGATTGTAATTGGGTATAAAGCAGGCAGAGTCAGGGATAGAACATTTTAGCCATGTTTGGGACATGCATGAGATATCAAGGTTTATACAAGGCCACCAAATTATAAAGTTCAGAAAAGATTACATAGGATGCTATGTATATTAAGATGGGCAATCCTGAGTCTCTGAATCCCTGACCAGTGTGGGTCCACATGAGAAAAGGAAGTGGCAGGACCTGAATTTAGTTCAATGTCTCCAGCAAACAAAAGGGTATTGGCTTTTATGGAATGAAATTACAATCTAGCTGTAATGAGGGTGTTAAACTTGCAAGCAGATCAGTGGGATGAGGCAGTAACCCTCTGTAATGGAGCAATGTCTTTAACAGATGTGATGGGATCTTGCAAGCCACTGGGTAATAAAGGGGTAAGTCATTTCTCTGTATCCAGTGCACTGAGGACTTATGCCTAATATGGACATCATAATACTCCCTGTCTGCTGCTCTTTGCGTTGCCTCCAGGTCTCTCACACTCACACTTTCTTTCTTTTTCCTTGCAGAATGATGAATGTATTTGAGAATTCCATGTATTGTAAAGACTGGTATGATCTGAATAAATGTGCTGTACTTTTAAAATTTAATTTCTAGAAGTGCCCAATACTGAATTATATCTGTCTTTATGAAACAAATGTGCACTGTTTGGTAATGCAGCAATCCATTTCTAGGTGAGCAGTGTACAGTATACAGAGTATATACTTTAATACCATCATCCAACCTTACTTCATAAAATACAAGTGCCACAGTACCTTAGTAATATGTTCGTTCCCATTTATAAATGAAATTATTCTAGTAACCTAATTTTCATACTGTGAGGAGGCCTTTCACAATCAGATAGCTTATTATTTTAGTAGCTCTTCACATACCTGACAGGCATATCATGATTTTAATGATAGAGGAAGGTGAAGGAAGAAACTGACATAATCTGAGACATTGCTATTAACTCTTCCACAAAATATAGTCATGGTTGATTTCAATACAGGTTTGAGGTGACAGCTGACACAAACACATGCTCTTACTAATTTTTTATTTTTTTTATTTATCTATACTGTAGGACCATGGGCCAAAAGACCCATTTTCATGGGTGATCGTGTACAAATAACAATGAATGCAACATAAAAACATACATCTTAAAAAATAGAAACAAAAAGAAATATACAATAAAACAATACTTATTAATATGTCTCAACATCATCATTCAAAACATTTACACTTGCACTCAGTAAGTAGATACTATTTCAACCTATGCCTAAAGGAGCACATGGAAAGATTCACATAGTCAAAAACAGATTAGATTGTATTCAAAAAGTAGGTATCATATAAGATAATGCCTTTGTCCTAGCAATCAAGTCTGTGGCTGTTTTGTGAGACAAAATAACCAAAGAACCAGGGAGAGTCAATTCATTAATCCTAACAACTGAACTAAAAGAACAGAAAAGCAAACACTGTTCACAGTAGCCAATACGTATTGTCTTTGTAGAGTACACTTCAAGGATACATAATCAAAACATTTTTCCTAAACTTAGATTCTGTTTTCTATATTCATTCACTGTAACCAAAATGTTCAGATATTTTCTTGTCAATCAATCAATGAATAAAATCTTTATTTATCCAGGCGAACACCATTGAGGAGTAATCATGTTCAAGATGGACCTGGATGACATACAAGAACCCAATATTCAAAATCAATATACACATTTGAAATATACAACTGAACAGATACAGTAACAAATAAAACAAAATATAGTAGTAGTTGGCAATAGACACTAAAAGGAAAAGAGAAAGAAAACAAAGAAAAGGAAAAAGAAAGAAAAAGATCCTGCACGCAGGCAACTACCTATATTTAGTATGTACAAAAGTGCATCAGTCAAACTGATTATATGACATGAAGTACCTATAAGACATAATTTAGGGGTGAGGATAGACCATTCAGACTTGGAGATACAGTAAGAAGCAATACATAGGAAATTACAGAAGATGTGAAATAACAGGGAAACACCAGAGTGTGAAGCCTTTTGAATAAGGACTCATGACAACAATAGTGAAATAGGTTATAAAAGGACCCCATGAAAGGGCCTCTGTTGCAAGGACGGAAGCTGACTGGTAGGAAGAACAGTTAGTGGGTAACCTGGCAGAACCTCCAATCATGTAATTAAGTAAGCAGGAAAAGGGGTAGGATAAGGAAGCACAGAGGTGCTAGTATGCACCATACAAGAGTCTTTGAATAAAAGGTCATAAAATACAACAATTTGGGTGAAGCAGTTGCAGGGTTCTTTGACATGATGCACATGTAATGTTTTAAATACAGTCAGACTGATAGGACAGGCCAATTTTAAGTTTTTTTGCAGATTATTCCAAAGCTGTCACAACACATAGCCTATAGCTAACCTTCTAAAGTGTGATTTGACCTTCGTATAATTAACAAAATAAAGGCATCACTTCTAGCAGTGCATATGTGCCTTCCACTATTGTGGAAAGGCAGTACGATATATATTGTGACAGTTAATGAATGAATGCACTGTAAGTCCAGAGGGCAGCATTTCTTGGTCTTCTGTAGTTAAGCGAGTGCCATCCTACAGCTGCATATAGGGAGCAGTGATGGGTAGAATATGGGTCTCCCATGATGAATATGATGGCTCTATGATGGTAGTTGCAACTTGTTGAATTCCTGCTATAAGTCCATATATGCTGTTTCTGGATCCGATCTGTCTACATAGAGTACCGTATCATCAGCAAATAGATGAATATTAGCAGAGTTTATTCCTATGTCCATGCCATTAATATAAATGCAAAGAGCAATGGTCCCAATATGGAACCAGCGGTACCAGCTGATAAAATTTGCAAAACCAATTACTAAGAGATATCTGTCAAAGTCAGTGAAAAGGGGTAAGTTAACAGGAAAAGCTACAGTATCTGTGGCAGGCAACTGGTTAAACTTTATAATTATGAGGCTAGATTCACCAAGCATCTGCCAACCCACAAGTCTTTTCAAATGCCATTAGTTATTATTTGAAGCTAGAGATGTTGGAAAGTTTTACTTTGCCAGTGAAATAACGCAAATTTGCTAAAGTAGCCTTCATAAGAAACTCTTCAACTAACCCACTTTGTTACTTTGCAATGGTTCTGCTGGAAAAGATGCACTTTTCAGAGTCTCATGGCAAAAGTTGCATTCTTCACTGGTGAATTTGCGGGATTTTGCTTTATAAAGTGCTGCTTTGCCTGCAGAAAAGTTTCAAGTCAAGAAGCTAGAATTTGGCAAACTTTGCAAATTAATAAACTAGGCAGAGTTTGCCGCCAATGTTGCACATCTCTATGGTACTTGTAGCACTTTCAAATGTTCCATCAAAGTATAGTTAATTTTAATACTTTTGCTATAGTTGTGACACTTGCTGCAGCCACAGTAATATGTAGCCATCAGTACACATACAGTATGTGGACAATGTCTAGCAAGAACAGCTGGTTGTAAGAAAATGTTCTCTAAACAGCTGTAAAGTGAATATCTTGTGGTGGAACATCTATCATGGTTCTGTTTGGTAACTGTGACTTTAGTTGTGGCAGTATCCATAGACCATACACTGGAATAGAAAACCCCATACTTTTACGTTAAAAAGATGCGAAAATGCACAGCAAATAGTGAGGGTTATAGCAGGTGAAGAGTTTAGGAGATATTGAGGGAAAATCATGAATAAAAAAAAAAACAATGTAAACTCAATTTCTGTTACAATGATGTACTGATAACATATTTTCAATAAAGGATGGGAATGTGGCTGTTGTATTCTTCTAGACTGAATTATCTCCAAGAGGAATGAGTGCTTTCCTAAATAAGTGGTGGAGTTTAGTTTACACATACTAACATACTGAGAAGCAAGCAGATTAGGCCCTATGGTCTATCAAGTCTGCTCGATAATCAATGCCTTCCCAGGGCACCAATGTTTGCCTCTCCCTTCCTCCTTACAAGGTCCCCCACCCCACCCCCAGCTGGGCTCTTGGAGGAACCCTCCCCTATTCCTATCCCAGCCTTTCTTGAACCCTTCCACAGTTGCAGCAGCTACCAACTCCCCAGGCAGTGCATTCCGGGCTCCATCACCCTCTCAGTGAAGTAGCATCTCCTTGTTTCCCCTCAGCCTCCCCATCCAGTTTCCTTGAGTGACCCCTGGTGGCCCTGCCTCCTCAGCTGAAACACCCCTCAAGACTTACCCTGTTTTTCCTTTGAGATATTTGAAGACCTCTATCATATTCCTCCTGTTCCTTCTCTCTCCAATGAGTGTCAGGTTGAGCTCCTCCAGCCTCCCGTCATAGGGCCTTCCCCTAGTTCCAGTATCATCCTAGCAACCCTCCTCTGGACCCTCTCTAGAAGAGCAATATCCTCTTAGAGTAGGGATGCCAAACTGCACCCAGTATTCAAGGTGTGGTCCAACCAGGCAATTGTGTAGCATAAGGAGCCTCTCTACTCCTTGAGGTTATCCCCTGGCTATGCACCCCAGCATTTTATTTGTTTAGGCCACAGCACTTCTACACTGCTCTGAGTTATTCATTTTGGTATCCACCACCACCCTGAGGTCCTTCTCCCCTAGAAACCTGCAATGCCTCCTCCAGAGGGTGTATTCATGAGCCGGGTTTTTGGCCCCCAGGTTTAGAACCCTACATTTCCTAGCATTGAAATTTAGCTTCCATGCTCTTGACCACCTCCTTAAAGTCTCTAGGTCCTCCTGGAGAGGAGGCTTCTCCTCCCTTCCACCACCACCCACAGCTTTGAGTCATTGGCAAAGAGTCTCATCCTGCTCATGATACCGCTTCTGATGTCTGAGATATAGGCATTAAACAGGAGTGGGCCCAGTACCAACCCCTGAGGGTCCCCACTAATGACCATCCTAGAGGATGAGACCTCACCCTGACCTCACCTTCTGTACATGCCCGGCTAGCCAGTTTCCTATTCAACTGACCATCTGCTCCCCCACCACTAAACCTCCAGCTCCCCAGTAGCCTGAGATGTGGCACCAAGTCAAATGCCCTGCTGGAGTCCAGAAAGAGGACATCCACTGGCCTGCCCTTATTCAGTGCACTAGTCACCCCTCATACAACTCCACTAGGTTGGTCTGACATGATCTGCCCTTAACAAAGCCATGCTGGTGATCATCTAGGTGACCCCATGCCTTCAGAACCCCTCCAGCCTCTCCTTCAAGATGACCTCCATCATTTTGCCCACTACTGATATCAGGCTACCCAGCTTATAGTTTCGTGGCTTCTCTAGTGAGCCACCCTTGTGTATAGGTATGATATGGGCCATCATCCAGTCATGAGGTACCCATCCCAACTGCAGGGTGGAGTTAATAGACTGCCAGAGGTGCAGCCAGGGTATCGCCATTTTCTTAAGCACCCTGGGATGGATCCCATCTGGACCCAGTACGTTATCTCCCTCTAGAGCCTTGAGGGCTTCCTCACCCTCCTACTTGGGATTTCAACATCTATTTCCCCTCTTCGTCTGCCGGACCTCTCCTCTACCCTTGCAGTGCCCCCCATCCTCCTTGGTAAAGACTGAGGCAAAAAGTAATTTAGTACCTCCACCTTCTCCCCTACCTCCTCCATTAACCCACTCCTCATCCTCAACCTACTAATCTGCGCTCACTAGTCTTCTTTCCCGGATATAATGGAAGAACCCTCTCCACAATCCCTCTGCCAATCTCAGCTCCACCCCCACCTTAGCCACCTCACCACCCTGGTGACCCTCCTGGCTACCTCATCATAGTTCCCCTTGGATATAGCCCCCGAGAATGTTTGTATTGGTGATAAGCAGCCTTTTTCCCATCACTGCATCCTGGATCTCACTTGTCCATCAGCTCAGCCTCTTAGCGTTGCCCCACTTGTGTCTCTGCCTCATGTAGGCCTTGGTAGCCTCAAGAGCCCTTTTAATAATTCCATCCGGGCCTCCTTATCCATGCTTGGCACATAAAGATAAGACTAAGGCTCTGCTAAATAGTAGATATGTGGGCTATTTGCACATGTGTTATGTTACAATGTGCTTAATAAATACATATAAATTATTCCTATTGAGTTTGGCACTTAAAAGATGGCAGGTAAAAGATTTAGTTATATGCATGTGGAACTGGTTAAATTAAATTGTATTAGACATCAGGTGTGGATGTGTCAACACTGTGCATAGTGTAGATACTATTTAAAATATTTCTTTTCCTGCAGGAAATGTCACATGTGAAAATGATAAAACTGAACCTTCCTCCAGGTAGCATAAAGTTAAGCAGAGCCTCAGAAAGAATGCCACATCCCATTGAAAATTCTGAAAGGTCATTTAGGTCTGACCGTAGGTCTGTGTTTGTTAGAAGCAGAAGGCCAGAAATGTCTCCTCAGAGTTCAGAAATGTTTCATGTAAAGCAGTGATACAAAGCAGAAACAAACCATCAATGCACTGGAATCCCCAGAATACATGTGTAAAGCCATATGGTCCTCCATGTGCACAATTATACTTGGTCTTTATGCATAAGTTAAAGGAACACTGTCAACCACTCTTAGGGTTTTCATGCCCTTTCTTAAGCACAACAGAGAGGTGGTCAGTCACTGAATATAACATGTATGTTTATCTAGCCCTTTATTTTCAGATTGACCTACATCTGAATGCTGTTTTGGTATCTTTTGTTTTTCTGTTCATATTGGTTGTACATATTTTCCAATTTATGCTTTGTGCAGTGCACCATCTTGTAATAATGCAGACTATATGAAAAATCATCATTTTATTTACTTAAACATGAACTATCCAACAGTTTTTATATGCCAAAAGTTTCTGGTTATGCTCCACAATAGTGATTTATTTAATCGTATTTAATTTACTGTAAATTACCACACACACATATATATATATATATTTATAAAATGGGTAGGAGATTACAGCAATAACATTAACTGAACAGCATCACATAACCGTGCATATATATCAGGCGTGGCAGCACACCTGTACTTTTACCCCTCCAAAATAATTTTGACATTTTATAAAATAGATAAACCATTCTGAGGTGTGTGGTCGTGGCTGAATATGCACACCTTGGGTGGTTGACACACCAAGGCATGCGTATCAGATCATGACTGCACACTTCAGAGTGGTTTATCTATTATATATGTATATAGGGGATACATGATGGGCATAGGTGTGATATGGCAAATATTGTCACTCCTGCAGAGTGAGCTCTGGATATCTCATGAGTGCCGAGGACATGAGTGAGATATCCAGAGCTCACGATGCAGGAGTGACAATATTTGCCATAGCATACCATCTGCCCATCATGTATTTGATATATACAATAGGGCCAAGAGTTTCAGAAGTTTTGTTACGCTGTCTTGTGTTCTTTTCCTGTTTATGTGTTTGCTCATTCTGTGTGTGAGCTTTTCTGAATGGGCTGGCAGTGTTATAAACTCTGGGAGACACATGAGTGTGTTTTGCAATGCTAAATGAGTTAGTTTTAGGTAGGAGTGAGAAACATAATCTTGTGAGGCTGTATTGTTTAGAAGTCTGGCTGCAGTGAAGCTGAGAGGATCACAGTAATTGTAATGAGCTGAGAGGCAGAGTGTCAGAACAGCTGATACTGCTTTCAGTGGTAATTAAGTTAGCTGCAGACAGAGTGCAGAGTGTTCTGTGAAATTGTGCTCTTTAGGATACTGTCTGCAGTCAAGCTCAAAGTATCATAGTAATTGTAATGGGTGAGAATCAGAGTTTGAGGAACAAGTGAGAGTGTGTTTCAGTGGTAGCTGAGTTAGCTGCAGGCAGTAGTTTAGACTGTTCTGTGAAGCTGTGCTGTTTAGAATTCTGACTGCAGTCACAGTAATGAGCTGGAAGTTGGGGGATAGGTGTGTTTCAGAATGCTTACTGTGTTAGCTGTAGGCAGAGAGACCTCTGAAGTAGTTCTGTATTTGTGTCTATGGTAACAGCATAGGTGTTTCTTGCATGCTGAGGGAAAGCTGCCTAGAGTGATGACCTTTTGTGACCTGTGTGTGTAAATCACTGATATCATTACAGTACAGCAGAGGATAAAAATATCACACTGCAGTGGATGATACACTGTTTTATGTCACTCATTTACCACTCACCCTATTGTGTGTGTGTGTATATAATATGTACACAGAAAACAATTGTGAAAATGTTCAGATTACCCACAATACTGTACTAGAAAGATCTATTGGTAAGAAAATGGTTGATGTTTTCATCTGTTAATGTTTTTCTGTAAGTGAATGTTAACAGGATCATCTAAATCATATTGATTTGGACAACTTTTCATTTTGCAGGCCAGTTGTCCCCCATAGGATGAAAACTGGCAGATGGTAGATGATAGTCATTCAATCTCTAAATTTTCAGAATGTCAATTTTTGAGAAAGGCGCTGTTGTACAAAAATGATATAGCTATACTTTGCTCAAATATGAACCTCAAAATATTTATTTTAGTGGGTATCCAAATTCCTGTTTTAGATTAAATGCCTTTTGAGTCTAGGTACATTGACAATGTAATTCTAGTAATGTACTTTCCAGATAAAATTAGCAAACAAACAAACAACCCCCAAAAAAACCTTTCACAAGACCAAATAGCAAAACAAGACTGGACCAAGCCTTCCTGGATCCTCATAACAGGCTGAGCAGAATTGCAAATAATTCTGAACTTACCTTGACTCTTTCAATGATAGCAAACCTATCTTCTGCATGTGTAATATCAAACCAACCAGGCTTTTGCCACAACAAATATATTGGGGAGAGCTGTCCTTGGAGTGTTAAATCCTCCCTCCCCAGCCAACTCCCAAGTGACTCAGGTCCATTCGCAAACATGAGTTGCTGCTGTATCACATGGAAGCACTACTGCTACACTACCTGTCTAACCCCTGAAATCTTTTGTGATTCCTCTTTCCACACTGGGCAGATCCCAATAATCTAAAAAATAGCAATTGTAACACCTCACTGCTAATCTGGTGCCCACGTAGAAAATATATGACAATATTTGCCCTATCAGTCCATAACATGCCCATTCATAACCAACTGATGGTGATGCCTTACATTTACAATGATAAGACTGTCTCAGCTGCACAAGCCAGAGTGAGACCAAACCTCTCCAAACCACTGCCTTACTGAATTTAGTTACTTTCTTTCTTTGTTTGTTTTGTTCTTTGGTTCAATGTTTATGGAATACGATATTCATGCTGGTGCATACACTGTTCTGGCTTAACTCTATTCCATCCTTGATGTTACTTTAAGCTGGGTAGGCCTAGGAACTTTAAACTGATAGCTGTAGGAAAAGAAAGCCTCTCCCCATCAAGGATGGGAAGACTGCTGGAGATGGAGGAAGAAGGGAGGGTGGCGGACTACCTTTCCAAACACTTGAGTGAGGGATCCAGGGAGGGCTGGTTTGTATTATATATGTGGGAGCGTTATTCCCCATCATGAACCTTGAGCTAAGCCCTCCCATAACTACATAGGCCTACTAGGCACAAGTGCCTGTTTTCAGGAGTGGCCCGAGCTCTGGGAAGGTTAGGAGACTTGCTCAGAGTCATGCCAGTATGCAAGGGAAGGTTATGGGACTCAAACTTAGCTCTGCTGGATGTACCAAGCTCATTCATAGCTTATTACTCTAACCTCCAGGCTTTACTGCCAGCCCAACTAATGATCTGTCACTATCTCTCAATAGTGGATACATACCTGTATCAATTTTTATGTACCTTAGAAAGGCCTTTAGTTATGTACTGTAATCCATATATTTTACCACAAATACTTCAGATGATACTATGTCTCATCCCTCTATCTTGGTTTAAAGATTACCTCTTAGGCAGATTGTTAAAGGTCAACAAAGCAACAATAACACCACAAACACACTAGGCATCCTCCAAGGGTCCATTCTGTGCCCTCTGCTATTCAGGCTATTTGTTAATGTCCTTCTTCTTGTCTGCACAATTCTGACACTAGAACTCACCTCTGTCCTGATTATCTGATGCTACAGCAAAGCTAAATCCAGAACAGAGTTCACCAGTTTATAAAGGCAATATTTGAATGCATTCAGAGAGAGAGAGAGAGAGCAAAATACAATGGTTCTCTTGTTAAATAGTATTAAAGTAAAAGAGATACAAACTGTCTCTGAACAAAGCACCACAAAGTGACATGCAGACTGCACCCCTCCCGAAAATGAACAAAGCTTTAATTACCTTTGGATATGGCTGAACCTCATGTTATCTTTTATGTCAATATCACTAGGATGGTCCAAAGCACACATGAAAAACTTGATTTCCTCTTTCTCACCTGCAGATGCTTACATGCAGGTGTCAGCATGGTTCAGTTGGTAGCACAACTGCCTCTGAGCCAGAAGGTCATGTGTTGTTGTCCCTATTGAGGATTGAGCTCATACTTTAAAAAACAAAACAAAAAAAACACAGGCACTCAAGTGAAGTAATACTGGGATGCTGTGTGGGGTGTGCCATCTTTCAGAAGAGATGTTAAACTGAGGTCCCTTCTACCCACCTCTTGTGCTGTCCAGGTGGAAGTAAAAGAACCTAAGGCAATTTTGCAAAGTAGGTACTTTCCCTCATGTCCTGGCCAACATTCTCCTTCTTCTAAATCTGGTTCATGCAATTGTCCAAGGCTGTGTGTGTGTGTGTGTGTGTGTGTGTGTGTGTGTGTGTGTGTGTGGTGATGTGCATAATGTCTGCCATTACATGTTTGGTCACTTCACTGCCAGTCTTGCATTGCTTGTAAAGCACTTTGGGATACAATGTGTATGAAACGCACTATAGAAATGCTGATTCTTCTTCTACACTCCAACATTATAAACTGCTGCCTGCTAGTACTTTGCCAAAATTGAATCCCTGTTATGGAATATCAGAGCAAAGTATACAGGATAGTAAATGCAGGATCACTACACAAAATGGAAATTGTATTTAACAATGTAGATTATCACTGTGTGTGGCAAATTAATTAACCAGTGCCTAATGTACAGAATTATTGGCCATCTCCTCTGTCCCCTAAAAGGAAATAAGAATCAAGTGAGCCTCTTTTTTTCTTTATTTCTAAGCCCCTGATCTCCTCAGTCAATGCCTCCTATCTTCAGTATGCTTCACAGTTCTGCTATCATCCCTCAGCAGACTGGAACTGGGAGCATGACACCTTCTGCTAGTGCCACTGGACCATACTCATGTGGGCCTCTCAAACTTGAAAAGGTACACTATACATGATTATCTTGGCAGCTTGTTAACAAACTCAGACCTGACCTACCAAATCAAGTATCTCCCCAGACACATTCTTCAAATGACAGGGACACAACTCTTCAGCTTGCTTCCATGAGGTGTCCTGTGTGTGTGTGTGTGTGTGTGTGTGTGTGTGTGTGTGTGTGTGTGTGTGTGTGTGGTGTGGGAGTTATTACCGGGCATTATGGGAAGGTGGTGGCATCGGAAACATAGAAACATAGAATTTGATGGCAGATAAGGACCATGGCCCACCTAATCTGCCCATTTCCCGATCTAATGGATAAGCTGCAGATCCTAGTTAACCAACAGCCTACTTCCTTCTACCTCCCACTAGAATTGCCTTATGTCTGTCCCATGCATTCTTGAATTCACCCACCATTTCTGACTCCATCGACCACCTCAGGAAATCTGTTCCATGCATCCACAACCCTCTCCATGAAAAATACTTCCTCACATTACCTCTGAGCCATCACTCCTCTGTCTTCAAATTGTGCCCTCTTGTTCTTGCACATCTCTTTTTCTGAAAGATGCTACCCTCTTGGACTTTGTTGATTCCATTGAGGTACTTGAAAGTTTCTATCATGTCCCTCTCTCCACCCTTTCCTCGAGGGTATAAATATTAAGCTCCTTTAGTCTCTCTTCATATGTCTTCTGGTGCAGACCCTGCACCATATTGGTTGCCCTCCCTGGATAGCCTCCACCCTGTCTATGTCTTAGTAGAGATGGGGTCTCAGAGCTGCATGCAGTACTAGATGGGGTCTCACCAGCTGACTGTACAAGGATAACAACTTCCTGTTTCTACTGGTGATGCCTCTCCTCTGCATCCCAGTATCCCCAGCCCTCCTTACTGCCTTCTCACATTGCTTGCCCACCTTTAGGTCATCTAGTCTAACTACCCCATGTCCCTTTCCATTTTGTTGTTGTCAGAATCTCACCCCCACTATGTACTCTTCCTCTGGGTTTTGTTTCCCAGATGCTACTTTTCACTTCTTTGCACTGAATCTAAGCTGCCATACATTTGACCATTCCTCCAACTTGACAAGTTCCTTCTCATCCTATCCATCCCACCTTGTGTATCAACTCTGTTGCAGATCTTTGTGTCATCTGTAATGAGGCATATTTTCCTTCCAGTTCCTCTGCAATGTCACTTATAAAGACATTAAAAGGCTGGTCCCAGTACTGAACCCTACGTTACTCCACTAGTAACCCCTTTTTCACTGTGGACTCCATTTACTATTACCCTCTGCGCCTTGTTGTCCAGCAAATGTTTTATTTAGGCTGCCACCTGGGACCCACCCCAGGCTGGCTAATTTGTTTATTAATCTTTTGTGTGGGACTGTGTCAAATGCCTTGCTAAAGTCTAGGTAGGCCATGTGCACAGCCCTCCTGGTTTACTACTTTGGTCACCCAGTCAAAGAAATTGATTAGATTTGTCTGACATGACCTTCCTGCTGTGAATCCATGCTGCCTTGGGTCCTGTGCCCCACTGGCCTCTAGATACTTAATTATTTCCTTCAGAAGTGATTCCATCATTTTCCCCACCACTGAGGTCAAACTGACAGGACTGTAGTTTCCTGCTTCTGTCTTGCTCCCACGTTTGTGAAGGGAATCATATCTGCACTCCACCAGTCCTCAGGTAGCACACCATCCTCCCATGATTTATTAGAAAGGATAGTCAGTGGTGTTAATAGTTCTTCCCTTAGTTCTTTTAGAATTCTGGGGTAAATCCCATTAGCCCCTGTTTTTGTCCACCTTCAGTTTTAGGATTTCTTTCAGAACCCTTTCTTCTGTGAAAGGACTGATATCAACCCCCTATCCAGAATACTTCTATTGACTGGCTTAGGTACTCCTCCTCCTCCTCCTCCTCCTCTTCTTCTTCCTTTTGAATACTAATAGAAGTATTTGTTCAGTATCCCTGCTTTTTCACTGTCCTCTCTGCCCACCTACCCTCCTCTTTATTCAGTCTCAGTATCCTTCCCTTTCTCTATCTTCACTCCCTAATGTACCTATGAAAGGTTTTATCCCCTTCTTAACCGAGTTGGCTATGTTTTCCTCAATTTGGGCCTTTGTTATTCTGACTGCCTCCCGCCTCTTCTGCTTTAACTGGTACAGTTCTCTGTCCTGCTCCTTCTGTGTCTTCTAATACTTCCTGAATGCTATCTTTTTCTCCCTAGGGAGAAACAAAACATCTACTGAGATGAAGGCCAGAAGCTCCTTTGGACCTTCACCATGAACCCCCACTGGACAGATCATTGGGGTTAGCAGGAGACAGGACTGTGGGACCTCCCAGAAATTACAGCTACAAATCAAAGGACAAGCAAGACAGAAGTGTGGGGAATATGTAGATGAAAAATGTAAACCCAGCTTGTTTTCTAATGTCAACATTATCGCATACTGATTCATAATACATGCATACTATACATATGTTCTTGCACATAATACACTGTGTCAGCTGGTTTTCTTTAATAGTAGATCTCAGCAGGCCATTGCATATCTGAGATTATATGGCACAGTGGATATGGTGCTAGTAGCATTCTGTAGTGTTCTGTGTCACTGAAGTACCATTCTGCAATAGAAGTATTTAGAATTGATACCTAATATTGACTGATCATGATATGAATATTTTCCTGAGCCATTATGTGAGGGAGGTAAAAGTTGAAGATCATTGCAACTCTGGAGAAAGTAATATTTAAAATGTCAAAGTTATAAGCAAAAGATAATTAAGGTTGGGAAAAAACATCTCTGTGCATCTACAGTTAATGCTTTTTTTGAACTAATGTTTTTGTGTCTTTTCAAAAACACTCAAAATAAAACCTGAATCTGAAAATGCATGAACTATTTTCATGCATGGACTTAGTTTTTGTCAAAATCAAGTTTCATTTACTCACGATGTTAACATTTTTAATTATTTTTCTCTAAAATGTTACTAATCTGCACGTTACCTACCTGCACGAAGAGCACATTAAGTGCCAACTTTTAATCCCACCTAAAAAGTGTTTTAGGGCTGCACCTAGAACACATGAGATAGGGGGTAGCATGCTGATTTGTGAAATTTGAGGCAAAACTTAAAAAAAAGTTAAAGTTATGAGTAAAAGAAAATTGAGGTGGAAAATAAATACTGTAAGTTTGTGACTATGAACAGTTCCCTTTTTTTTTTGGCTAGACTTTTATTTATTTATTTATTTAAAAGTTTTACCAGGAAGATACACTGAGCAATAGCGCCGATTCCAGGTGCGTCCTGGGGAAGGGGGCAGATGAAATGGTACATACCTATGGCAGTGAACATCCAATAACTTGCAATAAAACAAGGGTATTAAAGTACATACTTAACAGGAAGCTAGCATACAGACAATATATAAGCAGAGCAGTTTTACACAACATTTGAGCAAATACAGGAGCAGTGGAAAAAGTAAATCATGAAAAATAATACAAATAATACAGAAATAATACAGAATAAAACAGAAACTTGTATGCATAGTTTCAAAAGAAATATACAAAAAGCTGCAACAGCAAGGCATAAGTGGAAGGGTGAGTGATACTTTTAATATATGAATTTGATAAAGTTATAATAGCCATCCTTTGGCCAACCTTGATTTCTTTTTTTGCCCCATATCAGTGTTTGGGTAGCTGTGTAGACACCCATTTCTTCTGTGATAGCAATATAAAAAAAAAACTACGTCAAAAGAAACCAACTGTATATGCACACATATATTTTTTGCCACCACAATTTGATGCATGTTACAGACCTAGAGCAGTGCTGAATGGGTTGCCTGTGGATGATACACAACGCTTGCATCAGGTACAGAGTACTATGTGGAAAAATAAATGAATAGTTGCAAAACTTCATTAATGATCAAGTTAGTATGCAGTAAAAACATAAAAAGTAGGCAAATGTGTTGTTTGGGTAAAATTTGCACTGAGGCTTGTTGAATCTGTGGCACTGAATTACTACTGATTTGAATGGTCATGCAGTGTAGCATTGGTGTTGTTACATCTGTACTGTCTGTCCAGCTGATAGCTCTAACCCGAGGAATGCGATGACACAGGGTCAACAAGGCTTAGCAGACTTTTCCCAATACTGTATTTCTCTGCTTCTTACTGTATTCATTGTGCAGCAGCCTAACTTGTGCATTAACATAGTTTGCAGTCACTTATGATGTACTGTATATGCAGTAGTTCCTAGATAAATTTCTGATAAGAAAAAAATAAATGTCAATGACTCAAAACATCATATGAATTACTCTAATAAGTCCCACTTCATTTTAAAAGAATAAAATAAATAATAACACAAAATACAGATATAATACACTGGTCTTTCTTCAACAGCTGGTGACACCTAAATGGATTTCATAGAGAGGTTTGATAGCCCTGATAGCCATAGCAGTGTTGTCAGTAGATGCCAAAATGATCTACCATTTGACAAACCCTCTTACATTTTTAGCCACCACCCATATTGTTTTAACCATTTAGCCATTTTAGTCCTTTCTTAGGAGTAACATCTGCTACCATGGTATAGAAAACATTAGCCAGCAGTTGAAAATAATAATAAAATAATTGGCAAAATGATCAAGCATTCTGGCCTAGTGGTGCTGATGGCTGAGGCACTGAATGCCTCACCTCACACCACACCAGCGACCTGGGTTCGGAATGGGCCTGGGCCATAGGGGTCAGCAGGGGCAGGAAAGGATTGAATGTCTGGAGGACTGCTCCTTTCCTGTGGGAGGGTTGGGGAACATGTCGCTGTTCAAATGTCTCTGGCGGTGGCTAGGTGTTGCCATATCTAGTGGCATGTAAAAATAGGAGAGTAGCTCCAACCAAAGACTTACACATTGGGGCGGGAGGGTCCCATTGAGTGCTGGGCTTCAGTACATGCTCTGGCTCAGGGAAAACACTGGAACAAGGAAAAATCCCTGGTGTCACCAGTAGGCAAAGGTGGGACCAGGAGCCAGTCACCACTCCAGCACTGGATCTTCCAGCCTACACCAGATCCTCTCCTCACAGACCTCTGACCACCCATTAGATTATCAGAAAGGTCACCAGAGGAGTTGGCCATCTCACCCTGGGGGCTTAAATCCAGGGGTCGGTGACTCAGAGGTGAGCAAAGAGGTCCCCACCATCCGTGAGTAGAGCTGGGGATTTTAGGTAGGAGGGATAAGACTGGCTGAGAACCCAACTGGAGAGAGTCTGGTGGACCAGAGTAGGAGAATAAAAATAATGTAAAAAAATGATTAAACATTTTCAAAGTTCTCAGTGGCTAATATAGAGAACCAACACTGGCCTAAAGAATACTTTAGACAGTATTTTTTAATCATATCCTTACTGTCCAGATCAGGTCGTGAGGTATGCAGATTTTATGTAGCCAGATAACCTGGATTATCCAGACTTACTTGTTTTCTGATATTATCTATCTGGATATAGATATCAAAGGTATCTGCAATTAATATTCAAGGGCAGATAATGCAGTCTCAGACTACGTAATTTTTTTACAGCAGATGAATGAATGAACAAAGTGACAGATATCTGCAGAATTTCATGTTTACACAGTACTCTGAAGCTTTATTTACTCTGCCTGCAGTCTGCATCTCCAAACTATGCAAATTCTACAATATTCGATATCTCACTAGGCTAGACTGAGGTCATACTTAAAATGTTGCTTTTATTGGTCCTATGTGTTTTTCTTTTCATAAACCCCTACTGAAGCCTAACCTACACATATAACTGATTTATATCATTAATTAATGTGAGTCACATTGCTTAGAAACTGGATACGCTCCTGGTGTAGGATTTTCAGACTTAGGATGATTGCCTCATGCCACAACTACTTCAGATATGACTGTTCACATAAAGTGTGGTCTAACTTCATGACACAAGTGCTATGAATTGGGTTCCAGAAAGGATGTATACATAAAAATAAAGATGCATGCATCATTGTTGTACTAAGAAGTGAGGAAAATGATGCATACATAACAAAACTTTTGAAAATAGGACACAAGCATTATGTACATGTACCATAATTCAGGCTGCTTTCAAAATAGATATATGCGCCTACATCATAATATTTGAAAATCCAGCTTGTGTATGCTATGAAGGATGCAACATGCTCATATGAATGATGCCAAACTGAGTGGGACATTTTAAATTTTATCTAAGTGCACATCTCTTGCTGTGATTTGACTGCCATCTTTGAAGGGATTGTCATGAAAATCACTAGTAAATTATTATTACTTAAGGTGCATTAATCATAGCTAACTGATGTTAATGAAGTATGAATTAACATTTATTATTTATTGTCATGATGACGATTATTGACAGAACTAAATAGAAATTTACTTATTTATAGATTTGGCCTGGAAAGCACACTGAGTTGTTATCTGCAGGCTTCCATGTGAAGCCTGTTGAGCAGTGCAAGTGGAAAAATATATAATAGTCAAATGCAAATACAAAATTTAGAAAAACAACAGTGTAGTAGAAAGGTAGGCAAGACAATCAGTAACAGTATGGAAGATGTAGATGAATCAGCCATAGGAAACATTGACAGCTCAGTTCTATTATTCACATTTGATGGTGTAGTCCAACGGTGCAACAGACATTTGCAGTGTACCACTGGCAGCTGATGATTCATGGGATTTTAATTATTTACTTATTTTTTAAATGTAGTTGCCAATGACAGGCACACTAGGCCAGAACTTGTTTTGAGGGGTAACTGGGTTAGTGGGGCACTGGGAAGGTCCAACAAAACAGTTTATAAATGAGGTACCATTTTAGAAAAGGTTGAAAGAGACATCCCCACCACCTCCTTGTTTAATAAGCAAAGGGCTAATAAGTATTCTGTATAACTAAATAGCAGAACTGGAAGCTCATATGATCATAACTGGCTGCTGTTAATAAGCATTAAAAGTTGAAAAGGATGCCTGAGATAGTCAGCCACAGAGGCTAAAGATAAATTACCTAATTCTGTGACTGTACCTGACTATGACCTATATAGTTTTCCTATTCCACCAAGGATTTGTTTTACAAAACCTCTGTTGTTCTATGCACACTGTTGGAGTAATACAAATTGCTCTTCATTGCCCAAACATATCATGACAGACTTTGCATAACTTGTCCATGTGTAAAATGTACTATACTTTGTGTTTACCTCCTCTCTCGTCTCCTCCAGGTTGCATCAGTAAACAAGATTATCCTTGCATCTCTGTACATTTACCTTGGGTGATAATTTCAAATAAATAATAAATAAAAGACTACTTAAAAAAGACATGAAAGACTAGGGCTCGATCTTCAAAAGGTGGTGCAAGCTGCACCAGTGGCAGCTGTACAGATTGCCAGTGTTTCAGGGACCCTGTGCCTGATTGTGTATTGGGTAGGGTCTTGCATGGCAAAGTCCCACAGCTGGCAGCAACTGCGGCCTGCATCAAACAGATGGCGATCTTAGAGGTTTTTGCCATAAGCTGCAGAACATGGTTGGGCAGCACTGTTTTTGTAACATATTAAGTTCTCATGAGTATAGCCAAAATCAAATTATCTCCACTGTATGCTGAGTATAAGTTATGTCATTATTGAACAATGTCTACCATTACCTCAAATGGTAGAAGTTTAGTTAGTTTGATTTATTGTTTTAAGAGGATAAGGCTCTGTTGAGCAAGCTCATTTACATGGAAGTCATGGGTAGGATAGCATAAGGTGAAACAACAGTTCACAATAGAATTCAGTAAATGATAAAGAACAATATATGGTGTTAATATAATGCAGAGGAAACAATAAGCTACATTTCTAAAAGAGGTCTCAGAAAGCGTGATGATTACAATTGACATGAACACTTTTTGAGGGCAGTACGATGTTGGAAAAATCAAAGAGAAAATAAGGCATAAGAACATACAGAGGTGGGAGATTTGAAGTTATATAAAGAGGTACATCATAAATCATTTAAGCATTCGAGTAACTGCACCATTACATGTACATGGCTTTATACATAATTTTCATTTGTAGTTTTGAACACCAGAAAACTGACTACACTGGTGAGTTTAAGGGTTTTCTGCAATATGTTCCATGTTACTGATAATACTGCTTATGGCCATTTTGCCATTGTTGGAGCATACCTTTGGAGTGTAGTAAAGTATGTAATTATTTTTCTTAGTGTGTATGTGCTGTGTAATTTTTGAAGAGTTCTGAGATATATATCAGGACATCATTAGTGATTACTTTGAATGCCAATCTATAAATGTTTTTAATCTTCTTGTGGATTATGAAGTGCATCCTATGGTTTTATATAGGATGCAGCAGTGTGTTCTAGGCTCCAGATCAGTGATTAATCTAAGGGCTCTGTGATATAATACATACAGTTTGTTAAGTGTGATGGCAAGCTAGCTGCCATAGATGGCATTGGTATAGTCCAGAAAAGGTAGGAATTTGGCTCATACAATGTTCTTTCTGCAGTCTGTGGTAGGCAGTTTTTGTTAAGATGGAAGAAACATATCCTGCTTCTTAGTCTTTTACATAAAGTCTTTACATCAGGGATAAAGGATAGTTTATTGTCAATCCATAAACCAAGATATTTAATTTTGTTTCCTACTTTTAGTTTGTCATATAATAGGTGGATACAATTGGGATTTGAGTAACAGCAGAGATTGTATTATTAGGGAGAAGAACATGACTTTAGTTTTATCTGCCTTTAGAAGTAGTTTTTCCTGACTGAGGTTTGTTGAATTCTGTTTGCAGGTCAAGGAATAATTTGGATGGGGTTGGTTTGGATACGTATAGAACTGTAACATCATCGGCAAAGAGGTGTATGGATGCATTTGTTATGTATGTCTTTAGATTGTTAGTATAGATCATGAAGAGCAATGGCCCTAGGATCAACCCTTATAGTACTCCTTTTAAGAGTTTTGCACAGGATGTGAAGGGTCCTTCTGCTTTTACCTGTTGTTGTCTTCCAATCAGACAGTTAGTGAACAATTAGTGAGCAATGTATCCTCCTTTCAAGCCTTGAAATTTGTTTAATAGAATGTTATGGTTGACGGTGTTGAAGGCTTTGCTGAGGTCGAAAAATATGGCACCTGTGATGAGTCTTTTATCTAAGGATGAGAGCCAGTCATTAGTGACTTTTGCCAGTGTACTATCTGTGCTGTGTTTGGCCCTAAAATCTGATTATAGAGGACTGATTAGGTTTGAATTCTTTAGGTAGTCCCTTAATTGATTGTTAACTAGTATTTCTATCTCTAGGAGTTTGGACACCACTGGTAGTAGAGAAATGGATCTGTAATTAATTAATTTGCACATGTCTCCTGACTTGAACATTGGTATTATGGGAAGATTTCCAGATTAGTAGGAAATCACCAGAAGACAAAAACAGGTTGAAGATGTGGGTTAAGGGTGCTGTGAGTTGCCTGTATCCAGTTTTCAGAAAGTAGTGATCCAAACCATCTGCTCCTGAACTTTTATTTACATCTAATCATAGAAGGAGGGCACAGAGTAATAACATAATGAAGATTTGAGTTTCTTCCCCTTAAAAGAGTGGAATCCAGATATGGAAAATATACATACAAATAATTTGGAACGCTACTGAAGGACAAACCATGTGGAAGACATGTATCATACATTTTTAACTGCCTATTAATGAAAAATAGCAGACCTTGTACATAGCTAATATGATAAATTTATATAGCCATTCTCTTGAGGGCTGTGTGGATATTTTGTTAATGCCAATAGATAAAGAGAATGCTAGAAAAATTAAAAAAAATCATAGTGGTTCAATTAGATATAGGACAAGAACAAGCTACTATTCAAAATACTGCTGCATTATACTATGCTCCTTTTTCATCAATGCTGTAATAATTATGTAATAATTTTATATTTATGTATGATATTATATGCTAATATATTGTACTGACTCTATGGATGTACAGGCCATGGGGGCATGGTTGATCGTTGCAGGCCATGGCACATGTACCCTCCTGCTGAGGGAGGGCTGTGCTGGTGGTGTTATTTCTCTATATCTTTCCTGAGGACACACTTCTAAGTACCGTTAGACCAACCCTGACTTGTCTAATGGTACTTAGAAGTGTGCCTCTGGAGGGTTTTGAGAATCCCAAATTAGGGATATGGCAGCCTGCATCTGTTGCTGCTCCCTAGTACAATGCCACAGTCTATTTTGTGCCCGAGGATGGAGCAAGTCTCCTTTGGTGCATGCAGCCTGCATTTGACACAGGTTGCATTTGAGTATTGCAGTGTGTGCACTTTTGGCACAAGCCATACCACACGCCATTCCTTCTGATGCAAGCCCCTTCCATAATTCCAGGAAGCTGTGAGAATCAGGCCCTAGGAGTTACTCCTATAAATTGAACTAATCCTCACCTCAGCTGGGATACAGCAGGTAGTGTGAAAAGAAACTTAGTAAGCTGACCCACCAGCACAGTGGTAGAGCTACTGCTTGTGACATCAGTGACCTGGGTTTACGAGTGAGCCTGGGATGCTAGAGGGTTGCTGAGGGAGGCTGGTTGAGGACCTCATGGATGTTTTCTCCTGGGAGAGGGAGGACTGCCAATCTCCAAAGTGTTACTGCCACCAGGGAGCCAACAGATGGTAGTGCAGGCTGGAGCTAGTATTAGAGAAGGGGGGCATTATTGCTCTGACATCATGACATTAGTAACACTTTTTCTCTCTGACACTTGTGGGTCAGGAAAAGAAGCAAAATCCTCAACTGGGCAGGATGGTGTCCTTCACCCTGCTGCAGACCCGCACTGCCAACTATGGTTTCTTTCTCTCTCAGCAAAGCTCATGTCTGTCTGGAGTAAAAGTGGGCCTGCAGGAAACCCTCCTGTGGGGGTTACCATGGGGAAAAAGGAGTGATGTGGCTGTGCAGGGAGAGAACTGATGGGGCCAGTCGGAGCTCAGAGGAGGGGGAGAAAGAATACAAATATAAAGAAACTGAGTAGATGATTTAGTAGCCAACATGCTCAATTGGGACCTAATGTTTGCTTCCTTAAATCATAGTTGCTTGTATTTACAATCAGTTATTGTCTAAAGGCATATCCTGTCTAGTTTAATGTGTTTACATGATGTCTATAGAAATGGAATAAACCTCTGAAATATAATGCACTTTGAAAAGCTATGTTTGTTCCTGCAATTGCCTTGTTTCTCTGTAACTGCTAAATATCCAGTAGGACTGTATATAACTAATTTGGGTCACCCTGAAAAGGGACCTTTGGGCCCAGAGAGCTTACCCAGTTAACAAAACTGAAATAAATAAATACAAGTAAATAGGTAACCTTAATGTACAATAGGCAATGAAGTAGGCATCATTGGATAGGCCAGCTGATGATGGACTGAACATAGAAACATAGAAACATAGAATTTGACGGCAGATAAGGACCGCTTGGCCCACCCAGTCTGCCCATTTCCTACCTACTGGATAAGCTGCAGATCCTAGTTAACCAGCAGCCTACTTCTTCCTACCCCCACCCCCAGAACTGCCTTATGACTATCCCATGCATGCTTGAATTTCCACCACTGATTTTGACTCCACAACCTTCCTCCGGAAGGCCGCTCCATGCATCCACAACCTCTCTGTAAAAAATACTTCCTTAAATTACCTCTGAGCCGCTCCCCATCTTCAAATTGTGCCTCTTGTTCTTGCACACCTTTTTTGAAAGATGCTACCCTCTTGACTTTGTTGATTCCCTTGAGGTACTTGAACGTTTCTATCATGTCCCCCTCCCTTCTTTCCTCGAGGCTACACATATTAAGCTCCTTAAGTCTTCTTCATATGTCTTCCGTGCAGACCCTGCACCATTTTAGTTGCCTCCTCTGGACAGCTTCCATCCTGTCTATGTTCTTTATGGAGATTGGGTCTCCAGAACTGCACACAGTACTCCAGATGGGGTGTCACCAGCTGTCTGTACAGAGGGATAATAACTTCCTGTTTTCTACTGGTGATGCCTCTCCTATGCATCCCAGTATCCCCCAGCCCTCCTTGCTGCCCTCTCACATTGCTTGCCCGTCTTTAGGTCATCTGATATGACTACCCCCAGGTCCCTTTCCATTTTTGTTGTTGTTAGTATCTCACCCCCATTGTGTACTCTTCCCTGGGTTTTTGTTTCCAGGTGCATTACCTTGCACTTCTTAGCATTGAATCTAAGCTGCCATACATTTGACCATTCCTCTAACCTTGCCAAATCCCTTCTCATCCTTTCCACCCCACCCTGTGCATCAACTCTGTTGCAGATCTTAGTGTCATCTGCAAAGAGACATACTTTTCCTTCCAGTCTGTACTACAACATGTACTACAGTATCAGGAAATAAGATACTGGCAAACATTATTACCTGGTTACCTGGATGCTGAAAGCTGTCTAAAATTATTTATCCATGGTTTATTTTTCAGATTGGACAGAAAAGTATTTTTGCATAGTTTTCACGAAAACAGAGATTTATTTTTTTATTTTCTCTTGCCTTGAAAGTTATTGATTCTGCTACATTAATTTATCTGGTTGTAAAGGCTCATGATATGTTCTTATCAGGGACATTCTATTGTTTATGTAACTTGTAATATAAAAACCTGACTAGTAGAATATTAGAATTCAGGCTGCCTGCTTTTGGGTTGCCACTTCACTTCTACATCACAGGGGAATCCATTCATTTCAGTGCAGCTAGGTGAAATACTAGATGTGCCTTTGGGCTGGCAGGTCAATACTGCAAGACAGCACAGTATTAACTTCGCTATATAGAGTGCCTGCAATTACAGTGACAGGGGTAGAACAGCAGTAAGGAATGCTGTTACCCCTGTCACTGCATACAGATCAGGAGGCTGGACAAGTTCCTGTGCTGGGTGCCTGGTCAAGCCGCCTCCCATGGAGGAGTCACTATGGCTAGGGCACCAGCACATGGCGCCAGATGAGACCTGGGACTGTGGTTTGGTTCCCCCGTCTCACTGCTACATCTTTTGCCATTTTTAAAAAACTACCCTCCCAAGTTTCTCCCCATCTCAAGGTCCCCCGGAGTTAGTTATTTAAATTTGGGGTGAAGCCCTTGTAAAACACATATATTCTCATTGTGATCAAGGTGGAGTGCATGGAACAGGTCGGTGTTTTGTCCAACTCTGTTTTGTCTGGCGCTGTTTTACTGTGGCATTTTTAGCTGCGCTTGTTTTGCCGTGAGCAGTAATGACCCTGTGCCATCATTGGGTTAGCAAAGAAGGACCCACTGGTTCAAACCAAGGTAGGAGCCATACACCAATATCTTCTGATGCTATTGCAGATGAATCAAGGAAAAGAAGGGTTACTAGAGTGGCACCTAAAGCATTCACAATGTGACTAAGGGCATAAAATGATTAAATATTAGGTTGCGAGCTACAGTTTCTAATCAGACTAAATAAGATATTGTACGACCAAAATTCACAAAAGTGAAAATTTAAAAGTTTTTTTAAAAGACCTGATACTTTTAATACTGACACATAAAATTATCCTTTGATATAGCAGCTTATGTATATATAAAAGGAATGCCAACATTTCAAAATATCAGAATAGTAAAAAAACATTTTGAAAAGGGAAAATAGTATTGATATACATGTTTTACTAATATGTATTTTGATATAAATAGAGATATATCAATACATGTAAAACATATTGATACAGTCTATTCAGGTTTATCAGCTTTCATTTAAAACAAAATTGGTTTCTATCATCAACGGTTCAACTGTTAGACCTTTAATAAATAATATTTTTAAAAGGGATGACTACAGAACCCTTAGGGCTGGTAAACATTTTTTTAAATAAAAGAATGGAGTCAGCAAAGTTGCTATATTAATATGCATTATAATGCTGCCATACAATATGCAAATAGTTTAAATATTTTTTAATACTGTTCTTTTTACTAACATGTTTTCTGTTTGCATTTTACCAACATGATAATCTTTAGCACCAAGGAATTTTAATAGCACAGCAAATGTTACATAAAAAAAACTTGGCTAAGAACAACACTGCTCATTTGAAAATATTTCTGTCACGGCATGTGCATAACAGGAACATTTCATGGTGACTTTCCTACCTGAGAACAGTAATCACATCATTAGAGACCATGTGTTCCTCAGATAATTGAATGGACAGTACAGAAAGGCAGATAACTGTTTGGCTGTCACAAGAAAGAGTACAAGACTACATCCTTTACTAGACGAGAACACCTGTTAATTCAGCCCGAGTCAATTTAGCCCAGTGAATTCATGCCCCATGACAATTCAGCCTGAGTCAATTCAATTCCTATGATCAATTCAGCTCCAGTCAATTCAGACCTGATGTCAGTTTAGCCCTTATGTAAATTCAACTCCTTTTTGGTTCTGCACTAGAATAAATTTAACTAACAACATATGTAAACTTATTTAAGCTTTGTTGAAGCTTTAAAACATATTTTACAATTAAGTACACTTTATTTAAGAAATTATACTTTGCACATACACAGTACACACAGCAAACACCAATCACATATACCACCAGAAAGAAAAGAACAGAACACAAATGACCTAAACATAAGCTTCTAGCCCACACAACACCCAAACCCTCAATCTAACCCACCTGACCCTCATGTTCCAACAGCTCAAGTGTGACTACATTAAATGGACGGTGACTATGATATAACTTATGGGCTTTTTGCTTAATGGTGGAAGGGGTAGTACTGTCCGAACAGACAATTGCCTCTGTAGAAAATGAAGAAAAGGCTGAAGAGGGACCATTACACAGGACATTTGTCTGTTTGTGTGTACTCCACCCTTCCTATCATTATGCAAAAGCCCAAATGGCAGTTATATCCTTAGTCACTGTCCATTCTAGCATTCACACCTGGAGCTGTTGGAATGTGCCCATGAGTGTCAGGAGTGGTTTGTGTGTTGTGAGGGTTAAAAGTTTATGTTTAGGCTTATCTGTGTTCTGTTCTTTTGTTTTTCTGTCTGGTGTATGTGACTGCTGTTTGTTGTGTGTACTGCATATGCAAATTAACATTTTCAATAAGGTGTACTTAAGTGAAAAATATGTTTTAAAGCATTCAATAAAGCTTAAATATGTTTACATATGTTGTTAGTTATGTTTATTCTAGTGCAGAATAAAAGGAGCTGAATTTACAAGGGTTGAATTGACATAGGGGCTGAATTTATGGGGCTGAATTGACATAGGAGCTAAATTGACATTGGAACTGAATTGACTTGGGCTGAACTAACTGTGGCTGAATTGATATAGAGCTGAATAGACATGGAGCTGAATTGACTTGGACTGAATTGACTGGGGCTGAATTGACATAGGAACTGAATTGACTTGGCTGAATTTACAGGGCTGAACTGACTGGACACATTAGAGGACACAAGAAACATAAAGTTGGACAGCAGATAAAGACCATTGCTATCCAGTCTGCCCATTTCTCCTACTTACATTATTACATCAGATCGTGCTAATCTACAACTTTTCCTCCCTCCCTCCTTACTTTCTGCTGTGATTCCTTTGTGCTTATCCCATGCATTTTGAACCCCACCATTGCTTTTGCCCTCCCCACTTCTACTGGAAGGGTGTTCCAGGAATCCATCACTCTTTCTGTTTAGAAGTACTTCCTCACATCACTCCTGCATCTACCCCCACTAGCTCCAAAGCATGTCCCCTTGATCTTGAGCAAATTTTCTTCTAAAACACTCCTCCTGTACCTTATTTACACCTGTGAGGTATTTAAAGGTCTCTATCATATCTACCATCTTCCATCACCTTCCTCTGTTCCAGGGTATACATATTGAGGTCTTTTAGTCTCTCCTCATAGGGATTTTGATGCAGACCCTGAACAATTTTAGTTGCCCTACTTTAGATCACCTTCACTCTGTCTCTGTCCTTCTGGAGATGTGGTCTTCAGAACCGGACACAGTACTCCAGGTGAGATCTTACTAGTGATCTATACAGAGGCACCACCACCTCCTCCCTTTTTCTTCTGGTAGTACTCATTCCAATGCAGCTCAGCATTGCACTCTGCCTCCCTACTGCCTTGTTGCACTGCCTGGCCACATTTAGGTCATCTGATATGATTAACCCCATGTCTCTTTCCTGCTTACTGGTCATCATTACCACTCCACCCATATGCACTTTGCCTCTGGGTTTCTGTGCCCTAGTGCATTATTTTGCACCTTTCACATTGAAACCCAGCTGCCATACTCTTGACCACTCTTCTAGTTTTCTTAGGTCTTTGCTCATCCTTTCCAGCCCCTGTAGTGTCCAATTCTATTGCAGCTTTGGCATCATCCACAAAGAGGCTGACCTTTCCTTCCAGCACCACTGCAATGTCACTTATAAAAGCTTTTAAGAGGACTGGTCCCAGCACTGATCCCTAAGTACCCCACTGATCCCTCCCTTCCTTAGAATGAACTCCTGCTTTCCACCACCACCATCTGTCACCAATCCCCTAACTAATTTCTTATCCAATTTACCACCTTTGGACCTACACCTAAGCTACCCTGATTGCTTACTATCCTCCTAAAAGGAACAATGTTGAGCCTCTTGGGTGCTTATAGGAAAGGATGGTGGAATACCAGGTGTCCAATGGTGTGCAGAATGAAAGGCAGCATGGCTTTATGAATGGAAAGACTTGTCAGATCAACCTGATAGAGATTTTGATTGGGTGATGCAGCTAGTGGACCAGGGAGGGCAGTGACATGGCCTAGCTGGACTTCACTAAGGCCTTTGACACCATCCACACAGAAGGCTGGTAAATAAGCTGGATAGCTTAGGGTGAGCCAGAAGGTTACAAGGTGGGTAAAAACTGGCTGACAGGAAGGAACCAAACAGTGGTGGTAAATGGAGTACATTCTAGGGCAAAGGGGGTAATGAGTAAGTGATTCAGGGTCAGTACTGGGACCCTTACGTTTTAACATCTATATCAGATTCAGCAGAAGGACTAGAGGGTAGGTGTGCTTATTCATGGGTGATATAAAGGTTTGCAATAGGGTGGACACCATAGAGGAGTGGATCCCATGAAGCAAGACCTGAGAAGCTGGAGAAGTGGTCAGAAACCTGGCAACTAAAATTCAATGTGAAAAGTGTGCGGTGATGCACCTGGGTGGAAAACATTCAAGCAGTTTATACACTTGAGGGGAGGAAATTAAGGAAATGGAGCAGGAGAGGGATCTGGGGATAATTATATAGAGAAATCATAAGGTGGGTAACCAGTGCAGCAAGGCGGTGGGAAAGGCAAATGATATGTTGGCCTGCATTAGAAGGGGCATAACTAGCAGAAGGAGGGAGGTGCTAATGCTGCTGTACAAAACAATGGTGAGGCCACACAGTGAGTATGGGGTACAGTTCTGGAGATCGCACTATGTAGGAACTTTGAGGGATGGAGAGGGTTCAGAGAAGAGCAACCAAGATGGACATGGGATGCAAGGAAAATATATGACAGAGGTGGAGGGAGCTGAATCTATACCCACTAGAGACTAGAAGGTAGAGGAGGAAATGATTGAAATGCTTAAGTATTTGAAGGGATAAATAAGGTGAAGGAGAAGAGCTTGTTCAAAAAGAAGGAGGGAGCTAAAACAGGGGGCATGACCTCAAACTGGAAGGAGAGACATATAAAGGCAATGTAAGGGGGTAGTTCTTCACAGAGGGTAATGGAGGCCTGGAACAGGCTGCCAGAGGCAGTGGTGGGATCCAAATGGTGGAGGGATTCAAGAGAGCATGGGACAGACATAAAGGGTTGGGAGGAGGTGGTAAAGTCCTGAGCCAGTAAAAAGAAGGAGGGGTGAAGGGAGGATATGATGGGAAGGTCATGTCAGATGAATCTAATAGATTTCTTTGACTGGGTGACCAAAGTAGTAGACCAGGGAGGGGCTGTGGACATGGCCTACCTAGATTTTAGCAAGGCATTTGATACAGTCCCACACAAAAATTAATACACAAGATAGCCAGCCTTGAATGGGTCCCAAAGTGGTAGTCTGGATAAAAATTGGCTAGACAACAGGACGCAAAGTGTAGTAGTAAATGGAGTACACAGTGAAGAAAGGAGGGTTACTAGCGGGTACCGCAGGGTTCAGTACTGGGACCGGTCCTTTTAATGTCTTTATAAGTGACATTGCAGAGGAAGTGGAAGGAAAGTATGTCTCTTTGCAGATGACACAAAGATCTGCAACAGGGTTGATACACAAGATGGAGTGGAAAGGATGAGAAGGGACTTGGCAAGGTTGGAGGAATGGTCAAATGTATGGCAGCTCAGATTCAATGCAAAGAAGTGCAAGGTAATGCACATGGGAAACAAAACCCAGGGAAGCGTACACAATGGGGGGTGAGATACTGACAACAGTAAAATAGAAAGGACCTGAGGGTAATTATATCAGATGACCTAAAGGTGGGCAAGCTATGTGAGAAGGCAGTAAGGAAGGCTGGGGATACTGGGATGCATAGGAAGAGGCATCAATAGTAGAAAACAGGAAGTTGTTATCCCTCTGTACAGACAGTTGGTGAGACCCCATCTGGAGTACGTGTGCAGTTCTGGAGACCTCATCTCCGCAAAGACATAGACAGAGTGGAGGCTGTCCAGAGGCGGGTAATCAAAATGGTGCAGGGTCTGCACCAGAAGACATATGAAGAAAGACTAAAGGAGCTTAACATGTATACTCTTGAGGAAAGAAGGAGAGAGGGACATGATAGAAACTTTCAAGCACCTCAAGGAATTAACAAAGTCCAAGAGGGTAGCATCTTCCAGAAAAGAGATGTGCAAGAACAAGGGGTCACAATTTGAAGATAGAGGGGGACGGCTCAGGGTAATGTGAGTAAGTATTTTTCACAGAGAGGGTTGTGGATGATGGAACAGCCTCCTGAGGAGGTCGTGGAGTCAAGAACAGTGGGGACTTCAAGAATGCATGGGACAGGTATAAGGCAGTCCTAGGGACGGTAAGAGGAAGTAAACTGTTGGTTAACTAGGATCTGCAGCTTATCTGTTAGGTAGGAAATGGGCAGACTAAGTGGGCCAAGCAGTCCTTATCTGCCGTCAAAAGTTAAATTCTATGATATAAAGGGCAGACTAGATGGGCCAGTGTGGTCCTTTTCTGATGCCAGATTTCTGTGATTCTTTGATTCTACGATCTGACTGAAATCTAGGTAGGCCATGTCCACTGCTCCACCCTAAAATAGTTCCTTGGTCACCCAGTCAAAGAAATCTATTAGATTAATTTGACATCACCTCCTCCCGTGAAACCATGCTGCCTTGGGGCTTGTCACCCAGTTGATTCAACATATTACATAATCATTTCCTTCAGCAGTGATCCCATTAACTGTACCACCACTTATGTCATGCTGATTGGCCTATAAGTGCCAGCCTCCTCCCTTCTACAACTTTTGTGTAGTGGGACTATGTCACAAACCCACACAGCAGGTCAGGCCTCTGCTCCCACAGTGTCAAGCTCTGAGCACAGTATTGTGAACAGTTAACAGAACAGGGTAACCTTCCTGTCTGTTTTGTGGCTTTGAGTCAAACTTTGGTCTCATATTCTGGGGATTCAAACTGTGAATCTCTTGCTAGAGTACCCATTGTACAGGCTCAGATAATTCTGCCTCTTTAGGGGCCAGATATCTTTCGCCAATGGGCACCCAACTAGGTATTCAAAATTAACCCTTAAAACTCTATGAAAGACCTCAGAATAAACTCTTAGCTTTTCCCAGTTTGGTAAACCAATAAGCTTTGTACAGTGTCAGCTTTAACCATATATACTTCCTTGTCAAAGAATTAATTTCAAAGGCACACCATGTAGTATTCGACCTTGGTCTCCTACATTGCAGTGTTGCATAATAACCATTGGCACCACTGTACTAAGGGATTACCAAATAATTTGAACATGTGTTGTTCTCTCATAGTGTAGGTATCAGGACTGTTGTTATTATTATTATCTGAGTTATGAACTTGCCATTCTTTGGGGTCATGGAAGTTATCAGCTGGCTATCCAGGCACAATAACAGTTCAGTGTGTTGTATTCTATTCCAAGACACTATACTGCTAGTGGGAGGCAGTATAGCCTAGAGATAGAGTAGCAATCTGTGAATGAGCTTGGTACATCCAGCAGACCAGGTTTTGATGCCAACAATCTTGACTTGCACACTGTGTGACTCTGAGCACATCACTTAACCTCCCCAGTGCTCCCAGGTCACCCTGAAAACAGGCACATGTGCCTAGTGGACCTTACCCAGTTACCAACGAATACAAAAGGTTCCCTCACAGTTAAGTCCTATATGTTTGTCCGAAATTAAGTGATAATAAATTCTAAAGGTTGTGGAGTCAAAAAAGAACAGAGATAGTAGCACTTCCTCCATCATCAAATTGCTCAGCCTCTGCCTTTGAATCTTTCTTTAGTTTTGCTTTTGTTACCTGAGACAGGAATGAAGAAATGTGTTCACTCCAGAGCAAAGCAATAAAAGATCATCACACTCAAGAATAATATTATTCTTATTATTTTACTGATTGGCTTCGTAGCTCTATTCTATCTTTCAAACATTTTGACATAGCTAGTGCTGTCTGAAATGACAAAATGTGTGGAAAAAATATTCATCACAATAAGAAACATCATGAGCTTGAACACAATCTGTAGAATTTATTACATGAATTATCTTAAAAGAAAAAACTTAAAGCAACAGTGCCACACCTTTCCCCCAAAAAGTTGTGTTCATTTATAGTTATTAAAATATTAGCACACCTGTAGGATCTACTTTGTTTGGTAACCCCTATATGCTGTGTGCCATGTGTTTGCTTAATTTTTTGATCCTCATCCTTACCAGGTCTTCAATGCTATTTTATTCCAAATGTGGTGGACATCATTTTTGGAGAAAACAAAACTAAATAAAAATATTTATAAAATGCTCACATTTTGTATAACTAAAAATGTTACTGTCAAATAACACTGGAATGTGCCTGGATCTTTTATGGAAAAAGGTAAGGTTGAAATGTTTGATCATTTTCATTGCACTGCTAATTTAAAATAAAAGGAGAGATCCTATTGTCTCATGTACAATGCAGTTCTATGACGAATATAGAAATGTGAAGAAGGAGATCTCATTTGTGAATCACTATATAGCCATAGTATAATATAGCCATAGTACAAATCTCACAGGGGTTGTGTACAGACCCCCATGTCAAGGGAGGAATGGACAAGGATATGATAGAAGGCATTCTTAGGATGGCAGAGAAAGGGAGATACTGTTGATGGGAGACTGAATATGCCAGATGTTAACTGGAGCACATTTGCTGCAGCCACATCCAAGAGCAGGGCCATTCTTGATGCCCTACAGGTGGCAGGCCTCAGACAGCTAGTTTTAGAACCCACTGAGAGGGATCAATCTTAGACCTCATACTCTCAAATGGGGGCAGTGAGAGGATCTCAGATCTAGAAGTGGGTTGCCATCTGGGAACAAGTGACCATCAAACAGTGTGGTTCACATTAAACTCAGCTACAGAGTCAAGCCAAAAAAATGAGGGTACTGGACTTCAGGAGGGCTGACTTTGCAAGATGGAGAGTGCCTCAGAAAAGCACTAGCAAATAGGCTAGAAGCAGGTGGAGCAACAATGGGGAATTATCACAACTGCCATCACAGAGGCAACAAGCTCTTGTGTGAAGCAAATAAACAAATCAAAACAAAATAAAAAGCCACTATGGTTCTCAAAAGAGGTGCTGGGAAAGTCAGGAGAAAAAGATAGCATTTAGGAAGTATAAAGAAACACAGAAGGAGCAGGAAAGAGAGCTGTACCAGTTAAGGCAGAAGGAAGCAGGGAGGGAATTCAGAATAGCAAGGCCCAAACTGAGGAAAAGATAGCCAACCCGATTAAGAAGGGGAATAAAACCTTTATAGGTATATCAGAGAGCATAGAAAGACAAAGGGAGGGATAGTGAGGCTGAATAGAATGAATGGTGGTGGGCAGAGGGGAACAGTGAAAAGCAGGGACACTGAACGCATATTTCGCTCAGTATTCACAAAAGAGGAGGGGAAGTGCCTAATCCAATTAACAGAAGAACTCTTGATAGGGGTTGATCCCAGCCCTTTCACAGAAGAAAGGATCTGCAAGAACTCCTAAAACTGAAGGTGGACAAAGAAATGGGGCCTGATGGAATTCACCCCATAATTCTAAAAGAATTAAGGGGAAACTAGTGAAACCACTTACTACTCTTTTTAATAAATCATGGGAGGATGGTGTGGTACCAGAGGACTGGAGGAAGGTGGATATGATTCCCTTCACAAAAGTGGGACCAAGACAGAGGTAGGAAACTACAGACCTGTCAGTTTGACCTCTGTGGTAGGGAAAGTGATGGAGTCACTTCTGAAGGAAAGAATTGTTGAGTACCTTGAGGCCAGTGGGGCACAGGACCCAAGACAGCATGGGTTCACAGCGGAAGGTCATGTCAGATGAATCTAATAGATTTCTTGACTGTGTGACCAAAGTAGTAGACCAGGGAGGGGCTGTGACATGGCCTACCTAGACTTTAGCAAGACATTTGACACAGTCCCACTCAAAAGATTAATAGTCAAATTAACCAGCCTAGAGTGGGTCCTGGGGTGGTAGCCTGGTAAAACATTGACTGTGGACATGGCCTACCTAGACTTTAGCAAGACATTTGACACAGTCCCACTCAAAAGATTAATAGTCAAATTAACCAGCCTAGGAGTGGGTCCTGGGTGGTAGCCTGTCAAAACATTGGCTGGACAACAGGACACAGAAAGTAATTGTAAATGGAGTCCAGTCTGAAGAAAGAGGGGTTACTAGTGTGGTACCGCAGGGTTCAGTATTGGGTCCAGTCCTTTTAATGTCTTTATAAGTGACATTGCAGAGGGACTGAAGGAAAGTATGCCCTTTGCAGATGACACAAAGATCTGCAACAGGGTTGATACACAAGGAGGCATGGAAAGGATGAGAAGGGACTTGGCAAAGTTGGAAGAATTGTCAGAAGTATGGCAGCTAGGATTCAATTCAAAGAAGTGCAATAATGCACCTGGGAAGCAAGAACCCAGGGAAGATTACACAATGGGGGAGGTAGTAACAACAACAAAAAGGAAAGGGACCTGGGGTAATCATATCAGATGACCTTAAGGTTAGCAAGCAATATGAGAAGGCAGTAGGGAGGGTTGGGGTATACTGGGATGCATAGGAGAGGCATCACCAGCAGAAAACAGGAAGTTGTTATCCCTCTGTACAGACAGTTGTGAGACCTCGTCCGAGTACTGTGTCCAGTTCTGGTGACCCCATCTCCGAAAGGACATAGACAGGATAGAGGCAGTCCAGAGGAGGGCAACTAAAATGGTGCAGGGTCTGCAAGAGAAGCGCATTTGAGGAGAAACTAAAGGAGCTTAACATGTATACCCTTGAGGAAAGAAGGGAGAGGGGACATGATAGAAACTTTAAGTACCTAGAGGAATCAACAAAGTCCAGAAGGGTAGCATCTTTCAGAAAAGAGATGTGCAAGAACAAGGGGACACAATTTAAAGATGAGGGGCGTTCCAGGGCAATGTGAGGAAGTATTTTTTCACAGAGAGGGTAGTGGATGCTTGGAACAGCCTTCCTGAGGAGGTTGTGGGGTCTAAAACTATGGAGAATCAAGAATACATGAGACAGACATAAGGCAGTTCTTGTGGGGGGGTAGGAAGAAATAGACTGTTGGTTAAATAGGATCTGCAGCCTATCCTGTAGGTAGGGAAATGGGCAGACTAGGTGGGCCAAGCAGTCCTTATCTGCTGTCAAAGTCTATGTTTCTAGGTTTCTATGATGTTAAACAAACCATGTAACCTCTTGGCTTCAGTCACAGAGCAGAAACCCACAGTAAATAAGACAGCATCGCATTTGAGTTACTGTGGGTAAAATAAAACTAAATCTGTTGAATAGATCCCTAATTGTGGAATGCACAGCTATTTTACCATTTATAAAACCACAAAAGCATTAGGAATTTAATTGTATCTCCTTTTGCTTTCTATGTCTATGAAAATAGGGTCTTCAACAAAACTGATTTTTTTTTACTTAAGGAGCTAACTAATTTTTACATTAAAATAATCCTTTGATATGCACTGAAAATACTGATTTGCTAAGGAGACAGCTGCTTTAGATCTATAAATATTTTTCCTACTGATTCCATCCTACTCTCTTTGTCCTTGCCAAGTATTACAAAAATATCACCCCACTAAACCACAATTGGTAGAAATTACAAAACATTAAAAACATGTATTTTGAGAATAAAACACTTGTGGCCTGTGTTAAGGATTTTATAAAATGTAACAAGATTAAAAGACTTAGCCTTGGCAATAAACCAAACATTAATACTGCCACTGTGGTTATCCTGCACACATTGTTACACGTGTTATTTTTTTTGCAATGCGTTCAATAATTTCTAAGCCTTTGGGCAAATATATTTATCAATATAATACATAACAGAAATATAAATATTAAAGACATACCATTCAATGAGAAACTGCCATAGATAATACCATTGGCATTCATGAAGGACTGTTTCTCTTTTAGTTTTACTATTCAGTAGAGTAGTAGAAGCCTGAATAAAATGAAATGGTATTTTTGTTCCTCCAGAACAGTCAATCTGAAAGACACTTTTGTAACAGTAATAACACTAACTTTAATCGACACATGAAAACAAGATTTCCCTTTGCTATTTGTCATTTAAAATGTACTATTCTTCAAAGTGCTTGTCTGTCATGAGTGGAAATTAGTATGTTGCGTCTATCATCATGTAGTAAATGTGCCCATTGTGTGTCATAAGAATAAATCAGTTTTACACACTTTTCAAAGAGGAGGACATGTATCACCAGTTTTAACAAAGTAGTGCTGTTACAATCTAATAAAGAAACAGATTTAGTGAAGCTTAGGTTACAGTAGCACCGTGATTGTTGCATTTCAGCAGTATGTCCTGACCTTTGATGTCTAATGTCAGCTTTGTTTAACATATACAAATATACCAGCACTATAATACCTATGTGGAATGCAAGTGGAAGTGCTTATACAGTACATTTTAAAGACACCACACATGAACCACTTGAGTAAGCGGAAAGTAAGTCAGACTATTCACCTTACAACTAAAAGCCCTTTTATTAAAAATGCTAAAATATTTTTTTGTAACTTATTTCTAACATGATTTGGTTGATGTAAAGTATGCTCTTGTTTTGTAATCTCACTGTGCTGTTGTCAAAGAGCATCAGGTAAAAAAAAAAACTTGTCTGCAAAACAAAAAATAAAGAAATAAAAAGCAGTACAAACGATTCTGCTGCTTAATATTATAACATTCATGCAAATAATCAAACATAAAATTGTAGAGAACATATTGTCGGAAGATTATGGTTGCATTTTTAGAGGGGCATATAGGAATTGTGACATCATTTTACCATGCTTACGGCACTTGAAACAAAAAAGCTTAACCTGCATAAATGTAGTCTATTTTCTGATGCAAGCACTGTAATTTGCATACAGAAAACTGTCCATAGTATGTGAAAATAGAATTCAAACATTTTGGCACACTTCAGAAGAGTCAGGGCACAGCTCAAAACTGTGAATTGTGTCTGCATCATTGCTTGTGAAAATTCAAGCAAATAAGTTTTAGCTTTATGGTCACTGAATGAAGCATGATTTATGTCTTTAGTGAGAACGTTCTCTCGGTTTTTCTTTCAAACTGCCTGTTTCCTGCTGTACAGTAACTCTCTCTCTTGTGTTCCTGTTCTATATACAGTACAATGTTAGCCCGGATAAGTAATTATATACATACATTTATTTAGTTATTTATTTATTTAAAATGGGGTGATCAGAATAGGCAGATTGAGTCAGATCTCATTTTCAGGTGTGACCTTGATAAGGTCAAGGTACATACCAGCAGATATAAGAATATAAAATAACAAGAGGTGCATGTACATGAACAATAAAAGCAAGTTACAAGTAAGAAATTACAGAATGAGACAAGCATTTGTCAATGCCAAATATTTGCTTGCTTGTATTTGCTGTGTGTTTGGTATTGATAGTGCAGAGGCAATAATTAAATTAATAACAGAAGTTATAATAATAGTGAATTTGTCATAATTGGGAAATGAAGAAATTAATAGATTACCTTGTCATTGTCTTAGACTGTGACCCTGAATTGTCAAAATGTTAGTTCTTATTGCTCCAGCATATGAACATGACAGGTGTCATTTATAAATGTATCCCAAAAGCTGTTTTGTGGAACAACTGCTAAAACAGGGTTTAGAGGGGTATTTGATAATGACAGCTGGCAGCTGGCATTCGATTGGTGAAAAACATGAGCATGTTTTCACAGTTTATATGACCAGGAGAGAACATGGAAGTACAAGAATAAACAGTGAGAAAATCACAGCGTAAGCTAAAACAATATGTGTGACACTGGTAATCAATAAATCAAAGGGCTGGTATGGTATGGGTTAAAGGTGCTAGGTTTGGGTATGGTTATGGCATAACTACCAAACACCCCCTCACAAAGTAATCCAAAGCAACAAAGACATCCTACACTGAAACAAACAGGGAAAAAGATTGCTTTGCCCACCCAGTCTCTTCTAGTTGTTCCCTGCCTATTCTGACTCAGTCTAGTAACATTGTGATTGCATGCCACTATCATCTTGCTTCCAGACTGCTTGGTAACTGTTAACCATTCATTGCTGATCCCATATTTTCTCTACCAGACCAAGTGACAGTTAAATAAAGTCATGTTTTACACCTTGGTGTGTGAGCACTTTATTAAAGATCTCCTTTAATGTTGTAAAGTGTGGGCATTTTTGGTGCCAGGGTGATGTCCTGTATTGTTGTCCCTTATTGCTTTTTCTCCCTTGGCAGCTCAGAGTTTCCCCATGCACCTCCTCTGTGGTGAACACGTTCCTGATTTTAAATACCTAGGTGTCACATTGGACAGCTCACTCTCCTACCATTGGCACATAGATTCTGTTGCCAAAGCCACCAGCATCCGTGTAGGCCTGCTCTACAGGCACAAACACTTCATGACTCCTGAAACTCTCCGGTTGGCTAGCAACAGCTTTGTCACTCCATCATCAATTACAGGCTAGCATTCCATGGCTCTTCCTCTGCCTTTGCCCTCTGCAGAATTAAAGTTGCACTCAATAAAGCATGTAGGCTGCTAACTGGGGCTAACCAAATTACACACACTTGTGGCCTGTACACTGGGCAGGATGACTTCCTCTCATCAGCCAGATACAGTGTCAAACCTGCCTCTTAGCCAAAAAGTCCTCCTCAGGATCATGCCCCAGGCATTGAAAAGCTCCTCATTGACCACCACAGCACCCAGCAAACTAGAAGTTCACAACAACTAACATTCCTTGTCCCTAGATGCCAGACTAGTATGGGCTAGAGGGCCTTTGTCCACAGAGCACCATAGTAGTACAATACTCTCAACAAAGAAACCTTACTGCTGCTGCTCTTGGTCCTTTTAAGAGACAACTCCAACTTCATCTCATTTCAACTAGTCATGTGACTGCCTTGCCTAATCAGGGGCCCACCGCTTACTGCCCTCCACTCAGTCTTGACAGCTACCTTTCCCGCCTTGCCCTTCTACCTGCCTCACCTGCCCACCCCTTCCCTCTCTCCCTTCCCCACCCCAGGCATTTTCTGACTTTATCCTTCCTCTCTCCCTTTAGAGCTCTTTCCTCACACTCTACTCTCCCACAAAAGCCTTCCTGCCTGCATACCCTCCCTCACCTGCAGGGCTTATTTCTAAAATTGTCTTGGCTGGTATGTCATGCTACCTAACATTTGGCACATTCTGAAATACTGGAATTTTCTAAGCCTCAATCTCTTGCTTCTTTTATTGTGTAACTATATATTATTATGTCGACTTTCTATGTATGTATATCCCCCATTCTTTCGACTGTGAACCTTTGTAAATGAGCAGTTCCTGCACAAAGGTATTTGTCATTATAGATTTTAATAAAATAAAATAAAAAATAAAATATTTAAAGAGCAATGAGAGCAGCCTCCTTCAAATTGATTACAGAGTGCAGCAGGCATCTGGCTGCATGCTTACATTTGACTATGGGTTATGAAGTCTTGGAAAAAATACGTTTCAATCAGGGTTCCCTCCCTAATGGAAACTGGTGGGATTTGCCTAAACATAGAAACAGAGGTTGATGGCAGAAAAGGACCACCCAGCCCATTCAGTCTACCCTTTTCCCTGCCTAATAAAAAATCGCAGACCCTATATGGTCAGCAGCCTCTGCCCTCTTGCCTCCAACCCCTTCCAGTGGTGTCTCAAAACCCTGCTCAGGCTTTGTATTTCCTTCCTTACCAGTTTTGGTGATACCCATGTATCTACCCCATGCTTTCTTAAATCCAGTAACCATTTTAGCTCCCACCACTTCCACTAGAAGGCTGTTCCAGGGGTCCACCACCCTTTACATGAAGAAGTAAAGGAGTATTATTTACCCTAAGTGGTTTTGTGGCCATTTACACAAAACTGCTAGCCCCCAAAATTACAAAACAAAGAGAAATAATACAAATATGCAAGCAAACTGTAAAAATCCCTCGAATTTCTAAAATCTAATCACTGTCAATAGGGATGCAGCCAGATAACTTTGTTTTGAACACAGTAGTCCACATTCTGTCCACCTTGATAATTTCAATTTCAGTTTCAACACTATCGAGTCAGCTTAAAATAATGTTTCTGTCACCCTGTTCTCATCACTGGCTGCTGCATCTGTGATAAGAGCACTTCATACTGGTAAGAGGCATTATGTCTATGAGGCTGCTGAATGGCCTGCTATCTTTAGTCGCCTAAGTTTCAATGCCTACAGGTAAGTTTCCATTGTTCATCCTACATGCAGAGCCTAGAGGAATTCTGCCCCAGTACTCCTGCCACCACATTCAGGGTTTAGATGTGCTGTCATTGCCCTCTGCCATTCAGGGTTAAGAGCTATGCCTTACACAGTTATTCAACATTCAAGGCCCAGAGATGCAGGGGTGGGCAGTGAGACTAAGGCAGTGGTCTTTTGGCTACAGCTCTGGCAGTCCACTTGTGTCTACTTTACTCAGAGCTGCTTCCAGACCTGCAGTACAGTTGCCATACAGAAACAAGTGATGCACAAGGCACTTTTGCTGCAAGTGTGATGCATCTGCAACTGCAACAGGATGCTAGACCAACATATCAGTGGACTAGCAGTCCCACAATAGTTGTGGAGGTGTGTCCAGGATTACCTGGTGCCCTTCTGAAAATCCCACCTGCTGCCACCTACCATCTTACATTCAAAACATAGAACATTATAACTGCCAGGACACACAGAGGTATACGACAGCTGGCACCAACAATCCTACATTCAGCAGAGCCTACAGCAGAGGTAATAACCGCATAATAACCAAAACAGATTTGTTTCTACCAGGCAGTCCAAAATAATGTTGCTAAAGTCAGTTGACCAGTCCAGAAGTTTAGCAGTAGAACAATACTTTAAACAAATATGTTTCCATTCATTCTCTATGGAGGCCTAAAGCATTACCTAACTTGGTGAACAGCACAGAGGGATTAGCTGATGAACTTATTTATTTATTTTTAACTTTTTATATTGATGACTGAAAAGGCACAGTGAAACCAAACAGATTTCAGGTGAAACCCAGGAGGGGCAACAAGAGGGACATGCATGTAAATACAAAATTCTGCTCTTAAGTACAAAGAATACCTGGAATTATAGAAGGCAGCAGTTCTGTATATTATGGTGGTGAAGGCAGTGTAAAAGCATTTAACAAAAATATACTACATAAATACATAGCTAAAATAGTTTCCAAGCAGTACAGTAACAACAGTAGCAACAGAGTTGAAACTGTGATATAAATACTGATACAGTTTCCGTATCATGTCCAAATTAGACCAGCAAGAGTGTGCTTGATATTTTGTAAAAATTAAATGCATGAATGTTTCACTCTGAAATCATTTTCCAGCCAAGCAATGCATATTTTCTAATACCTGCCACCCTTCTTTTTATCACATTAATGTTCCCAATCTCAGTCTTCCTTAGTCTCTCACAACTTCCAGTCCTGACTCCTTAAGAATACCTATATTTTTCACCTTTTAAAATTATGCACTTGCCTATTAATACCTGCATTATTGTTACCAGACTGCAAAGTCCTTACAAAAGAGACAGTGCCCTTTTCGAGGGCTACTGGTGAGGCTGTTGTCATCCAGTTAGCTTATTCTTGTCCCTGCTTTAAAATCATTGTCTCGTGCTTGCCTTTTGAGGCAACAGAAGTGCTACTGCCTGCCATGCCCAGTGATTCCAATCTGGGAGCAGATAGAGCATGCAACAGAACGCCTCTCCCAGCGGAAGGCTGGTTAGCCTTGCTGTCAACTGCCATCTGGTGCACACCAGTGGTAATGCAGGCTTCAAGAGGCAAGTTACATGGAGGAATTGCTGGTTTAGTATGCTACATGAATTCATCCACACCGCACACGCTACTGCCTGTCCACAGCAGAGGATTGGAGGGACAAGAAAAAGGAAAAGATGTGTGGACTCAGTGAAGCCCTGTCCACTTATTCTCAACCAGTGCCACCACATAAGAACACCAGGACCAGCTCTGAATATGTGTTCCAGTGGGTGGCCCTCCCATTCCTGGGTGGCCCCACCACAGAGGGTTAGAGAAACCTCTGGTCCAGTAAGCACTGCACCAGAGGAGGTGGTCGCCACTCAAGTAAATCTTGGACAGAGCTTCTAGCCTTCCTACACATCACCAAGAAGAAAAAGCTTTATTTAAAAAAATAATTGTCTCAGCTTTTAGGATATTAGTTTGTATGTATTTTAAAGTCTTACTTGTACTCTAATGTAAACTCCAGCTGATTTGATCTTCTAGACGTCAAGTGTTTACTCCACCAGGTCTTCTCCATGTGCTGGCCTGTCAAAGATCCATTTGCAATGCTGACTGGCCACTGAAGTTCTACTGTTCACTGCCTGAGTGCTGCTGCTAAATATGTCTGGCAGTTACTGGCCTACAGTATGTGCACTGCTGACTGTGGGACCTGTGGGCCAGTGGTTGCCTAGAGGCCCCACACTGCTGAGTGGGATAACTTTTTCCATTAAACATGAACACAGGGAAGACTTGAGAATCCAATGATACCACCACTTGTGGGTGGGGGGGCCATAGAGTTATCACGCTAAACAGCTATATTGACATATAATTGTACAGAGCTGGTGGTATGGCTGGGCAGGAGGAATAAGGGTTGAATAGATAGTTACAAGGCATTGGAACAGGTTTAGTTTAACTTGTTTTGTTGCCAGTACTTTGCAAGCCACTTCCCTGCCAAAGAGGTAAAACAAAATAGAGCTGGCCCTTCCTAATGGTATAGTCTGCATAATGTTAAGAGCAAGTCATGCGGAAGGGACCTAAGCAGGAGGAGACACATTATAGGCTTTCTGTACTTGCTACATGTGGAATTCTTTATTAAAAGAAAATATGGCAACACCTTTTAATAAGGAATTCAGTACCCAGCAAGTACAGCATGACTATAATGTGTTTGCTCCTGTTTATGTGAGAACCCCAAGCCATGCTCCTTCTGATATAACATTTTTGCTTGGCTGTGCACATGTTCCCCAGTGGAGCCCAATTGCTGTACATAATTTTGACTCTAAATTGTTTGACTTCTCCTCAAAGACAAGGACATGTAGTTTAAACATGCTGACTTTTTTTTTTTGGGGGGAGTAGGGTGAACTTTGCATATCTTTTAGACTTCACCACAGTGATTATCTAAAGCATAGTTTGCAGATGTTGTCCATTTCCCTCTTTACTTGTTTGAGATACCATTACCATCATCTCTGAACTTCCTCAAGAGCAAAGAAGAGCTTTATTTACAGGTAGAACCAAAACAATAAAACCTGTCAATTTCTTGAAGCCGCCCCCACCCCCAAAAAGGAGAGGAGCTACTTAGCTCAGAATTATGTTTGAACCATCTTGTAAGACACCCCACCCACTGCAGCAACAAACAAGAAATGGAATTTAATTTGTAACTCCAACACACAATCCTGCTCTTACCCCTGCAATGGCCTCAAACAGAAAGTAACTGATACTCCCTGGCCACCAGCATACAGAAGGGTTATCTTCTGGCCAAAACAGCTTATGAGTTCACTGCGGAAAACCTGCAGCCTACCTAACAGCCCATCTCCAACAGCTCCCTGGGGTGAAAAAAATCTCAGGCGCATTGTCCCGGATTCCCCATTTTCCTCACAAAGAGACAGAGACCATTGTTTGTTGTTGTGCTCAGATTGGCAATTAATTTATTTATATATCATAATTCCATGTTCCATTTAATCATCTTTTACTATTATATCTCTCACAATTTCATTTATTTTCATCCATATATCAATCTTTGATCATCCCTCTTTCTTCCTTCCTGTTTTTTCTGCCCTGGGTGAAAACTGGGTGCCTTCTTCTTCTCCTTTTCTGTTAGGTAATGGTGAAAACCGAGACCACTTTCTCCTTCATCTTCTTCCTCTTTTGGTCTTATTCCTTTTCATCCCCCACTCCCCACTTTTTCCCCATTAGCCAGTCTCCAGCTTGCATTGGATGACTGGCTTTCCCCTCTTAGGGTAATATTCTCCCTTACCTCTGGGAAAACTCCTTCCTAAACCTTCTCTTCTTCCCTCTTTATATATATATATATATATATATATATATATTTTTATATTCCGTTTTTGCATGCCTCCTCCATGCTTCTATAAACCCATCATTTCTGTGTTAAACATATCTATGGCTAGTTCCAACAGGTGCACCCATCTGATCTGTAGAAATCTTCTACCCATTCTTCCACACCCACAGTATTACCTGTCCTCCCATACTCCTTATCAATGTACCTACCCTTCTGTTCATCTTTCTCCTGGCCCTATCAATGGCTCTATGGCTGTACTCCTGTCTCCACACCTCCTTGGTATCATATCCAACAATGCAAGGCTTACCGAGGCCACCACTGCTGTATTGCTTCTAGGTCCCTTTCATCTGCAAATATATGTCAACCCATGGCTTGCCTGCAGGTCATTGCCTCCAAATCTATAATTGCTCTACATAATTTTAACTCTAAATTGTTTGACTTCCCTCAAAGACAAGGACATGTAGTTTAAACATGCTGACTTTTTTTTGGGGAGTAAGTGAACTTTGCATATCTTTTAGACTTCACCACAGTGATTATCTAAAGCATAGTTTACAGATGTTGTCCAGTCCCCTCTTTATTTGTTTGAGATACCATTACCATCATCTCTGTACTTCCTCAAGAGCAAAGAGAGCTTTATTTACAGGTAGAACAAAACAATAAAACCTGTCAATTTCTTGAAGCCCTCCCCAACCCCCAAAAGGGAGAGGGCTTACTTAGCTCAGAATTATGTTTGAACCATCTTGTAGGTCACCCCACCCACTGCAGCAACAAACAAGAAATGGAATTTAATTTGTAACTCCAACACACTGTCCTGCTCTTACCCCTGCAATGGCCTCAGAGCAGAAGTAGCAGTGCTCCCTGGCCACCCAGCATACAGAGGGTTATCTTCTGGCCAAAACAGCTGCTAATTCACTGCGGAAAACCTGCAGCCTACCTAACAGCCCATCTCCAACAGCTCCCTGGGGTGAAACAAAATCTCAGGCACATTACCAGTTAAAGCTGCAGCTGTAGAACAGAGATGAAAACCTCAGGGCAGGCTGGTGATTATGCTGCCGCTGCTGACCATTCCCAACACTCTTAGGACAGGTCGGTGAGCAAAATATATTGTCTCAAGACAAAATTTCACTTATAGAAACATAGAAACATAGACTTTGATGGCAGATAAGGACCGTTTGGCCCATCTAGTCTGCCCATTTCTACCTACAGGATAGGCCGCAGATCCTAGTTAACCAACAGCCTATTTCTTTCTATCCCCCAAAAGAATTTCCTTATGTCTGTCCCATGCATTCTTGAATTCTCCCACAGTTTTAGACCCCACAACCTCCTCAGGAAGGCTGTTCCATGCATCCACTACCCTCTCTGTGAAATAATACTTCCTCACATTGCCCCTGAACCACCCTCCTTCTATCTTTAAATTGTGTCCCTTGTTCTTAACATAGAAACATAGAATTTGATGGCAGATAAGGACCGCTTGGCCCACCCAGTCTGCCCATTTCCCTACCTACTGGATAAGCTGCAGATCCTAGTTAACCAGCAGCCTACTTCTTCTTCCCCCACCCCAGAATTGCCTTATGACTGTCCCATGCATGCTTGAATTCCACCACTGATTTTGACTCCACAACCTCCTCCGAGCCGTTCCATGCATCCACAACCCTCCTGGCGAAAAATACTTTATAAATTACCTCTGGTCAAGCCCCCCCATCTTCAAATTGTGCCCTCTTGTTCTTGCACACCACTTTTTGAAAGATGCTACCCTCTTGGACTTTGTTGATTCCCTTGAGGTGCTTGAAGTTTCTATCATGTCCCCTCTCCCTCCTTTCCTCAAGGCTATACATATTAAGCTCCTTAAGTCTCTCTCTCATATGTCTTCCGGTGCAGACCTTGCACCATTTTGGTTGCCCTCCTCTGGACAGCTTCCATCCTGTCTATGTCTTTGGAGATTGGGTCTCCAGAACTGCACAAGTACCCCAGATGGGGTCTCACCAGCTGTCTGTACAGAGGGATAATAACTTCTTGTTTTCTACTGGTGATGCCTCTCCCTATGCATCCCAGTATCCCCCCACCTCCTTACTGCCCTCTCACATTGCTTGCCCACCTTTAGGTCATCTGATATGACTACCCCCAGGTCCCTTCCATTTTTGTTGTTGTTAGTATCTCACCCCCATTGTGTACTCTTCCCTGGGTTTTTGTTTCCCAGGTGCATTACCTTGCACTTCTTAGCATTGATTCTAAGCTGTCATACATTTGACCATTCCTCTAACCTTGCCAAGTCCCTTCTCATCCTTTCCACCCCACCCTGTGCATCAACTCTGTTGCAGATCTTAGTGTCATCTGCAAAGAGACATACTTTTCCTTCCAGTCCTTCCACAATGTCGCTTATAAAGACATTGAAGAGGACCGTCCTAATACTGAACCTCTACGGTACCCCACTAGTAACCCTCCTTTCTTCTGAGTGGACTCCATTTACTATTACTCTCTGTGTCCTATTCTCCAGCCAATTCTTTACCCAGGCTGTCATCTTGGGACCCACTCCCAGGTTGGCTAACTTGTATATTAATCTTTTGTGGGACTGTGTCAAATGCCTTGCTAAAGTCTAGGTAGCCATGTCCACAGCCCCTCCCTGATCTACTACTTTGGTCACCCAGTCAAAGAAATCTATCAGATTTGTCTGGCATGACCTTCCGCTGTGAATCCATGCTGCCTAGGATCCTGTGCCCTCTGGCCTCTAGATGCTTGACAATTCTTTCCTTCAGAATGATTCCATCATTTTCCTATCACTGAGGTTAAACTAACAGGTCTGTAGTTTCCTGCTTCTGCCTTGCTCCACTTTTGTGAAGGGAACTCATCTGCCCTCCTCAGTCCTCGGGTACCACCCATCCTCCCATGATTTGTTAAAAGGGTAGTCAGTGGTGTCACTAGTTCTACCCTTAGCTCTTTTAGAATTCTGGGATGAATCCCATCAGGCCCCATTTCTTTGTCCACCTTCAGTTTTAAGAGTTCTTTTAGAACCCTTTCTTCTGTAAATGGGCTGGTATCAACTTCTGTATCCAGAGGTTACTACTGTTTGTTTTATGTACCTCCCCTCTTCATTTGTAAATACTGAGCAAAAATATTTGTTTAGTTTCTCTGCCTCTTCACAGTCTCCTCTGCCCACCCTCCCTCCCTTTATTAAGCTCCTCCCATCCTCCCTGGTCTTCCTTTGCTCTCTGATGTACCTATAAAAGGTTTGTCCCCCTTCTTAACTGGGTTGGCTATCTCTTTTCCTCGGTTTGGGCCTTTGCTGTTCTGACTGCCTTCCCAGCCTCCTTTTGCTTTAACTGATACTGTTCTCTGTCCTGCTCCTTCTGCGATTCTTTGTACTTCCTGAATGCTTTCTTTTTCTTGAACCTTCACTGCCACTTCCTTTGAGAACCATAGTGGTTTCTTACATCGTCTTGTTTTGTTTATTTGCTTCACATAGGCTCACACTCTGTGATGGCAGTTTTATTATTCCCCATTGTTCTTCCACCTCTCCTTCCTGCCCATTTGCTAGTGCATTCCTTAGGCACTCACCTGCTTTTGGCAAAGTCAGCCTCCTAAGGTCCAGTACTTTTGTCTTTGTATGGCTTGACTCTATTGCTGTGTTTATTGTGAACCATACTGTTCGGTGGTCGCTGGTTCCCAGATGGCTACCCACTTCACATCTGTGATCTCTCTCCATCTCCATTTGAGAGATCAAGTCTAATATTGCTCCCTCTCGAGTGGGCTCCAGTACTAGTTGTCTAAGGCATGCCCCTGTAGGGCATCTAGAATAACTGCACTCTTCAAAGTGGCAGCTGCAACTGCACTCCAGTTAACATCTGGCATATTCAGATCACCCATCAGCAATATCTCCCTTTTTCTGCCATTCTAAGTATACTTTCTATCATTTCCCTGTCCATTTCCTCCCCTTAGAAGGGGTCTGTATCTAACCCTGTGCGTTCTGTGGTGCCATTGCCTGTCTCCAAATTTATCCACAGTGCTTCTTCCCTCCTGTTTACCCTTTTGTTCTGTTGCTTTTTATTCCTTCCCTTATGTAAAGAACTCCTCCTCCTCTTTTACCCTCCCTGTCCCTCCTGTAGACAGTGTATCCTGGTATGTTTATGTCCCAGTCATGGTTTTGTGTGTACCATGTTTCTGTGACTGCCACGATATCAGATGTTCCTCCTCCATCAAGGCCACTAATTCAGGAAGCTTGTTACTCAGACTACGGGCATTGGTACTCATTGCTCTCCATTTTTGATGGCTTTACCTTCTGTTGCAGCATCCCCACTGACCGTTCTACCTCGGTCTTTTTCTCATTTAGTACCCTGTTTTGTAGGAGACTGGGATTTTCCTGCTGCTTGTCAGTGCCTCCCTTTGACTAGTTCAAAAGCTTTTGGATGAAGCATTTAAACCGATTGCTCAAAGACTTGTTCCCTTCCTGCACAGATGCAGACCATCCTGCCAGTATAGGCTGGTGTCCTCCAGTGGAACCCCAGTCCCCAATGAAGCTAAACCCCTGTGCTCTGCACCATTTTTCAACCATTCATTAAACTGCATGGTGCCACTACCCTTGCTCCCATGCCTTTGACAGGCAGCACCTCTGAGAAGGATACTGTGTGTGCTACTTGTCTTAGGTCCCTCCCCAACTCTGCAATGTCCTCCTGCACTGCTCTAATCTCATGATGAGCCAAGTCATTTGTCCCTAGGTGGACAATTCGTTCAGCTCTAGAATCCCTTGCAGCTGCAATTCAAAGTGCAGTTCTTGCAACGTCTCTTTTTCTGAAAGATGCTACCTCTTGGACTTTATTGATTCCACTGAGGTACTTAAAGTTTCTATCATGTCCCCTCTCCTTCTTTCCTCAAGGGTATACATATTAAGCTTCTTTAGTCTCTCCTCATACGGCTTCTCTTGCAGTCCTGCACCATTTTAGTTGCCCTTCTCTGGACCACCTCTATCCTGTCTATGTCCTTGCAGAGATGGGGTCTCCAGAACTGGACACAGTACTCCAGATGGGGCCTCACCAACTGTCTGTATGGGGGATAACAACTTTCTGTTTTCTGCTGCTGATGCCTCTCCCTATACATCCCAGTATACCCCAGCCCCTCCCTACTGCCTTCTACATTGCTTACAACCTTAAGGTCATCTGATATGATTACCCCAGGTTCCTTTCCTTTTTGTTGTTGTTACTACCTCCCACCCATTGTGTATTCTTCCCTGGTTTTTATTTCCCAGGTGCATTATTTTGCAATTTTGCATTGAATCCTAGCTGCCATACTTCTGACCATTCCTCCTACTTGCAAGTCCCTTTTCATCCTTTCCATGCCTCCTTGTGTATCAGCCCTGTTGCAGATCTTTGTGTCATCTGCAAAAGGCATACTGTTCCTTCAGTCCCTCTGCAATGTCACTGATGAAGACATTAAAAGGACTGTACCTAATACTGAACTCCTCATCGGTACCCCACTAGTAACCCTCTTTCTTCATAGTGGACTCCATTTACAATTACCTTCTGTGTCCTGTTGTGCAGCAATGTTTTATCCAGGCTACCACCCTGGGACCCACCTCCAGGCTGGTTAATTTGACTATTAATCTTTTTGTGGGACTGTGTCAAATGCCTTATCACTGCTTTCAGTATCTGATGCTGCCTCAGACAAGCTATTCCAATTCAAAGAGTTTAAACATTGAGTCTTTGAAAAGCCTAGTGTTACTCCCCAGCTCCAGAGCTCCTTGCATTCAACAAACAAGCACTGCCTTGCAATGTTTCTGCCCTTCACCAGCCCTGAGAATAGCAGTTCCAATTAACAGCATTTGAGCACTGTAGGTTTGAACATCTAGCTGTTCCTCCCCTGCTACTTGAGCTTTCACATAATGCAGACTGCCTAGCTAGCTTCTGCTTCTCCCTACTTTGCCAGATGTAGCATATTAAGGCTGGGCAGCATATGACATGGTGTGTGTGTATGCATATGTGTGTGTGTGTGTGTGTGTGTGTGTGTGTAGTCTTGAGGTTGTATTCATCCACCTAACTTCTTCACATGCAATCCAGACACACTCCCACAACATGAAATGCTGATAACCACGAAAGGAAAGAAGTCAGCATTATTTTTCTTGGATTTCTTCTTGGTTTATGGATGATAACAGATTAAGAACAGCAACCATACAAAATGGTATGATAGTAGATAGTGTGGGCAGAGATTCTAGCAGCAGCCAGCTGAAATAGGGGAATGCAGGGGTGGGGAGATGGAGATTCCACATGTTTGTTGCCATCAATCACAAAGTTGAAAACACTTTCACTTATTGACCTCTGTTATGGGCCATGGACCATGAGTACACTGTAATGTTAGAGTACTTAAATTGACTGTTAATACTGTATATGAATTAAATACTGAATTATGCTGCTCAGCTGGCCAGATTTATGTAACTGAAATGACCGAGCGATCTCTTATAGGAGCACTTGGGTCCTTTCAACTAAACTAAGTTCTGTCCAGCAAGATGAGACCAGCTTCATAACTGACATGCCTAGTCACTGATCTGAACTGCCGAGCCCATTTCACCTGAGCTGAGATGGGCTTTGCAGTGACACACCTTGAAATGCCGTTCTTTGTAATAAGATGTTTTTCAAAAGTGCAAGCAAATATAAAAAAAATAACATTTCATCAAAATTAATAGGATTTTGTTATGATATCTCTAGATATATTACCATATTATGCTGGCTGCCACTGCATAAACAGCAAAGGATGAGGGTTAACATGATAAACAAAGTGGAACTCATAATTTAGCTGTGGAATTTAACATGTTCCTCCTATCCTCTATTTTACATGGCATATAATGCCAATTGTTTCTAGACAAGAAGATGCTTAATTTAATTGACTATAACCTTGTTACAGTACAGTATGTCTGGTGCTGGCTTAACAAAGAAATGTATTTATTTAGAGGCATACTGATCCATGTCTCATTTCAGGTGTGACCTGGTTGGAAGAGAAGGGAATAAGCACAATTACAAACAAAATGCAGCCAGTCAGCTGATGTAGTTACAATGAGGATGCCATAAAGGACATAAGCTGAGTGGTACAGACAAAATGGAAAAACATTGCATATACAGGACAAAAGGATTAGAAATCATCTGTGCATAGAATGCAAATCATCTGTGCAAACTGGGCAAACTCAAAGTGCATAGTGTCAGTGTGAAGTGAGACTGAGCTGGCGTTGAAGACAGGAGTCAAAACAGGTTGATAAATTGTTGAATGAGATTGCCGGAACTATGAGAGATTAATGGGGTGGGTAGGTAAGGGTGGTCAAACACCAGGTAAGGGTAAGGAAGGGTTCAGGAAAAGAGTAGGCAGGAGCAGGGGTGGGGAGGAGTTTTAGATGGTGTCTGATGGAGGAAGGGAGTAGAAAGACAGACAGAGGAGGGCAGCTGGTTCCAGATGGAGAGGAGGTGGTATGAGAAAGCAGATTTCTAGTTTAGGAGTGTGGTGAGGAAAGGAGAATATGTGTGGATCTCCTTAGTGCAGGGTGTAGGAGGAGGAGGAGGAGGAGGAGGAGGGATGGGGAGAGGAGATGGGATATGTATGAGGGAAGGAGCCAGACCAGTATTTAGAGATGAGGAAAGCACAGTGGAACTGGCAACATGAGGTGAGAGGAAGGATGGAATGGAAGAGTAAAGAGAGCAGTGGAGAGTACAAGAGGTGAGTTGTAGCAAAGCGATAAAAGGCATTGCAGAGGGTGTCCAATCTGGCAAGGGAGGTGTAAGGGAATATTACAATTTTCCTGTCAATTTAAGTCTCTGCCACTAAAGATTTTCTCCAAAAGAGGCCAAACCCATTGAATAGAAGGGGGTGTGTGTGAATTTGAGAGAGAGAGAGAAGGAGGGTGGAGTTTGGATTCATAAAGGCTGGTTAAAGAGATGACACTTGGGATGCAATCATAATCTATTTACATATTGTGCTTTATCCATGATACCAAGAAAGTGCTTATAGAGAGAACAGATCTTTTGTAAGTCATAGTCCTCTTCAGATTAATTTCTACTGAATATCACAGTTTTATAGTGCCCTGTTTACTACAAGCTATGTCTGCAATAAATGGTAAGATGCAAATATGCCTTAATAAATAGCATTCTCTGGATTCTAACATGTGTAATGCATTTGGGTAATTTCCACATAATCCATGCAAATTATCATGCTGACAACCAGTAGGTAAGTATGGGACTGAACAGAAACCCACCTTCAAGTAGATTCATTTCAATTCCACTCCCAGCAGAAAAATTCAAACAAATTTTCCTCTCTAATCTGAAATTTACCCAAAGTTAGCATTTCCTTCCTGTGATGCATCTGGAGTAATACGGGCAGCAACTTTAAATGAGGGAGAATAGTCTGGTGGTAGCTACTACTGCACCAGAGCACACATCAAATGTGTCGAGCATCAAGAGAAGCATTGTAAGGAGATAAAGAGATACAGTATAATGCCTACATACAAATACTACTTTTCAGACCACTTCTTGAATATAGCATAAAGTTTTGGTCCCCATATCAGAGGAAAGATATCAACAGGACTGAGAAGGTGTGAAGAAGAGTTACAGTTGTGGTTGAGGGCTTGGGAAACATGAGCTACAAGTAGCGATGGGCAGAACTGGGACTGTTCTCTGTGGAAAAGAGGAGTTACAAGGGGACATGTCTGCAGTTTTCAAATATCTGAAAGGAATAACATTTACAGAATGAGTGGTTAACACTTGGAATAGGCTTCATGATAAACTAGTGTCAGTCAGTACTGTTTCTACCTTTAAATTAAGCACCTGTACATGAGTACCTGGAAAAAAGGGGCTGATGGTATTCCCAATGAGCTTATATGTTCATATGTTTGTAAACTGATGGTGTCTCCTTGATCAATCCAAAGAAAAATGTTTTCAACTCAACAACAGTGCAGCTCGTTTAAACTCTCATATAAGTGAGTTGCATTTTGCATTTTCAATGACATACATAAGTGTTGCAAGTTCCTGCTTAAGCCTCACAAAATGTTGCTTAAGCAGTGCAACTCAGTTTTGCATTACATGGTGTCAGAGCTGCAGATGCATTCCAATTGAGTTCCAAAACATTTAATAAAAGTTGCTCTTGAGCAAAATGGACTATTTGGTGTGCAAACTATACTGTATGTTTTAGACTAGTCTGGAATAATGTCTGGAATCCATCTGCAGCCTCAATTATACCTGTAGAATTTATTTTGGATCTAAATAAATACCATATGGATCTCGTGGCCCCAAAAATGGGTTGCTTGTATGCAGGAATTAACAGCTTGGGAACAGAATTTTAAATGTGGGAAGAGGAGTTTCAGCTAGGGCACAATGCAAGCAAAGTCCTTGCCCTTAGGAAAAAGATGTTCAAACCAAATCAGTTGTACAGAGGTTTTTTCAAGTTCCACTATAAGCATCAGTGCGGACATTCATGTGATTGTTGCTCCTCATAGAGAGATTTTTTAGGGATCCTTTGGAACACTGATAATGGAAGCTGAGTAAAAATACACAATTTAAAACTGATCTGGTATAGATATCCTTTTTATAGGTGAGTGCTATGCTTTTGCTGTGTTCCCTGTGACCACCATAGACCTAAGCACAGGAAGAAAGACAGCACACCAAGCCTCTGGCAAATGAATTACATAGAGGTGCATATTTTGTCCTGCCCACCTCACTGACTCTGACCTCAACCTCAATTAAATACACACTAACTCTGCCCTTCTCTCTTATCCCTGCTCCCATTGGTCAATACTTGGAGCTTACCTAACTGGACTTAAAGGCATCAGCTCCAACTAAGATGCTCTCTCCTTTCTCCACTGCTACTAATCAGATTGGCTACAACTTGACATCCCTGGCTGCCCTCCTCATGTTAATTGCTCCCACAGGCACTTTTGGTGGATGGATCCCCTACCCTCCTCCTACTTCAATTAATAATTACCAACTGAACCTTCATAGGTCTGGAACTGCTTTGATCAATTTTAACAACACACTCTTCTATTACCAAACAATAACATTAACATGGTTAACACAGTGACCCCTGCTAAACTTACCCACTCTATACTGTTCACCACAACTTATAGCAAGTATTTGGTTGCCACAGAGGAATGTCAGACAACTAACAGTAACAAAGGAACGTTTGCTATGAAGCAGTACTTTAAGGTCCTAATTAAAAGGTTAGTGCTCCTCATCCTCCTCATCTCAAGTAACATACACCCTAACCCATGCCCTCCACAGCAAGCTTCTGTTAATAAAGCTATGATTGAGTCACTAATGCTGGCTAGCATGGATATCTGCAGTGTCCTGGCCAAACTCTATGTGCTTACTGCATGGGTTGCCCAGCACAATCCGGACACCCTATCAGTATTGAAGATATGGCTATCACCTAAAATCCCTGACACTGCTATAGCAATACCTGGGTACTCAGTTGTTAGGCATGCCAGACTGTCTAAAAAGGTGGAGGCTGCACTCTGTACATCAGAGACTCACTGATGGTGCATGCCATGGCCCTGCCTTGCAGTGGGTCTGATATACAGGTCCTTGCCACAAGGTACTTCTTGGCATACACAATAAGGCACATACTATTGCATCAGTTTGCATAACACCCAAGCTGGCTATACATGGCTTAAACTCCTCCAGGATAGTATTTGCAATTTAGGTCTCAGTTCAGAAATCATCATGCTCTGTGATTTTAATGTAAATTGTCTCTCACCCAATGCCAACAGCTACAAGGGCGCATTGTCTGGTGTAAATTTCTTGCAGCTGGTACAGTCGGCAACCAGGACCAACTACAAATCAGAGACCAGTACACTTCTGGACTAGACACTTACTAACCGTCCTGATCATATCATTAATACAGAAGTCCTTCCAGACTCTTATTAGTGATCATGCCCTGTCCTGTGCCATTGGTCCAACAACTTTATCAAATCCCCAGCCAAAACAATTAACAGCTGAGTGCTAAAACAGGGGTAACTTGAGCCATGAAAGCATTTCTGAAGCAGAAAGACTGGTCACAAATTGAAACAGCTACTGACGTTGATACTGTCTTGGACTTTTTATATCAAAATTCAATGTGGCTTGCAATGTCTGTGTACCTTTCAAAAGAGGAAACTCCATGGAATCAACATTCCTGGATTGCCCATTGCCTTCTAGAACAATTGAAATCCTGGACCATCTATGGTCTCATGCAAGGACCTCTGGCAAACCAGTTGATATTTAGGCTTAAAAGACTGGTAGAAATGTCTGCATAAAAGCAATCCACTCAAAATAGCCTGCTGCTATAAAATAGCCTAACTAAGTGACTCATGGAGTGATGGCAGAAACTTCTGGGCAAACCTCACTGAACTAACTGGTAAAGACCCTAAACAAGCCCTCCATGCTCAGCATTGAAGGTGCCATTACACAAGACCCCATACCATAGTCATTATCTTTAATGCTGCGTTCAGGACCTCAGTCATGTATTACCCTCAAACTTCTTTGAAGGATCTGCTAATGTTGAACATTGTGAATGACCAGGAAAGAAGGAAGCACATCACTGTTCAATTTTAAAGCTGTTTCTGAAAGCCAGTGCCATCACCTTAGGTGGGCATGGTGGATGCTGACATCATTGCATGTTCCCACCCAGGGATCCAGTAGCATCGAAAAGCCAGCCCCCAGCATGAGGACCTGCTCTGCCACTGTCTCCACTGCCTTCGATGTCCCTGGGGGTCCTGCCTCCATGGCCCTGACCTGGGAGGTAAGCTGGAGTTTCCTCATAGTTTTCTTTGGGGAGGCCTTCTCAGGGGCCCTCCGAAGGGGGTAAGCCTGGGCATGGGGGACGACAGGTGGGGCATGCCTAACCTCCGAATGGAGGATTAGGAGACCGGACAAAAAATGTTCTTGTGTACACAAACTTTAGTGGAGACCACAAACTGAAACCACTCTGCACTGGAAAATTTAACAACCCCACAGTGTTTCCACCATGTTAACCAAACTGCTATACCTATTCAATATTGCCACAGCAGCAATGCCAGGATGACCAGAGACATTTCAAAATTGGTTCCCACAGATTTTGTACCCTGTGGATGCCAGTATCTGTGGAGAAAGGAAAAACACAAAAATCTCTTATGTTGCTGGATCAGTGCCCTGCTCATCCTCCAGCAGATGAAATGCGGTCAAGAGATAGGAAAATCAATGGTTCTGTATCTGCCTACCAATACAACCTCTAGGATGCAACCCATGGATCAGGAAGTGATAGCTAACCTCAAAAATTATATGGAAGCAACTCTGAGGGAGATGGGTACAGAACTGGTCACTTTCCTGAAAAGCTACAACATAAAGACATGTTCTATGTGGCAGCACAAGCTTGTGAACAGGTCACAACAGCAAAACAAGAAATTGCTTTTCAATGCTCTGGGAAGTGTTTTCTGTGTACAGGAGGCTGAACAAGCAGAAACAAATGCAGAAAGCAGTGAGCCTGAAAGTGACAGTGACAGTGACATCAAAACTATGCAGAGCGCATGTGAACTGTGACTGCTGGGCAATCCCGATACAGAGCAGCTAAGAAAGTGGCTGTGTGTTGATGAATCTTGACCTGTCACAGAAACTTTTATGGAGGAAGAAATATTAGCAGAATTAAAAATAAGCAACAGCCAGCAAAGGAAGAATTTGGGGAAGAGGCAGAGGAGGGGACAGGCTACAAATTTCACCTGAAGAAGGCATAGCTGGGCTGGAGGTGAGACAGAAGTTTTTAGAAAGACAGCCTTGCATCTCAATACTTAGCTCCTCCAGTTAAAAAAAAAAAATGATTTCACAGGCAAAGTCTGAACAAAATGAAACAAAATGATTCAGTCTACGTTGGACTCATTTAAAAAAAAAATCCTAAACGCTGAACTACAATACTTGTTTCTAACTACACCAATTGATTTTAATTCATGAGAGCAATATACTATTTGTGTGTCTGTTTATGTTTGTGTGCCTATGTGTTCTTGTCTTTCAATAAAATACAAACATTTATCAATGCCGAATGTTTGCTTGCTGGCATTGGCATTGGAAGTGTAGAAGTTACAGAGCTGCATAACAGGAATGGCAGCGAGGTATTGAACTGAAGCCAACCCCACCATCACCCTGCAGAGAGTGACAGGCATTGGGTGTGCCTTTGGTCATCAGGCATAATGACCATGCCATTTCACCACAACCTTACCCTGCAGATACTGACAAGTGTCATGGTGTGTCTTGGGGTCTTTGGCTCTTATGCACACCCCATTCCATCAGGAAATATGGTGAGATGGGTGCGGTATAGGAGAATGGGGTGAAGTTTGGACCCAAGAGTCTGAGGCACACCTTGATGCCTCTCACTGGCTGCAGGGTGTGGGTGGGGTGGAATGGTATGAGCATGACAGGCAAGAATCCCAAGTCACACCCCTGATGCCTGTCATTCTCTACAGGGTGGGGCATTATGGTCGGAAACCCTAACGCCTCAGGCATTCGCTGGTATTTTCACCCAAATTTTCAACATTTTTTGTGACCCCACCTCATGAACAGTGGCAATATCAGTTTGTTAGCGAAAACTGCTTTTGCTCAGCGACTATGGCATTTGGCACCACCGTGCAAAACACATTCTGAACAGGATGTGAAAATGACAGCGGTACTGTTCATGGGAGGTGTAAAATAGCAATGTTGAAAATCTGCTGTGAAAATCTTAAAAAACTGGTGAAGTCACGAGTGAAGCAGAAACTGTAAACACACACCTGTAATGTAACTAGTTTGGGGATTTTTTTACAGCAGATTGTTAACACAGGCATTTTGGGACCTCCGATCATGAACAGTGTCAGTGTGATTTTCTTTATCTGTCCCGAACAATGATCTCCGCAGCGACCATGCATTTCTGTGCTGAAAGTGTGAAAACACATTTCGCCATGTTGTGGAAAATGACAGCTGTACTGTTCATAAGGAGGTGGAAAAATGCCACTGGTGAAAATCTGGACTGAAAATATTACAAATTCATGAACTTACGAGGGTGCGTGGAAACTGCGAATGCTCACTCATAACACAGTCATTTTATGGAGTTTTGTCACCAAAGCCATTTTAAGACCTCTGCTCATGACCAGTGTCATTGTGATTTTCTTAATCTGTCCCAAACATTGTTTTCATAACACCGACTGTACCATTGTGTGCTACATGTGCGGAAACACATTTTGAGCGAGATGTGAAAAATGGTAGCTGTACTGCTCATAAGGAAGTGCGGTAAAATGGCACTGTTGAAAATCTGGTGAAATATTACAAATTAAACTTGCTACGTATGAGGAACTTCTAACGGCGCCCTAAAACAGTCATTTTTGGGAATTTTTTCCCCAAATTTTCAACATTGCCATTTTAACACCTATGCTCATGACCAATGTCACTGTGACTTTCTTAACGTGTCCCATACATTGCTTTTGTACAATTACCGCGCCATTGCGCGCTATATGGGCAGAAACATTGTGGGCTTAGATCTGAAAATGACAACTGTACTGCCTATAAGGATGTGTGGTAAAATGGCAATGTTGAAAATCTGGGTGAAAATATTGAAAATTTCTGAACTTACTAGCGTGCATAGGAACTCTGCAACGCATGCTGAATAAAACAGTCATTTTAGGATTTTTTCACCAAATTTTCAACATAGCCATTTTAAGACCTCTGCTCATGAACAGTGTCACTGTGATTTTCTTGATGTGTCCCATACATTGATTTTGCACACGACTGCGCCATTGTGCACTACAGAAGACTTGGTTTGCTGGCCAAGGCACCTAGCTTCACCTGAGCTTTTCCTTCCAAGACTGCTTGAAAGGCAGAGTAGAGAACCTTACCAGAGCAAGGGAAAAGGATTAAGACTTCTTTTGGCTAAGCAGATTTACTGTGTGGTGTTGTTTTTATTTTTACTCACTGGGATTGCTACTGTTTGTTTCTAACATTTCATTGCTTTATTTTTCTGTAGCAAAGTGTTTCTTACAGCATATATCTTCTCTGAAATTATTACAGGTGGTGCTTTACAGGTTTTACAGTTTTATCTAACATTAGGATAAGCTTTCAGGGTTACTACATTTGTTGTTGACTGATTGTTTCTGCTCTTACCACCTTGTTCTTTCATCCGTGGTTCTTCTTTTCAGCAGGGCCCAGGCCCAGCCACCCACCCCATCCCCAACCACCCCACACTACACTCCTTTTATAGGGTACCACAGTTGTGACATTTCCTGTGGCAGAGTAGGAAAGGGCGGATCAGTGGGGCATCCACAAGGTGAGCTCATTTACAGGGCATCTAGTAATTTAACTTGTTATAACAAGTTAAACAAAAACAAAACACAATCAAACCATTACTTGCATTTTTTTCCTTCTGATTACTCTGACTAGGTTATAAACCCAGCAACTTATCTGGAATGGATATCATTAACTGCAGGTACTGTGGAACAATTTTCAGAAGGACAGTCTTACAGGATTTAAGACACTGTCCTACATGCTGGGCATTGGAGATATTAGGGCTCAGCTCTGGGCAGCATGGGCAGAGATTGCACACCTCAAATTTCATATTCAAGAGGAATAATTATAAGAACCACCCACCATTTCCCCAGCATCCAACAAAAACCTCGACTGCAGAGGGTATTTGGACCAGGAGGTTGGCAGGTGGTTAGGAGGGCAAATCAGGTGCCCCATCACTCTCTTCGGCAACATATTACCCAAAAACCATATAAACACTACAAACAGGTATCTGCCTCTATCTCTGAAATCAAACAAAGAGGCAGAAGACACTGCAGAGCAGGACACTGTGGCACAGGAGCTAGCACAACAAAATTCACCCAAATCAGGAACCAAAACAAAAAGCAAAAGGAAATCAAAAACTTCTGATCATAGGAGACTCCATGATTCGGGAGTTGATACCCATCTCCAGCCAGGGGTAATGGTCAGATGTCGCCTAGGTACATCAGCATGGAGAGACACTGACCACATTGCTAAAATTGTTCACAAAGCAGGAGAAAACATTCATGTCCTAGTACACATAGGGACTAATGATCTCGCCAGCCGGTCAGTTGTGGAGACAAGAACACCTGACCAGACTGGTGACAAACTATCATCTATTTCTTGGCATCTCCTTCTCTGAGATCCTGCCAGTCTGGGAGATGGAGGAAGATGGGGCGGAAGGTCAGAGAAGGAGATAGGGGAGCTAAATACGTGGCTCAGGGCTGGTGCAGGAAAAGGCACAGATTTGTAGGAACTGGCAACAGTTCTGGGAGCGAAAGTTCTTTAAATTTGATGACTGCATCTGACCAAGGAGGAGTCAGTGTAATGGGGGCAGAAGTTTGCGTGCTTTGCAGAATATTTAAACTAATGAGAGAGGGTGAAGCACCCTACACGCCGAATGGGAAGAACACCCCATCACCTCAGCTAGGTGGTCAAACAGGGATTCAGCATGTTTGCAGTTCATTTGCATCACCAGGTAAGAAAAAGGTTTGTCTCCCCATACGACGCACTGGGGTAATGCCAAACCTCACCCAACAACTAACACAACGAAATGTCGCCAATGGAAAATCATGTACACAATGCTCACAGCCTGGGAAATAAGATCCCAGACCTGCAGGCAATAATGTCAGAGGCTAAACTGGACATAGTAGTAGCAATTAGTGAGACGTGGTTTACCAGTAACCACAGTTCGGAGACTTCAGTACCTGGCTATGTATTGTTCAGAAGAGACCGAGGTGCAAAAAGGGGGGAGGAGTGGCCCTGTATGTCAATGAAAATATCAAAGCTACAGAAATTCAGAATACACATAAGGAGCCAGAAGAACTGTGGGTCACCCGGAAACAGGAAATGGGACAGCCATAAGAACTGGGGTTGTCTACAGGCCCCAGACCAGGGGAGGACATAGACACATTACTGTTAGAAGATATACAAAACATGACAGCTAAAGGGAGGTTCTGATAATGGAGACTTCAACATGCCGGATACAGATTGGTCAATACCAGCAGGACATCTGCCAGAACTAGACACATAGTGGATTCCCTGAAGGAAGGGCCTCAAACAACTGGTACAACAACCCACAAGAGACAGGGCTATCCTAGATCTAGTACTGACTAACAGGGAAGGGATCACAGATCTCCAGGTAGAAGATCACCTGGGGCCAGTGACCATCACATGGTATGGTTCAATTTGGCTACTACATCTAAATCATCCCATTCCAAGGCAAAATATGGGACTTCAGAGGAGCTGACTTTGATAAGATGGCCAACAGAGTTAAGCTAGCCCTGGCAAAAGAAACACAGGTGAGGGGTACAGGCAAAGTGGGCAAGCATTAAGGATGCAATACTTGAAGCAACATCCCATTGTGTTAGACAGAAAAGGAAGTGCAAAAGAAGAAGGAAACCACTTTGGTTCTCAAATAATAGTAGCAGAAAAGGTCAGAGCCAAAAGGCTGACCTTCAGGTAATATAAGGGAACACAGCGGGATGAAGATAGGAGGCATACCAAATTGCCCTAAGGGAATCAGGGAAGGCAGCAAGGCAGGAAGTCCCAAACTGAGGAAACACTAGCACGAACAGTAAAAGAAGGTGACAAGACTTTCTATAGATACATTAGTGAAAGGAGAAAGTCCAGAGGGGTATTGCTAAGTTTAATGGAGAAAAGGGAGCATGTGAGGAGGAGGACCATGTAAAAGCATCTATCCTAATTAGATATTTTTGCTCAGTATTTACTGAAGAGAAGGTAGGGCAGGGCCCACAGCTCAGCATCATGGACACAGGGGAGGAGGTGAGCACTACTCCTTCACAAAAGAAAGGGGTCCTACAAGAGCTTGCTAAGCTCAGGGTGGATAAGGCAATGGGACCTGATGGCATACATCCCAGGGTACTTAAGGAGCTAAAGGTGGAACTAGCAGAGCCATTAGCAGAACTGTTTAGTGAGTCTCTGAGCACAGGAGAGGTCCCAGAAGACTGGAGAAGGGCTCACGTGGTCCAGCTCCACAAGAGTGGTAGGCAGGGAGGCAGGGAACTACAGACCAGTCAGTCTTACCTCAGTAGTGGGCAAGATTATGGAGGCACTCCTTAAGGAAAGGATAAAGTACACCTGGAATCCATAGGGCACAAGATCCAAGACAGCATGGGTTTACAAAAGGAAGGTCCTGTCAAACTAATCTCATAGATTTCTTTGACTGGGTAACCAGAGTGGTGGACCAAGGGGAGAAGTTGATGTTGCCTACATTGACTTCAGCAAAGCTTTTGACACTGTTCCACACAGAAGATTGATCAATAAGCTGGGTAGGCTCGGTGGGTCAGAAGTTGGACAACTGGGTGGCAAACTGGTTGATGGGCAGAAAACAGAGAGTGGTGGTAAATAGTATACAGTCAGAAGAGATGCAAGTCACAAGTGGGTACCTCAGGGATCAGTCCTGGGGCCAGTCCTCTCAACATCTTCATTAGTGATCTTGCAGATGGACTAGAGGGTAAGGCTTGTCTGTTTGCAGATGACACCAAGATCTGCAACAGAGCAGAAGATCCAGATGGGGTGGGCAGAATGAGAAGAGATCTGGAAAAACTAGTAAAATGGTCAGAAGAGTGGCAACTGGGATTTAATGCAAAGAAGTGCAAGATCATGCACATAGGGAAGAGAAACCCTGAAGCCACCTATAGGCTGGGAGGGAATTGCTAGCAGTCACAAAGGAAGAAAGAGACTTGGGCATCATTATCACTGATGACCTGAAATCATCCAAGCAGACCTCTAAAGCAGTAGGTAAGGCTAGGGGTGTTAGGGTGTATTAGTAGGGGTATCACAAGTTGCAAGAGGGAGGTAATAATCCTCTTTACAAGACACTGGTTAGGCCCCATCTGAGTACTGCGGCAGTATTGAGGCCACACCTTCACAAAGACATTAACCAAATTGAGGCAGTCCAGAGAAGGCAACCAAAATGGTGCAGGGACTGCATCAGAAGACATATGAGGACAGATTAACAGAGCTCAATATGTATACCCTTGAGCAAAGGAGGGAGAGAGGTGATATGATTAAGGCATTCAAACACCTTAAGGGCATTAACAAGGTGAAATAGTCTAACATGTTTAAATATAAGAAAAATAGCAGGACAAGAGGACACAGTATGAGATTAGGGGTCTGATTAAGGGGGAATGTGAGGAAATTCTTTTCACAGAAAGGGTGGTGGATGCATGGAATGGCCTACTCAAGAAGTGGTGGCTATGAATACAGTGCAGGGCTTCAAACAGGCATGGGATAGGCATAAGGGAGCAATACAAATGAGTATGAATAGATAGGCCACTGACAGAGCAAAGGCCGATGGCACATTTATAAGGTAGAAAAGAAATGGGCAGGCTGGATGGGCCGTAGGTCCTTATCTGCCATCAACTTCTATGTTTCTATGGGTGGAAACATGTTTTGGGTGAGATGTGAAAATGACAGCTGTAATGCTCATAAGGAGGTGTGTAAAATGGCAATGTTGGAAAATCTGGAGTGAAAATATTGAAGTTTCGCAAACTTACGAAAGTGTGCATAGGAACTGGCGCAACGCATGCTCATAAAACAGTCATTTTTAGGATTATCAAATTTTCAACATAGTCATTTTAAGACCTCTGCTCATGAATCATGTCACTGTTATTTTCTTAATGTGTCCACGTGTCCATTGATTTTGCAACACCGACTGCGCCATTGTGCGCACATGGGGTGGAAACATATTTTGGGTGAGTGAAAATGACAGCTGTACTGCTCATAAGAAGGTGTGGAAAAATGGCAATGTTGAAAATCTGGAGTGAAAATATTGAAAATTTGAGAACTTATGAAGCCGTGCGTAGGAACTGCAACGCAGCCTCATAAAACAGTCATTTTAAGAATTTTTCACCAAATTTCAAATAGGCTTTTTGGAGCTTCCACCTCATGAATACTGGCAGTGTCGTTTCATTAATCATTCCAGAAAGGTGATTTCACGCAGTGGCTGCGACATCACCCTTCTGGCCCGAGTAACGCCATGACAGTGCAAGAATTCATGAGGAGGGTCCCAAAACCCATGTTGAAAATTTGGTGAAAAATTCCAAAAATGTCTGAGATATGCACAAGTTGAAAAACCCTATCTATCCCATTATACAGCTTACCGGCATTTACTCAGTTCAGGTCGGCTTTGAAGAGTGCAGACATGTTCCGGTCCACGAAGATCGCCGCTGGACTCCAGTGGTAAGTGTGGGGTGAGGGGTGTGGAGGCAGGGTGCGCAGTGGGTGGGTGCGGGTTGTGGGGGTAGGGAGACTGCGAGGGACCGTTTTTTTCTTTACAGGTTTTATTTGTTTTAAAAGACGGCGCGAGGACATTTGCCATGTTGGGGTGGGCTCCTCAGCATGGCAGAAGGATGGCTGGGGAGGCGTGAGCCGAGGGGATTGGGCACCCCTCGGCCATGGCATCTCGTTGCCACACTGGGTGAGCTCCCAGCGTGGCACCCTGTACTTGGGGGGAGAGACAGTGGACAACGGGGGGTTGTGCACCCCCCGTCCGGCTATAGTGATGTAGCCACTGGGGGTGGGCACCCAGCGTGGCATATGAAACTGTGTTTGGGGGGTGCAGCACAGTCTACGGGCACCTCGCCGGCTATACAGTGCATGCGTTGGGGGGCAGCAGCAGCAGGTGTGTGTTTGTGTGTGTGTGTGTGTGTGTGTAGGAGACAAGCATGAGCAGGCGATATCTGATCGCTGCTCACTGAAACGTAGCTCCCCTTTCAACTGTATGCCACTGCATTTTGGAGCTGTCACAGACAGCTCCAGCAGGTATTGAGAACTGCGCTACCAAAACACACTGACTGAATTGAAGAGGGCTGACACACCCAAAACTCCGATGATGACACTATGTTTCTTGCACATGCGTAGAGCAAACATAAAATGACATACTTTTCTATGAGAAAAATCATTTTCACCAGCTGTTTTGTATAAGGAACACTAGCTATAACGTACAAAATGTGTGGCTCTGGGACTGTTCATTATAACAAGTGACCACTGTATTTATGGGAGATCAAACGTCTGTGGAATCAGATCATAAACCACTAGAAAGTCTTTACAGAAAACCACTAGCCAGTGTGCCACCAAGAATTCAACTTACGACGCTCAAAAATTGCAAAATGCAACCTGAGAGTTCAATACGAAGCAGGAAAGAGATGCACATAGTGGATGCCTTGAGCCAAGCTGTTAGTGACTTCTCCATTCCAGAAAGCAATATCAATCAAGATGAAGTTCAAACCATTGACTATATGCCAATTAGTGATGAGAAACTACAAGTATTTCAACAAGAACAAATAAGGACTCTGCCTTGTGAGTTGAGAGTTATTGTGCTGACAGAATGGCCCTCCGAGAAAGCTCAAGTAGACCCTGAAATAATACAGTACTGTTTTTGTTTTGAAGAGGAAATTTCAGTTGAAAATGGCCTGTTATTAAAGGGAGAAAGATGGATTGTGCCCACATCTTTAAGAAAGGTAATGTTGACAACAATGCATAGTATCCATCTCAGAACTGAGAAATGTGAGTGAAGGGCAAAGGGTATTTTGTTCTGGTCAGTATGACTAGCTAAATAAGTGACATGATACCCAGATGTGATGTTTTTAACCAGTACAGGAAAGCCCAAATGAAAGAGCCATTACAACCACATGAAATACCTGATCACCCATGGCAGAAAGTGGGAGCAGATCTGTTTGAATATGAGAGAGAAACTTATTTAGCAATGACTTGACTATTATTCCAAGCTTATTGAAATATCCAGACTGTAGAACACAACTACATATTACGTCATCACCAAAATACCCCCAAAGCAATGGTATGATAAAGAGAGCTATTCAAACTGTAAAAGACTTTTCAAAATAGCGCACAATGATCGGAAAGATCCCTACTTGTACTCCTCAAACTGAGAAATACACCACTGGAAGGAATGGGATCCCTGTACAATTACTTATGGGCCATAGCACAAACACTTTGCTGCAAACCAGGCCTGACTTGCTAAAACCAAAATTAGTTGAGACTAATGTGCAAGTAACATTGTGAGAAAACCAGAGGAAACAATAGCTATATTATAACAAACACGCCAAACAGTTCCTTGCTTTGCACCCACAGCATCCTGTCTGTCTATGAACCCCAAAAACATGTGGACCCCAGTGGTTGTTTCGAGCCATGCAAAAGAGCTTCACTTGTACATAGTCAAGGCAAATGGGAAATGTTACTGGAGAAACAGGAGAGATTTGCTGCTGACTCTGAGCCATGGGCTAGTTTGCCATGGAGAGCATTGCCTAGCTGGGAGGAAACAGAGAGAGTCAGAGAACAGGAACAGGATGACGTGTTGGTTAATGGACACAGTTTCAAGGCACCAGTGATGGAGGATCTGAGAAAGAGGACACAGACTATATCCTCCAGTGATTAGATGACACATGCCATGCCCACAAGTAATTGGATGACACAAGACAAGCCTTTGGGTGTTTTGCCCCAGTAGGGACCTACAGAACAGGTTCCAAGAGTAAGCAGGGTCATTGGCAAAAAATAAAGAAGCCTGCTAACTGTAAGGACTACACAAACTCAACTCTAAGGACATTTAATTACAAGCAATATTTTTTATTATCAATGTTTTAAGCTAATGGGAGATGTATTGATGGGATTTGAATATGATGTAACAGAGGATTGAAGCAGTGCACATGAGTGCCACATCCTATATATACTGTATATGAATGGTTCAGGTGGGTAGTGCCCATGTATTTAGCTCTGAGTTATTGTACATTGCTGTTCCAGTAAAGTATACACTGCATCCACTTATCGTGTATGTGAGAGTCATTACAATTATCATCCCTTTATGTTCTCGCCACTGTTCACTGAACTGGTAAAAGATTTATTGAGATTGACTTTTAGGAAAGTAAGACACTGTACATTTTCAGGAGCAAACCTTGTGCAGCCACCAGAGACAACATCTCCAGGTGTACTAAATATATGCTCACAGCAAACACTAAGTGAGGGCAACTAAGAAGTTTAATAGCAAATGCAAGTTGTGAAGGCTAGAAGTTTTTCTTTTCGAGACAGTACTCAAAAGGGTCATCAGTAATATTAATGAGTGATTCTCATAAAGGCATCCACAACACGACAAAGACAAGTAGGTGGCTCCACGATAGACATCTGAATTATCAGTTTCCATGAGTTTTAACCAAAAGTGAAAGTCATCTGTGTGATTTTCAGAATGACATGCTGTTTCAGTTTCCACCATGTCGGTTTGACAACAACATTGTCAACCGACACTACATCGACTACGAAAAATGACTATGGTGACGTGTCGCCCGCAATCATGTCGCCTGACCATGATCACAACAAGGCACCAAGGCACATCCTGGCTGTTTGATGGTGGCTTATTCACTGCACACCTGACAAATAATATAATCACTTCTAGGTTGGAGGTCTGGAGGAAACAGTGCAATACCCTTCAGGTGGTAAGATGGTAGGCACTAGAAATCTGATCGACAGAATGACTGTCGATCAGGTTGCAGTGCCCACATTGTCGCTACTGTAGTGGTTTCACTGCGCTTTATGGCACACCCTTTTCAAGGGATGTGAAAGAGGACTTTGTGCAGGACTACCAAATGTTGATGAAGGAGTACATGGTGGCACTATGTGGAAATTATTGCTGTCACCACCAATAGATGTTGCATCATCGAAGTCGCATCCACATCACATGATTCACTTGTATTGTCAGATACACTTCCTTCCTTTTCTGTGCAATTGCTGAAATCAGCATGTTTCTGTATTCAAGATAAAAGTCACCTAGATCTAAAGGAGGCAGCCATTGCAAATTAAATGGAGGGTAAAGAAGAGCGGAAAGAAGAAAATGTTTTCTGTTGTTAATTGTGAAGTCTTTTGCAATTTTGGAATTGCTGTATCAGTCGGCACATAAGGGATACAACATATTTGTCTCCTTTTTCATTAAAACCTCTGCACATCCTCCTGAATTCCTTGTTCAGTAAATTTATGATGGGAATAACCTGGCTTAGAGTACATTCTCTTTGCTAATCTGTCAAGTTGCTTCCTCAAAGGAGTCGAGAGCAATGTAAGATGGTCAGGAGGCCCCATTAGAATGAATTCAACTGCTCACCATCTGATGCGTTGTGCTCCATGGTATATTCATGGACTGCCTTCTTTGTGTGAAGTCTCTTACACATATAAAACAATGAGTTACATGCAAGCAATAATACCCTGACAGGGGTGGGCGGTGCATTACCATACCGCCTGTCCAGGGCATGATCAGGCCTGACATTGCAGGCTAAGGGCCTTATAGTCCCTGGAAGGGCAGATATAGCCAATACCACCCACGCTGGAGGGTATTATTGCGCTTAGAAAATGGGACATGTACTCATACAGTATGTTTCGAAAATAATTGTTATATTGTTAAACCTCTTAGTTGTTTTTGTTTTTTGGTAATAAAAATTCTCCACCTGCTGAGGTGCTTGTAGTTTTAGGTGGTTGTTTATTTATTTATTGAAATGTTTCACCAGAGGGCACACTGAACAACAAGTTGCTTGTCTCATTGTGCGACCTGGTGGGAGAGGTTACATAGGGTTGTGAAGGATGATCAGTTACAGTAATATGTGGTAGTACAAACAACACAACATTGGAAGATTGTGCAACAGTTGGAACACAAGATATTGCACAATAAACAGTGGTGGAACATTGGATAAATTACAGTACTTGTTCAAAATCATACAAAAGAACATATAAATGTACAAAACAGTAATAATGTGGAGAACCATTTACAGTGCATGAGTGTACCAGGAGTAGGCTCTGAGGTAGTATGCAAGTGCTGTTGGAGTAAAAGGATGGCGTCAGGTTGTGCACACTGGTAACCCAGAAGGGCAGGTGGAGAAGAGAGGGGAGAGGCAAGAACTGAATATGAGGAGGGAGGGTAGCTATTTTCCTGATTCCCCCTCTGATGTTGAGAACTCCTGCCAGGGGGCATGGTAGGAAGGCAGAAACTGGGGATAGGTATTAAGGTGGGAAAGCAGGAACAGCTGAGGGAAAGGTAATTGTTTTGCAGAGGTAAGGGAGTAGTTGGAAAAGGAGTGTCATATTTCAGGGTGGAGGAATTCCAGATTTTAGGGAAGCGATGGCAAAACCAATCTGACCGATGAGGGTGGAGCGGAGATGGACCATCAAGGTGCTGCATCATTTGACCTGAGAGAGTGGGTGGGGGAGGTGGAGGGACAGAGAGGATGAGAGATAGGGAGGGAGCATCCCAAACCAGAATTTGGAGGTTAGTTTGGCACAGTGAGAGAATGCGACTGTGAGATGGTGGAAGGAAGGTTAGAGGCAATAGGGTTCACAGTGGTGGAACAGGCAGGAGGAGTCGCAGCAAAGTGGCAGAAGGAGTTATAAAGTCTCCAACTTGGTCAGAGAAGATTTGAGAGCAGCACCATAGACTACATCACAGTAGTTAAAGATGTGGAGTATCATCTTCTGGACAATTTCACTCCTCGCAGTCAGCAGGATGCAACTACAATTCCTGTACAGAGCACCAAGCTTGGGGTGTTTCTTCAGGATAGCATTTATATGCACAGAGAAGTTGAGGTGCTGGTCCAGCCAAACCCCCAGATATCTAAATGAGGAGGTGTCTTCCAAGATGGTCCCATCAAGGGTGTGGAAGGTGGGTAGGTCCGGGAGCCTAGAGAGTCTCTGCCTGGTGCCAAAGGTCACTGAGACTGTCTTCTTGGATGTGAAAACCCAGTGAGAAGCAAACCAGAGCTGAACTTGGATGAAGTCATGCTATAAGCTGGTTTGCACAGCAGCAGCTTTTGCCAGAACTTTGCAAAACAGTATCTCTCAGCGTACATGTGGATAGAAGAGGATGAGAGGGCTGTGGGAAGATCATTAAGGAAAATGGAGAAGAGTAAGGGACCAAGCTCTGAGCCCTGAGAAACACCAGTGTTGATGGGAGTGAAGGGAGATGGAATAAAGTCTCTCTGATTGGGTCCTGCCAATGAGGTAGGATTTAAACCAGTTGGTGGCTGATGGAGCAAGGCCAGCTGAGGAGAGTGAATCAAGAAGCAGGGATGGGAAACAGTGTTGAAAGCTTTGACTAGGTCAGCAAAGATGGATGAGGTGATCAGGCATCGCCCATCCCTGAAAGGATGGAGTCAGTAAGCCTGAGGAGGGAGGTGATTGTTGAGTGGTTTTCCAAAAACAGATTGGAATGGGGAGAAGGAGGAATCAGAGAGGAAGAGTGATAGTTTTTTTTTTTTTTTTTTAAGTCTTTGTAACCGGTAAGGCCCACTAGCACAAGTGCCTGTTTTCAGGGGTGACCTGGGAGCACTCGGGTTAAGTGACTTGCTCAGAGTCACACAGTATGCAAGTGGAGGTAAGAGAGAATCAAACTCAGGTCTTGTCTGCTGGATGTATCAAGCTTGTTCACACCTAGCTCCTCTAACCTCTAGGCTATACTGCCAGTGAGAAATACCTGTAAATGTTCTTGAAGTTTGGCAAGGGTAGGAAGGAGAGAAATGTGGTGATAGTTGCCAGGTGTGGATGTGTCACCACCCTTGGGCAGAGGAAGGACTACAGTGTGTTTGCAGGATGAGGGTACTTGGGCAGAAATAAAGGACAGGTTAAGGATTAGGGAGATAAGATAAGCAATTGCAGGAGCAGAAATGTAGAGAAGTTTATGATTAAGCTCATCTGGTGAGGAGCCTTTAGAGGGGTTGAGGGATAGGGTGCATATCAAGGGTTTCGCAGAAGAGATAGTAGAAAAGGAAAATGGGGAGAGGTGGGCACTGGCTGAGGCAGAGGACTGAAGTTAGTAGGTAGCAATGGGAGATGGAATTTAGAAGAGACGTGGCGCTTAAGGTGCAGTAGGCATTAAATTGATTGGCCATGGAGCCAGGATCAGAAACTAGGAGTTATTTATTTGAGAACTGGAGGGGAGAGAATAGGTAAACTGCCTCCAGAATTTAGATGAAAGTTAATGTTAGTCAGGAATGAAGAGTTGAAATAATCAGACTTAGCCAGTCTAGCTTTTAATACACAATTCGTAGCATTGTGTACTTAGCATAATCGTTTGGATGTTAGTAGATTTGGGTTTACTCCAGGCCCAGTCATGTTCCCTGAAGCAGACCAGTAGTCTCGGGGTGATCCAGGGAGGTGAAGCCATGGACTCTGGTCCTTCTGAAAGGAGCAAAGGCATTCCAGGTGGCAATGAATTTATTCTTAAAATAGTCAAGCGCTTGGTCAACAGAAATGGCAGAGGAGAGGGGCCCAGTTGGTGAAGCGCTGCAGAGCTGAGTGGGCAAGGCCTAAGGATTTAAAGGACTGGAGCTGTATGATTTTATGGGGAGGTTTGGGGTGATGAACCTTACGACAATGAAAATGAGGTTGAGGTCACTAAGGGCATTGGGAGGAGAACCAGATTTAATGATGTGGTGCGGTGGGGTTGTCGTGATTACCTGCCCCTCAACCAGACTCACTGTTGTGATGTTTAATGTTTATTGTTTTTTTCATATTGATTTATTATTTCACTTTATTTCTGTTATTCACTCTATTTTCACTCCATTTTTATCTATGGCTGTGAGTTGGGGCTACATTGGGACTCAGCAGTGGCAGAGTCGTGGTGGCGGTGTCATATGAGAAGCAGTGTGGTAAGGGGAAAAGGCAAGAATCCACATTAAATTAATGTTTAATTTTGAGATTCATTTTGATTTTTGGTACTAAGAAGAGTACATTAAAATATTGAATTAATCAGGTATCGGAGCGGTGGTTGCTGGTGGGTGTAATGAGAAGGAGCAGCATGTTACAGATGGAAGGTCCATTTCATTTCTATAACAGAAATCTTTTGAGGCAGTAGGGAAATGAACTTTGCTATGTGACAAGCTCAGAATTCACTGAGTGTTCCAAGTAAGGCTTCTGTTTCTTTTCTGGATTTCTTGTGCCCTGTTGGTCTACATGTTAGGCTCTGCTTTCCTTTTTTAGCTGGTGGTGGTTTGATGTTGTTGTCTTGAGGTCCTTTAGCATTTTTAAGACCTTCAGCAGAGACTAGCGGAAACTGATTTTAAATTCAGTCATTCAGACTTTTACTTTGCTGTTTATTTTCTGTGGTACTGAGCGTCAGCCTATCTTCCACGGCTTGCTGCTTGGCTTCCATCTCTGTGTGCAGGGTGACCTGTGTGAGGTATGTGGCATAGAGATATTTTAGGGTGATGGGGCATTCTGGACTGGCACTCATTTTAGGTGGGCATTGTCTGATAGATGCCCACCTAAATGAGTGGTTCATCCAATCAGATTGCAGAATAGATTTTTCCTACTTTCTAACTTGCTGTAGTTGCTGTATTGGCAAGGCATTTTTTTCCTGAGGTCAGCAAAGATACCATGTGATTTTACAGAGTCACTAAAATGGCTACAGATTTTCTTTTTCAGCTCCACTAGTGTTACTATACTGTTATCACTGGAAAGGAAAGCTCGTACTAACAGATTTATTGAGTGTGCAAGAAGGAATGTGAGTAAAATCACCATTTTCAATGCACTAACAATATTGGCACCATTGTCAGAAACCACAAATTCAGTAGTAAGTCCCAGGGCTCTAAGCACTCAGAAATGTTGTTATGCAACTCTTTTAAAATATTGTCAGAGGTGTGATGCTTACCAAAAATGCTAACACAAAGAGTAAAACATTGGCTGGACAACAGGACACAGAAAGTAATTGTAAATGGAGTCCACTCTGAAGAAAGAGGGGTTACTAGTGGGGTACTGACGGGTTCAGTACTGGGTCCAGTTCTTTTAATGTCTTTATAAGTGACATTGCAGAGGGACTGGAAGGAAAAGAATGCCTCTTTGCAGATTACACAAATATCTGCAACAGGGTTGATACACAAGGAGGTGTGGAAAGGATGAGAAGGAACTGGCAAGGTTGGAGGAATGGTCAGAAGTATGGCATCTTGATTCAGTGCAAGAAGTGCAAAATAATGCACCTGGGAAACAAAAACCCAGGGAATATTACACAATGGGGGAGGTAGTAACAACAACAAAATGGAAAGGGACCTGGGGGTAATCATATCAGATGACCTTAAGGTTAGCAAGCAATGTGAGAAGGCAGAAGGGAGGGCTGGGGGATACTGGGATGTATATGGAGAGGCATCACCAGCAGAAAACAGGAAGTTGTTATCCCTCTGTACAGACAGTTGGTGAGACCCCATCTAGAGTGCTGTGTCCAGTTCTGGAGACCCCATCTCTGCAAGGACATAGAGAGGACAGAGCCAATCCAGAGGAGGACAACTAAAATGGTGCAGGGTCTGCAAGAGAAGCCATATGAGGAGAGACTAAAGGAGCTTAATATGTATACCCTTGAGGAAAGTAGGAGAGGGGGACATGATAGAAACTTTTAAGTACCTCAGTGGAATCAACAAAGTCCAAGAAGGTAGCATCTTTCAGAAAAAAGATGAGCAAGAACAAAGGGCACAATATGAAGATGGGAGGTGGTTCAGTGGTAATGTGAGGGATATATTTTCACAGAGAGGGTGGATGCATGGAACAGCCTTCCTGAGGAGCTTGTAGGGTCTAAAACTGTGGGAGAATTCAAGAATGCATGGGACAGACATAAGGCAATTTTGGTGGGGTTAGGAAGAAATAGGCTGTTGGTTAACTAGGATCTGCAGCTTATCCTGTAGGTAGGGAAATGGGCAGACTAGGTGGGCCAAGAGGTCTTTATCTGCTTTCAAAGTCTATGTTTCTGTGTTTCTATGTTTCAATGGATGTGGTAAGGGAGAGGACCATGGCTCCTCCAAGGGTTGCCTGCAAGTGCCAGAAGCCTCAGAAATAAAAGCGAGTGACTTCCAGTATTGTGATAGCAGACTGTAGACCAAATAAAATGGCCACAAAGAAACATGCTGGGAACATTCAACCATGACTGGTACTCATGGTCTCCAGCTATCATCTGTTCCAGAAAGATAGGGAGACAGGGATAGGGTCATAGCTCTGTAGAAAAGGGATGGCATGGAGAGCAAGAGGGCATGGATAATAAGGTGATTCGAGAGGGAAGGTTATAATCTTTATGGATTCTTCTGCTGATCGTAGTGGAGGGAAAAAATCTCTAAATGATGGTGGCCTACAAGTTTCAAAACAGTCAGAAGATATGGTCCGGCTCTACTAGGGAAATAAAAACAGAAACATGTTCTCTGCCTGCTCTCTCCACATACCTAACTGGCCTCTGCTCACTTGCTGTATGTCATTGATTATATCCTCTCTGGAATGGATCTGGGACACATAACTGCAGCTATCTTCATTGTTCTGACCAAAGACTTCTTCTATTCAGTGATCCACCATCTCTTCATGGACAAGCTGAGCTCTGCAAGCTTCTCAGCTCCCTCTGTTGATTTGTTCAATTTTTACCTCATGGACCACCAATAGTCAGTACAGGTTGAATGGGTCCTGTCCCTCCCTTCATATCTAAGTTGGGGTCCTGCAAGGCCCCATCCTGGGTCTCATACTCTCATCTATATTCTCCCACAACCTGCTCTCTGCTTGTGTCAACCCTCATATTCACATGTATGCAGATGACACAGTCATTTATTCGGACCCTCAACCATGGCTGTGGAAGGCCTGCTCTGCAAGACTTCCATAAGGTACTACAATGGTTCCATGCCAACCAACTCCAAGTCAACACCAAAAAACAGTGTCCGTGACCTTTGGCACCAGACAGAAATGGGTCAGTCTCTCACCTGACTGTAATTCTCCATGCTGGATGGCACCCCTCTTGAAGCTGTCCCTACCTTCCAGTACATCGGAATGTGGCTAGATAGCAGGCTGTACTTCTCTGCCCACATTGACATCATTCACAACAAGCTCCACCACATACTCAGTGCCTGTCAGTGCTGTAAGGACTGCCTCTCTACCCTGGTCTGCTTTGAGCTGCTCACCAAGATGGCTCTCCCAGTCTTCAACTATGCAGATGTGGTCCGTGACATAGCCACCTCTTCTTTACTCACCAGACTGGATACCTCTGCAGTGTTTTCTTTTATTTGCTACAAACTCACCTCTCCTGTACTTATCACTGCTCTCTCTACTCATCCCTTTCCTTCCTCCATCTCCATTCATGTTGCCAGTTTGACTGTTCTTTCATTTCTAAGAACTGGTTGGGTCCCTCCTCTTGTACCTATCCTCACTCCTCTCATCTTTCCCTCCACCTCCTACTCCTCCACTCCAGGGACATCATACCTTCTGCCTTCCCCACCATCAGTCCTCTGCTGGAGGACAGTTTCAATCAATCAATCAATAAATCAAATTCTTTATTTATCCAGGCAAATATCATTGAGCAAGCTCATTTACAAGGTGGACCTGCATTACACAAGTCAAGTAACAATGCATTTATATACCGAAAATAGACAGTAGATGCAAGAGTACAACAGTACAGGTAGGCCTGCAATAGACAGGATAAGTAAAAATACATTTGGGTTCAGGTAAAAGACAGTCGGTAAGGGTATACATAACAATAAGGTAGCAAGTCAGTAAAAATTTATACCAGATACAACAACATACATGGTTTAGTATTCCTGTAAGGTAAAGGCATTATGGTCCAGCTGAAGTTTGCCTTCTTATCATCTCCCTAACTCTGGAATGAGCTCCCATCATCCATTTTCTCTCCCTTACTTCCTACCCTTGGACACCAGCTAAGTCTTCTTCCTGTTTCCTGCTGCTCCTACCAACTCCCTCACCTGACCCTTCCTTCTGCTTCTGATATCCACTCCTGCTAGACCCCCCCAGCTCCTCCATATGATGTTGGTTCCTACCTGCAAACCTCTAACTGTCTGGTCTACTTATCTGCACTGGCACTGCACAGTCACCTTTTACAGGAACCATGCTCTTAACCTAGCTATTGTCTTCTGTGTACACTACCCAGTGAGCTACTTTTATGGTTAAATCAAACAAAATCAGAGAGGCAGCACCTTAAACAACTATGCTAGAGGAGTGAGAGAAAGGGCCTTTAGCTGCTGAGTGTGTTTGTAGTTGATTTAAAGTAGTTTTTTTAGCTGCTGTTTCTGTGTGTTGGACATTGTATTTAAGATCTGTTTCTAACTGCCTTTTTTGTGCTTTTAAAATTTGGTTTGGGCAGGATTAAGGTATTCTAGTAGACAAATTGGTGATTGTGTGTTAAATGTTGCTCTCTGGCCTATAAGTGCAGGCATCATATTACAGGGATTAGTGGTGTTAGAAGGTGATGGTTAACTGCCATCTCATTCAGTCTTCGGCTAGAGGAGGAGAGAGAAAGGGCCTTTAGCTGCTGAGTGTGTTTGTAAGTTGATTTAAAGTATTTTTTAGCTGCCATTTCTGTGTGTTGGACATTGTATTTCAGGTCTGTTAACTGCAGAAGCAGTTGGGGTCTGGCAGAGGTTGTCTGAACTTCTCTTTGCTGAGCAGTAGGGGCAGGATTTACTTGCTGGATAGGCATTACATTCTTTTTCAGTCTGTGAACTAACTAGAAGGGAAAGGATCAGATCTGTTCCAGTACAGTAGCTTCTTCTTGTTGTTTTTACATTGTTTCTTGTGGATTTTACTTGGTAGAAGGTTATTTCTTTTCATTCTTACTACTTCTAAGGGGCTAGCAGTGTATTGTTTTGGGACTGTTGGAATTTTGAAACCTGGTGGCTATAGGTGGGCTTATTTGTTTGATGTTTCACTGTGTAGCAGGCCACATTTGTGGAGGTCTGTTTCTTCTGATTTAAAACCTATTTGGTGTGATTTAATTGGGGCTGTTTCTTTGAATTGGAGACCTATATCTTCTAATTTCAAGCCTATATTTAATGTGTTGTTGGTGAAGCTGTTTGAATTGGAGACCTGTTTCTTTTGGCAGCAAGCCTATTTTGGGTGCTTTGAATAGAATTGTGATTCATTTTGCTGGCTTCACTAGCTGCAAAGTTTAGTGCATAGTGGGGACTGACCAGGGGCCTCAGCTACCTGATTATTTCTGGAAGACTTGGGCTGGTCCCACCCCTCAACCCCTCACTCCCACCTGCCCCTGGTCCATTATTTCCAATATACCAGGGTTCTGACATCACTTCCTCAAACGGGCAAAGGATATGCACCTGTCATAGCAGAAGCAGAAATCCAGGAAAGGAACAGCCACAAGTGAAGAGGTGACTGCAATCTCAGAGGAAGGGAAGTAACTGCAAATGAAGGAGCTTTCATTGTTATCTTTGCATTTTTATTGCATTGTGGAAAGGAGGAGTAGGAGTTGAGGAAGGTTGTGCAATAGCTAGTTAAAGTCTCTTTTGGGTGTGGATAGGAAGGAAAGGAATATAAAAGCAGTTGCTCAATCTATCTAAACAAGTATAACAAAGGAGGTAAGGGAAATTAAGAAAATAATGTTTTGCACTGGTGGGGGGAGAGGGAGACTTGGGGGAGTGTTTGTATCCTTCATCTGGAAGGGTGGGGTGGGGGTCGCTGGTGGGCAACAGACAGCAATGGGTAGGGTGGTAGGCTGCAACAACGCGGTGCACCAATCTTTCTTAAAATTGCCTGGAGTGTGGGGATGTTTAGTGTGCAACTGCACAGAGAAACTTAGAAAGGAGATTGAGGGTCTGCTGGAGGAATTAAGACAGGCAAGGCAGACTGGGGGTGGGTTTAGCCCAATACTGGAGGGAAGAAGGAGGAGATGAGGAGACCAATTTGAGACAACAGTGGTGAGGAGAGGTCAGAAGAAGGAAAGCAGAGGCAAAGGGCCCAGGCCAGGAAGAACAATTGCCGGGAAACCAGGTCAGGAGACAAAAAGACAAATGGAAGAGGAGATAGAGACTTGTGAGGAGGTGAAGAAGTGGCAAAAGTCATGCAGTGGAAAGGAGAGAACATGTTACTATGAAGAGAGAGGGAGCGGGCATTTGTGAAGGGTCTTCAGAAAATAGTTTTGCACTGCTAGAGAGGAAGAAGAAGGAGGAGGAGGGAAATGATGACATTAGAGGAGTAATTGATAGATGCCTGGACCAAACCGGAGCAGGGGAAGTTCTGCTGGGAGAATTGCAACAGAGGCATAAGGGGAAATAATGTGCAGGAGGAAGAAGAGGTGCCAGAAATGAGAGAGGGAGATGAATGGAAGCAAGCAGGAGTAAGAGGGTGGAATCTTAGTGCTGGGGGACTCAATACTAAGAGGAGTCAGGTGGAGCAAGGGGAGAGGCATAGTCGCATTTGGGTGGAGGCCATGCTGGAATGACAGCGGAAAGAGTGGGACAATCTGTTCTGAAATATGCCAGAAGGGTAGGGACAAATCTCATTTAATTATACATCTTGGGATGAATGACCTGGCTGACAAGACAGTAGATATAGTCCAGAGGAGGTTTGAGGAACTAGGACAATTATGTGAGGGGGCAGGAAGATCAGTAACTTTTCAGAGATACTTCCAGTGTTCAAGGCAAGCACAACAAGAAAGCTGAGAATAGAGGAATTTAATGGATGGCTAAGAACCTGGTGTTGTGCTAAACAGTATGGGATGTTGAGGGGGGGTGTGGAGGGGCCTGGGAGGACAGTAGTCTCTATGACAAGGACAGACTACACTTGAGTGAGGAGGAAAGAAAGTGTTGAAACAGAGGATGTGAAGTGAGCATTGGGCAAGAGACATGCAGATACCACAGGTTGGGAAACCTATGATTACCCCCCATAACAGCGACAAAGAGCAAATGGCAAGTACTATTGGTGATGCTAGTAAAGGAGGGCAGGATGGGATGGGAGGGGGAGGGTGGAAGGTGGTTGCCCTTAATGCTAGGAGCCTTGGAAGAAAACTGCAGAGTTACAGGTGCTCATGGCAGAGGGAGAGGTGGACATTGCAGCCATCACAGAAACATGGGCCACCCAATACAATGACTGGACCTATCTGTGCCAGGGTACAGGTTATTTCTGAGGACAGGGTGATTGGGAAAGGAGGGGTGTGACACTATATGTGAAGGAAGGACTGAAGTGTAAGGGAGGAAGGGCGAAGGTAGTACGGAGTCACTTTGGATGCAAATCCAGGATTCCAAGAATAGGATTCTAAGAATGGGAGTGTTGTACAGGCCACCATCTCAGATGGAGGAGTTAGACAGGGAACTAGTGGGACAGATCAGCAGGACCTGCAGGAAGGGTAGTGTGGTGATTGTGGGGGACTTCAACATGCCAGGAGTGACTGGAGTACCCCAACAACCAGGAACAGATGGGAGCAGGTACTGATGGATGCCTTCCAGGACAGCATCCTGCTGAAAATGGTCAGTGAACCAACCAGGTTAGGGAATACCCTTGACCTTGTGCTGGCAAATGGGGACTTTGTGACAGAATTCACAGTGGAGGAACCACTGTCAGGGAGTGACCACCACTCAGTATGGCTCACATTGATTATGGCCAAGGAAGGAGTGGAATCTGGCACAAGAGTGCTGGACTTCAGGAGGGCTGACTTTGGGAAGATGGGGAAGTGTTAAAAGGGTACCTGGCCAGAATTCAATCTAGTATGGACACTAACCAGAGGTGGGAGCTCATAAAGCTGGGGATAGTGGGGCAACCAAAACCTGCTGCAAGGCCCAGAGCAAGAAGGCTAGGGCTAGGAAACCAAGCTGGATAAGCAAGGAGGTCATGGAAAAGGTAAGGAGGGAAAGAGCTGCCTTAGAAGGTACAAGAAAACAGGGAGAGGGAGGGAGGACAGGGAGGAGTACTTGACAGAATCAAGGAGGTGACAAGGGCAGTAAGGGGAGTCAAGGCATCTATGGAACTCAGGCTGGCACAAGGCATTAAGAAGGGGAGAAGGACTTCTTTAGGTACGTCAGGGAGAAAAGGAGCTGTAAGGACCACATAGTAAGGATTAGGAAGGAGGGTTGGGTGGAAGCAGGGTACGATAAGGTAGAAGCACTAAATGATTACTTCTGCTTGGTATTTACTAAGGAGAAGAGGGGGTGACATCCAAGGGGAAGAATGGCAGAAATGGGGGAGGGGTGACAGATGGAGAAATCATGGCGGGCAGAGTTTGGGAGGGTTTGAAGGCACTGAGGGTGGACAAGGTGCCAGGCCCAGATGGCATCCACCTCAGGATACTGAAGGAGCTGGCAGAGGTCCTTGCTGGACCTTTGACAGACCTATTTAATGCCTCACTACATTCGGGTGTGTACCTCAGGACTGGAGGATGGCTCATGTTGCACCCCTCCACAAGAGAGGCCCCAAGGATGAATGAGGAAACTACAGACCAGTGAGCCTCACATCCATCGTGGGTAAGCTAACGGAGACTATCCTGAAGGAGAGGCTGGTGGCCTCCTAGAGGCCAAAGGACTACAGGACAGCAGACAGCATGGCTTCATTGTGGCAGATCTGGCCAAACCAACCTGGTGGAGTTCTGTGACTGGGTAACTAGCAACTGGACAGGAGCCATGCAGTGGCTGTCCTGTATCTGGACTTCAGTAAGGCATTCAACTCTGTGCCGCATGAAAGGCTGGGAAGTAAGTTAGAAGGCACAGGTGCTGGTGCAAAGCTGGTGAAATGAGTAGGGAACTGGCTGCAGGGAAGGCAACAGAGTGGTGGTGGGTGGGGATCTTCACATCGAAGGGTAGTGACGAGCGGTGTTCCACAGGGCTCGGTGTTGAGACCAGTGTTGTTTGGGTTATTCATTGCAGACATATCTGGCAAAGCTTGAAACCTGGTCAGACACCTGGTAACTGGGGTTTAATGCCAAAAGTGCAAGGTGGTGCATTTTGGGATGAAGAACCCAAGGAAGAGTTACCAGATGGGGAGTGCAGCTAGCCCAGACAGAGGAGGAGAAGGATCTGGGGTGCCTCACTACAGTGTCAATGAACAACTCGGCACAATGAAGGAAGGCAGCTGCCAAGCCAACAAATGCTGGGTTGTATTGCAGGGGTATATCTTCAAGGAGGGAGGAGGTGATTCTGCCACTGTATAGGTCATTAGTTAGACCGCACCTGGAGTACTACATGCAGTACTGGTGCCCGTATTCAAGAGGGACATTAGTTACTGGAGGGGTGCAGCGGGGTGACAAAGATGATCATGGGCTGGGGACTTATCATATGAGAGGAGGCTGAGGGAGTTGAACATGTACTTGCTGGAGGAGAGGAGGGACAGGGGGACATGATTGAAACCTTTAAGTACATGAAAGGAATAAATAAGACAGGTACAGAGGGGCTGTTCAAAGTAAGGGAGGGGAGGGACACCAGGGGCCATGATATGAGACTGGAGGAGGAAGGCTCAGGAGGGAGATGAGGAGACACTTTTTACAGAGAGGTGGTGGCTGGGTGGAATGCATTACCTGCAGAAGTGATATCCAGTAGAACAGTGGACTGCTTCAAAAGGGATGGGACAGGACAAGGGGAGGTCAGTGAAGGAAGGGTGGAAGGGAGGGGCAGCTGCAGAATAAGGGGTGCTAGCTGCACATTCGAGCAGACTTGATAGACCTCTAGGCCTTTATCTGCTGGCAAATTTTTGTATGTTAAGTATGGACCTGAGCCAAAGTAGAGAAAAGTACTCATGAACAGGCAAACTCAGACTTCCCAGTCTCCACTTCCACAGAAAAACACACTTGTTGCTGTGTTCCGTGATAACAGACTTATTGTTAAAACAGCAGTAGGTTAGTACACACCCTCCTCAACAACCAAATGTTTTTGTAATACGACACTTTCTCAAGGCTCAGACCTTGGAAACCACAAGTATCTCTCAAAAACTTTGGTTGTTCAGGAGGGTGTGGCCTAACCTACTGCTGTTTTAACAATAAAGCCTGTTATCCTGGAACAAAGCAATGAGTATGTTTTTCTGTAGAATGGAGACTGGGAAGCTAGTTTTTCAGTCGGTCTGACTAATTTTATGGTCCATTTGTTCACGGAATTTTACACCTGCTTTCTCATTATTGTGTCACTACACTTTGAAATTTGCCACTGCAACCACATTTGTTATTGTATGTGTACTGTATTTCTGTATTCTGTGCTACCTTTTCCTTTTCCTTGCGTTCCTGAAAATGAGCTACAGCTCAGTGTGTGCTGTTTCTGGATTCAATGTTTTAATAAAATAAATAAATTGTAACTGATGGCACCTTTTTTAATAACACATGGATATGAAATCCTCTTCCACTAGACAATGCTGCATTTCAAATACATTCATATATTTTTAGTATAGTTCTGAATGCTATAAACCTCCGCTATACAATTGGGAAGCATTTGAAAGTATGATTAACAGTATACACCATGCTTTGCTTAGCTCATGTCAAGCATCTCCCACTGGCACACTTTTGGCTTTAAAGGAAGCAAGATTTAAACTTAGAACCAATATGACTCAAAAAATTTACCTAGCGTATTCCACTCTTAACCTGGGATGGTGGTGATCTGAAATATGTATTTAGCAGATTTCAATAATAGGCTGCGTGCTGCAGTCACTAGAGCAAAGGCTTGGGAACAAGGTATAAAGATCAAATCTCAGCAGAGCCATTTACATGCTATATGACCTTGAGCAAGTCACTTAACTACTCAATAGGTCCATGCAAGGTACAGTATGAACATTTTCTACATTAAGTGAAACTACTTAGCCCTTTGAACAGTGCTGTGTGTGTGAGTACACCACAATCCTAAGACTACTATATGTCAGGTAGCATTACATGGGTGAAGTTTCAATTTGTGTAGTGCTTTGCCTGGCAAAACTCCATTACCTGGCCTTTTGCCAGTGAAGTGCAATGCCATGGAGTTCAAAAATGTTTTTAAAATATTTTCACCTCCCCTCACCCTCTCATAGCATCCTATCCCACCTTCGCCCCCTTGGCTTCAATCAGTGAATCAGTAACATGCCCTTGCACCCACCCACCCACTCAGCAGCACCCATTACCACCATCTTCCATCCTGACTTTGAGAAATGGACAGGGCAGCCCCTTTTCACCCACCTGCTGAGCACCAAATCCTACCCTTCTTCCCTCAGCCCAGGTAAAATAAACAGTGACACCCCTTGCTCACCCTCTCAGCATCACAATCCAGTCTCCACCCCATGCCACTTAAGAGCAGGAAGAAAAGAGTTTGAGGGCAGGGATGGCAACTGGCACAGACCTACCTCCACAGTACCTCAACTGGCCACCATCTGAATGAATCCAAGCATGCAAATTACAGTTAGCCACAAGATTGTAGTCACATTTTCCTGATACCTTGCAATGCAATTTCAGTCAACTGTAAATGCCTTATGATTTTAGTGAAAGTGCTACCATGCATGCCTGACTGGTGATTTTAGGGTTAGAACTTTTTTCATTTCCAAATCTAAAAATACCCCCTCTGTTGCAGGATTTAATTGACCGAAGGTTTCAGGATTGAAATATTTACCTATGTTTTCATTTTCCTTTCCTACCAAAATGTGTGTTAAATTGGTGAATTTGACTGTTTTGACTCCACCGCATAACTTTAAAATGAAATTACCAAGTTTTAGCTAATTGACAGATTTTGTTGACTTTATCACACTTGAGTGTATATGCCACTTTACAAGACTCTAGAGGGTTTTGTTGCAAGTGGCTGAAATGTGTGGTTTATTACAGATGTTTGAGTTTCTAGAAGACATTCACCAGTGGCATAAGTAGAACTGTTTACCTAAAACTGTTTTGCAGAATATTGGAAAATTACTTTTAACACCAAAGGACCTACCAAACATTACCCATACAGTAGTTGTGCAACATGAGAAACTACAGTGTAAAGGAAAATAAACCAATGTAGTTGATATAACTGTCTAGAAAACCTGTCACCCCCTGCCCATTAAGTCTGATCTCACCCAGGGCTCAATTTTTATCTCAGTCCTTTTCTCCATTTTCTTAAATAGACTCCCTGCACTTGAGTCTCCTCACATAACTGTATGTTTGCAAATGATATGATTCTACTGGCTTCTGGTGCTTTAGTCTCTGAGCTGGAATCATCAGTCCAACATGTCATTGATAATATCTAGTGGTGGTACCACTCAAACTAGCTCTCACTAAATGGCAAAAGACTATCTCCTTGACTTTTGGCACTAGGCATAAACTAGCAAACCTCAACACATGGTACCCCTGCTTTCAAGACTCCGGATCGTAACTAGCAACCTGTTTGCAGAGGTACCCCACTTGTAATATTTAGGGTGTGGCTGGAACAGAACCTCAGCTTTTTCAGCCACATTAATGCCATGCATAAGAAGTTTCACCCTAATCTTGACGTGTTGCACCACAACAAATCCTGCCCTCCTCTCCCAGCAAACTGTAAGATTATCCTCTCAGATGTAGTCTACAGTGCTGCACCAATGTCTCACACTTGCCAGGCTGGACCTCCTTTCCATTTCTTCTGTCATTTTGCCCTTATTGCTCCAACTCTCACCCAATGACAGCTCTATCATGTCAATCTCTCTCTCTCTCTCTCTCTCTCTCTCTCTCTCTCTCTTTCTCTCTCTCTCACCTCCCTAGAGGTCTGGTGTGTTTCTCACTTTTCCTCCTTCCAGGCCAAATACTGGCTTGCCACAGTTCTTGCTCAACTTTTCTCTCTCCTTAACCCTGCCATCTTTTCCTTCTGTTCTTTTCAATTATCTAATGATCATTCCTTTCTTATCCTGCACTTTAAATCTGTTGCAAGCTGCTTTCCCTATTCACCTTCCAACACTGTCCAACAACTTCTCTCTCCTCTTTCTCTCATCTGCCCCACACTCTGTCTCAAACCCTTCTTACTAAAACACTCCACAAAAGTATTCACCAGAAGGTAAGAATCTTCCTCTTCTCTAGTCTCCAGCATTACAGCAACGGATGCTCTGTTCACCACCTGCTTTGTTAACCCATTTAGCCACTTATCCTACTGTATAGATTAAAACTCAGTATACTCTGCAATTTTGATTTTTTGTGCTATCATGATTCCATTTTAAACATGTTGCCACTCATAGACTGTACACTCCTATAGCAATCATTATCCCTTTACATACAATAGGTACTTTCACATTCTTTTGCATTTTTTTTTTATAGAATCTATTACTTGTACCTTGCATTTTATTGTTCGTGTATATGTAAGTGATGTTTTTATTAATGTTTTATTACTGTATCACATCCTGATGTATCCCTCCCTTAGGTCATACCTGGAAATGAGTTCTGTTCAGAGGACCTATCCCTGTCTCCAAACTTTCAATAAAAATAAATATCTGTACTCCGTTATGTACAACTTATTTAAATACACATACCTTTTGATTTTATAAATCTTATTCTTGCAAATACAGTAAGCTGTCTGATAAATGTTGAAATATTAATGCATTTTACAAAGGCATTAAAACATGTTCAGTATTAGTCTCAAAATCAAAATAACTTTGATGTCAGCTAAATGATCAGTGGGGTATTGTACTGGGGCCAGCTCACAGAGTTCATCTGCTGGCTAAGTGCACTCTTCATATAAATGTCCATAGTTTTACTGGACTGACTATATGTTGCATGCATTCCCTGGAGCCAGTTACATGGTTTATTAACGTCAATTTTACTGGCATAGAGATCACACTGTCCACATGCTTTCCATCCTGACAGCAGAGGGATATTCAAAACATTTGCTCAAGATTTTAAACTATTTTTTCCGGGTTGGGGTTGCTTTGCACTATCAGTAGCAAAATAGCCCACATGCACTTCATAATTTTATATTTGATCATAAACCTTTTGAAACAGGAAATTAAATGCTACATCTCTGTATCAGTGACAGAGCATTGAAAGGTCTGGCAGATGTGGGAATGAAGAAATTATGTTTTCTCTGATTGATGTGTGGGCTATATTTGTGACTGTGCAGCTACTGTAGCTTAATAAATCTAAACAAAAACAGATGTTTCTGTATTGTGTATGCAGCAGTCATGCCTATGAATGGATTAATTGGGAAACCTAGTCCTCTTTCTGGTTAAACAATAAAATAAATAAGAGCGTCAATACTGCAAACAGTGAGAGCTTAAAGTACAAATAATGCCTCTAGGAAAGTTTTCAATCGATAAAATCAGACATTTTAGTATATTTAGTATTTAATATAATTGAGAGGCAGGATGGTAATCTGCTATGAGCACAGGCTTAGGAACCACACACCCATGTTCAAATCACATTAGAGTTGCTTGATCACTATGTGTCTCAACTGTAAATTGTGTAAAGCAGCACCCCAAAAAAAAAAAGAAAATAGGCGTTACATCTCGGTTTGGCTATCTTATGAAAATAAATTCTAAAACAAAAGCAAAATATATATTTTCTTTAATATTAACCCTCTATTATGTATTATTATTTATTTATTTAGTTAGTTTTTGTTGACCAGGTAAGTGCACTAGACATATTCTGCCTATTTTCAGGCACGACCGGGGAGGAATACAGATGAATGCCAACTGACCTTGAACCAGATTAAGCTGTTGGTGGTATTTTTAGTAAATGGGGAAATTTTGTTTGTTTTTTGTTTTGCCTATTTATGTACTTTTCAATGTTATACATATGTTGTGATGTATCTTTTAAATAAAAATTCCCCTACTCTTTTCGAGAAGTTCCATGGGATCTTTAACATTCACCTGAACTACCACCAGAACAGGCAGATGGGACCTCGGTTTAACTTCTCATCTGAAAGAAGGCACCTCAGGAGTGCAGCACCCTCTCATGCTGCACTACAGTGTCAATACGAGTTTAACCCAAGTTCCTGATATGGGGATAGAACCCGCCTCTCTGATCTCCCTGTCTCAGAGGCGAAGGTGCTACCCACAAGCCACTAATACTAAAATGATATTTGTATAAAATGTGACATTTGTCCTTTTTGCTGTTGTGAGTGTTTTATCCCAGTCCCAGTAGGTAGCAGTCATATTGGATGACATTGGAGCCCAATATGATCCTCTATGATGGTATATAGAAACATAGAATGTGATGACAGAAAAGGACAGCCTGGCCCCGCTAATCTGCTCTTTTCCTTACCCACCTAAACTGTAGATCCTAAATGACCAGCAGATTACCTTGTTCTTCTTACCACTAGGGTTACCGTCTGCCTATCACATGCATTCTTGAATTCACCTATTGTTTTTGCCCCCATGACCTCCACAGGAAGCTGTTCCATGCATCCACCACTGTTTCTGTAAAAAGTACTTCTTCTCATTACCCTGAGTCTACCCCTCCCCAGCCTCAGCCTCATACTGTCACCTCTTGTTTTACACATCTCTTTTTATGAAAGATGCTACCATCCTGTACCTTGTTTATCCTTAGATGTATTTGGATGTCTCTTTCACATCCCTCCCCCTTTCCCTCCTTTCCTCCAGAGTATGCATATTGAGGTCTTTCAGTCTTTCCTCATACGGTTTATGGTACAGTCCCATCACTATTGTTGTTGCCCTTCTCTGGACCACCTCCATTCGGTCCCTGTTCTTCTGGAGATGTGGTCTCCAGAACTGAACACAGGGTATACCAGGATATGGGCAAGGCAAATTGAGTGACTCAGTTTGTGCGCCAAGGAAATAGCAGCCATGAAACTATAGTGAGTGGGAAATGAGTAGGGGGTGAGGGACAGAATGGCAAATGGTAGTGTAGAGTTACAGAATAGGTAGGATAAATAGTTGAACTGAGAGGCCACTGCTGAGCTAACTGCTCAGTGTAGTGGATATGGCAAACTACCATGAAGCAGATGGATGTGTGCGGGACTGCATGTAGGCAGTTTACTGTTTTGTACTTTTCTGGTTGTCACACTTATTTTTTTTTTTTACTCTCACCCATTCACCCAAAGGTGTTCCCCTACCCATGGGTTGTAGCTTCCTCAATGGTCTCCCACCCTGTAATCTGCTGCCCTCATGGAGTAGTCCCTTCCATGGTTTCCCCTGTCCCTCAGTGTCCTCCCCCATGAGTTTACTATAATAAGCTGTGGGGTTCCTCCCACATAAATAGTAGTGTACATTGCTCCCCTCCCATATGGATTGTGTGATGTGCTCACTGTTTTTGGTGGTTGGTGTAGTGCTGGTCACTAAATTTGTTTTCAGCGATTTTCACTTGTTGTTATGTGAGTTGCATTTTAAACATTGCTCTTATCACATGGAACTGAGCACAGTATTTCATGTAACCTCACCAGTTGTCTGTACAGTGGCATCACCACCTCCTGTTCTACTGGTGATGCTCTCTCCCATGCACCACAGCATCCCTCTGGCCCTCCCCACTGCCTTTTCACACTGCTTGGCTACCTTTAGGTCATCCGTTATGATTACCCCAGGTCCCTATCCAGTTTTGTTGTCATTGGTACCCCCATTGTGTATTCCTCTCCAGTATGCCTATGCCCCAAGTACCGAAGTGCATAACTTTGCACTTCTTTGGGATGAATATAGGCTGCCACACTCTTGACCATTCCTCCAACTTTCCTATGTCTCTTCTCATTCTTTCTGCCCCATCTGGAGTGTCCACCCTATTGCAGATCTTGGTGTCATCAGCAAAATGGCTTCCTTCCCTTCCCTTCCAGCCCCGCAATGTCGCTAATTAAAAACATTGAAGAGAACAGGCTCTAGCACTGAGCCTTGCAGCACCCGCTGGTCACCCCCCTTCCTAGCATTGAACTCAGTTTACCACCACCCTCTGTGTCCTGTTGCTCAACCAATGTTCAACCCAATTTACCACATTTTGTCCAGCTTCCATACAATCCAACTTGTTTTCTAACCTCCAGTGTGGGACAGTATCAAATGCCTTAATAAAATCTAGGTTGGCTATGTCTACCACCCATCCCTGATCAACCACCCTAGTTACTCAGTCAAAGAAATCTATTAGGTTTGTTTGATAAGATCTACCTGCTGTGAATCCATGTTGCATTGGGTCTTGTTCCCGCTGGCCTAGATATATGCCACAGTCCTTTCCTTCAGCATGGATTCCAATATTTTCCCCATCACTGAGGTCAAATTGACTGGCCTATAATTCCCAGCTTCCATCTTACTCACACTCTGTGTAGTAGTACTATATTCGCCATCTTCCAGTCCTTTGGTACCACTTTTCCATTGATTTGTTGAATAGGGCTGTCAGTGGTGCCCTTGTACCTCTCTGAGTTCTTTCAATATTCTGGGATGTATACCATCCTGCCCCATTTCCTTGTCCACTTTTAGTTTCAATAGTTCCCTTCAGGACTCTCTCCTCCGTGAATGGACTGGTGTCCACCTCTCCTTCATGTGCATTTCTACCTCCTATTTTGGTCCCTCCCTTCCTCTATTTGTGTAAATACTGAGTGAAGTGTTCCTTAGTAGTTCTGTTTTTCTAGGACCCTTACTAGTTAAGCCTCACAATCCCTCCCTTGGTGTTTTTCCTTTCCTAATATATGAAGATGGTTTTGTCAACTTCTTTTACTGATTTGGCTATTCTTTCTTCAGTTTGTGCCTTTGTACTACTCACTGCTTTCCCCATCTCCTTCTGTTTGCCTGATACAGCTTCCAGTCTCCCTCCTTCTGCATTTGCTTGTACTTTCTGAATGCCTGTATTTTTTCCTAACCTTTCCTGCCACTTCTTTTGAAAAAATGAGGGGAGGTGGCCTGAGTGCTATATTATAAAAGCCATCTTAATATTTCCATCATACCTCATCTGCTACTGCCATCTCCTGCTTGTGAATTCCTTCCTCCCTACTTCTATTACCCTCCCAAAGGTGGTGTATAAGGACTCTCTCTCCTTCTTGACAGCATAAGTCCTAAGGTGTGTTCTAGTGAACTGCTAGTTTTTGGTGACTTTAACCTAAACTGGACAGGCAGCAATGTCAAGCAATATGAACCCTTGTTGGCAGGCCTCACTGTTTCTTAACTCATTTCTTAACCTACCAGGCTTTCAACCACAGAGGGAAGATACCCACCTTGATTGGTTTCTGACCAGCAGGCCCAAGTGAATTTTTTATCTGGTACATTCCTCGACTCAATTTCTGATCAAACCCCTACCTACTGTGCCTTGAAAGTCTCCTCATCATAAATCCCCTGCAAGGTCATCTAAATGAGAGACTTCAAGTTTAACATTGAGTCCTACCACGCAGATCTGAAACTCAGAGACTGGTCACCTGTATTAGCCACAAATGATATCTCAGTTGCCCTAGGCAATTTTATTGCAATATTCTCTTCCCTGCAAGATAAACATGACCCTCTTATCAAAAGGAGAATAATGGGCACTGTCACAAAATGCGTCAAGGTGGCTCGTTTCCCTCATGAAGACAAGGGACAAATGCTGGGCCAGATTTAAGGCCTCCCATGATATGCCTGTCTTCCAGGAATATGGACGACTCAGAAATGCCTTGCAAAAAGCTATTAGCTCTGCCAAGAGTAAATTTTATAAATCCACCCTGTTGACCTCTGTCAGTAATCCTAGAAGTTTCTGGTGAAACATTAAGAATATTGTTAGTGGCTCCTCTAAAACCTATGTCACTGATATGCTTGTTGGTGGTGTAAATTGTAATAACACCTTAACAATTACAAATGCATTGAAATCTCAGTTCTCAGACCTGTCTTCCTACATCTCCAAATTCCCTTCCTGTTCTGAGCTGGATTCACCCTACAGCCTCCAGCATGGATCTTCCTCTCATCCTCCTTTTTACTTTAAGGCTGTCTTAGTCAGTGAGATCAGAGACTTCTTGCAGGCTTCTCACCCGATACTAGTGCTAGCCATGACAATATGGAACCCAAGCGTATCCGCCTTGGTGCCCTTCCTTGCCTTACTCATTACCCATATACTTAACACATCTCTTACTACTGGAGTCATCCCTGGCATATTGAAGATGGCTTGGATTGTCCCAATATTCAAACAAGGTGGTCCAAACAAACCTTGAGAATTACCACCCAATAGCTATCCTATCAGCTATCAACAAGCTGCTTGCAAAAGTGGTAGCATCCCAGCTCACAGACTATATCCAACACTATGACCTATTGTCCCCAGTGCAACATGGCTTCTGCAAGGGTCATAGCACCTCATCTGTGCTGACCAAGGTTACCTCCAAGATCAGGGTTGCTACTGATGAAGAGCAATTTAACTGAAGCAATCTTCATTGATCTCTCCAAGGCCTTCAGTCTGGTCGACCACACTCTCCTGTGCTCCACACTCTGGTTTCTTGGCCTATTGGTCCCTGTCCTAGTCTGGTTTACCAACTATTTGCAAGGAAGGCAGCAATTCACCAAGTTCAACAAGGCTTAGTCCTGTCAAATCTGGGGTCCCTCAGTGTTCTGTTCAACGGCCCATTCTTTTCCTTTTTGTTAATGATGTACCCCTGGTCCCAGTTGATGGTAGTGCTACCCTATACACTGATGACCTAGTGATCCTAATTAATTCCCAGGACATTAGTGTCATTCACTCACAGCTAAATGCTGACTTTGGATATATTCAGTCTTGGCTAAAGGCTCACAAGTTAGCAATCAATCTAAAAAAAAACAGGCTATGCTTTTGGATCACTGTCCAAAGCATGAGCATGTTCTGCACCTCTGAGAGTCACTGGAGCTGATGGATCCCTTGTGGGGATGCTGACTCTCTTAAATACCTGGGTGTTAACCTTGACCCTCAGCTCAACTTCTGTCTCAATATTCGTAATGTATGCAAAGCTGCATAAAGTAAGCTGGGCTTGGCATATAGAGCTAAAAACAGTCTTACACCAGCAGCATGTCTTGCCTTGGAAAGGTTAGTCTCCTTCCCATACTCTGTTATGGTCTCATCTCCTTAGCCCAGACCCTAAATCCAGTCTAGCAAAATGGGATGTTGCATATAATAACATATGTTGCTTTGCTCTCTCTGCTACCTGTCTCACTCATTATTCTGAGCTATACAATAAACTTGAATGGCTCTCCCCAGACACCCATCGAACTTTTTGTAATTGGCAGCTTCACTGACAATGTCATCGGAACAGCCACTCCCAAGATCCTAGCTGAGCTTCTTAAGCCTGCAAACCCCACTTATCTACTAAAGTCTAGTAGCTCACAGGTATTCCATGTTCCCAGAACATGCATGATAATGGGTGACTGGGCATTCACTGTCTGTGCACCCAGGCAATTGAACTCCTCCCATCCATGTTCATACCACCTCCTCCACAGCTGCTTCAGAATTTCCTCTGGCATCACCTCAAGCTTGCCTCTGCCTGTCACTGATCTAAGGTTTTGTGACCCTTTTTGCACAGTGTTGCACTATATTGGTGCTATCCAGTATCTCCCTAAGACCAGTGTGTTTATGAGTTTACAACTAGAGTGTCATTTGTTACCTTGTTATGTGATGCTTTTCACTTGATTGTCAGATGTCTACCTTGTTATATGTTATTACTGCCTGCCTGTTAATATCATGCTTTGTCTGATTACTGTTTTTAAATCCTGTTATACTTGCTTTTCTTGTAATCTCCTGGGTTGCAACTGAAAATAGGCATATGAATATCTAGTGTGTTTAACTAGTTTTTCTTTCTTTTTGCTTTGTTTACTAGCTTTACACAGAGGCTTGTTGACTCTGCTGAGGCTACTTTAAGTTATATCACATGCATATGTACACCATGATGCTTTATGATAGGATATGTGTGATTTTATACTTCTTGGAATCTTGGCTTTGTTACCAGTTTACTCCCTTGATGAGTAACCCTTGCCTCAGAGATTTTGTGTGGAGTTCCTTGTCTTTTAATCTTGCTTTCTTATTTTGGGGCTACCATGACCCCAACCCATAAGACCACGTTAGGACAGGCTCGCATTCCCTGGGATGAGATATGAATGAGGCACATTGCTGAGTCCTGTGTGGGACAAGACACATGTTTGTGTCTTCTGCTCTTACTCTTTGTAGATTGTATGAGAGGTCCTGTGGCACTATGCATTCCTTCTTAGAGCAGAACCAGCCTACAATTCATGATGATATGTTTATATATCTGATGATGTTTTGCATTATTGAGTATGTTTGATTTTGTTATTTCAAAGATTTAACATATTGCCTCCCTATCATAGATTTGGGGTTTTGGGGTCCTCAAATGATATAACAAATAGAGTACCAGAAGAAGAAAGGAAAGAGAAAGGTGTTGGTTAGTAAAGGGTGTATAGTAAAACAGATAGTTAACATGTGTGGAAGGGTACCTAACTGAGCTGTTGGTTTTACCTATTGCCCCCTCCTCCCACATCATTGGTCAGTGTTAGGTGGCAATGATTTAATTGACTTTGTTTTGCATGTAGAGGGTGAAGGTTGAGTTTGGGATGGGACAGGTTTAAAATCACAGTATCAGGAGTGTGGACTGGCAAGACACCAGAAATACTTTTAATGTAATGAACCACATGGAGTAGGATGAGGTTAGGAGAAGACAGGCTGGCTATGGGCCTTGCTGTGGACCCACAATGAGGGCTATTTTTTCTATTTTTTATTTTTCTGTTTTGAATCCAATAAAAATAGTACCTGACTAGGATCTAATGTTTATTATTCATTGCCAAGTAATGAATAGTCAATTATTTATGGTATTTTAGAATTAATATTCATTATTAGCCATGCTCTATATAAGACAGCCTTGGACTTCTCCTCCACAGAACAAAAATGACCTCAAAGGGCAATCCTTGTGTACAGATAGAAACATAGAAACATAGACTTTGACGACAGATAAGGACCTCAGGCCCATCTAGTCTGCCCATTTCCTACCTACAGGATAAGCTGCAGATCCTAGTTAACCAACAGCCTATTTCTTCCTACCCCCACAAGAATTGCCTTATGTCTGTCCCATGCATTCTTGAATTCTCCCACAGTTTTAGACCCCACAACCTCCTCTCAGGAAGGCTGTTCCATGCATCCACTACCTCTCTGAAATAATACTTCCTCCATTGCCCCTGAACTGCCCTCCTTCTATCTTTAAATTGTGTCCCCTTGTTCTTGCAAGTCTCTTTTTCTGAAAGATGCTACCCTCTTGGACTTTGTTGATTCCACTGAGGTACTTAAAGTTTCTATCATGTCCCCTCTCCCTTCTTTCCTCAAGGGTATACATATTAAGCTCCTTTAGTCTGTCCTCATCCGGCTTCTCTTGCAGACCCTGCACCATTTTAGTTGCCCTCCTCTGGACTACCTCCATCCTATGTCCTTGGAGATGGGGTCTCCAGAACTGGACACAGTACTCCAGATGGTCTCCACCAACTGTCTGTACAGAGGGATAACAACTTCCTGTTTTCTGCTGGTGATGCCTCTCCCTATACATCCCAGTATACCCCATCCTCCCTACTGCCTTCTCACATTGATTGCTAACCTTAGGTCATCTGATATGATTACCCCCAGGTCCCTTTCCTTTTTGTTGTTGTTACTACCTCCCACCCATTGTGTATTCTTCCCTGGGTTCTTGTTTCCCAGGTGCATTATTTGCACTTCTTTGCATTGAATCCTAGCTGCCATACTTCTGACCATTCCTCCAACCTTGCCAAGTCCTTTTCATCCTTTCCCGCCTCCTTGTGTATCAGCCCTGTTGCAGATCTTTGTGTCATCTGCAAAAAGGCATACTTTCCTTCAGTCCCTCTGCAAGGTCACTGATGAAGACATTAAAGGACTGGACCCAATACTGAACCCTCATTTGCCCACTAGTAACCCCTCTTTCTTCAGAGTGGACTCCATTTACAATTACCTTCTGTGTCCTGTTGTGCAGCCAATGTTTTACCAGGCTACCACCCTGGGACCCACTCCCAGGCTGGTTAATTTGACTATTAATCTTTTGTGTGGGACTATGTCCAAATGCCTTGCTAAAGTCTAGGTAGGCCATGTCCACAGCCCCTCCTGGTCTACTACTTTGATCACCCAGTCAAAGAAATCTATTAGATTCCTCTGACATGACCTTCCGCTGTGAACCCGTGCATAAGGACTTTATCCATGCCACATATACAACCTGCTGTTTAGACTGTCCAGGCCGGATAATTACAGTCACTATTTAAAACCTATTCAAAGTTCTTGATGTGCTCAAAACCATTGGTGAAAACGTTTTACCTGTCACACACCTCCAGCTACCTGACATCACACACATAATGAGCTTAGGCCCTATTTTCAAATCCAGGCACAACTGCAGCACATCCATTTGTCTTCCTCTTGTGATTGAAATTAGGTGCCCTTTACAGGAACTAAGCTGCCTACTCTACCGGCCTGGCAGGAGATTGTCAGAAAATAATACTACCCATCATTGACTACTGTGATGTAGTCTACAGTGCCACATTGAAGTTATCCTTAACTAGACTGGACATCATTTTCAATGCTTTCTGTTGTTTTGCTCTGGATGCCCCTTCTTTTATCCACCACTGTGATCTATATCGCTCTCTAGCTTTTCCTTCCCTGGAAAACCACCGTCTAGCCCACTGAATAAAATTTGTCTCTAAATTTTGGTTTGATCGCTTCCCCTTACCTTGCCTCCACACTGTCCTCCTGTCCCACTACCCTCTTCCTCAGATCCAGTGACTCCTGCACCTAGCTATAGCATAGCGCACCACCTCTATAGGCCAATTGTCATTCTCCTATGGGTTCCTAAACTCTGGAACTCAATGCCTCATCAAATCAGGCACTCCTGTGGTCCATCTCAGCCTCCCTCCTCAACTTCCACTCTCCATCCTGTAGTTGCTCCTAATTTCTCCTCTGGCTCCTCACTCCTCCTAATTTCCCTCTGGTTTCCCCATCCCTTTCCCAGCAGAGCACTTAACATGAGGAGAAAGTCCAATATACTTTATTGCTTTTCCTTGTCTGCATTGTGGGTATTAAGTCTCCAATGCTGTTAATTTCTCTTCTCATATCAAATCCCAATGATTATCTAATGCTACTAACTGATGTATTGTTTTTCACTCTGTTGCTTCTCTGCTTTATATTACCTTTGGAAATGTGTTGTTGATTATTGTATATATCGTTTTGTAATATTGCATGGAAATGTTCTTTTGATTACTGTACTTCCATGTTCCCCTTCCCGAGGATGCTCATAGGACAAGCAGTTTTACATTGTTCAGTGTGCCTTTCCTGGTGAAACTTTTCTATAAATAAATGGATTGTGCATGGCCAGCTCTGAGCAATATTCAGATGGTTGGCACTCAGTGATGGAGTGGTGCTAACTGACTGAATATTGGGCCATCTCAGTGCAGTTCTAGTGAATCTACATGATGCAAACATGGGGCAGGACTGCATATGGCCCACAGGAGATAGTGCTTTCTGACACAGGGTAAGCACCAGGTCTCTTGGGGCCAATATTCAGTCCAACCATGAAAATGAGCTGGTTGAGCATGCAAGACACTAAGGGGACATCTGCTTGTCAATTACTGGCTCATTTGCATGAGGCAAAGGCAGCCTCTTGTCAACCATTCTGCAGTGCAAGTTCCTCCTAGTGGTGTAGTTGTTCTCCCACCCGCTGATTGCATTCCTTCAGTAAAATAATGGTCTCCCTGATGGCTTAGTGGTCCCTCTGCCAGCTTCCCTTCTTTCAATACATAACCGTCTCTCTGGTGATATAGTGGTCCTCCACCACCTCAAACACTCATCTTACTGTAGAAAGATCACCCTGCTATACAGTTGTCCCCCAGCCCCAAACACTCATCCTGCCATAAGACATTATTTGCTGGTGGTGTGGTGCCCCTGATGGTTCACCAACCTCCACCCACCACCCTCACCCTGATCACCATGCTTCAGTAACTCAGTGGCTGGCACAGCCAGCGCACACCTCCTTTACTGGCCATTATCTGACAGTAATGGAGCATGATATGTAATCATGCACTATGATAGTTAGATGGTGACTGGCAGAAGAGATGTGAGGGATGGCTGTGCAGGCTACTGAGCTACTGGAGCATGGTAATTTGGGTGAGGGGTGCATGGGGTGGGTGTCATAGCAGGTGGTCAGGTGAAGGGTTAGTGAATCATTGGGGTGTGAGCAGGGCACTACACCACAAGGAAATAATGTCTTATGGCAGGATGGGGGTTCAGGAGTGGGGGACCACTATACCACTAGGGAATCTGTTATTACAGCAGTATGGGTGTTCAGGGGTGGAGGGACCACTTGCCACAGGGGCTGCTGGCTGCAGTACAGCTGCCTTGATTTCAGGATGGGGCATGGGGCTTATCACCCAGTAAGACATGGTTTCCAGCAGCAGTAAACAGCACTGCTCTGGGGTCTGTTTATGGTCACAGAACTTTAAATATTCCAGTGCACTGGAATGCATGAGAGCCCTCATTTGCATAGGTACAGAGGTATATGTTGTTCCTTGTCCTCTGAATATGGCCCTGAAGCATTGGTAAAAACCCAGCTTAACTCTAGCATTAACTACATTCTGCCCTGTGCTTCTTTGAATATGTGGTTCTTGGTCTGTCTATTAGAGTGGCAAATTTTGAAAAAAATTTATGTTTTGATTTAATGCATTTCAGTACTAAGACGACTCATTAATGAATTTTATTTCTCTATGTGCTATGTTTATATAAAAAAAACAATAAAAAGAAAGTAAGAAAACTGATTAAATTGTTCTGTTAGTTTAGTATCTTACCTAATAAAATATTAAAAGGATGCACTAATGATTACAGCATATTGCAATAAGTTTTCAGCTTATAAACATTATGGGCTTTTGAAATGCATGTACATTAAATTCCTTGCATTCTTACAAAATGAAGTTGTCAGCAGAACTATACATTGATATAGCCTAAATATATAAAAGAAAGTTATTAAATGTATCTTCCCTCAGTATACAGTATATAGCTATTTTGCTAGATGTTATGTACACAGCCTACATCATTAAAAGGCAGATGCACTAGCTTTACAGTTCTGATATACATAGTCTTTTGACACAAGGAGCAAAAGAAATTGGGAGAGAATTAGGAAAGGTATTCTGGAAGTCACAAAGAAGTGTATGAGACTAATGACAAAGAAAGACAATGCATTTATCAAAGCTGAATATTCACTTCTTGCAATGCTGTTGTACTGGATCTTGCCTGTACACATTTTACTATATATATAATTTACCCAGGATAGACCAAGGGCCCAATATTCAAAACACTGCACAGGCACAAAACCGAGGTTTGCCCGCACAAACCAGACTTTGCATGGAAGAGCAATACTGAAAAGCCCAGTTAATGCAGTTGGTCCCTTCCCCTCTCTGATTGCCATCCCAGTAAAGAAAAATAAACTTCATTTGTAGTACAGTGGTCCTTCCCTCACCCTGATTGCTGTCCCATGAATTACTAATGAACATATCCCTGGTGGTCAAGTGAACCCCCACCCTGGCAGGTAGTGCACCACCACCTTGGTTCCCTATTCAAAACCAAGCCAGCAACTGGCACAAGCCTCCTTTCACCACAACAGCCAGCCACTGACTAAGCTGTCCTAGAGAAAGTACTGTATACAGTATGCACCCATTGATTGACAGTGAGCTATCACTTTGGGCAGGGAATGGTGGTAATTTAAAAGCCCCAAATATTTCTTCAGTTCAGACACTAATCTTGGTGCAGGGCTTCTGCAGTTGCCCATATGTTATCTCTGAGGGTGCAGACTCTGCACTAGAGGTGGGAAAAAGTTGCAATGTCTACCTTAGTAGAACATCCATGCAATATCACAACTTTTGCCCTGAGGTTTCTGAATGTCCGCCATGGTAGACCAGAAATCTTCTGACTGTGTTTGGGTGAATTTTCACCCACTTCTACATTAGGATACTTTCCCTGGTGGCTAGTGCCCCCTCACAGGACACAAATCGCCACCCATTTCCAGATAAATAATAATTGCCTCCCTGGTGGCTAGCGGTCCCTCTCCCACCCAGGACATCATGCCCTGGTGTCCAGTGTAACCCCATCCCAATCCCTGGCCCGTATAGTAAAAAAGAACAAACATTTTGCCCTGGTGGTCAGGAGAACACCCCCCACCATCCCGATCCCCAGTCATTGAATTAGAATTGTATTCCCTGGTGGTCTAGCATACCACCAAACCCCCCACCCAGCAGCCAGTGTCCCACCACCTCCCCCATCTCAAACCCAAGCGGGTGACTGGCACCATCCTCCTCTCTTCTTCACAGCCGCAGCCCACTGAGCTGTCAACGAAGGAGCATGTGCTTTGTACTTACCTTTACATTCATTTAAATTTTGCACCTGCTGTTCTTGCTTTTGTTATTTCTTGCAGTTTCAGTACTTCTTATTTTCCCTACCTTTTCCCTACCTCAAATATGTTTATATTTAAATTATGTATGCACTTTATTACTATATTGTTATATATGTTTTGCACTGTTATCTTCCTTAGCCTCTTCCTCATGACACATCTGGAAATGAACTGTTACCAACTCAGTATGTCTTTCCTGGTAAGACATTTGAAATACATAAATGAATAACTAAATAAATAAATAGCTAATGTGTGTAGCAATAGCAAGACCATGTAGCAACAGCTCTGATGCTAAGTTTCCTTTGTGTTATGCACAAGAAGGTCACAGCCCATACCTGCTCAATAACAAAACAAATTGTAACCCTGCAGGGAATGGGGCATGGCTCACCAAACAAATGTTCTGTAGGGCCATCCACAGAACAAGGCAAACCCTGCATACCTGCTCTCAAACTCTAGTGGCATCATTGACTGCGAAACTGTTACAGCAGGTGATGTGGATGCTGCTACAGTAAGTTGTGATTAGGCTTCAAGGAGCAGACAGGGGCAATGATTGTCACTACAGTTGTGTTTAAATGTGATGCAGGGGACCAGGGGCTAGAGAGGAGAGGTTGCACTAGAAGTCAAAGATGTTTGTGTAGTGGGTGGAGGATCACTGGACTACCAGGGAAGACTTGAAAACTTTTGAGAAATTGGATGTAGAGCAGCCCAAAATGGCCATGGGCATTGGGCTGGTGGGTGGGGGGGTGCAGTGATGGTAGAACTTTTCCCCATGAGCAATGGACATGGCAAAGCACCATACATCCACTACCACGCCATGCACAGAACTCCATGGGCATTACTAACACTAGTATTTTACCAAGTGCAAATGCATTTGCACCCATTAAAATAATATTATGACTGATTTTACTGCAACTCAGTTGTAGGGGAACTCTTCCTCTTTGCAATTAAGAATCATTTTGTGTATAGCCCCAATATGTGGAGGGAGGTGTAATATGGGGTGGCTATTCACACCTTTTGACCCTCAGTACTTCTAGAACTAAGAATTTGGTCTCAGATTTTGATATGAGTAAATACAGTAGGTGCTTTGTTGTGTGTTCCACATATCCTGGGATTCAACTGGAAACCTTCAGAGTGCATGATCCTTTATTTTGTACGACTGTAAATGGCAAATTCTAAATGTGACTATGTTTTTAATGCCAACATTAAATACGTTTGTGTTTTCAGAGCTATGGGAGTTAAACAGAACCTCTGTGTTTTATGGTCCTCGTGGATTTCTTGACTTAAGAACAATGTTGCTGGATGAGTATCAGGAGCAGTTGTTTGTGGGAGGCCGTGACCTTATATATTCTCTCAGGTTGGACCAAGTCAGTGAGGACTACAGGGAGGTAAAGTAACTAATGATTTCTCTTGTTATGCCATGAATAATTGGAGACACAGGGCTACTCCTGCAGTCTTAATTACTGCTGTTTGAACCTTTTGAAATTATTTGTTTATAAAAAGCAGGACAAAAGTTCAAGGATATTTCATTAGCTCAAGAGTTTTACTTTGGTGTCTGAGCATGATGACTCTTATTTACATTAATATCGTTTGAAATGAGAAGGGCAAGAAAGTGCATTTCTTCTCAAACAAGTTGAGTAAGATACACATCTTTAATATGGCTGCTGTGCTGTTCATGCCTAATATTACTCAGCCCCAGGGTCTAACCACAGAAGAAATTGCAATAAGTGCAGCCAGGATTAATAGAATGCTATATCTCTGCCTGCCCTAATTTGCCTCAGTTTCCTGCTGAATAAGAATGACAAGTGACGAACATATCAGATTCTGAGTTTCAGACTCCTTGCTATTATCATGGCATTGGCATTCAGTGCAGCCTGAAAATGTACTGTTATAGTTGAACACAAACTGCCATCAGCAGGCTTAAGGAGTTCCTTTCAGCTGAAGCAAATTTTCAAAATCCAAGGTCCCAGTGCATGGAGTTCTATTTAAAAAAGGAAAATCTGCCTGTTTAAAATTTGACTTCACAGACAGTTTGACAGTAGAAATGATTAATGCTAGGCAATTAACAAAAGGAAACACAGAATGTATGTGCTATGCAAAATGAGTCCTGGATTCAGATATGAAACTGTTATTTTTTTGTCCTTTTCTTAGTTAATTGCAATTAGTAAATACCTCTAGCTTTGAACAGTCCCTTGTAATAGTTCATTAACTTCAGACATAACTATCACAGCACAAATATAAGGAGCATAACATGACAGTATAAAAGACAGATGCTATAACTCATGTGTAGTGCTTTATATAGAGAACAATGCATATGTTGGGAGTTGATATGGAGTTTTCACACACCCAAGTTGTGTGATAATATGTAAACCTGAGAAGCGAAGCTCGAAGGTTTCTATATCACACAACAAGGTTATAAAAAAACTCCATATCAACTCCTACATATGTTTATTTTATAATAACAGGTGCTAAAAAATTCTCAGAATTACCACTACGAAGAGAGGTGAGGCCAAAACCCTCATACTTCCTTACTAGTAGGCACGCTCTCACGCTATTCAAGGACTGACATCACATAGCATGCTAGTTTGGGGCATACCTACTAATGAGCATGTAACAGTATTTTGCCATGGGTCTCCATGCTGGTTTTATGAGTGAGTTTCTGTTTCTGTTTGAGAATGGTCTCGTGCTGCCTCGGACAGTTTCATTGGTTGGTGCTTGTATATGCTTCTCAGCACGATGGGATGTAAGTCGTATCAACCCACAGGTTGATACGAGTTTTTTTGTATCAACTTTTCAAAGTTGCAAAAATGGGTTGATATTAGGCTTCACCAGTCATTATACAGAGGATATTGTGCTTTTCAAGAAGGGTTAATCCTTTGCTGAAATAAATTCAGCTTACAGTCTGATTTTGACCTTGTCCAGTGTTGATTATTGGACATTATACCACGGCAAGAAAAATCCTGGACTCTGATTGGTCATTCTTGGACTGGACCTATGATGTTATCCCAGCACAATAACGGGTCTAGTCTCAACCTCACTGTGAACCTGTAGATGACCATTTGCTTGATTTGCATTTGGTTGATTGTTTCATCTTATCTTAAAAACAAAATATTTTCCACACAAAACATCTTTAAAATGATTTTGTTTTATTCTGTATAACCGAGCCATTGTATAATAGCAATGATGCCCTCCAGGTGTGTGTCATTTGGGATAACATTTCTCCTCAGTTATTGGACACACTCGCCTGCAGCCTCATGCCCAACCACTTGGGGTCTGACGTTATCCCAGCATGACACACACCCTGGAGGGCATTATTGCTTAAATGCTTTAGTTCTAAATGTTACCAAAACAAGTTTATGAAGATAGGGTCATGTCAAAGGTCACTAACTCTTTCCCTGCTTGTACTATTTTGGAAATTAAAGGGTGGTAATAGAGTGTATAGATGATCTTTTTATTTTAGGCCAAATTTTGTGCTTTGCATTTTATATAAATAATTTAGTCAGAACCCCACAAATGTGACTTGGTCAGCTGTAACATTTAAAAATTGTCTGAAATTAAAATCCAAGAACATCTTTGCTCAGTACGCTTTTATTATCTTTAATTTGATTCGTTACCTGTTTATTTACTCCTTCTTGATTTCTTGATTTCTCATGTACAAGTTTTGTGTAATTCCATTGTTGTTTGTACTCTCTAGTACTTAAAATATGGATCATTGTTGGCTCTATAATTCATTAAACTTGTTTTCATTTGATTTTAGATGCACCTATAGCCACCCCACATTTAATTAATTCCTTACAAGGAGAACAGTGTAGATTGCCTTTAATGTAAAACATCACTTGGTCAAAATCTTTCATTTATTGAGCTATAAAATGTTAAAATTCTTTACCAATTGCCATGCATCCAATGCATTCAGACTATGAATTTAAATCTCTATTGAGGAAAGTTTGCTTATTCAATCCCACCTGTAATTGTTCAGCATGAAATAATGATTGCTGATTGCTTTGTATATTTATTTATTTCATTTTATTTATTTGTATTTTGGATGACAGCTTTGAGCGAGGGCTCTTTACAAAGGTTCCATGTCAAGGCAATAAGGACAATAAGATACACAACTTAACATGATCATTACAATGGAACTCACAAAAAAAAAAGAAAAGTAAGGTTACAATAATAGCAGCCAAAGGCATTGTCAAGGAATTGTGTTGTGAGTTAATTATACAGTACAAGTCATAGATGGCTCAGTGAAGCCATGTTAGGTGTGGTTAGTGGGAAAGAGAAAGAAGAGAGGTGAGGGGTGGTATGGGAGAAAGCGAGGAGGAGGAGAAATATGGACGGCATTGTGTTGGGTATGTGGTAGATGGGAAATAGCAAGGGAGGAGGAATGGGTGGGTTGAAAAGGAAGAGGAGACAGATTCACCCTATACCCAGTAATGGGGGTAGGAGAGGAGGAGGAGGAGGAGGAGGAGTTGAGGCAGTGATGAGGAATGCTTGAGGGTAGTATGCCTGGAGAGGATTATAAGAAGCAATCAAAGAAGACACTAGCCACGAGGTGTTGACATAGTTTACACTTAAAACACCAATCGTGGCAATGTTGAAGATTTCTATAGGTAGCAAGTTGAACCAGGTGATGGCTCTGACAAGGTAAGAATGCTGAGCTTGAGAGATCCGGCAGTGAGGTATTGTAAAGGTTAGACAGTCCAATCTTCTAGTTAGGCAGTGGACACGCTGCAGGGTCAATATTGATTGGACTCCAAGGGCAAAAAGCCCAGTGATGTCTTCTTAGCTAGGATGCAGGTCTGGTATTTTAGCCTGCTGGATAGCTGGAGCCAATTAGTCTGCTCATAAATGACACATATGTGAGAAAGGCAGGCAGCTGAAATAAGGACTCTACATGCTTTATTAAGGGCCTACAGCTATGTGCGGATTGCAGTATCAGTAGCAGATCCATAGATAATGGACCTGTAGTCAATTGTTGAGATAACAGAGCTCTGGATAGCGAGCTTCAAGGCTTCAGCCGTTAGCCAATGCTTATGCTTGTATAGTAGCCCTATGCAGTAGTTCACAGTTTTGAGATATTGTTAATGTGTTTGGTGTATGAGAGGGAGCAGCCAAGGGTCAGGCCTTTGTGGTTATTAATTATGAGCTCACGGTCCTTGCACTTGTTGTGGGTTCCATGGAACAACATTGTTTTAGTTTTTGTGGTTAAGGATGAGTTTATGTGAGCAAAACCAGTCTTCCACTTCTGTGAAACTTTTCTGTAGTTGAGACTGAAGGAGGTGGGGTCAGTGTGGCAAGTGAAGATCACTGCATCATCTGCATACAGCAACATTCTGTCATGGCAGGAGGCAGGAGATTGTTCAGGAATATGCTGAATAACAAGGGACCCAGGATAGAACCCTAGGGTACTCCAGAGTGGATTGGTAGGGATGACGAGAGGAATTCACCAATCCTGACCTGTTGGGTCCGTTGCTGAGGTAGCTTTGAAACCAGAGGGCAGTTGCACTTGAAAGAGCAAGCAGAGATAATTGTTTGAGGAGAATGGAGTGTTTAACAGTGTCAAATGTCTTAGTCAGGTCAATAAAAAGGTGCCGACTAACTGGCCCTGATCAAGTGCATGATGGATATGTGTGTAAATTCGAGGGTGCCATGGTAGTGCTGTGCCCTTTGTGGAAGCCATGCTGCTTGGAACATTGCAAGCTGTATTTTACAAGGTACTCCATGAGCTGATCAGCCACTATCCATTCCAATGCTTTGGACAGAGGGGAGGATGGATATAGGCCTGTAGTTGTTCGTGAGAGTCTTGTCACCACTTTTATGGATTGGAGTCACCACTGCAAGTTTCCACTTTGGGGAACTGGGAGAGCATGAGGGAATGGTTGAGGATTTTGGTTAGTGGGAGCAGGACTTCATCAATGGTGAGGGCAAGAAGTTTCATATCCAGTGAATTGCCACTGAACCTGGACTTTCCAAGCACTTTAAGAATGTGTTTTTAACTAGGCTTTCTGGGATTGCTTTGAAATGGAAAGGAGGGTGCCCTGGTGGCAAGTCTGAACTAACAGGAGCTGAACTGACTGTGGTGGGATCAAAAAGTTAGGTGGTAGCACATGACTAAGGTCACAAAAGTGGTGTTAAATGCATTGGCAATGATTACATGGTCAAGAGTGACAGTACTATCTATGTTCAACATTGTGGGTATTGTTTTGGGATCCTTTCAGTCACTTCAGCAAGATTATGCCAGCATTTACTCCCATCATTCCAGGTGCTGGCTAAGGCATTCTTGTAATAGTTAGCCTTCTCATGGCAGACTGCTCTGGTGCATGTATTCCTCGCTGTTTTATAGACCTGGATGTCAGTCTTGTATATATTGTATTATATTCAATAGTTTATTTTGTATGTTCCTGGGTAACCTTTAAAATGGGCAATTATGCCCTTGGGTCATAACCTAGTAAACACATTTTACATAAATAAAATAAATGTTCTAGTACAAGCTACAGAGAAGACAAATGATCTCGCAGTGTTACTGAGTATGAGTAGATTGCCCACTGGATAGCCATGATTAAAAGAGAACTACGGTCACAATCTACAAAAAAAAAAAATAATTTTGTTCATAGTGTTTTGATTTGAGTATGTAGTCCTGGTGCTTCCTTTCCTTTGCTTGGCTGTTAGGATTTTTCTTTTTTTATAAATTTGCCACTTTTTATGGCCCTAGGGATCTCAGTAGTTGCTTATTTTATTACCTTTCTTTTCCCACATTGGGCTCCATTTGAAAAGTGGCTATAAGTTCAATACAAGCTGCAGGAATGGCAGTTTTGATGAAGCCCAGTGCATCAGGGACCATGCATCAGATTTTGCCACAGGAGGGGTCCTGGTGCCAAACACTCCACAGTTGCCACAACCACACCTGTGTGCCAAACACATGGCACATGGGAGAAGTTTGATGGAGCTTGCTGGCCCCTAGCCTGTGATCTGCCAGCCCAGGGAGTGCAGGCAGCAATGTGCAGTTGTAAGGCAGCGCACTACTCAGTTGTGGTCATGGCTGGGGTCAAGAGCTTAACAGGTTAGATGATGTCAGCCATTTTTAAACACCTGTGCAGCTGCCTGCAGAGATACAATCAGGCTAAGGCAGTACAGCAGCTAGCAGAGAGCAAGCACAGCCACTGACATACTGGGGACATTGAGCTGGGGTAAGGGGACAATGGCAAGGGGGCATAAAAGGTGGGCACAGTCACAGTTAGAGACCCACAACAGGTAGGTATGGTGGCCATGGGAAGCCAGAGGACACATCACAGCAACAATTGCCATTGCAGCTCTATAATGTAGTGGTCTCTATGTTATGGCCAGGTTCCCAGTAGCAAGTACAGCAACTTGGCATCAAAGTCACTGGACTGCGCCAGCAGCAGGACACGTGTTCACTGGTTAACCAGTCTGGTCCCCACCTACCACTACATCCAACTGCAGATTCTACTTGCACCACTCCACCAGACAGCCAGATGCTCTGTGTGGGATGACACACCAGTGGTGGTCCATAAGCACATGACCAGTCCTACTCCATGCTTTGGTGGTGTGTGCCCTATGTATACTGTTGTCCAGTGTGCTGCACTGCCCAGCTCTGCATGGGAGTGCTGGACATCAGTGTGTCTCTGATGGGCTTGCAGTCAGTCACCCACCCACACACCTTTACACTGCATCATGATGTCTAGCCTCTATGACCAGGCACATGTCATCTGGGTACAGTCTGCAGTGTACAACTTCCCACCAACCCGTCATGACTCCTTACACATGGTGCCTGGCATACAGCCACCACACTCACCTCCATGTGGCACTGCAACCCTGCCCAGGGTGTCCTCTGGAATCCTTGGATAGCCCTCCTAGTGACTGTGGTTCAACCCACTATACACCATTTGTGCTACCCCAAGGACTGTAGCAGGATACTCTGCCATGAAGTATTGCCTTGTCAGCTTCTGCATGGGCATCTCCACACCCTTACCACTATGTACATATCCCCTGCAGGCCACCTCCACTTATGGCACTCTTCCACATCCTCAGTGTGTTGTCCCATGCAGCATCTTTTCCCACTGTTACCCCACTGACAGCTTCATGCTACACTCTGTCTGTCTGTCATACTACTCTGGTTGTCCTTATGCTATCGTGTGGCAGCACATGGGGTCCTTAGGTGGGCTATGGCTGGTCTAACCCTGGCATGACTCTGGCCCTTGGGAGGCTTTGAAACCCTGATTTAGGGATGCAGCAGAACTGTAGTGGCACAAGCCCCCAGGCTGCTGTGGTGCAGCTGTAAATCTGCCGCAAGCATGGCTCAAAATGCTCCATTGCAGGCAGCCACCAGTTTGCTATAAACATCCTTCCAAAACTGGGATTGTTGTATGGTCTGATGCAAGGTGCCCTTGTGTCACTTCTTTGGATACACACACCTTGTGTCATTTTAGAACCCTTAAAAATTGAGCCTATTTCCTTTTGTCCCATGTGAGTGATGTGTTACAGATCATTGATAAGTTTTACCCTGTCTGCAGTTGCAGTATGCTGTTAAATGCCTGATCTGGCCTCAACTTAATAACCCTTTATAATCCAGTATTTTTATTTTTTTTATATTTGTATTTTAGGTGTGTGTCTAAGTTTAGCCAGCAAACGTGAATGCTTTGTTTGTAAAACTATTCTTTTCATCAATGAACACACAGCCATAATAAAGAGCATACGTCACCTCAGGTCATCAGTGCTAAAATTAGTAAAGACTAGCTGTTTTCCTAAAGAATAACACACCTCAGTTGTCCCTCTTATGTTTTGTCAAACAGTGAATGTAGCTTTTTTTATTGCTTAATGGATAAGGAGAGGCCCTAACCAGCCCAGTTCTTCTTTTGTAAACTGAAACATAAGCAGCAGTCACTGAATCAATGGTGTCCATTTCATCACTGTCATATGGCACATACGACAGTGTGGGTAAAGGAAAGGTAATAGTAAAAGCTAGTTGGGAGCTCCCTAGATGCAATAAAAGAACACAAAGGCAAATTTAGGAAAAAACCTATCAGCAAACTAATGAAAGGATGATGTAACAGAACTGCACACACAAATCAAAACACTCTGCATACCATATGTGTTTGTACATTTTGATTGTAGTTCTCCTTTAAAGTGAGAGAAGTTGACCATTGCCAGATTCAGTTCAGGTGCAATTCAGCCCCCACACTGACTTTAGTTCAGCTTTGATACTTCAGTTAAAACACTCCAGGTCCTTAGTATGAGTGTCTAGTAGGCTTTGTAGAAATCCTCTATACCCCACCCCCACCCAATGATTCATACACTTCATGACCTTCTGAATTCTCCCAGACTGTTTATGTAAAAATAAAATGACCCCTGGGCAGACACAGTGCAGGAAGCTGGCATTCTTATTTAATAAAATTAAGAAGCAAACAGACAAAAAAAATTATATTTTGGAATAGGGTGGTAGAGGAGGTTGTCACTAGGGCTGGGGTGGGGTTGGCCACAGGAGTAGCCCAGGCCACCTAGAAAGAGCTAGAGTTTTTGTATTAGCCTACCTGAGGAGAAAATCACCTGAAATGTGTCAAAACTTTGTCAGCCCTTCATCGAAGGTAAAGTGCCCAGTTTTGGCACTTTCACCAAATGCCCCAAAATCAGGTTACTAAGTAAGGTGGCACCAAAAATCAGAGTATTAGTGAGGCAGACACCAACATAGAGATGTCAATGGGAGAAGCTGAGGGTAAATGGAGAAAGTGACAAATGCAATAAGGACAGCGATGGGGCAAAAGGGGTAAGGCCATCAAGAATTGAAGGGTAATGAGTACCAACACCCATAGTCTGGGCAACAAGCTCCCTGAACTGGTGGCTTTGATAGAAAAGGGATGCCTGGATATAGTAGCAGTCACAGAAGCATGGTACACAGAGAAACATGACTGGGATGTTAACATACCAGGGTACATAACCTACAGAAGAGACAGAAAGGGGAGAAGAGGGGCAGAGTAGCTCTCTATGTAAGACAGGAGGGAGGAAATGGACACGGATAAGATAGAAGGCATACTTAGGATGGCAGAGAGAGGGAGATACAGTTGATGGGGACCTTAATATTCAGATGTTAACTGGAGCACCTTTGCTGCAGCCACATCCAAAAGTAGGCCCATTCTTGATGCTCCTTCAGGTGGCATGCCCTCAGACATAAGGGATGCATAGGAGAGGCATCAGCAGTAGAAAACAGGAAGTTGTTATCCCTCTGTACAGACAACTGGTGAGACCCCATCTGGAGTACTGCGTGCAGTCCTGGAGACCCAATCTTCGCAAGGACATAGACAGGATGGAAGCTATCCAGAGAAGGGCAACTAAAATGGTGCAGTGTCTGCACCAGAAGACATATGAAGAGAGACTAAAGGAGCTTAATATGTATAGCCTCAAGGAAAGGAGGAAAGGGGACATGATAGAAACTTTCAAGTACCTCAAGGAATCAACAAAGTCCAAGAGGGTAGCATCTTTCAAAAGAGATGTGCAAGAACAAGGTGGCACAATTTGAAGATAGAGGGGCAGCTCAGAGGTAATGTAAGGAAGTATTTTTCATAGAGAGGGTTGTGGATGCATGGAATGGCTCGAGGAGGTTGTGAGTCAAAACAGTGGTTGAATTCAAGCATGCATGGACAGCCATAAGGCAATTCTAGGGGTGGGGTAGAAAGAAGTAGGCTGCTGGTTAACTAGGATCTGTGGCTTATCCATTAGGTAGGAAATGGGCAGACTGGTGGCCAAGTGGTCCTTATCTGCTGTCAAACTCTATGTTTCTATGTTAAAAGCAACTGAACAAAACAGTAAACAGGGAGGAGAGGAGGCACTGAGGGTCACCTTATAGACTAGAAATGCCACCACAGTCTGGACAGAGGTTGTATACAGACCCCCAGTTCAAGGGGAGGGAATGGACAAGGATATGATAGAAGGCATACTTAGGATGGCAGAGAAGGGGAGGTACAGTTGATGGGGACCTAATATGTCAGACGTTAACTGGAGCACCTTTGCTGCAGCCACATCAAAAGCAGGCCCATTCTTGATGCCTTCAGGTGGCATGCCTCAGACAGCTAGTTTTGGAACCTACTCATGAGGGAGCAATCTTAGACCTCGTACTCTCAAATGGGGACAGTGAGAGAATCTCAGACCTAGATATGGGTAGCTATTTGGGAACAAGTGATCACCAAACAGTGTGGTCTCATAATAAACCAGCTACAGAGTCAAGCCATACAAAAGTGAGGGTTCTGAACTTCAGGAGGGCTGACTTTGGCAAGATGTGGAGTGCCTTAGAAAACACTAGCAAACAGGCTAGAAGGAGGTGTGGAGCAACAATGGGAAAATATCAACACTGCCATCACAGAGGCAACAAGCCTTTGTGTGAAGCAAACATAGAAATCAAAATGAAAAAGCCACTATGGTTCTCAAAAGAAGTGGACGGTCAAGGTTAGGAGAAAATATAACATATAGGAAGTATAAAGAAACACAGAAGGAGTAGGACTGAGAACTGTACCAGTTAAGGAAGAAGGAAGCAGGAGGGTAGTCAGAATAGCAAAGGCCCAAACTGAGGAAAAGATAGTCAACTCTGTTAAGAAGAGGATAAAACCTTTATAAATATATTCAGGGAGAGTAGAAAGACAAAGGAGGGATAGTGAGGCTTAATAGAATGGACGGTGGGTGGGCAGAGAGGGACAGTGAAAAGCAGGGATACTGAATGAATACTTCTGTTCAGTATACACAAAAGAGGAGGTGGGGAGGTGCCTAATCCAATTAACAGAAGCACTCTGGAGAGGGGTCAATCCCAGTCTTTTCACAAAGAAAGGGTTCTGAAAGGACTCCTAAAACTGAAGGTGGACAAAGCAATGGGGCCAGATGGAATTTACCCCAAAATTCTAAAAAGAATTAAACAGAGAACTAGTGACACCACTGACTACCCTTTTAACAAATCATGGGAGAATGGTGTGGTACCTGAGGACTGGAGAGTCTGATATGATTCCCTTCACAAAGTGGGACCAAGACAGAGGCAGGAAACTACAGACCTGTCAGTTTGACCTCTCTGGTAGGGAAAGTGATGGAATCAATTCTGAAGGAAAGAATTTGTTGAGTACCTAGAGGCCAGTGGGCACAGGACCCAAGGCAGCATGAGTTCACAGCGGAAGGTCATGTCAGATGAATCTAATTGATTTCTTTGACTGGGTGACCAAAGTAGTAGACCAGGGAGAGGCTGTGGACATGGCCTATCTAGACTTTAGCAAGACATTTGACACAGTCCCACAAAGATTAATAGTCAAATTAACCAGCCTAGAAGTGGGTCCCAGAGTGGTAGCCTGGTAAAACATTGGCTGGACAACAGGACACAAAAGGTAATTGTAAATGGAGTCCAATCTGAAGAAAGAGCGGTTACTAGTGGGTACCGCAGGGTTCAGTACTGGGTCCAGTCCTTTTAATGTCTTTATAAGTGACATTGCAGAGGGACTGGAAGGAAAAGTATGCCTTTTTGCAGATGACACAAAGATCTGCAACAGGGTTGATACAAGGAGGTGTAGAAAGGATGAGAAGAGACTTGGCAAGCTTGGAAGAATGGCCAGAAGTATGGCAGCTTGGATTCAATGCAAAGAAGCAAAATAATGCACCTGGGGAAAAAACAAGGGAAGATTACACAGTGGGGTGGGGGGAGGTAATAACAACAAAAAATGGAAAGGGACCTGGGGTAATCATATCAGATGACCTTAATGTTGGCAAGCAATGTGAGAAGGCAGTATGGAGGGCTGGGGACACTTGGGATGTATAGGGAGAGGCATCAACAGCAGAAAACAGGAAGTTGTTATACCCTGTACAGACAGTTGGTGAGACCCCATCTGGAGTACTGCATCCAGTTCTGGAGACGCCATCCTCTGCAACGACATAGACAGGATGGAGGCAGTTCAAAGAAGGGCAACTAAAATGGTGCAGGGTCTGCAAGAGAAGCCATATGAGGAGAGACTATATGAGCTTAATATGTATACACTTGAGGAAAGGAGGGAGAGTGGGGACATGATAGAAACATTTAAGTACCTCAGTGGAATCAACAAAGTCCAAGAGGGTAGCATCTTTCAGAAAAGAGATGTGCAAGAACAAGGGGCACAATTTGAAGATAGAGGGGGACAGCTCAGGGGCAATGTGAGGAAGTATTTTTTCACAGAGAGGGTAGTGAACGCATGGAACAGCCTTCCTGAGGAGGTTGTGGGGTCTAAAACTGTGGGAGAATTCAAGATTGCATGGGACAGACATAAGGCAATTTTTGTTTGGTGGGGGTAAGAAGAAATAGGCTGTTGGTTAAATAGGATCTGCAGCTTATCCTCTAGGTAGGAGGAATGGGCAGACTAGGTGGGCCAAGCAGTCCTTATCTGCCATCAAAGTCTATGTATCTATGCAAATTTGGCATTGACTCATCCATAGTGAGTACTGATACACACACAATAGGCAACCTTTATAATTTGTATTCAAAATGCATTTTGGTAATTGGATTTTATATTGCAGTTGATATAAAAATCATTGGGTCACTCTGATGGCCCGGGAGGGCTGAATATCCACTAACATACTGTGCAGACGACACTGGCTCTGGAAGCAAGCCCAGCTCACATTCAATCGGGCATCATGGCTAGGAAATACTACAAGTGGCACTGTCTCCACAAGCAGAAGAGGACGGCACTGTAATCTGCAGCCACTGGGAAAGCTGTGGTAGTACCATGAAGGATTCACCCTTCTGGTTGTCAAACATGCTACAGAGTGTCAGACCTTTACTTATAGAGGATTGAACTCTTGGAATTCTCTTACTGTGCATTTACATCATACTTATGGCTCATTGTTCTCTTTGCAAAGCTTGTAAAACAGGTTCAATTTTAAGTAACTGGTATGCTATTATTCTTGACAGTAGATATTTGTTTTTCTGAATTGTGTTATATTCTTATTTGTTATGTAAATTATTTATGTATCCACAAAACTGCACATTGAAATTTGAACATTTGTCTTCTTAGTAGCATTTTGCATGTTTTGTTAATTTCAGTTTTTTATGAAGGTAACTTTTTGTACTAATTCACATCAGGAAGTAATTGTAAATGAGTATAAGCTTGACTGGTTTGTACCCTCTGTCCTGTTTTTAAATTAAAAACCTTGAATCTTAAGTCTACCTCTGAGGAACAGTGTGCCTGCAAGGTTATATTAACAGTGGGTGGCACCACTGGTAATGTCATGTGGGTGGTGGGACAGGGAGAAAAACATGAAGAAAAAATATCAGATTTGTAGGATTCATGGGTGGTACTCTTGTAAACCGTGCCACTTGGAGAAGTCCTGAAAAGACCTGCATGTTGGCGCTGGGAGGTTGTTGGACCCAAAGAGTCATAAATATCCTTGTGGATGGGAGAAAACCTACTATATGGAAATCTCTTTTCAAAATAAAGCCATCTGTGACTAGTACAGAGCACCAGTGTGATTTGTGCTATACTGTACCTATCCCAAAACAGAGTGAATATGAAGTTCTCAGACTGCACTTTTCATAATGTGCCAGAAACTTGTATTCTGGCATCTAGCCTGGAAAAACCTCAAGCCTTTCACCACTCTAAGTGGAGCTTTCATTTACGGCATGAATGGTGCGTTTGAATTTGGAGGGGTCTCAGTAGTGTAGAATGAGTCAGAGTTCATTAACATTACATTAAGCTTATTTTAATTCACATTGTGTTCCACAAGGTATTTATCAATGAGGAAAGAATTAACTGACTTTCAGGAAATCATTTATTACTAAGTCTTTTTGCCAGGGTTACAAATACAGCTTTGTTTCATTAGATTCTCATTGATGTGATTTACATAATCATGAATTATTATATTCATAACTCATATTTTCCAAGGAAATGCACACTGAGAACAAAACAGTATTTTACCATACAAAATTACTATTATATTTTTGGATCAGGTTGGAAAAATAAAGTAGTCTGAACTGCTGAGAATCATAACACAGTTTCTGGTTATTTCAACACAGCTAGACAGCTCAATCATTGCAGCAGATTATTATTTAAATGTAATAATTTCTAAAATATTTTAGAACTGTTGTAAAAGCACAATAACAACCTCCAATGACTTTGGCCATACTGAAATATTAAACACGAAAAAGTATGCATTGGGATGGTGGTGCTCCAAATAGAAAAGTCACTTGAACACAACAAAACAGTTGGCACTCACCACCTCAAAATACAGACACTTAGCTCCAAGGTTATTTGCTCTGTTGTCCTTCATTATAAGGTGCAATCACACATAAGTAACATACAGACTGCATGACTAATGCATTTCATACTGTGGTCCTTTATCAAAAGTCTAAGATAAAGAACCACAGTCAGAAATGCATTAGGCATGCAGTCTATATTACAGCCAACTGAAGTCAGGATAGCAGCAGGAGCTGCTGATAACAACAAAGCCTTCTTCCAGTACATAACTAAAACAAAAAGGAACAAGAATAATGATATTGGGGCTTTGAAAACTGGGGTTGGGAGGAAGAACATTTGAGAGACCCTAGGTAATTCCTGAGATGCTTAATGAACACATCACTTCAGTGTTCACCAAAGGCACCTATTGGGGGTAGGCTTAACATGGAAGGCCATTAATATCAGGAGTAGCCACAATACTATTATTAGATGACACACCTTTCCTGACTGCCGACTACATGAAAAAGATCAAGCAGGTTCTCCCCAAGGAATGGACAGTATTCATCCAAGGATCATAGTGGAGTTAAAGGAACACGTGGATGTGCCAGTTGTAATAAACTTTCAGGAATAAGTCTGGAGAGGTGTGGTGCCCATGAACAGGAAAATGACAAATGTGATCACCATTTTCAGGAAGGGGTAAGATCAGATTCATTCAACTATAGGTTGGTTAGCCTGACATCTGAGCTGGATAAAGTCATGGAAGACATTATCAAGGATAGAGTAATGGAGCACTTAGTTGAGGGCAAGCCCCCACCCCACCATGGATTTATGAGAGTCAGATCATGCAAACCATCCTGATCACCATCTCTGAGGGGAAGAACAGGGAGATTTTTTTTTTTATTTGTCTTTGGTAACCAGGTAGGCCCACTAGGCACAAGTGCCTGTTTTCAGGGGCGACCTGGGAGCACTAGGCGGTTAAGTGACTTGTTCAAGTCGCATAGTATGCAAGTGGAGGTTGTGAGAATCAAACTCAGGTCTGGTCTGCTGGATGTATCAAGCTCGTTCACACCTCGTTCCTCTAACTTCTAGACTATACTGCCAGAATGATAGGGCAATGCCATGGAAGTAGTTTATCTGGACATTAGAAATGTATTTAATACTAAGGCACATGACAAGATTCTTGGCAAAATTAATTAGTGTGATAAACTTGAGACATACACAAGTTGAATTGTTAACTGGCTTAGGGTCAAGTAGCAGAGTGTGGTTGCTGAGGGCAATGTTCTAAGCAGAGATGAGTACTGAGCAGTATTCCTCATGGATCAGTTCTGGGACCTCTTCTGGTTAGCAGAATTTCCAGGAGCATCAAAGGGAGGTGATCAGCAGAGCAGAGGAAGTAATCCTGCCACTTTGCAAAGCCCTGATCAGACCCTACCTGGAGTAAGATTTACAGGTTTGGTCTTTTCTACACAAAAGTACATTGAGACATTCAGTTGGATGTTGCTTAGCCATATAGAGTAGTGATGGGTGAAGTGCCCCAATTTGTTCCATAAAGTGATTTTTGGAGTGAAGATGAATTCAAGGAGTGCTCCGTAACACGAAGCAGAGTACTTTGCATTATTAATAGATAGCGAGTCCATTGAAGACAATGACTTTACATTACTCCGCCTTCCCAAACCACTACTCCACCAATTCTTAAGGCAAAGTACATTGAAAACAATGTGCTTCACCTCACTTGCCTAAATTTTTAAGCTCCAAAGGTGAATTTTGCAGTGATTCATGGGATTTCAGGTCACATGGGCTCTAGGTTATTCTGCACAGCCTCAGTTTGGGGTACCGTGTGTAGGAAGCTGTAGGAGACTATCTGTTCTGAGAGCTCTCTGGAATTCAAACCTTCATAAGCTGTTAAAAAGCCTTTTGAGTAATTTTTTGCTGAAACTTTAGTTCATCGATTATAGGAAACACTCCTGTGCTCATATCATCGAGCATTTATTGTTTGTATGGATTTTGAATGTTAATGTACAACATTCAGTCTGTGTACTGAGACAGTGGAAGTGTGCTTTGGAGGAGGGGCATATCTGTGGTGTAGGTAGATTAACTTGGAGAAAAGACAGTGCTTTCTGTTTTGGTGATATTTTTCTTGTATAACTGTGTTAATGTACACACAGTAATATTTTCAATATTTCTTGCCATTTTTTGCTGATTGTTGTAGTGCAGCAGCGCATAAGTTTGGTTTGTTTAAAATATGTGGTTATATTACTGAAGTTTTCACTTTGCTATGCATTATTTAGTGTGTGTGTGTGAGTATGTTGTGGCGCATGTCATCAAATCAGACACCTTTTATTGTGCCACATAATAATTTCAGCATTGTGAACCTGCTATCCATTGCAGCTGTGTGATTTTTGTACTTCTTTGTGGTATCTTTACTGGTACTAGTACTAGTGACTCTTACTGCAGCAGTGCAGTACACTGCCCCTCCCCAAGACCTGCCCCAACCGGCAAGGTATTCTTTCCAGATTTGAATTTCTGATGGTGAGCACTTGTTAGTTGTTGTGCCTTTGTGTCTGCATCTCTTCAGTGCACAGCACAATCTTAATCCGTCTGTGCATTTGCATCTCTTTAGGGCCCAATCTCCATCTGTAACTTAAGTCACAGTTGTTTCTTTGACTTCCTTCAGAGTACTGGACAGGTGTGATGCTTAATTCTGCATGAACATTGTACTCATTAATATGCATTTTAAGTCAGGACCATCATCACAAGTCACTCATGATGCAAATCACATTCTTAATCATCACGGTCACAAATGCAGTCACAAAATCACGATTCACGATCATTCCCATTACAAGTCAAACATAAATTTTTTCTAGTTACTTGGATTTATTGCAAGCCTGTTTTGTAGTATCTCTCAGGCTTCACCACCCACCATTGTACTCATTGATATGTGTTTTTAAGTCTGGGAGTTTTAAGCTAGAGCTCATCGGGAAGTATAGCTGTAGGCATTCATGTTTCTTCATCATTACGGTCACAAATTCAGTCACAAATCACGATCACATCACGAATCACATAATTTTTTTTTTTTAATAGTTACTTGGATGTATTGTAAGCCTGTTTTGTAGTATCTCTCCATGCTTCACCACCCCACCATTGTACTCATTGATGTTTTTTTTAAGTCAGGGAGTTGGGCAGTGTCTGGAGTACATACACAGACTGGAAGAAGACTGACTGCACACATGCAGTTTAGTACAGTATACTTGCACTGCTCAGAATACAAAGTGTCACCATATGGAAGACAACAAAAAGGGCATAATTACATACAAGGGTCGGGGATGGTGAAGGAATACATTTTATAACACAGCAAGGAAGGTGTGGGGGGACATGGTGTGAGGAAAAAAAAACTAATGTGGATCCCATGGTGACCCAGCAGCAGTTCCAGTATGGACATAATTTGCAACTGATGTACCTCTATGTGATTCAGCTGCTGCTCACAGCACTCACCCTCTCATTGTTATCCTCGACAGCACTCCAGAGAACTGCAAATTCAGCCTGTGTTACATGCAGTTCTCTGGGGTCCATCGTTCTGCAGGCAGACCTGCTGGTGGTGGGGGTGGTGGTGGCACTGATGGGGATGCTGGTGGAGCAGAAGGTGCTGCTGTGGCCCTCCTCTTCTCAGGGATGCCCAGATGCACAGCTGCACCCTCTGCCACAGAATGGCCAGGAGGTTCAGGCATGGTCTGTTCTGTGCCAGCCTGTCACTCAACTGCTGGTGATTGAGCATATGGGTGTGCTGGCCCCAGTCCCCAGGTGAGTCCCTGGGGAGCCACGGTGCACCTCCACCTCACATAGGTGGCACTTGACCATATTGTTGTCCCCCCCACACAATCAAAAACTGCCAAACAATGGAGGTGTGGGAGGAAGAGGCACAGGCAGGGGATGGCCAGATGAACTGGCAGCCAGCTGGACACAGTGCTGAACAGGGATGGGATCCATACCTGCTCCCGAGGACCTGGTGCTGGACTTGGTGGTGGTGGTGGTGGTTCAACTGCTTCAGAGTCAGGACAGGAGGCAGTGGTGGTTCTGCTTCTGGGAGGGCACTCACAAGTTTTGAGTGGTCCAACAGGAATGGGCACCCATGCCTCCACCACATGCACATAGTCGATGCTTACCACTCTGACGCTCTCCCAGAGCTGCTCCCACCCAGACTTTCCCTCACCCTGGTCCATCTCTCCCTGACCTCCCTCAGTCTGAGCAATCACTGCTCACACTGTCACACAACACACACACACAGTCACACAGACATAGACAAACAACTAACTACTTATAGAGGTAAGAAAAAAAATACAGAAATAACAAATTAAGTAAAAGAAGTACAGAAAAAGACAAAAATGTAGCTTTTAAAAAGCTGTTGGGTCTAAATCAAAGTTTAAATCTCCTCCTCACTGTGATCTCAAAGTATCAGCAGTCACAAAACACTCTACTCTCTCTCTGTCTGCATAGGAAAAGGAAAAGTGTCTACTTGTATGACTCACTTTCTTCCTGCCTAGCTAAGGGCATATGACTTACAGTACTGTAAGTCATGTGATGTTGGGGGGCTGCCAAATCTGAAACACCAAGTGGATCACTTAGAACCATAATGAGGAATGCGAAGTCCATTAAAGAATGACTTAGCTTTGCATTACCATTCCACCTTAGCATTGAAGTGGTAATGACAAGGCGGAGTGAGCACTTTGCATTGCCCACTCCATGTAGTGGAGTAGCAATGCAAAGTGCCCACCTTTATGCTCACTTCACCGACGGAATTTAAATTCACTGCTTCTCTACATATGAGGACAACACCAATAAGGAAAGACTGGAGACCCTAAATATGTTTACTCTGGAGAAAGCGAAGATGAGGAGGATGTGATCTCTGAGTTTTGCATACTCATCCTTGTTCTGACAAGAATGAACAGTCAGAGATTGTTAAAAGGTGTCCTGCAGCAGGCTGTGAGGCAAGCCCTGAAGCTCCAGGGTTGGCAAATTCAGGGGTAATGGTTGGATGAACTACTTTTCCCAGAGGGTGGTGAACCTATAGAGTACTCAGTCTGTGGAGACTGGACATAAAGACAGTAGAGGCCTTCAAGGTAAGCCTGACAAATTTCTTCCTGCCAAAGGGATCACAGGGTACCCTGCATAGTAGAGTGGGTTGTGAATCCCCAGTAATTGAGTGTGGATTTTCATGGCATGCTTATTTCACCACTAATTGTGAAGCAGGGGACAGACATAATGGAAAGAGTCCCTTCTTACCTTAAAGGAAATAATTCACGATGCATGCTCATCACAGTTTGAATTTCCCTGAAAATCTTGTTTAAAATGAGGTACTGGGCTCATCTATAGTTGGCAGCAGTACAGGTATACTGATTATTATGTCTGCTTAATACTGGTGCTACATTTCCACCATTTTAGAATCTTGTGATGTCACTGATAATCAGGCAGCTCTTGACTGCAGCGTGGTTAGATATGGGTTGATCATCAGTGACATCACAGGGTTCTAAAATGGTGGCACTGTACTATTAATATGTGACAGACTTAATTATCAATATCTCTAGACTGCTGGCAACTACAGGTAAGCCCAAAGCCTGATTTAAAAGAGCTTGACATTGGCTGTTTCACTATGATGGGCATGATTCATGAATGTTACCATTTAAATTACTTTGTTACTGTATATATTGTTTGTTACTCTCTGTCTTCTCTAATATAATCACAGACAAGTCCTCTTATGCACTGTAACATAAATGTGTATTTATGGAGATGCCTTCTATCATCTAGGAAGGGCATCCATCCCAGTTTGCTATGGAGTTTATAATGGTGAGTATAATAAAGGAAAAGTGCCACACAGACTTTCAGTTCTATTATAGAGAATGTTTACTTTGTGTAATATGTTCTTAGGGTAACTCTGTCGTAGAAGACACATCCATAGGCTTATCATGGTGCAACTGGCAGCACATCCATCTCTGGGCCAGAAGATTGTGGGTTCTAGTTCCACACCATGATTAGGCTTATAACAAAAACACGGTACCTGAGTTCAGTACTGAGGGATGCTGTACTGTCAAAGTGTGCCATCCTTTGGATGAAATGTAGCTCTGAGGTCCTATCTGCCTTTTCTGGTGGTTGCTCATGTGGATATTAAAGATTCCATGGCCCTTCATGAAATGAGTAGGGAATTTTTATTGAAGAAAGAAAAACATATACAACACAACGTGAAATAGAGCAATACTGTGACAAAAAAATAATCAAAAGGAAAAAAAATGAAAGAGCATAAAAGAAAACACAGATAATCAAAAATGAATAGCATTTTCAATACCAGTACAGTATAAACTGTACCATAGATTAAAACATAAATCACTGAACATAATCATTTGAACTAACAATACAAACCCTGCAAAGAATATATATGTCTAGCAGGTGGTTTCCAATGTTTTTGCCTCATAAAAGGTTATTTAACCTGGGTGTGAAAAGAGTAGGGATATCCCTATTGTCCTGGCTAAGTTTCTCCCATTCACTAGAATACTACCAAGAGCTGAATCTGGTTCAATTTCAGTTGGTTTGCATCTGTACCCCCCACGCCCCATCACCACCATGAGAACAAGGCTGAAAATAGTCAGCAGCATTGTATAGCCCTCCTTTCCTGGTGAACAAAAGCTAACAAAAAAAAACCCTAAAATAAAGACAAAAATCCACAAGAAGAAATGCAATAGCATAGTACTGTATGAATTACCCTAAAATGGGCTTTCTGTAACACAAGGAATTTGTTTCTATACAGAAGGTCAATCATGGGGGCATATTTTAAAGCAAATAATGTGAACTTCACCAGATAAAAATTGAATCAATCAGAATACAGATATTTATACAATATCATTAGTCCCATGGTTTCTCCATTTAAGGTGATGATCATAAATTTATGACACCTAGAAGAGTTTATGGGATAAAGACAATATTGGCGTAGTTGCACTTTCATTTAGAGTTAATAAAGCAGTTCTGGAGTTGGTTGAACCCATACTGAAGGGACTGTTCAATATTTTAAAATCCAAATCTGAGATATATACCACTGTGTTATCCACATATAACATATAATGAGTTCCCTCTACATTCAGTTTGAGATTATTTAAAAGGGCAAGCCAAATATGTAGCCCAGAGGAACTCCTCTAGAAATGTTTAGAACCTCAGATGCTCTGTCATCGAAAGCAACTATTGACATTGAACAGAGTGTTCATTGCTGGACCAAGAAAGAGACTGAAATCCAAGGTTCAGGTCACAAAGCCTGATTCAGCAAGTCAAGGTTCTGTCAAAGTCCTTGGATAAGTTTACAAGTATAGCAACTCTCAACTGGCCAGCATCAGTGGCCATGTCAACATCACCCAAGACCCTCGACACTGCTTTCCTTGTTGAATGGTGGATAAGGAAACCTGATTGATATCAGTATAAAGCAGAATGCAGAGTAAGGTGAACCATTAACTTATTATAAAGTATAACATTTTGCAAATGACAAGAAGAGAAATAGGATGATAATTGTTAAAATTGCCCTTGGAGACCCTTTAATAAAGTACTTTGGAATAATATTTCCTCTTTCCTTCTATATAAGGAAGCAGGCCCTGAAAACAAATTGACTGAATAGATGTGTAATTGGCATGTAGTTCTAGAAACCCCAGATCTAAGCAGCCTAAGATCCAATCCATCAGGTCCTGGGTTATGTGTTGTTTTGCATGTTAATACCACTGTCAAGGCCACTCTTCGGTAGTTAAGAGTGATCTCACACATTCTTAGGGTATGAGAACTGCAAACCAAAGGTGAGTCATTCTGCTATCCTAAGAATTTAAGTGAGACCTCTCTTAAAACCCTTATACTGGTCTTGGTGATGGTATTAACATATTATTATCGAGCTTGATCAATAATATAGTATTTAAAAAAAAAATGCCTTGAACATGCCGTCTCCAGGGCAGCTGCACAAGACAATCTTCACAGAATAAGGGTGTCTCATCACAGAGAAAGAAGCACTCTGATTGGCCAGGAGCACCCCCTCAATCTATAATAAGGGATGAGTAATTCCAACATTTTAATGGGTTAATTTCCTTAAACCTGAATTTAGGGTCATGTTTAGCAGTATAAGGACATGAGGGAGCCTTTACAGGAAGAGTACTTAAATTACGATACCTGAGACCATTTTCCCTTATGCAAAATTTATCAAACAGCTAAATTAAATAAAATGTTTGTTAACTTCATTTAGAATATCCTGATCAAAGCAGATTTACCCTCAGTCTTAAAGTAATCAAATGACAACCTATAAGTTGTTTCCTGTAGGGATCTGAATATATAAAATCAACTGGTTAGATCTACTCTAAGACAAATACTGAAAATACACTATTTATGAGTCCCTAATTACTTGAAAAAATATTAAGCTAAATTTTTGAAATAGTCTGGTACTAAGTCCAACACTACAGCCACCGCCATGGGACAATCTCCACACATGTATTTTCAGCGGCATGGCTGTGGAGCATGTTATGCCTGGTCCAGCCAGCTGTAACATTTTAGTGCAGCTGTGCCAAAACAGTGGCTGCAAGCTGCTGTAAATCAGGGAAGCAGCGTAAACTGGTTCTCCTTGAAAACATGGTGCATGTGGGAAAACTGTGGTTCTCAAATGAAGCCCCACTTCTGGCAGTTTTTCCTGCACCTGTACTGATTTGGACAGACTGAAAATCCAGCCCATCTATTTCTTTTCAACCAGTACCTGTGCAAAATGAGGTGGAGGGGGTTAGAGGCTCTAACCATGGTCCACACTTGATCTATTCCCATGTTAATTTAAATAATGTTTAGGTATATCATATTGGCAAGTGCTTGTCACAGATTGACATTAGTTTAGAGCAAAATAACTCCAGTTCTTTTAAGTGAAGTGATTAATTCAATCCTATACTATTTAACTGATACAAATTTTTGAAGAAGGCAAAATAATCAATTTTTTCAAATTTATAATTTTCTTCTAGGCAATGCATCCATTTCTGGCTGGAGATCAATAGGAGGCAGTATAGTATAGTGGTTAAGAGCACTGAGCTGCAAACCTAGAGAACTCAGTTTGAATCCCACAGCCACCACTGACATACAGTGTGACCATGAGAAGGTCTCTTAACTTCCTTGTGCTACCAGGATGTAGCTGGAATCAAGCCATTGCTTAGTGTGTATTTACTGGCCCAAAATGGTAAAATTCACACATTCTTAGGATATGAGAACTGCAAAATGAAGGTGAGTGGTTCTGCTGTCCTAAGCATGTCAGTGAGACCACTCTTACAACCGTATTAGTCATCTCAGTGACAGTAGTAATACATTATAGCTGGAGCTTGATCAATAATAGAGTAACTTTTTTTTAAAACCTGCCTCCAATGTGCCCATTTCTGGGGCAGCTGCATGTGAGACACTCTTCACAGAATGGGCCCTATGCAGAAGCCAACACACCACATATGTGCTGCACATAGTCATCCCTAAGTGTGAATGCTGCACAGCAGGGCCCAACACCCCATGGCATTCACTATCTGTGTGCCAGCAAGTTGGGTTCTGGATCCCCAGCTGTAGGGGCATGCCAGCACTCCATGCAATTCACAAAGGTGCAGAGTACCACGCACAGGGGTGCGGGAGTTCTGACAGAGGGACCCTGCTGTGTTGCATCCCTTCCACCGACACACACACACACACACACATGCACACACATGCACATAAATGTCATGACTGGCAGGAACAACATACTGCGCAGCTGTCTCTGGGTCTCAGGAATGTCCCTGATGGTACCACATTGGTGCCTCTATTCCTCATGGCGTGACTGCAAAGTGGGGAATGGAGCACATAGCAAAGGAAGCAGTATGGTTACAGACCTGTGGAGCTTTGGTACATTTGTACATGACCACCCTTATTCAGTGGCTGTCTGTATGGATATCACTGAGTGGTAGGATGGTCCTTGCAGTTGGGTCAGTGTTCATGATGGTGGAATACCATGTCCATGTGGGTAAGAGCAGAGGTTGGGAGATATGGGGTACAGTCCTGTACAGGTGCATGCCTACAGGCACCTCGCTGGCATGGGCACTATGATGGTAGGAGACTGCCCATCCCTAGGGTCAGGGATATAGGGCAGTGCATGGTGACATAGGGCAGGAATGCCAATACCACTCAGGCTGGTGGTCTGTAGACACCTCACAGCCACAGTATGCACATATACATGACATACCATCCAGATTCCTGCCTCATGGAGCAGAACAGGGCATATGTACATCAGGGATGAATACCCCAATGCAGGGATATATCGTATATAGTGGCACAAGTCATGCAGACACATTATAGCATAGAGGATTTGTGTATGATGCATGTTCTGATTAGAACCACATCTGTACCAGTAATGTGTGACAGTAGTGTGTGTTGTACTCTCCACTCATCAGAGACATGAATACAACCTTTATGAGGGACAGGAGAGATGGGAGAGGTAACTGCAGGGATGCTCTTGATCATCAGGGACTGTTTTGAGGTATGATGCCCAGTGTCAGTGTGGTATCACCGGGATAGAGTGGCAGTGCTGTCTCCCATAGACAGCATACAGGTACTATGGGTGCCTCCTTCTACCCATAGAGTATTGCTCTACTCTACTGTACTCTGCAATACCAGGCACTATAATCGTCTGTACACTGGTACAACTACCAGGAGCCAATGGTGTCCCTTCCAGTCGTGATGTTCCATGCATTCCCAGGAGCTCCTGGATGCACATGTAAGGGATTCAGTCTGGGACCCAGGTCAGGCATCTGATTGGATGACTGCCTCGTCCTACCTCTGCCACGCACAGCCCCAATCCAGCAACACGTAGCAGTGCACCTCGGGGTTGGTACCATGGACAAATGCCCTGCAGGTGCTTGCAGTCATGAATACCATTCACCCTGTAGCCTGTCCAGGGCCGCATAGAAATGTGTATGGTATACGCACAATTGTGCATACTTTGCACCCCATTTGTACACAGGGCCTAATAAAAGTGTCTCACATAAAGGAAAGAAGCACACTAATTGTCCAGGAGAAATCCCTTAATCTATAATAAGGATAAGTGGAATTCCTAAATTTTAATGTGATAATTTCCTTATACCTAAATTTAGAAGCCTGCTTAGCAATATGAGGACTTGAGGGTGCCTTTTCAGGAACAGTACTTAAATTAGTATGCTTGAGACTTCCTCCCTGTTTATCAAACAGATGGAGGAAATAACATGTTTGTTAGCTTCATTTTGTATATCCTGATCTAGCCATGGTCCACACCTTGTTTAAGTATACCATGCTGGCACAAGTGCTTGTCACAGATTGACATCAATTTTAAAATAAAATAACTCCAAGGCTTGTTAAGTGAAGGAATTAATTCAGTCCTATCCCATTTATCTGGTACAAATTATTGATGAAGGCAAAATACTCAGATATTTCAAAAGATCTACAATTTTTCATCTAAACAGTTCCTCTAAGCCTGGCCCCAGATGTAGCAAAATAATTGGAGGCAGTGTAGTGTAGTGGTTAAGAACAATGAGCAGCCAACCTGCAGAACTCGGTTTGAATCTCACAGCCCCACTTGCATACTGTGTGACCATGAACAAGTCACTTAATTTCCCTGTGTTCCAAGGATGCACCTGAAACAAGCTTTGGCTTAGTGTGTCTTTACTGGCCAGCACTGATAAATAAAAATAAAAATTACATATGATCACTAAATACATTAGGCAGTAGACCTGAATAAGGACATATCAACTTGTTTATGGTCAGGACAAGGTCCAGAAGAATCAAAGAGGCATGTACCATAGTAGCAGTACCCATTCACTATGGGATTGCAGCTGCCATGGCTCCAAGAAAAGGTTCTCACTACAAACATTTATACAGTATTTAACCAGGTCAGGGCAGCACACAAACATACCGTGTACACATAGTGCCTGCCTTATGGTCTGTGGGACACTCAGTGGATTATTAATGGCATTGAGCTCCCTTGCTGACTGACCTTGGTCAGTGTGTTTTATTGTAACCATATGTAAAACATTTTGTTTCAGTAAACCAGTGAGATATTTATGTTTGTAAAGGACACAAAATAATTAGTCCTTGTTGCTGTTTACATCCCATCCATTTCTGCCCACCGCCTTTTATTTCCTGTGTCATATCATAAAGACAACATGCATTTTTTCAATGCCAAATGTTTCCTTGCATGGTTTGTGTGGCAGGTGTGTATTGTGTTATTTGAACTTCTGGTGGGAGGAAAAGCCTGCCTGAACTATGTTTTGACAAACTGTCATAATTTGGACAGCAGTTGGATACAGAAGCTTGTGTAATAAGAAGGCTATGTTGAAAATGTGGGTGCATTGCTGGCCCAGTGGCACTGAGGGTTGAGGTGGTGGGCGCCACACCTCATGCCATGCTGGTGACCCCTGTTCATGAGCAAGCATGGGCTGCTGGGGATGGCAGGGAGGAGATGGATCAAATGTCCCAATGACAGCTCTCCTTTTCTAGGGAGGGCAACCAGTTGTCGGTGCATGTCTGGCTCCTAGCGGCAGCTGAGGGCCAGCACACAATGTCTGCAGACAGCTAGTCAAAGAGCAGGACAGATGCCTGATGGGGTGCATGCACAGGAGCATGCATGGCACCATCACTGGCATGCTTGTACACTCTGCCCTTAAGAGGAGAGACCAGGAGGAAAAAGCTCACAGAGGACAATGGAGGGCTACATGGGTCCCACCCCAAATAGTCACAGTGCTGACCACTGTACTGGATCCGATATTGGTGAAGCTGGGCCCGGCTAACCTCACCAGGGGGTAAGCCCTGGGGTAGCTGGTTGGTGTCATCTGATGAACATCGGGGGTGGGGCTGGGCTCCCTCAAATAGAGAGGCCATGGAGCAGGAGTACAAGTAATTTAAAAAATTTTTTAAATGTGGGTGCAAATACAGTTACTAGCATGCATATCAAAATTGCAACAAGTGGCCATAACTTAGTCATTTTTATATTTTGACCCTAAATGTTGAACATAGCTTTCTTATCACCCCACCTCACGAACCCTGTAGGTGAAATTTTTCAAATCTGTGGGAAAACGATATTCAATGCCACAGGTGCGAAAACACATTATGGGCAGGATGTGAAAATGACAGCTGTACTGGTAATGAGATGATGTGATAAAAGGCTACATTGAAAATTTGAAGTGAAAATATTGAAAATGACCAAAGTTACATGCATACACAGAAAATTTTGAATGACCGGTGTAACTCAGAAATTTTTGGAATTGTTTCATCAAGTTTTCAATATAGCGTTTTGGGACCCCACCTCATGAAGAGTGCCACTGTCATTTCATTCACTTATCCTGAAAGGTGATTTTGAGGGTGACCATGCCTTTCTGTGCCACAGGTGCTAATATACATTTCAGGCAGGATGTGAAAAATGACAGCAGTACTGTTCATAAGGAGGTGTGAAAAAATGGCAATGTTAAAATATCTGGAGTGAAAATATTAAAATTGGTAAAGTTAGAGTGTGCATAGAAACTGCGTAATGCACACTCAGTAATGCAGTCATTTGTTGGAATTTTTTCACTAAATTTGCAATATGGCTTTTGGGACCCCACCTCATGAGCAGTGGCACTGTTGTTTAGTTAATCAGTCCCAAGGTGATTCCAAGCAGTGACTCAAAATCACCTGTTGGGACGAAAAATGAAATGACAGTGACAGTGTTCATGAGTTGGGATCCCAAAAGCCCATGTTGAAAATTTGGGGCCAAAATTCATAAAAATGGTTGAGATAGCAACCTAAGTTGAAAACCCACTGACTGCCATTATATGGCACTTACCTTGATTCTTCAGCTTGCCATTCAGCTTTGAAGAGTCAGATGTGTCCCAGTTGTCAGAAGGTGACAGCGCTGACCTCTAGAGGTAAGTATGGGTAGGGGGGCAAGGAGGTGAGTTCTCAGTGGGGGGACTGGGAGAAGACAAAGGACTGTTTTCATTTTGCAGGTTAAAAAAAGAAGTTGGGATGGTTTCTTTATTTACAGGTACAAAAAAAAATAGGCACCAGGGGTGGGCTCCCAGTGTGCCACATGAATTAGTATATGATGCAGACACGGGACTGGGCACCTGAAGTCGGTATAGGAACGGAGGGTGTTGAGCGGACAGCACCGGGGAGGGAGCAGGAGGGTTTGATTAGATGCCCGGGCTGGGACGAGAGCAGGGATGACAGCAGCAGTGGGAGGCAGTAGGAGGGTTTAATGAAGATACCAGACCAGTGGGGAATGGAGGATGCATGCAGGACGGACTGCAGCAGAGGGAGGAATGGTAGGGTCTGCAGACTTGTAATGCAAGCTATGCAAATGAGAGGAATACGGCACAGTCTCATTGGTGTGGTTCCTTTCTCTCAAGTGCAAGCTGGCTCCCTGCTGTGAAATTCTGATGGCCGTCCACACTCGGCTTTAGTGGTCATTGGTGTGTCAGGGTTAGCCCACTGTACAGTGCTCTGCACTGGACTCATTCCTGACACACCTTTCAAATGTGGTACTGTCCCAAGGTGTTTCTTGCGAACAACAAGGAAACATAAAAATGTAATGACAATATGAAGTCACATCAGAAAGATCTGCAGAACCAATTATTACTGTTTTATGAAGAAAATAATATAGAGAATAAAGTATGGGGTGGTGTGTTTACGAGAGTTTACACACACCCGAGAGGGATAGATGCTCCATAAACCCGGAAATGAAGACTCGAGGGTTTGTGCAAAGCATCTATCCCAAGGGTGTGTGTAAACCTCGAGTTTAAACATACCACTACTATTTTATTTTATATAATTGATGGTTCTCCTTTGGCCACAGCAATTATACAAAAGAAACCGCAGTTTTGCGCGGCTACGAGGTATGCGCCACTTTATTTTTCGTCCGCTTGCATTTTCATTTTCGGGCTTCACTTATTTTTAAACAATGCTGAAAGTCCCCATCTGTAAAAGCAGTGCTCATTTTATTTTTTTAAATTTACTCACTGCAGTGTTTCTCTGGCGGCTCCCTTGAAGGAAGCGCTTAGCCAGGAAGGGAACGCTGGTGTAGGCGCATGCACAGAGTGAGGAGAACCATGCATGTGTTTGCTGTTATAAACACTTTATAACGGAAAATTACACCACTGTCTCTGAATGGCAAAGGGAGAGCCATTAATTATATATAGAATAATACATGGATCAGTCTGCACAACAAGAATGTTATACATACCTGAGGTATAAGGTGCTTCATAAACCCTGAAAGCAAAGCTCGAGAGTTTATAATAGCATCACACACTGAGGTGTGGATAAAATTTGACTTTTGTACACCTATCCATGCGTTGTTTTATATGATTGCTGGGGACTGTTTTCTCACCTGTATAAGTTTTATTTAAAAAAGGCAGTTTGGCTGGTACATGGAGCTGCTATTTAAAACATTAAAGCAGCAGTGCTGCTTCTGTTTAAAATCCACCCTCACAAGTTTGAGTGCTTGCTCTTTCTCTTCACTGCCCCCCATTTCTGTTTTACTAGGTGCAGTAGCACTACTTCAGTTTCGATTAGACTTTAGTGTGGTTTTCTTTCACTTTTTGCTTTATTTTTGGAGACTGTTAGGGGTGATGAACTGGAGTCTGTGGTGTTGGAAGGTAAACAGCTACACACCTGAACAACTGAAGGACTTTGAAAGAGCAGTGGATTTTGAAGAGAAATTGTGTGAGTGCAGAAGAAGCAGCATGTACATAAGTGGAATGGGAAACCCAGCACCTGTTCGCTGTTATAATCCACAGGTTACAATAGTGAATTATAACTGGGTTTTCCTGGAGAAAAAACTTCCTCCCCAGTTATTATGAAATGATAAAATGCATAAAGGGACACTCTTAACCCACTTAGGCCTCAGACATACTATATGTTCCTGATTGGTCACATTTTGTAGCTTGCTGATATACTGTAGTTTGTTTCGATCCCTTTTTCTTTCTAAAAGTGAAAAAAGACTGTCCACTACACTAGTGTTGCAACACAAAAATATGTTTGTTTACAGTCCTCAATCAACTCCCACTGTATCTTTACTGGACTTGGGAACACCCCAATGGAATCTAGCCAGTCATGATGCAAAGGAGGAGAGCAGCTGTTACATAATCAGGCTGCACTTCTGGGTGTGTTCCTAATATAAGTATGTAATGAAAGTAGATCAAGGACATTAAACAAAGCAAGTTTGGGTATAAGTACACCACTATCTTGCATTTCAATTCTACTAAGAAAAGAAACAGATAAAACAACCAGCAACATCAGTAAATTTTAGAGAAGGTAAGGAATCATAAAATGCACATTTTCAATTGAAATTACATGATGCAAAACAGGTTGATTGTGTCAATTTAAAACTAATATAGCAGGCTCCTTGGCACTGAGCTAAGGGGTTCACTCAGCATGCTGGCAACCCAGGTTCACACCCGAATCCAGGTGTCAGGATCGGAGATCAGCAGGAGGAATCTAGAGCATCCATTGGATGCTTCCCTCCAAGGGGGTGGGCAGGGCCTCGGCACCTGGAGCTGGATTGGGCGACGTGCATGGAATGTGCAGCTTTGACACACCTCGCACATCCCTGCCCAAGTTCACCATCCCATGCAGGCCCAATCAGGATGTCGACGGACCAGAAAATGTAAAATCTCCCCGATCGAATGGGATAACAGTCACCAGTCCCTCATTATCACAAAGTCCCAGATCACCCAGACTGACCTCAGCAGCACCCAGGGCAATGAAGATGTGCTTACTAGCACCTTCTCCCTCGGAAGGGGACCTGTCCGATGAAGGGATATATTGGGTTTCAAAGGAGCTGCCAATATGCAGTGGTGGATGGCAGTGGGATGGAGTGGCAGCAAGGTGCACCTATGTGACCTGAAGGAGAGGCCACTCAGGTTGCAACCGAGGTGCAAAAAAAAAAAACTAATATAGCAAACTGCTTTTATGCCACCCATATGCAGGAGCCCCCAGCTGCCATAGGGTTCACTGGTGCTTAAAATTGGCAATGGACACGCACACACCGGCAGGCATACCACTGAATTGTATGGAGGCATGAAAACTGTACTGAATACTTTTACCAGTCTTATTGTCATTACATCTTTAGATTGTTATCATGAATGTTGCCCTGAAATGAACTGTAAGGATACTCTTAAAAACACATTAGTGTCATCAGCATGTTGCACACTCACATCAGAGGCTAGGAGATCTGAAGGTTGTGGGTTATAGTCCACACCCGGAAAGGTGGTGCTTCACTCCTGAGGTGCTGACTTTGGATGTAACTTTAGACCAAGATCTTGCCTGCCTTTTCTGATGGTTGTTTACATAGATGTTAAAGACCCCATGGCACATCTCAGAAAGAGTAGGGAATTTTATTTAAAGAAAAAGTATAACATACAACAAAAACAAATTAAACAAGTTCCACTAGTTACAAGGGACAAAACATTTGTTTACCTTATGTATTATAATACCTATTGCATATACTGATAGGAAAAAGAAACACAACAAAAATCTGCCAGACTAACTGAAACTACAAGACCCAAATACAATTTTTCCATGCTTTATATAATGTCTGTGGAGGTAAAATGTCGTATTCATTCACAAAACTTTCTACACTGCCCTACGTACCATATCTACTACAACTTGAGGGCCTGCTTTTTTGATGCATGGTTAGTGCACACTCTGCCTGTCATAATATATACAGCATGTGAAGCACACTTGTATGTTTATTGAATATTGCCCAGGGCCCTGAAAATTGGCACAGCTACTTCTTGGTAAGTGATTTTAGAGAATAATAGCTCCTTCTGCACTGTTCCTAACACATTCCAAAATTCTGAAGCAAACAGATAGTCCAAAAGGAAGTACTGCTGAGTCTCTAAAACAGCATTGCATGTGTCTGAAGGGCATTCTATTTCTTCCAATTTTTGTTTTAAAGAGTCCTCAGCCACCATTCTCCCATGCACTTCTAGTGAACAAATATCCTTATTTGCCTACAGAGTCTTCTATTTGTCATTTCCTCAGTGGCTTCATCTTCTCTTCCTGTTGGACACATTTTCATTCTCATTGTGGGAAGAAGAAAATGCCAAAATATGAGTGTGCAGTTGTTTCCACAGCACCCCTTACTATGTCAGGCATCATTTTTGACTTATTAATTTTACCAGTTTTAGGTACAGTATATGTACTGTGGCCAACATGTATGTGGCCCATTGTTAGGTGCCTCAGGTCCCTCTTTGCCACTCAGTAACCATGGGAGTAGTCAGTCCTCCAATAAAGGATCCAGGGTTTCACCACCTCAAAGCACAGGAGTAAGGTTCAAATGTATGTAAGCACCTCTGCGAGCTTACTAGTTGATTTTGTTTGCTACATGTAGCTAGGCTGGTTGCTAGGTGTAGCTAGGCAGGAAGAGCTAGTGGTGCCAGTAAGTCTTGATGTGGCCTGCTACTGCTGACAGGAGGTCAGTCCTTGGGGTATAAAACTGAAGGTTTTGGTGCCTAGGGAGAGTCTAGCCACTAGGAGAGAGCAGGGGTTCAGCCCTCAAGTTTGACTGAAGGGCCGTGACAGAGCTGGGTGGTCCACTTGCCACCCCGCCCTCCCTTGAAGACCAGCAATGGAAAGTGACAGTTCAGGTGTGCAGAAAAGGTAAGCAATGGAGCAAAGATATGGGACTGGTGGTGTATTTTGGGAGCCAGAGCCCAGGAAGGAGAAATGAAATTGGAGGCTTGCCAACTGAATTTTGGCACCTTGGTGGGGTGAGCACCGACAGAGCCTAAAGACTTAAATGAGAGATTGTCTGTAGTGAGTTCAGCTGTTTGGTTGGATGGTTTACTGTGGGTGGACCTGTTATGGCAGTGGGGCCTGGGGCACAGATTGGAAGTGACAGCCCTTGCAGTTGAGAATATAATGGTGGCAGAGTTACCCCTATTCCACAAGTTAGTGGCTGAGGCAGAGTTGGGACCCATGGGGTGAGCCACTTATGGAGACGAGGAAAGTCCATTTGAGGGAGTAATGTTTGGGACCCCAGTGGGGTGACAGTCCATTGGGTGATCTGGTGTGGCACTGGCAGAGGGTCCCCTGATGAGTCAGTTCAGAGGTTGAATCGCTGCATGAGTGGAGCATGCGGGAGTGACTGGGATAAAGGCTAGGGGCACCCAAATCTGCCTGGAATCAGGCCCAGCTGCAGGCTGAGGCATCAGTCATTGGATGTCTGACAGGGTTCTGGTGGTTCAGTTCTGGTTTAAGAACATCAATTGAAATTTATTGAGTTAAGACCATTTGGAAAGTAGAAGGATATGCTTCCTAAGAATTAGCCCCGGTGAGAAAGTGTGCAACCAAGCAGATGGGAAGGAATTGGAAAGCATCAGAAGGTTTGGGACAGTAGAAATGTCTCATGCTGTCATAAGCCTAGAGAGCAGTGTATAGGAATGGAATTGCAAAGAAGAGTCTGACTGGAAAGGAAATGTAGTGACTGGGAAAGAAAGCTAAGAAGTGAAATATGATGAGAGAGAGAGTAATGGTAGGAAACTACCCTAAGTGGAGGCCTAATTCGCCCCTAGAGTGCTGCCAGAAATTTAGCCTCCATGGCTTAAGGGAAACTGAATAAAATAATTAGTCTGTTAGTCCAATAGTCTGTTGCAGAGAATTTTCCAGATGTGATTGTGTAAGAAAACCCACTGCATTTCATACCACTTGCTCCATGGAGTGGTTGCTTCTGTTTTCATGTTCAATTAAATCAGCTGCTGCACTTTGATTTTGGAGCGGACATTTGAATTAATCAATGAGACTGAGCCTGTTTGTTTGCTAAGGAACTTGCCCCTATAGGGCTGTAGTAAACCTGCTTCAAGACGCTGCTTGCTTCTCCATTCTTGTGACTCCCAGTCACCAACAGCACTTTCATTTATTTATTTAGTTTTGTTTACCAGGTAGGCACACTAGACACGAGGTGAATATTTTCAGGCACTGAACCCAAATAACGAGTTATTCTGTTCTGTTTCCTTGGACTGTGGTTGCTTAGGTTGTGAAGTGCCCCTCCCAAATTTTTTACCACCTGGATACCCCTAGATGGGGATGGGGGCTTACATATATAAACGTTATCATAAAGAAGCTATTTGGTTGATCATCTTGACTCTCCCTCTTTCAAACCCCTATATAGTACATAGTCTTCCTTTTAAAGGGTTTGAGCCAACTCCCCAGAGACTTTGAAAAACATACTGTACCTCTGGCCTCTAAACTCACTGGCAATGGATACACTATGCTCACATATAAAAAACAAGGAAGGAAGAGAATGGATCAGGAAGACTCTTGCCAATTGAGATAGAGGCCTAGTTTTCCACATACAAAGTTTAGCCTCTGCCTTGTTTATACGTTCTCCAATTTTTTAGTGTCCTATACCTAGGGCCAAATGTCATACCTAATATTTTTACATGTTCTATTCTAACATGGATGTCAACAATTTGCCATCCAAGCCTGATAGGCCCGTGCCGCCTATCATTATCCCTGAACTTTTGCATTCTGCACCCAGCTACTGCCAAAAGCTGTTTAGTATTTGCCAGACCTGAATTCCAGATTCCTGATCCTTCAAGACAATACAGAGGTCAATGGAATAAGCTAATATTTTCAGTTTGTGAGAGTCAGGTGGAACGTATGCCTCTGGCCTCTGGGCATTGCTGAAGATGTTGATTAAGGGCCCAATGAGAAAATATAAAGCATAGACCTCAGGGGGCACCCTGTGACACTTCTCCTCACCTATATTTGGTTCCCCACATCTGAATTAACTTATGGGCATATACCAGCCTCTTAGTATAATACAGCTATTTAATTTACAAACAAATCAGAATGCCATATAATCAGAGAATGTTTAAATAAGTATGTATAAGGAACATGATCAAAGATTTCTTCCTGATCTATCTTAAGTAAAACCGAGAAGTAAACCCTTTCTTGTCTCTCCATTAGTTCTCTTAGCAGAATCAGATTATAGTATATGGTTAAGACTTATTGTTTATGAAAATCGATGGCTGCTGAAATCTTGTTATGCACATTCTAAAAGTGGTGCACATTCTAAAAGTTATTGTGTATGTTCTACAATTAATATTCAGCACTCCTAATTAATATTCATCACTCTCTCGCTAGCCATCACATGATTGGTCAAAGCACAGCTCCTGAAATGAAAAAAAAAAAACAAGCATGGCAGCTGGTTAGCGAGCCGTCCACAGACACGGTTTGGACATGGACTGTAGTAGTCAGCTCCATGTTACCAAACCCTACCAATTTAACTATTTTTTAATAAAAGGCTGCCACAGATTTTCAACCATCAGGACTGCAACAGGACGTGCATCACCCAGACAGACTTTGCAGCACACTGAACTGCTGATAGCAACAGAAAGTGCTGTGCTTTTTAACACAAGGCATGAAACCTTGTTAAGCGCTCACAAATAGCTTTTGTTTTAAATCTCTGAGGATTATATAATATAAAAAATAAAATATGGGCACCGATCCATAACTCACCCTGTGTTGCCATCTCCAGGGTTGAGATATCAGCATGGACCTCTCAAGCTTCAGCTGTCGAGGTCCATACACTGGTATCTCAACCCCTCGATGGTAACACAGGCTCATGTGCATCGGTGCCCATACCTTATTTCTTTATATCATGTACTGCACTCTGGGCTATGGCACATGTCTGTGTTGGAAGAAGGACCATTGAAGCAACTAAGATTGATCTATTAGCAACTGTTTAGGGCAAAATCTTCTGGTCAGTGTTCAACAAACTCAAGGGTCTCCAAATAGTCAAATTCACCTTGTCTCCACTTTTAAAACTATGTATCAAAAATGCTTTAGACATTAACAGAAATAATTTCCCAGATACTAGACTCATATTGAAAGCTATCTGCAACACTCATCTTTAAAAGGGAGTAAAGTTTTGTAAAATTCACGTTCATGTTTATGCTTCCAGCAAGGACTTGTTGGTCCAAAAGCTAAAGAGCTTTGTTCTTTTGTTACATCTATGTTGGTCCAATAAAAGGTATCAAATCATTTGCTTCTGGATCTGTAAAATTCACTGGTAAGTCATCCATACAAGGAGATGTTTTATTCTATAAGCTTTTTATTGCATGTTCCACCTCTGTAAATTGAACTGGTATTGTTAATGGAGATTTTATCTGTGATGGGATAGTAGGAATGGTCAGTGCAGCTAGAGCTTCGGAGTCCTAGACAGTATCAGTCTTGGTGCCATATTTCTGTGCTGCATGCTCATGGACAATGTCCATTATACCTTCCTGGCTGGTGTCAACTGGGTCCCCTGTACCTGAGCTAGTCCTGTCATAATTCTGTTCTGTGCTCTCTCCTGACACCCTGAACATTTATCAAGGTTCTGGACCATCCTTGTGTTCTGAATTTTAACTCCTGTTCTAGACAAGAGGCTCTTTTGTATTGGAAGACCTTCATTTCTTCTTTAACCAGCCCTATCTGTTCTGTTAAATCAATATTGTCCTTCTTCGTTCGGGATATTAATTTATGCTAATGAGACCAGGGGCCCAATTCTCAAAGCCCTTAGACTGATGCATGATGCCTGCAACAAACATTTCTGCCACAATAGCACCTTGCATCAAATGATGCGGCATTCCGATCCTGAAATGTGGTCTGCACCAGAATGGGAAGCCTAGTCATGCCATGGATGCAGCAAAGGTACCACTTAGACTAGACAGGAGGTAGTCTAAGTGGCTTGCCCAGTGGGACAGGGTGGACATTGGGTTGCCGGGGCATTAGGGACAAGGTGTGGCAGAGTATGAGTTGGGGGCTGTGACTGCCTATTACTGAAGTCAGTACCTGTCAGAGTGTGTGTATAGCATTATACATCGTATAAATCCCAGTATGGCCATTGTATTGTACTACAATGTACAGTGCCTGCAGGCTGTACCCATACAATATGTACATTTCCAGCCCTAAAGAAAATAAGACAGGAGGGACCAGTGATAAATCAGTAGGATGTAGCCACATATTGCACTGAAACACAGCAGAATGCACGGCTGAACAGTGATACGGCATCACTGAACAGTCGGGTAGACTACTGGTGTAATGTGCTTCCACATTCTGCTGATTTGTCAATGGTCCCTCCTGTATTGTGTTTCTTAGAACTGGAAATGTAAGTACTACAGTATATGGGTACTAGGCACTGTACATTGTAGTACAGTACGTGGACATGTTGGCATTTATGAGATGTATAACACAGTACATGCACCTTGCCAGGTGACACTTCATTAACAGGCAGTCACAGCTCTCCCTCTGACTCATCCTCTGCCACCCCTACTGTCCATTATGCATCCTGCCCCCTTCTGGTGAGCAGTTTCAACCTCCCAACCATCTCAGATGAAAATAAAGAACCAGCATTTCAGACACAGTGCAAATTCAGTGAGAGAGTACTTTACTTAAATAGATATCATAATACTTACAAATATCACTTGATAAAACACTACAATCATAGTGACAAATTAAAGTTCTCATACCGTCTTGCCTCAGCGCTTAGGTGTATGCTACCCTTCGTCAGCCCTCCTACCTTTACCATATTGCTTAGATACACAGAGTTACAGTACAGTTCCCTGATTCCTCCTTAGTCTTGCAGAGAGATAGCATAATTAAAGTTTGCAACCAAAATCACCAGTTTGCTGGTATGCAAAAAGTTGTATTTCTTGAAAGCGGGCTACTTGTGACACTTTTGTCTCTGGATCATATACATTAATTAGGTAAGCAAGGCAAGGCAAATTTTATTTATATAGCGCCTATTCAGGGCTCAGAGTGCTTTACAGTAAAAACACCCCAAGAATAAAAATCTGAAAATATTTTAAATAAAAATGAAAGCTTTATCAAAAGAAAAGTTTTTAAAGAGGCTTTAAGGCCTCCACTGAGCTGGCTGCATATATATATAAGGTGGAAGGAAGTTCCACAAAGATGGTGCAGCACTACAAAGCTCTTTCACCTGATCTCTTAAGGACAGAGGAGGGTACAACAAGCAAGCCAGCCTCGGCAGAGCATAGGGGTGGATAGCTCGATAAGGTACTGGGAGCTCTTTAAGGCAGTCCATCCCAGAACCACATAGGGCCTTGTAGTTAACAAGCATATCATGAAGATGATGTGTGAATTCACAGACAGCCAATGCATAGCATGCAGAACAGGAGTGACATAATCTCTCATTTAAGTGAAACTTTTGCCCTCCATATTCAATATCTGTTAATAAAGCTCTACTGAGCTCTATTTCCCAAGTTTTTAACCAAGAAAGTCAAGTCCCAAAAGAATCCTAGTACCATCACGTTTCTCTAATCATCGACACCAGAATGATGGACCATGTGTCCATAATCTTTAGTATCCTAAAGTTCAAAGGTGGTATTAATACGGGTGCCCTCAGTTAACATTACTGTGTATTGTTCTGCAATGATTTAAGCAATGAGATGGTAGACATTTTTTTCTTATACAGAAGGTCTTAATACTGTTTACATTCAATGTAATGGAGAAACTTTAGAGCCTATATGCATGTTGTCATGTTGCAGGGCAGCTGCTTTCTTTGTCTAAGACCTTGTTCTTCTCCAGGTTTTTTAGTAGTTGATTTCTCTGAGGGTGACTCTTCCCAGTCTGAGGACTGATCATGAACAGATGAGGTGATAAAGGAAATCTTTGAGTTACCTTCCTCCTCTTCAGTCCCCAAGCCAAAGCAGCAAACCTATTCTTGACTGGGGTTTCAATAAATTTCCGGTCTTAGCTTAGCTTTCCTATGCCTTCCCTTTTCCTTGTGGGGACCACCTCCATTTCAGATTCCACAGAAGGGAGGGAGGGGCATTACAGGTTGTACAACCAGAGGGTCTATGTAATTATTAGGTTGCAAAGGAGGGAGGTGTCTCCTGCCACTAACCTTAGGCTGTTCAGGCTCAGCCTGATCTCACACACATTCTCAAGGTTCATGAGCTAGATCCGTGCTTTCCTGTTTCAGGGAATCTTGTTATGTTGCCCTCTAAGTAAATGATACCTGGGGTGGGTAGGATCAGCAGGAGCAAGAGACCTCTGAGTCAACTGTGCAGCCCTTGTAGCTTCTGCACCTACCCTATGAGCTTTCTTTCAAGCCAGTTTTCTTGCTGAGCCATGAGCTTGGCCTTTACAATCAGTCCTTTCTGATTCAGCCCTTCCTTCACTAGTGTGAGGCCCAGGGTACTACCTATATGAATGCCCTGTTCCTCACATAAGTTACACTGAAGGGGTTGGGTCTCCTGTGACTAACATGCCCATATTCCAAACACATGTATAATCTCTCAGTATTACATGCTGAGCTTAGAAGAGTTCTGGTGCACATTTATGGCACAAATGAGGTGCCCTGTGTAGAAGCACATACCCTATATCTTCCCAGAAAAATACTCCCAGGTACATGACATACACCATAACTTCACCTGGAACTTCCATCCCCCGTCCATACCTGCTCTCTATCAAAAATGGGGCATGGGTGATTCAGAACCTCACACCGTTTCCATAGCCAATAAGCAATATCAAGATGTTAACACATTTGTTATGGAAAACATTTGTGATGGTCTTAACAGCAAGTTTGGATGGGGAGGGGTGCTACAAATGCAGACCACAAATCAGAGTTTTGAAGCTTGTTATATTTGATCTGAAGTCTTTCAAGAGATTTGATAGCTTTAATGCATCCGATTTTGTTTTGCCTGATACATAGATTACTATTGCAAAGAACCCCTGGAATTGTTTAAACTAATTACTTATCTTGTAAACCCTGTTTGAGGGCAGCTCCAAATCACCTTTGTATTTAAATCAAATGGCATTTCACCTCAGTGCTGGTTCAGCCTGAGCAGTAAAAAGGTCAGCTATTGTAAACTGCCTTCTTGGCATTTCCAGGGTGCAGTGTCCAAGTCATATTTACTTGGGGAAGAGTGCTCTGATTCTTTCTTTTCATCCTTTTCCTCTTGAGGTACAACTCTTTGTCTACTTTGGGAGCACTGGGAGGTCATGAATATCTTTCCTGCATTTTATGTTGCAGCTGAGCCTTAGAAACACGAGTTTTGTAAGCGGATTTCTTCTAAGTTATTTATACTAGATTCAGCATATGCATCACAGATCCCTTCACTCTCCCTTCCAGCAGAGCCATGCAGTTCCCCTTCATTAACATCACAGTTTACAAGCTGTAAATGGACAGAGTCCTTCTAGGTGCCAGTTCATCTTCCTCCCTAGTGCATCCAGTTGTTTGTTGATATCAGATGTACTCAGTTGTGTAAGTTGCTGGGTTGCTGATATGGAATCCATGCCTGAAGAACTCAGGAGCCTGGACACTCCGTCTGCTGCCTTAACCAACCCTTTTGCCAGAGCCATTTCTACAGACCACAATTCTGAAGCAAGGTATGGCTGCTGCTGTTGTGGAGATGCAGGTGCCTTCTTCATAGGCTGTGCCAACGGCTCAAATTGTCCATTCCTGACATGTTGGTTACCCTGATTTGGTAGGCTGACAGCTGCTCACTGTCAGACTAAAGTCTTTCTCCACCATGCAGCATGTGCTGTGTCAGACCTCTGTTTGGGGCTGTGTTTTTCTGAAGTCGACTTCTCAAATGCTTCGCTCCAGACAGCAATGACTGTCAATGATTTCAATGGCCAGGCATTAACTGCCAAAGAAACTGCTTTGTCTCTGCTCTCTGTAGAACTTGCTGTTTTCCTGCCTCAGTTGTCAGAAGTTGTTCTCCAGCAGCAGCATCCTTGATGCATCTCAAAAGGGCAGAGTCACTGTCTTGCAGCTGTCTTTCCACTGACAGTTGTTCTGACATTTTCTTCCTTTGATGAACCAGATGCAGGAACAAAGTCCAACTGAGCCTGCCTTACAACTCTTTGAGAGGTCTGAATGTCTGCAGAGCAAGTACTTGGCAGGCCTCTCTGTCTCACTTTCATGTGCTTGAAATCTAGATTCTTCCTCAGCAACCAAGGACAGTAAATGTCTAATTTGCTCTTTTCACATTTCTTTAGCTTCTCTTTCTCCTCTACCAATTTTTGATTCTGCAAAATTCCATTTCAGTGACCAAAGCATATTTTTCAAGTTCTTTCTTATTCCAAACAATTTCCATACTGTTTCATGTTGTGCAAAGTCCACAGCAACAAGGAGCTCTTGAGAAAAATTTGTAGGAGAGGAGGCCAGGTCACCCACACTTGCAGCATTTGTCTGCCCATATACCTGTTTCTGGCCATCTTTGCAGCCAGCCAGATGGCTAGGATTCCCCCTACTGAGAGTAGGGAATTTTGTTGAAAAATGTCAAAATCTATATACACCATACAAATACATATATATTTACAAATTAAACAAAATAAAATTAATAGTTCTCTGTGTTTTCTTAAATATGTACAAAAATAAATATTAAACTAAACATAAGAAAACAATAACAGAAAGCAACAATAAACACTTTAACACAACCCCTTCTTGTAAGTATAAGGAAAACAACAAACAAAAAGAAGAACATAATTGATGTTACACCAAGAAAAATATCACTTTTCAATAAGGGAAGATCCAGGTCAGGTTTCTCCAACTTTGTGGCCATGTGAGCTAACACTGTCTTCCAGTACTGATTATAACCCCCACCAGGACTACTTTAATCCAAATCTCCATATCCTCATATCTGTCTCTGATAAATGACTAATTGGCATATGGTCTAAGCTATACCATTAAAGTTCTTTATTAGTACTTCTATCACCCTTACAAATTTGCTCAAAGACCAGTTCTTCATACCTTATAGTCTGAAAAAGTGGTTCTTCAAAGAATGCCCACTAGTACCCAAAGTTTCTGAATAAATAGGCAGGATACGAATAAATGCTCCTGCATCTCCATCATATTTTGCATGTCCTCTGGGACAATGTTCATCTTCATTACTTTTGTGTTTATTATTTTCTTTACCTGTAACCATTTGTGACAGGAAATGTCACCAGATTCATTGATTCTTGTTCTGTTAGTTTAAATTTTCATCTGCTACAGTTTCTGTTTGGAATGGACACAAGATGGCTGCCAGGTCACATGTGCAGGCAGCTAAGGAGAGCTGATCATCTACTGTGTAGGTGTCAACATTCTTGTGGGAAGGTCAGCAGTAACTGCTGACAGGATGACCATGGAGGAGACAAATAAGCCATAATCCCAGTGGGGAGTCTTTCTGGGGATATGTTCCCATGTCAGGCAATGGACTCAGGTGTATATCATAAAACTTCAAGAGATAGCAAGGAAGGGATAAAGAGATGAAGCCACACACACACACACACACACACACACACACAATGACACACATATATAGTATCTGCTAATAAAAAATCTATTTTGATAGAACCAGTGACTGCCTCATTATTGACAAGGTAATTTTATTAATTATGCCAGACCCTGTTTGCTGTCTGTCTCCAAAGTGCACTCTATCAATAATTATTGTGTTTACTTTCCTGATTGTGAGCAAGGAAAAGCAGATTCCTGATAAAATCAGGTGGTGGCAGTGAATTAGAAGCCCTGACAAACCTGCCCTGTAAGCCAAGGTGGCCCAGGGGCAGTTTTATTTTACAATTGGTGGCAAAGCAGTATGGATCAATGCACAGATTTAAAGCCAGAATTTGTGTGCAGTGTGCTTTCCTGTAGAGGCAGTAACTCTGGGAGAGAGGTAAAAGCCTTACCTAGCACATGGGGTGACAGAGTGTCAGTAGAAATATACCTTAACAGTCACAAAACAAGATATACAAAGATTACATCGTTTACTTCTGTTTTTATTTCTAAAAACAGATTAGTGCAGCATACTTAGAAAAGATGAGCTCCTCAGCATAAGGCAGATTTAATGTGCATCAGCTTCATGAACTGTGTGCAGAGAGGGGATTACCTATGATGGCCTGACAAAGAATGGACTCATTGAAGCCCTATCAAAGCAGGACTGAATGCAAGGGCAGATAGTCCCACAGCTATATGACCAAATACCTGTGCAGCAGGTGGCGCTGAGGAAGGTGACCAAGGTAGTGAGACTGAGGTCACAGCGACTGAGTCAGAGGGGCACCTCAAGCCATAAGCTGATGGAGCAATACAGCCCAAACCTGAGCTAAGTGCTGGTATAGCAGAGTCTCAAAATCAGCTAGAGATCCTGAAGATGGAACTTGTGCTGAAGGAGGATGAACTGCAAAGGGCTAGTCTTGAGTCTGAAAGGAGACAATAGGATGGAGGCAAAGGAAAAGAGAAGGCTCAGCAGCATGAAATCTGGATGCAGGTGGAAAGAGAAAAGGAACAGGCAGAAAGAGTGAAGGAATGAGTTGAGCAAAAGAAGGAACAACAGCATGAGACTAAGATGGTGAAATGCTCCAGTAAACACCACAGCAAACCATAAGTAATGGCATTGGGTGTCCAAGTCACAAAGTTACAATTAATTAAAAATGTTTCTTCAATACCAGGAGGAATGATCTAGATTTGTTTTAAAATCATTTAAGAGGTATGTGTGCAGCTTAAATTGGACAGGGCTCGTGGATGACCTACCTTACACCATTGTTTACTGGCTATGCTTTGCATGCATTTGCTGTAATGGATGATCAGGACTGTATGGACTATGATAAAGTTAGGAGTGTATTAAAACATTTTGAACTGACTCTTGAGGCTTATAGGTGAACATTCAGAGAATTAAGAAAGGGCCCAGGAACTAGCTATGAAGAATTGCATGTCTAAATATGTAACTATCTAGACTGCTGGATGAATTGGGATAAAGCTAGGACTGTAGAGAAAATAAAAGATTTGTTTGCAAGGGAACAACTTATTAAAGTTGTACCTGAGGACCAGCATGTATGGCTACTGGACTGAGCATGCAACTCAACGAAGGAGGCAGCTGAAAGTGCTGATATGTGTGTGCCAGCCCACAACATGCACAGTGGGAACAATGGGAGTGGGCAGCACATGGTTTTAAGGGGACCCAGAGAGGTCAGCCTAAAGTAAATCAGCCTACTCTGAGCCAAAACAGAACCCACTGGTCATAAGAAACAAGAAGCTGGGGTTAAAGAAATGCTGGATTTGCCAGAAAGTGGTGCATCTGTCCTATGACTACCCTAAATACATGAGAAAGGGCAAAAGTCTGGGGAGTGTTGATCAAGACAGTACCAAGCAGATAGCAGGCTATGCACATACTGTAGTGCCACCAGGCTCCTCCATGCATATTCACCCTATCCTTGTTAATGGGACAGTAACACAGAGATTGAGGGACAATGGTGCCTTCACCTCCATGGTGAGGCAGGATCTGATCCAGGTGAAGTAGATTCCTCCAGGGCAGTTTTCCAAGATTCAGTGAGTCACTGGTCCAATGATCCAAGTGCCAATGGCTCAGGTCTTCCATAGCTGTGTAGGTGGCCGTGGGCTATGAGAGGTGGCAGCTGTAACTGATCTCCTTGTGGATGTGATCATGGGAATGATTTTGACCACAGGAAAACCTAGTGCAGTACTACCCATAGTCAGGCAAAGGGCAAGCTTATACACAACTTCAAAAAGGAAGCTGGTTCAAATGAAGAGAATAGAAAGTCCACTCTATTGGACACTATAAAAAATGTTTTATTTGTTCTTCAGACTCAATTAAAAAGGGAAAAAGTCCTAAAGTACATAGATTGGTAGTACCCCCAAAAACCCAGCATTTCTTGTCACACTTGACACTTTTTCAAGACTTACAAGCTTCTGAGGGTGAAGATGGGGCAACACAGCTTGTGCTAACCCATCTCAGCAGCTGAGAAAGTGGCTAGTGGGTGAGGGGCTACTCTAGGAGTAGCAGCTCTGAGCTCTAGCTGTAAACAGAGAAGGTATCCACTAGGAACAGATTTCCATCCAAAGAGGAGTTGGGAGGGTCAGATGGGAGGAGCTGAGCAGAGTTTGGCTGGCTGATCCTACCTTCCAGAAACTGACAGAGATAGAAAATAGTGCTGAGTACTCTCAGGAGGAGAAAGTCAGTTACATGGGAGAATAGACTGTTGTACAGGGAGTGTATTCCACATATTGGGCTACAGGGAGAGTGACGGCAGCTAGTGGTCCCCTTGGATTACCACAAGGAGCTTTTGGCCCTGGCCCATGACATCCTTTTTTAGGTCACCTGGGTATTAACAGCACAAAAGGTGGCTCACCAGCTTCTTTTTGGCTGAGTATGTACACAGATGTGGAAAATTACTGTTGGACCTTTCTACATTCCAAGAATGTGGGAAAGGTAGGGACATGGTCATGGTGGCTTTGGTACCCCTGTCTATTACTGATGAACCCTTAACAGGGTAGCTGTGTATGCCAGCCTGTCAGCACAGTGGTTGGATTTCCGCTCATGCTGGCGACTACTGGTTCTGGAACAGGCCCGGTCTCTGAAGGGCCAGCCGGGGAGAAGGATGGAGCATCCTACATACTGTTCTCCTTCTCCAGGGGAGGGTGGGGAAGTGTCCAGTGCATGAGGGACACCTGGCGGAGGCCGGGAGTCACTCAAAGTACTGGCGCCGCACGATGGGAGGCGGGTCGGGGCCGCTGGCATCATTGCTTGTCCCCGTCTCCAAGAAAATGATGGAAAAGGAAGGTGGGTGGATCTGTCTCCATGAAGCCCTCTCTGGAGCTTCATTAGCCACCATCGCCTAGCTCTCCCAACTAAATACTGGTCTCTCAGCTCTGGATACAGGATCAGTACCATGGCCCCTGCCTCTGGGGAGATGCTGGCCATAGATGGTGGTGGGAGTTTCATGGGCTGTGACCAGGATGAAGACTGACAGAAGCACCTGCCAGGTAAAAACAAAATAAAAAAAAAAAAAAAGAAGGTAGCTGTGGACATAGTGAGGCCCCCTTAGCACCCCAAGCCACACAGGCAAAAGATACATACTGGTTGTTATGGACTGCTCAACCAGGTACTCCAAGCAATGGCCATGTCCTCCACTGAGGTGAAAAAGGAGCTGATGAGCTGTTTGAACAAGCATTTAGCTTGACATACTTTTATATCTTAAGGTCAGTGACTCTTACTGATGTTAGAAATATTACAATTTTAGCTGATTATTTTTATGCTCTGAAATATGTTTTATGAATAATTTATATATGCTTGCAGTATTTTATATGTGAAGTGTATGGATATTGTATAGTGCTCTGAGCCCTCAGGAAGGGGTGCTTTATAAATAAAATTTTGATTGATCAGCTGATTGATTGATTTATTTGTTGATTGATTGGTGAGCTTCTTGTAATCTTTAGCTGAATGGGATTTCCCAGGAGATTTTGCCAGATTAGGGGACAAATGTCATGTCATCATTAATGACTAGTCTGTGGGAGAAGTGCAGGGTGAAACAGCTCCATGCCTCACCCTATCACCCAGAGACAAATGGCTTGGTTTAGTGGTTCAAAGGACCATTAAAACTATTTTCAGGACATTTGGCTGACCAGCATAAGAGGGAGTTGCACAAATATTTGCCCCACCTTCTGTATGCTTACAAGGAAGTCCCACAGGAATCCATTGGGATCTACCTTCAAGTTCATGTTTGATCACAGGGTGAGGAGTCCCCTAGATTTAATCAGGGATGAATGGAAGGTGACATTTCCTCCAAAGAGGAATCTGTTGTGGATTATGTCCTGAATTTCAGGATCTGGCTTAAGAAGCTCATGGGGCTCACCCAGTAGCACTTAGCCACTACACAACAGTGGTAGAAAGCTCATACGACTGTGGGGATGGAGCCTAGGTGTACAAAGTCAGACAATGAGTGATAGTACTTGTCCCAGTCAGACAAATAAATTGCAGGCAGCATGGGAGGGTTGATTCTCCATATTCAGGAAGGTGAGTGAGGTCAATTATGTAGTAGGACTGCCTGACAGAAGGTGCAGGCAGAGAGTAGATCATGTTAACATGATGAAGCCCTAACATGATAGGGACAAAATTGTCTTTGCTGTGTGCAGCGCACGGAGGAGGAACATTAGGCTTATCCCTGGAGGACCTCCTTGGGAGGTGCGGAGGGATCCTTAGTGAATAACCTCACCCCTCAGGGTAGCTGACACCAACCAGAGAGAGAGATGAGGGTGGTGCTACAAGCATTTGGGGACATGTTCACAGGGAAATCAGGGTACACCATGATGGATGAACACCACATGGATACTGGGATCCAAGTGCCACTGAGGCATTCCCCCACAGGTTATCAGAGGAAATTAGGTAGACCATGCAAGAGGAATTAGGGAGATGCTGGCTCTTGGAGTGATCCAAGACTCCAGTAGCCCATGGGCCTCACCCTTGGTCCTGATCCCAAAGAAGGATAGTACTACATGGTTCTGTGTCGATTACCTGAGACTCTACAGCTGCACAGAGTCAGATGACTGCCCTACACCCAGAGTAGATGAGACCTTGAAATGGCTGGGGGTAACCCATTTCCTGATTATGATAGACCTGACAGGGTTATTGGCAGGTATACCTAACCCCTACTGCCAGGGAAAGGTCTGGTTTTGTCACCCCATTTAGCCTATTTGAGTAGTGAGTAATGCTATTTGAGATGAAGAATGTGCCCGCAACCTTCCAGTGGCTTATGGACCACATTCTGTCTGGAGCAGGTGAATATGCGCTGGTGTACATGGATGACATAGCCATTTAAAGCCAGAGATGGGAGGATGACTTCAAGCATGAGTGTGGTGTTCAACTAACTGAAGGCTACTGGGCTGGCAGTTATGGTGGAAAAATGTTGAGTAGGCATGGCATAAGTGTCCTACCTTCAGCAGTGGGTGGGCAGTGGACACATTTGTCCAGAGCTTGAGAAGGTTTTGAAAATTGAGGCCTGACCATGGCCCTGCCATGAAGAAACAGGTAAGGGCATTTCTGAGGATAGCCAGGTAATACAATAGGTTTGTTAGTCACAGTAGTGATATAGCCAAGCCCTTGATAGATCTGACAAAAATGAAAACGCCAGAGAAAGTTTTCTGGAAAAGGACGTGAATCTGCCTTCCAACAGTTGAAGGAGGCATTATGTGGGTCACCCATGCTTGCTAGCCCCAATTATAACCTCAGACTCATCATGCACATGGATGCCTTGGACCATGGGCTCGACACTGTACTGAGTCAGGTTAGGAGGAACACCAATAGTATATCTGAGCCAGAAGCTTCTGCCCGGGAGGGAGTATAGCCAAAACTTAAAGGGAGTGTCTGGGGACAGTGTGTGCCTTCAGCAGCTGCAGCCATATTTGTACAGGTGGGAGTTCACTGTGGTCACAGATCTTAATCCCCTGACATGGCTCCACAGAACTAGTGGGCAAAATACATTATTGTGCTGAAGTTTGATATTACAGTCTTATAAAATGACCATCCAGCACTGGAGAACTGCACAAAATGCCAATGCATAGTGACTGTTTAAGCAGGGCTAAGTGCATAGCATGTTCCTTTAGGTGCTCCCAGTCCCTACATGAATGACAGTCTCTTGTGGGTTGCCCAAAATAGATGCTCCTTAATTTTCTGGGAGGGGAGATGTGACCAGATTAATTTATTCTTTTTCTTTTACTTTAAATATTCATCTGTTACTGGTTCTGTTTGAATGTACCCATGATGGCTGCCAGGACACATCTACAGGCAGCTAAGGAGAGCTGGTCACTCACTGTGTAGGTGCCGCGTTCTCATGGGAAGGTTATCAGTAATTTCTGACAGGATGAGCATGGAGGAAACAATTAAGCCATATTCCCAGTGGGGAGTCTTTTCTGGGATATGTTACCATGTCAGGCAATGGATCCACGTGCATGTGGTAAAACTTCAAAAGATAAAGTTAAACACACACACACACACACACACACACACACACACACACACACACTCACATGGGTGGGATACTTGGGGAAGATGTCACTCCAGGGAGAGGTGACCTCCCCATAGCCCAAAGAACATAGAAGTGGAAGGAGCAGGAAACCTCTCTCTCTCTTTTGAATATTTGACATCTGAAGAAGGGAGAGCCTTACTGGAAGTTAGCTTGGTAAGGAAGAACAGCCTAGGGGAAATGTCTTCTGTAGCTAGAGGCACATAAAGAGAATTTAGGTGAGGTTAAAGTTTGAGTATTTTTCTGATAAATCATCTGCGTGTTTAACTTTATTTTCTATTCTCAGTAAACCTGTATGCCTTTCGTCTTACTGTAAATATATCCTGTGTGTAAATACCTGTAGTATCTTCTAGTAAAGAATCTATTTTGATAGAACCAGTGACTGCCCTCATTATTAACAAGGTAATTTTACTTTTCTGCTGGACCCTTGTTTGCAGTCCGTCTCCAAGTACACTCTACCAATAATTATTATGCTGACCTTCCTGACCTAGAGCAGCACAAAAGTAATTTCCTGATAAACTCAGGTGGTGGCAGTGAATTAGAAGCCCTGAACAAAACTGCCCTGTAAGCTGGGCTGGCCCAAGGAGCAGTGTTTGCCACACCATTCATGCACTGACAGCCATAATGCATCACCTCTTGGACTGCAATTTTATATCTGTCAGAATTGTGAACATATTCTTATTGTGTGATTGTGAACACTGTCTGAAATTTAGCTCTGTCATGCATTCCACCACTGAACATAAGAGTACAGTGTTTTACTGGGCAAGTTTTCAACTTCATTTACCTGCAATTGTCTTGTTTCCAACTTAAATAGTGAAGGTAAGCTGTAAAAGTGATGTTTCTTTCCCAATTCTATGCCATTTTATTTTACCCTTCTTCCATTTAGTAATATATGGGTCCAAAATTTCCTGAAGACACTGCCCTCAAGTCCCATCCTTATTGTTTAAAAGGGGACAAAAGTTGGACAAAATAAATAACCAATTGAAAAAAAACACTAGGGGTTCACCATACCAATCCTGCCCCATCATAGATTGCTAAATATGGAGATTTCTTTTATCAAGTTGAGTCTGTTCCCCAAAATAGCTGGAAAAATAAACTTTAAATCCTGACATCAATATTAACAGGTGTAGGTTAAACATAACTTAAATAAATACTGAAGTAAGAAAGTTTTTATCAAACATTCTTTTTTTTCTTGTCAGCCAAAATTGGTTTCCATTTTTCACTTTTGCTGCTGCTTCCTGACAGTTCTTTTCCTGATACATGTTCTACCATCCTGTCCCCAAACAAAACACCAAGGATCTAAACTGGACTGGTACAATGGGATTCTTGCCATTTCTTGAGGCCTCTTGGAGATAATTGAAGTTAACTCTATATTTTGACCTCATGGTATCAGAGTTTCACCTCAACCAGGTGATTAATTTACCAGCATATTGCATAAGCCGAGGTTTTACTAATGCTAAAACTTTTCATTATCTATATATCACATATTGCATTATTTTGCTTTATTTTTGTAGCCATGGATCAATCCTTATCACACATAAGATGGGGCTTAAGGGCACCCTTCCCTACCCTCTAGAAATCTTAATACAATGCTCCATCTGGCCATTAACATTTGGAGTCACTGTAGCACATAGTAATCCATTTTATAAAGACTTCAGGAAAGTCATGCTTTTCAAGACCATGAATAAACATGTGACAACTGGTTGAATGCTATTTGTTGGTCCAGAAACAATAAAAGTAAATATTGGTTTGACTCTTTTGTACTCAAAAATGTCTCTATGCAAAAACAAATACACCTGTATCATTTAGAAACAGAAACATAGAATTTGACAGCAGATAAGGACCTCTTGGCCCACCCAGTCTGCCCATTTCCTACCTACTGGATAAGCTGCAGATCCTAGTTAACCAGCAGCCTACTTCTTCTTACCCCACCCCCCAGAATTGCCTTATGACTGTCCCATGCATGCTTGAATTCCACCACTGATTTTGACTCCACAACCTCCTCCGGAAGGCCGCTCCATGCATCCACAACCCTCTCTGTGAAAAAATACTTCCTTAAATTACCTCTGAGCCACCCCCATCTTCAAATTGTGCCCTCTTGTTCTTGCACACCTCTTTTTTGAAAGATGCTACCTCTTGGACTTTGTTGATTCCCTTGAGGTACTTGAAAGTTTCTATCATGTACCCCTCTCCCTCTTTTCCTCGAGGCTATACATATTAAGCTCCTTAAGTCTCTCTTCATATGTCTTCCAGTGCAGACCCTGCACCATTTTAGTTGCCCTCCTCTGGACAGCTTCCATCCTGTCTATGTCTTTGCAGAGATTGGGTCTCCAGAACTGCACACAGTACTCCAGATGGGGTCTCACCAGCTGTCTGTACAGAGGGATAATAACTTCCTGTTTTCTACTGGTGATGCCTCTCCTATGTATCCCAGTATCCCCCAGCCCTCCTTGCCGCCCTCTCACATTGCTTGCCCACCTTTAGGTCATCTAATATGACTACCCCAGGTCCCTTTCCATTTTGTTGTTGTTAGTATCTCACCTCCCATTGTGTACTCTTCCCTGGGTTTTGTTTCCCAGGTGCATTAGCTTGCACTTCTTAGCATTGAATCTAAGCTGCCATACATTTGACCATTCCTCTAACCTTGCCAAGTCCCTTCTCATCCTTTCCACCCCACCCTGTGCATCAACCCTGTTGCAGATCTTAGTGTCATCTGCAAAGAGACATACTTTTCCTTCCAGTCCTTCCTCAATGTCGCTTATAAAGACATTGAAGAGGACCGGTCCTAATACTGAACCCTGCGGTACCCCACTAGTAAACCTCCTTTCTCTGAGTGGACCCATTTACTATTACTCTCTGTGTCCTATTCTCCAGCCATTCTTTACCCAGGCTGTCATCTTGGGACCCACTCCCAGGCTGGCTAACTTGTATATTAATCTTTGTGTGTGACTGTGTCAAATACCTTGCTAAAGTCTAGGTAGGCCATGTCCACAGCCCCTCCTGATCTACTACTTTGGTCACCCAGTCAAAGAAATCTATCAGATTTGTCTGGCATGACCTTCCCGCTGTGAATCCATGCTGCCTAGGGTCCTGTGCCCTCTGGCCTCTAGATACTAGACAATTCTTTCCTTCAGAAGTGATTCCATCATTTTCCTATCACTGAGGTTAAACTAACAGGTCTGTAGTTTCCTGCTTCTGCCTTGCTCCCACTTTTGTGAAGGGAATCACATCTGCCCTTCTCCAGTCCTCGGTACCACCCCATCCTCCCATGATTTGTTAAAAGGGTAGTCAGTGGTGTCACTAGTTCTAGCCTTAGCTCTTTTAGAATTCTGGGATGAATCCCATCAGGCCCCATTGCTTTGTCCACCTTCAGTTTTAAGAGTTCTTTCAGAACCCTTTTCTTCTGTAAATGGGCTGGTATCAACTTCTGTATCCAGAGTGTTACTACTGTTTGTTTTATGTACCTCCTCTTCATTTGTAAATACTGAGCAAAAATATTTGTTTAGTATCTCTGCCTTTTCACAGTCTCCTCTGCCCACCCTCCCTCCCCTTTATTAAGCCTCACTATCCCTCCTTGGTCTTCTTCTGCTCCCTGATGTACCTATAAAGGTTTTATCCCCTTCTTCACTGAGTTGGCTATCTTTTCCTCAGTTTGGGCCTTTGCTGTTCTGACTGCCTTCCCAGCCTCCTTTGCTTTATCTGATACAGTTCTCTGTCCTGCTCCTTCTAAGATTCCTTGTACTTCCTGAATACTTTGTTTTCTCTTGAACCTTCACTGCCACTTCCTTTGAGAACCATAGTGGTTTCTTACATCATCTTGTTTTGTTTATTTGCTTCACACAAAGGCTCGTTACCTCTGTGATGGCAGTTTTATTATTCCCATTGTTCTTCCACCCTCCTTCCTGCCCATTTGCTAGTGCATTCCTTAGGCACTCACCCATTTTGGCAAAGTCAGCCCTCCTAAAGTCCAGTACTTTTGCCTTTGCATGGCTTGACTCTACTGCTGTGTTTATTGTGAACCATACTGTTCGATGGTCGCTAGTTCCCAGATGGCTACCCACTTCTACATCTGTGATCTCTCTCCATCTCCATTTGAGAGAAATCAAGTCTAATATTGCCCCTCTCTAGTGGGCTCCAGTACTAGTTGTCTAGGCATGCCCCTGTAGGGCATCTAGAATAACTGCACTCTTCAGAGGGCAGCTGCAACTGCACTCCAGTTAACATCTGGCATATTCAGATCACCCATCAGCAATATCTCCCTTTTCTGCCATTCTAAGTATACTTTTATCATTTCCTTGTCCATTTCCTCCCCTGAGATGAGGGTCTGTATACAACCCTGTGCTTGGATTGTGGTGCCATTGCCTGCCTCCAAATTGACCCACAGTGCTTCTTCTCCTGCCTGTTTACCCTTTTGTTCTGCTGCTTTTATTCCTTCCCTTATGTAAAGAACTACTCCTCCTCCTCTTTTACCTCCCTGTCCCTGCTGTAGACAGTGTATCCTGGTATGTTTATGTCCCAGTCATGGTTTTGTGTGTACCATGTTTCTGTGACTGCCACGATATCCAGATGTTCCTCCTCCATCAAGGCCACTAATTCAGGAAGCTTGTTACCCAGACTACGGGCATTGGTACTCATTGCTCTCCATTTTTGATGGCTTTACCTTCTGTTGCAGCATCCCCACTGACCGTTCTACCTTGGTCTTTTTCTCATTTAGTACCCTGTTTTGTAGGGAGAGGCTGGGATTTTCCTGCTGCTTGTCAGTGCCTCCCTTTGACTAGTTTTTAAAAGCTTGCAAATGAAGCATTTAAACCGATTGCTCAAAAGACTTGTTCCCTCCTGGACAGATGCAGACCATCCTGCTAGTATAGGCTGGTGTCCTCCAGGTGGAACCCCAGTCCCCAATGAAGCTAAACCCCTGTGCTCCGCACCATTTTTTCAACCATTCATTAAACTGCATGGTGCCAATTACCTCGCCTCCCCATGCCTTTGACAGGCAGCACCTCTGAGAAGGATACTGTGTGTGCTACTTGTCTTGGGTCCCTCCCCAACTCAGCAATGTCCTCCTGCACTGCTCTAATCTCATGATGAGCCAATGACTAGGAACTGTTCATAACTCTGATGGATCTATTATTTGGTCTAATATCACTCTTAAATGCATACTCAGAATTTTGGACATGATCCTAAAGTCAGTGTTTAAAAGATTTTTGTTCAAATCATTTATTTTCCCCTTTTCAAAAATTAAAATAATTGCAGCTAGATGCATACTAGCTGGAGATTTTGAACTCCTTAATCACTCATTATATAAATTAGACAAGTCTGGTTGAATGTAGACCACAGTTGTTTTATAAAATTCAGTACCAGACCATCTTTCCACTCGCATTTCACCTCATGCGCCTCTGCCCTGCTAGGCTCCCTCCCAACCATAAATAAATTATCCTTCTCATCTATTAGGAAACCACCAGCCCCACTGCTCGGTTTTTCTTTCTCTAAATCCTGACAACTGACATGCTGACGGCCTTGGAGGCCCTCAACCCATGCAAAGGTAACTCCTGATGGATTGGACCCGAAGTTACTAAACCTGTCTGCCTCAGCTATTACTCCCACATTGACTGCCCTTCTCAATCTCTCATTTCAATTGGTGGAAATTCCCTTGATTGGAAACATGCAATCATCCTCCCTCCCAAAGCGTGGAAATTCCTCCTCCAGAACTACTGCTCTATTTCTCTCCTCCTGACATTTGCCAGACTACAAGAACATTTAGTGCTAGACTAACTATCCTAATACCTCTCTGACACTAATTTCTTCACCCAATATCAATCTGGGTTCCATAAACATCACTCCATTACTACCTCGCTACTCCAAATCACTGATGCAATCCTGACAGGCATGAACTGCGGTCACATCACCACTGCCATTTTTATTGATCTTGCTAAAGCTTTTGACACCGTATCCTACTCCCTCTTGCTCTGCTCCCTCTCATCAGCAGGACTGTCTGAAACACCATAAAATGGTTCAGAGCCTACCTAAATGACCACTCACAGTCGGTTAAAATATCCGACTACATCTCTCCTCTACCCATATGCTCTGGTGTCCCTCAAGGGTCTATACTAGGCCCGATTCTCTTCTCCATTTTTCTAAATGACCTGCCATCCATCTGTACCTCATCTTCTTTACATATGTATGCTGATGATATGGTTCTTTTCTCCTCAGGGTCTTCACCGTGGATGTAGCCTCAGGCTCCAAAGTAATTTCAATAATGTCCAGAGCTGGTTTCAATCTCAAAACTCTTCCTAAATGCCAAGAAAACTGTGTACATAACATTCAGCATGTGCCAGAAACTGTCAAACTCAAATCTCCCCTTTTCACTACCCTCGACGGGCAACCAAAATTGCCACTGAGTCGTTCAGGTATCTGGGTGTTTGGTTGGATCAACATCTCACTTTCTTGGCCCACATAGAAGCCATAATAAAAAGCTTCACCCCAAACTTGGCGCCTTATACAGAAACTGCTCTGCCTTCCATCCCAGGCAAGACGCGAATTGATCCAAAAATGATCCTCCCCAAATTTTTGACTATTGCGATATTGTTTATTGCTCCGCCTCCTGCCATATCCTTAGCTAACTTGGATACCCTCTTCAACTCCTTCTGTCAGTTTGCTCTGGATGCACCTCACCTTACCCACCACTGTCACTTGTACCGAGCTTTAGCCTTCCTTCCTGACAAATAGGCAACTGCATCACTGCAACAAATTTCATCTCTAAGTACCGGCTTGCATACTCCTCCCCTATCTAAAGTCCCTAATCCCCCCACCCACTCCTCTCGACTTCTAAGATCCCATGACCACAAAACTATGACTGTTCCGTGGAGATCCACCTCAGTGGATGGGCCTCCTATCGCCTCCCTAAACTGTGGAATGCCTTCCCACTCAAATCTGATCCTCTTCCTCACCTGGCTCATTAAATCATGCTCTACACACTTCCGCCTGTAAATTGCACTTGCCCCTAGCTCCCCCTTTCTTGTCTCACACCCTGCCTGATGCCCTGGGTTGCCTAACCACAACCAATCGATGCACTTATAGTTTCAGAGCCAATCCCAGCTCCTATTATATATGCTTGCTTCATATCATCTCTCTCTCTCTCTCTCTCTCTCTCTCTCTCTCTCTCTCTCTCTCTATCTCTCTATCTCCTGAACCTGCTGATCTAGCCCCAGACTCTGACTCACCTCTACCACTTAATTATCTCACCACCACCACTTGTCTGCTCTGTGCTACTATAGCTGAAGTGAGTCAGTCCATTGGTCCCACTTGCTGTTATGTTACCGGTGAGTCTGTCAGTCCTCAAGAATATAACTACAGGATTTTAATCAACTCTACCCTGCAATTATTTGTTCTGGTTGCTAATGTGTTGATCAGTCATTCCCAATGTTTCCTATGCTATTGTGTAATTTGTGCATGTTCATTGTTACTATGTAACTCCCTTCACTCTTTCCCCAGGTCATACCTGGAGACAAGCAACTTGTTGTTCAGTGTACCTTACCTGGTGAAACTTTTCAATAAATAAATAAAATATTTCCCTGGGGCAGTACAAGAAGAGAAGGACAAATTGCACTTCTGACGTCAGTCTTTGTAATCTCTGCCATTATCCACTCCTCAGAATCTACCACTCAGTTTTGGACACTGGAGATAACCCTCAAATCCCCCCACCACTGAGAAGAAGGCTCTCAAAGAAGGATCTAACATGTCTATTTACTTGCAGTAAACTTTTCATTTGATATTTAATAATCATTCCTTTTATTGGGCTGGCAGTGTAGCCTAGAGGTTGGAGTACAAAGCTGTGAATAAGCTTTGGTACTTGGTACTTGGTACATCCAGCGTGATTCCCACAACCTCCACTTACATACTGTGTGACTCTGAACAACCCATTTAACCTTACCCGTGCTGAAGGGTTGCCCTAGAAAAGAACCACTTGGGCCTTGTGGGCCTTACCTGGTTACCAAAGAATAATCAATAATAAATATTTCCTTGTAGATCCTGTACTTCTTTAATGCAACAGTTATTTAATTCACTATGCACAATTCTCAAAGGGATTATGTGATGGCAATTTCTGAGTGCTAAATTTCTGCTCTGCTGAAAGAGATGTAGCCCTGTTACACTGTTACTTTTTATCTCTTCTTTGACTACACTTATTTTATCAGACACTGTAGCAGAAGAATTATGCATATCTGTAATCAAGCAATGTAGTTTTCCCATTTACGTTAGATATTTATGATACTCTTTAACAGAATTTTCTTCCTCCAATTTTATGAAAAAAAAGTTTACTTCATGGCTTAGATTGTAGCACATCCACCTCTTGGCCAGACAGTTGTGGGTTCTAGTCCCACACCAACATTGGGCTTATACTTTAATTGTTGGCACCAAGTGCAGTATTGGGAGTACGGCACTGTTGGGATGCACCATCCTTTGGAGTGGAAACATTAAATCGAGGTCCCTTCTACCCATCTCTTGGTGCTACCTTCTGGATTTCTGGCTGTGAAGTAAAGAATCCAAGGTACTTTTCACAAAAGTAAAGGTATTTTTATTAAAAGAAAATCTCCACAAAATACACACATTAAATACTTTACATATTCTCTGCGGTTATTTAAACAGATTGCAAACTCTATTTGTACTATACACATGAATGCTAAAGCAACACACAGCATTATACAAAAGAACCCTAACCTCCTTTTCATGTTGCCCTGTACTTTTCCAATTTCAATCATATATTGTTTTTCCATCATTTCTTATATTTATCCCTTATTAATAGTTTAAATTCATTCTCCAGCACACAATTCATTCTTTACAAATATTACTTGCCAACACTGAGATGGAATATCATTCTTTTGTAAAACAAATCAGCATCTTGCTTGCTATAGACACCATTTTATGCATGCATATAATTAAATCAGTGTACTATAATTCCATTTCTTCCAACCTGCTGCTTGTTCACCTAAGATTAAACAAGCATAGGAAATATATCTTGAAAGCTACAATTCCCCATTTTGTCACCAAACATGACCAGAATGATTTAATGTAAGGATATGTGAAATAATGGTGAGCCATTGAAGCTTCCTCCTTCTGACATTGCTGTCTTATACAGCCTCTTTCCTCTACACTCTTATGTTTAGCATTACCATTACCATTTAGATGGTCATGATCACATAACCAAACTACTTCCCACATTTTTGTGGAGTTTAGTGTCAGCTGTTTAACTATTACTGTCTCTGCTGCTATGTACCTAGGATCGAACACTGTAGAAAAAAGAAAAATATTTTTTCAGTAGGAATGTATAGACAGCTTTCCTGTATTTTCCTTAATAAACTGACTCATAAGACCCCAGAATTTTATTTTTGAGAACATGACGTGACATATTGATACTTTGGCATACTGAGGCTTCTAATCTTGTGCATGGCCCTTAATCCCCACATTTTTAATAAGGGTCTGCAATCTCTTGAAATAACTCAATTCCTGTTGTTAGTCTATGTGATAATATTGGACGAATATTAAAGCTGAAAAAGAAAAGAAAACACAGTTAAAAAGACAATATGGTTTATCATATTTACCAATCCCTCCTTCAGATCTCTATATTTATGTCTTGTTTTAATGGGATTTAACTGACTTCCCATTGTATCCTGAAACACACTCTCTATATGTACGTCCTGTTTTATTGGATTTAACCAACCTTCCCATAGTACCCTGAAAACACACTATAAATTCTTGTCTCTGATCCTAGTGGAGGTGGAAATACACAACTGGTATATAAGAACATAGGAATTAAAAGGTTTTTATCATAAAATGAATTTTGCCATTGTCATTTGCTACATGGCACCATCTATTAACATGAACTTCTGCCATCTTAACTCTCCAATTCCAGCTATATGCCACCTATTCTATTGCACCAAGTCATACTCCTAAAACTTGAATAGGCCCTGCTTTAATAACAATATATCCTACCTTTAAACGGGTACACTGTCTCCATTATGTGACATCATACCATAAATTTTTCTTTATTAAGTTTAAATCCAGAAATATGGACAAAGGCATCAACATGTTCCAGTGTTCTTACTCCAGACTCAGCATCTGTTACCAGTAAACACACATCATCTGCATATGAAGTTAATTTAAATGTGATATCCCTCATACAGGACCTATTCCTGTAATCCCAGTATCTTGTTGTATAAATCTTAATACTGGGTTTAGTACAAATAAATACAGAACTGGGCTCATTGGGTATTCTTGTCTGACACCTGACTTTAGAAAAACCTCACAACCCATTAGCCCATTTACACTATCAAAACATGTATCTGCGTATACAATAATTTCAAACAAGAAACAAAAAAGAGGTGGTACTCCATATCTCAGTAGTACTGAAAATAGGTATCCATGACTGACTGTCAAATGCCTTTTCTTGATCAAGTGCTAGAAGACGCCTCTGACCCCTCCCAATCTGCCTTGCTGTACTAATTCTCTTACTAATATTGCATTTTCCTGAATTTTCCTACATGGAATAGCACAAGTCTGTGCATAAGAATCATCAGTAGAGCTACTACTGATAATCTGTTTCCAGAATTTTAACCAATATTTTAAAATCAGTGTTCAATAAACATAGTGGTCTACACTTATGGAGATCTTTTCTCTCCCTTTCATACCAAAAGATCATCATGCCTTGTAAACAAAGCATTTGTCAATGCCGATGTTGTCAGCATGGCATTGGCAGTGGTAGAAGGTGGAAGGCATAGTGCAGTGAGTTTGTTAATGTGTCCCAAAGGTGATTTTGCACAGCAAGTATGCTACGTGCGGCAGAGCTGTGGAAACGTGTTTTGGCAGGCTGTGAAAATGGGGCTGGACTGTTGATAATGAGGTATGCACAAATGCCAGTGGTGAAAATGTGGCATGAAAATATTGCTGATTGACAAAGTTACAAAGGTGCATGGAAACTGCGTAATGCACGCTTGCAACACAGTCATTGTCTGGACTTTCACCACCAAATTTTCAACATAGGCATTTTAGGACCTCTGCTGATGAATAGTGTCACCGTCATTTCCAAAGTGTTCCAAAGTGATTTTGCACAGTAACCGTGCAATATTCTCTGTATAAATACCTGTGCTTTTGTTCTTCTGCAGCCCCCATGGAGATAGCGACGCTGGTGGTCGGGAGGGCTCACTTGCCACCTCCCCTGAGGAAACCCACTGATAACTGAGCCTAGGTGACGACAATTCACGGCCAAGAGAGCACGCTGCTCTGTTGCAGGAGTCGAGTGTTGCTTCCTCGCCAGCTGCCTCACGCCCCACCACCACCCTTGGCGAGCACTCCACTATATAGTGTGCATCACGTGACAATTTTAACCAATCAGCCTACTTTTTCATCTGCAGATTATCAGAGCTCACCATTAGCGGCTGCTACAGCAATTTTCTATTGTTCTTGTTGCATCAACTTCACCACTTGAAATGCCATGCTCACACATAGCTTTTAAATCAATGCTAGATTGCACCTTGCAACACTAGCATCCTCCCACCCATGCTCCACCCTAAACCATAGCCTGGCCCCACAAACCTCACTCCACTAAACTGCCACCCTAATCACAGCTCCACCATCATAAATGGCCAATACCCTTTGGGCCACACTGTTCCTGGATTCCTGCCCATCCATCATCCCCCATCCTTCCATACTGGGCTGGCAAAATTGAAACTCCACACATCAGGCTATTTCACCCAGCACCCTGAACTCCCTCGCCCTACTGCAATCCACAAAACTTCTGCCAAACCTAAAAATGGCACTCAACTCAATACTCCTACCACAGGGACATTGAGCTAAATCCCGGACCTGCCACCAGCACTAGCCAACCCCCCACTGGTCAACTACCTGAGGCCTAAAATAGCCCACCTAAACATACGCAGCCTACAAAAATGCCCCTCCTACAAACACTAGCATTAACACTATGTCCTGACATCCTAATTATCACTGAGACCTGGCTGAAACCACATAACCTGGATGCTGAAGTAGCTCTTCCTGGCTACTCCATCACCCATCAGGACTGCCTGGGCACAAAAGCCATTTACGTATCTTCCCTGGTACAATTCTCACCCGGTCTGCCACCTGCCTTCCCGGAAAACATCAACACCTCACTAATAAAAATCTCCCTGCCCACTCCATCCCCATCTTTATAGCACGCCCTATTGTTCCCCAGACTCCCTATTAAACTCTGTAGCAACACACCTGGACAGCTCGAAACCATGTAGCTAGTTTAAATCTGGCTCAACTCATCACTGAGCTCACACGTTCTAAACCACAAAACTCAAAACTACTCCCTGCCTCGACTGGGCCCTCACTTTTCACCCACAGGATTATAGCCTCAGACCTCCTTCTGGACTCACTGAGCGATCACCATATGATATATGTAATACGAAATATTCAAAGCTAAGTCACCCCCTCGAAAACTCTCCTTATCAGGTCATATAAATCCCTTAACCTTGATGGTCTTCTAAAGACTTAGCAAACTGGGATTGTCCCACATCCCCAGGGCCCTTCCATGGATCACGCCCTAGACTTCATTAAGTCAAATTTCTTGCCATCTGGGACTACTATGCCCCACCCAAAAAGGCTCGAGTAAGGGGAGCTCATCTACCATGGATCACTGCTGACCTCATGGAACCTCCGTGCCAGAGATCAGTGTGGAAAGCCTATAAGGCATTGGGGATGCACGCTCGATCACCCACGCTATCGAACGCTTAGAAATGCCTGCACCAGGCTTATCCATCAGGCAAAAGCTCACTACTCACATCTTCCCTCCAAAAATTTAAACCATCCAGCCAAGTCTGGAGGTCTATAAAATCACTTTCTCCCTCCGCCCAACCACCCACTCCAGCCCTGGAGGTGGGCGGCTCTATCATAACAGAACCACTAGCAGTTGCCATGGCTTTCAACTCAGTGTTCACTGGCAGTGGGTCCCCACACTCTAACCCCACCTGCTACACACAACCCGACTTCCACATCTCCACACATGCCAAGCCCTTGCCAGGGCTTTCTCTCCTTCTCTCTGGTTACCCCACCAGAAGTACTCAAAGCCCTGCTTGCCCTAAATCCCTCAAGGGTAGATGCCCTACAGGTATGGATGCCAAAATGCTCCACCTTTCTGCCCCTGCTATAGCCATGCCTCTCTAGCGTCTCTCTTCAACCTCTCTTTCACCTCTGCCTCTATACCTTCAAAATGGAAGCATGCCACAGTTATCCCACTCCCGAAAGGTGCGACCCATCCTCCCCAGCAACTCACCGCCCTATCTCCCTCCTACCCACTCTAGCCAAAACCAGGAACACTGTCCTCTCGCAACTTACCACCTTCCTTGACTCCTCCTCCTTCTTCATCCCTTACCAGTCTGGCTTAGAAAATCCCACTCCACTGTCACGTCCCTCCTCAGACTCACAGATTCCATCCTCACAGGCATGGACAAAAGCCATATCACATCTGCCATTTTCATCGACCTAGCAAAGGCTTTTGACACAGTCTCACATACCCTTCTACTGTTGAAACTCTGTAAGGCCGGCCTATCCAGAGGCTACAAACTGGTTCAACTCATACCTGACTGACAGGTCTCAATCGGTAAAATTGGTGCCTCCACCTCAAACCCCTCCCTATCTCCATTGATATCCCCCAAGGCTCTGTCCTCGCCCCATTTATTCTCCATTTTCTCAATGACCTGCCACCGACCTGCCTGCATGCTGCCATTCACATGTACACAGGACGATACAGTCCTGTATGCCTCAGGACACTCCCTGCTGGAAGTTGCATCCAAGATCCAGCAAGACTTCACCAAAGTCCAGCACTGGCTTCAAGAAATCAACTTATTCTAAATGCCAAAAAAGATCTCCTTGACTTTTGGCACGAGACAACGACTCTCCCACCTCCCGCTTTCCCACTCTCAAAACACTAGATGGGACCCCTAGAAGTCTGCACCTCTTTCAGATACTTAGGGTCTGGCTGGACCAACACTAGACTTTTCACGCACATCGAGCAACCCACAAAACTACACCCTAGGCTGGGGGCACTATACCGAACTGCAGTTGCATCCTCTGCCAGCCCGCAAAGAGATACTGCAGAAAATGATCCTCCCTATTTTCGACACGGGGACGAGTCTACATTTCTGCCCCTAAATCCACCCTGGCTAGACTGGACCCCCTTTTAACTCCTTCTGTCGCTTTGCACTGGACTGTCCTCCCTCCACTCACCACTGTGACCTCTACAGATACCTTAACCTACCTCCCTGGCCAATAGGCACCAGTACCACTGCAACAGACTCACAGCCAAATTCTGGGCCCAGTTACTGCCCTCCTACCTAGCCTCTACCCTAACAGCTCAAACACCAGCACCCATACTCACTCAGAAATTTTGACTCCTGTCTACTACAATCCCCACATGGCTACCTTGCTGGACAGTCGGCTTTAGAGTCCATCTACCCAAACTATGGAACTCTCTGCCGCTGATATCGGCTCTCCACTTCCTCGGCAACAAATCTCCCTTCTAAAGAGCAAGTCCCCTCAAGCTGCTCATGTCAACTTGATGTACACTAAGTATGGGCCAACCCCCACGCAAAACTATGCTGTTCCACTCACATGCTTAACTATCAAATTTAGTTTGTCAACTACCTTTTCACTTATTCTGCCTACAACATGCTGTGTCTCTCTGTTTCTAGCTCCTGTATTTACTACTCTAGATTATTATCACTGTAACTATAGAACATATGTACCTATTTGTATCAAACCTATGTAAATTTTGTTGTTCTGCAATTCTGTATTTTGCACTTGTATGTACTTATCCATTCCTTCTACCCCAGGACACATCTGGAATCGAGCGGTAGTCTGCTCAGTATGCCTTTTCTGGTAAAACTTTTAAACAAATAAATAAATAAATAAATTCTGCACGGACGTGTGAAAAACATTTCAGCCAGCTGTACTGTTCATAAGGAGTATGGAAAAATGGAAATGATGAACAGCTGGAGTGAAAGTATTACAAATTCACAAAGTCAAGAGCATGTGTGCAAACTGCAAGACGCTGCCGTCAGAAACACCTCATTTTGTTGACTTTTGTCCTCAAATTTTCAACATATAGGTATTTTAGGACATTTGCTAATGAACAGTGTCACTGCCATTTTCATAATGTGTCTCGAACACGGGCTTTCCACAGCGACCGTACTATTGTGCACCGGAACTGTGAAAACAGATTTTGGTCAGGATGTGAAAAATGACAGCTGTACTGTTCATTAGGAGGTGTAGAACAATGGTACTGTTGAAAATGTGGAGTGAAAATAAGTTTGAACTTACAAGCGTAGTGCAAACTGCGAGCAATGCGCTGGTAACACTGTCATTTTATGGAGTATTGTAACTCAAATTTTCAACACAGGCATTTTAGGCCCTCTGCTCATGAACAGTGTCACTGTCATTTTTTGTAATGTGTCCCGAACAGTGATTTCACGCAGCACCACGCTATTCTGTGCCGCAAGTGCGAAAACACATTTCAGCCAGGATGCGAAAATGACAGCTGTATGGTTCACAAGAAGTGTGGTAAAATGCTAATGTTGAGATGTGGTATGAAAATATTGCAAATGCACTAACTTACGAGCATGTGTTGCGCAGTTGTTATGTATGCTCTTAAAACAGTCAATTTATGGAGTATTGTCACCAAATTTTCAACACAGGCATTTCAGGACCTCTGCTCATGAACAGTGTCACTGTCATTTTCACAATGTCCTGAACACTGATTTTGCACAGCGACCGCTTTATTCTGCGCCAGAGTGCGAAAACACATTTCGGCAGGATGTGAAAATGTCAGCTGTACAGTTCACAAGAAGGTGTGGTAAAATGCCAAGGTTGAGAATCTGGCTATGAAAATAGTGCGAATGCGCTTAACGAATGAGTGTGTGCATTGCAGTTGCTACGCTTGTCAGAACAGTCATTTTGGATTTCTCCCATCAAATGTGCAACATAGGCTTTTTGAGAGCCCCTGTCATGAACAGTGGCACTGTCATTTCATTACTTGGTCCCAAAAGTTGATTCCACGCAGTGACTGTGAAATCACCTTTCGTGACCGAATAATGCCATGACAGTGCAAGAATTCATGAGAAGGGGTCCCAAAACCCCATGTTGAAAATTTGGCCAAATTTGCAAAAGGCCCAAGATATGCATTAAAGTTGAAAACCCTGTTCATTCCATTATACAGCTTACCGGCATTTCTTCAGTTCGCGGTCGGCTTTGAAGAGTGCAGACGTTCCTGGTCCACAGAAGATCGCCGCACCATACTCCGCAGTAAGTATGGGGTGAGAGGTGAGGGAAGTCAGGGTGCGCGGTGGGTGAGAGTGCAGGTGGGGGCAGGTGGCATAGAGACTACGAGGGACCGTTTTAATTTGGAAAAAAATGAAAAAACCATCGTGGACAGTTTTTTTTTTTGTGAGGATTTGGCACGCTGGGGTGGGCTCCCAGTGTGCCACCTAACTGTTTGAGGGTGTCTGTAGCCAACGGGGATTGGGCACCCTCATCAGCATACAAGACGGGGAGGAGGAAGTAATGCCACGGCGAGGATTGGGGCACCCCATCAGCACACAAAGAAAGTGGGGTTAACTGACAGGGATTGGACTCCCGAAGTTGGCAGTAGTTAGGCAGCCACCCATTCACTGACCTATGGACATAATGGTGGCGAGCATGGCAAGAAAAGGACCGCTCGTATGATGAGCTTTGCCTGGATTGCAGAGGACCTTTTCTTAGATGTGCTTGCCACATTATGTATGCATGGTGTGGAGCCGCATGCAGGCTGATTGGGGAATGCGGACGCACTACTGGTGCATGCTCTGCATTCACCAACAGCGACTAAGCGCCTTCAAAGCTGCATTGTCCCAAGATGTTGGCTGTGCAAGCGCGCCAACATAAAAAGTGGATCCAGTTGTTCCCTCTGTTAAGATAATATTTCAGAGCATAGTTATCATAGGTACCAATTGTTTACTAAACATTTTGCACAACTCCCTCAGAAGACAATCATACCCTGGAGCTGTATTTGATTTTAAATTTCTTACAACTTCTGCTGCTTTTGTTCTGCAATTGGGGCTATTATATTTACTTCAGTTTCTTCTGATAGCTCTGAATATTTAAAGGGACCAAAAGTCTCCCAATTCACATCACTAGCAATTTCTTTTACAAAAGTATTAATAATATGCTTCTGTATAATTGAAAGAATTCCCTCAGGTGTATCCCAATACTTTCTTGGGGAATCCTTCAGTTTGTCAAAAATCCACTTTGAAATTCTAGCCTTACAATCCACATATTGATTCACCTGAGCTTTTCACCACTCTGTCCCAACTTTTGTTCCTTTATTTGTGATTCCATACAATTATATTGATACCAGGACATATCCGTTCTCACCTTGTCAATTTGTGTTGAAAAATCATGTTTAGTTTCTACAATCAAAGACATTAAAGCTTGCAACTGCTTCTTTAAAGTAAGATATGTAAAATATGCTTCCCTTTTTCCACATTGAAGCCCATGTGGATGTTTGATATCTAATTTTAAATATTCCCATCAATCAATAGCTGCCTCAAAGAAACCAACTGTAGTGCTACTTGCTTCCAATTGTTCTATAATTTTATTTTGATCAACTATGTCTGATAAAATAGAAAATTTAATCTCCAAATAGGGTTTTTACCTTAGGACCTGAGATAGAGCCTAGTGCTACTTGCATGTTTCCTAAAACCTCAGGGCTATCAACTACTGGCTGACCCACATTTCCGCCTTACTATTTCAGCATTACTCTTCTTTTTGATGTTGTAGGTACCTCAGTATCTTGCTCCTCTGTAGAGGTCTGATGAGTCTTTGCTGGTTTACTTTTCCTCTGGAAAAAACTCCTTCCTTGTAGAAGCTTTTATGCCATATTTACTTAATAATCCTACTCTGCCTGGTCCAACTCTTCAGCCCTATTATGGGATGCTCAGAGGCATGACCTGTATGAGTGTCTTTCTTCTTCACCTAGGTTATATTTCATTTTATTTGTGAACTGATCACTTGCACGCCTAATTCAGAACACAAACCACATTTAATTGAATCACAGTCATTACTGAGTGTGTTCTAGCACCACGTCAATAGCAAGCCTTAGGCTGACCAATGTAAAGACCACACATCTATCGCTGCCCAAATAAAAGCAGTTGGACAAATGTTGTACTCCTGTAGCGGTATTTAGTAACTTAATCAAACCTGACAGCACCCTGTCCAGACGTTTTCTGAATCAAACATGGGATCTGGGTTTCCTATTACTGTACACTTTTGTTAACCAATGTAGTATGTCTATCACACTGACACCTTCATTTTGAACAAGATTGTCACTGTTGTTATTTCATGTTTGACCAAAGGAATGACCATGAAGGATGTCCAAACAAGAAAGTTCTTAACTTGATGATATTTAGTCCAAAAATGCTCTACACTCACAGCCTGTTTAAAGCTAATATCAAAACAAGGGTCTCCAAGAATATTAATTAGAGCGTATATCTCAGTAGCAGTGAATTTCATACTTTCTTTCATTTATTTATTAATTTAGGAAATCAAAATTACAACCCTTTGAGTCATAGACTCATTTCCAAAGGCTCCACTTCAGAATAAAACATAGACATTCATACAGCACATATATAGAATAAATATGGTGAGCAATCATACAGAGTATAAGCACAATGAGCACTGGTTAATGCTTATATATTTGGTAGCTAAACAGGGCAGAACTATTGACATATTTACCTAATGAGCGGTTAAGACCTATACAATTGGTAGCTAAAGCAATGCATGATATGAGTTGGAGTTAGCCACCTCAGGGAGGCCTTGTCTTATACATAATACAATGCATTCATAGTCCAGTGCAACTATATGGTAACCAAGGGAGGTAAGGAGCCTGTAGGCTAGACATAGTGAGGGTCTCCACTGCCAGGCCAATGTTAAGTGCTTGGCCTAGTGGCATGGTGCAGGATCCACAGGTTACCAGTTGCACTGGCATTGACATGAGGAGAGGATATGGGCCATTAAGGCAGCTTTAAAAGTACCTAGTTTGGTGATTGATGTGATGGCCATGGTAGGGCATTGTACCAGGATGGAGCTCTAAAGGGGAAGGATTGCTGGCCAGGATGGTCCTAACACTAGACACCTTCCAGATAGTTTTGGGGTGGCCCGTGTAGATGCTGAGATGGTGGCTGCCTGAAGAGAAGTCATGACACCTATTAGGGTTAAACCCAGGTGGATTTTTTGGTGAAGAAACAGGTCTGGTATATAAGTCTTTCAAGGGTGAGGATATTGGTGAAAGTGTATAGGGTGCAGGTATGTGTATTTCTGCCAGCACCAGAGAGGAGCCAACAGGCCTTATTGATGACTACTTGTATTTGATGGCCGTACAGGGTCAGTGGCAGCATAGATTGTGAGGCCATAGTCCACCAGTGATAAGACTGAGGAGGTAATGGCTAGGTGAAGTGCTTCAGGTGACAAGCAGTCTTTATGTCTGTACAGGAGACCAATGCGGTGTTGGTGGCGGAGGTGAGGATTTTTATATGTTCGTGGAACTAGATGGAAGAGTCAAATGTAATACCAAGGTACTTATACTTTTGGACCTGTTGAGTGGGATGAGAGAGGTGAGAGTATTTCGGGGAAAATCCTTTGATCTGTTTTGGTGGTCGGTATAAAGCATCATTTAGTTTTTTTATGTTGACCACCAATCTGTGTTCAGCAAACCAGTGTTAAATCTGAGATAAAGAGTTTTGTAAGGTATGCTGGAGAGAGAGATCAGATGTGTGCTGTAAAGAACAGTGTTGTCCCGCATAAAGGAGGAGGTTGCCAGGGCTGTATTTAGACAGGACATTGAGGTAGATGCTGAATTGCAGGGAACCAGGATAGATCCTGGGGAACTCCTGAGTGAACAGGCAGCATAGTAGATATGGTATTATTAATTTTAACACATTGGGTTCAAGATGAAAGATAGCTGGAGAACCATGACAGTGGACAATGAGAGACCCCAATTTGTTGTCATGTGTTAAGAAAGAGGGGTGAGAAACCATGTTGAAGGCCTTTGAGAGGTCTATAAACATGGCCCCTGCGGTGCCCTTGTCAAGCGTGGAGTGCAGAGAGTAGCGAATTCTGTGAGGGCGGTCATAGTGCTATGACCAGCTCTGAAACCATGCTGCTCCGACATAGGAGGTTGTGTGCAAGGAGGTAATCAGTGAGGTGATTGGTCATGATCTTTTCAAGGGCTTTAGAGAGTGGGGAGAATTGAGATGGGCCAATAGTTCTTGGGAGGGAGCTGTCTCCACACTTCAATATTGGGGTTATCGCTGCCATTTTCCATATAGCATCCTTGCAACAAAATGCCTGTCTAGAGCTCCTCCATACCCCTATATACTTAATCCTTACAGCATTTCTGTACTTAGCCAACTCTGTTGGCTTAAAACAATCTGCATGACTCCTCATTCATAAATCTCTTTCTTCTAAAGCAGGTTGAGCCCTCAACACAGGTTGAGATTCAGTTCACTATGTGCTATTTGAGGTGACTCAATTATTTATTTTAATAAACGCTCTCCCTCACCTTGTAGTACTTCTTGCATTATATCTTGAATTAGAACATCTGATTGTTGTACAGATTCTGGCAGGTCAAGTATTATATTTTGTCCATTACTACTGCTTCATTTTCCCACCATTATTTCATTCTGCACATTTTCCACAATCATTTTGTCCTACTCATTATGCTTTGAGACCATCTCCTTTGTTCTCCCCTGAAACAAATTCAAACAATATCAGCTCTGTGTCTAACTTATATTTGAAAGAAGAGGGACCCCTAATTCAAACTGCCAAGAAGAAGCTCCTGCCTCCCCTCCTCCTGATTGCCTGTCACTTTTTCAGTTAACTGTTCTGTTCTTAACAGCTCATATTTTGACATATTACCATTTCTGTTTTCTCTCTCTTCCCTTCCCTTTTAGAGTCTCTCTGATTTTTTGTAAAGTGCTTTCTTTTCTGATTTGAGATAAACTTACTGGACCTGAGTGAATGCCATGGAGCTCCTTTGAATTTTGGACCCAGCCTGCTTGATGTAAAGCTGTTTCCGTGGGCCACTCTTACGTTATTTATTTCCACAGCAGCATTTTTTTTTTTATTTTGAACCATTTGCCTCTCTGTGGATTACAGCCAAAGGTGCCCGTAGTAGTTTTCCAAATATTAACCTTTGGAATTTGCAAGTCAACAACCGCTCCCTGCTCCCACCATTTCAGCTGATTTTGACTTCTGTTAAATTGTTCTACATCAGTGCCAGCTGCACTCTGACTGTCAGTTGCTAGCATATCAGAATACTTTAAATATGATCATGCAATGATGCACTGTAAGTATAATGCACATGATGGAAGATAAATAAGTGCCAGCTAAAGTCATCTGTAGAAGAGAAACACAGTGGGAATCAGACCCAGTGCTTTTGGTTGTAAAACTGTAAGTCGAGGCATTGAATAAAAACATTATGAAATCAGGTATAACTAATAAACTATATCATGACTATAACAGATTGTAAAATAGATTCCTTTTTATAATTAGACTTTTGTTGAGTATTTGAAAGTATGAAATATAGAAACAATAAATAAGTTCTAACATTGAAACAGAAATCGTGAGCACAGCTGTAACATTTTAAATATGATGATTTTTTCTCCGTTAATCTATTTTCCTCCTACTTCCCCTACAGCACTCCCTCCTGCCTGGTCACCCAGCCCATGTCACCCTCACAGCTTACCACACTCTGCTTCCTTCATGGCTTTCCCCCATGATGGGGCAGCAGGGATCTCTTAACCTGCTGGAATGGATCTGGTGTGGGGGTTACTGCTGTCGTGGGAGCGGGGCCTGTGGCGACCAGCATTCATCTTGCCGAGAGCCATTTTCCATTTTCTCCTCCCCAAGTGTGGCATGACAGCATGCAATTATGCCAATGGCCAAGCCGGGCATGTTCCCATGTGACATGCCGGGCTCTGCCCTATAACCCCCTACGTGCGAGCCATCAGTGTCGGCCCCAGCTGCTGCTAGGGGTCAGGCGTGCAGCGGACTCTGTCCCACACCCTCCCAGTACAGAAGAGCTGCTGTCCTCGATACTTGATCCTTTCCTCCCCAGCCGACCCATTGGTCCCGCCTGCCTCGCTCACACGGGTCTCCGTGTGGCAGGAGGTAAGGCATGATTCCTAAACCTCCACACCATTGGGCTAGCACAAATACGATGATTAAAGATATAGAGCCTAGTTGACAAGAGATTCCGCCTCTGTATGCTACCTTTAAGAATAACAATATATAAAGTAATCATGGTACAAAATTTGAGTCTGTCTCTCATTTGTAAAGAGTCTGTAATACAGATTCTTAAACATAATAATGGTCTGTAATATAGATTCTTAAACATAATGAGGCTGCATTCATCATGACTCCATTGAGGATTCCTGCTAGAGCCAGTCACATGGACAGCCACGTCTCCAGCAGCCACTGGAATAGCCCAGATTTTTTCATCCACCCCTCTGATGCCTTGCAGGGTGCTGCTTACCATTGCAACTTAGAACTAAGCCCTCAGGACATCAATGAACAGCTGATGAGCAGAAGCAAAGTTAAAACCAAAAGAGTACAGTAAATTTCACTGCTGGAGTGTCTTGGCTTTTGACCTTATCTGGATTTCACCCCTGTGACATCGCTTGAGGCAATATCTACCATGGCAACCTAGGAAATGAACACTCAGAATGTCGAGACACAGCTGAGGAGCAGGAGCAAAGTCAGGACCAGGAATGCAGGCTAGTAGCAGCAGAAGGAGGAAGAAATAGGTGTTAGTGGCTTGGCTGGTTAGGATGTCTGCTTTACCCATGAGGTACCCAAGTTCATTTTGCAAGCCCAGGTACCCCAGTCAAACTGGAAGAGGTTTAATGCAGCCCCAGGGATGTGCATTGCCTTCAGGAAGAGTTAGGGGTGATCAGGGTGAGTGTCTGCCCCAATTCCTAAAGGAATGGGAGTATGCTCAGTGGAGGCTTTCCTTGAGGCCCCTGTCAAAGTCAGAGGGGAAACTGGTATGTGCTGCAGATGTGATCCATGACCTGTCCCTTCCAGCCCAGTGTCATGAACAGGCCCATACCTCACATCAGACTTGTCTCCCTGATGTTGCATTGCATCCTGTTCTCCACTAGCTCTCCACCTACATTGGGGAACCCCACCACTGAGGCAAGCTCCAAGGGCTTTGGATGATGGATGATGGTGAACAGAGACAGAACCAATAAGACAATGACTTTAGAGGTGATGTGAGGATCATTGGCTCACGACGGTAAATACTGGAGAAGACAATGAGCAGTGCAGCCTTTGAGAGAGCAATAGAGTATTGCAGCAAAATAAAGTGTTCAACTCTGACTCAAATCTAAAACCACCAGTTCTTCATTCTTGAACCAGGCTACAATAACACAGTGGGTCCTTTCACTAATATCACAGGGGAACTCCAGTTATTTTGTCAAAGGAAATAAAAGCTTTATTAAAAATACTGGTACTTATTTGAAGTTAACCATGAAAATGATTGTCCCTGTCATATAAAAAGTGACTTAGTCTGCCTTTTGTGCTTTATAAACAGAAGTAGGTCACTGCCCCATAATAGCAATAATTTCCACTTTAAGCCTAGGCTCCATACATATAATTCAGCCATGTGTATGTACATTAGCTAAGTGAACAGCCTTGATAAACCTTAAATAGTGGTGCAAGGACGAGAGGCAGAGGGTCATGGTGCAGATAGCATACACTTCATGCATAGCCCTTACATACTTATTACATGCATACGCTCACTCAACCTGTTATGTCTTAACCCTGTTGGCAACTGTTTTGCCCCAGGTCCATCTTGTAAATGAGCTTGACTCAATGATGTTCCGCCTGAGAAAATAAATATGTTGATTGACATGCATTAAATTTTAAAATGTGGCCTTTAGTTTGTGTAACATCAGCCTGCATTTCACCTAGTGTGCTGGTTGTATGCTAAGCAGTTGAAAACCTTAGTAATATCAATAGTTTTCTCTCTGCAAGCCATTTGCAAGTCATCGGATTCACCCAACCAGAAATATCATGAACATCATAGTTGTGAAAGTGAAACAGAACACAAGAGATTAGATACTATGGACCCAACCCCAAAAAGCAATGAACACTAATCGAGGTGTGATGCACAGGCTAGTACAGGTTCCAGCAGATGCAGTGACTCCACACATTCACAACCCTGGATGCACAACTCTACTGTATCCATGACCCTGGCACTCTACATCCATGACTCGGTTAGGGTGGGCACAAGGGCAGGAGCATGCAACAGCTTGATTTAAGACAGCATCTCTGAGATGCAGAGGACTAGCAGAGGTGGCACAGGATATGTGAGAGAAGACTCTACCATAAAATCTACATAGCCCCTCTGCCTCACTGCAGACAGTCCCTGGGGCATGTCACCTACATGATCCCAGCCCCTGTAGCAGGCTAAAGGCCAAATCAGAAGGCAGCTTTAAAAATTACTGATGGGTGGAGCCCTTCACAAAGTACACCTGTGGACAATGTTTTTTTTTTTTTTTTTTTTGGGGATTAGGTAGAGGAGAGGCAGTTGGATTATTCTGCTAACAACACCTTTCCAAATACTTGCTTTAGTATTTTCTTGTAGCCTTCAATAGAGTAGTCCCATTATGATTAACTGCCAAGCACTTTGGCTAATCTGTAATTTATTTATTTGCTTTACTGGATATTAAATAGCACCGTTTATGAAAACCAGACAAAAGGAACTACCTTTATTCACATTCACAAAATTCATTGAAAAATGAGAAGGCTGCATTTTCAGGTTACTAATCCTTTGCCATTGCTATTACTAAACTAATGTGCTCACATTTAAAGCAAAGTGTGGAAAGCTGGCTCCCAGTTCATTGCAATGAAAATGCATGATCCTTGAATTAAGTATCAGAAACTGCTGCGTTATTTAAATAGTGATGCACTGGTAGCACTGTCATATGATTCCTTAGTATGAACTAGTGGTTACAGCACCAGTTTGGGAAAGAAGGAGTTTGCAGATTCAGGCTCGGCTAGAGTTCAAACTCATTTAGTGTAAGACCTTGCAAGTCATTCAATGCTTAAGTGCTTCACTCCATGCAGCTTCAGAACTGGCAGGGCACAACTAGAAATTAGTTATCAGCTGGGCTATCATGATTAAATAAATTATGAAACAAAATAGCTAGGTGTTGTAAAGATCACTTTGCTGTAAATAATGAGTGCATCCAGCTATGAAACTATTGTAGCCTAGAATGAAAAATTACTATTGGAGGAGTTTGCTCCAGTACAACATTACAGCCATAAAACTAAATATTCAGCAAAAATTCACTAACAAAACAAATTTCTAATCTCATTAAGACTATGAATAGGGATGTTGCAAAGTTTTAATTTGTCAGAAAAGTTGGCACGAGTTCAGGACATTTGCAATTCTGAGAATTTAAAATTTTTTTTTTTAGTTGGTCATTTTCTTACCATTGGCCTCCGGTCTGCCATCCACCTCCTCTGGCCGCCATCCAGACTGCTCCGGCTCCACCAGGAGCTTCACTGTATACCCCCTGGTTTATCCCATGGTGGGGTGGCAGAGAGATCCCCCATCCCGCCAACACAGGATCCAGTCACAGTGAGCCCTCGAGCCAGGTGTCCCACTGAACGCCATCAAGCTGCAGTGACTAGTGCCATTTTCCTGTTTTCAATTTTGCCAGAGTCGGAGGGGATGCAGTGACACCAGCGGCCATGGGCGTGGACATGTCCATGCGTGTCCCCATCCAGGCGTCTACCTCAACACCTCCCAGTGTATGGCGGCCATCCCGACCCCCAGCCTCCGCCAGGGTCAGTCGGATGCTAATCATGAGACCCCGCCTGAGAGAACAGGCAGTCCATCGGATGCACATTTCCTCTCCTCCCCTGTCAGCCCATGGTGACCCATGCTCACTGCTGAACCTGGGTCACCGGCGTGACACGAGTGTGGTGTCCAGTGCCTCAGCCCTAAGTGCCAATGGGCAGGCAGATTTTTAAATTGAAAAAAAAAAAATGAAAGTCCATAAAATCCACCCCACCCACTGTGGTGTAATCATCCCCTCATCCCTACCAAGTACTTGAATCTCAGCCCTCATCCCTCCTCCCCTCTACCTGTTGAAGATATAGATACATATTTAGATTTAGATTTAGATTTAGATGTAGATGTAGATATAGATATATGTAGAATACATGATAGGAAACTGTGGTATACAAAGATATTATTCTATCGAGGGCAGCTAATGAAGGCCAAATGGCTTTATTACGCATTAGCTCCTGAAATGGTATTATATGTGAGTGTTCAACAGTTTCCTATCATTTATTGAATATACTGTAATTCATGTGCATGGTTTAGTATGGTTCAGACTGATAAAAATAAGGACAACTCATATTTTAGGTTTAAAAGAGTTTTATTTTAATTTGCAACATAAAGTATTCTAGTAGATATTTTCACTACTACTAAGTTTTATATGCTCTATATTTACTTATAGTTGCACTGCATTTTACATTATTTTCTGTCTTGTTAGTTTAAATTTATTAAATTTATTTTCCAGTAATTATGGTACTGTCCTATAACAGATTTCATGAAATTAAATGGTTAAGTTTGAGTCTGTATCGGATATTTCCATCCATTAATTTTTTGTGCTTATTTTTGGGGTGGTACATTATATATTTTTATGTTCTTATTTCCTTGTGCATTACATATGCTTCTGAATAGTGTTATGCTGCTGTTTTGTGGTGTATAAAATCTATATTTGCAGCAGATTCTGAGGAGGAGTAGTATAGTGGTGGCACTGGATTGTCATTTCCTTGTGGTTTGGAGTGGCTTTCACTGCCATTGTTATAATTTTCTTGGGCTCTAGCGGCATTTTGCAGAGTTGGCAGCAGGCTGAAAGCAGCTCTTTTGTGATTTGTTTTGTGCCACTGTTTGCTGTATGCTATGCAGAGCTTACTGAATGTGGAAGCAGTTGGCTGCATGATGCACTGTACTGTGCATGTGTGGAGTTTGTGCAATGTTGACTACTTCTGGCTGTCTGGTGAAATTCTTTGTAGGCCCCTCACTGTTGCAGGTGACCATTGATAGAGCAACCAGTTTCTGTGAGTTATTTAATGATATATTAATTTGCAACAGTATTGGTGCTTCTGGGATCTGGTCAGCTGCCATTCATTGTGTTTTGAATCTCACTTACTCTTCAAAAGGGCTGAGATGCAGTGTGGTCAGTCCTTTGGTTGTACCTGACAGTTGTTATCTTTCTTCATGCTGTCTTTGTGGGATGTATTTTTCAAGTTTTAGGATATCCATGGGTTTATGTTTCCTTTCTAGGGCTGCGGTGGGTGAAGCCCTGCAGACCTCTTGCTATGAGGAAAAGGACTCTGCACTCTTTTTAACGAACAACATGTTGTACTTGCATCACAGTCGCCTCCATATCTGAGAGGCAGTCCATATTAATGCAGCCCTGCACCATTTTACAGTGCTGGTGGTCATGGCAGAACATGGCACACTCCATCATATCCAAGATGGCCACTGCACTCTACTGCACATGTGCTAGCAGTCATGCATGTGCAGTGGCATGCGGCAGCCATCTTGGTCATGGCAGAGTGGGCTGTGTTCCACTGTGATTTTTTTAAATATAAAAATTCCCCACCCGATCTCCTCCTTTCCAGCACCCACCCACCCCCAAAAAATAGCGATGACACGGGGTTGCCAAATACCCCAGTGTTGCTGACGATCACGGTCTCCCAGGCAGCTGGTCCTTTTTCTTCAAATAAGAATCCCCCATCTGACCCTCCTCTCAGCACCCACCATTCCATCCCTTCCAGAAACATAACTGTGACACTGGGGTTGCCCAGTCCTCCAGTGTCATGATTGGGAATCCTTGGTCCTGATTTTTCTATTCACCTGTAAAAATAAAAGTCCATTGATTTCTTTTGTGACTGTTCCCTACCCCACAACCAACCCTCCCACTCAGTACCACCATCATGCACCCCCAAGCCCTTACTTACCTATTGGGGTCCAATGCCATAATCCTCTCTGGACCATGGACACTCTTCAGTCTTCAAAGCAGGATTGTGAACTGAAGGCACAGGTATGCAGTTCAGTGTATTTCAATGGGGTTTTGAACTTAGTGCCATAATTTGGGCATTTTACATATTTTTTGTCCAAACTCTTCAATATGCCTTCTTTTAGGACCCACTATGTGAACAATGGAACTGACATTAGGCACATCTGTCACAAAAGGTGATTTCATGGTCCCTGTGTGAAGTCACCTTTTGGGCAGGAGCTGACAATTTTCTCTTCCCTTGTTCATGCGGTGGTGTCATAAAAAGGCGATGTTGAAAATGTGGTGTAAAAATAATAAAACACAATCAAGTTCTGAGCCTATGTAGAATTTTGTGAATGCAGGCTCGTAACAAATCTTATGGCAAAGCAAATTAAATGCTGGGGTGTATAGGAAGAGTTCTGTGGTAAGAACAGAGAAGTGATCCTCCCACTATACAGGTCCCTGGTGAAACTCACTTGGAATACTGTGTCCAGTTCAGGAGCCCTCACCTTTGGAGGGACAGAGATTGGTTGGGATCTGTATAGAGAAAGGCAACCAAGATGGTTCCACGGCCTCCAGGGCTCTGTTATGAGGAGCGACTAAAGACATTGAACATGTTCTTTCTGAATACTAGAAGGGAGAGGGGTAATATGATTGAGTCATTCATATTTATGAAAGGCAGTAACAAAATGCCCTACTCAGAAATGTTTAACAGAAGGGAAGGCTCAGCCGCCAGGGAGCATGAATGGAAGCTATGGGGTGGGAGCTTCAAAAGGGATTTGAGGAAGTATTACTTCACAGAAAGAGTCAATGTACCATGCAATAGACTGCCCGCTATGTTGGTGGGCACTAAAACTGTGGTGGCATTCAAGAGAGGGTTGGACAGAGTAAGAGCTCAACAAGATACAGAGGTTGGGGGGCTAGGTCCTGGATACATAGAAGGCCTCAGTAACCACTGGGCAAACTAGATGGACCTATGTTCTCCTTCTGCCATTATCTTCTACGTTTCTATGTTTCTATGAGTAATTATTCATGGACTGCAAACTTCTATGGCCAGATATTTGGGCTACTTGTGTGGGTGGCAAGTTGTGGTTTACCAACATTTGAATAGATGCTTTCCTGTGTGTTGGTAATTTGTTTTTCATGTGCCAGGCCTGTGGATTCCTTTGTTTTCATTAGTGTTCTCATTTTATTTTCTCCAATTTTCATATTTCTAAACCTCAGTGATTCTGGTTTGTTGTTTATAATGGGTGCCAGGTAGAAAGGTGAGTCTGTTTTTCATTTGCTCCTGTCTGTGTTGTGCACATTTGAACTAAGCTGCAGTTGGGCCTCCTGTGAATTATCTGTATTTTGATATATATTTTGGCTTGATGGTTCAGATATCTTCTGGGTTGACCCAGTTCTGTTTTGTCTGTCCTTCATTGTATTGTATATCTTGTGTACTTCTGTGTCTGTGGCAATTATTTGATCTCTACATTTGAGATTATATTGGTCTGCGGTTCTTAAGCAAAGAGTATCCTATGTTGAAACTTAACATGTTGCCGAGTGCTGTGGGGTTGTGAAGGCCCATGGTTCCCGAGTCATATAATAGATCTATTTCTGTTTCTGTTTCCATTTCTGCTTGGTTTGGGTGGTTGCCTTTTCCTTCTTTCTTTAGGTGCTTCTGTTATGCTATCATGATGACTACTGTTTGTTTGAAAGCTGTACTTCTTTTCAGTGTACGAATATGGATAGTGTTCTTTTCAAAATATCTGTCCATGCTGCCAAGGATGTCTCCTACTGTTCCTGGCTCAGATTCAATTCCATCAGTTTATTTTTGTGTGGGTAAATATAAAGTTGGTTAAATAGTTATCAGTTCTTCCACAGGTGTTTGCAGGATGCCTCTGTCTTCTCTAGTCTTGGTGAGGTATGTTTTACTACTTTTACATCAAGAATTGTCTTCTGTTTGAAAACTTTGTTTATAGATCTACTTAAATGACAAACAGGTGCATAGAACAAGATAATGGAAAGGACCTAGACCAAGGTCATACATATTAGAACATGAAGTATAATCAGGGCAATATATTCAGCTTTAGTGTTGGTCCCAAGTCAGTGTGTAGGAGGTAACAGTCCAGACAGATGTGACCATAGGATCCACACTCTAACTTCAGGAGACTGACAGAAACAGAAAGTCATTTTGTCAGAACACCCCACTCCTCACAGGTTTTGTCGGAGAATCAGATACCCCTTACAAGTACTGTAAATAAGTGGACTGATTGCCTGGACTCAGTTAAGTTAAAAAACATCCCCAATACACACTAGCTATTGAAACATGATACTGTGTAGAGGACAGGATTTAAAATTCATGATATTTTGCAATTCACAAACTGAGGTGTGTGCAACTGCACACAATTATTAATAAGCAGTACTGGCTGGGAGAGGCAAAGATCAGTAGAATGAACAACAATAGCAATGAGCAACCATCAGCTACAATACAACGTCACATGCATACACCAACATATCCATAAGATCAAGACCAACAAATGTGTAAAATAAGTAAAAATCAATAGAGATCTTGCTAAATTAAATTCTAAGCAAAACTAAATTTGCTGCACAAAATATTTCACGTAATTTTGTCATTCCACAAAATATTTTGAGGGGTACAAAGTTAAGAAATGTCACCATGAAATGCAAAATTTTACCTGAAAACAGTGAAATTTTACCCACAAGTGCTTTAATTTCAATGTTTTGGGGTGACATTTCATGCTCCATCAGTGAAATTTCACATTCTGTGGATGAAATTCCACATTTCTCTTCATGAAAAATTTCATAGAATGAAATTCAGCAATTTCGTACATCACTGTAAATAAACCATCTTCATCATCTGAGGTCCTCTGCACTGGATTGTCAAGTGACAGATAAAGCAAATGGTCTGTAAACCTCTGGACATGTTTAGGATCAGTAAATAAACTTGTTTTATTTTATGTTGTACCTGAAGCTGTGCAGGGAACAGGAGCTGTGCCTTAACCTCTCTTGCTAGTAAAGATTTCTTAACCACTTAGAACTGGCACTTTCGTCCTGAGTCTGAGCTGATAGGTCTGGTAAAAGCCCAACTTGCTCACGTCTCACATAATATTACTGTGAGTCTGAGCTGCTTGAAGAAGAGATATCCATGCATCAGGAGAAGATAATATCAGAATGGCTCACAGTGGGTTCTGAGCTGACCCTCTTTTGGCTTAGCAGACATGTGTATAATGACTGCCTTCACAATAGTCACTTTGGAGTCATGGGAAAGAAGAGCCAGCTCTGTAAATGAAAGGTGTTCTAGTGCTGCAATTAGTTCACTCCGAGCAACCAACCTAGGGAAACCCAACCACCTGACATTGTTTTACAGAGTATTTCCAAGAGACTCCACCTTGGAATGTAGAAAGACCACATCTTTAAGGAGGCTGCTTGGGAAGTGCCTGCTGCTCCATGTTCTGTAACAAGCTAGAGATCGCTGTTTTGTCTTCTGTAATGTGGCCATCCAGATCCACTAGTTTCTCCACCACTGCTAACTTCCAGTTCATTTCATCACATCTAGACTATATTTTTTGAAGCATGGAAAACATCTGCACCATTTGGGTGTCTCCAGGGGTCCTCCACATTGTACTGGCCCTGTGGATTTGGAATCCAGTCCCAAGGTTGCAGCCAAGAACAAAGCTTCAGCGCCTTGTTGCTGAAGCTCCTGGGTTCTGGGACTCATCTCTAGTCTGGGTAAGTCTCTGTACCTGATGGATCAGAATAAACCAATACACCCCACTGAGTCTAGCAATTAATATGAAAAAAGTTTTACAATAATAAATCACAGAACTCAGAGGAGAGACAACTGTTACCAATGACTGCTCAACAGCACCCCAGTTTATCTTCTTTATGGTGCTTTTATTTTCATGTTCTTGAATGAATTTCAGTCAGTTTTCTGTTGTATTTTGATCTGCCATCTTGAGTGTTTTTGTTTGTTTTTGTTTTGCTATGAGTTAGTTTTCAATGTTCTTGCTTTTATTATCAACTGTTAATTTATTTTTAATTGCTTAATTAATTGTTTAATTTGTAATTGGTTCTGTTGTGGTTTAATGATATGTTATTGTGTTTCAATTAGAAGAAGTGTATACTTTTATTAGTGTAGGTATATACTTTTATTCGTTTTATTAGTATAAGTATAAATATTTCATTATTTTATTCATGCAGGTATATAGCTGTAATTGTTTAATTAGTGCAGGTACTGTATATATTTTAATATACTGATTAATCACAGGTATATAGGGAAATCAATCAATCAATCTTTATTTAACCAGGTGAAACACCATTGAGGTAAACTTATTTGCAAGGTCGGCCTGGCCATAAACAGTACAGTATTGCAAAAAGGAAAAACAATACATCAGGTCAAATACATAGCACAGTGCTTTTTTCAAATACATAGTAATGACAATCTGTACATGAAGAAACAAGATTGTTATGTACAGATTCTACAATAAATCATTTCTGAATGTACAATAAAACATAAAAAACTTGCAAGTTTTACAATTATCCTGCAGAAGGAGTCAGAGGACTTAAAGGGAAGTAGAGTCAGAGTCAGTACATATAGGAAGTACAGTGCAGAGGGACAGGAGACTATTCTCACACTAGGGTACCACATGCCCTGGTTACCATAGATCAGTGGAAGCAGTCACAGGACTACTTAAAAGAGTGTGCATATAGCAGTTTAAAGGTAGACAGCTTTACAGGAAATAGTAATTTCAGAATGTTTTGAAGTTTATTCTAGTGCAGGAAGCACATAGTATATAGATGCCAGACCAAAACATGAATTGGCTTTTGGGACATAGAGGAGGGTAAGAATGGCTTCTTGGTAGTAACTACCTGGTGTACACCTAGGCAGACATTCTGCAATGAATTGCATTAGATACCCTATAAGAGCTCTAAAGGTCCAGAACACAGCAATTGTTTGCCTTCTGAACCGGGATGTCCAACCTACAAATGCATAAAGGAGCAATGATGGGTGGAGTAAAGCATACAGGTAATAAACCTTATTGCCTGGTGATAGAGGGTGTCAAGTTCGGTCAACAGGGCATTTGGGCCATGTTCATAAATGAAATCTGCATAATCCAAAAGTGGCATAAACGTGGTTTGAACTAGTCAGGTTTTAGCCTCCTAAGAGGAAGTTGCTTAATTCTGAAAATAGACCTAATCTCTGTTTGAGTTTTTAGATAGTTCCTCTATGTGGTCGGTGAAGGGAAGTGAAAGGGAAAAGGAACATTGTTTAACCAGGAGTAGAACACTAAGATGAAACTTGCTTCTAGATGTGATGGGGAGCACAAGGAAGTTGTGACTTGCTCAGGATCACAAGTATATACCTAGGAGGCTGCGATTCAAACCCAACTCTCCAGATCTGCAGCTCAGAACCTTAACCCACTGCACTATACTGCCTCTAAGGAAAGTCTGTGATCAATCCAAAATCCTAGATATTTAAATTTTGGCACAAATTCTAGGGATTCCCAAGAAGAGTAGTGATCTGTGGAACATAACCTAGAGTGGAGTGATTATATAAATTAGAAAATGGGAAGAGAAGCATAGGCTTAGTATTTTTGGCATTTAATAACAGCTTCTGATTCTGAATGTTTAGTTATACTACAATTTGATAGTTATACTGGAGGCCTTAGCCCATGTATGTATAACTCCAGACAAGCTGGAACATCATCACGATGCATAAGATAAAGATCTAGTTGGTACTTAAAGTTTGGGGGCTTGAAGATTCAACTATTGTTTTGGAAGTGAATTCCACAGTAGGATTATTCTTTGAGTAAAGAAGAGTCTATTATCAGTTTTGGAAAAGGTCAGTGCTAGTTGATATTTGTGACTTCTTAGGTCACAGTCCCTTATGCTAAAAGACATTCCCAGCTGTGTCATTAATTCTTCATCATGTGACAGTGTGTACATCAGTAATAAATCTTCTCTGATTCTCCTGCTTCAGTGAGCAGAAGTTTAACTCCTCAATCTTGCACTATAGGTTTTATTGCACCTGTTGTTTATTATTTTGGCGACTCTTTGCTGTACCCCTCCATCCTATTCACATCTCTCCTGAGACAGGGGATCCAGAGTGGTGAGAAGTAGTCCATATGAGGTCTAACATATGCCTTATAGAGGGGCAAATGCAGCCCCTATCTCCAGATGTAAAAGACCTCTTTATATTTCCTACAAGTTTGTTACCATGGCTAATAATATGGTTACAGCAACTTTGTAAGGAAAGGTCTGACCTTATAATTATACCAAGATCTGTTGCAGCTGATTAAATTCAAATTGGAGTTCTTACAGGCCAGTTCAGGAGTAGGTCTATCAATATACAGGACCATGTCATCTGTAAATAGATGAATATTAGCAAATCTGATACCTGTGTCAATGCTATTAATGTAAAGCGCAAACAGAAGAGGCCCCAAAATGGATCCCTGTGGTACTCCCCTCTGAAGAGTTTTCAAGGGAAAGAGTTCACTGTCTAGTTTAACCTGTTGGTATCTTCCAGAGAGATAGCAGGTAAATCATTTTAATGCCAGGAATCCAGACCAAGCTTTCAAGGGAGACCAGAAGCAGGTCATGGTCAACTGTGCTGAATGCCTTACTCAAATCAAGAAATAAGGTACATACAAAATGTTTGGCATATAAGGTATTCTGCCAGTTACTAGTGACCTTACAAAGAGCAGAGATTCTGCTGTGGCATGGTCAAAAACTTATTGCACTGGATTTAGTAGGTTTAGGGTCTCCAAGAAATTCCTAAACTGGCTGTTTACAAGTTTCTCTAACAATCTGGAGAGGATGGGGAGCAGAGACATTAGCCTGTAATTGTTCAGATCGCTGGAGTTGCCAGATTCATGTAGCGGGATGACATAGGCTGTTTTCCAAATGGAGGAATGTCACCCTGAGATAGGGACAGATTAAAGAGGTGCATGATTGGTGCTGACAAGACATGATAGCTAATTTTAAGAAAATAAGGATCAATTTGATCAGCACCTGCGCTCTTTCTTGTGTCCAGACACAATAGTAGGTCTTCCACCTGTTTCAGCAACACAGAGGAAAAAAGAAGACTGTCTCAGGTGCAGAAATGTACTTAGCCATACATACTGGGTCCAGCGCATCAATCTTGTTACATAGGTTATTTGAAGGAAGGCATCAATGCTAGACCAGAGGTCACAAAATGATTATTGAGTAGATCCAGAATTTCATGTTTGTTAGTGGCAGAGGAGCCCCACATGAAATTTTTCAGGGAGTGAGTTAGCAGGTGTGTAACCCTCAATATCCCTTAGTGTCTTCCAGAATTTTGCTGAACATTTGGAAGAAGAATCCAGTTCTGTGCAGCAGTATCTGACTTTTTCTGACCTAATGAGTTTTGTACATAGATTTCTTGTTGCTCTGAATGCTGCCCAATCAGTGTTAAAATAATAAAGAAAATAAGCGATGGTCTTTTCTATGGGGAAACATTCTCATCTATGTATTGTGTAAACAATGATACTCAACAGGGTGGGAGGCATTAGGCAATACCAGACAGCCCTGGGGCATATTTCTATTTTACTTAAACATTTGATAACCGGAAAGGCATGCTGAGCCGAGGCTCATTTCTGGTTGTGAGCCGGGAAGGGATATAAAGCAGAAAATACATAATAGATATATGAAATAAATATTACAGTTGCATAATTTATACAGCAAAGTATTGTACATTCAGATGGACTATATACAAATAGTATCATACAGAACAATTCTGAGGATTAGATTACTATCACAAAAACATTTGGCATGAGACTGGGCCTGTGAGTGGCTGGAAGCCTGCTACAGGTGAGGAGTGGAAGTTGCTGAATTTGATATTTGAAGCAGTAATGAGGTAATGAGGCCCGATGCTGCAGGCGAAGGGCCTTATAGCCCTGGAAGGTCTGGTATTGCTCAATACCACCCACCCTGGAAGGAATCATTGCTTTTAGAAAATGGGGCACAGTATTTTGTATGTTTGAAAACAATATTTTCATGTTTTTATGTGAAATGTCTTACTTCATTGATTTTTTTTTGTTAATTGAATAGTTCCTCCACCTGAATTTAGATGGTGCTTTTTTAAACCTAAGGATGTATTTCTAATGTAGCCTCTGTAGTGCTCTTTTTTTTTCAGCTGGTTGTAATGGTTCATGCCCCCCCATCACACACACACACAGCCAGTCACAGGAATTATTGATTATTGTTTTTTTTGGCATGCATTGATTAGTTTATTTTTGCAGGGTGAATGATTCAATTATTGATTGTCTGCTAGGAGTGGTGGTGGCAGTCAGAGTCTAGCAGAGGAGTGGTGGTGGTGGTCGGGTGAGCTGGGAGGAATGAAAAGTAATCTCACTGTGCCTGGTACTTTTCTTTTTAACTCCGTTTTGAACTGTGGTACTGACACTGGTTACAGTTTAAAAAAATCACTTAATGCATAGGGGGTATTGACAGTGGGCAATGGTGGTGACCTCATGGTCACATTGTGGAGCAGTTTACTAAGGATGGAATGTCTGTGGATTTTTGAGAAAATGGGGGTCAGCCGAGGCAGTAGATAGATGGAAACTAAGCCTGCAAAAGCAGGTACATTTCAATATTACTTAAAAATGAAGTGTATGTTTTTATTCCTAAAGAAAATGGCAATTCAGTGGTGGGCAGGGTTGTGCCGTGTTTATGTGGTGGGGCTGACTGGGTGTTTCATCTCACTTAGCGAGTGGGGAAAAATAGTGGCTATTCAGATTTACAATTCAAACTGGCACAGGCATACCAGTTTCTGAGTGAGGCATGCCACGCTGGAACTTTTTTTGCTGGGCATCTAATGAAAATTAATGTACCCCTCTGGCAGGGGTACCAGCCAATCTGAGCCCAGTAAATAAAAAGCCCATTTTCTAAATATAGAATAAATAATAGGTAAGGTGGTGGGCAAAGATGTGTACCCATTGAGGGGCTAATTAGAGCCATAATGCCCAAGTGCCCATAGGGCAAGTGGCTTTATTGTCCCAATTAGTCTCTAAGATAGGTATACTTCTGACTCTACCACCCTTACTAATTGTTTGTTGAATATAATACATTAGAATTGTTATTTTATGGAGATCATATTTCCAGTGACATTATAGCACCTGAAAGCCTCTTGCAGCAAGGAAGGAATGTTATGTAATAAGTGTGGTAGTAGTTTGGGGATTTCTGGGTTTTGAGGAATGTGTCTTTCTTCCTGGGTTCTTTTACAGCTTGTTAATTGGTTTGGCTAGCCCCTAATGATGTGTTACAAGTGTACAGGGAAATAAACAATGGCCTTTTGTGTGGAAAATTCCCATCCATGTATTATATATGTATCTAAGCGAAGTCCTCCAACTGCACTGTCTGCAAATACCCCTCCTCCCACCCATGCCATACTCCATCATCTCCACTCATGACCACCCCTATTGTACAGAACACCACCCCACCTAAACCCCTTACTGGCTCTCATCATCCAGAAAAAATTCTCTGTAAGAAAGAAAACAATTCCCCATGCAGAGCTTCTGCTCTGTTCCATGTACATATTGGTATTGGCACTGCCACATGAATGAATGGTGTTGTCTGTGATCCTAATAAATCCTGATTGAGGCTGAATCGTCAGGAAATCAGGTTTTACAAGGAGTAAAAACATCACCATTCACTAATCATCCGTCATATAATTAGTTACCAAGGTAACCATCGTGTGCCAGATCATTGCCAAGGACAATGAACAAGCAGAAACTCTGCAGCAGGGACTGTTTTCTTTATTATATCAGATTTTCTGGGTGCTGGTTAATGGGAAGAGTGGGAGGGGCCAGAATTAGGTTGGGTGGGGGTAGGGGGTCTTCTTGTATAATAGGGTGTTCGGGTTGGGGGAAGTGGGGAGTGTGGTTGGTGGATGGGTGAGGGAAGGGTAGTTAAAGACAGTGCAGTTGGAGGACTTCACTTAGTTATACTGTAGAGATATATAATATATTCACCAGGGCAGAGGGGAGGAGGGTGCTAGTGGGGGGATGGGAGGGGCTGAGATGTAAAAGTGCTTGGTTTCTTGGAATCTAACAACCACAAACTGTGTTTTCTTCACTGGTGATTTGCCTACAGTACATTTGCATGTCAGAACTATGCAAATTGCTAATTCGTCCATGAATTGGCAATTTTGTAGTTCCACCTTGCATATTTAGGAATTTATCAACCAAATATATATGAAAATTGTGGTCATCGGCAAAGCAAATTTGCCAAAATTTGCAAATTTGTTTAATGAATGAATTTTGGCAACTTTGTGCATCTTTAATTATGAATGGCTTGGTTTTGTGACTGAGCCTTTGCCCAATACCTGTAGTTTCTTGGATGATAACATAGCAATCAAAGATCAGAAAGGACTCTAGGTTCATCATGTTTGTCCCTCTCCACTCACTTCATAATCATGGATGAAATAAGTATGCTGTGTAAAATGTACCAATTTACAGTATAGGGATTCCCTGCCCAGTTCCATCCAGGGTACCAGTAATTCCCTTAGAAACAGTAATTTGTCCAGGCCTGCTTTAAAGTTGTGTATTGTCTTATGTCCACTGTCATCACCAGGGGCTGTTTCATAGACTCACTGTCCTCTGGAGAAGAAGTACCTCCTAACATTTCCCATGAATTTACTACCCTAAGCTTTAGGTCATGTCCCCAGGTCCTGATGCAGAACACAAGATCAAACATCTTGGACTGTTCAATGCTGACACCCTTGCGTATTCAAAACACTGAGATTATGTCCTGTTTTAGCATCCTTTGCTCCAGGGTGAACAAAGTAAGATCCTACAGCCTCTCCTCACAGTTTTCTCCCCATACCACTGATCAGTTTGGGGCCCAGCATTGCCCCTCGTCACCTGCCACACTATCATTTTGTATTGAGGAAGCCAAAACTGCATGCATAAGAACATAAGAAAGGAGTCGGCAGATGGGGGCTATGTGATCCATCTAGTCTTCCCATAGTGGTTACCCCGCCCCCAGTTATTTGTTTTATAAGCTGCCCACACTGCCTGTCCCATGCAAGTTTGAGTTCTCGTACTGTGTTTGATGATGCTCCTTCTGGTAGCAGGCTGTTCCAAGGGTCTATCACCCTCTCAGTGAAAAAGTACTTCCTATAGTTGCTTCTGAACCTCATGAAATTTGTGCCCTCTTGTACGCACAGCCCTGTTTTCCTAGAAGAGGTTTCCCATCTGAGTTGTGTTAATTTCCTTGATATGTTTAAATGTTTCTATCATGTGCCCCATTTCTTCTCTGCTCCAGAGTGAATAAATTCATCTCCTTTAGTTTTGTCTCATATGGCTCCTGGTGTATGCAGTAATACAGGTAGAGCCTGACCAGGGCTTTATGAAGTTTCAGGATTACTTCCACTACCCTGCTGGTCACCCTTTATAATAATGAGTACACAAAATGAAAATAAATGTATATCTGTGGTAATTGCAAACAAATGAGAAATTATTGATGGCCACTGCTGCATACGATTGACAGCCACATGCTATTCCATAGAAAAATGTTGACTTACCTTAGGAATGATGTGTAATTAACACAGCTGTACTGTTTTTATCTTAATCTATACTGTATGTAAACTGTAAATGGCCCTTCTGTTTTTTGTATGGTTTCTTATCCTATCCACACACAATCTGGGTGGTTCCTGAAAAAGACAGCTATTCTCAGTGTACTCACCCAGTCAACAAATAGATTGAATTGAATTTAACATCCAACAAGGGGAACCCCTACTGATGTCACTGTTAAACTAATTACAATCTGGGATGATCTAATATGATCTAATGCAATTCAATGCTTTTAATACAATCCAGTGCAATTCAGTTCATTTTATGCAATCTATTGCAGCTTAGTGCAATTTAGCTGACTGGAAGCTGTAGCATTTATTATTGATTTCCCTAACATATGCAATTAAATGCTTAAGTGACAAGAGTGCACTTTGCAAATTTAAATGGTGCAGTATCAGTTAATATATTTCCTTTGATTTTTGTTTGGTACTTTATAGGCCTTATGCTGACTTTGTGATAATTACTGTATCTGGGATAGTTTGGTGTGCTTATCAGTACATTATGACTTTTGTTTGAATTGTTTTCCTTCATTTATGACAATACAATCAGTCAACTTTCACGCAGCTTTACTACACCATGATCCCAATTCTCAGTTGCTATGTATTATGTCAGAAACAGGGGTGCTAACAGCACCCTGTTGTATGATATAACAATATGATACATAGAAACATAGAAGATGTTGGCAGATAAGGCGTCTTGGTCCATCTAGTCTGCCTATTTTCCTACCTACAGCTACACTGCAGACACTACTGAGTCTTTGATCTTAACTCCCCACCCTACTTCAGAGATCCTCTTGTATCTATCCCATGCATTCTTAAACCTGTAACTGTTTTAGCCTCCACCACCTCTGCTGGGAGGCTGCTCCATGTCCACCACCTTCTCTGTGAAGAAATATTTCATTACATTTCCCGAGCCTCCCCTTCCACTTTAATAGTGTGACCCCTTATACATGAGCATCTTTTCTTTGAAAATGCTACCTTCCTGTACCTTGTTTATAACTGTAAGATATTTGTATGTTTCTATCGTATCCCCCTTTCCTCCTTTCTTTTAGGGAGTACAAATTCAACTCCTTAAGTTTTCTTTGTAGGACTTTTGATGCAGGCCCTGCACCATTTTGTTGCTATTCTTTGTGTTCTCCACCCTGTCTATGTCCTTTCTGAGATGGGGCCTCTAGAACAGGACACAGTACATGAGGTGTGGTCTCACCAGTGACCTATACATAGGATCACTACCTCCCTCTTTCTGCTGGTGATTCTCCTGCCTGTGTGGCCCAAGATCCTATTTGTCTTCCCCACAGCCTTGTCACATTGTTTAGCTACCTTCAGATCATCAGAAATGATCACCCCAGGTCCCTTTCCTGCTTTGTGACTGATAATTCCACTTCTTCTAGTTTATATGCTGCCCCAGGGTTTCTGTACCACAAGTGTCACTCATTCTTTCAAAACCCCTCCTCCCAGTGTGTCTCCTCTGTTGCAGAGCTTGGTGTCATCCACAAACAGGCATACTTTCCTTCAATCCCTCTGTAATGTCACTTATGAATATATTAAAGAGCACTGGGCCCAGTACTGCCCCTGTAGTACACCACTGGTCACCTTGCCTGTGGATGCCATTTTCCTTACCCTCTGACTCCTATTTCCTAGCCAACTGTCTACCCATTTAACTATTTTAGTCCCTCCTTGGCTCCCAGCTAGTTTACCAGTCTCCTATGCGGAACAGTGTTGGGGCCTTACTGAAATCAAGGTAGACACATGCACAGCTCCTCCCTGATACACATCATTGGTTACCCAGTCAAAGAACTTGATCAGATTAGTCTGGCAATGCCTGCCCCTGTGAAACAATGCTGCCTCAGACCCTGTAGACCACTGGTAACAAGGTACCGCCCAACCTTTGCTTCAGTAGTGATTCTATTACCTTGCCCACCATTGATGTCAGGCTGACAGGCCTGTAATTGCCTGCCTCCTTCCTTTTCCACTTTTATGGAGTGGGACTACATCTGCCCTCCTGCAGTCCCTGGTACTTCCCTGTTTCCAATGACAGGTTGAAAAGAGCTGTCAAAGGTGCAGCCAGCTCCTCCATGAGTTCCCTCAGCATCCTGGGTAGAATTTCATCAGGTCCCATTGCCTTGTCTACTTCCAACTCTACTAGTTCCTTAAAGACCCTATCCTCTGTAAAGAGGCTAGTGTCCACCACCTTCCCTTAATGCCCTTGTCCTTTACCAGTGGCATGTTTCCCACTCCTCTTCCATAGATACTGAACAGAAGTACTTGTTCAGTAGGTCAGCTTTTTGTGGTCCTCTGCCCTACACCCCTCTTTCTCCTTTCAGCCTTACCACCCTCCTTGATCTTTCTCTTCTTGCTTATGTATCTAAAAATGTTTTATCCTCTTTATTTACTGATCGTGTAATACTTCCTCTGTTAGTGCTTTTGCATCCCTAAATGCCTTTCCTGCCTCCCTCTGCTTTTCCTGGTAATTCTCCCTATCCTCCTCCTCCTCCTGTGTTCTTCTGTACTTCTAAATGCCTGTTTTTTTTTGCTCTTTTCTGATTATTCATTCGAGAACAATAGTGGTCTCTTTTCCTCTTACTTGCTATACTGAGCAGCTTAGATCTGTGCAGGGGATCCTAATATATAAATTAAAGTGTATATCTGCTTAAAATGTCCCACATCTCAGTGTGTGGCATCCCTGAGTAGTATTAATCTGGTTGATCCTGTTATTGTTACCATCAGCATTTTTGTTAAGTGCCTCTCTAGCATAATCCCATGTGGCTGACATCAGAGACAGGAGCAGCAGCAGGAGCATGTATAGTATCCCTTATTCCCAGAGCTATTAATAGATTCAGTTTGCACTTTGCATATCCGGTGATATACTGGGACCATGTATAGAGTAACAGTTGCTGTTACTCTATATATGGTCTTGGTATATCACTGGGATCTGTATATTACAAACCAGAGCTATTAATAGCTCCAGCTATAGAGAGATATTATACATGCTCTGCAGCTGCTCCCTGCTGTGACTTCAGCCACTGGTGATTGTGGGACATACTGCTAGAGGAACTTAACATAAAATACCAGTGGAGGGATGGCGAGATCAACAAGAAAAAATGCAAACTACTAAGACACTAGTAAGTAATAAAATATAAAGTCCTAATGAAAATGCTAGTTGTGAGATCCACCACATTGAGGTGTCAGGCATTTGCAGGAGACATTCCTTTAAGGCACATAGACTTTACTGTGTGAAAACCTGATTTGTGCAGAGTAATGATATCAGGTATCAGCACATGCATACACATATGACACAGTGTCATGCACATATTGCTGGCACAGTGCTGGCACATATGGCACAGTATCATGCACATATATTCTGGCATTCTTGGTGACTTGCTAATATATAGATCTCGCTGGAAAGCCTGCAATAAAAGCCATCAGGCTTGCCAAATCAGAATATTCCTCTGCCACTTTCCAGGAGAACCTTAACAACCCTCAAATTCTGGAAGGTAGTTCATACCCTTATCTCCCGTCTGCTCAATCTCTCCTCCAGTCTTTAAGATAGGTGGCACTACTATCTCGGATCATACCTCTTTGTCTATTGAATTCAACTCCTTCACCACCTCTTTCCTTCTTGCTTCCCTACCCCTTCAACTTCTTCTTCTCATCGGTCTCCACTGCCGATACCCTAAAAGCTCTTGTAGCACTCAACCCCAAAAAGGCAAAAGTCTGAATAAGCTTGACCCTAAGCTCCTGCACCTCTCTGCCCATGCCATTACTCTCCTCCATCTACTTTATGGATCTCTCCTTCTCACTGGCTGCTGTCCCCAAAGCTCAGAAGCTTGCCACTGTCATCCCTCTGTCCAAGGGTGGTGATTCTAAAGTCCAAGTAACTATTGCCCAATATTTCTACTCCCAAGTCTTGCAAAACTTCAAGAGCAGCTGGTACTGGCTCAACTTTCCCCTTTCCTTGACTCCTCCTCTTTCTTCACCCCTTCCAGTCTGGTTTCTGTAAGTCCCACTCCACCATGACCTCCCTGCTCCGGCTCACTGACTCCATTCTCTCTGGCATGGATCAGGGCATCATACCTCTGCCATCTTTGTCGATCTGGCCAAAACCTTTGACACTGTTGCCCACACCCTGCTCCTCTCCAAGCTGGCTATAGCTAGACTATCTGTAACCACCATTAACTGGTTCCATTCCTATCTTATGGTAGGTCTCAATCCATTAGAGTTGGCAACTCTGTCTCCCCTCTCCCAATCAACAGAGGAGTTCCTCAAGGTTCAGTACTTGGTCTGATCCTCTTTGCAATATTCTGAATGACTTACCCTCTGCCTGCTCAACAGCAGATATTTACATGTATGTAGATGATATTGTTTTGTATACCTCTGGTACTTCCCTCTCTGATGTTGAGACTAGCCTTCAATTGGCTTTCTATAATGTCCAACACTGGTTTCTGGCAAATCAGCTGTTCCTTAATGCCAAAAAGAGGTCTGTATGACATTTGGCACCAGGCAAAGGCTTGCCAGGCTACAAGCAACTCCAACCTTCTGCACTCTTGATGGTTCCTTTTAGGAAGTCTCCTCCTTTAAATACCTCTGGCTCTGGCTCGATGGAACCTTGACTTCTCTGGGCATGTGGATGTGATGAACAAAAGCTTCATCTCAAACTTGGTGCTCTTTAGAGACACCGTGGCTGCAAGTCCCTCCCAGCCTGCTGTGAAATTGTACAGAAGATATTCCTTCCGATTTTGACTTTGGTGACATAGTTTACAGTGTCACTGCTAAGACCAGCCTCGCTAGTCTGGACACCTTATTCAATTCCTTCTGCCATTTTGCTTTAAACTGTGCACTACTGCGACCTACACCACTCTCTCCTTCCCATCTCTAGGGGCCAGGCATCTTGCTCATTGTGCAACTTTAGCTGGGAAGTGTCACAAAACCCACTCAGCAGGTCAAGCCCTCTGCTCCCACAGTGCCAACCTCCGAGTGCAGTCTTGTGAACAGGAAACAGAAGCAGGGTAACCCTCCTGTCTGTTTTGTGGGTTTGAATCAAGCGTTGGTCTCGAGTCTTGGAGGATTCAAACTGTGAAACTCTTGCTAGCATACCCAATGTACAGGCTCAGATAATTCTGCTCTTCGGGGCAGATATATTTGCCTCACGGGCACCTAACCAGGCGTACAAATGAACCCTTAAAACTCTATTAAAGACCTCAGAATAAGCTCTTACCTTTTCCCAGTTTGGTAAAACCAGTAAGCTTTGTACAGTGTCAACTTTAACCATGTATGCTTCACTTATCAAGAAAAGAATTTCAAAGGCACACTAAGTAGTCTCTAAAGTAGAGGTTTACTTAAAAATAGATAAAAATGTAAAATGTAAATACAGAACCATATATCACAAAAACATACAATCATTTAAAATAACAAGGGTTAAAAAGTGCACAATTCCTACCACCAGACAATTAGACTTATATATCTAATGTAGCTCTTCTAATAGTGCTGATAGACAGATGTTGTTGTCAAGAGAGTACAAACATGTGTGTCAGTGAAGGTCTGTTAAAGCATAACTAAAACACTGTCTTGACCCTGCCTTCTCCATGATGTCACCCAGCTCCTCTCTGTTTATTAAAAATTATACAATCAGAATGTCTATCCAGCAGGAGATAAATTAATAAGGTGACCTCAGCAAAACTCATGTCCCCACATGACTTTCTTTAAATAACATCCCTCTTTGACCTCAAGTAGCTCTTCTTCCCAGGACACATCATAGAATCTTTTATGACTTTTCACTAAAGCATCATAACCTGCTCTCTTCCTGTAAACGTTATAAAAGTTTATGATTTCCCATCCTATCAGCTGGCAAGCTACAAATAAGCTAGATAAACAGGAGATGCTTAATTTAGGTCTCTTTAGCCTATAATTATCTTCTGGCTGTTATCTTTAGCTGAAACAGCATGTCTCATGAGAGACACTAAATAACACATTTTATATTACAAAATCATACAGTGATCAGAACCAGTTGTCCAAGTGCCACAGGAAGTTCTGGTTTTGCTCCCTTCCATCCTATCTAAACACTTCTCTCCTCCTTCTTCTACCTCCTACTCCCTCTGTAAGTCCCACTTTAGGACCCTTCCCTTCCCCTTCCTGCTCATACCTCCACTTCAGGTAAGGCTGCCATTTCATAAAATTATCCTAAGCATTGGAACTCCCTTTCCCTAGACAACACGCTCAGCCCCATCTGTTAGTTCTTTGTCTTATCATCTTTGTAGCTGTATTTCCCCTTCCTGCAACTGCTCTTGAACCCTTCACCCTATACCTTTTCTCTTTCTCTTACTATTCCTGTTTCTCATACCTACCCTCATCCTCCTTCCTCCTTTGTCCTCCAATTACTATTACTCTGGTTGGGTATACTTTGGACTACTTTTCTTCCCTTGAGGCTCCGCTCCTGTAGGTTAGGTTTTACCTTCCCACCTCCTATCCTCATACTTAGTTTATGCACAGCTTCAGTTTTAATTGTTATGCTAGTAATGTTTTAAAATTGTATCTTGTACAATTTTTTGTTGTGATTACTATTCAGTGTATCTTGTATTTTGCTACGATATTGTATCCCATTTGCCCCTTCCCCAGGACGAATCTGGAATCAAGCTTCTGTTAGCTCACTATGTCTTTCCTGGTGAAACTTTTCAAATAAATAAATAAGCAAATATATCTTTCTGTGGTACAGTGATAAACTTCACTCCTCCACTCCTGACCTATACCTCATGACTAGAGATGCAGAGTAATTTTATTTTGCTTGATGAAATTCTGGTGGAAATCACCAATTTTGCCCAGCAAAACATTTCATGTAATTATGACCATTCGGTGAAATTTGTAGCCCAATTTCACCTTGAATTTCATCTGGCACTTCTATAAGGCAAAATTAGGTGAAATTGGGCTTTTTATCTGCTGGTGGTCACATGGTTGAAATCTAAACAGGCAGGAATTGAGTGATTCATTTCCTGTGCTGCATATCTCGAGGAAGCAGGCATCATCTAGACTCAGAGTCAGAGCCCTGTGACTGCAGTGTGCAATTTGATACATAAACTACTTAATCTGTGCAATGATTTCTTCCTTATTCTTGTTTGTCTTTGTCCTATTTCATATTTTAGTACCTGTGGATTGTGTGTGTGTATGTGTGTGTGCGATCATGCATATGTGTGTGTGTGTGTGTGTGTGTGTGTGTGTGTGTGTGTGTGTGTGATCCCCCCTCGGCTCTCTCTTTCTCTCTCTCTCTCTCTCTCTCTCTCTCTCTCTCAGGTCTCTATCTCTATTTCTTTTTGTTTGTTTGTTTATTTGAATTGGTGGTGGTGGTCGGCATAATGGAAAAGTGTAGATGCAGTGGGGCACCTGTACACTGCCTTGACAGGTGCGTGTTTCAGATGTCCATTAAAAAGAAATGCCACAGTGGCAGGGGCTGTTGGCCCCATCATCTGCACCAGCAGCAAACTCTGTGCCCCATCCCCAGCAACAGGAAGTGACTATGATCCCTCCACCACAGCAGGAGACAGTGCCCTCCCAAGCACCAGGATACTGTTCCTCCACCCTGGCAGGAGGAGAACCTGCCCCTCCCAAGCAGCAGGAGGAGTCAGTGCCTGGGACATCATCTGCCAACCTCCCTCCATGGCCCCATCATCCCGAAGTTCTTCTGCTTGGGATTTTTTACAAGTTTGGCAGGTGACCCAGTGGTCACCTGCAATCTATGTGGACAGGAAGTGCATCATAGTAAATCTGTATGCCACTTCAGGACAAGCAGCCAGAGGAGCCACTTGCTGCACCACCACCCAGTTCAATGGCACCTCAAACTGATGAAGGTGGTGGCAGCATCAACTGCATCTGTGGGAAGCAATGCAGGTGCGAGCACTGAAGAGGTTGAGCAGGAGGGAAGCATGGCTGGACTTGTTACACGCCCTCACTGGGCTCACCAGACCAGGCAACAGCAGAAGTCTGCAGTAGCATCAAGACCTCACCAGGGCCCCCCTTCCAGAGCCAGCAGCAGCACAGGCAGCTCCCAAACCTCCAGCAGTGACACATGTGGACTTATCAATTGTCCTGTCAGACATCCACCAGCTTTGACAGGAGTTAAATAATTTCAGACAGGAATTTAATGATGTCTGGGTGGAGACTGCTAAACTCCAGGGTGATGTCAACAAAATCATGGGCATCCTGTCTGAACTGCATGGTAGCCCCACTAGCAGTTAATGTAGAAGCACAAATTAATTTGTCTTTTGTTTTCATTTTCTGTCCTCTATTCTGTTGTTTGAATGTTCCCGTAAAAAAAAATAAAACAACAAAAAATCTGTTTGTCCTCTTTAATCTACATTGTTAAGTCCTATTGTTTCTTTATTTTGTATGTAAAATAATTTTTGACCATTGCTACTGTGTTTGTTACTGTCTTATGCTCCTTATTTAATTCAGTCACTTTTCTTGTTCTTTGTCTATTACTTCTCCCTGCTCATTGTTGTATTACCCTTGTCCTCCTGATCCTGCTTGTCATTTGTTATACTTATTCTGTACCATGTCCATGTACCACTCCCTAATAAACACCTTATTTCCTTATTATTTGTGGTGTGTGTTACTTCTTAGTGCTGGTTACACTTACAGGATTACTTTTAACAACATAAAGATGTATAATGTGGTTGCATTCCATATATATGGAGTTTGCAAATGAAAGGCGGCTCCTGCCGAAGGTGCCATTTGGGCTATGCGCATTAGTGCATATTTTTTTTTATTCAATACCCTGTGTGAGTTACTTCTGCCCAAAGTTAGAAGTACTCTACCACAGCACATGTCCATAAAGTGCTTGTTCTTTATTCGAAGTGTGGCAACTAAACAATGCAAAAGTGGTTTCATATAACTAAGAGGAAAACATCCACTCCCCAAGGCACCATCATTCCTTATATGTTTCCGGTTATGTCACATCTGATACATGCATTTTTCACATGCCTGTTTTGTGTGTGAGAAAGCATGCATGTGAGAAACGTGTCAGGTGTGACATAACTTTTGATGTATCATGAAATGACGATGCCTTGAGGGAGCAGGCCTAACCTTGGTGCTGCTACTACTGAACATGCCCCAGAAGTCCAGAAATGTTTCCCAAAAATGTTACAGCAAATTGAGACAGAAATCTGGTGTCAGTCATGCTGTTAGATGGTTCACATCCACCACCAGGACTGAAATCTGCAGTTTTCTGCACCGTTACAACAGTTTTCAGGCATAATCTTGGTGCTGTCACTGCCTAACATGCCCCAGAAGTCCAGAAATGTTTCCCAGAAAAGGTTACAGTAAACTGAGACAGAAATCTGGTGTCAGTCATGCTGTTATCTGGTGTTCCCCACCTCATGGACTTCAAATGAAGCTTCTGGCACTGTTTACCAATGATTTCAGGCCTAATCATGCTGCTGCTAGCTGCTGTTGTTGTTTGCAAAACCAGCCTTATACAGAAAGTCGAGAACAACCAAATAGCAAAATTGTGAGAGAAGAGAGATAGATTCAGTTATTTAGTGAATTATGAAATAGGCAAAATGGGTGGCACAGCCAGTTTGCCATGCTGAGAAAATAAATCTTCATGTAAAATGATCCTGCTACTTGCACTTGCTTTCTCCGGCTGCTGGTTTTCAGTTTACTAAATTAAATTGTATACCAGTTGCACAGAACACCTCACATTCACAGTAAGATAAGTGGTATCTGGAGAAGGCAAGTACTACAATGTGTTAGTACTTATTAAATACAATTTTGTTGTATGGCTGTATCAGATGGAAGGGACAACAAGATTTGAAATGAACAAAGTCGCCTCCAACAATCTTGTAGGGACCACCACTCTCTTGAAAACTATGTCGTTTTATATAGAATGGGTCAAGTAGTAAACACGGTGATGTAACAGGGAGAAAGGGTTAATATGGTAAGCAAATTAAACAGAAAACAGGAACGTTGTAATGCAGAGCCTAGATCACACTACTAATTTCTGAGCAATTCAACAATGCAGCATACCTGGATATGGACAAATGTTCAATGTCCACGAATACTTCCAATACAAAAATAAAGCAGAAAAGCGATTAAACAAAGGAAACAGGAATAGAACTACTCAGAATAGAAACATACATAGAAACATAGAAGCTGATGGCAGATAAGGACTGCAAGGCCCATCTAGTCTGCCCATTTTTCTACCTTATGAATGTGCTATAGGCCTTTACTCTGTCAATGGCCTACCTATTCATACTAATCTGTATTGCTCCCATATGCCTATACCATGCCTGTTTGAAGCCCTGCACTGTATTCATATCCACCACTTTCTTTTTTTTTTTTGAAATTCTCTTTTTATTCAGTTTCAATAACAGTAACATCAGACTGGTACATACAGGAAAAGAAAAACACTGTAAGAATTACTTGAAACAAGACACAGAATAACAAGCATGGGAAAAAAAAATAAATAATAAAATCCCTATCCTATCCACCTACCCAAAGAAGGTGTCACCACTCAAAGGAGAAGGGTACACAAAGAAGGTTAAGTAAATAAGGGAGAAAGAAAGTGACGAGCCTAGGAAAGAGAGTAAGGTAGCAGCCAGCCCTTAGGACCTGGAGGGAACACAACTCTACTGAAAACTGATTCTAGAGTAGGAAGGGGAGCATCAGGAGACCATAAAGGGAAGATACCATCAATAAACAGATGGGCCAAAATGGGCTTAGGGTTCTTCAGTGCAGATACAGGGACAAAAAGTTTACCCCACTTTTTCTGAAAAGCCAAGGAGAGAATCTAGAGCTGGCTATCAACTCTCGACTATGAAACACGAGGACATTTCTTCAACCCAATCCATATACGAGAGTTCTAAATTATCTGACCAGTGACGAAGCATTAATCTCTTAACAGCCATTGAGACAAGAGCCATATGATATCTCTCTCTCTGATGTTAATACTTGAATAATCTCCTAGGATACAGATCTCTAGTGTAAAGAGATCTTGCAGCCCTAGAATGGGGTCCAAATTGTCCGAATAGCTCTCCATAATGGGGCTACTTTGGAGCAATACCAGAAAATGTGAGGGACTACCCAGATCTTTGCCACATCTGAGACAATTAGGGAACTGGAATGATCAAATTTCGATTTTTAACAGGCGTAATATACAAATTATTGACAATAAAATATTGAATAAACCTATTCTTATCGAGTATTATATATATGCAAACTCTCCAGATTTGGCTCCATGTGAACGAAGGATCCGAGGAAAGTAAAGGCCAAGATCTGGAGCCAGTTAAGGGGCAGGAAAGGTAACCTTCAAAATATGTAAATATAACCTGATACACTGTAGGTTGTTACTTTATTCTTTAACTACCCTGAGCAGGGGCTTTATAACCGACTCCGGCACAGTGTCACCAAATTCTTTGTTGACAAGATGTTTCAGTTGATATACTTTGAAAATCAATCGGGGGATATTAAGGACTAGTAAAAGATTGTCTATTGACCACAACCTCCTTGCACAAACAAATCCTCCACTAAGAGTCCCTGAATTTGGGGCAGCCATTTCGAGGATAATAATTTAGTCCCAATTTAATATTAGGGTTAGAAATCAGGGGTTGCCAGGGTCCTTAACGTGTCTAATTTTGGCGGTAGCATAAAATTGATTCAGAACCCTCACCGAAATGCCCACTGCCGAGTCTTGAATACGACAGGGTAGAGTTGAAAATGGCAATAAAACAGACTAGAGGGATCTATATTACATTGCTTAATAAGATCGAGATCCAAGCTTAACCATAAAGGGGAGTGATGTTTCCTTCCTCCAAGCCATTTACCAGCTTTAGTTAGGTGACTAGCCCAGTAATAGTATTCAAAGTTAGGGAGACGAAGGCCCCCATATCTTAGGTAAACAAAGTTTATGAAAGGCTCCTCTGGGAGATTTATGGTTCCAGATAAAACCAGTCAGGATGGAATGGATTCTCTTAAAGGAGGTTTTGGGTAACCAAATATCCAGAAGGTTCATTGTTCACAGTGATTGTTTCTGCTCTTACCTCCTTACCTCCTGCCTTACCTCCTTGTTCTTTCGTCTGTGGTTCTTCTTTTAGGCAGGGAAGGGCCCAGCCACCCACCCCATCCCCAACCACCCCACGCTACACTCCTTTTATAGGGTACCACAGTTGTGACATTTCTGTGACGGCAGGAAGAGGCGGATCAGTGGGGCTCCACAAAGGTGATCTCATTTACAGGGGCATCTAGTAATTTAACTTGTTATAACAAGTTAAACAAAGCAATTAAACCATTACTTGCATTTTTTTCCTTTTTTTTCCCTCTAATTACTCTGACTAGGTTACAAACCCAGCAACTTATTTGGAATGGATTTCATTAACTGCAGGTACTGTGGAACAATTTTCAGAAAGACAGTCTTACAGGATTTAGGACACTGTCCTACATGCTGGGCCTTTGGAGATCTTAGGGCTCAGCTCCGGGCAGCATTGGCAGAGATTGCACGCCTCAAATTTCATATTGAAGAGGAAATACATTATAAGAACCACCGCCATTTCCCCAGCATCCAACAGAAAAACCTCGACCGCAGAGGGTAGTTGGTCCAGGAGGTTGGCAGGTGGTTAGGAGGAGCAAATCAGGTGCCCCATCACTCTCTGCTCTCCATCACATTGCCTCCAAAAACCATATAAACACTACAAACAGGTATCTGCCTCTATCTCTGAAATCAAATAAAGAGGCAGAAGACACTGCAGAAGCAGGACACTGCGGCACAGGAGCTAACACAACAAACTCACCCATCAGGAACCAAAACTAAACAAGCACAAAGGAAATCCAAAAACTTCTGATCATAGGAGACTCCATGATTCGGGAGTTGATACCATCTCCAGCCAGGGTAATGGTCAGATGTCGCCTAGGTACATCAGCATGAGAGACACTGACCACATTGCTAAAATTGTTCACAAAGCAGGAGAAAACATTGATGTCCTAGTACACATAGGGACTAATGATCTCGCCAGCTGGTCAGTTGTGAGCACCATGGAACACCTGACTAGCTGGGTGACAAACTATCATCTATTTCTGTCCGGCATCTCCTCTCTGAGATCCTGCCAGTCTGGGAGGGGAGCAGATGGACGGAAGGTCAGAGAAGGGAGATAGGGCTAAACACGTGGCTCAAGGACTGGTGCCAGGAAAAAGGACACGGATTTGTAGGAACTGGCAACAGTTCTGGGAGGCGAAAGTTCTTTAAATTTGATGGACTGCATCTGACTAAAGAGGAGTCAGTGCATTGGGGCAGAAGTTTGGCTCTTTGCAGAATATTTAAACTAGCAATGTGGAGAGGTGCAGCACCCACACGCCGAATGGGAAGAACACCCTCCCCTCAGCTAGTGGTCAAACAGGAATTCAGCATGTTTGCCGCTCATTTGCATCACCAGGTAAGAAAAAGGTTTGGCCTCCATACGATGCACAGGGGTAATGCCAAACTTCACCCAACAACTAACACACCAAAATCTGGCCAATGGAAAATCATGTACACAATGCTCACAGCCTGGGAAATAAGATCCCAGACCTGCAGGCAACAATGTCAGAGGCTAAACTGGACATAGTAGCAATTAGTGAGACGTGGTTTACCAGTAACCACCTTAGGAGACTTCAGTACCTGGCTATGTATTGTTCAGAAGAGACCGAGGTGCAAAAGGGGTAGGAGTGGCCCTGTATGTTAATGAAAATATCAAAGCTACAGAAATTCAGAATACACTAAGGAGCCAGAAGAACTGTGGGTCACCCTGGAAACAGGAAATGGGACAGCCATAAGAACTGGGGTTGTCTACAGGCCCCAGACCAGAGGGAGGACATAGACACATTACTGTTAGAAGATATACAAAACATGACAGCTAAAGGGAGGTTCTGATAATGGAGACTTCAACATGCTAGATACAGATTGGTCAATACCAGCAGGAACATCTGCCAGAACTAGACTCATAGTGGATTCCCTGAAGGGAGGGCCTCAAACAACTGGTACAGCAACCCACAAGAGACAGGGCTATCCTAGATCTAGTACTGACTAAAAAAGAAGGATCACAGATCTCAGGTAGAAGGTCACCTGGGGCCAGTGACCATCACATGGTATGGTTCAATTTGGCTACTACATCTAAATCATCCCATTCAAGGCAAAAATATGGGACTTCAGAGGAGCTGACTTTGATAAGATGGCCAACAGAGTTAAGCTAGCCCTGGCAAAAGAAACACAGGTGAGGGGGCACAGGCAAAGTGGGCAAGCATTAGGATGCAATACTTGAAGCAACATCCATTGTGTTAGACAGAAAAGAAGTGCAAAAGAAGAAGGAAACCACTTTGGTTCTCAAATACAGTAGCAGAAAAGGTCAGAGCCAAAAGGCTGGCCTTCAGGAAATATAAGGAACACAGCGGGATGAAGATAGGGAGGACACCAAACTGCCCTAAGGGAAGCGGGAAGGCAGTAAGGCAGGCAAAGTCCCAAACTGAGGAAACACTAGCACGTACAGTAAAAGAAGGTGACAAGACTTTCTATAGATACATTAGTGAAAGGAGAAAGTCCAGAGGGGTATTGCTAAGCTTAATGGAGAAAAGGGAGCATGTGAGGAGGAGGACCTGTAAAGGCATCTATCCTAAATAGATACTTTTGCTCAGTATTTACTGAAGAGAAGGTAGGGCAGGGCCACAGCTCAGCATCATGGACACAGGGGAGGGAGGTGAGCACTACTCCCTTCACAAAGAAAGGGTCCTACAAGAGCTTGCTAAGCTCAGAGTGGATAAGACAATGGGACCTGATGGCATACATCCCAGGGTACTTAAGGAGCTAAAGGAGGAACTAGCAGAGCCATTAGCAGAATTTTTAGTGAGTCTCTGAGCACAGGAGAGGTCCCAGACGACTGGAGAAGGGTTCATGTGACCCCGCCTCCACAAGAGGGTAGCAGGAGGAGGCAGGGAACACAGACCGTCAGTCTTACCTCAGTAGTGGGCAAGATTATGGAGGCACCCTTAAGGAAAGGATAGTGCAACACCTGGAATCCATAGGGCACAGGATCCAAAACAGCATGGGTTTACAAAAGGAGGTCCTGTCAAACTAATCTCATAGATTTCTTTGACTGGGTAACCAGAGTGGTGGACCAAGGGGAGCAGTTGATGTCGCCACCTTGACTTCAGCAAAGCTTTTGACACTGTTCCAATAGAAGATTGATAAATAAGCTGGTAGGCTCGGGGTGGGTCAGAAGTTGGTCAACTGGGTGGCAAACTGGTTGACAGGCAGAAAACAGAGAGTGGTGGTAAATGGTATACAGTCAGAAGAGATGCAAGTCACAAGTGGGTACCTCAGGGATCAGTCCTGGGGCCAGTCCTATTCAACATCTTCATTAGTGACCTTGCAGATGGACTAGAGGGTAAGGCTTGTCTGTTTGCAGATGACACCAAGATCTGCAACAGAGTAGATGAGCCAGATGGGGTGGGCAGAATGAGAAGAGATCTGGATAAACTAGCAGAATGGTCAGAAGAGTGGCAACTGGGATTTAATGCAAAGAAGTGCAAATCATGCACATAGGGAAGAGAAACCCTGAAGCCACTTATAGGCTGGGAGGAGTTGCTAGCAGTCACAAAGGAAGAAAGAGACTTGGGCATCATCATCACCGATGACCTAAAATCATCCAAGCAGACCTGTAAAGCAGTAGGTAAGGCTAGGGGGTGTTAGGGTGTATTAGTAGGGTATCACAAGTCGTGGAGGGAGGTAATAATCCCTCTGTACAAGATACTGGTTAGGCCCCATCTGGAGTACTGCGGCAGTATTGGAGGCCACACCTTCACAAGGACATTAACCAAATTGAGGCAGTCCAGAGAAGGGCAACTAAAATGGTGCAGGGACTGCATCAGAAGACATATGAGGACAGATTAACAGAGCTCAATATGTATACCTTGAGCAAAGGAGGAGAGAGGTGATATGATCGAGGCATTCAAACACCTTAAGGCATAAACAAGGTGAAAGAGTCTAACATGTTTAAATATAAGAAAATAGCAGGACAAGAGGACAGCATGAGATTAGAGGAGGCCGATTAAGGGGAATGTGAGGAAATTCTTTTTCACAGAAAGGGGGTGGATGCATGGAATGGCTTACCACAAGAAGTGGTGGCTATGAATACAGTGCAGGGCTTCAAACAGGCATGGGATAGGCATAAGGGAGCAATACAAATGACTATGAATAGATAGGTCACTGACAGAGCAAAGGCCGATGGCACATTTATAAGGTAGAAAAAGAAATGGGCAGACTGGATGGGCCTTAAGGTCCTTATCTGCTCAACTTCTATGTTTCTATGTTTCTATGTTTCTATGTTCAGGGATAAAAGGCGAGGCAGAATGTTCATTTTGGTAATGCTGATCCGGGCCCTACTGATAATGGAAGCTTGTCCCACCTTTGCAGGTCAGATTTAATTTTGTCCACCAGATCTTCCAGATTTAATTTCCTAACCAAATTTGGATCTCGAGCCAAATAAATACCAAGGTACTTAAGGTGAGATGGGGTCCATTTCATACCAAAATGAGACATACAAGATTGGGATACGTGCATTGAGAGGAAAATCTCGGACTTGGCCAGATTAAGTTTGTAATTGGAAACAGCCCCAAATTGCTCAATTATATTCAGTGCCGCTCGCAAGGAGTCTGCCGGATTAGTTAACTGCAACAGGATATCGCCTGCAAAGTCGGATATTGTGGAGGTTTGTTGAGAAATGGCACAACCCTGGATCTCAGGAGCTGCCTTAAATTGAGTAACAAGGGCTCCAAATAAAGATTGAAAAGGTATGGCGAGAGGGGCAACCCTGACGGTGCCGAGAATAACCGGAAGGGTGAGAAAACTCCATTGCAGTATATTTTTGCCGAAGGATCTTTGTAAAGAACCTCGTCCACTGAATAAACTTCTCCAGAAAACCAAACCTAGCCATCGTACTCATAAGAAGTCCCAGTTGACCAGTCGAATGCCTTCGGCATCTAAAGCCACCAATGCCATAGGGACCTGAGAAGCTTGGGCTGCTTTGAAAACATAGGAAAGAACTCTCATATGGTCGACCCGACCTGCCCTGTCTGGAACTTTACTTGCTCACAGCTCAAAAGTGATTGTCAAACTTGTTTAATGCGAGCCAATATTTTGGACAATATTTTGATATCACAGTTGAGCAGTGAGATGGGCCTATATTTTGCTGGATCCAGAGAGGGCTTATCTGTTTTAGGAATCAGGATTATAATTGCTTCCAACAAAGTTGGGTCCAGTAAGTCTGAGGAGAAAAGGTAATTATAAAAATCCAAAAGTATTGGGCTAAACCTTACAAAAACCTTATAAAAGTTAGAGGTAGGCCGTCAGGACCGGGGCTTTATCAGATGGAAGATTGTGAATGGCTTCCTCAATCTCCTTCAGGGATAAAGGAGTAGAGAAAAAGCTGCCTGATCTCCAGAAAGACAAGGTGGGGAAATTGTCTTAAAGAAGGATTCAATGGCAGACCTGGAGGGAGGGACTGATGCAGCACCATAGAGATTTTGGTAAAATAAGCTGAAAACCTCCACAATATCCCTGGGCCTTGTCTTGATAGAGCCATCTTGTGCTTCCAAAGCCGGCACTAGCCTAGAGTTTTCTACTTCCTAAGCTTTAGGGCCAAGAGCCTACGGCTTCCCCTTGGTCTAAATATTTAGCTTTGGTTCTCAACAACGCAAGTTCAGTCTTTTCCCCAACCAGCCCCTCATATTCATTATTAAGTTTATGTAACTGCTCCAAACACTTAAGGGACTTAGAAGAGGCAAGGGAGTTTTCTGCCGCCTTAATCCGGTCCGATAGAGAAGAAATTTTTGAGTCCTGAGTTTTTCCTCCTAGAGGAAATTTTAATGAACTCTCCCTCAAAACACATTTTAAAGAGCACCATAGGATGTCAAACTGGTCACCGAGCCTCGATTAATGTCCAGGTACTCTCAATTAGGATCTAATCTGGGCACAGGAATGCTCATCTTTTAAAACCTGAGTATTGAGCTTCAAATTGTATCATGCTGCACCAGAGAGGAAGGGATAAATCAAACCATACTAGAGCGTGATCAGAAATTATAATGGGCCACTGCCTACTAAGGTTATGTTAGCCATGAGGGAGGTGCTACAAGAAGTAGTCCAACCTGGACCAAGAATTATGGAGCGGGAAAAGAAGGTATAACTCTTGCTAAAGGATGTAAAATCCTCCAAGGGTCCACCAATCCTAACATACTGCCCATGTCCTGCAGCGCCAGCTCTTGAGAATGGAGGCTTCAGAGGCCTATAAGTTTTATCTAGTTCTTGGCGATGGGGCTATATTCCAATCCCTCCCAAAACAAGGAGTTGGTAAAATGCACTCAGTTTATCTATTAGGTGCATAAAAACTGGCATCTCCCCAACCGGCCATAAATAGAACCTAATACAATAGCAGAGTTATAAAGGGAACCCTGCACCAAAATATATCTGCCCTCTGTGTCTTGGATAACTTTCTCCGAATAAAAGGTATGCTTTTTTGACCATGATGGTTACTCCTTGCTTCGGAGGAGGCACCAGCAACAAAACTTGAGAAAACCTTTAACCTTGAGCATATTAGTTTCTGCCGCTGTTATGTGGGTCTCTTGTAAAAGCAAAATATCAATCCCAGCAGAGAACAGTTAAACAGTATGCAGGCCCTCTTATTAGTCTCCTAATGCCTCTTATATTCCAACTGGCCAGTTTAACATATTCAGGGCCATCCTCAGGGAAAATGGTACTATTAAGATAGGCTGCATAAGGAACTCCCAGCTTAGGCCAAACAGTGGTGACACCTTCTCTTGCCCCCACAACCCCTAAACTGCCGCCTCTGTAAATACAAAGTAAACAGCTATTCGTTGTGGAACAAAGAGATCCACTGCATCGTAAACAAAACTAGAATAGGTATAGAACCCCACAAACCCAACAAAATGAAAATGACGCTCCCTAACAATACCCAGCTATAACAATACAAAACAAATCCTCTCTTTGCAAGACAGGTATTGAAAATCCAGAATAATAAACATGACAAATATATCCAAACTCCCACCCCACCCCTCAGGTACCAAGAAAGACCTCCTCGAGTTGCAAGACTGATCCCAACAATAAACATAGTTTTCAACCATCTGTCCCATCCAAACCCCGAAGAGAAGAATAATCCCTTGCAAGAGCAACGTGATAGGTACCCACATATATCCCTTCAGGTCGCGAAACAGGGCCCGAGGCACAATACCATACAGACCCCGCCCCCCCAAGCGAGTGAAAGACAAAAAGTTGCACATCATCCTAGTACAGTCAACTAGCCCGTTAGAAATGGTTGTGAGGGTACCTAGAGAGATCCCTTGGTGAAGGGGACCGCTTCCTGTGGTGCAGCTATTGCAGACTAACCGGAAGATCGAGTGGAAGAAGCGTGAGAAAGGGTTTGCCGATGGACCAAATGGTCCGACCGCAACGCATCCTCCGAAATGGGTCCCTTTCATGCTAGTTCCCAGAAAATCACCGGAAGGCCAGACGATCGGGGACAGAGCACGGCTGACTAGGCCTCGCGCCTCAACCTCCAAGGCCTACCACGCGGGACCCCAGGCAGGACTCCTCAGCTAAAACCTCAGGTACTCATTCCAACAAATTGCACTCCGCAATAGTGGCAAGGGAACATAAAGGGAAATAGAATAAAAAGGGAAAGATTAGTTACAGGACCAGCAGTATTAAACCCCAATATCAAAATAAAAATTTTGGCATTGAAGAGATCAGCTGCGAGACATGATTATAGGAATCATTTAAACAAGTCCGGGAGCAGTTTCACCAGCTCGAACAGTGCTTCCTCCGGTTTTCATAAGTGCAAGTGCCATCCACCTGCACAAGTAATTTAGCAGGACAGTTCATCCTGAAGGCCTTCCTGCAGCAATAAGCTTTTTAACCACTGGGTGAAAGGCAGATCTTCTTTGCGAACTTCAAAGGGAGATCCTGGGTAATCCTAAGCTTGATGTTATTTCAGAGGATGGATTCAAGTTCTTTAACTTTTGAAAGCACATGTTGGCGCCCAGATAGCTTAGGAATCTGATGATCACAGGCCTGGGGCATTCGGAGGTGGCCTAGGCCTAAGAGATCTGTGGGCCCTCTTGATATGGTATTGCTGGTGAATGGGAGAGGGGCCCATGACCTTATTGAGAAATTGCTGAATAAACGCGGGGTGTCACTTCCTCCTCTAACTCTGGGAGACCAAGAATTAGCACATTGTTCTGTCGACTCCGTCCCTCCAGGTCTTCAGTTTTCAGCTGGAGTTTCTGGATGTGCTGTCAAGCCTGATAATCTCGGGTCGGTTTTCTGTTGCCACTTCTCAATGGAAGATATTCTGGACTCTGAGTCGCCTACTCTCCTCGAGAGGTCGGCAAAATCCTGCCTTATTGATCTGATTTCTTTAGAAATATCTTGTAGCATTTCTTTAAAGGGAGATAGCTCCTCAAGAAAATGTTCTTCTGTCAGTATGGTGCCAGTCGAGACAGTTGATCCCCACTAGAAGAATGTTTAGCCGTCGTAGCAGTGTTAGTGCTGGTGTTTCTGGCTTTTTAGAGCCTTTTCTGGCGAGGTGGGTGGAGTATGTCTGACTCCTGCAGCCTTCATATCAGTGTCTCGCCATCGCGATCGATGAAGCAAGGCAATCAGATCGCCAAACTCAGTCCACAAGAGATCTTCCACTGCTAAAGAGGTTGTCCCACTCGCTTAGATCTTAATATGTGTTTTTAATCGGTAAAAATAGGTAATTTAGAAGGAGGAGGGCAGGAGCTCCACAGCAAGCAGCTTCTCAGCACCACTGCATCACGTGACCCCCCATCCACCACTTCCTGAGGTAGGCCATTCCATGCACCTACCACCCTTTCTGTGAAAAATAACGTCCTCCCATTACCCTTTAATCAGTCTCCTCTAATCCCATGCTTTGTCCTCTTGTCCTGCTATTTTTCTTATATTGAAACATGTTAGACTCTTTCACCTTGTTAATGGGCTTAAGATGTTTGAATGTCTCAATCAAGGAACAAAGTAGCTCACTCTCCCCCTTGTTGCTGGTGGTCTGACATTGAGTAAGGAAGAAGGAGGCTACTAAAGAAGATAGGAAGTTGCTGTCCCAGAACAGGAAGGGTGAGAGTTGTAAGGAGAGGAGAGAGTAAGCATACAGAGAAAGAGGAGAGGGACACAAAATAGGACATGATAGGAGTGGTGCAGTGCAATGGCTGTGGGGTGGCAGTGTTCGGGAGACATTCTGGAGGCTGCGATGTTGCCCTATTTGCAGGCACCTCTCTGGTCTGAAAGAGGAGGTTGCCCATCTCCAGGATGACCTGGCTAGGATTTGTGAACGTCTTCCCCACCCAGGGACCACCAGGGCCAATGTCACTACCTCAGAGGTTGCCAAGAAAGAGGAGAGGCTGGACCAGGGTGGGCTAAGGGAGGAGAGGGTGGTGGAACAGAGATGCATCCCTCCAGCTGTACCTCTCCACAATTCATTCACTCTTCTGGTGGATAGTGGTTCCTCTATGGAGGCACCTGTAGTGGAGACCAAGGAGGATGCTGGGAACCTTCACAAAGGAGACCCATAGGAGGGTGGCATGGGACCCCACAGGAGAAGGAAACAACTCCTGGTGGGGACTCAATCTATTAGGGGTAGAAATGGGGGAGGAAGTGGAGAGGAAGGTAAGGTGCCTTCCTGGCGCCATGGCTTGGAGGGACAGGAAGCGAATCCTCAGGATCATGGGAGGAGCTGCACAAGGGAGGGAGCTGGATGTCATTGTCCACCTAGGGACAAATGACCTGGTTAGGAATGGGATCAGAGCAGTGCAAAGGAGTTTATAGAGTTGGGAGGGCCTTAGACTAGTAGCACATACGGTAACCTTCTCAGAGGTGCTGCCTGTCTATGGCAAGGGTGATGCTGGGCACTCCTCACCAGAGAATTCAATAAGTGGTTGAAAAACTGGTGTGGAGCTCAGGGTTTTGGCTTCATTGGGGACTGGGGAGCCACCTGGAGGATGCAGACCTATACTGGTGCGATGGTCTGCATCTGTCCAGGGGGAACCAGGATCCTAGGGTGAGAAGTTTAATGCTTCATTGGCAAGCATTTAAACTAGCCAAGGGGGAGGCACTGAAAAGGAGCAGGAAAAATCCCAGCCACCCCCACAAAACATGGTAATTAGTGAGGTAAACACCAAGGTAGAGAAGTTATTAGGGAGCAGGACAGAGGTAAATGTAAAAAGGAAAAGGCAGTAAGGACAGGAATGGGGCTAAAAGGGGTAAGGCTATCAAAAGTGGAGGGTGATGAGTAACAATGCCCATAGTCTGTGTAACAAGCTCCCTGAACTAGTGGCCTTGATGGAAGAGGGTTGTCTGGATATTGTGGCAGTGACAGAAACATGGTACACAGAGAACCATGTCTGGAATGTCAACATACCAGGATACACAATCTACAGGAGGGACAGGGAGGGTAAAGAGGAGGAGGAGGAGTAGCTCTCTATGAAAGGAAGGGATCAAAGCAACAGAACTAAAGAGTAAACAGGAGCAGATGAGGCACTCTGGGTCACCCTGGAAACAGGAAATGGCACCACAATCCACAAGGGGTTCACAGAACCCCATCTCAGGGAAGGGAATGGACAATGAAATGATAGAAGGCATCCTTAGAATGGCAGAAAAAGGGAGATATTCTTGATGGGGACCTGAATATGCCAAATGTTAACTGGAGCACCTTTGCTGCAGGCACATCCAAGAGCAGGGTCATTCTTGATGCCCTACAGGGGGCATGCCTCAGACAGCTAGTATTGGAACCCACTCGGAGGGAGCAATCTTAGACCTGGTACTCTCAAATGGGGACAGAGAAAGAATCTCAGATTTAGAGGTGGGTAGCCATCTGGAAACAAGCGACCACTAAACAGTGTGGTTCACGATAAACACAGCCATACAATCAAGCCATACAAAAGCAAGAGTATTGGACTTTAGGAGGGTTGACTTTGGGAAAATGAGAGAGTGCCTTAGAAAATCGCAAGCAAACAGGCAAGAAGGATGAGTGGAGGAATAATGGGAGTAATCAAAACAGCCATCACAGAGGCAACAAGCCTTTGTGTAAAGCAAATCAATACAACACAATGAAGGAAAAACCACTATGGTTCTCAAAAGAGGTGGCAGGGAAGGTTAAGGAGAAAAGGATAGCATTCAGGAAATATAAGGAAACACAGAAGGAGCTGGACAGAGAACTTTATAAGTTAAAGCAGAAAGAGCCTGGGAAGGCAGTCAGAATAGCAAAGGCCCAAACTGAGGAAAGGATAGCCAATTCTGTTAAGAAAGGGATAAGACCTTTTATAGGTACATTAGGGAGCAAAGAAAGACCAAAGGAGGGATACTGAGGCTTAATAAAGGGAGGAATGTGGGTAGAGGGGGACAGTGAAAAGCAGGGATACTGAAAGAATATTTCTGCTCAGTATTCACAAAGGAAGAGGAGGGGAGGTACTTAAACCAAACAAGAGAAACACTCTGAAGATGGAGGTCGATACCAGTCCATTTACAGAAGAAAGGGTTCTGAAAGAACTAATAAAATTGAAGGTGGACTAAGCAATGGGGCCTGATGGGATTCACCCAAGAATTCTAAAAGAACTAAGGGTAGAACTAGTGACACCGCTGACTACTCTCTTTAACAAATCATGGGAGGATGGGTTGGTACCTGAGGACTGGAGGAGGGCAGATATGATTCCTCTTCACAAAAGTGGGAGCAGGACAGAGGCAGGAAACTACAGACCAGTTAGTTTGACCTCAGTGGTAGGGAAAATGATGGAATCACTTCTGAAGGAAAGAATTGTTGAGTACCTAGAGGCCAGTGGGGCACAGGACCCAAGGCAGCATGGATTCACGATGGGAAGGTCGTGTCAGATGAATCTAATAGATTTCTTTGACTGGGTGACCAAAGTAGTAGACCAGGGAGGGCTGTGGACATGACCTACCTAGATTTTAGCAAGGCATTTGATACAGTCCCACACAAAGATTAATACACAAGTTAGCCAGCTAGGTGGGCCCCAAGGCAGTAGCCAGGAATAAAAAATTGGCTAGACAACAGGACGCAAAGGGTAGTAGTAAAATGGAGTGCACAGTGAAGAAAGGAGGGTTACTAGCAGGTACCGCAGGGGTTCAGTACTGGGACCGGTCCTTTTAATGTCTTTATAAGTGACATTGCAGAGGAACTGGAAGGAAAAGTATGTCTCTTTGCAGACGACACAAAGATCTGCAACAGGGTTGATACACAAGATGGAGTGGAAAGGATGAGAAGGGACTTGGCAAGGTTGGAGGACTGGTCAAATGTATGGCAGCTCAGATTCAATGCAAAGAAGTGCAAGGTAATGCACATAGGAAACAAAACCCAGAGGAAGAGTACACAATGGGGTGAGATACTGACAACAGTAAAATGGAAAGGGACCTGGGGTAATTATATCAGATGACCTAAAGGTGGGAAAGCAATGTGAGAAGGCAGTAAGGAAGGCTGGGGATACTGGGATGCATAGGAAGAGGCATCAATAGTAGAAAACAGGAAGTTGTTATCCCTCTGTACAGACAGTTGGTGAGACCCATCTGGAGTACTATGTGCAGTTCTGGAGACCCCATCTCCGCATAGACAGAGTGGAGGCTGTCCAGAGGAGGGCAACTAAAATGGTGCAGGGTCTGCACCAGAAGACATATAAAGAAAGACTAAAGAAGCTTAAAATGTATACCCTTGAGGAAAGAAGGGAGAGAGGGACATGATAGAAACTTTCAAGTACCTCAAGGAATCAACAAAGTCCAAGAGGGTAGCATCTTCAGAAAAGATATTTGCAAGAACAAGGGGGCACAATTTGAAGATAGAGGGCAGACGGCTCAGAGGTAATGTGAGGAAGTATTTTTTCACGGAGAGGGTTGTGGATGTATGGAACAGCCTCTCTGAGGAGGTTGTGGAGCCAGGAACAGTGGGGAATTCAAGAATGCATGGGACAGACATAAGGCAGTCCTAGTGGGGCTAGGAGGAAGTAAACTGTTGGTTATCTAGGATCTGCAGCTTATGTGTTAGGTAGGAAAATGGGCAGACTAGGTGGGCCAAGCGGGTCCTTATCTGCCACAAATTCTATGTTTCTATGTTTCTATATCACCTCTCCCCTCCTTTGCTCTAAGGTTTACATATTGAGTCTGCTAATCTGTCCTCATATGTTTTCTAATGCAGTCCCTGCACCATTTTGGTTGCCTTTTAAGGATTGCCTACATTTTGTTAATGTCCTTGTGCAGGTATGCCTCCAGTACTGCACGCAGTACTCAGATGGGGCCTAACCAGTGTCTTGAAAAAGGAATTATTACCTCCTCCTATGACTTGTGATACCCCTACTAATACACCCCAACATCCTCTAGCCTGATCTACTGCTTTAGTGGTCTGCTTGGATGATTTCAGGTCATCTGTGATGATGAAGCCCAAGTCTCTGTCTTCCTTTGTGACTGCCAGCAACTCCTCCCAACCTATAGGTGGCTTTCAGCTTTCTCTCCCTATGTGCATAATCTTGCACTTCTTTGCATTAAACCCCAGTTACCACTCTTCTGACCATTTTGCCAGTTTATCCAGATCTCTTCTCATTCTGCCCACCCCATCTGGAACATCTACTCTGTTGCAGATCTTGGTGTCATCTACAAACAGACAAACCATAACCTCCAGTCCATCTGCAATGTCACTGATGAAGATATTGAAGATGACTGGCCCTAGAACTGATCCCTGAGGTATCCCACTTGTGACTTGTATCTCTTTTAACTGTATACCATTTACCACCACTCTGTTTTCTGCCTGCCAACCAGTTTGCCATCTAGTTGATCAACTTCTGACCCACCCCGAGCCTACCCAGCTTATTAATCAATCTCCTCTATGGAACAGTATTGAAAGCTTTGCTGAAGTCAAGCTAGGCAACATCAACTTCACCCTTTTGGTCCACCACTCTGGTTACCCAGTCAAAGAAATCTATGAGATTAGTTTGACAGGACCTCCCTGTTGTAAGCCCATGCTGTCTTGGATCCTGTGCTCCTATGGATTCCTGGTGTAGCACTGTCCTTTCCTTAAGGAGTGCCTCCATAATCTTGCCCCTACTGAGGTAAGACTGACTGGTTTGCAGTTCCCTGTCTCCTCCTGCTACCACTCTTGTGGAGTGGGATCACGTAAGTCCTTTTCAAGTCTTCTGGGACCTCTCCTATGCTCAGAGACTCACTAAACAGTTCTGATAATGGTTCTGCTAGTTCCACTGTTCAAATAAAATTACCCAAAGAAAAAGGGTCAATATGTAAAAAATATTACAAATAAGTAATACACTAACAAAATATTAAGACTTAAAAGAAATAACAGAAACTTACTCACAACTTGTGAGAAATCTGTCAAATATTAGGAACTAGCCTGCTCTGCTTTCACATACACACACACACACCCCACATGGTAGACCCTCCCTACTCAGCTCCCTCACAGACACCTAAAAACTGACAACACTACCTAAGTTTAACTAAATATTATCCAAAGATACCAAAACAAAAAAAAAAATCACTAGCAGCACTAGGAACAAAATTTAGATTTTAGGAGCAATTCTCAAAAATAACAAAATAAAGAGATTTTGAAGGGTTCATTGGCTGTGATGCACCACACTGAACTGCTGTCTGACTCAGGCAATACACTGTGCAGGAAACAGCCTACATGTGATGTTTCAGCTATTTACCCACAATACATTGCAAATTTGCAGGCAAAATTGAAAATATTGGTGAAATTTTGCAAAATTTTGTTACATGAAATCACCATCCGAGGCAAAGTTAAGTTTCACCTAGGTGAACAATTTCACGTAATGCTATAATTATGCAAAATGTATCATTAGGTGAAATTTCCAATCACACAACTCTGCTCATGACCACTTGTTGTCTGATGTTGGCATCTGGCCATTTGTTTCTTGCCAGTCTCATTGATAGTTGCATTTCATCTGTGATGGTCCAGTGGTTAACTCCTAGCCCCATTACACTACATAAGGTTTTTTGTTTAACAGGGCCTTTTATGATGTTTGTTCTTGAATCTCTGTGTACACTGCCACAGCACTCCAGCAGTCCACTACCACAAGTTTTTATAGATGATATTCAGGAGTCATGGCACAAGTGCTGCAATGGGTGTACTAGGGCAAGTTGGCAAATACGAATGACACTGTAGACTATTTCCATGCCAGTTCCTGCCCCTTCCATGCACCCATGCTATTTGATGTGTGCTAGTGCAGAAGGCCTCCAGGATGCCTGTGCATAGCTTGATGGAGTAGTTTTCAATAGACTGTCACAATAATAGTTCACAACAAATTTGTGACTGTCCCATGCAAATGAAAATTGGGCTAACATAAGCTGCAGTTTGAATTCCTTTTGATTTATTCAGTTTTATATGTAACTGCAGTTTCATCAACATGCAATCATTATATAGTACATATAGTCCTTGTATATTTTTATTTTTTATTTTGGGTAATATACCTACCTACTTGTTTTATTTCTTTTTCTCCTCATCCAAGGTGTCTGCAGTGCAGTCAGATCATTTATCCAGTTGTTGCTTTCTACCATTTTGCTAATGTTATTGTTTGATTGCACTGTTTGACCTTTTGTCTCATTTGCTCTCTAACATTACCCCATGCATGGAAATGAGCCTATGCTCAGTGTGACTCTCCAGGTTACCAATTTACAAATGATAATAAATAAACAAACAAACAAGCAAGCAAACAAATAAATAAATGAATATCTGCAGTAACTAAAGCTGCAAGCAAGAAAACTTAACATTGCAAATAAAACTCCCTTTAATTGCACATTTTATGTGAAACAGAGTGAAGCTACAGGTTTGCATGCAAAGTACTATTTGTCAAAATCAATGCAACTGCTCTAAACTCATATTGCCCACCAATAAGGAAGCAATGCATTTGGTTGATGCACTCATTAATTTTGAGAAAGCATTTATCAGAAGGCAATGCAATGTGGCTTAGATTAGTGCACTGAGCTGAGGAGCAGGTGTCTCTATGTTTGAATTCCACAACAGCCAAGAGGTCATTGTGTGACCTTGAGCAATTCACCTAACCATCCTGAGCTACACTGCTCCAGTCAGTAAGTCTGTGTGGAACAGGACTACAGCAAAATGATATATACATCTCTAATGGGCTATTTTGGAAAGTAAATTATTTATAAAATTATGGTGGTGTCTGCCAGGATGAGGTGTGGTGGTAAAATGTCACAGAGTCCAGCATGACACAAGGGATTAATTACCATTGAATTGCATTATTTCCAGCAGAACTTTACAAAATTCTGCATGATCCTGTGCTTGATCCAGATAAACGCTTATCGTAACTACTAAAACAGCACAAGATATGTCTGCCATTTTTAATAAAAGAATGCAATCTGCAAGACCTTTGGAACATTTAAACCTGGAACCTAATTCTTGGTATTGAGTGGTGCTTGGAGGTATATATTTATTATTTATCTCAGAGTTACAACCTTTGAGCTACAAGCTTGTTTACAAAGGTTCCACATCATGCCAGTACAGTACAATATAATAATGGGTGCAATGGGGCATCAGTAAAAGACAAGCAAATATAGAATATAATACATCAAGGATAGAAGAATTGCATATAATACAATAATATAAAAATTGCATTTACAGAGAACTTCAGGACAAGGATATTGTACAATGAGGATTACATCTGTGAACATACATAGGAACAGAGCAGTCAGAAGCTGACATTGTCAGAGCAAGATAGGTAGTGGGGGTTGAGGGGGAAACAGTAGAAGGGTGGTGGGAGGAGTAGTGAGGGCAGTGTGAAAAAAGGAAGATAGAAATACGGGGTGGGGACAGAGGTAGAGGGGAGGGAGAGTTGTCTATCCATGGCATGAGACAGAGGGTGAGGGAGGGTGATATATAGGATGGCATGGGGAAGGTGAGGGTGGAGGAGTCAGTGGTAGATAGGGCTGGCAGTTGCAGGTACTCAGTGTGGGCAAAATCTTTATGGCAAGTCAGAAAAGGGTGAGGGCTGCCATTCCAAAACCCATGGCAGCACAGTTCCAACCCACTGCAGTCTTCCCTTGGGCCCCACCTTATAACACCACACAGTAATGGGGGTACAGTGCTGGGTTTGGGTACAGATACCTGAAAGGAGAAGCTTGATAAGAGTTGGATCCAAGACAAATCTTGTGTGAGATCCCACAGAATGATTCAGGTGCTTTCCTTACAAAAGCATTGTCAGGGTGACCTTAGGACCACCTGGTACAGGCAGTGTTGGGATTACAGGGGAGGCTTGCTAGGCTCAGCCCCCTAGCTGTGACGTGTGCCCCAGTAGCTCACCATAATTGCCACCAACTTATAATGGAAGGGGATTATTTCAAAGAAACACACTATGGCCCCCAGCTCACAAACTCAGAAAGTGTTGTCATGATGACCTCAGAACTACCTGGTAGAGGCACTGTTGAAACTACAGGGCTTGCTATGGTTTCACCCCTTCCTCTGCTCCATTTCAAGTTACTTACTGAGCAGAAAGCACTAACTCAGCTATTGAAAATAAAAGCAGAAGGGTTTGCTGGCCATGATAAACTTGAACCCAATCTACTTAAACTGGGAGACTATATTCTTGTTGCCCCTATTATGGCAATGTTCCTGGTTTGTTAGCTATCTAAGAGGCTATAAACAACTGGTGAAATGGAAAGTCAGACACCCTTAACTGAAAGATATTACAGATGGGGTTTCATGGGGTTCTATCCTGGGGCGCTGTTGTTCTCCATGTTTATTAATTATCTACCAAGGTAGTATGGAGTGCCAAAGCACTGCTCTATGTAGAATGATATTGTGCTACGTAGATGCCACTCAGAAAATGCATCAATTATGTCAGGCCTCATAGCTAACTTTCATCAACTGGTCAAATGATTTAGGGCAAACAATCTACTATTAAATGAAAAGAAACCAAATCCATCCTCTTTGGCCATCACCATCTTGGGCTAGACAGGAGTGAATTACTTAAAATATGCTTATTGAACATAGACCTCACTGGGACTGTAGTCTCCCTAAGTAACAGGATTTCATTTTGGCTCAATGAATTCCATTTAAACTTCATGTTGACTGGGTGACCACACAGTTAAACTAGAAGCTAGGACTTCTGTACTGGTTAAAGCCCTTTCTCACTGCTGAAACCAGGGTATCAATAACTAATAGTATCCTACTGTCTACTATACAGTACAATGCCTCTGTTCTGTGTTCACTCAAAATACTGAGCTCAATAAGCTCAATACCTTGTACCACCAAGCATCCAGATTTGTTGCTGGAGAATAGGGAACACCATTGCAAGACACTGACCACACTAAATTGGCCTCCATTGTAAAGTAGAATTCATTATACACACTCTGCCTGGTGCACAAAATAGTACATACCCTTGCCTAACCTTCTCTCAATATCGAAACCAAATCCTCATAGGAGAGTCTGTAGTCCTCCTCCCAATTACTCCTCACTGTCCTTAGGATTGTAATTTATGCAAGTAAAAGGTCCTTTGTATCTGTGGCTCCTAGGCTACGGAATGATCTCCTGGCTCTCGCCTGGCTGATGTCCAGGCTTGCATCAATCACAATTCATTCAAATTCTCACCCAGGGCATACTGCTTGTGTGCTGCCAATGTACTTGTCCCAGCTGAGTCCCCTGTGTTCACAATGTCCCCAGTGTCATCTTGCAGCTCAATATTACTCAGGTTATGTCTGATTAAGTTATTGTTTTTGTATGTAGAGCTTAAGGCCATTAGGGTGCCATGACCCTGTAACTATTGTAAATTATTCTCTATTCAGTGTTTGTAGTATGTGCCTTAATGATGCAACAATTGTTATTTATTCTCAGTTGTAATCTACTCATTAATCACTGTTTGTATGCAAATTTACTGTTATTGTTTGAATTGTACTACTATGTCTGAAATTGTGTATGACTACTGTATGTAATTAATTCCAGGACAGTTCTGAAAAAATTGATGCTTAGTCTCATGAGCGTAACAAAATCAAATAAATAAATAAATAAAACTGTAATTCCAACATTGGGAACATGGACACTGTTTGCTTTTGGGGAGAATGTGATGTGATCATTAAACCACTAGGTAAATGACTATCTTGTAATGGGTGAGGGACAATGGCCCACTTTTTTCAAATGCAAGGGGTTATTAAGAAGGGGATACTTCTGAATGGGATACCCATGAATAAATTATAGGAACTGGCTCACAGCATTTGCACTGCGCAAAAATATGAGTACCATGCTGAGACTCGGTCACAGGCACAAATCAGACTATTACAGTGAAAGCTCCATTGGCACCCTCTAACATGTACCTCTGTTGCAGGAAGGGTATTTTTGCCCTGGCAGCACCACCTTAGTCTGTAGCACTATTTGGTGGCAGCACACAAGTGTGACCAAAATTCACCCATTTGTGCCATCATGATAACATGTATGTATAGGGCCCCTGATATGTATTAAGCAATAAGGCATGACCAGGGTTAGATTAACACTGTTAATCACCCCTGGGTGCCATTTGCCCCTAGGGGTGATTAACTGACTGTTAATCTAACTCCTGGGAGTGCCTTATTGCTATTATAAATATATATTCCAAAGAAAACTGTTAAAAGTATTCTTTTGAATGTTTTCCTCATTTAGAGGGAAGTTTTTAATAAAATAGTTCTTGCACCAACAGTTTAAGGATGCAAGTTCAAAATCAGAATGCATCATTCCAGTCATTCAGCAGTGCTAGAGGATGGAATGCTGAAAGGAAGAATCCATGTGCCATGGTGATCAGGCTGTACATGACAGTGTAACATGGATTAATGTAAACTGCTGGAATCCTAACAGCCAATCAGATTGCAACATTTCTGAGACACTTTTTATAATCATCATTCATTATGTGAAGCCAACTTCTAACTGTGTCCTCACTCCTTTAGTAAGGATATAAAAAAATGCATGCATATTTAACTAAAATATAAAACTACATTGAATATTCAGTGAAAAATATGCTCACATCAAAAACTTAGCAGAGGTATTTTAAAACATATATTGCTTGTCTTTTTCTCAGATATACTGGCCTAGTACAACCCTAAAAGTAGAAGAATGCATAGTGGAAGGAAAGGAGCCAGTAAGTATAGTTGTCCAACCAGAAAAGATAAAAGTTATATTACTGTCATTTTGTCTTTTGTGTTCATGGCCTTCAGTAAGAAATAATCACTTTTACCATTAATATCGAGCTGATTTCTGCCTGCATGAAAATAAAACTTTTGCACCCTGCAGAACACAAGACTGTTCTTCAGTTTGGATTTCCATTTGTACTGGGACTCTATTCAAAGGATAACAGAAGCTATGCCTATATCCAGGTTCTCAATCTCATGAGTTCTGTCAGCACCCATTTGTCCCAATCTGCATTCCAGGAGCTCTTCATTGTGGCTCTGTCTTTAAGAGCAGTGTGGGCTGACATGTTTATATCCCATCACAGTGCAATAAACACCACTGATGGAATCCTGCCTGTTGCTCAAAGTGGGGATTTAGGGATAACATGAACAGGATGTCAAACTGAGCAGGATGAAATGTTATCAATCATCATGCAATACAAATACAAAGAGCCAGAAACACTCAAGCAAATGTCTGACTGGCATTCAGTTAGTATAAGGGCAAAAAGCTTACTAAGGAGTTTAACTACTATCTTAACATTATACCTTTCAGGACAGTAGATAGCCCAAAGAAATTACAAGGCTTTAACTGCATGGTGGTGGTGTGTGTGTGTGTGGGGGCAGTTACATGACATCAGTAAACAACAAGGCTGTAAGCAATTGTATTTGAATATAACTTTGGAACCCTGAGATGCTGTTACTTGCTTTGTAAATAAATTTAGGATTATATTAGTACCACAAAATATACTTAATAAAAAGAATCCTTAACTTTGAATATGATTACTCCCAAAAAGTCAAACCTTACTGGAGTTTTGGAAAATAGTTTTTCCAGACAATGCAAAATATTGTATTCTTAGTCTTTTGGTTTTACACCACAGTCATCTGTAATATCAGCTGCAAGCCTTCATTGAGTTACTGTTTCCACTACTTAAATCAGGTGATCCCATGGACCTTAACAACTACAGGCCCGTTTCCATCTTACCGGTACTGTCCAAGATGTGAAAATTAGTAAACTCTTAGTTAAGGGCCTACCTTGACACCAACAATCTCCTAAATCCAGCACAATCTGGGTTTAGATCAATGCACAACACCATCTCTGCCCTAGCCAAAGTCACTAATGATTGGCAGACTGCCTTGGATAAAAAGAATAGTACCTGTGCTGTGTTCCTGGATTTGAGTAAAGCATTTGATACAGTGGATCATGAATCATTAATCTCCTCTCTTAGCTCCGTAGGCCTTGATTCCTCTCTCTCAATTGGTTCAGGTGCTCTCTCTGGAAGGTTACAACTGGTAAAAATGAAAATTACCTATCTACCTCTAAACCACTACTAAGAGGTGTACCGCAAGGCTCTATCCTGGGCCCCATCCTCTTTGCCATTTATATCAATAACATTGACTCCAACCTCTCTCAATCTAACATTCACCTTTTGCAGATGATACTGTACTATATGTCAGTAATCCTCACCATCAAAAGCCTGTGAACTGTTACAGTCAGAATTCTCCATCCTACAACACAACCAGTTGGAAAAACTACTTCTAAATGCCAAAAAAACAAAGCTATGTTCTTTGCCACCAAGAATTGCTCTTCCACTACCCCATCATTCACCACCCACAATTATCCACCTTATTTGGAGAAAATCTGGAATTTGTGGATAAATTCAAATATCTTGGAGTCTGGATTGACAATAAGCTTGACTACTCTGTCCACGTTGAAGAGTTCCTAAAAAAGTTGAGGCAAAGACTTGGCCTAGTTTACAGAATAAAACACTACCTTACCAGAGACTCCAAACAAAGATTAATCCAGGCATCATTCCTATCCCTCATTGATTATGCTGATTTCTCTACAGCCACTGCTCCCTCCCTCTTAAATAAACTGGACACCCTGTATCATAGAGCCATTAGATTTATTACAGACCTTCCCTCCAGCACCCATCATTGCTCTCTTTACAATGCAGTCAATTGGACATCCCTACAGCACAGAAGAAAAAGAATGCTGCAATCTGGTTCTATAAAGCTTTATCAGACAAACTCCCTCCTACATCTCAGACTGTTTCACCGAATCACATCCAGGCCATACACCCTAAGGATCAATAAGCTCATTATGCTAAAGATTCCCAATACCTGCACCCGGTTTGGAGGGCTGCTATCAGCTATTCCCTAGCATTTATCTGGAACTCACTCCAAAATCTATGAATCTGAATACCCTCTTACCCTTATCATCCTTCAAAAATTATACACACCCTATTCCCAGAACTGTGCAACTGCTTCCATAAGGCCTAGTCTCCCACCCAACCCCCACCCCTCCCTTCTGTAATCCACTATGTTAGTTTCCATTCTTCTACCCTGTCAGTTATCCCACTTTGTATAAAAAGCCTACAGAAGCCCTACTATCTGCTTATTAGCCCTCCTATATCGAATGTCCTCTTCATTTTTACAGGTTTTAAGTTATTGTTACTGTGCCTTGTATATCTGTAAATTTTGTATATATCTCATCTAATTGATTGTATTAATGTTATTTTATTTTCATGTCTTTGTACAAAACTTGTATCCTTCTTTGTATGACCACCAGGTCCATCTTGTAAATGAGCTACGCTCAATGATGTTCGCTTGAATAAATAAAGATTTTGATTGATTGATTGATTGATTGATGTCAACTCACAAGGGAATTATGTTATGCTATACCATACATCCCACTCTTATTTCAGATAAACATGCATTTTTCCATTTTTATTTTTCAGTCTGAATGTGCTAATTATATACGAGTGCTTCATCAGTACAATAGAACACATATACTGGCCTGTGGTACCGAGCTTTTGATCCAGTCTGTGCATATGTAAGAGTTGGGCAAAGGACAGAGGTAAGATGAAAACATGAAAAAGGCAGCCAAAACATACACTTACAGTATTAACTTAGTAAGAGTGCATGGCTTTACTTCTGGTCTCTGAAAAATTTGATACCATATGGACAAAGAGGGACTCGTGAAAACCAGAAATATGCCAGAACTGCAATGCACCCCATGCCAGAATGGTTCCAGTGCTGAAATGGTGCATAAACATTAAGACTGGAGACATAAATGCCACATTTATATTCCAGCTGCATTCTTGTTGGTTCTAGAACCATTTATGGAACAGAAACATTCTAGTTCTGGGTACATTCCAGTTCTGATTCCATTCCATAATGCAGCCACATCAGTGGTTCTGGAAGAAGAATCCACCTAAAATGGTGCAAGGTCACCCAAAATAGTTCAATGCATGCATTCTGGATGATTCCAACACCATTTTAGGTGCAGTCTGGTACCATTGCTGGTCCTAAAGACAGTCTCTTTCATTATGTCAGAAAACCACAATGAATACTTCAAGTTCCAGATGCCTTCTTGTTCATGGTACTAGGCAGAAACTGTGAATTCCTGTTTAATAAAATGTTATTAAGATTTTCTGAAATTCTGTGGTAAAACCAAATCCTTTGAAAGTATTCTGCAAATATTCACCTCATTTTTCAAAAGTTCTATTTGAATTGCAGAATGACATGAACTGTTTGTTTATTCACTTAATGAGTAAACACACTGGGAAACACAAGTTCATTTTACAGGTCCGACCAACATCAAACAAAGTATGTATACATAAGGGATATACAATGATGAGCTGTCAGATAAATGATTTATCTACAGAAGTGCTGTTTGACTTTGGGTAACCTCATGAGTGGCATAAGCCACGAGTGAGATGTCCGAGGTCAAACAGCATAAATGTAGATAAATCATTTATCTGACAACTCACCATTGTATATTTCATTTATGTGATAGGGATGCTTTCTGTCAGTGCAGGGACATTTGCTTTTGATTGTTTATCTTTTTGCTTATGTTTGTCAAAAAGTGAACAAAAGTATGATTCTCTGCTGTTTTGTGCTAATTCTAATTACAAAAATCTATAAGATATCTATTAATGAAATACCACTCACGTTGTAGATAATTTTGTGCTGAATAACTTTCATGCTCACAGCACTATGCTATATTTTTCATTTTAAAGTTATTTGCATTTGAATATAGTTAGTACTGGTACTGAGGCTGAACATTCTAAATAAGTTTCGAGTGATTGTGACATATCTACCATGTGTATTAATCTGTGATGATGCATCTACTATGTGTATAAATGTAATATTTTGAATTTATCACACGGTAGCTCAGATTTATCACATAGGATTTATGTCCATGCCTATTGCATAAATGTGATTTTCAATAAACAATCCATAAAATTCAGACTAATAAATCCATGTCAGGATAAACAAATGCCTATTTAAAACAGTTATATTCAGCCAGTGAAGTAAAATACAACCTCAGTGCATGACCAAAAGTTTTAAAAGATTGCAGCTGTCTAATATCCAGGGCAATTTCATTCCAAATAGATGGGACAGTGTATGCAAAGGACCTCTGGCCACTACTAGATCTCATAAATGGGAGTTTTAAGACCTCATTATCTACCTATTGTCTAGAGTAATATCCCTTATCATGAAGGTTCAAGAGACCAGTAAGACTTGGTGGGACACCACAATAAATAACTCTATAAATAAATGTAACCATACTCAGTCAAAATGTAACTGAACAGGAAGCCAACCCATAGAATTTAAAGTGTTACAGTGAGAAAATGTAGAGGCAGAACAAGCAAGTTTAATTATTTTATTGTAATAGAGAAGATTTTTAGAAATTATTGTTGCAGAGGCATTATCAGTAATTATGGTAGCATAATTTACAATTGGGGCTAGACACTGTCTAGCAATTACCATCCTAGATTTGTCAGTGAGAAAGGAATGAATTCTATATAAAAACTCACCTTTAAGTGGATCTTTGATGTGACCCTTGTAAAATGAGATTCATAACTTAAATGTGGGTCCAATCAGACATTTAAGTACTGAAAAGTATCCACATTTTCAAAAAAGGTGTCAACAGGGATTTTACCTGTAAACACTGTTCCATATTGCTAAGACATGCCCTAGTACCAAAAACATATTTTTTGTCTTTATCTTATTCATGACTAATCTACTAGAAATAAGTGACTGTTGTAAGTTACACATTTCCTATTTAATAAGTCATTCAGTTCAGTTGTAGAAGAACCTGAGTATAAATTACTAGATGATCTGTATATAATGTATCAGATGAATTCTCCACTACATTTACCTGTTTATCAAAAAATAAAGAGAACAAAACTGGGCTTAGTATGGAGCCCTGGGGACCCCACACTTCACAACTGCAGATTCAAAACAGCACAACCAAACTTAGTCCTTATGCATCTTTCCTAAGATAATCTTCAAACCACAACAGTGCAGGATTTCCATTCCCAAGAAATCAAATCTTTCAATTAGAAGTTGATGATCTACCAGGTCGAATGAATAGGTCAAGTCCAAGAACATGGCCCCAGTTAAACACCCTCTGTCCATACCTTCTAGGACCACACTCGTGAACTTGACCAAGGCAGTCTCTGTACCTCTTCCTTTTGGAAGCCATGCTGACTATGTGACAAAAGTCCTAAGTTCTCTATATAATCAATTAATTGATTATATACTATTTTTCTTGTATTTTAGCCAGAGCTGATAAAATTGATATGGGCCTGTAATTTCCAAATCTTGTTGTGATCCTATTTTATGAATAGGAACAACTAATGAATGCTTCCATAAATCAGGAACAGTACCCAAAGAAAAAGATGCATTGTAAATAATGCTAATGGGGTATGCTAAGACCGAAGCTGCATCTCTCAGGAATTTGGATACAGCAGATCAAAACCTGCTGAGCTGTCCCATTTGATTTGTCTAAGCAATTTCCTAACCTCTTTAGGAGAAGTAACTTTTAAATAAAATTTACGATTCTTATTAGAATCAACATTAGTACTATTAGGCAAAGTGTCAGACAAATCAGAATACTGTTTATCAAAGTTGGAATAATATTTATCAAAATCAGTAAATCTTTGTTAAACTCATTTGCTATTTTGGTAGGGCAGGTCAATAGATCAACATCCAGTGTCATAGAGCTCTGTGGATCAGATTCATCATTAGGCCAAATAAGACTATTGATTATGTTATTTTCTTTTATTATCAGATAATCCTTTAAGTTTCTTTTGTTGTAAATAATTAGTTTAGTCATTTTCATCTGTGCTTTACACTGGTTCTGTAAAGCTCTATAAATCTGGAAACTAGATGCAGAACCACTGCCTTTATATTTTTCTATGCTTTACCATGACATCTCATGAGCTTAACTAATGAAGGAGGTAACCAGCCAGATTGTTTCCCACAAACCCTTCATTTAACATAGGGAACAAATTGATCCAAAACCTGTGTGGATTCAGAAATTAAAAAATCAAGGCGTAATTAATATTAGGGATGAGATGCAAATATGACCAGTCAATGTTACCAAATGTAAACAAAAGTTTGTAAATCAAAATTAGCAAAAGATCTTGAATTTCATATATATTTTTTAAACCACCATATTTCCACAGACAGAAAATCAGATGATGTTCACTCAACACATCAGAAATTAACCAACACCTAATTATATTGTTTGGTTAGTTAGATAATACCCAACCCAGTACCATATGTATATTTGATTTACTATTATACCTAGTAGGTATCGTAACCAATTGCTGTAAACCAGATTGAATTACAACCACATTAAATTTTCCAACCTCTGGACCATTCCAATTCAATTTAAAGTCCCCAGGAACAAAAGTTCCCCATAAGCCCTAGAATCTAAACGGTCTACTAATTCCTGTAACTACTGTTTACTAACTTTAGGAGATAGGTAAACACTACAGATCATAAGTTTTTAGTAGAGCACAAAAGCAGTTGTACAGTATACTAATGTGTTCACAGTGAGTTAAATCACCCCAAAGATACTTTCTTCTTTAGCCACTAAGTCATTTTACATAAAATATAGCCCCACTCCTTCTGCCTCAACTATGATCCCTTCCAAAGATTTTATAACCTAAGATCTTTATTTCAGAGTTTAAAATAATGGGATTTAGCAGATTCACTTAATGCCAAAAATATCAGGATTATACAAGTGAATCCAGGCTTCAACCTCCAGAAATTTAGACATCAACCGTTGTGCATTAAAGTGCAAAACTTTTAACCCCTGTGAAAATTGCATGAAATAACTGCTGTCAGTCATATCATTTGCTATGGGACCGGGTTGAGTTCAACATTCCCAGAGCTGACCAGCAGCAATAAACAGTGCATCCATACTTTTGCACACAAATGTGCTAAATATATTTTACCTCTGCTTCCTAAGAGCATACCCCACATTATAACTTATATATTGACTCCTGGTCCCAAGCAGCAGACCATGACTGAGTGTAAACTGAAGAGGTTTACCAGAAAGAGAATTAGTATAATTTTCTGCATTTGTCATAAATTCCGCTTTAACAATTTGCCTGAAAATGTTCAGTATAAAGCATACAAATTATGCACAAACAGCCAGAATAAAACCCACTTTAGCAATAGTAAATAAATAAAGAGTACACAATGCAAAATGTAAACAGTACAGTGATTATCATCAGCATGCTGTGACCCGGTCTTCTTTCAGTCTGACTCTGGTCAGACTCTGCACTCACTTTGCCTTCCCCTTAGCTGCTGCCACATAGACACTGCCACATTCAAAGTGGGTAGGCTTAAGTAGGCAGATGACTCCTCCTTCCCCATAGCTGCCACCAATGGGTGAATGCCAAAGGCACAGATAATTCAGTTAAGGTGCTTGAAACGGGCAGCAGAATGTAGCGTGTGGTCGCCACAGTCTTTTGATGTTGACATGACACGCTTTCCTCCTGAAAAGATGAATGAAATGAAGTGCAGCACACCAATTAAGCTGGAAAAGGTACTGATTCATGCGCTTTTCACTCACTGTTCAGGCACCAGTTCTTAACATAAAAGGGCAGCAAGACTGAGTTGTTACAATTTGCACAGTATAGTTCAAAACAGGGAGGCACAGTATAGAAGCAGTCTGTAGAGGCATACACAGCTAACTGAAGCAGGCTATGAAATAACAGTTCTGCAGAGTTAAATTCCACAGTTTAAAATATAAATCTACTATACATGCAACCACTCCAAAATTCTATAAATATCAGAGTAATCTGTTCTATGAAATTCCATTCTGCAATTTATTACATCTGTGTACAATACATACATTTATTCCACCTGTTATAAGAATGAATTTTGTGAAAGTTGCCAAAGTGCATTTGGAGTTTACATGGAAGCAAAATTCTGACCTGTGCTGTAATTCTGCAAGTGGGATTTTATTTTGCACAGCACCACTGGTTTAGATCAATTCCAGTTTACACCATAACCCCAAAAATCTGTTACTTTGTTAGCAATTGAAATAACATGAGATGGAAGATAATTATCTGTTACAAATCTGCTACTGGAGGTTGCTTTAAAAACTGGAGCTGAGAAGGGTTTTGTCAAGTGGGTAGGAAGCTGGTTATGAGGAATGTGGCATAGAGAGGTAGTAAATGGGGTCAAATCTGGGGACAAGGGCACCACGGTAGGGTGCAACAGGGTTCAGTCTTGGGACTTGTCCGAATTCATATGTCCATTATTGATATAGAAGAACGATACAGGAAAGATGTGTCTTTTGTTCATGACACAAATGCATGTGGCCAGGTGGATGGTGATTAGGGGTAAGAGAACTGTAGAGGGACCTACAGTAGAAAGGCTTGAGAAGTGGTTAAAGGTCTAGTGGTTGATATTCAATGCCAAGATATTCCAGGTGATACACTTAGGAATAAGAATCCACCACACATGGAGTACTGGATGTGAGGTGATAAGCAGACAACTTCATAAGAGGAGCATCCCACTGGGAGTCCTCATCAGTGATTCACTAGAAGAAAACCAGCCAGTGCCAAAAGGCCCATGACAAGGAATCCAGGATGCTGGAGTGTATAGGGTGGGGTTTTAACAGTAGTGGGGGTGAAACTGCCCCTATACAGATCACTAGTGAAGCCCTACTTGGAGTACTGTGCCCAATTTTGGAATCCTCACCTGAGAAAAGACATTGATAAGACAGAGCTAGTGCAGCCGAGATTCACAAACCTAATTTAGCGCTAGCAAGGCAGGTCCTATGATGAAAGCCCTGAATATGTATTTACTGAAGGGCATGACAGAGGCTTATGGGTTCCAGAGGGGACAAATAGGGTACATTGTGAGGACCTGTTTGTTAAAAATAGAAATGCCGGCCACAATGTGTCACAACTGGAGATAGGTTGGAGGTAAATCTAGGAAGGATTTGAGAAGTTCTGTTTCACTGAAAGGAATGTGGAGCCTTGAACAGATTGTTTGCTGAGGTTAAGGACCATAAATGAGGGAGGCAGTATAGTGCAGTGGTTTAAGGCTCTCAGCTGCAAATCTGGAGACATCCAGCAGACAAGACCTGGGTTTGAATCCCACAGCTTCCACTTACATACTGTGTGACCCTGAGCAACCCTTAACTTCCCTGTGCTCCCAGGATACACCTGTAAAAAGCTTTCAGCTTAGTGTGCTACTCCTGGTTAAACAACTAAAAAAAATGTGTTCAAACATGGGTGAGATGAGACAAACTGACTCAGATTCCCACCAGGGAGAGCTAGTAAGGAAGAAGGAGAGGCAGGAATAAGTAATCCACCTCAATACTAAGTGTGGGATTAGGTACTAATAAATATTGGCAGACTTGAGGGGTTATTGACCTCCTTCTTCCATCCTCTTTCTATGAAAATCAGTTATGAGATCAAATACAAATTGAATTTTCTACTCATTCCGACACAAAAAACTAATTAATTTTGGTTGCCATAATTTCAATAACATGTTTTTTGCTTGCATTTTATCAGATCGTACTTAACCAGCAAGTCTCTGATTTTATAATTTATTATGAAACACATAATCTATGACAGTGTGTTAAGGCAGTATATGGACCATAAAATAGTATATATTTTCAAAGAAACTGTTCAACTAGAAAATCAGTTTACTGATTTGTTCATAGAACTCTTGAGAGAACAAATGCTGTCAAGTACAGTGCACCTGCCAGGATTTTTTCATGACTGTATTATAAGATAGATGCCATGGAATACAGAATCAGTGTTTTAAATGTAGTGTAATGTGATATTTAAAGCACAATATATGAGCCAGTGGAAGACTAATGCCAGAAGCTCTGTGGCAGCTCTTCTCCAACAATTACTAAATCATTCCAATGTAGATCTGGTAGATCACTGATGTCAAAACCTAACATAGGCGTCAGGACTTAAACAGCAGCTTACACCTTCAGAACTTTTAACAAAACATAATATTTAGATATAACTTAGCTTGTGTTTTACATTACTTCTGTATTTCTCTTCCCCATTATTTATTACTGAAGTCATTTGCACAAAAACAGGAGCTTTGTTCCTGAAGAGTTCATCTATCCCTGCTGCTTTCTCCCTACCGAGATCATAATGCATTGCTTGTGACATCACAGCTACTCCCATGGCAACAAACTGTGATGTCATAACAGAGGATTATGATTTAAAGTAGGGAGTCAGCTATAGAGGCAGATGAACTCTAATGGAGATAGATCATGTATTCAGGCAAATTTCCTCAGTAATAAGTAAAGGGAGGAGAAATCTATATAACGATACCGAATGGATGAGTTATACCTAATTATTGTTTTCAAAGTTTTCTTCAGCGTTAGCAGCTCTTAAACTATTAACAGATGCCACAAAATAAATAAAATCAATTTCCTTCAATATTTTACAACTTAAATTTTAATCAAAATAAACTTGTTTATTGTAAGGATGCTCTGATGCTAAATTTTCATTCAGTGAACATGCTAAAATCAAAAAATTTTGGACTCTGATGAAACAGGACTGAAGAAACTTTGTTTCTCTTTGGCTTTTCAGCACTTTGACATCATGACACAGCACTGATCTATTACAAACACACTCTGTGGGTCAGGCCCTCTGCTCCCACAGTGCCAAACCTCAAAGTGCAATATGTGAACAGGAGACAAACAGGGTAACCCTCCTGTCTATTTTGGGTCTGATCAACTACCAGTCTTGGGTCCTGAGGGTTAAATATGAACCCTTTTCTCTAGCATGCCCAGGTAATAGGTTCAAATATCACACCCTCTTCAAAGAATGCAGATTACTTACCACCAGTGGGCACATAACCTGGTTCACAATCCTTTTTGACTCAGTTGAGACCTTGGTACCTTACCTTGGTGCATATGGAAACACACTATAAGTGCTTAACAGCTCTGTCAGAATTATCAACACTGTCCCAGCAGTCACACTCAAAATGAGAAAAAGGATCAGACAGGATTTCAAGAAAACAAAGTTTACTAAAATTAAAAATAGTAAACAAAATACAAAACACAGAACATACAACATTTATGGCATAGTCAAAAAGTAAAGGACAAATATAAACAAACCACCTTTTACTGAGTAACTGATCCTATTCCGGTTTTATTTAATAAATGGTGCTGAAGTTACCTAGCTTTGGTTGACGTGCTTCTTAAAAGTGTGTTCTTTCAGGAGTCCAGAAATAAAGAGTGTCTTTCAAGTCCAAATACAAGTATATATTGTTCCTCTGCAGCTTGACAAATCCTCAGGAGAAAAGGTCCCACCCAGCCTGTGAGGTCAAAGCTCCATGGTGATGCTGGCTGTGAGGTCACATGCCTTCAAATTAGTCTCATGCATCTGCATGCTCTAAGCATCCACTAATATATATATATATATATATATATATATATATATATATATATATATATATATATGTGTGTGTGTGTATATATATAAATACATATATGTATATGTATATATATATTTTTTCATTAACATTTTATTCAATTTTAAGCAGAGACAACATATTTGAGAAGAGACATTACAGAATATGCATGAAGTAAAACAATATCTCATTACAAACAAGGTAACACATTTTCTGCTAATCCCCAATACTACATAAAAAAAATTACTATAAACCCCTAAACTCCCACCTCTCCCCCATAGCTATCACCCTCCTCCCCACCCGAGGCACTAGGACCTATTTATCGCCAAGAAGGGTGAGTTCACCAATCACAATGAATAGATAGCATAAAACAGGGCCCATATCTTCTCAAATTGGGGTAATTGATTGTGCAGGGTAGCTATCATTTTCTCAACCCTGAGACAGGCAAGGAGTTCTGCTAACCATTCAGAGTAAGAAAGCAGTCATATCTTTCCAATGTCGGAGAACTAATTTTTAACTATGATTGAAATCAAGGCCATGTAACATTTTCTGTCCCTGACCGAAAGCAGACATATCCCCAGCAGACATACCTCAGGTCTAAACATATCTTCCAAACCCAATAAAGGATCCAGCTTACTCTTGATTTCTAACCATAGCGGAGCAACTTTAGGCACTCCCAAAAATATGTAAAGATCCCCTATACCGGCATTACACCTGTAACATTTAGGGTCCTTTTACAAATTCAAATCAGTCAGTTTCTGAGGGAATAGTAAATGTTATGTAATACTTTAAACTGTATAAGCCTCAATTGGTCGTGCTTAATAAACCTATGACATGCAAGCCAAATCCCAGCCCAATCTAAAGTGATATTAGGAAATGCAGCAGCCCAGTAAGAACAAGGCAAGATTTACTGAGTAGGCCTAATGGAACAAGAGCACATAAATCTTGAAATTGTCTGTAGGATTCCTATCAATGGACGACATCTGCCAGAAACGAATTGAGGGGCTGCACCATCCTCCAACCTTCTGGAGCAGTAGATGATGAAGCTGATATATTTTAAAAATATCTTTGGTAGATAAGTTGAATCTATCTAAATTCCCAAGGCAGGATTAAATCCCTTCTTCACTAAGAAAGTCCCTTAGACAACAGTTATCCGCAGCTTCAACCAGTCAGATCTGACGGTACTGTTTCCTATCCAAAACCATGGATTTCCTAATCGGTTGATCCCAATCTTTGACCTGATCATATTTAAGAAAGCCACAAACCTGATTATGAATTTTAACGCTACCCCTATCGGGACTTTTTCAGCGAGGAGGAAGTGCCTTGGGAGTTAAATAAAAAAGAGCTTCAGAGTAATACCGAAATTTTAATAAGGTTCATTTCTAAATTCACCTATAAAGGGACATAGCTTGATGCTGACGACGGGTCTTTATGCGAGGCCCATCTACCATACTTACTCAACTGGGCTGACCAGAAATAGAGGCCAAAATGGGGTAACCTTAACCCTCCCAGTAACTTAGGGGCTGCTAGTTTTGGTAGGCCATTCTAGCCTTTTATAACCCCAAACAAAATCAGCTATCATGCTGTGGAGTTTTTAAACCACGCTATAGGAAGGGAAATATTTAACATACTCAAAGGGTAAAAAGTCTAGGAATATGTTCATTTTAATTATGTTTATCCTCCCCAAAGTGAAAATGGGAGTTATGCCCATCTTTTGAGATCCAAATCAATAGTGTGAACCAAGGAATCCAAGTTTAACTGACGATCCGTGATAGAACTCCTCGTCAAAAAGAGACCCAAATATTTGAAGGAGTCAGAATTCCACCCTAAGCCTAACTCTATAATTTCCTGTCTAAATAGTTTATTATTAAGGGATAAACCACTGTTTTGTCCTGATTTAATTTATAATTAGCCACGAGACTGAAATTATTAATTAATTTTAACAAATTGAATGGACTTACTAGGCCTAGTAACGTATACCAGGAGATCATCTGCATATGCAGTAACTTTTATGGATTGGTTCAATATTTTAATAGCTTCTATCTCTTTGCTATACACTATGCTTCTTATAAAAGGCTCTAAATATAAATTAAATAGGAGGGGGATAAAGGCATCCCTGTCTAGTACCAACATATAACCGAAAAGGGTTAGATATAGCCCCATTACAAGTGACTCTAGCAGAGGGATTTGAATAGAGTGCACCGATCCACTCTAAAACATTTCAGGGAAGCCAAATTTCCTCATAGCACAAATAAAAACCCAGTATACCCTATCAAAGGCCTTCTCGGCATCCAAGGAGACCAACGCCTATCGAGAGGTTGGTCCCTCGAGACCGAGAAGACATGCGCCAATGTCCTGAAATGATCGGCGAGGACCTGCCCTTCATAAATCCCACCTGTTCGTTACCTATTAATTTAGGTAATATTCTGTTAACTCGGTCTGCTAACAATTTAGCCAGGATCTTTATATCAGTATTTAACAATGAGATAGGCCTATAGCTGGCTGGCTTTGCAGGAGATCTATTCGCTTAAGAATTAAAACTATAAGCGCTCTGAAAGCGCCTTATCAACCTCCTGCCCAGAAAGAATATGCTGAAATAGCCTAAGAAGCATAGGAGCCAATTTCACAGAGAATTTTTATAGAAGTTGGATGAAAACCGTCTAGACCCGTGTTTTATCTGCAGGAAGATTCCTAATGGCTAACTCTATTTCCTCTTGGTTATATCCGCAGTGAGAAAAAGCCGTCGGATTCATCCAATGTAGGAAGGTCAAGACTCTCCAGAAAAGATGAGATCTTTAAGCTAGTGGGTGGGAACTCCATATCCTTATATAAAATTTCAAAATATCGACGGAAAACCTGACCATCTCATCCGAGCGGTCCTGACACAACCTTCATCTTCAGATAAGATCCCTCAATCAGTCGAGAAGATTCAAGTTGTGCAATACGTCTAGCCAGGAGTTTCCAGGATTTTTCCCTTGGTCTACATAATTGGCTCTCGTCTTGATTAAAGCTAACTCTGCCTGCTCTCCTAAAATTCTGAGATAAGCATCTCTCACTTTAACTAACTCCTCCTTATCTTCCTCCCGTGGATGAGTGGAAATATTGGATTCTAAAGACCTAATGCTTGTCAATAAGTCAATCATGGTACGCCCTTTCCCTTTTCTTTTAACAGCTAAACTAATTAGTATTCCCTCAGGTAAGCCTTAAATGCCCCCAGAAAATGTCTGGTCAGACATTATCATCTAGGTTGTTTAGGGTAACTTCGTCTATCTGCTCCGATAAGAATTTGGCCAATTTAGGTGCTCTTAAATCTGATTGTTCATCTTCCATCTATTCCTCTTTAGTGAGAGATGGGAGGAAATAGTTACAGCCACTGCAGCATGGTCAGAAATAGGACCTGCTACGATATCTGAGTCAACAACCCTCTGAGAAGGGATCGAAAAGGAATACATAATCAATACGGGACGAGTCCCATGGACTGGGGAGATGAAGGTGTACTCCTAGACTTTGGATGGAGGACTCTCCAGACATCGGCAAGTCCCAACCGGTCTAGCATTCCCCAATAGCTCGGAAGCGGGAGTATGGTATATATGAGATCTAGCGGATCTATCCATCAAGGGATCCAGGGTTAAATTAAAGTCCCCACCAGAATCATAGGGAGCTGGTTAAATGGTAAGAGAGCCTTTAACAGACTCACCAGAAAATCCTGACTGTCCACATTGGGACCATACACCGAACCAATCAAAATTTCAGTATTCTGTATTTTCCTTTAACTAACACATATCTGCCCTCCTTATTGTGAACCACTTGTATTGGGGTAAAGGCATAGATCTATGTACTAGTATCATTACACTCTACTCATGTAGTACCCTGAGAGAGAAAAAACTCCCTATTTGTAGTCTCCTCATGGCACTGGCCTCTAGTTGAAGTAAATGTTTCTTGTAACAACACAACTTTTGCCTTGACAGCTTCAATATGTTTCAGAATCCTATACTGTTTAGTTGTAAGCCGTGCCCCTTGACATTCCAAGTAAGAATTTAATCGATATGTCTGTCCCCATTTTTATTGACAAGAACCAGAATATAGTATGAGCACCCTATTACGATATAAAAAGGAAAATCTCAGAACCAAACACCCTGTAATCTGCCCCTCCTAGTGCCTCAAACCCAAATTCCCACCCTTTAGAGCCCCCATACCTAGCCCCCAAACCAAACCCAGAAAAGTCCCAACCATTCCCCACCCCAGCCCCCAAACATTCTCTGTCCTCATGGTCCATGACAACAGGACACTCAGCTCCCTCCCCAGCGCTTCCCTTCACCCGTCCCTCAGGCCTTACAGAACAAGCCAAATTAAAGCTACCCAATCGACTTGTTGATCTGATATCTCTGGCTTCCTAACAAAAAAAATTACCCCAAGTCTGAGAGTCTTAATACTTAGTTTCCCTGCTTAATCCAACCAAGGAAAGCAAAACAGAAAGAGGAGAGGCGAAGGAGTCTGTCATCAATCTAATAAAGTTCGCACCCAAATATAAGATGTATACCATACCCGTGTCTACAAGAAAAGGAATGCGAACTCCATCTAAAGAGACCCCCATTACCTACAAGTCCACCAAAAGCACTAAAATGTAAAACCCAGACCCAAATTAAATAAGAAAATACATGTGCCTTCTCGGATAGCAAAACCACGTGGATCACTGGCACCCTCTTGTGCCAACTATAAAACATCAAACAGACCCGATCTTTCAGAGATACTATATAACTCAAACACAAGTGGGGTCAAGAGTAATGTCCAAATTAACGAGCACAAACTGAAATAGAAGGCCACCATTCAGGTCCTATGGTGGTATCAAAATCCAGAACACAATATCTGAGGCAGAGATCCCAAACGATCCATAACGCTTGAAACAGATAGAAGGAAACATGATACAATTATATTAGTCCAAAGCCATAGTCCCTTAAATAAAGTCCCAGGTGCTTCCTTAGCTTGGGCTACCACTCTTTCTTCTCTGCCAACCATTCAGGAACCTTGAACAAGGTAGGATAGGCCGCCTGCAATGCAGCTGTAGCAAAATCAAGAGAATCAAATGCCTTCCACTCATCCCGGATGAAAACCTGAAGCTTCATGAGGGTAGGCCATTCGGAACCTGATATCAGCCAGATCAACCTTTTGACCAAAGGATGGAAGCCGCCCTTTCTGCCTGACTGAGAATGGGAGGTCTTGCGCCACTCTGAATTTGGTACACTCCCAATACAGATCTTTATTATCCTTGGTCTTCGAATAAAAGCTGCCGTTCCTGAAAATTCAGGAATCGAAAAATAAAAGTCCGTGGAGGCCCATTAGGAGGGGTAGAGGCGTAAGCTCGATGAGCCCTTTCAATAATATAAGTGGACCCAAATGGAAGGGCCCAGCAACTTTTTCACCAACTTTTGGGTAAATTTGATAGCATCCGGACCTTCCACTTTCTCAGGTAGCCGATGACTACCACATTATTTCGACGACTTCTGCCTTCCAAGTCTTCAAGTTTCAATTCCATCTTGCTAATTTTATGTTTCAGTGAGATCATGACCGAATCCAATTGCTCTCTATTCCTTCTAGGATTTGATTCTCGCTTCATTATCAGCAGCCTTCCGGTCAGATCTTCTAATGCAGTAGTGATATTCTTAATTTCATTCGCCATATCATTTATGCTAGCTTTAAATGGGAGAAACTCCTCAAGGAATCTGGATAAAGTAAGGGCTCATCGTCCGAGCTTCCTCACGGAGCCCTGCGCCAGCTGAGAGGCCGAGGCCTTGGATTTCTTAGCGGCCTTCTCGGGGTCGCCGGAGGTGTGCTTTGGTGGCGGTTTCCGCATTTCTGCCTCCATGCAGGTATAAATATAGTTTTCCTCTCCAATAAAAGGCAAGATAAAGTCTTTGAAGCTCTTCAATTGGGGTAGAAAGGTCCAAAACGAGAGCAGGTAAAAGCAGGCTAAAACTCCATATCCGTGCTCTGCATCGTGACTCCCCCATAACCTGGTTTTATTATAGTCCCAGGAAGTCAGTTTACGTTTAGTTGTCAACAAGCAAGGCCAGCATTTTTTTCTTTTAAAATCCAATATCCCATGAGGCTGTTCTTGCTTGGCCTGTGTTGACTGCCATACTTCCCAAGCAGAAATTCAAAGAAACATATATTTATATCACAAATATAATACAAATTATAACCAGCAGGTTGGCTATCTGTCACAGGCTCTATGATGCTACAGTGACAACATCTTCCCGGCGACCATACAGCGATGAGTTATGTAGACCGTAATTTGCGGTTGACATAAATTCATTGAGAAACCAGCTGCTCTGTCCTGTGCACCCTCTGGAATTAAGAATAGTCAACTCTGAGTCAGACTTGATTTGGTGAGGGGTGCAGGACTGGGAGAAAGAGTGCGAGGTCCTGGATGGACTCTTACAGTGAACTGTCGATGTTGTCAGCATCAACGCATTTCACAGTAAAAGTTTGTTGTGTGAGGACATACCACACAGCACTTCTTACATATAGCACACACTGAACTTGCTCAAGTTGTTGGCAAGTCACATGACCTGGAAGCAGTCAATCAGTGATACTGGAAACTGAGAATTTCTACACTGCACACATCTCAATGCTATTAGCAACTTTCTTTTCCTGTCTCTCCTTTCTCTCTCACACATACTGTAGGAGAAGGACCCATGGCAGCAATGGCTACAGAAGGAGCTTCTTTATTTGAAAAAGAGTGACATTTGATCAGAAAACTTTAGAAATCCTAAGAGAACAGTGCACTATCATTCCAGTTAGCTAATTTTCACTATATTTACCTATTGTTTCAGGCAGGTAGGCTTATGTTGAAGAGGAGAGAGTATACAGTATAAACCTGCACAGGCAGCTGCAGATACTGTCTGCAGGGCAGAATGAATTTAGCAGACTTTGAATGAAGCAGTTTTTTAAGTATTTACTGTGTTTGGCAAATATTTGCTCCCCGACTACTGGTGGTGCAGGCCACAGAAATCTATCTTTTAGTTTGCCTGTGTGTGCTTGTCAGTCAATGAGTATAAGTAAAGTACATTTCTGTGTAAGACACAAGAGGCTAGATTTTTAAAGCTAATTATTTGACACAAGGTCCTGAAGAATTAAAGCTAGGAAGCACAGGTGTTGCATCAAATAAATGGGAGTTTTGATCCCTGGCTTAAACGTTCCTCCTAAACTACAATTCATGGTCTAGCATTTGCCAAAATTAAGGTCACTTGTATGTGGCCTTTCACTACTTGCATCTTAACTAAGATGGAAGGAGCTGAAAAGCAAGAAAGAATGTTCTAAATGTGGCTGAAATAGGAAAATATGGTGCAGGTCAGTCCAAGAGTATCAGGGCATCAGGTGCATCAATCTCACAGCCACAGCCTAGATGACAGACATTGTGCTTAGCTTGAAAATTCAACCCACAGTATCTCAGTGTGTAGGTGGTCTGTTGTTTAAAGGAGGGTGATCCGATGTTGTGGTTCTTTCACATCACCTCATGAGTTGTGTGGCATAGCAGCATATCCATGTGCTAATTGTTTATGTCACGTGGGCATCTAGAATCATCAACAACTATTCTGAGTCATCTTTCTTAGCATCTGGCAGTGGCTATGTTGTTACATCTATCATGTGGGTTGGTAATATGTGTATAAAACATGAACGTATGAACATGAGGAGTAAAGGATGCAGGTGGCAAGAAAAGAACTGATACATTTTCAGCCATGTCAGTTCCACCAAGTACAAGTTCTGAAAGCAGTGGTGGTGAAGGAGCATGTCACTGTGGAACAGGGATGGGGAGTCATGGTTGTGGGGCTGTATGGACAAGGCTTGGGTGTACAATAGTACAACCAAAGAAATCACTCTCATTGGTCCCAAAAATCCACTGGTTCCACTCCCACTGTAGGGTAAGCAGCTCTAATTGCTGGCTATTCTAGTGCAAATGGTGATTAAACCTCCTGAGCAATTCAGAAGCACAACAGTTTCACCACCTTTCTTCTTCAGGTGTTTCCAGTTCCTCTTTCCGGACAGAGTGTACATATAGGGTGGGATATTCAGAAATGCACAGAATCAGGCACAACAGGTGCGCGGTGCAAGTACACTGGGCCAGTGCTGCGCTCCAACCACGATATTCAAAGGCTGAGCACAACAGCAAGTGGCAGCGCAAGACAGCTGAATATTGCAGGGATGCCCATGGCGCAACAAGCGGCTGCGCCCAGGAGCAAGTCAGCAGTGCCATCGCACAACCTGGGCTGTGCAACAGAGCAAGTCAGGAAGTGCAGGAGTGCAACATGGGCCAGGCAAGGGACAGAGGCATATGGGCCATGGCACAGGGCAACTGGCACAGTGTGGAGCATGCCACAGAGCAGGACACACTGCCACCAGGGTGTAGGGATGACAGGAGGGAGGCAAGGCAGGCACACACCCACAGGCCCAGACCATGTGCACCACAGCAGTGCATGGAGGTGGTGTGGCACCAATGACCACTGGCAAGCAGCCATGGGCAACACTCACAGGATGGCACAGGACACGCCACTGGGACCATAGGTGACAACACACATGCCAACAGCACACAACACACAGGCCACACAGCCCTAGCAAGGTGTCATATGACACCCCAGGGCACACACACTGGCCACTGGGCACAGATCCCCAGGCACAAACCTCAGTTGACCCCAGATGTACCACACAGCTACCATGCACCACTGCAGCATGGCTCCATACGCCAGGTGCAAAGCAGACATGGACACAGATGGCTAACAAAATAGATGTGTATTAAAATGAACAAACAACAGCAACTATATACAGAGGAACAGGGATAGGGGGGAGGGAATGGGGAGGCTGCAATCAAGATGGTAGGCTGAGGAAGGAGGCAGGGGACAGGGACATGGCTAGGTAGGATACAAGGGAGGAAGGGAGGGGTCAGGGAAAGAAGGGTGATGCAGGCAAATGGGCCCCACATGTTGTTCACACCCTACTGGTGCCTGGTCCACTGTCGGCTCTGTGGCCTGCACAGGGACTGCCTGATGATGTGGGCCACTGCAAGGGTAGCTGTGGCGACCCTCAGGATCCTCTCCAGGAGCCTGGTGTTGTCATCCACTCGATGGACACCTAGGACGAAGGAGGGGACATGGATGAGTGCACGTCCATTCGACTGTAGCCCATCTGCTGTTCGCAGCAGACAGTGGTGACATGTGCCCTCTAAGGCACACAGCCATCTGCAGCATGCGTGCTCCACATGATCCACCATCCTGACCATCCAAAGCACTGCACACCAACACCAGCCATGCACAACACAACACATCCATGGCTGCCAGGCAACAGAGCTATGTGGGGATGGCAGTGGCATGGCTGGGACCTGGATGCACTCACAGCCCACCACAGCAGCCACACACATGTGTTAAGGTGCAGCATGGTGCAATAGACCATGCCAGTGAGCACGGCTGTAATGGCCATGTGCACGGGGCTGTGGCCCAACCCAACCCCACACAACAACATACACTGACAGAGTGCCTCACCTGCATGCTGCAGCATGACTGGCGCCTGTCTGCCAGCACCTCCAACATGCCCAGCATCCCTCGCCTGTGCACCTCCATTGGGTTCTTGCCGTCCGGCAGTGGCTCCACCATCCTGGCTCTGCACCGATCCTCAGGGCCTAGTAGGGAGACAGAGAGGCAGACATCAGCACTGGGCAGAAACCCATGCACCCCACCCTCTCCAGTACAGTATACCCCATGTCCCTGCACAGTGGCATTGCTGTGGCACAGCAACCTATGGTAAACTGCCACGGCTGGTGGCATTCCCAGCCACAGTCCCCCGCAGCATGGCATGATACCCCACTGGCACCCCACAGAACATTGATAAGGCACAGACATGGAAATGTGCACTCATCTGGCTGTGGAACAGTGCCCCTTCAGATGCGTTCCTGCAGTGTCCTCAGCCAGTCTGGATCCCTCCGCTGCAGGTCCCCATACCTGTGGCAGCACTGCTCGCCACTACGCTTGAGCCCCAGTGGCCTCCTATAACCCTCGGCCACCCCTGCAACACCTTGCGCGTGGCCGCCCAGGGAACCTGCCCATAGGGTGCCAACATGAGGCTCAACTAGTGCCACCAGGTTAACCAGCTCAACCTGGCTCCATTGGGTGCCTTTGCTGAGCTCCTGCGATGGCATGCTGCAATCTGCACTGCTTATCCAAAATGGCGGCCGGTAGCACACAAGCCACCGCGTGCAATGGTGCGGCGACTTGCCTGGCGATGCGCTGCCATCCCCAATAGCGCATGCCTCATTGCTATGATACAGCTGAAGTAAGCGCTGGCACATGCATCAGGCACCCTGGGGTCAAGGACACTTGTTGAGTCAAAGGTCAACGCACACACCGTGCGAAATAAGCGCAACAGGACACAGAAGGCATGGTATACTATAGGGTCTAGTGTGCCCCATGATCCTTGTGCAAATGGTTTATGGGTGCCATAGGGCATAAGCGATGAGTGCCACATGCCCAATAGTGGCAGAGCACCGCACTCACATATGGCGACTGTGCGAGGGAAGCGCCACTGGACGTGACATGATGTCAGTGCACGTATGCGCTGTACCAGGCATACTGTGCACATCATGCAGTTGTGCCATGGCCTAAGCATGGCATCTCCACGCGCCATGCGCACTTCTGCGATATTCAGCAGGCATATGCAGATGAGCTGATCAGCGTGCATCGGAGGCATTTGCATCTCATTACAGTTGCTCATTCCCTCATTTGCATGTGATGCGCTATAAAGGCACCATGGGACTGCACAGGCATCAGACCAGTATTGCATCCTTCACAGGTAAGACGCTAGGCAGTGGGCATGTTGGGAGAGAGGATTGGGGAGCGCCTGTGTGTAGCCACCACTAACCACATGTCCTCACCCACACGAATGAGCATGTCAGAGCATGAGGAGGTTGAGAAGCAGGGCCTGCATGGAGGCACAGGCTCAACTTCACAAGGGCAGAGTGCGATGCCCTATATGACACATACCTGGACCAGGAGTCCCTTCTGAGTGGCTCCACAGGGATCCCCAGGCCAGGGCAGAAGCAAGGGAGGAGTGGCCAGGCTATGAATCAGCAGGACAGCCATCGGAGGACAGCACAGGAGTGCAAGAAAAGGTGGGCATAGACCGAGGCAGATAAAAGAGAATGTGGCTGCCATCCGCTGCATGCGCAGCCACAGGCAGTGGACAGCCTGAGGTGCCACAGCTGACACCACAAAGGAGCTGATGGTGGCAACCATGTGGCGCAGCACCATTGAGGGTGTTCCCAGTGGTGGATTCCAGATGGGGGGCAGCCCATCACTGAATGGTAGATACAGCAGCACATGGGGATGGGGAGGGTGCAATGGGGCAGGGTGTGTGGTGTTGACACTAAAGTGTATGCATTCCTTACAGATCCTGAGCACCTGTGTGCAGCTGGAAGGGTGGCGGTGTCCACCTTGGGGCTGTCATGGACCTGGAGGAGCACCCATCAACCTCCACTGGTGTCCGGGGTCCAGACCGCTGCCGCCTATCCCCACTGTCTGACCGGATGCCTGTGGCATAGGTGCAGATGAGGCCCAGGCAGTGTTTCAGTGGGACACCAGCCATGGCGTCCATTATGCTGAGACACTGATCGGGTGGGGTCCAGGACTGATGACGACATGACTGTTATCCTGGACAGTGGTGATGCTGAACAGGGGAGGCACTCTACCACGCACCGGACACGGCAGTGCAGATGGTTCCCAGGTGGCGGTTGTTGACCCTTCCAGCTGCACCACCTGGTGTGGTGGTGGATGACATAGTTGTGTGCAGTACATACTTTGTGGTGGTGGTGGCGCAGCCACCCCAGCGCAGTCACGGGCACAGTGGCTGGAGGGGCAGCAGAGGCAGCAGGACAGTGCTGAGGGGAGTCCGGGTGCATTGCCCACTTCCAGTGCACCGCAGGCAGTACAGGCCCAGAGGCCCTGCTGTGCAGCTCCCACTTGTGCGGGGGCCATGCTGCGGGCCAAGCAACCCGCAGGTCAGCACAATGCCCAAGACCACCAGGGCACTGACCCTCTGACTGACCACACCTGGCTGCTCGAGGCATCCGTGAGCAGCAGCTGCAGGTTGTAGCAGAGGTCTGTACACTCTGCACTGAGCTGTGCTAGTCCACAGGGAGGCATGACTGGGACTATGAGCAGCTCCTGGCCGAGGCCACAGGCATGCAGGAGGACACGTTCACAGGCCTGGATCGGCTCACCGCTGCAGTTGTGGCCGGCCTAGCACCACTGGCCATCCTGGTGTGGGGCCAACCACAGCAGTCACTGCAGAGTGCATTCTCCACCCTCGGTCCCAGCGCCATGCGACCCCAGCATTGTCCTCACCGGGATCCACTGTGGGCATTCCAGGCACTCCTGGAGCAGGCCTGTTCAGGGGCCTGAAGATGCCTGCGAGGGACCGTCGTGTTCCCTCAGTGACACACTTGAGAAATGTCTGTGACACCCCTGTGGCCACTGCACAGCCTGCATCTGCTGGGCGGTCTCAAGGGGCCGTCCATGTGTCCATGGCAACCATGAAACTGTGTGGAGGTCATGATCCGCCACCTTCTCTATCCGCTGCCTGCTGCTGCCCTGTATGCACAGTGGTGTAGTGTAAGTGTACCAGGCATGATGACCATGGACCATGTAACACGCCCACCCTTGTGCACTCTGACCCGCCGCTGACCACTGTGGCATGTATATGATGATGCCTTCCAGCACCAGCCACCACTGTGCACTGGTGTTCAGTGTCTGACACATGCCCATTGGTGGCTTCGGGGTGTGCATGTGTGGGTGCCCGTGTGCCCATCCTTGTATGTGTGGAGGTGTGAGGGTATGTGGGTGGGGTCCACAGTGCCGTGAAGGGTGCTTCCATGGAGTCCTGTCCCATGTCCGCCGACACTGCCTCCAGCTGTGTTCATTGTGGGCCCGGCCGGGTTTGCCTGTAGACTGTTCCTTGGTCCCTGGGACATGTGTGTGTGGTCATGTACATCTACTTGCATGCACTGTAATGCTCTTCTGCAATGGTGTCCCAGTGCTGCTAGGCCATTCTGTGCAGTCGGGTTCCTGCCACCGGGTCGGCTGCCACCACTGCATGGCCCACCATCCACGTCGTCCCACTGCTGTTCCCCTTCATCCTCAATGGCTATCACAAGGTCAGTGGCCATGTTGTGTAGCACATAGCAGGCCAGGAATAGGCCTTCAAGAGGCTGTACTGTAGGGCATTGCCTGACCTCTGCAGGCAATGGAAGCATGCCTTCAGCAGTCCAAACACACTCTATGATGTTCCATGTGCTGGCATGTGCCTCGTTGAATCTCTCCTGCACTGGGGTCGACAGGCACCAGTACTAGGTAAGCAGCCAGGGCCTGAGGGTTTCTTCTGTCACCTGTGTGGGGACATGATGGGTTAGCATTTTGGTCTGTGTTGCTGTCCCCCACCTATACAGTCAGATCCTCCACGCCCCCAGCATGGCATCTCCCCACACCCCTGCCCATTCCAGCTGCATACTCACCTACTAGGTGGCCGGTGGGATGTCCCCACTCGAACCTGTGGCACAGTGCAGACTGGTGCCAGATGAAGACATCATGTGCTCCACCAGGTGTGTGGCACAGACATTGATTATGCACCCTTGGCATCACACACCACCTGGCAGTGGACACTGAGGTAGCCCTTCCTGTTGATGTAGGCCACCCTCCAGCCCTGGTGGTGAGCAGATGCCTATGTGGGTGCAGTCAATGGCCCCTAGCATGTCAGGCATACATGCAACCCTGTGGAACTCCTGCATGTTTGCTGTATGCTCCACCTGTGCGCTTGGGAAGTGGATGTATTCTGCAGCATGTGGCAGCAGTGCATTGAGGAATTGTGTGGAGCCATGGACGCGCCAACTGGGTTATGCCTGTGGTGTCCCCTGTTGGTCTCTGGAAGGTACCCGTGGTGAGCAGGCACATCACGGCCATGACCTTGGTCTCCACCAACAGGGTGTGGCTCTGTCTCTGGGTGCCTGCATCTCATCACTGCAAAGCTCACAGAGCTGCCTCAGAATCACCACGTTAAGGTGGTACTGGCCCACAATCTCGGTGTCACTGTACTGTTTGAAGGTGGTGCGGGCACAGTACCACCTGATCCGGCATACCGCCACCAGGCCCTTCCACGGCCATGCCGCCTCCCCTGCCTCCTCACACCCCTCATTACCACCTCCATCTGAATATTGCACTGGCCATGGCCTGGCCTGTCCTGCCCCTCCTGCAGTTGACTCCTGGGCTACCCCTGTTGTGCTGCTGCCTGCCCCTGCACTGGGTGCACTTCTGTGTTGGGGTCCCACACACACTCTGGGAAGCTCATGCTCACAGCCACAGTTGGGGTCTCTCTCCCTGTCCCACTGCCTGTTGCACCTCCTGCCTCTGTCCCTGTCCTGCACCCTGTTCCTGTCCTGCCTGGCCACTGGCCCCTCTTCTCTCTCTCTTCTCTCCTCTCTGTCTCTGTCTCTGTCTCTCTCTCTCTCTTCATCTCTCACCCCTGCTCCCTGGGCACAAGCCTCCATCCCTGCTTGCTCCTTCCTTTTATAGGCTCAACTTTGTTCTGCACATGTCCCTGTTGCTCCATGCTTGCGCCATTGGCTTGCTGTTGAATATAGCACTGCACAGCTTATTCATGGCTGTGCCCCTGCACTTGCACATGCATTCATTAGGTTGCACATTGGCGCACTGTGATTTGCGCTGTGCATTGTCACCCGCTGAATATTGCTTTTGGCATATGTCTGCTATCGTGCCAGAGCATCTCACTTGCACCATGCACAACCACTTTGAATATCCCACGCACAGAGTATACAAACCACTGAGGTTGGCTTGCTTGTTGTACCATTCTCTCTCCTAAGATATCAAGGGATAGAGCTTTTGGTACTTCTGCACCATCTTTGTGGAATTCTCTTCCACCTTATATATGTGCAGCCAGCTCAATGAAGGCCTTTAAAGCCTGCTTAAAACTTTTCTTTTGAAAAGTCTTCAGTTTTATTTAAAAAATGTTATCTTAATTTTTGGGGTGTTTTACTGTGAAGCACTCTGAGCCCCTGGATAGGGTGCTATATAAATAAAATGTGCTTTGTCTTGCTTAATTCATTCAGAAATATAAAGTCTAGTTCACTCCAAACTATTACCTTGCATCTTATATTCACTGCCCAATCCTCAAAGTTCCCCCATCCTCATCTCTTGTGGCTGCTGAAAACAGAATTATGGAAGGGAGTCTGGCAAATAAATATATATATATATATATAGATATAGATATATATAATGATAATAAATAAAAATAATCAATGATCACATTAAATGCTAGCATACTATATTATATCACATTATATTATCTTCTTACTGTGTGTAGTATATTATATTATATTAGATTACATTATCTGCTCATGTATCTTGCTTGCTGCCTTGCCCAATGCCATCTAAAGGTATGTACTTTCACACTGACTAAAAAAAATAATGTCACAATCATTGCCCCAGCACACATCCTCTCTGGAAGTACCCTCCCCAGCCCCACAACCACACCAATACAATGTACCTAAAATAAAAAACAATACAAATGGATCCTCTTCATTGTGAATATTTTATAGACTACACTATTAATTCCACAAAAATCACATTTGTTTTCATATAAATAGAGCCATATCTAAGAAAAATAAAAAAAGAATAGTAATTACAGCACATTAAAATAAAATCACAGAAGGACTCTGGCTTCAGAAATCACACATCCTCTTCTTCATCATCATCATCTACCGCTTCCCATCATCATGAATACAATTTTTCTCATCATGTGTCACTGTGTCCCGTGGGTGACACCACCCTTCACCACTTCCCTGCCTGCTTACTGCACAGATGGTGCAGTAGGATTAGCATCTGTCCATCACTGTAGGAGCTCATACTGTGAATGAAGAGTGTTAACAACTGCCTAGCTGCTGTGAGGCACAATAGATATTACTATTTATTATCATCTTCATAGCTCATCATGTGCTTACAAACAAAATAACACCCCAGACCAGTACCACCACAGTCACCTGTGTGCAATGTGAATGGACAAGTGCCTTTCCACCTTGAGGCACTATAGATGCTGTAGTCCTATTTATTATCATCTTTATGACTCATCACATGTTTAGAAATGGCACAACACCAGCTGTAAGTGCCAATGCCATCATAGCCTCTGTGCACTGTGGGTAGGAACCATTACTGTCAGAATAAAGCATTATAGAGATGCAATTTATTAGCGGCTTCATGACTTGTCATATGTTTGTTCAGAAATTATATTTTCATATCATATAAGCCTACATAAACTATTACACATTTTATATCATATTTCATCATCTATTTCAATAAATGTATTGCTATGTCCCTCAAGTTATGGGGTCTCCCTCTGCTGTGCCCATCTGTGTGTACCAGTAGAAGCATAAGAACCAGTGCCTGACAATCAGTTCACAACTCATTGGGAACAATGAGGGTTCTTGATTTTCAGCTATTGTCCATTATATAAGACAGTTGTTTTCAAAGACTCGCATAAACAAATACAACATTACATTATGCATCATATTGTCTATGCATTCAGGGACCAGATAGTGTATGCAGTGGTGTTTGCTGCAAATGCTTATTATGGCTTTTGCAGCATATGAACAGGTCTCCAAAGTGCACGATAAGCAACCCTTACTATGGTACTTCCCATGCTCAGTCCAAGTAAATGCCACACATTCTGTTATTTAAGATCTACAGTAACCAAGAAGCATATTATTATATTATCATACAACTATTTGTATTGGTTTATGAATAAAAATAATAATGTGATTACATAAAATAAAACCAAAATTGTCAACTACTTCTAGATATGAAATATTCATTATCACAAATGATTTTGCCTTGCCATATAACTAAAAATACATACAATTAATAAAAAACATTTTTATATTACATTACAATCATCATCATGGTACTATTAGATTTGTATTTAGAAACTGGCAATGGGGAGGAGGGCATGCTGAGCCAATGTTCATTTCCATTTGCACGGGAGGGCTAATCAATGAGATAGGAAGTGCAAAACAATACAGATGAATCAGCAGCAAACCTCTATAACATTACACTGGGGCACAGTTTAAGTTATTATGTGATAGTAAGCAGAAGTGGCAGAAATGAAGAACTAGGAGCTGGAACCACAAATAACCAGCAAGGTATTGTATAAATAAATCTCAAAAAGCAGTTTTCCAGGACAGTAGTTCTACTGTAGTGTGAATGGCAAGATGTACTGTATATTAAGATTGAGGTTTGAGACAGGAACAGACTGGTAAGTATTAGCTCTCAGGAACTGTTTGAGAGATGGGTAGGAGGAGGGAGTATAGCATGAGGAAAGGAGTTCCAGAGGGAAGCAAATCACACAGAAAAGGCAGATTGCAAATAGAGGTACAGCATCTGCCACAAGTGAGCTATGATGCCTGTCCCATACAGCTACGAACACCTCATTGGGAGAATAAGACAGTAAAATACATAGTGAATAAATGAATAATAAATACAGCAATAAGTGAATAGCTAAGAACTGAAGGCTTTTGTCTCCCCATGTTTGTTGACTTTTTACCCTATGCTGACTACTGCATTGGGAGATGAAGTGCTTAGCTGAATTGGTGAAGCTGAACAGAATTTTCAGGCCCTATGTCAGAGATGAACTGATGTTGGCTCTGGCTTATTTCTCTACTTTGACTTCAGCTAGGCTTTCGACTCAGCACCTCACAAAAGCTTGCTGATGAAAATGGAGGATCTGGGTGCAGTGAGGACACAGTAAGATGCATAGAAATTGGCTGAAGGAGAGGTAGCAGAGGGTTCTGATTTTTTTTGAAATTCAGTATACTTTATTATATTTCCAGCAGAAACAACAAACCAACAACAAACAACAGACATAGAAAAACATCCCCAACATCCCCCCCATAGGCAGAGTAATGGATAAAAAACAGAACAAATATAGCACACTGAACAACTATTGGGAAACAAAAGGAACCCACAATACTAATGCATTGAAATAAAACATAGATCATGAATACACAACCTAGACCTCGCCAGTTGGTGTCGCCCAGGAGGAAAAACAGAGTATAAGGTGTGCAGTCTACTCTATCTTTTTCATACAAGTCCATATTATTGTGAAGGCTTGCTATTGACTTCTCCATCCATAAATTGAACAAAAGTTCTTGCAGCAACTCATGGTAAGAAAGTGATACTTGATCAGTCAAATGGTGAAGGGCAACCCGTTTAACAGATAATGAGATCATGGCTATATGGTGCTTCCTTTCCAGCACCATTATCCCTATATAATCATCAACAATACACACTTCAGGTATAAAAGCCCTCTAGACCTAGAGGAGTCCACTCTGCTTCAATCTGAGCCCATAAGGGAGCAACTTTAACACAGTCCCTGAGGACATGAAATAAAGAGCCCTCAGTCTGTCCGCACAGCAGAGGGTTGTGATTAATGGTGTCAAATCAGAAGAGAGAAGTCATGAGTGGTGTGCCACAGGGGTCCATCCTGGGTCTTGTCCTTTTCAATATGTTAATCAGCAACATTGGTTAAAATCAAGTAGGTGACATGTATCTTTTATTGGAACAAGAACTCAATTGCATATAGATGTTAGAGTACAAGCTTTCAGGGCCATATAGTGCCCTTCACCATACTGTATGTGTTAATTAAAATCATCCCCTTCTGTCTGAGTGATGCAGTGTGTATGAAGGTCATTTTATCATTCTCTTCATCCTCCCTCCCTTCCTTCCTTCCTTCCTCCCTTCTGTGATACAGATGTCAGAGTTTCCTGTGTGAAAAATTGCAATAATTGTCATTATATTACATGTAGTTCCTAAAGTATGCTGTAAGGTATCACTGCCAAAAACTGTGATAAAACTGGTTCATCTCGGTGGGCAGCATTGCAGTTATAACATTGGGAATTACTATGTAACACAACTGTCAGTCTGATCAGATTAACAGTTCTTAACTGGGGTCCTGAGAATTACTGACTGACATGATGCAGCATGACAAAGATATCACTGATCACCCCTGTAAACTCATACATTATCATGACTACTCACTGATGTATTTTATACTTGTAGTACACACTATTGTGCTATAAAGTGCAGATCTTTGATATAATATGCAAGTTGTAACACACTCTATTCAGCTATAAAATGTCGATGTTTTGACATTTTGTACATTTTAAATATAAATAATTGCATGAAATCATGATGAGGAAAACAGATTTTCTTTCATTGAAAGTAATAATTACCAGATGTGATGAAATGTTGGAGCAATTCCACTACTGTGTGGTCTAGCAATTAGAGATAAAACTGCATCTCTGGAAATATTTATTAAAAACTTTGCTTACCCTTCATGGTTATATTTTTCTCAGAGATAATTTTCTGAGTTCCAGGTCTGGTTTACTTTTTATTGCAAACTGTGTATGTATCCTCTTGCATGAAATACTAGATTTTGAAATGGGATGATTAGAATGAGTATTGTCATTAGAAAATTGCTTGAGGTGCATACTTAGTGTTACTTAACATTTCCAAGAGTTTTTTTCCCTCTGTCTGATTGTCTCTTCATCATCCTATAATCTTGCCTAGTTGTCTATGTGCCAGAGTTATCCAACTGCTCTTCACCACAAAGCCAGATGCATTGTAGTCATTGTTAGTTTAGTTTCCAAGTGAATATGAACACAAGGCAATGGTTTTCAGTTTCAGACAGAGATTATGTGGCCTGACCACATGTGGCAGAAACACTTGACTGAGTACAGGAGGATATGTGATGGTGTATGTGCCATAAATTTTGGTCACGGTAGCTACCTGCAGGCAGTGTAGGTGGTTGTTTTCTTTGAATTGAATAGACTCTTATTTGCACATGCTATCTATGGCACATAATGTTACATTATATTACTGCCAGTGCAATACAGAGTGCTCTTGCACTAAGAACACCTGACTCCATTCTAGCATCTATACTTTTGTGTAAGTTAACTGTTTTCTGAAATACTGGAAATGAATGAGCTTCTGAGATGAAGTTTTCCAATATCAATCATTCAATGTAATTTGAATTACAATAAGCCCTAGAGTAATTGACACTCCAGTATGCCTAAAATACTTCAAGTAATTGTAACATGCCCAAAATGTGGGGCTGTTATTTGTGCGTTCTGGTGGGGCAGTATAAAGTCCCTTGGCAGAAATGGCAGAAGAGGTCTTCAGCAAGAGACCTGAGCAGAACCCATAATAAAGGGCATCCCTTGAGAGTCCTAAGGGGTTTGACTCCACTTGCAGCACTGATTGTGACTTGCAGGGGCTTTTCAGACTCAGAAACTGGCACTATATGCCCTGAATCTGGGTATGGCACAGGTGTGCCATTGGGTTCAGTCCCTGATATGCCCAACCTGCCAGATACAGAGACATATGGACAATCCCCATCCATAATGCTTCCCTGTCAGACGTGTGCACCCCGTCTGATCCTGGCAGTCATGCATGAGAAGGCACATGGTTAGAATGGGGAATGATGGGTGGCATGGCAGCACAATAGGGCATTCATGATGCCACCACCCTCTGGCTAAGAGTCACAAGCGGCGTGTATAAAGTACACTGGATAAAACCAGCCATAAGTGCATCTGCATCCACTGCCTTCTCTTCTCCCAGGGATGGACTGGCCTGAATGAAGGGAACTGGTTCATACCCTAGCATTCCCTTTTCCATGACAGTCCTGGGCATGGGTCAGTAATGAATGCATGCCCTGTACTTTTCCCAGCAGAGGACATTGCTGTCCTGTAGGGAAATGGCAGCTCATATCCCAAGATCCCTGTAGGTGCAGAGCAGTGGATCCACTGGGTAGTTGTACTGGTCACTCATTTAGAAGCTCAGTCACAACCACAGCTAGCCTTCCTTCTTGCTGCTCTGATTGATCATATCAGGGTAGGCAGAAATTATGAAAGCCATAAGTGCACAAGGCACACTGTACCGTAGCACTGAATGGTGTTCTTCTGGCCAGTAACATATGAATCTTGCATGTGTTTGCCTTTTCATGCATAGGGCCCATTGGTTTCAAAGAATGTCTAACATTTGAACCTTTAGAGCTAAAATCTTCTTTTTTAAATAAATGCCTATAGTCATGGTGCCATGGTTACACTTTATCAATACACTTTCAGTATACTGAAAGTAGTAATGCACTGTTGCTATTATGACACATGAAAATGCATTTCCTGTACATTAATATATTTAACCATGTTGACTTACCTCCAAGTTTTTATTAAAAGAAATTTAAATATGTGACCCCAACGTGCGGTTGGCACTCCCGACCTGGGGTTCACACACCTGCCTGGTGGCTACAGTGTGGCAGACCTGTTTTGGGGGTGGGTTTGTTTGTTCTCCTGTAGTACTGGGGTTCATCCTAAATTACTAAGTAGCACGGTCCTCTCAGAGAAAATAATTGCAGTTCCTGTGTGCAGTACCACCCTCTGAGAAGCAGTTCCCACCCACCTCCCAACGCTGGACAAGACCACCCCCTAGAGACTACCGACAGCTGTTACCTTTACCAATCAATAATTCAGTGAGAATGCACAAACTGAATACCCGCACAGTGAGAAAATGCAACTACTGAAACTGTGCTTTATTTTGCACATGGGCTGAGAAGCTGTGGAGAGCAGGGTTATGCAGTAACAAGTTGCTGTATGCTTAATCACCCTCAGGCAATTTGCCTTGAACCCCACTGCTTATACGCACCTCCCCAAGCTAGCATCACCTAAGATGGCTATTTTACACAGAGTGGGATTACTTTTATGTGATACCAGTAATAAAACTATAAGCATAATTATGATATTAAACATTTAACTCTGTGTACCCATGTACTGTCACACAGTCCCATTGCAGGCCTGAATGAAGAGGTGCCCGGTTCTTGTGGTACGCACTTGATAGAAGATTCAGCAAGCTTGCATTTAACTCCCAAATGGGCCATAGTGTGCTAGCACAAATTTAAAGGAAAGAAGTCCCAACAACTTGCTTGACTTTTGAACAAACTTAAACTCAAATTGTAATCCAACAGAACAGCACTCAGGGGCAGGAGTGCAATTCAGAGGACATAAACAGTGGCACAGTGGAGCAGAAAAGCCTTTCAGAAGATGCAGGCAGCTCCACACTGGAGCCAGATAACCATTCAGAAGTCTTAGATTTTTTCAAGCAGGCAACACCAGCTAACCTTTTCTGTTTCACATTTGTCTGATAACAGCCTCGGAGCTTCACTTCTCAGGAATCAGTCTTACTGGCTTCATGCCTCTGTGAATGCAGTTCTTCTATATCAACTCTTCAAATGCAGCCTCCTGGCTCACACTTCTTGGCTGCTATGCCCTTCTGGCTCATGCTTCTCTGGTCACAGCCCTTCTGATGCACACCCAGGATACAGGAGCACTGCACAGATGCTTTTGTGTTCCTTAGGAGCCTAAACCCCAGGAGTGACCCCACAGTCTCACTCTCACCCAATAGGTCAAGAGTGCCCTAGCACTCAGGCTCAAGCCCATGGTTCCCCTGTTTCCCGATCCACCCCACTTGATAAAGGCTAGCTAGCCCCTTACCTGTCTCTGAGGAACCTGAACAGGTTGCTGTCTCTGTCTTCACTGAAATCAGCTCACACACTCTTGGAGAGTGAACCCAGACATAGGTACACAAGAATGGAGCCCTGGGAAGGACTACCAGGTGTCTTCTGGATGAGCCCTGAAGAGGACTCCAATAACTTTTAAAGATGAGCCCATGAGAGGACTCAGAAGACATGTGGCCTGGCTAGTCCTAGCTCTTTCACTCAAAGTGCCCTTCCTGGCATAACTCTACTTCCATTCAGTCAGTGCCCAACTTTCAGTTCAGGTGGTGCCCTTCCTGGCACAAACACTTCAACTCTCCTCCTGATGAATTTGAGCCAAGAAGAAAGCCCACAAAATGTTCAAAGAGTAGGCCTTGGGAGGACCCACAAGGAGCAGACCTGAGGAAGCCCCTGCTCCTAACTCTGTGGCAGCTATGCACTGCTCGACATCCATGACTGAACTTCCCCTCCTTCTGAAGGGTTCACATCTTTCATTTCCTTCCTCATCTAAATTGGCAGACAATGCTGTATGTCAGTCCTTTTCCCTGTCCTGCCCTCCTGTTGGCTTAAAAGCATGCTAGTGCAGTTGGGAGGAATCTGTTGCCTCCTCCTCCACAGTTCAATGCTTTGCCTTGCTCCCTTTTGATTAGTTGTTTACAGGTTGTGGGTCACCAAGATGGTGACCCTTTTCTTCAATGAAGCCATGGTACTCCCACAGTCTTTAGTTTATATATTTTATTAGTGCCCCATTAGTGTGCTGGTCCTGATCAATGGTGCTTAACATTCCGGTGGTGGTGTGGAGTGGAAAAGGTTCCTGTGCTTCCTGTCGGAGCTCTGTTGTTTGCTCGTCCTTGCCCTCCCCCACCGAGGTGCTGGAAGACTCTGTGTGGTGGCAGGATGCCACTCTTTAAAAGCACAGCAAGACAATGATCCCAGTCTTTTCTCCTCCCCAGTACTTCTAGATCCCTGATGCCTATTGGTGTCCCTGGGGCACGTAGGGAGGTGCTGTGGCAGCCCCTGATGTGGCTGTTAGGGCTTTTGCTAGCAGGCACTTCCAGCTAAAAACATTTGCACCGGAGCCGCAGTGCAGAGGTTCCTTTTGCCACTCCTCCAGTCCCCATTTTAGCTTCAGTACCGAGGCTGGAGTGAACAAAGAAACAGGTAGAAAAGTTTGGTGCTGGCAAACTGACTCAGAGAAGCCCCCTACCCCAGCAGTGGGTTACAATACATTTCTAACAGTAGCAGTTCCAAAATTAGACCCTAAATAAATTATTGCAATTTATTGCAACTAATAAAATTAGCTTTAGAACCCTTCAGAGTTCTATCAACTTTATTGGTCAAAACATATCACCTGACCATTCAATAATCTGATTGACTTTACCAGGGTACAGGAGTAGTTCACCAAGTCACAACTAATAATGAACGTAAACAAGACAAAATTAGTGTTCCTTGGCATTGATAGACAACAAAGATTTTCAGATGTACAGATCACATCATTGAACCAAACCATAATAGAACAAGTTTCAAACTACTGTTATTCGGGAGTTAATATTGATTCTTTATTAACTTTCAAGTCATATAGAGTCTGTTATTACTAAAACACATAAAAAGTTAGGAGTTTTGAAGAGAACATCAAAGAGCTTAAAATTGCAAGATAGGAAACTGATTGCAGAACAGCTCATACTCCCAGTAATTAAATATGGAGAAGTTATTTATAGAGTTGCAACAAAACAACTTTTAAATAAATTAGATAAATTACAGTATAGGGTAGCAAGATATGTCCTATGTTGTAGTTTTAGGACTCACCATTGTGATCTGTTAATTAAGTTAAATTGGTTACCTCTTGACTTGGAATATAGGAACAGCTGGTCCTTATTTATTTATAAATATAGGACAATTCATTAAAATCATAATATACTAAAATACTGGCAGATAAAAATTCTGCCCTTAGGAGACCTTCAGTTAGAACTTTGTATCAAAATAGAATTGATCCAGACAAGCCAAAAAAACAATTTGGGGACAGAACACTAGTATCACAAGCATCAGCATGTTGGAATACACTCCTCCTTCACAGCGATCTGAGAAAACTGTTAGAACATTTTCTAAGAGGTTAAAGATATATCATGTTTTTCATGTACATGTGTTTGATATTGTTTTGTCTTAATGGTTTGTAATTTTGTTATTGTGTTTTTTATATATAGTCTGTATTAGATTGTTTGTTTGTAATTTGTGTGACTATGTGAAACTTGGAAATCTTGCACAGGACTGTCTTGAAAACTGGATTGTATTATCCAAACAACATGTACTTTTCCTGTATAAAATAAAGTTTTACTACTTTTACTAATAATCACTGGAACAATATATAAACAGTATAACTGTCCTGTCCTAGTTTATCAAGCAACAGCTTAAAGAAAAACTACACCCGCATATCTTCTAAATGTTGTTTCCATTTCACCAGACAATTTTAGTGGTTCATTGTTGTATCTTTCCCAGTATGATGTTGTCTTTTGAGACAGTGACTCCAATAAGGTGCAGTTATCCAAGTATGATCTTATGTACATTCTATACAGTTGGACTATTCAAGTTTCAATTGTTTCTGATACAACCAATCACCCTATTTGCTGCTTGTGTTACTTTTTGCATTTGTTTTCTTGTGTTACATTTTTTATTAATCAGGATATCCAGGTCCCTCTCTGTTTCTACTTGCCTTACATGGTGTCATTTAATGTGCAATTTGTACATGTATTGTTCTTACCAGGTGTAGAACTGCACACGTCACTGTTAAAATACATCTTGTTTATTTTACTGCCATAATTCAATATCATTTAAATCATTAACTAAACAGAGATATTTGCTGCTAATGTCCACTTTCCTCCATATTATGTCATCTGTGAATTTGACAATAGCATTTTTAACGTGTGCATGTCTGCTATAGATATATAATGCAAACAGCATTGGCCCCAAGACTGACCCTTGTGGAACCACACTAGTTACCTGACCATCATCAGAATCCCCCGATCCTGACTTGTTGCATCTATCAGTTAGCCATGAGTTTACCTAGGCTATTGGTTTATATTCAGTACCCACCTTCCAATTTTAATTAATTCATAATGTGGAACCTTGTTGAACTTTCTTTGGAAGTCTAAATAAATTACATCTACTGGTATATTTTATCAAGCTGATACTCACTTTGTTGTATAATGTTACTAAGTTTATTGAACAAAAACACCCTATAATGAATTCAAGTTGTGTTTTAACCTTAAGGTGTTTTCCTTTGATTTCATTTTGAAGTTTGTATTTTAATAGTTTTCCATTACCTTTCCTAGGTTGGTAGTTAAACTTACTTGCCTATAATTTTCTGATGATAATTCTGCTCCCTTTTGTATATAATGATAACTATAGCCTTCTCCAGTCTGATGGCACAAACCCTTCTTCATATAACATATATATATATATTTTTTCATTGGTACTTTTTGTCACCTGGCCAGTCTGCTTACCTCTATACACTTCTTGGCATCCTCCTGGGGTTTCCAGCTGCCGTCCCAAGGACTCCCAGCTCCATATTCAGGCCCACAGCATACCCCATCACTTGCCCCCACAGTGGGAGGTGGAGAACTCCCTTGCAGTCTCACACCAGGTCCAGATCCAGTACAGCAGCATACCCTCAGTGTGGGCGAGTCCCTCACAGAGGCGGCCATCATGCCACCATGACTGGTGCCCATATTTTCCTTTTTCTCCCCTTGACAGCTGAGGAGTGCAATGACTCAAGGGACAGGAGCACACATGCTACCTCTACACCCCTACCTGGCATCTGCCACAGCACGCCCCCAAGTCTGCCTATGGCCTGCTGTCACCCCCAGCCACAGCTAGAGACCACTAGGACACATCGGCATCCGCCACCCTTCTCCGGAGAAGGAGAGCAGTCCTACAGAGGCTCAATCCTTCTCCTTTCCTGCTGACCCGATGACCCTGGCTTGTTCCAGAACCCAGATTGTTCCTAGGTCTTGTGTATGCCCTTTTCTTCTTCTTAGTTTGATTTTGTAAATGGTTTGTCAACAATAATGGTATTTTCCCTTTTTGTTATATTTCTTTTGGTTGGAACATTCATGTTCTTAGTACATCAAAATCAAAGAGACAAAGTCAACATTCAGTATGAAAAAATCAGGATTAGACCAACAGCACTATGACCATAACCACCAACTGACAAAGAGTCATGCAAAGACTCAAAGCACTGGGGTTAGTGCTGTGGGTTTGGACCAGATTTTTTACTTTACTGTATACGACTTTGTCTCTTTGATTTTATGTACTAAGTTTTATTTGAGGCTGCCCTCATATGTTTTCTTTGTCTGTTGCTAGACTAGCACCCGCTCATTTTCCTAGGGTGCAGTTCCACCAGCATCCTTTCTTTCACATTCATGTTCTCCAGGTCCAGCAATCTATCTTTTATAATATTCCAACATTTCTCCACTGTTTTGCATTCCATGTCTTGCATCCAATTCCATTCTTTAAGATTATTATTTATTTTACCACATCTTCTTTTTAATAATTTATTATGACACACTTTTACTACAAATTTACTGGGAGCGGATTTCATGGTAAGAGGGAAAAAGTATTACTACCTCTCTTTAAATCACTGGTGAGGCCACACCTGGAGTACTGTGCCCAGTTCTGGAGTCCTCACCAAAGGAAATACGGGGTAGGCTGGAGGTGGTGCAGTATAGATCAAATACAATGAATCATGGCTTGTAGGCTGGGGAAATACATCTTCTGCCAGCAGAATTCTGATGATATGACAATTAAAATGTTGCTGACTATCATTGAAAAGTATGCACAAGTTTGCTACAACTGTAATTTCAGTTATGTCCATCTAATTTAAAACATATGCATCCAAATGGCACAAATTTAATATAGTTGTGACAGAAATGGGCAGGAAAGATTTAATGGCTTGGATTCTGTAGGTGCCTTATTTTTTAGCAGTTTGGAAAAAATTACAGTCAGGCTGAAATCCTCTGTCAGCAGCATCCAGCTTGTGGAATTCCTAGCTGCTAGATAGAGCTGGGTCATAAATCTTGAGTGGACATCTCCAGACACAGCAGACCTGCAGATACGGACACAGGGCAGTTTGAATGGATTGGATCATTCAAATATAAACTTAAGGTGAAAAGGGAATATAATTGGTCACTGATAGGTGTTCACTCTGATTGGGACAATTAAATACATACATGTTAGTTGGTTGGTGCATTTAAAGGGAGAATGGAATGACCTATTCTCCACAGAGTATATAAACCTTCTGAAAGGCAGAGAAGACTCTCTTGTGCTTTGGAAGCTGGGAGGGAAACACAAGCTTGGAGCCTACCTTGTAGCCATGTCTGTAGGAGCTGGCAGTTAGAACAGGGTCCAGTGTAAGGACAGGGAAGGGTAAGTTTAGTGATAGCATATTTCAGTAATAGCCTTCTTCTTTTGCCATCTGTTATTTAAAACATTTGTTTACTTTTCCTGTATGAGTGTTATTCTCTTGTGTTGCAAATATATATCCTGTAAATGCTCAGTGCACTTTCTGTTAAGTAAAAGCTATTTATTTGCTCAACAGTTGTGACTGTGATGTCATTTTTCTAAGGTAATATTTGGTTTCCACTGGCTGAGGTAAATTCTGTGTAGCATCCACCACCAGAGAGAGACACTTCCAGCCTTTAACTTGTGCAATTGCCGTTTGATTATTCAAGTTTGTACACTTGAAAGAAGTGCCGAAGGAAAGTCCGCTGGTGACAGCTAATAGAGGACAGACACCTCTAAAAGCTGCTTCAGCCCAGAGGAGAGGTGGGTTGTCACAATGGTGAATTTACAGCTCCATTGATGAAGTGTGGCAAGCTTCAGATCGCTGTCTTTAATTAAAATAGCTAAGTTATAAGCTTCCAACCATTCAGAAATTTTACAGTTACATGTTGCATGTGTGTAAACTGCAAAATGTTAAGCCCTTATAACTTTAAAACTAGAAAAAATATCACCAGTTTTGTTAGCTTCCCTGACTCTAAAATTAGTGTGTGTGTGTGTGTTGTGTGCATGCGTGTGTGTGCGTGTGTGTGTATGTGTGAGAACTCTCTAATCTCTTCATTAAAAGCTGGTCAAGTTATAAGCAGCTAAAGACTGCAAAATAACATCAGTAATTAAAGTTGAATCTCACAAGCTTGTATGTAAATTGTGGAATTTTCTGATACTATTGTTGAAGCCATATTCATACATTTTGCACTACCATACACTTGAGCTGCCATTGTGAAGGAAGAAAAGGCAGGGTAGAGTGGCAATAAAGTAGCATTCATAGGATATCTTAAGTAAAGGACCATGATAAATAATCATGAACACTACTGTGCACTAGCCTGCACACCTCTCAACCTCTTGCCTCATGAATCAGGGACAAGGCATAAAAATCAGGGGCAAAGACCCCAAATCAGGGACACATCTTAAAAATTGGTACTATTCACTCAGAAAGCTAATAGAATAAGCAAATTTGTGATAAGATACATTATCTGAAGAAAAGCAAGTCTGTAACTTTAATGTTTGGAATTATTTTGTGATTTTAATCCCCACTGTTTTGTCTTAAAACACAAATTTTATGAGGGACAGAGGAATGTTTTGAGGCAAAATCAGGGACAGTTGAGAGGTATACCAGCCTGTCTTCTTGCAATATGCCAGCTAACCAGTAGAGCTCACTGACTAAATGACTTGTGAAAGCACATTCATGCAGAGCATTGTTTCTGTGCAATGCCAGCTGCATACTCTTTAAAAAAGCCTGTACATAAGAATGTATATCTTTAGCATCTGAAAATGGTGGTACCCAGTGATGCCAATCATCACAACTATTTGTCACTGAGGTCATTATCACAGAACTATGTGTATAGTTTTAGTCAAGATGAAGCATGATGCTGGGCATCACTGTCACAGTAGTGTTGGAGGGGCATTGCAGCACTATGACAGTGCAGGCAAAGTACATAAGTCAAATGAGTGTGATTAATTGCCAACCCAAGATGGACTGATGTACTGCAAAGATGGAGGTGGTATAGTCATGCCAGTTGAAAGGAAAATGAAGTGGATTTGAACTATAGGATATGGAGGTAGCTAGTGCAGGGGTCACCAGTGGCAAGAGTTTGATGCATGGATTTAGCAAGGCAATGGCAGCCGGGCTAAGTATCAAAGAGTAGTAGGCCGCAGTTGGTACATGAAAGCATACAGGGAAGATTCTCACTTGAATGCAGGAGATATTGAATGGGAATCACCCCTACAAAACTGACTGGTCTGAGCACCAAATATTCTTGAAAGTCCAGAACTCAGAGAAACTCACAGATACATGGTGGGAAAAAAATAACTACGTAACCAAGATGAGGAAATACTGGCAATTCAAAGGGATGGGTCCTACAGGAAAAGAGTAGGTGGCTCTCATTTGGAAAGAACTTGTTAGTGAAAAACCAGGAGTAACTCAGTGTGGCTAGCAGGCCCACAGAGTCTGCTGATCAAGCTCAGAAAAAAAAAAAAAATGTAGGGGTTCAAAATAATCCCCCAAAAGAAACCACAGGAATGCAAACAGTTCAGCACAGCTAAATGGATTCAATGGTGATAAATGCTTTATAAAAGTTAAATTTCACAAGTGGAATTCTAGTGATATTATCTATTAAGCATCCATGAATTTGTGAGCAAATTTTGCCAATTACTAATTTCTGAAATTTCCACAGTACATTTTAAACAACAAAACCACAGTTGTCTAGCTTTGTTATATTCCTGGCCTATTTCAGCACTGCATCAGTAATCCCATGGACATCAATGCTAACCACTGGGCTAATTAGTCCTTACTGTACCTCTGGCTACACCATCCTGTTGTACCTCAGTTAACATCATTCTGGTTAAATGTAAACAACATCCACACATTTAACAGTCTAAATTACTGGCCTCTTCATCCAGTCCCCCAGTCACTCCCATCTGTGAGATTTAAACCCAGCCAGTATACAGCAGCTGCTCTACAGTCAGCAGTGCAAGCAACCACTAGGCCAATTTACTGTGACCAAAACCTCAACTCCCCTGGAGTTCACCAGCACCACAGTAATTTTTTGTGTAGGCCAGCCCACCTTTGTTTAGATTGTTATTAAATAGATTTGCATCCCTGGCTAATCTAAACCACATCCATGCCTATATGAAAACATAAATTACTGGTCTCTAATGCTAGTCTTTCAATCTCCTCTGAGAGATTCGAACGCAGTCAACAACACAACAATTGTTCTACAATCAACAGTGCTAACCACAAGGCCAATCCTACCCATATCGTCTTGCTGCATATAAACCTCTAGTCTCCCTGGAGTTTATCATCCCCACAGTAAACTTTGGTGTAGGCTACACACATTTGCCTATGTTTTCAACATATTGATATAAATAAGATCCATATCCCACATCTAGGATTCAATGTAATTTGACTAACTCTATCAACCAGTCACATCCTTGTTGCCCCTCTGTATTAGCTATGCAGGGACTTCCCTGAAGTCAGTAACTTTATGCTCTAGTCCATTACCCTCCAATTAACCTACAGTGTAAATAATCCTTGTTCTCTCTAGCCAGCGCTCGATTTACTTGAAGTTATAGACTGTGACTGGCTCTACTCTGGATTGTACTATGTAATAAAACCCATCAATATCTCTCTTTAGTGACTTGCATTTCCACCATGTAAGCTGTACTTATCCTAGTGCTTACTTTTCTTCCTTACCTGACTCAGCACACTATGCCTCCCTCCACCATCACCACCACCCTCTCCTCTCCCCATGCTAGATTCCAACACTTTGCTTTCCCCACGGGACCCGCAACCATCTCCCTCATGTATCCCCCATGGAATATTGCATCTACTGCACTCGCACATACCCTTATCTCACCACAAAATTAGCCAAGTGGACACTGTCGCAGCATCCTTGCATCCCTCCCATTCTATCTCTATCTCATGCCTAGGCTCCCCACCCCACTACCACCCAAGTCTGTCACCAGAAAAGAGATTGTGTTCCTCAGGCTTAATCTGAAGAAACTCATCATGTTCCTCTTGCTCTGCTCAGTAAGTGTTGAAGCAAACCCTGGCCCTCTCACCTCAATGACCTCCCCGTCACATTTCCAACAACCCCAGGCCTGAAAATAATGCTGGTCAACATGTGTAGCATAGTGAGAAAATTAGACCTAATCAAAGTATGGGTTTTCAAGACCAACACAAAACCTGGCTAAAAGCTAGCACTACAGATCAACAGATCATGTTCCCTTCCCTTACCACTTTCAGAAGAGACCAACCAACAAGGCGAGGGTGGGGTTGTCATTTATGTTAACTCAAATACTGTGTCACTGAACTCCTCTCATTGCCCAAGCCAAAGGAATTTGAATGCTGGCATTCAGACTCTTGTTCCCATCATCTGAAACCTTTAACATTATTAGCTGTTACAGGCCACCATCTGGGGAGCCAAACTCCTTTCCACTCTAAGAAATATTATCGAATCCAATTCCAACAAATCCATCATCCTTGATAACCTGAACTGGGACTGGCTATACCCTGAGCAAACACCTTAAAGGACATGTGTGATGAGTTGGGAATCTCCCAGCTCTTCACAGAACCCTCTAGAATGAATCTAAAAACAATGATTAGAGTTCCATCCTGGACCTAGTTCTTACAAATAGGGCCTACAAAATAGAATACACTACTGTCTTCCACAATGATCTCAGTGACCACAATATTGTGGCCTGCTTAAGATTTCAGGACAAACATTACATCTACGCCAAGTTTATCACAAAGTGTAGCATCCACAAATTTAATCTGGAAAACTATCTAGTCAACCTCAGGCACATCAACTGGCAAAGCTTGTATCTGGACAAATTGGTGGATGTAGCTGTTGATACCCTCAGCAGCAACCTTACAACCCTAGCAAACAAGCATGACCCATTGGTGAAATGCAGAGTAAAGAAAATTTCCTTTCCTTGGTTCACCTTTGAAGTCAAGGCTGCCTTAAAGCACTAGGACAAATTTTGGATGCTAGCAAGACATACTAAGACTCCTGCTGATTGGGCAGCATTCAGAGCATGTCAAAACTCTTATACAAAGCTAGTAAAGCGCAACCAAATCTAAATACTATATGGAATCCCTGGAAGATGCTAAAGGTAACTCTGCCAACATTTATCAGATGCTTAAAACTGTTTAGGGACATCAAACCCCTCCTCTCCATCCCTTTAAAATAACCTCCAGAGACATCACAGCCTCTGACAAAGGTGTTATCTTAGAAAAGCTAACTGCACATTTCACAACATTGGGTTTAGCATTTGATTCTTCTCCAGCTGCCAAACTGATCAGCAGCCCTGCACCAGTTGATACCCCTGGACCCAGACAATCACAAATTCTTCGACCTCATCTCAGTAACGTTTAAACAAGTAGAGGACTTCATAAAACACTGGATATAAAGAAGGAGCTGGTGCTGATGGCATCGAGGCTACATTCCTATAGTTAGGGTACCTCCACCTCACCATCCCTATAATGCATATCTTTAATTTGTCAATAACCACTGGAACAGTCCCATCCTGATGGAAAATGATCTTTATCTTACCACTGTTTAAGCCGGTGACCTGTGCAACCTTAATAACTACAGACCAATCTCCATCCTTCCAGTTCTGTCAAAATTATTAGAAAAATTGTTAATACACAGATAAAAGAATACCTTGAATGTCAACCTACTCAACCCTCTACAATCAGGGTTCAGACACAACCATAGTACTGTGTCTGCATTGGCAAGTGACCAATGACTGGTTTTCAGCTATCGACAATTAATAATCCACAGGAGCCATGTTTCTAGACTTGAGCAAGGCCTTCAACATGGTTGACCACACTCTCCTGCTTGTTAACCTTAAGGGCTCAGCATAAGCAGCATTACACTCAAGCGGTTAACAAGCTACCGCTGGTAGAGCTTCAATCTATGAAAGCTGATGGGCTCCCCTTCCATTAACAAGAGGGTCCCTAAGGTTCTATTTTAGGTCCATTATTATTCTCTATTTATATCAACTCCTGGGTATCACCATCCACATTTAAAGTTACAATTCTTCACAGATGACACTGTCCTCTGCATCTCTAAGCCCTCCTTCTTGGAAGTGGGAAAAGAACTGCAGAAGGACTTTGACCAGCGCCATGCAATCTTCTGAACTCTAAACTTCTTCATGTTTTTCCTCCCCCCACAAACCCACTCATCCCTCCTCCACAGCCGGGCAATGCCGCACCAATTACAACCCTGTTAGGTAATGCTGTCAAGGTTATGGATAACTTCAGGTACCTAGGAATTTGGTTAGACTCCAAAGTATCTTTTGCCACCCATATTGAATCTCTCCAAAAATTGAAAATAAGATTAGGGTTCTTCTTCAGGAACAAATCTCTATTTCCCAAAGTAATCTGGAAAAGACTGGTACAGGCTACCTTCCTCCCGCTCATCGACTACGTGGGCGTCATCTACAACAACAGCACTTCATCCTACCTCCATAAGCTCGACATCTGATACTACCATGCCCTATGTTTCATTTCTAAAGCACCTGATAGAATGCACCATTGCACTCTCTATTTGACAGTAGGTTGGTCTTCCCTCACATCAAGAAGGCTAGTCCACACTGGCTTCTGGACTGTGAAATTCTGTTGCACAAACTAACACCTACATCACTTTCCTCTTTCAGAAATCCCACAGCTGCTATTCCTGTGTAAAATAACTTTATCTTGTTCGATGTGTCCAAAACATACACTCCATGGCAGAGCTGTGGTCAGTGATACCATGCCTGCCTACTGGAACAAAATTCAAATTTCACACAATCTCACTGAACTTGTGTCTGTCAATTCCTTTAAATCCATGTTCAACAAGGTTTTCAAGGAAACCTGCCAGTACCATAAAGGGTAGGTCTATCCAGCATGGTGTTCCCACTTGATGCAGCACTTCTCACCCTTGTCCCCCCTCCACTTAATCCCTCACATTCCCCACCCCAATTTCAGCCAGCAGCTCATACCCCACCTCAGTCTCCACAGGCTTCTTATGCTTCTAGACCTGGATCTGTCATGTCTGACCCTCCTGGCAGGATGAGGGTGTACTACCCCATAATGCTGATCTTCAAGCAACTGGATCATCTCCTGTCTCTCTCTGTAACCCCTTCTCATGCCACAGTCTGTTACTCATTTTCCTTCTCCTTCTTCACTAATTCTTGGTTATTTCTCACCCTTATCAATATTCTCATGCCTAACCATTGCTCTTGTATTCTTTTTTGCTTCCTGTTGTCCCCTATTGTTGTTGTACTCCCAGATCTACTGTTTACATGTCTGTTTTACTGCATTTAAGTTTTCCTGCCTTTAATATATTATTTGATTCTTCATTGTTGTAATGGATTTTATTTATTTATGTATTTTATTTATTTAATTGTTGTTTACGGGTAGGTGAGCTAGCCACAAAATTACTGTTTTCAGTCATGACATGGAGGCTACAACATAAACAAAACAGCAGGTACAAGTACAACATACTAAGCATAGGAATACAGCAGAAACATTTCACAAAACATTTTGAGGCATAAACATGACGGAGACAAAAGTACAACAAGCAGGAGCAAAGATAAGTATGCAAATACACATTTGCAACTTTCTGACACACTGTGAAAGCAAAGCAACAAGTATATTTACAGTAACCTAGTAAATACATAGCTTGTCCAGATTATAACAAGTACAAATTACACATTGAAATAAGTCAGGAATTACAATATCATGGTTACAGGACACTGGGGCCCAATTCCAAGTTGCCTTACATGGTGCAAGGCTATTTACACTAAACCCTATGGCAAATAGCACCTTGTGCCATGCTACACAGGTAGGAATTACAAGAAGCAACTTGCACCATGCCGCATGTGGGTTGCACCAAAGGTTGGCAATGCCACCTAGCACACCGCATTCCGCTGAGTATGGCACAAAGGGTCAGGTTTGCAGCATCTTTGCCCTATTCCGAAAGGGCAGCTGCCAAACCCACTTATGCAATTCAAGTACGGACATGATGCTGCAGGGTCAGACCAGCGTGGAGGTGGTCTAAGAGGCATCTCTCCTGGCAAATGATGGATGCACCCTGCAGTGCTGTGGTACACACATTCCTGTGCCCAATGCACCCCAACACAGTGATGCCCCACCCCAAAGTCCATGGTGCACTCTGGTCAGTGTAGTATGCCCACCCTTTCACCCCAACACCCAGGGATTGTGGGCATGTTCTGGGGTGGGGGCTCTGGGGCAGTTACATGCAGCTGTGACTTACAGCACCCAAATCCATTGCGCCATTCCTGCAGCGCACATGCAGCTGCCACAAGTCATGGTAGTAGATTCCAGGGACCCTGCTGTCCTGAATAGGCACAGGGTCCCCAGTGCCATGTGACTTGGAATCGACACGAAGTGCAAAGCAGCAGTCTTAAAATATTTACTCATTGTAAAAATCCTATTTGTATTTTATATTACCTGCTGTCCTACCAGGACGTCTTGTAAATGAGCGTGCTCAATGGAGTAGTTCCTGCAAATAAACTTGATTTGACATTTTATTTATTTATTTATTCAAGTCCAGGATTACAGAACTTTGAGCTTGGAGCTCATTTACGAAGGTTCAGATCAAACAGTAAGCAATCAATAGGTACATACAGGTTGCATACAAGGGTTAAATAACAAGTTTCATTAGAGGTACAAACATGAATATGAGATTCAGGCAAACACTTGGTACATACAGGTTACCATCATTGTTACACAACAAGTTACATAGTTGGTTCAAGCATGACAATGACATACAGACATGGCTTTAGGATGCAAATGGTTGTACAGAAAATCAAGGAAGATTGTTTTGCTATGCAGGAGGCGGAGGGACCTCCAATGGAAGGTAATAGGCAATGGGGTGGGGAAGAGACCAGGCAGGACCAAGGCCCATTGTCAAGGTGAGGAAGTTGGGGGTTAGTAGGGGAGAAGAAAGTTTAGGACCAGAGTAGAGGGGATGCAGCAGGAGCAAAAGGTGGAGAGAGGGGTATGGAGGAGAGGGAGGATAAGTACGAGAGGGTGGCTATTGGAGGAGTGCGTGACTATGGAGAGAGTGGAATTAAGGAGGAGAGGGAGGGAGGATGATGGTAGACAAGGTGAGGATGTGTAAAGAAACAAGGAGAGGATAGAGTAGTAGGTAGGCATCTGGGACATGACTTGACTGTTTACATTAGGCATGCATTCCAAATTTTGGGTGTGCACCTGCAATAGCAGCAGAGCTACAAACATCCAAATATTCTGAAAATGTATGAACATTTTTTTTATCTGTCTCTCTCCCCACCAGACACCTTCTGCCTAGTAACCCCAGGCCCATAACCCACCAAACCCAGGTCTTACCCCATCTACTAATTCCTATCATCATGGGTAAGAGGATTTCTTGGCAGGTGGTGTGGGGCCTGCAGAGTTGCTGGTGTCATCCTGTCTGCAGCAGTGCATTTTCTCCCTTTTTCTCCCTGACCTGGCTGGAACACATGCTATGGTATGCACATACTGTATTAAATCGCGCGCATCTTCTGTACTAATAATAATAATAATAATAATAATAATATATCATTTATTGTGTACCTTTCAAATTTCAAGGTGCAGTACAATAAGATATAAACACAAAAATCAGCATCATAAAACCAAACAAAATCAAATCAGAAAACACAACCATAGGCTTTTCCCAGAGGAAAGATTTCAAAGTCTGTTTAAACTCCCCACAGTCGTGCACTCCTTAATCCGATGGGGTAGAGAGTTCCAAAGGGAAGGGGCCACAAACATAAAGCCCGGCCCCAGCAGTTTTAACGCCACCTTGAATCTCTAACAACCCCTCGTAGGGTTGAGCGGAGCGATCTCAGGTGGTAAGTGAATCAGGAGTTCTTTCAGGTAATCAGGGCCCAGATCTTGCAGGGCTTTAAATGTCAGTAATCCGACTTTGAAGGTGATCTGCCACTGAACTGTGAGCCAGTGCAGATCCCCCAGCACTGATGTAATGTGAGAAGATCTAGGAGTACCCACCAACAACCGTGCTGCAGAATTCTGCACCAGCTGCAAGTGGCAGATATCAACCCCCGGAAGCCCAAAGTAAGCGAGTTGCAATAGTCTAGGTGAAAGGTCACAAAGGCATGGATTAAAGATGGCAGATCACTGGACAGAACAGGGTGCTTGATCCTGGCAATGTTTCTTAGATGGTAGAAAGATGATTTAACCACTGCTGACACCTGGGACCAAAAGTCAGCCCTGCATCTAATATCACCCCAGGTCTCACACACCGTTCAGAGACCTGTAGCTCAACATCCCAAAAAACAATCCAGATGGGGAGCCGCTGCAGGTCCCCTATCTGGCAATCCGAATCAAAATCAACACCTCTGTCTTCCCACAGTTCAACCTCAGCCAACTGGACCTCATCCATTCCTGGATTTCATTGAGGCAGCTGTTAAATACTGAGATAGCTCCTTCCTGGTCGGTGCAAAGGACAGGTATAGCTGGGTATCATTGGCATAACAATGAAACCTAAGCTGATACTGTCTCACAATGTCTCGAGGGAAGCATGTACACGCAAACAACATGGGAGGAGTATAGAGCCCTGAAGAACCCCACAAAACAGAGATGGGATCAGAGGAAAAAAACCTGAAACCACCCTCTGAGTTCTTCGGTGAGGTATGAAGTGAACCATCTGAGAACAGTCCCAGAAAGCCCACAAATACATCTCAGGTGCTCCAATAGAACCCTATGGTCAATGGTGTCAAACGCTGATGACAGATCTAATAGTGCCAAAATGGATAGTTTTCTCTGGTCTCTCGCCATCAGGAGATCATTGAGCACCCGAACCATGTGGTCTCATTACTATGCCTCTTTCAAAAACCTGATTGGAGAGGTTCAAAGATGCTATGGATGGTCAAGTGGTTCTCCAACTGGGCCGCCACTACTTTCTTGATCACCTTCCCACAAAGGGAGGTTCGAGATAGGCCTGTAGTTGGCAAGACAGTCTGGGTCCAAAGAAGCTTTGTTCAACAAGGGTGTCACCACTACCTCTTTCAAGGAGCAGGGATATTCACTCGAGTCAAGGGAGCACCAGACTATCTACGCTAGAACCAGGAGAATAGACTCCCCACACCCCAAAATTAGGGAGGTAGGACCTGGATTTAAACTACAGACAGTAGGGTGCAACCAATGTATAATCCGCATAACATCCATGATTTCCGGACGGTTGAGCGTGACTCCAGGAAAAACTAAGGGATGGTAACCGACTCCAGACCAATGGCAACCTGCATAGAATGTGTCGATTGAATCTCTGACCTAATGTCAGTCACCTTATCAGCAAAAGCAAAGAACTGGAGCAAGCTCATCACACTGTAATTGTGAAAACACTCTATGGAGCTGTAGACAGGTTGGGTTGCACAATCTGTCCACAGTTCTGAACAGCTGAGCTGGTCAGTTCTGAGCGGCAGAAATTTCCCCAGACAGGAACTCTGCCTTCTCACTAGAAATTTCTGACTGATAGAATTGATAATGTTCTAACAGTCTAAGATGGTCAGCATCCAGGCCAGATTTCTGCCAACAACATTCTAACTGCATTCAAGTCACCACAACTCTCTCACGGCCCCATCAAACCATGGAACCCTAGGTCGAAGGGAGAGAGGACACATGAACTGTAGCAATAGAATCCAGGGCAGAGGCAATGGCATTATTGTAGACCACAACCAATGCCTCTGGATCACTGCAATGTACAGGGAATTTTGATAGGTCAAGGACCGCAGCAAGGCCATTGGAAGAAATATTCCACAAAACGCGTTACCTGACCATTTCCACAGGGGTCGGCCTACAAGGTGGGGTGCAAAATTGAATCTCACAGTGTAGTGATCAGACCAGCTGACTGGTTCCACCCATGTCAGAAGCCTCGATCTCAGGAGGAAGACCAAATCAAGAGAGTGGCCACCTTTATGTGTGGCAGTGGTAACCACCTATTAGGCCCAGTGAATCAATTAACTGGAGGAAGTGTTGTCCAAATTAGAGAGTTCGTCATCGTTCCATTCATTAAAATCACCCAGAACCATCAGCCTGGGAGACTCAAAAGCCATGTCGATGATGAAATCTGCTACTTCTTTAAGGAATTGCTTCCCATCTCCGGTGGACGGTAGATGAGAGCACCGAGAGCCTACACCTGCCACAACAGCACATTCAAAAGAGATGGTCTCCTCAACTGGAACACTAGTGAGTGCCAATCTGGTCTTTAAAACAGACTGCAACCCCCGTGGTCCAACCTCTGGAGATGTATCCGTATACCTGGCTGGAATTGTGGCCCAAGTATTGGTCCTGCATTATCATCCAGCCAGGACTCGATGATGCAAGCCAGATTTGTAGAACCAATAAGATCTGAAATCACAGCAGTCTTGTTCCAGACAGATCTGGCATTGCACGACAGTGCCTGGGTTGGACAAAACTCCTGGGCTGCCCTGTCTACCTGCCCATCACCAGCAATGGTGCCCTTGGGGATGGGGACCAAGCGAGATGGTCCACACTCCAGGCTCCACTTTTCCCAGGGCATCCCTGGGCTAACCACCCTAATGAGAGTGCCCTGCTCCTCAAGCCTCCACTGTTCACCCCCACCCCTCCCCGCCTCCACAGTCAATACCCAAAGCCCAACACTGTTGGTAGATAGAAAAAACAAAGAAGGGGTATGAAAAGGGTGGAGGGAGTGAAGAGCAGAGGCTGAGTAGACGACTGGGGGTAACAGATGGACACATCTCATAAGTCCACAGCCTAGCCCAACACTCAAAACTAAACATTCTAAAAACAATATTCCTAAAAATCCCAATCCAATAATAACCACCCAAACAATATAAAACAATTTAATAACTGCAATACCAAGTTAGATCATTCAATATGGTCCGCTAAAATTCATTAACCACTATATACCCACCCAAATAAATAATAAAATACAATTAAAAATAAACACTGCTTAACACTACATAGATGGTACAATCCAATACTTGGCTCTCAGAAAAACACTAGAAAAAATAATAACAGAAATAAAGGTCTCCTGCTACCTCCTCTCACTGAGTATGCAAGGGCAGTGTTTAAGTCCCCTAGGCACTCACAGCCTGGGAGATAATCTACTCAAATTAAATCAGAAACAGTTTGGAAATCCAAGAATTGTCATCCAGTAATTAAATAAAAATGAAGTTTGGACACCCAGGTCCTCTCACCACCCGGGATACCAGGTAAAGGCACTCTTACTGTCCAAGATAGAAAACCAGATCTGGCCACAGTTCTGGAGCAAAGTAAGGAGTTTGGTGGTGAAAACAATTGATAACATACTGGCAGTCAAATGAAAAAATCCAACATGCCTAAGGCAGGTGGGAGGAACGCTGTGTGGAGATAGTAATTATTCCAGTAAAAGGTGTTCCAAGTCGGGAGTAAAAGTAGCGGGACTCATAATAAAGTTCCACTGCAAAACTGCAGCCAAAGTATTCACTGCCACAGTCAACTAGCTCCCAGTCAACTAGTTACACAATTGCTGCTGTACCACCTAGCCACCCAGCAGTGGTATACGCTGCCACCTCTCCCAGAAGGAGGAGAGTGGTAAATGGAATCCCAATCCTGCTTCCCACCTGCTGCCCCAAGAGACCCTGGTCTTTTCCTGAATCTGGGCCACTGGCATGGCAGGAGGTAAGTTGCCCAGTGCCTCAGCCTCCTTATCACCAAGTCAATGCACTTTTTGCAAGTTTTAACAAATAATTAAATTGTGAAATTATGAGGTCCTGTAAGTGACAATTTTCTTAACCATCTACTTTACCTCCCTATTTATCCGTTTCTAAGATTCTTCCATGAAAGTGTACATATCCATTTTCAATAATCTGCATTAGTTCCCTGTAAGCAGGTTTTGACCTCTGACAGGGTTCTTAGCTTCCTGGAGGGGTCTAGCACTGAGCAAGACTCCTTCTTCCCCTCCTCCTTTCTGCCCAACTTGTCCTCTCCTAAATCTTCCCTCTGTCAGGATTCTTAGCACCCTGGCGATGTCTATTCTCAGGTAAGTTTCTTCCTCCCTCCCGCCTCTTCTTTTTCCTTTCCTCTTCTATCCCCCATTCACTCTGCCCAACTTGTCCTCCCTTAATTATATCCCTGGCAGGGTTCTCTGTATCCTGGAGGGCCCAGCACTGGGCAGTTACTCTTCCTTCACCCTCTCCCTATATAATTTCTACCCAACTAGTCCTCATCTGATTCTGTGCTCTGGCAGGCTTCTCAGCATCCTGGAGTGGGTTAGTCTTAGGCCAGCTTCTTCTTTCCCTCCTCTTCCCTCCTTTCTCTTCATCCTTTCTTTTCTCTCTTCACAACTTGTCCTCACCTTGTTCTGCCCCGGCATGGTTTTCAGCATTCTGGAGGGTCCAGCACTGGGAAATGACTCTTCCTTCCCTCCCTGTTCCCCTACATCCTCACTACCTAACTCATCCTCTCCTGACTGTGATCTCTGGCAGGGTTCCTCAGAATCCTAGAAGGGCCTAGTCTTGGCAAGTTTCTCCCACCAGTCCTCCTATCTCTGCCCAGCTTGTCCTTGCTTACTCCTGCCCCTTATTCTAAGCCTCACCTCATTCTGCCACTGGCAGCATCCTACACTGTGAAGGGGCCAGTTCCAGGTAAGACAAATACTTCCTTCCTTCCTATTCCTTACCCCCACCTCTCTCTTGCCCCTCTCTACCTCCTTGCACTTAATCAAAGGAATTAGTTCACCTGAGCTAATAATTTGCACTTTTGTTCTGTCAAGGTGCCCCAGATTGCACTAGCACTGTGTTAACTTCCCCTTCACAACTGATTTTTATTTTGCTCACTTTTCTCCTGTAATGTTCCCCTATCTTTATCCTCTCCTACCAGCTGATTTCCCTGTCTCACCCTCTACCCTCCTTGATGCCCCCCAGTGGACCTCATTCATTCAATAATTGCTAAATAATCTGCCTCTTAACCATGATCCATTCCTGCAAGGAGTTGGCTCCAAGGCTACATTAAATTTTTGTACTATGTTCCTCAGATATGCCACTTGTAATTAAATGCATATCCCACAGTTATGACATATTTAATTGTATGTTATGTCACAAATAAGACTGTATGATTATTTATATTTTTTAATTGTATGCCTTGTTACAAATGTAATTAAATGTTTCATTTCTCAGATATGTTAAATGTTAAACTGTATGTCTAATTCTTCATCCAATTGTACCTCCGGTCGCAGTGGGAGATGAGCAACTTGTTGTTCAGTGTGTTTTCCTGGTGAAACATTTCATAAATAAATAAATAAATAAAATAGGTTGTAAGCAGAAAGAAAAATATTTTCAAAATGTTCAGCAAAATAATAAACTGTCACAATTTGAACCCTATAAATTCCATGACCCCAATTCACATGCCATGAAACTGGCACAGGGTCTTAACCACACATACAATAATATCATGGCAACAAATGCTGCAAGAAAATGGTGTGCATTATAATAAGGTTGGGAAATACACTGACCTACAGAAAGAGCGCACACCATTGAAATAAATTAACATCTCCTGGAATTAAAATAACAAACTCCAGGGGTGGGTGGACTCAGGAGATGAGAAGAAAGTTGGGAGGGAGGGAGGAGCTTTGTTTTTTTTCAAAATAAATGACAGCAAAAGTAGTAGCATGTGAGGAAGTGAGGAAATCAATCTATAGCTCCAGGTCTCCCTGAGTATGCTGTGTGCTGGTACCTTTACCACTCTACCACAGGAGCAGCTGGACCAGGTACCTAGCACATGGTAACATGATACCTTCCTAGTAATTCATACAGCGATAGAGGTAGCAACAATTCCTATTGCTATTGTACCCTTTGCTGTAATTTGTAGCCACGCTTCACAGCGTGGTTAATACCATGCTATATTCCATGCATGGTATTGACCCAATAGGCATGAAACTTAGCATATCTGCAGTGCATCTCAAAAGCAATATGCATGCAAAGTACAGGTCATTAGGTATAAGAATGGCCATGTAATGACCAATTAAAGAATTTCAGAAAATTTATCAAAGTTTTGAGAAAATTCTGCAAAAGTGAAATTTGCTATTTTCCCCAGCCCTACATGCAGGACAGTGCCTGTGATAACTGGTATAAGGAACTGAACATGTACTTGCTGGATGCCTGAAAGTAGAAGGGAATATGTTACAGACCTTCAAGTTCTAGAAAGGAAGCACATGATCCAAGGCAGCATGGATTCAGATTGGGAAGGTCATGTCAAACAAATCTGATAAATTTCTTTGCCTGGGTGACCAGGAAGTGGATCAGGAGAACAGTGGATGTGTCCTACCTGGATTTCAGCAAGGCCTTTGACACCATTCTACATAAAAGGGTTGTAAGCAAGTTAGGCAGCCTGGGAATAGGCCTCAAGGTTGTAAACTGGTTTAGAAACTGGATGAGGATAGAACAGAGAGAGTGGTGGTAAATGGAGTTTGTTCTGAGGAAAGCAGGTGCTACAGGGGTCAGTTCTGAGGACAGTCCTATTCAATGTCTTCATAAGTGATAGTGCACAGAGTCTTAAACAAAAGTTATGCATGTTTGCAGATGATACTAAGATCTGCAATAGGGTAGACACTCCAGGAGAGGTGGAAAAATTAAGAAGGAACCTAGGTAAACCTGAAGACTGGTCAAGATGTGTCTGCTAATATTCAATGCAAGTAAAGTGCAAAATAATGCATTTGGGGCAGAAGAATCAGGGAGGATTACATGATGGGGAGAGATAATGACGGCAACCAAACAGGAGAGGGATCTGGAGGAAATCATATCAGATGACCCAAAGTGGCAGGTAATGTCCCAAAGCTGTGGGAAAGCCATTGGGGTACTGGGGTGCATAGGGAGAGGTATCAACAGCAGAAGCTGGGAGGTGGTGATGCCTCTATATAAATCATTGTAAATCATTAATGAAATCATTAATGAGACCTCATCTGGGGTATTGTGGCCAGTTTAGGAGGCCACATCTATATAAAGACATAGACAGGGTGGAGGCAGTTCAGAGAAGGCAACAAAAATGGTGCCGGCCTGCACCAAAAAGTCATATGAGGTGAGATTGGTGGACCTCAATTTGTACACCCTGGAGGAGGGGGGATATGGTAGAGACCTTAAAATATCTCAAAGGCATAAATAAGGTACAGGAGGGTAGCATCTTTCAGAAAGAAAGATGTTCTAGAACAAGGATACATGACATGAGATGAGGTTGGAAGGGGTAGACTAAGGGGTAATGTGAGCAAGTATTTCTTCACAGAAAGGGTGATGGATCCATGGAACATCCTCCCAGCAAAGGTGGTGGGGAAAATTCAGAGCGAATCTAAAATGCATTGTATTTGCATAGGGGTGACATAGTGACAGGTAGGAGAACAAAGCCAAGGATCAAGTAGGGTCTTTGGTTCTTGCAGCAGGTGGGGAAAATGGGTGGACTAGGTGGGCTTGCCAGTGATCCTTATCTGTCATCAAATTCTATGTATGTATGAATAAACAAGATAAATTGTGAGGCATTATTTACCAGAACAGTGAATCTGGAAAACGTGTGCATGACTGGAAGCTTGGAGGAGAAGGAGTCAAGATGGATGTGAGTAAATTCTGTTTCACAGATGGAGTCAAGCCATGGCTGGGACACAGTTTAGGACATAAAAGTGACCCAATAAGTTTAGCAATAAGACAGGAAACATGGGGAGGGAGGGGTGAGCAGGAAGCAAACCCTTGATAGACATCTGATCTTGGTAGGGATGAAGTAACACTGGCAGACTGGAGTTACCAATGGCCTTTTTCTGCCATCATTTTCTGTTTCTTTAGTGTATTGCAATATTTCTCATTGATTGCTGAAACTGTATTGTTGCAGTATCTTTAAGAAATAGAGACTGTCAGTGAGAACCATCGGTGATGTACAGTGCTAATTTTGAGAAGAGGTACAGTACTTCTCAAACAATTAGCTTGAAGTTAATCATTAAGTTATGGATACTCCAATCATCAGTTTTCTGACTGCCCTGAAATGCCTTTATTCTGGCTGTTAATTATTTCAAAGTCAAAATACATTTGCGTATGCAGAGCTGTGGAAATGCAATCTGCATTTTCAATGAAGAATATAAGAACATATAAAGAACTGAGCAGTCACCACAGTCTGAGAAATGCTGGTATAGCAGCTAATAGATTACACTCACAGACTTAGTTTGGGCTAGCAGTATAGCCTAGAGGTTAGAGGAATGACGTAATAACAAGCTTGATACATCCAGCAGACCAGACCTGAGTTTGATTCTCACAGCCCCACTTGCATACTGTCTGACTCTGAGCAAGTCACTTAACCACCCAGTGCTCTCAGGTAGCTCCTGAAAACAAGCACTTGTGCCTGGTGGGCCTTACCCGGTTACCAAAAGACTAAAATAAAATATTGTTTCATTGGGTACAGGAAATTTCTAAATCCTTACAGTCCCAACTTGAGGCTATCATTTAAAAACAATGTCAACTTTAATACAGCGGGTATGCATGTGTGTGTCATCATAGGCAATCATGAATCTGCTTTTCTTTGAAGGGTTGGGTTCAGATGTTATTGGTGGTGCACACGGCTTCCTGCTGAAAACAATGCAGTCTTGTAATTATTTATTGCTGGCAATCTAATGTTGACATATTTGGAAACCAAAAGTTAGCAGGTGATACTGTGTTGAAATAGAAACACTAATTAAAATGTCAGTATTAAGGCTAATCCATTTACGGGAACCACATCTGAACTCTGAATTTAACCTTTTCAGTTTTCCCCTTTGATGATCTTGTTTGTAGAATTATGGTGGTTAAGACCCCAGGGCCTTATTCTCAGTTGCATTCAGGGCTGTGCAAAATAGTTGCTTTAGGATTGTTCTGTTGTGTTGCCATAGTATCCTGCTACATGCAACAGTGGCCTCACACTGCATGGGAGGAAAGTGCAGTGCAGTACAAATCACTGATTTAAATAATAATGGTCACAGTCAGAGAAAGAGCCTGCTAACACCCCAGCAACAGCATGCCAATGCAACATTATGAAACACTGTGATGTGCCCAGTGCTACATGTAGTGTTTGTCTGTGGCACCAAGTGCCCACTTTGACTTGTTCTAATACAACACACCCACCACCCCACCACCCCCCCCATAGTCCCCTCCATACTGATGCAAATGTCTACTCACCTGATGCATTTCGTCTCGCCCAATATTCTTCACATATGCAATAAAGGATACACTGTATCGATTTGGTCCCTACCATCACCATTTTATCCAGGTTTGCAACAATACTGCCTTGTCTGTTTGCACAAACTTTCCTTGTGTTTGTGTGGCGTATTCAATGTTCCCTATTCTGATGAAGGTCTGCCTATCTCCCAGTGATTATCTTCTTATTACCATCATTGTTATCCCAAGTTACCTGTGCAGTCATGCAGGCCCAGGTGAATCAGAAAATCATCAATCATAGTTTTTGAAGGTCAGTCACGACTGATCATTGTTAATCATCAAATGTTACCATAAGATCATCAAAGAGATCATGTTCTAATATCATCATCTAGATTTGATTTAATCATCAAACATGAACTTTCAAATCACCAATTGATGATTATTGATTATTTTGTAAGTTTAAGTCAAGATTATGGTTGTTGATGATCTGTGGATGATGAAGTGATGACATTAATGATTATATTAGTTCAGTATTATAAGATTGCACCAGCCCACTGGCACAGGGGCAGGTTGCCTACCTGTGATGCTGGCCACCTGGGTTTGGGAACGGACCAAGAATGTCTGAGGGTCAGCCAGGGGAGAAGGACTGAGCATTTGATGACTGCTCTCCTTCTCCAGGAAGGCGGGCAGGGTGCTTGGTGCAACATGGACACCTAGCAGAGGCTGGGTGTACTCATCATGCCAGCACCAAATAGTTCAGGGAAGTGGGGCAGATGCTGGATGTCATGTCACGCCCCGCCTCCACATACCAGGAAATAAATGCTGATGGATGCCCTAAATGAAGTCCTCCTCAGCTTCAATCAGGTCCCAGGCCAGCCTCTCGACCTCATCCTGTCGTCTGTGGCACTATAGGGTTCAGTTCAGTACCACAACCTGCCCAGGGGTAAGCCAGGAGGTATCGAGGGTCTGCAGCCTAAGTGGGAGTGGAAGCGAGGGTCTGTGACCAGGAGGAGGCACCCGGACAGCTGATGGCCACAAAATATAATTAAAAAAAAAATTATTGCAAGTCAAAGAAGTAATACTTAAAGTTTTACTTGTCACAATTATGAAAAATGAATGACACATATCAGCAAAAACAAATTATCAATTATAATGTAAATCATGTGAAGTCAAGTTTTAGTCCCATTAGGAAGAGTACCTGTATTGTCTGGTATAGTATATACATTTTCATACATAATTTGCATATTTCAAAAGTACAGTTTGTGAACCAAAACAATGGTAATTTCTATTTTTAATTAATTTTGCATCGGCAGTATTAGTTTGCTGACTATTAGGAAGGTTTTGAGCACAAACCAGGTACTTTTAGGAATTAACTAAAACTATAAAGGAACCACTTAATGGGGCTATATAACCCAATATGAACCTTTTAATTCCAGAAAGAAGTGAGGTATCAGAGTAAATATAACTGGAAGCAATGGGCTTGTAGAGAAGAGGTATTAAAAGTGATCATTCCAATAAAGATGTCTAAATACAAGATAAATTCCAAAGAAAAGATAGATTTTTTTATTACTGTAATCTTGACTACTGTATGGGCAAGCATGAAAAATCATGATGATATGAGATCATAAATAATCACAATCATCATTTCCATAACTTCATGGTTTTTGATCGGTGGCATTTAATGTTGATGTTTAATTATTGTTAATTATGATCACAATTATGTTTTTGAAGTTTGAACATGATCTTTGAATATAACTGATAATGACCATTCATGATACATCATTACAAAATCGTCATCTTTTAGCTGGGGTTCCTAATACAGTCTCCTAGCTTTTGGTGCAGTCCCCAAGCCCACAATGTATGTCCAACCTAGGATAATGGTAACAAGTTCTAGCTAATCTGACAGGATATCCGAAAGGTCAGACAACACACTGTCTGAGTGCTTCCAGTCTATTTAGCTCCAATAATAGATATGGATTCTGCATTAGCCATTATTAAATTAATTTTAGTTTGTTTTATTACAATTTATTTTTCTAGGCTGGTCCAGCTGAGGGCAGCACCTCACTTAAGTGGGGTCCTGCTTCTGCCAATATCTGGTGCTATACACACTGCAGCACTGTAAATAGAACAATATCATTTGACCCTGTGAAGAACTCTGGTGAGCCCACACCTGAATACTGTGTGCAATTTTGAACCCTCATTTAAAGAAGTACACTAACAGCCTGGAATCAGTGTAAGAGAGGGCAACCAAGATGATAAAGAGCCAACAAGGAGGCATGCAAGCAGAGGCTGAAGAGCCTTATCATGTGCACAGTGAGACCAGGAGGGACAGGGCATGACTGAAACATTAAATTATATTAAGGGTATTACTGTAGTAAGGTGGACTCAGGCAAGCTGTTCATAATCAGTGGTAACAGGATTACTAGTGAGAACAGCAGCAAACTAGCAGGAGGGTTCAGGAGGGAGGCTAGGAAGGGGTGGGTGGATTTAAACACCTAGAGGACATGCATCACCACGCATGAAATACCAGATATACCAAAAGGCCTTCTTCTCCATGCACATATCTATGTTTCTAGGACTCTATGATAAAAGCTAGGTACTGTATTTAGGACAATGGCCAGCATGGCTTTGTTAACAAGAGGTCATGCCTGACAAATCTCTTGTCCTTCTACAAGAATTTAACAACACAACTGACAAGGTCATCAAAGTTGGTTTAATTTTTTTGAAACAATAAAACCTTGGATAAGGTCTCTCACATAGGTCTCATCACTACATGTCAAAATTAAAAGATTATCACACCAGCTGTTAACTGGATAAGTACTGGTTAACCAACCATATGCAACAGGTGTGTAAATGGTAATTTGTGTGACAATACATTTGTATGCAGTGGGGTCCCATATGATTATATTGTTGGCCTGATTCACAAAATATGTAATGATATAACATTAAATGCCTTAGGATGGACATGGAAATTTGCTGATGCCACTAAACTTGGAGGTCCATCAAGCAATCACTCTGACAAAGGTATTTACAGTCTGCTCTGAACAACATTAACTATTGAACATTCTCATATGGGATCATAGGATCATAGCATTTTAACAAGTCCAACTGCATTAGCCATGATGACTTGATTTTACTAAAACATAGCCATATATTCCTTGTTAATTAAAATGTATCCAAGGATATCTTAAATGGTCCATGTCTTTACTGTACAGTGCCTCATTTGTGAGACAGTTCCAAATGGAGATCACTCTCTGACTGATCCATGCCCCCAGTATTTTTCTCATAATGCTCACCTTTAATTATAAATCATTACTGCTTATACCTCTATACTGCTTTGGATACCAATCCTATGCATCCCCACAAATCCCTGTTTTTTGTGCTCTACAGTATATACCAAGCACAGGTCTCCCCTCAGTCTTCTGTATTCTAGAGAATACATTCCCAAGTACTGTAACCTTTCCTCATAAGACAGATGATTGATGTCAGCAACCGACTTGGTTGCTTACCTCTGAACCCCTTTAACCTCTTCATGTTCCCCTTCTTATATGGTGCCCAGAACTGTGCACAATGCTCCATATGCCGCCTCACCAAAGAAGTATAGAATGGCATCAAAACCTCTATAGTCCTACTCCTGATATTTCGCTTGATGCACCCCGGATATCCTGTTTCGCTTTGTTAGCTACAGTGTTATATTGTGTTTCAAATGTTAACCAATTTGAAATTACAATCCCAAGTCCCTTTCTACATCAGTCAATGTGATCTCCTTCCAATCTAAATAATAGCTTGCCCTCTATTCCTTGCACCAAAATGCATAACCATACATTTTTCAGTATTACATTTTAGTTTCTTCTGTTTGGCCCACCTAACCATGTTATTATTTTTCTTTTAATTAGATAAATGTCCTACACGTTTGTCAAAGCAACAATAAACCCCAGTATTACCTGGATGATATGAGCTAAAGGCAATCAAGAGAGTAAGAGATTTGGGTCAATAAACAATCATGATTTTAACAATCACTAGCGCTGAAGTGGCTAATATAATTCTATGCTGCTTTTAGAAGTGTTCCAAAGTTTAATTTCACCTGTGAATTCTTAGCATAGTTCCAATGTAGCACTACACATAGTGCTAGCACATTTGAGCATCACTAACAATTTGCAGCACAAAGTTCCATTTTTTGTTTTCCTTTTTAAAGTAATTTTACCTTCCTTTTCCATCTTTGAGCACCCCTTTGCCCCCACCCACTGTGCAAACATAGCCACACCACCTGTCTCCCCAGGTAGCCCCTGCCAGAACACAAGTTATTAAGAAGAAACCTTCTAACACCTTCAACATCAACCAGTTTCCAACTTTTCCCATCCATGATCAGATAATACACCCCTTCTCACCCGCCCACCCACTTACATCCTCCTCCTTCCACCCCCCATACAATGCCACCACAAGAAAAAATGTATATGAATTTTACTGTGCTGAACCACTCCAAACAACTGCATTTACTACAAGTGTGTACTGCTTTTTATTCAGATGGCATCTGGCTGTGGGGCAACAGGAGAGTCTATATGAGTTCATGCTCATCTAAATCATATGCCTTTCTTCTTGGGGTGATATCACATAGGGGATGAAGGGTGATGGGTAATCAGAAATCTGTCCATGCTTACCTTGAAGGTCCATATCATATTCAAAGCCAGTGTCTCTCCTGGTAGGCCATTTGAAAGAAGAAATTATTTTAACATTATCTCTGTATTTGCCACCTCTGAGCTTCAGAGAGTGTTCCTGTATTCTGTTGGAGCACAGCAAATTGAACATCTTCATCAGTTTGATCTTGCCTATACCTCTGAATATGTGAACACTGATATCATGTCCCATCAGCCTCCTGTTCTCAGGGTAAACATGCTAAGGGCCTCCAACAATTCTGCATTACTTCTGTACCACAACATTAATTTTGGTGGTCCTGCATTGCACCTTCTCAACCACTTTAATGCCCTTTCTGTACCAAGGAACTAAGAACTGCACACAGTACCCTAAGTAGGGTCTGACTGTGCCTTGTAAAGTAACAGGATTACTTACTCTGCTCTGCTGGTTACTCCTCTTTTGATGCACTGATGCACTGATGCACTGTGCTGGACCTTTTGATAGTGGCTGTCCATTTGTCCTGCTTTCGACCCATGTCTATTAACACTCCAAGTTTATTTACTTCTGTAGCAAGAGGCTCTTCACAGTTTGTAAGATCCTAGTTTTGTTTTTCCTCCCATTTGCAGAACCTTGCATTTGGCTACATTGAATCTGAGACTTTAGGTGACTAATTGCCCAGCTCATTCAAGGCCTCCTGAAATTTGTCTTTGTTATCATGGAAGTTCACCACCCTGTCCAGTATAATGCCATCAATGAACTGAAGTAGCCAGCTGGAGACACTAGCTTGCAAATCATTGTTGAAAATATTTAACAGTAGTGACCCCAACATTGATCCCTGAGGTATGCCGCTAATACCCTCCACTCACAGTAGAGTTCATCAGCTTTCTACCCTCTGCTTCCTGTCCCAAGCCAGTTACCAGTTTACTCCTGTAAATATTTCATGTACGTAGCACTGGCATACTTTGAGCTTTCCACAGAACAGGAGCAGTCACTGGAGAAGCCTTAGTCTGCAGATGGCTTGAGCGCCAGCTGTCACAATTTCAAGAAGCTTGTTTGAGTGTAGGAACGCACTCCGTGAACATGGTAAAGAGGAGATCATGATGGTAATATGGGTTCTGTCTCTTCAAGACATTATTAGAATGCAGGCAGACCTTGCAGTTAATATGCCACCTAACAGTGAAAAACTGCTTCTCAACAAAGCCCATGTTTGATATGCTGCCTAAGGCTTGTATTGTTTATCAGAATGGCTGCTATATTCTGCACCAGCAACAGGTGGTGTTTCAAGCTTCCAAGAAGGCCCTGATAGACAGTGTCACAGTAATCCAGACATGATGTTACAAATGCATACGCCAGCATGAGTAGGTCCTACTCCACCAGACAGAGCTTTATCCTGTAACGTTTTTCTAATGGTGCAAGCCACACATGATGATCAATGCCACCTGGGATTCCAGGGTGAAATTCAGTCAAGTATGACTGCAAAGCTGTAAAGCATATCTATGATGTTCAATGGTCTACTATCCAGAACTAGTAGTGGCAGGCACCACTGGCCATTTTCTTTATGCAAGGATCTGGTCCAGTGTGCAACACCTCTATCCTAACTGGGTGGAGCACAGTCAGCTTGTGACATTTCAATCTTTCATTCAAACAAACATGGGTTCTACGTAGATGCCACATCCCCCATCCAAATGAAAAATAAAAGTTGTCTACTATCTGCATAGCAGTAAAACTTAGCACTGAACATATAGAAGGAAAGCATATACACAGAGAACAAAATCCAGAATATCATCATGGTGTTGTGCTCCACATTGATAAGAGCTGCAGGTTCTGATGAGATATTGCCTATCATCATCCTCTGTTCACTGGCAGTTAAAAGGGCTAAAAACTAAGTCAGTTTTGCTCTGGTGAGCCTTCCAAACTTGCTAGTTGATTTAACAACACCCAAATGTTCACCCTGTCAAATACAAAGGAGAGATTGAAGGAAGATCAATTAAATGATCCCCATCCTCTCCAAGAAGAGATTATACAAAATGACAATGGCAGTTTATGTGCTGTGCCTTAGTCTAAAGCTGGAATGGAATGATTCATAGATGTCTGATTGTTCCAGGCGTGCCTCAAAGTGCAGTGCCACAACATTATTGATTACCTTTCCTAAAAAGGAAGGTCTGAAACTTGCAAGGCTATCTGGGATCAGAGATGGCGTTTTTGAGGAGTGGCCTCACCATGGCCTTCAACACTGTGGGAAACAACCCTCCTCAAGGGACACTTCGTAGTCCCTACAAAACTGAAACAAGGGCCTTCTGGCACTGACCACAAACCTGCTAAGTCCCATATTCAAGGCAGTGTAGATGGGCCATCACCCCATTAACACCTGTGACACCTATTTACAGGTCACTTGCTGGAACTCAACACAAGAATGTGCGGTGATCATGGCACCAATGATGAGCGTACCAACTGTTAACACCTGACTATCTGCGGTGATCAAATCTTGTATTGAAGATGTCCTGTCAATATAGATCCATCAAAACTTCATGCACTTCTCAGCCAGAATTGTTTTCGTGGAACACAGGCAACTACATGGGATAAAGAAGGCATTACTGGCTTTAGTGACAATGCGCCTTGTATAACCTTGCTTCAGCAGTTTTGCACTAGGGTTCTCATTTTTAAACTACTTTCCTACTTTGGGATCACTATAAGCAGAATCATTCCAAACATCTGGCTAGTTTCATCTCTGTTCTTTGCTGAGGCAACAGTTACAGTGCACTGATGAGACCTAAGTAACAAGGATAAAATTGTGTCTCTGGTTAACTGTTTTTAGCCTTTGCAGTTGGTTTGTGAGCACATTAGGCAACATAGATTCCTGCAAATATATAAAGCATCTAAAATGTCTTCATGATGAATGGCATATGTCACCCGTGTGTCTTTGCATTGGGTGTATATGTAATTTTATATGTATAACATTTTATTTTTGACTTTATTGCCAGAGCACACTTGTATAACCTTTGCTTTAGTGCTTTTTGAAATGAGGGTCTTGCATTTTAATTTACTCTACTACTATTGGCTCTCCATGTCATAAACCACTGTCAACATTTGACTAGTCCCCCTTTCCTTTAATGTGGCACTTGCTATATCACACAGATGATTCCTTAATGGGATAAAATGTGCCAGTGGTTCAATGTTTTCAACCTTTGCAGATTGTTTCTGAGACCTTATCATACCCTACAGTCCTGCTTAAAGCCTAGATAGTCTAAATTATGTCACAGTTATGTGAATATACTATATATGATACCTTGTAGTCACAGGTCCAGTATGTGTAATGTAGTTCTTTATACTTGGCTTTATTGCCAATACCCGCTGTATTGCTGTGCTTTTGCACTGAAGGTTCTTGTCTTTTAAATTGCTAACCATGCAGCTACACTGTCTGTCTCTTGTGATCAAGTACAGAAATACAAATATTAAATGAACTTGGGCACTTGGAACATGAAAGGGAATATGCCATTTCCCATTACACACAATAACCTAATGTAATTATAGGAGAACTGCATTGAAATTGCAAATTAGTTTTCCTATGGAAGCTGTGTTTCAAATGGGGCCTATTCATGATGGTGGCCCAGGTACATTCTAAAGGTGTGAACCCAAGCTGCAGCAGCCCATACCTACAGACTAGAGCTTTGCAGAATGTTGAATTTCTGATGGAATGGAATTCGCAGAATTTTAGAAAATTCCACTTATTTCCATCATTTGTGAATTTTGACATTCCGCATGGGAAATGTTTTTGTGGAATTTTCCACAATCTAGAGAAACTTTTACCATATTTATTCCTCAGTTTGCAAATAAATGCTTTTCACAGTTCCTCAGAACTTAAAAAGAAATTCTACAAAACATTTCAGAAGTGGAATAGCCATTTAGCAACAAATTCCAACACCAGAATTTCATATTCTGCACAGCACTGCAACAGACCTATGGTCCATGAGCTTAGGACTATGCTGGTCCACATCTCCTTGGCTCATATACACCTAGTAGCAAAGAGGGCCAGGGCATTGAACAGATGGAGCAGTGAAAATCAGCTGGCATCACACTGGATTCCCTGCTCAATGTGGTGCAGAGGATTATGGGATAAAGGCAGAGTTGTATTTTCTTACAGGATCTGTGCAATGTGTAAATTCCTGAATGGCATCCTGTAGCAAACATTGCACTTTCTGTGGGCTGTGGGCAGCAGGACTGGGAGTCGGGGTGAGTTGCTTGCCCTGCCATGGCCATCCACTGCTGGTTGGAGGGGTGTAGTTCAGTTATGGCATAGTCTCTGCTTGAATAGCCTGTGCTGTCTCCACTGGCTTTTTGCATCACAGAACTGTGTTCGTGTATAGTGCATAGCCATGTACTATGTCTGATTATACCCCTTTATGTCTGCATACACCATAATACACAAGGACAGGGATCCAATTCAGCTCTTTGTTGTTGTCATAATGCATCCATGAACCACTATAGACTCTGTATAAGATTTTGAAATGGACATAAACTACATAATACAGTTTTAGAATGGTACCCAACACCATTATGTAAATCAGAAAATCTAAATTATTTACTTAAAGGCCAGAAAATATGGAATAATACCAGAACTGGATTTTATATTTAATAAACAGTGTCTTCATGAAGAAAATGACTTAGAGGAGCAGAGTTGTTCTCCTTTAGTTATAAGTAATGGATACAATATTGTAAAGTAAGAATCTCAGCTACTATAAGACTATCTAAGAAGGTTGTTCTCACCAGTTTGGAAGTTATCAGTTCATACATCGGAGATGCTAAAAGTCTACAGTATCTGGATGTGGTGAATCTAAATCACACCCCTGCCCACAAGGATTGCTACCTTGAGTCTGAATTGTCCTTCCTGTCTGATTTCCTAGTCTGTTCAGAGATAATAATAATAATAACAATGATCTTTATTTCAGTTAAGCGCCTTTCAAAATTCCTAAACGTTGTACATCATGATTAGTAAAATCAATAGCAAAAGATATCAATATAAAACACCAAAAATAGTCTGTAGAGGTTCAAATAACAAATTAATTGAAATAAGCCTGGTGCCACAGAAATGTTTTGAAGGCCAACACAGCCCAAAAATCTAAACAAAGATCCAATATCCACTGATAGAAATTACCATTGGCCCCTAAATATATGTTAGTCACATGGTGATCACTATGATTTAGGTGCCTACAATATCTTAAACTGTTAAATGAAGTGGTCACCATCAGAGATACTAAGGTGAGATTTACAGCTTGGAGCGTCTCAAAGATATAATCGCTCATGCTTTGGTTATTTGATTAAACTCGTTGTCAAATAACACTTTCTTCTTGATCTACTGTACCTAATATGTTGATTTTGAAAGAATAACTGCCATCTAGGATAATTCTTTACAGACTCATGCATCCGGAGAAATTTTGTGACAGTATGTAAGAGTATTTATCATTTGTGGCTATCAGCCAAATGCTATGTAGAGGATGAGTTGCAGTAACTTTTAATATAAGCTCATTATTTAGCTCAGTAACTTAATAATGAAGACTAATGGAAAACCATACTGTTAGACAGGATAAGTGCTCCAGGGATATAGCATTATGTTTTATGGACTGGGTTTTCTTGACAACCAGACAACTATGAATATCATATTGCTGAGCAACTATAAATGTTTTTAAGACTTTAAGGAAGGATGAAATAAAAAGGCACTAAACTCTATTATGAGTGTAAAATGAAATATTTTGTAAATGTAACTGTGACAGAGATCCCACACCACTGTTATCAGTAGTTACAACAACTGCCCCATGGGCTCCCTGCATACAGGGCAGTTCTCTGTCAAGAACTTCTAATCCTTTGCCACCACCTGACTTTTACCTGGAACCAAGAAACCACCCTTGCTTCTTTGCTCAAGGTCAGGAAAGCCAACACAGTAACTGTTGGTATAGTGCCCTTCCGAGATGGACTGCACCAGTCAGAGTCCAGCAGAAATAATAACATTATCTTTTAAATAAAAAGCAGTCACTGGTTCTATCAAAATGGATTATTTGCTAGAGGAACTACAAGTATTTACAAACAGGATGTATTTACAGTGGGACAAAAGGATTACCAGTTTACTAAGAAATAGAACATAAAACAAGTTACACAGACAGTTAATGTATAGAAAAATCTGAACTTCACACATCTAAATTCTATTCCTGCCCACCAGCTACAGAGACACTATCCATAGGCTGTGCTGTCCATTCATCAAGTTAGTTCCCTGTGGCAGGGTGTCCCTTTCACTAGATGTTGAGTGTTCCAGAGAGAGAGAATGAGAGAGATGACCTCTAAGTTCCTAATTTATTTTCTTTGGTTGTGGGGAGTAGATGTAAGTGTGTGTGTGTGTGTGTGTGTGTGTGACATCATCCAAGCCAAATGGCCTGTCTTCACACCTAGAACATCCCTTGTCCAACTTTACAATCCTGTTTCGCAGGATGACTTAGGTGATTGAAATTTCACCTCACATCTGCCAGGGTCTGTGGCTCAGATGAGCTCATGGGAAACATATACTGAGCAGTTGGCAGTATTTCCAATAAGACCTGCCTGGACATGAGACTCTGGACACCATGTTTATGTCCCACTTCCAAATAATAGAACTTATAACAGAAACATAACTACACTAACAATAGAAATTAATAGATCAGTCTGGTCATATGTCCATCTCAGTAACCCTCCTCACTTTGTAGAGCTTACTTATATATTTCCATGAGTGCTCTTGGCTCTCCACTGCACGTTGCTCTGTTGATTACAATTATGTGATTATCATGTGAGTGATCACAAGAATACAGAATGCCTGGGTTAGCAGTTTTCATTGCATGGTTGACAGCTCTATTGTTTGCTAGGAGGCACAGGAGTGTTACGCTCTGCCCTCTTGGGCAGCAAGGATGAAGAGCAAGTTTTGCTGCATGGAACTGACAAAGACTGCCTTTGAGCAAAACTTAAAAAAAAAAGTTGTCACCAATATGTTGACATCCAATGTTGGTGAGGGTCAATGGTACAGTTGCTGGTGTATCAGCTACAAGATGTTAGGAAGTCGCAGTACTGAAGGAAACAGTGATTTTGGAATGTACTGGCTTCCCGAACTGACAAATAGGATCAGCCAATCAGAGCAACAATGTTATGACACAGCTCTGGTTTTATTGTGACTGACCCAATGAGTTTAATGCTTGGGAGGGTTGGACAGAGAGTAACATTGGTTGGTTCTATGTGATAATAGTGACTCTGGAATGCCGAGTCCGAATTGTGACATTATGTCAGCAACGACTGAAATGGCTTCTGTGTTTTTTTGGGGGTGGCTTTGTCTCCACACTCTTACTTAAATAACTAACTCTGAGGTCATACCACATCGGGATGAAGTAAACATATGTTGCCATTCTGAGATGCTGTAGTTTCCTCGACAACCTGTGGAGTCACCATTCTGGAATCACTAACATTACTTGCCACCCTTTGGTTTTATTACAACACACCACAGCAAGGTTCTTACAGCAAGCATGTTTTCTATGCACACTCTAGTCCCTCTGCTTTCTCCAGTGCCTCTTTACGAAAGGTTTCTGTGATGACACATACTAGTACTTTTGTTCCACCCAGTGGTTATACATTAGAACACTCTTTTACTTACCACTAATTTCCTTCTTAGAGTTATTAACTAGGTAATATTCTTAAGGATGAATATTCTTTAAGTGTTTAGCATCACATTTTCAATAACATTTCAAAACACATTTTACACAACCATTACAGTAACTCAGTCTAACCTATAGTACTGAGTAGACTATCTGTCACCCACATGACAATCAGAGGATTATTCTGCCCCAATTCATTTTTTCATGTCTGTCTAGGTAAAAACTACCTCTGTAGTGCCTAGGATTCTAATTACTCTCCTCTTGAGGTTTTCAGCATTGGACTTTGAGGTTGAAATTGATAGTTGTCTCCTTTCCAGGACTTGGAACATCAGGTAAATCAACCTTATTATCTGTTTCAGTTCTAGTCTTTGTTCAGTGGAACAATTCATATCTTCTGGAACTTCAGAACCAGATCTAGTTTTCTGCGGAAATATTACTCTTGGTTCTGGAACAAACTGTAAATGTCACATATTCCTTTTGAACACACCCTCTCTGTTTCTACAAGATAGAATCATGGCATCTTGCACTTTTTGCACTACAGCTGGTACTTTCCAGTCCTTCTCTATCCAGTTTAATTCTCACCATAGTATCCAAATACGGTTCATATCGCATTCTTGCAGAATTTCTTTTGTCAAAGTGGCCTTTCTCTGCTGCTTTTGCAGACTTGTCAGCATCTTGAACTTGTCTGAAGTTTGGCTAATGTGGCTTTAGGTTAGTTTCTAACATTGGAACTTGTGTTCTCAGCCATCGTCCCATCATTAGCTTTGTTACATTTTGTGTCATTAATTATTGTAACTATCTAGCATAGTAAAGTGAGAAATGGATCATCCCACTTCAAAATAATCTTAGCTGTTTGCACTGCCTTCTCAGACTTGTCATTAACTTGTGGGTATGTGGGATTGCTGTAATGTGACAAACATTATACTTCTGCATGAACCTTCGCACTCAGTCCCTATAAACTGTGAACCAATATCAGTAACAAGCTCATCCAAAACAACGGCACTGCGAAACATATTTTTCAGACAGTTTATGGTACTAGGGCTTGAATGGTCTGGTAAATAAGCAATTTCTAAGTATCTCAAAAATAGCCTGTTTCAATCAAATACTTCTGTCCTCCAGTTCACAAATATCAGCTCCAACCTCTTCGATGGGTGATCTGATAACAGAGTTGCTAGTTGATTTAACAACACCCAGAGTTGCTATTAGTGGCTCCTCTCACTGAGTTAGTTTATTTACCTGACAAAATTCACATGCTGCCACTGTCATTTGAATATCATTTCCAAGTCCTAGCTAAAAACAGACATATTTGCTGTTTCACGACATTTGGTGATACCTTGATGGCACTAGTGGAATCTTATCAATATGTCTTGTAGTTTGGTTCCAAATGTTTGGGAAGGTATATGAGACAGCTCTTTGGCCAGCTGTGGTACGTGTCCTGGGAACATCTAGTAGGATAAGGTCGGATTTCTTAGGAGTAGGCGCTATGTGAGATGTGTATGAGAGACGTTAAATAGACAGGCAGTTTGTGGAATAGTAATTTGAGGGTCCAAATGCCAGCATGCAGGAGGTGATGTGTAACAGGAGGGTGGGATATACCAGGCAACACCAGTTGGAGTAAAATGTCAGACGCCTTTTATTCAATGTTCTTCACACAATTTACTCTTAATTTCAAGCGTACTGTACAACTTAAATAAACAAATAGAATGAAAACAAATAGAGCAACTGGTTCCACATACACAGGACTGCACAGCTAGGAAGGACCAGAAAGACAGAGAGCACAGCGCCTGTTGAGCCCAAAATGAACTAACTTACATTGGAAAAGATCGGCCTTATATAGTGCTGGGCTATTGTGTGGTTAAGATGTTCTCCCTTTGTTTCCTAAGATTTCCCAAATAGTTTATATTCTCACATATTTTGCTATAATATTATATTACACATCAATTTACATCAATAGACATAATTCAGACTGTCCCAGAGCATACACAAGCCATTTTATCAGGAGCTAACTTATATTTCAGGGTTTAAGTATCTCCTTTCAGTCATATTCAGGTACCTCCCTTGAGGCTGGCCTATAAAAGGGGATAGAAGGGCGCCAACTTCATAGAATAGCAGGGTTCCACTGAAACAAGCCATTAACCAGCATTGTGAGGTAGCGCTACAAGAGAAGGTATCCTTGCCTTTGTATTATAGAGGATCAAAGAGGGAGTGCTTTTAGAGAACTAAAAACTAGCTTTCCATCCTTTAACAACAAAAGGGGGGGAAAGAAAACAGTTTATTCCAGCTCTAAGTGTTTGGGACTAGGTGAACAGCTTTTAATCAAGGACTAAATTGTTGAGTCCTTTACAAGGTTTTTCTACCTCATATCTGTGCTAGGTTTCAACTTAGAGGGAGCATACAGGATAAACATAAGTATCATGACATTGAAACTTAGCTCAAATACTTTGTTTGTGTCTCAAGTAATACAAATGTCCTGAAAGCCACAGTGACATACAGCTTGCTTGTTTTAAGCATTTTACTCACTAAAGAGGTATTTAATAACCCTGGAAATACGCTGAGCATTCTTTTAATTTACGCCTTGCTTTTGGTTTCGATTTCGTGCAGCGATGTGCACATGATCGTGAGGTCGATCGTGTGCATGATCGGAAGGTGTTTTACAGGAACTCACAGCACTCAACAACGAGACCACAGTAAAAGGGACAGCATTAACGTTAGGCAGGTGGTCTACCTGCTCACGGGGAGAGAAGGGATAGACAGGGGAAAAGATTAGAGTGCTGTTGCAACAGTCTTTAATGTGGAACAAAATGAGAAGGGTCTTGCTACATACTCCTCCCACCTAAGAATGAAAACCTCAAGTAAGGGTTTTAAAAGTTTTGGAAACAGAAGGTTTCATCAGAACTTTCCCATGGGAAAGATGGAGCTTCAGCCACCCACTCTCTGAAGCTCCACCTCGGGTCCCTTAATAAACGCTAATAATCATTATTTACAGCATACAAAGTTATCCTTTGTTGCTAAATTATTCTACCCGAGGTCTGAGTCACATATTCCTGCTTCAAAATGGGACATAAAATCTGCATTTTTATTAGTAGGTCCAGATCTATGCTTTATAGTACTTTTATAAGGGTAAAGCTAGGTACCATCGCATTATACTCGGTTTTTATCTTCACGGCTTGAGCCAACATAGGGATTATGGTCTGTCCAGAGTTCAAACTCTACTCCCACAAATAAAACTTCAGTGCTTCAATGGCCCATTTTAGGCTAAACACTCTTTTCCATGGTACAGTATTTAGTTTCTCGATTATGTAATTTCCTACTAATATATATTACAGGGTTTCTTCTCCCTCGAACATCTGGGTAAGTACCTCTCCTACAACTGTGTTAGAAGCGTCTGTCTGTAGTATGAATGGGAGGTTAAAATTAGACTCTTCAATATAGGTGATGCACACAATAGCCTTTAAGGGCACAAAAGCTTTTTCACATTCTGGTGTCCATTTAACTTTGGTGGGTTGATTATTCTTGGTCAAATCTGTTAGGGACTTCTATAGTTGTAAAGTTTGGAACAAACCTTCTATAATAGCCAGCAAGCCCTAAAAGGATTGTACATGTCATTTAGTAATAGGATGGGGGCTGTTGGCTACAGCATCAACTTTTCCAACATCAGGTTTTATCTGCCCCTGTCCAATTTAAAATCCCAGGTATTCTACTTCCTGCATGGCTAAAGTACACTTACTAGGTTTATGGTCAATCCAGCTTGTGTAATTGCTGTCAGAACATTCTTTAGATGTTGCAGATGTTCTTCCCATGTCTGGCTGAACACCACAATGTCATTTAAATAAGCTGCACTATAATTTGAGTGTGCTCTGAGTAGGTTGTCCATAAACCTTGGAATGTCGCAGGGGCTCCATGCAACCCAAAAGGCATTGTAGTTAAGTGAAATGTCCTATAGGGTTCTAAAGGCAGTTTTTCTTTATCCTCACTATAAAGGGATTTGCCAATATCCTTTGGTTAAGTCAAGTGCATTGATGAATGTAGCTCTCCCAAGGCAATCTATGATATCATCAATTCGTGCATAGGATATGCGCGAATTTTGATATTGAGTTAAGGCAGCAAAAATCGAAACATATTCTTATGCCACCTTCTTTCTTATCAACGATCACCGTTGGGGAACCCCACCACTAGCTGAAGGTTCTATGACCCCTAGGGTTTGCATCTTTTCCAATTCTTTATGACATCTTGTTTCAACTTTTCCAGTATCCGTAAGGTTTTTGTCTTATTACCATCTGTTGGGTTAATTGTATTCGGTGTTCCACCCTTTTGCCTTACCTATCTGACAGGAAAAGGTTTTATGAAAGGCTTGTAACAGTTTATTTAATTCTTCCCTATGGTCTATCTTTAGGGCAGGATTGATTGTAATCACTTCAATGCCATCTGTTCTTTTTAACCTTTGGTGAGGTTGGTCTACTTCACTAGTAGTTTGTTCTGGACATCTGAACAGAGTAGGTGCAATGTTTGAAGAGTCCCTCTCATGCCACTTTTTCAGTAAATTTGCATGATAGATTTGAGACCTCTTACGCCTTTCCAGAATATCTACCTCATAGTTGACAGGGCCAACTTGTCTCTGTATAACATATGGCCCTTGCTATTTCATTGTTAACTTACTTTCTGAGGATGGCAGGAGTAGTAACACTTTGTCCCCTGGTTGAAATTGTTTAGTGCCCACCCTTGGTCGTATTATTCATTTTGCTCTTTTGCTTTTAAAAGTGTTTTGATGGGCTAGGATAATGTACTTAGTTATTCTCTGTCTCAATTTGGTTATATATTCTAGACTTGGGGTCCCATCTGGTGTCTTTTTACTTTCCCACCTTTCTTTTATGATATCTAAAGGCCCCTTGGGTTTCTTCCATAAAAAGCTCAAACAGAAAACCCAGTAGATGCCTGGGGCACTCTCTATAGGCGAACATCAAGTATGGCAAGTTAACATCCCATACCTTCCTTCATCTTGTACATATTTTGTAAGCATTTTCTTTAGAGTTTTGTTAAAGCTTTCCACCAGCCCATCAGTTTGGGGTGGCAAGGAGAGGTGTACAGCCCCAACACCTCCAATGCTTGATAGAGGCGGCTAATAAAGCTGATAGAAAGTTACTGCCTCTATCAGTAAGTATTTCCTGGCACTCCTACTAGACTAAACATCTTCAAGAGCTCCTCAGCTATTTTGGGGCTGTAACAGTATACAAGGGATGGCCTCTGATAACGAGTGGCATAGTCACATATCACAAGGATGAATCTATTGCCTTTACTGATCTTTGGTAAGGGTCCCACAATATCTATAGCTATGCAGTCAAAAGAATATCTACTAAGGGAAGGGTTGTAAAGGTACCTTTTCCATTTTAGTTATAGTGGCTACCTTTTGGCATTCTGGACAGGTTTGACAATAGGAAGCTACCTGTTCATGGATTCCTTGCCAAAAGTATCGGTATAATAACCGGCTTAATGTTTTATCCTCCCTAGATGTCCTGCCATTGGTATGTCATGAGCGAAGGAGATCAGCAGTTGGCAATACCGGTAGGTACCACTAACTGTTCAATGACGATCCTATCTTAGGGTTCTTGCACCTCTGTAGAGAAGTTGGTCATGAATAACATACCTAGGGTAATCTGCCTGCTTATCAGCATCTACAACCTTTGAAAACAAGTATTTAGATTAACATCCTTCGATTGTTCATCACTAAAGTCCATATTTATATCAACAGTGTCCTTATCATCAGGCATTTCTTCTTTTACAGTTTCACAAAGCTTTAGCCTCCTTCGGCTCGCCTTTGGTTTTCTGTCTTTCCCAGGACTGCTATAAATGTCCACCTCAAAAGGGAAGATCTGAGGAGAGCTGTGACTTGCTTAGTGTGTGCTCTTGTGGTTACAGCAGATAGTGGGGGTCTTTATCGAGCAGGGTATCAAAGGCTGAATAGTCCTGGCCAATGACAGCTGGCATCAGAATTGGGTACTAGACCAACAGTCATTAGTTGATCATGCCCCTGGATCTTTAAGGTAGTTTGCTGTACAGGGTAGGTATGAATGTCCCCATGGATAAAGGTGATTTTAGTGGTATGTATACTATACTTTCTTGGCAACAAGGTAGCATGGATTAGGGTCTGTTTGCTTCCAGAGTCTATCAAGGCAGGAACCTCTTTCCCATTCACCTATATAGTAGTGAGATATTGTCCACAGTTGGCCAGAGCAAGGTGGATCTGTTCCTCTCTTTCTCGTGGCCATATCTTGCAATATGACCCTTCCTTGGCATTCATGACAGATAATTTTGGGATTAAGTCCCTTAATTATTTTAGTAGTTCCCAAGGTTCCTTCACTATTTCCCTTGGCTATAGGTGAGGCTCCAACATGATTAGCAATGATAATAGAGGTAGGTCTTACCAGTGGTGAGGGTCCATGAGTCCCTGGTGTCTCATCTGAGCTTGCCGTGCTGTAATACAGTCTTCTGCAAGATCAATAGCTTTCTGTGCAGTCTCTGGTCGATGCTCCTCACCCACACTTGAACCTCTGGAGGAAGAATTTTAATAAACTGCTCCAAGGTGATGGTTTCCATAACCTGTTCCAGGGTCCTCATATTAGGCTGTAACCACTTATTACTAAGGTCTCTTAACTGGGTGTAGGCTTTTGGGGATGAAGCCTTATGGTACTTGAAGGATCTAAATCATTGGCAATAAGTCTCTACGCTGATGTCATATCTTTTCAAAATGACCTGGTGGACATAGTCATAGCTCATTAATATGGGCACTGTCCACATGGCTGTAAGCCAACTGTGCTTTTCCCATTAAATAGGATGAAAGTCTTACTATCCACTGCTCCATTGGCCATCAGCATGCTTCTGCCACTCTTTCGAAGTAGTAATATAAGCTTCAATATCATCAGTGTCCATCAGCTTAGAAATCTTAATGTCCTTTGGTCCCTCTGGGTCCCATGGCACAGAGGGTCTGGTCATTCCTAGTGTTTGAATAGCTCTAATAGTATCTGCCCAACGAGCTTCATTTTGTAGATGATCCACCGCCGCTGCTTTTCCAATTCCAATTGATGTCACACAGCCACTGTAGCAACTCCGACATCTCCTCAGGAGGCCTTTCCTCTGGCTCCATCATCTCATGAGCAGTGGCACCTCACTTGTCTTGAACCCTTCCTTTTGGTTTCCCATCATCTTACATCCGGTAATCCAGGCAATAGAGGTATTTGGGTACGCCAGCCATTCTATGGGTCTGTTCACCTCCAGGACTAGGTTGGCTGGTAACTGTGGACTGACCGCTGCTGACTCCAACATAAAGTGTTGAATTATACCAGGGCCAGTATCCGTACCTTAAGATCTCTTCCTCAAGGGTATCCCACTTCTGACACCAGTGTAACAGGAGGGTGGGATATACCAGACAACACCAGTTGGAGTAAAAATATCAGACGTCTTTTTATTCAATGTTCTTCACACAATTTACTCTTAATTTCAAGTGTACTGTATGACTTAAATAAACAAATAGAATGAAAACAAATAGTGCAACCAGTTCCATATACACGGATGCATAGCTAGAAGGACCAGAAAGACAGAAAGCACAGCACCCTGCTGAGCCCAAAAATGAACTAACTTACATTGGAAAAGATCAGCCTTTATATAGTGCTGGGCTATCATATGGTTAAGATATCTCATTTTATCAGGAGCTAACTTTATTTCAGGGTTTAAGTATCTCCTGTCAGTCATATTCAGGTACCTCCCTGAGGATTGCCTATAAAAGGGAGATGAAGGGCCAGCCAACTCTTATAGAATAGCAGGGTTCCACTGAAGCAAGCCATCAACCAGCATTATGAGGTAGCGCTACAAGAGCAGGTATCCTTGCTTTTGTATTATAGAGGATGAAAGAGGGAGTGCATTTAAAGAACTAAAACTAGCTTTCCATCCTTAGCAACAAAAGGGAAGAAGAAGAAAGAAAACAGTTTATTCCAGCTCTAAGTGTTTGGGACCAGGTGAACAGCTTTTAATCAAGGACTAAATCATTGAGTCCTTTACAAGGTTTTCTACCTCATATCTGTGCTAGGTTTCAACTTATAGGGAGCATACAGGATAAACACAAGTATCAGGACATTGAAACTTAGCAGGGTTTAGCAGTGAGTGCGCTCAAGGTGATTTTTAGATGGTTGTATATAAGTTTTTTCCAGCACTTTGGAGAGAATGGGCAAGATAGAGATAGGACGGTAGCTGTTTAAGGTGTCAGCATTGCTCAGTTGGTAGCACATCTGCCTCTGGACCAGAAGGTGGTGAGTTCTCGTCCCACACTGGGATTGGACTTGCACCTAAAAATCGCTGGCATCAGAGTGCAGTATTGGTGAGACCCCATCTGGAGTACTGTGTGTAGTTCTGGAGACCCCATCTCCGCAAAGACATAGACAGAGTGGAGGCTGTCCAGAGGAGGGCAACAAATGGTGCAGGGTCTGCACCAGAAGGCATATGAAGAAAGACTAAAGGAGCTTAATATGCATACCCTTGAGGAAAGAAGGGAGAGAGGGTCATGATAGAAACTTTCAAGTACCTCAAGGAATCAACAAAGTCCAAGAGGGTAGCATCTTTCAGAAAAGAGATGCAAGAACAAGGGGGCACAATTTAAAGATAGAGGGGGACGGCTCAGAGGCAATGTGAGGAAGTATTTTTCCAGAGAGGGTTGTGGATGATGGAACAGCCTCCCTGAGGAGGTCGTGGAGTCAAGAACAGTGGGGAATTGAAGAATGCATGGGACAGGCATAAGGCAGTCCTAGTGGGGGTAGGAGAGTAAGCTGTTGGTTAACTAGGATCTGCAGCTATCTGTTAGATAGGAAAATGGGCAGACTAGGTGGGCCAAGCGGTCCTTATCTGCTGTCAAATTCTGTGTTTCTAGTATTGAGGGTGCTGTACTGCTGGGTGTGCCTGTCGTCGGTGAGACGTTAAACCGTGGTCCCTTCTGCCCATCTTGGTGTTGTCCAGGTGGAAGTAAAAGAACCCAGGGCACTCTTCACAAAGAGTAGGGAACATTCCCAGTGTCCTGGGCAACATTCCCTTCCCATAAACCGTTCATGTAATTATCCAGGCTGTGTGTGGGTGATGATGTGTGATATGGCCGCCACCACACATTCAGTCACTTCACTACAAGTCTAGCATTGCTTGTAAAGCACTTTGGATGTATGAAAGCGCTATATAAATGCTGATTCTTATTCTTCTTCTGAAGTCACAAGGATCTCCTGATTTGAAGAAAGGAAGAACATGGGCAGATTTCCAGCAGGATGGAACAGTGGCTGTGGTAATAGAGAGGTTGAAGATGTGAAGGATGGGGGCTGTGAGCTGGGCATAGCCTAACCACAAGAAAAATGATTCAAGACCATAGTCCCCTGCACTTTTCTTGGTGTCAAGGCTAAGACTTATGTCTTTGACTTCTTTGTAGCTGAACAGGCACAACTGGAAGGGATGAGGTGGAGTAGCATGTGTAGAATCTGGGCTAGTGTTGCTATTCACTCGGTTAGCGTATGGGAGGAGTCGAATGCCAACCCGGCAGTGGCAAAGTGAAGGTTAAGTTCTTGAGGATTCACAGTTTATTTTCAACCATCCTGTCCTTGGCCAGAATCTTTATGTAAAGGGAGGAAGCAGCAGGATGGTCTTCAATGGATCTCAGTGTCTTCCAGATTTTTGGGAGTTCTTTGGCCTGCTCCAGAGTGGAGATGTAGAAATTTGCTTTAGTAGCATGTATACTTTTAACACAGGCATTTCTGGCAGTTCTAAATGCCTGCCAGTCTGCCGGGTTCTTTGTGTGCCTGGCCCTAGCCCATAGCTTGTCTCTATTGGTAAGTGCAGATTTGAGCTCTTGGTGAACCACGGATGCGAGATTTTCCACCCGCCATTTTAATAAGAGGAGTATGTTTGTTAATTAGGAGGTGAGGTTGTCATTTAGACAGAGGCAGCTGCATCAGCAGATTTGGCAAGATATAGGTCTTGCCACCTTATCATAGCTAGATCGGTTAGGAAGTTTACTGAGTTGAATTTTGGAATGAGAATTTAGGGTGCTGCTGGGTTTAGATTGGAATCTTGTACATACAATGATACTGTGGTCGCTCATGTGAAAACTGCAGAATGTGCATAGTGAGTCTCAGCATCTGTCAATGTACAAGAGCAATATGCCACTGGCTTCTGCTTGCCATCATGATCATGACAATACTCTACCTATGTTACTGGCATCAGTCCTTATGATTACAGGTTTCCAGGTTCATAAAAATAAGTATGGGTGCTTCAGACACAATCTGTTTCATCTTACTAATAGTATTTTCTTGTGGAATGCACCAATTCCATGTTGCCTCACTTTTCAGAAGTACATTTAGTGGTGTGCCACCTCTGATAGCTTCTGTAAGTACCTGCCCAAGTAATGGATCATTCCTAAAATTCAACTTTTAACTCAGGAACAGAACTAGGAGGTTCTATGTCTTTAATATATCTTACTTCTTAGGATCTGGACTCTGGCATGCTCATCTATCCTGTGTCCCAGTAGTTCACCTTCTGCTGGTGCAGTAAGCATTTACCATTATTTATTTATTTAAACTTTTGTTTCCCTGGTAAGCAATATGAGCCAAGGCTCTTTTTCAAATGTGACCCAGGACCATAATAAATACAGTCAAGATGCTAAATACAATACAATTACAGACAACAACTATAACATGTAAATCAAGCATTAAATACAATCACAGTTCAAAGACTAAATAATGCTGTTTCGACAATACTTTAAAACATCAGGACTAAGTTTTTCAATAAAGTTGGTATCTCATTACAATGTAAGGCATAATTAGAGAAGGAATGCATTATTCAGCTTTAAAACAGCTGCCCAGTTTGCTTCCAGTACATGATCCAATTGATTGTTGTGTTCTTCCTCTGTATGCTATCCATATGCCAGGATGTCATCCATGTAAGGAACCACCCTTCAGGTTCTGCAATAGTTCCATCATTTTCCTTTGAAAATCTCTGTGCACTAGTAATGCCAAAAGGAAGTCTGCAAAAATAAAATCTTCCAAATAGTGTAATAAAATTAGTTACCTTGGCACTATTTGGATGTAGAGAATCTGTCAGAACCCACTTGCTGCATTAAGTAAACAGTCTGGCACCAGCTAATCTTGGAATAATGTTGTCCATGGGAAGAACATATATTTTTCCTCTATTTGAGAGCAACACGTATATGAATGGTTCCATTTTCCTTGTGTAACCCCTAGCGGTGCCACCCCCAGTGTTGCACCCCTGCCTACTACCCCTGGACATAGGCTGAGGGGTTGGGTTCTCTAACTTATAACATTTTTTAAAAACCTTTGCACAGTGCCTCCACTCAGGGTGCTTTACATGAGTGAGATGGTACTGGTGTAGCCCCTGAGTTGCTACACCACCCACGGTGACCAGTTACCTTCCCCAGACATGCCCCAATACACAGTTCCCCACATTTCCACATTTTGAATTAAAGGAGCTCTCTAATAATATGCTCACACAGAATTTCAAACAACAAATAAGATATTTATTTCAGGGGAATAAAGGAGCTAGGAAAGGAAACAGGAAGAGTAGAGGTTATCGTACTGTATTTACATAGTACAGAGATCATTTTGGATTTTGCTGGTGAACCCTCCAGCTGGGTGGCTACATATTAACACGCAGACATAAATCACATTTTACCATTCGATTTAAGACATCCAGAGCCCTGGCTATCTAGCTGCTGATAAATCAGATGTTAAACATAATTATTAATAATACCCACACTGGTACCAGTCCAAGATACAGCAGAAACCCCACAATCTCATACCATACTGGTTAAACAGATACCACAGTCCAAGATGTTGCAGGCTTGATGGAGTTGCAGCTGGTCGAGGTGGCCGGATAATAATTTGAGGGTGGGGCAACTTGAAACAGATTTTGTAAAGCAGCAAATTACTATTTACAACCACAGCAGGGATTGCCCTGCACTTCAGTAGAAAAAGCAGGGATTGCCCTGCACTTGCAGACTTCTGAACATTCCAGAACAAACTATGGATCTTACATCCAGAATATTCAGCACAATATTTGAAAGTCCCATCCAAAGCAATAGGGCGATAGTTTTGTCAAGCATCCTATATGCAATTCAAATACGGTCACATTCAGTACTTTATATACATCCAGAATAAGGTGGCAATGACACTTTTATCAAGCATCCCATACTTTAGTCACTGGCAGTCACATCCAGTACATTCTATATACCAAGAACATTATCCACAAGCGGAGTCCTATCCAGCACGCCTAGCCATTTAACACTTATACCAAGCGCCTCAGACGAAATTCTGTGCAGACACAGGTACATTCTCTATAAGGTATCTTAGACATTAATATGCTCTATGGCCTCCTGTCTCATGAAGTGGCAAATGTGTCTTGGCAGACAGCTGGACAGATGGCAGGACTCTAAACCCATAGCTACACATTTATATGATTCACTAAGTCCAACATCTTGCTGCACCTGCAACTTAGCCATTTGGGCCACAGACAAGATGTATCCATTATTGAACTAGGCAGTCTCTTTGGGGTTAGTACCCCAGACTGATGACTTCAATACTAACTCTTAACAGCACACATTTCTTAATGGGGCATGGAGCCCCCAAGATTGCTTGTTTAACTTCCTCTCTGCACGGTGGTACAAGGTACTCACCAGGTCCTCCACGCATCTCATTCACAATGGAAGGCATCCTGAAGTCTTCTTTAGCTCTCTCACTGCTGAGGTACTTGGTCAGCACTCTCACCACTGCATGATGTCATCTGGTCCGTCAGCGCCTCACCGCTGCTGGACATCTGATTCTTCGGTCCACATCTTTCCCTGATGTGGGAGGGAGACTAGCCTCTGGAGGACAGTACTGGCAACCTCCAGACTAGCTGTTGCAGAAAGCCTAATTATTGTAACTAGTTAACTGTTAACTGAAGAAAATAACAAATGCCCCTGAAGACTGAAAGGGCTTGAATTAAGTAACCCAGGTCTGATGGCATCGCAGAGCTTGAACCCTCCCCATGGGGCTCCCAGCAGGCTGGAGCCTGCTCTGCTGCTCTCTCTCTCAGTTCTGCATCTCTGAATCTCCTCTGAATCTCCAGACAAACTGGCAACATAGTCTCTTTAAAGAGCTCCTAGCTCGACTCCTGATTGGTAGCAGGGATGGGGTGACGTGTCTCCAGTTGCTGAAGGACATGTCAATCAGAACACTCAAGGCACAATTGGGTTGTGGAATTTGCATCTAAAACAATGTCCCTGTAAGCCCCATAAGCACTTGGGTGCTTACCCATAAGATGTAGTGAATGTCCCACAAGTCCTGGCTATCTATTGCTGCAGTTCCATTGGATGTACTGCTGGCAATGGTTGTTTAACCCACTGTCCCTTATAGCAGATTTGATACAGTCCTGAATAATGTCCTGGTGCAGCCAGAAAGAAGTAATTATTTGCCCCACATGCCCCACAGTTCTATAGCTTAAAGCTATACTTGCAGTTGTTGCACAGATGAAAAACATGGCTGTTTTACTTTTCCTGTTGCTACTGCACTTATGCAAGCTCCCCTGCTAAGCAGCTGACAGGCTGTCACACAGAGTCCCAGATACTGGAATTGCCAGGAAACAGTACTCATTTTAAATTTAAGCACTTTTCCCCACATGCACAGTATTTTCCCAACAAGCAGCAACAGTTCCATTATGTAAAACATTTTAATTCTTTACTTTTCAGCTGGAGCTGGACATAGCTACCCTGGAGGCAGCCAGATACACTGTTATGCATTATTCAGATGACCAGGGCCCTGCACAGGCATACAAAAATGAGCCCCAGTCAGAACTCCTTTAATTCCCATCTGAGCGGTCCCCAGCAGGCTGTCTGTGGTCACCGGTCACAGATAAGTGGAAAGGATCCGGGACCCCTGGCACAGTCCCTGAGGTGACCGCAAAACAAGCTGCTCCACATCCAAGACGCTTTATGCACTTACAATTCCTGCTGCCCTGGAAGCAGCTCTCTTGCAGCGAGCCAGTGGTCAGCAGTTTAAGCCCTGAGGGCACTGGATTTTCATGTGACCAAGCTGGGGCACACACGAGGGCAAACAGGACCTGGGAAGCCAGAAAATTGGAGGCCAAGTCAGGAGAAGCCAAGAGACAGTGGGAGAAGGACAGAACAAAACAGGCTAAGGTAAACCCAGACTGGTATTTAGAACCCCATTTGCAAGGGGTTACACTTGGATACTGGCATAATGGGTGTACACCATTTCATGGGCTCTGTAACGTCTTTGAAAATACCACATCATACCATTTTATCTAGCCTCATATTTTTCTTTAGGAAGCATGGAATTGGAATTGCCTGGGCTTCATGAATACTTTAGGTATGGCTCCTTCATTTAGCTTGATCTCTATTTCCCAAAGGCATCTGTATAGATTTCCTCTAGTGTGCACAGTAATCCCATAGATACTGCAACATCATGGCTTAGCAAGTTATTCTCCTGGGAACCCTGATCATGTATACTCTGAGCTGATGCTTACTGACTTTATAATTTGTTTTAGCTGTAAACTGACCCATGCAGTTATGTTCACACCTGCACTTTCCAAAACTGAGTTAGTGTGCTCCAGTTGAGGAGGTTTATTTAAACTCAGGTGCGTAGATTCAGAATTAACCTTGCATCAGTTCTAGTATCAATTTTAAATTTTGCTGTGGTACCATTAAGTACAAGACCAGCGCTAATGGCTCACTGACATTATCATGACAGGTAACTGACCAAAGAAATATTTTTTGATTTCACTCTTTTATTGGATATTTCACCACACCTCTTGTATGATACAACACTGAGAAATTATCTATTTTACTGCGCTTGCAACACTCAGCATTTCATGCTCAACAGTCATCTCCACATGCATGTTCCCTGTCACATCGAGTACATTTGGACCTGGTTTCTGAGACTTGGATTGCTTTTTCCTTAGAGTTTTCCTTCAGTTAATTTCACCTGGCTGCAGAGGCTTCTTTGTTACCTCATCTAACCTTCTCATGGTTCCTGGTCATTTATAACTACCGAATGGCATATTGTTTCCTTTGGCCTTTCCAGAGTCAATGCTGGCTCTAAATGCAGCTTCTGAGCAAGTTCCTATATAGGACTCCTATCACAAGTCAGTCTCTGTTGTATTCATTTTTGTTCCTCCAAGGTCACAGTTTTGAGAGGATAATAAATGAGAGCATACATTTTAAAGCTGTCATCAGATTTATATGCAGTAATCGATGTAGGTAACTTGTTATACCAATTTGTAACTCTAAAATCCAGGGATCTTTGACCCTTACAACTATTCATAATTGGGATGTGGAAAACACAGCTGACAGATGATATAGTACACTTGATATTAAAATGATTCTACAAAATTATCCTGAGAACTTGGTGGGGCTAGTCTTAAGATTACATTCTGAACAAAAAACAATGTTGGGAATTTGATATGATTGTCAAGAGAAAGACAAGAAGCAGAGTCAAGTAAAGACAATGATGTATACAGTAAGGACATTCATTTGAAATCTCATATTGAATTAAAAAGCACCTTACCCTAGACAATTGTTACAGGTGATTACTGTAGGGAAAAACAGACCATTTCACCTCTTCTGCACTGTGGGCAGAATATTATATCCAATCCATCTACAGTCTGACTGAGTGTTGTCCACAGAAAGGTGTGAAGAGTTTGGTCAGGTCTTCTTTGATAGAGTACCATCTATCCAATCTGGGATTCCCCAATTGAGATGTCATTTATGAGTACTAGTCAACCTATGTTGAGCAGTGTCATTCCATCAACCTGGTATGTATTTCAACCAGTACTTGCTAGAGAGGGTATCCAGCTGCTCTTTGAGTGGTGTCTCACTTTCTCTGTGCTGCACGGTGACTGACTCTGCTGTTGGTAGACCACTGGAAGTACATGAGTTCAGTCATTGTGGAGATAGTAAAATGTTCTTTAATGGAGGATATCTTTCCCACTACACTCATGAAAGTGGTGGTGAAGCTCCTCCTTAAAAACTATCTTTGGACACTGATATCTTGTCTAAGTACAGGACTCAAACCTTCTTTTTAGGAATGTTATCAAAAAGGTAGTGGAAACCCAACTTGGTGCATCTGGAGATGTTTTCCATCTATGAGACATTTCAGTCAGTATTCAGAAGATACCACAGCACAGATACAGCACTTGCCAGGGTGCAAATGACCTACTCCTAGTTAGGGATGGTGATAAACAATCAGTTCTTGTTCTTCCTGATCTCACATCAGCTTTTGACACTGTAGACCATGGGATTTTATAAGCTCAGCTGAGGCACTTTGGGGAACTCACGGGCACTTTTTTTGAAGTGGCTTGAGTCCTTCCTGTCTTGCAAAGTGCAGCAGTTTGCACTGGAAATGTTTCCTTGAACCATGCTGTCTACGATCAGGAGTACCTCAGGGACTGAGTCTGTTTCAATGTTGCTTGCAATTTATATGCTTCCTCTATGGGAGGTTATCCAGCAATATAGATGTACTGTACAGCAGAAGTTTCATTGCTATGCTGATGCTACCTAGCTAGATTTGCCCTTGTGGAGAGAAATGCTGTCAACTTTTAAACAGATGCCTGTTTGACATCAAAGATTGAATGGCCTTTAGTTGACTGAGGTTGAATCCATTTAAGTCAGAAGTGCTGCTGGAGGATATGGGCTCTCGAAAGATGGCAGGTATGGGAGAGGATGTGGCTGGGCTACAACTGAATGCCACCCTTCTCATAGCCATTGCCAGGATTTAGAATCCCAACATCATCTTGGATTTTAAGCTGACATTGAAAATAAGGTGTCAGTGGTGGCCCATGATGGCTTTTTCCATCTTTATAAACATCACCAAGATTAAACTATATTTGGTTCCTGAGGACCAAAACCACTGCTACATGCCTTTGTTACGTCAAGGTTGGACAATTGTAATACTCAGGCTCTTGGAAGGTTTGATATGCCTCATGTAGCTGGAGGCATGCCACCACAGCCAGGCCAATTGCTGATGTTTTCTGTACCGAGCATATCTATACGGTGTTGCTGACATTATACTAGTTGCCAGTGAGGTGTCATGTCACCTTTAAGATAGGTTTGAAATGTACAAAGCCCAACATGATTTGTCGTGGACTACCACAAAGAGCTCCTGTGTCATTACTGTATGTTCCCTGCTGCCCTTTGGTCTTCTGAGGTGGGCCTCCAGTGTCAGAAAATCCCAGATCATAACTAAAGCAATCTTAGGACCAGGTATTTGCATTGATAGCATTACTACTGTGAAATATGCTATCTTGCTGTTTGAGGGAAGCTCTCTCAGCTGGGAGCTTGAAAAGGGGCTGAAATATTATTAGTTAGCACTGTTTTACTACTTCCAGCAGTAACAGGAGTCAGGCTGACCAATGGGTTAGATTTAACATTGTTATTTATCTATATTGTAGTCTGTTTTAATAATATAGGTTAGGATTAATGCTAGTGTAAGTCAGACATATTTCAATGCTGAAGTGTATGTTTGTATTTGTAAGGTACGCTCAGCTGAGGGATAGGCATTAATAAATAAAATACTTGCTCAACGGCCTGCATCATCTTCATTTCCACTGTCTTTGCTGGTAGTTTATTCCATAAGTGTACCATCCTCTGGGAGAAAAGCAAAGAAAATTGCTCTACCCATTTGAGCAGCATTGCATCTCTGACAAACTTAGATTTTTATTGATATATTTGAAATTAAATCAACAAGTTCTGAAACACAGGAACTACATAAGCAATCCACTGACAATAAAACACAAAATTGCATATACTCTAGAGGTATTTTAAATATTGAATAAAGGATGGGGAGTGTATGATATGAGAACTGAATGCACACCGAGGTGTGGGATGGTACATTAATCCCAAGGCAAAGCACAATAGGTTTATTAAAGCATACCACATCAAAGGGTGTGCATTAAATTGTCATATTATGCACACTTCCCCATCTTTTTTTTATTTATCTGGGGCCAGATATTGTGAACTTTGCCCCAGGGTTAAATTAGCACTGCCCAGCAGGCAAACTTAGCCCAGAGCACAAAACAAGCCATATTCAAAAGGAATAGCCCAGGGCAAACAGCTTCTGAATATAGCATGGGAATGAGGCCGGGCAAACTGGCTGGGAGTGCAGGGCAAACTAAGCCCTGGAATAAGACAGCTCTGAATATGGCAACCAGAAGTGCAAACCACAACAGCAACACAGTGCACAGTGATGTGAAGGTAGGTACAGATGAACTATGTGGCCAATGTGTTGTGCCAGCAAATGCGTGGACCCAGTACAGCTGCAGACAGCAGCATATGTGAAATGCGGTGTGCAAAACTGTAAAATATTCCCAAACTGTTAGCGCCAAGAGCTAACACGTTTGTGGGGGTTTAGCTCAGGGTTAAACCGTTAGCCTGGTGCAAACACGCTTGCCCAGCGCTAAACTTCTGCCATATTCAAAAGTGACATGCAAATGAGCCTACTTAGGTAGTCTGTGGGCAAAGATCCAGATTAGCATCTCATTATGCCCTGATTTGCATGCAGTTTGCACCGGGCTAACTGTTTAGCCCTCGCGCTAAACCCGCGCCAAGCGTGTTAGCACTGTGCAAACAGCTTGGGGAATATTATACAATTTTGAACACTACTTCCACATGCGCTGCTGCCTGCAGCTGTACTGGGACAACATACAGCATAGGCACAGATGGTGGTGGTGCTGCATGCAACTGTCACATAGTAGGTCATGCTACAGTGCACAGCAGAAACTACAGTAGCAAGGGTGCCAGTAGTGTGTGGACACAGCAATGCCTATGGTGTGTAGGGCAGTGATGATGACTGCACTATACACAGTGAGAGGCCCAACCTGCAGGTGTTTACTGACAGTGGACATTACTGTGACACTGTTGTGTGACCCACAGATGCTGCACTTGTGGCATGTGATGCTCACAGTGACATGTACATTTCTGGCTTTGTGTGCTATGGCAGTTGTACAGCTGTGCGGTATGTAGCCAGGGGCATATATTATCCAAAAGGCACACTGGTTTTGGGGTACTCCCAATACTGGCCCATGTGCACTGCGTGATGTGTCCCAGTCTTGTGGCCACACCTGGTCTGGAGCACAGCCTCGCCACCCATACATGCTCCCTCAACATCCTCCATGCCCACAGTGCTGCATGTGTGCTGGCATATGTCGGTGTCCACAGACGTGTGGTCCACAGGTGTGTGCTGTATGCCACACTGCCATTCTGTCCACTGGTGGCAGGGTCACCACTTACTGCCTGGCATTACTATAAACATTTGGAATACAAGAAAATACAAAATCACACATGCCCCCACAATGCAAACATCGTGAGCCGATATGCAAATCACCACAGAATGTTATGCTGGTCCAACTTTAAGCAGAATTGCATGGTGCCGAAGGCCTCACAGTTTGCAAAGGGTGCTAACAGAAGACATGAACCGTGTTTCGTCCTACCAGGACTCATCAGTATGGCTCGTCTGTTTGACACCCCAGTGGAATGGACCAGCTACCCTTAAGGCAGTGTGCCTTGGCTATATTGTGGTGAACCCATTAAAATAAAAACTATTTAAAGACAAAGAACCTCTGTGTGCAAACACTGAGGCAAGGGTTACCCAAGGGCATTTGGCTGGGAAGCCAAGTTTCAAGAAAATACAAAATCACACATGCCCCCCAATGCAAAGCATCATGAGCTGCATATGCAAATCACCACAGAATGTTATGTTGGTCCAACTTTCTTCACAATGGGATTTTCCAATATCAAAACAATCAGTAAATACTGATATGTATCAGGTGTGTATCTGTCCTATTGAGAAGAAATTGAAGAGACAAATTTAAGTTGCATGTATGGATATTAAAAATAAGTAAAATCAAGATAGAGCATCAAGATAGTTAGGACTAGACTTAATGATATCTGGTTTTGGGATGGGAACAGGTGTGATTAACGTATAACCTATTATCTGTTAAGGGAGTAAAATAGCTAGAAAAGTTCACTTTGCAACTTTTTAGTCCATATCAGAAGAATGTATAGTTGGTCATCACACAATGTTCTACATCAGCAGAATATACCACCTTGGAGGATGGCATTTTCAGTTGGTAAGTCGAACAGGACACAAAATGTCAATGTCTTCAAGCCATAAACTATGAACAGTTCCAGGGATAAATCAAGGTTTCTTCAATTGTCAGATGAAGATTCATTTTGTTCAAATTCGATGCATTCTGATCTTCCAAAGCTAGATCCAAATGTTCAGGAGGCTGAAGTATTTACAGAGGCCTCAGCAGGGGTGCATTAGATTGTACATTAAGATTTACAATGGAATAGCAACAGTGTTCAGTGGAAGATGATCACATGGCTGCACAAAGTGTAAGAATTTATAACAGTACTCAGTTTGTATGAGGTGCCAGCCAGGCTTGGAAAACAAGCAGTGAAGAAAATGGATTTCTTGATTGTAGATCAAATGAAGAAGAGTCTTCTTGCTGAGGTTAGGGGCTTGCCCCACCCCAGACTTGCTTCATAGTATGCATAGCAATGAGCTTGATTGTAGAATCTTAATTGGTTGGACTGAATACAGTTTATTTGAAAGTTCACAAGTGGAAGCCCAATTTCAGTTACTAGGCCAGCATTCACAAGTTGGTAAGACAAGTTGGAAGATGTCACATCTGCATTAAAGGTGATGTTGCTTTCAGGTACGACATTCAATGTTCAGAGTCAGTCATGATTCCAAGACCTCATGGTAAAAAGGAAAGGAGGTAGTTTCAACCTTTCACGATAAAAGTTCCCATCAAGATGATCAATAGAATCGACAGTTGCCAAATGATCAGAAATGGATGTTGCCAAATGAAAATGTGGCAGTGACACTGTGAGAGTCAAGACATGCTTCCTGGATTGTGCAAGAATATATTTAAAAACATGTAACAATACTGGTGTGTGGTGACATATCCAAGGTTCCTTGCCATTGACAAGGGAATAGTGCTAGATTCAAATAAACATTTAACAAATGCAATAGAAGTGCAAAATGTGGCAATGCCACTGACCCATATGTCTGTCAGGTATGAGATCAAGAATATGTCCTAATTCCTGATCTTGGAAGAGATAACCAAAGGGTTGTAAGAACATAATAGCCATAGGCAGTGCAAAGGACTTTCCTAGCTATGTGATGCTCATCTGCTTCCTTAATGTGAGCAGAAAATAATTCATTAACATGAACATTTGTCAGGTCAAACTCCTTCACAATATCCTTATTATTGGAAATGTAAATCTCTATATGAGCAAAACCATGTATACCATGTATACCATGCAATGGGGAGGGGGTATGATATTATTTCATGCTATTATGACCCTTTAACATATCTGCTTGAATTATGGCTATGCCAGCCCTATTTCAAATAGATATGTCAGAGACAAATAGGCCTGAGTCTAAACCTGTGTTTAAAAAAATGTCTAGTGGGTTCAGGTAGGTTTACAGTCATAAGATGTACCACCAGCAGTCAGGATGTAAAATTCCTGTGTGTGTGTGTATGTGGTGCATGTGTTCTATGAGTCCCTGTATAGGGGGTCATTAATGAGTAGTGATGTGCTGCCAGGGTATCCAATCAAATCATTATTTAAAAAAATGGGAAATGTTTGTTCTGAAACATATAACAAATCACTTCAAGTTTAAAAGGTAAGATTTAAAATCCTGGGATGTGCATGAGCCGCACATTATTAACTAGGTACCAGTTGAGAAGTGGCTATTGGACCACTGGTTGAGCCAGGGTTCTGTTTTGGGTACTTAATATTAAATGTCACAAATTATGGGGCATCATAGGGTTAAAACCTTTATGGTCTAATGACTTTTATTGCCATAAATAATTGGATGCAAAATTCCTATTTATCAATAAAATGTAAACAGGAGTTCAGATCAAGTCTAGCTTCTAGGATTGATCCAAAGCAATGATCATAACATTCAGTAGGGCCTCACTACCATTCTGGATGACAGACATGTCTTTTAGGACTTTACTATGAATTCCACAGGATGCTATTAAATCATGTGGGCTTCTGAGGCACTCTGCCTCAACAATATAGTTCTTATGTGCAATAAGATGTGCAGTTTGGGCTTGTTAGAAGACCCATACTTCTAAAAGAATAATAAGCATAAAAGCAAGCATCTCTCTCTCTCTCTGGATCCTAACAGGAAAGAAAAAGAAAAAATAGTTTAGTACTATTCTTCCCACTGGGGTATGGAAAAGTAATTTAATCTCCTTTAAACAGGTTCATTTGATTGTACGTAACCATTTATCAAAGACTGTTAAAGTGAGGCAGTCTAACTTAGTAGACTGCTGGACTGAGTTTGTTTACAATGGAATAGGGTCTGTTGCTGGGCCTTGCCCATACATTGTAAAGCAAACAAGAGTACCTTTGGGTGTCTTGTTTGAGTTATTTAACATATGTATCTACTGATGCCCCATCAGCAGTGGCAGTACACAGGTCCAGAATTAAATGCTATGGGAGTCTCATGGACTGTCCAGTCATGATTTCAAATATGAGGTATGCTGTGCACCTGCAGAGGGTGTCCCCTTATTCCCATAAGGAGTAAAGGTAATAATGAATCCCAGTGTTTTTTTTCAGAACAAGTTTGGATAACATAACTTTGATCTGCCTGTTAGCCCATTCCACCTGTCCTGATGACTGTTGGTTGTAAGGGATATAAAACTTTTGTTTTACCCATAACAAATCCAGAATTTACTGCATTACTTTGGCTATAAAGCTGGATCTCTGTAATCAGAATTTACCTTTGGGTAAAACCCTTCCTGGAAAATAACTGGTTTACCAAGACATTTGTAGTCACTTTGACTGTGTTATTCTGTTTTGGGATAGCTTTAAACTGTTTGGAAAATAGGTTGGTGAAAACTAGTGCAAACTAGTTGTTCTTAGTGGTTGGCATAAGGCTAATGTAGTCAATCTGGATGTTTTCCAGGGACCTGATTGCCTCTCAACGTATTTTTTCTAGTTGGTATAGGATTGTTCTGTGCACAGAACAAACAGTTACTAATTTAGTGTTCTACATCATTTCTCATATGTGGCTACAAGACAGAGGATTTCAGTCTGTCTAGTGTTTTATTGACTCACTGGTGTCTACCAGTTGGAGTATCATGTACTTGGTACAGCAGATAAAATCTACTCTCAGGTGTTCAGTAATTACCTGTAATTTTTCATGAGTGTTACAGCAGTGATGTTCCAAATGAATAGGCCATCAGTGGATAGGTGAATGTCATTTTCACTTTCTTATAATATAATACAATTGGGGTAAAGGCTTATTTCTGGAAGTTATTCCCCAGTTCCTTTATTAAGGAACCTATACACTGCCCTCAATTGAGGGTCCTTCTTATGGAACATAAAGTTCATGTTTAAAATATGCTTGAACCTTATGAATGTACAGTATTTAAACTGGTTAGAGTTGTGTTGTACACAAACAAGTCACTGTATTTCACAGCGATACTATAGAGTACTGGAACAGAAGCTTGTTTTTCTTCCAAAGAATTTCAGTTTAGCGAGAAACAGATCCAATTAGAATCTGTAATAAAAACATAGTATCTGCAGTGCTTTCTGTAATTATCTCAAGGACATTTCTTGAAGCGGGCAGAACTCAACCCTCTCATGGAGTACTGGTATCATTTTACATAAGGAAAAATATTTTTATTCTTCTATTAGCACAAGCTGTGTATTTCTCAAGGACTTAACAGCTTTCTAAACCATCCACAAATATTTGTGGTAATAAGGAGACTCCTCGCCTCCCTGCTTTTCATTTTATTTACCAGGCGTGTTTTAACATTGCCTATGAATCGTATATACAGTGATGCAATTACTAGCCATGCACACTCTGTCATCACCAGAATGTAAAATAATTCCAAACCCTTCTATCTGACCTTTGTTGGTATGTATGGCTGAGTCATCAGTCAAAACATGACACACAGTGGTGTCTTTAACACTTTCTGAGGTTTTGTCAGAAAGGGCGCTGGGACAGGTAGGTCGGGGTTGAGTTAACAATCATGGGTCTCTCTCTGTAAATTGTAGGCCACAGACCAAAAGGATGAAGTTTTGAAAAGAAGGACAGTGATGTCATGATCCTGTAAAATGAGAGACCGTGTGTACGCTTGACATTGGTTACAGAGTCATCTTTACTGTGTCTGACAACAAAAAGTTAGTTGAAAATTATTGGAATCTAGCACAATGGGTGCATATCCAATGATGTACATAAAGTATCTCACTGCCCAGTATGTAGCCAAATGATTCCTTTCATAAAGGTTGAATTTCAGCTTCACTGGGGCAAGCACCTGGAATGCACAAGCAATGGATCTGATGTGTCCATTGTATAGTTAAGAACTGCTGAAACTGCTATCTCTGATGTAGCAGTTTCAGTATAATGCCCTAAAGCTGTGTTAGAATTAACCAATGCTGGGACCATGGTGAGTGATTCCAAAAAAGACAATGATATCAATATTAGGATACCTTGTACCTTCTTGCAAGAAGTGCCTACCATGTATGCACTGGGAATAACCCAGACTGTTCTGGCATGTGCCTGCTACTGCAGTCACAGTATGGGATGATTCAGGTGTCACTGAGGAAGGGTTCTGCATCAGTGCAGGAGTGCTGGCACTATCAGGGTGCCTGCACAGTAAAGAAAAAGTGGTGTGCCAGCTGCACATAGTTCTCCAGCTATGGATTGTGGTTCAGTAGCCATCAGGGGTTGAGAAAATAGTACTGAAACAGCTGTCAGTCCAGGTTCAGAATTCAAACCTGTAAACTTCCCTCAATGTGGCCTGTGATTCTGAAAATATCACAGCCACAGTGCTTTCAGAGACAGGATTGTCCCTCCCCAACAAATGTAAAGTGGGTTTCCCACCAGAATGTTGCTGGATGGTAGCAACATTGTTTTTAATGTTATAGCTTAAAGTATTAATGCACTGCACAGGAAAAGCAGTATGTCCAGTCCTCTCAGGGAAAGTTGATGTTAAATTGCATAGGAAAGATTCACATTTCATGTAATTAACTGCGATGTGTTCTTTAACCAAGGACACTATATCATAGCAAACATTGCTAGTAGAAGTTTCTTCTGCAGTCAGACACTGACTTCATGACAGATTGTGTATCAGCCTTATTCAAAATTACATAAACATAATTTTTAATGAGAATCTTACGTCCCTCAGAAACACTAGTCTTAATGATAACATTATTAAACATGACAAAAACTCCGGTATGTTTTGTTTGGTTATGGTAGCAATCACAGGTCCCTGTGACTGCATGATCAAACCTCTGTGATGTGGTGGTCAGCCATTTTGGATTACCTCATGGGCATCTTGGGTTACGGTGTTAAGACCATCATCACATGACCATGAGCGCCATCTTGAAGATGGTATGGTGATGCGACCTGATGACATGTATGTCCACCATTTTGAGATTCTAACAGGTCTCCATTTTGTGAATCACATAAAACAAGTGGCTAGCATTTGTTCTAGTCCACCCCACAGCATACTGTGAGTGTTCAAAATCAAACTCTTCAACATCAGAAGAGGCAAGGTCTTTGGGCATTAGTTAGTATGCCCTGCCAATACCTCTGGCTGACAGCACAAGTTTACCATATCTGACTTTTACTCCTACATTCTAACTGCTCAGATGCAGGAGTTAGCATGCTGTAAAGTGCATTGCTTTCAGATTGCAAGACATTTCCACCTTGCAAAACATGCCTGTTATAAACAGAAACTGTGTCATGATTTATATTCAAAACATTCAATTCAAGTCTGCTGTACTGAAAACATACTGAATCATGCTGTTCAGTCAAGGTCTGGTGTTGAAATACCAGCACGTTAACTCTTTCAGTAATTACTTCAGACTTTTTATCCCTAAGTTCCTTGTTTCCAAAATGTAAGGAATCAGTGTTCCTAGCTAGAACACCATTCATTTGATAAACTTTTTCCTAACAAGTTTTGCCTTTTCAGCGTTATCTCTTAAGGCATGCAGGTCATTGCTGCTTCTGTCATTAAAGAGAGACTCATTTTCTAGATGGAGAGACTGCAGTGTGCTATCCTTTCTTTATGAGAAGCCTGTTTCAGATTAATTTCCTGCTTGTAAGCAACATTCTCGCATTTTGCAAGCAATATACTCAGATTCCAAAACAGATATTTTATTTAGAACAGCATCAAAACAATTAAACCGCATTGCAATTAATAATCTTTAAGGATCATTGGTACCATTTTCAATTCCCCATAATGGGCAATGATATCCCTTAAAGGGCTACCATTGGATTCTGCTACCTCAGCAAAATCACACCAACCACTATAAGCAGTTTGGAATGTTAAGGCATCCAGCCTCAACTCAGTACTGATATATTTAGACATGTCTTTTAAGATAAGAAACCCTTAACTGTCTGAGGATCAAAACTTTGTTTGCAACCAAAGTTAATGAAAGGACACAAACAACATTCAGCGATGTGGACACCTAGATGAGTAAATATCCATTAGGATTTAAATCCACAAGAAAGAAGTCTATCCATCTGTTCATATCCTTTACAGTTATGTTTCCACAGAGAAAGAATAGGGAAAAACAAAAATAAAACAACTCATTACACAGAGACTGAATATCTGCCAAGAGATGGCACTTTTATCAAGTAGAAAAGAAATGGGCAGACTGGATGGGCCTTCGGTCCGTATCTGCTGTCACCTTCTATGTTTCTATATTTCTAGATTGTTTGTCTGCACTATGGAACACACAACAGACTGAAAAGTTAAGCAGAAGATACTTTCAGCTGCTTGTTACTGATATTTTTTGCCCAGTGTTTTAATTTACAGAGGAAATTGAAATGCAACTTAGCAAACATCGAACTCCACTCATGATCACCATTTATGTTGCCTAAACATTCTTGGTGTGTAGGGTAAATAATAATAATACTAACAATACAGATTCTTGTGTCTCGAGTCTGCCAGAAACATTCGTAAACAAGCAAAGGGTACTAATAAAGTTTATTATACTACTTAGGACAAGCATATGACAGAGAAAATCACAAGGGATATGGGTTTCTCACAACTTCTCCTGAAGAATGCACATAATCTCCAGGACTGTATGATCTCAGGTTCTCCAAGATCGATTTCTCTCTCTCCCACTGCTAGAGGAGCTACAGTATATTGCAGATAACTATATACTGCAGATAACAGCATAGCAACAGAGATGACTCATAGTTACAGATATGAGAAACAATATTTATTGGTCCTCAATTATTCTCCATTGAATAATGACTTAGAAGACAGAACTACTAATGAGTATCATATGAGACAGAATATGCTTGCATTAGCATTATAGCTTGGACAAAAGTCAAAATTCTTCACAAAAATGGGAGCAGGAGAGAGGCAGGCAACTACAGACCAGTTAGTTTGATGTCAATGGTAGGAAAAATAATGGAATCACTTCTGAAGGAAAGAATTTTTGAGTACCTAGAGGCCAGTTGGACACAGTATCCAAGGCAGCATGGATTCACGATGGGAAGGTCATGTCAGATGAATCTAATAGATTTCTTTGACTGGGTGACCAAAGTAGTTGACAGGGTGGCTGTGGACATGGCCTACCTAGATGCCTGTAAGGCATTTCATACAGTCCCACACAGATTAATACACAAGTTTGCCAGCCTTGGAGTGGGTCCTAAGGTGGTAGCCTGGATAAAAATTGGCTAGACAACAGGACGCAAAGGGCAGTAGTAAATGGAGTCCACAGTGAAGAAAGGGGGTTACTAGCAGGGTACCACAGGGTTCAGTACTGGGACCGATCCTTTTAATGTCTTTATAGTGACATTGCAGAGGATCTGAAAGGAAAAGTATGTCTCTTTGCAGACGACACAAAGATCTGCAACAGGGTTGATACACAAGATGGAGTGGAAAGGATGAGAAGGGACTTGGCAAGGTTGGAGGAATGGACAAATGTATGGCAGCTCACATTCAATGCAAAGAAGTGCAAGGTAATGCACCTGGGAAACAAAACCCCAGGGGAAGAGTACACAATGGGGGAGAGAGATACTGACAACAGTAAAATGGAAAGGACCTGGGGTAATTATATCAGATGACCTAAGGGTGGGAAAGCAATGTGAGAAGGCAGTAAGGAAGGCTGGTGGGATACTGGGATGCATAGGAGAGGCATCAATAGTAGAAAACAGGAAGTTGATATCCCTCTGTACAGACAGTTGGTGAGACCCCATCTGGAGTATTGTGTGCAGTTATGGAGCCCCATCTCCTCAAAGACATAGACAGAGTGGAGGCTGTCCAGAGGAGGGAACCAAAATGGTGCAGGGTCTGCACCAGAAGACATACTAAGAAAGACTAAAGGAGCTTAATATGTATACCCTTGAGGAAAGAAGGGAGAGAGGGACATGATAGAAACTTTCAAGTACCTCAAGGGAATCAACAAAGTCCAAGAGGGTAGCATCTTTCAGAAAAGAGATGTGCAAGAACAAGGGGCACAATTTGAAGATGGGGGCAGCTCAGAGGTAATAAGAGGAAGTATTTTTCACAGAGAGGGTTGTGGATGCATGGAACAGCCTCCTGAGGAGATCATGGAGTCAAGAACAGTGGTTGAATTCAAGAATGCATGAGACAGACATAAGGCAGTCCTAGTGGGCGTGGTAGGAGGAAGTAAGCTGTTGGTTAACTAGGATCTGCAGCTTATCTGTTAGGTAGGAAAATGGGCAGACTAGGTGGGCCAAGCAGTCCTTATCTGCCATCAAGTTCTATGTTTCTATGTCAAATTCTATGTTTAAAAGAAATGCTGACTGGTTCAAACTACATGTGCCATATCTTACTTATGTATAATGTAAGACATATCAAATGATTTCTTTCTGTCAGCTTGCTTAAACAATGAGAACTGCTGACAGGGCTCTATTACATGTGGCATATCTGCCTGAGTGGAAAACACAAACTACATATAATTATATGAGAATATAAGTATACAATAATCACTGATGATCCCTCAGAGTCATTTTATCAGTGATTAGGTAGATTATATATGGAAGATATATGAAAGAAAAACATAATCTAGAAAAATGCATTATAATGAGGTATAATGAATCATGCATGATAAACATTAGCATATATTAGCAGCAAAGCACATTCCTGGCACTCATGCTTATATGATGGGTGCCTAAATCTATATATTAGTGCAAAATAGCAGTATCACAGTACAATAGACCAGGAATACAGTGTGAGGTGTATGTGGATGATAGGGGCATAACTTCAGGTGTAACAGTACGAGACGCAGAAGTGCATTGCTGATGTGAGGAAAGGTATTTCTCTTGCAATGTTTTACAGTCCAATCAGTAGCTTCACTCATAGTTGGAGGAGATGATGTTGTCCCAGCCAGTGGTATTAGTGCAGTTGCTGGTGGTGGTATGAGTATTGTTGCCTCAAGTTCCATTTCTCACCAGTGTACCATATCCAAAAATATAGTAGAGTATGAAGCAGTGTGGGTGGTGGCAGTGTAGATTATGTCATACTTCCAGTAACATCCCAGTAACTGAACATGAGGATTCTGATAATCATGTCAACAATAGCATACAATGTGACATTTCTTCCACTGTGGTTCAGGTCACACATTTTCCATGCAGTGATTCACAGTGTGGTGAAAAAATATCAGGTGATGGTGGTGCTGATGATGATGAATCTGATGATGATGATGTTGCTGCAGTTGCAACATGCAGTCCACATGCCAGCATCCAAGTAGAAGATATGGATGTGGGTGATGCTGATGAATATGATGATGATGTAATTGATCCCAGCTGGGAACTGGAGAAAAGAAATTCAGGGTGGCTGTGTCTGGATCTGTTTGCATTAATCCCCAGTAAAACTTGTGATTTACCAGTTTCAGTTGATGATGGTGTGATGATGATGATGATGATGATGATGACGACCCAGTGATAGGTAATCTTGGAGGTCAGTTGGAGTCTAAGTGTGTTCTGCCAGAAAAATCATGTACCACACCCCACTTCACAGTTTAAAAGAACAGAGTCCAATAAGCAGTATCAGGAACATGTTAAAAGTAGAGCATCACAATTCCTTGTTTAGGATTTTGTGCAATATGCAAATGATGAGTCAGTTGCAATCTGCCAGGTTTGGCGTGTGGTCGAGGTAAAAAGGAAGCCATCTGGGCACAGGAGGACAGCATACGATCTTCAGAATAGGCACATGGCACTGTGAACACAGCCAAGATGGCAGCTAATACAACAGTGGGGCATTCACTCTTCTGTCATTAACTATGACGAGCATGTTATCCCCTTCCATGACTGTTAAATCCAGTAGGAAATTAAATGTGTGCTGTAGTGATGAAATAAGAGCAGAGGATTACTACAGGTATGATGAGGTGGAGGAGCATAATGATTTTGAAATATTTTCCAATGCTGGTGAGAGTAGCAGTTTTGGTGGTGGTGATGGTGAATGTAGGATGCCTAGTGCTAGTGGTACATCACCCCGATTGGTAAATGTGGCAAAATAACTGCATTTGTGGGTTTGTCATCATCACCTGTGCAACTGTCTTCATCAAACGTCACATTCCTCCCCTGCCATTCACAGAACAGAACCATTTGTCATCAAATGCCATGTAAAATGTTTAGCTGTTTTTGTGCATAAGCTGAAGTACCTATCCAATCATACAGTGTCATGTGAACTTAATGCTGCTGTGCTGAAATGCTGGCAATTTATTTTTGCCCTTCTACTTTGTGGAGAATTCTGGTTCTGGCAGTTTGCTGCACGTGCCTGTCAAAATGGAAAGCCCCATCCAAGACATACTTTTGACTCAGTTGTCCCTGAGTTGTAATTGCATGTCCAACTCAGTAAGACATGCCCTTCAGCATTCCTCCTCTCCATTCATCCATTTAAGTATGTATATGTGGACAAGTGGCAAAACAGTGGGGAGTTCATATTTGTGTATAACTGCACACTGGGCACCTGTGCCAGCAGTTGTTTGTGCTGTTGGTAGTGTGAATAATCAGTGCAGTAAGGTGGAGTGTCATGGTAGCAATCTTCCAGGAATTTGACAGCATGCAACAATTGCTGTGCACAATGTGACCTGTTCACACACTGGTGAAAACATGTTGGGCATAGTACTGACTGAAAATGACAAGTGGCTGAACCCTCTGTCCCTGAGAGCTGGGTTCATAACAAGTGACAATGGGTCAAAATGTGGTGAAATGTATCATGAATGGTGGCTTTTTTCTTGCTCCATGCATGGCTCACTGTTTAAATCTTGTGGTGCAGGAGTTTCTGTAGCACCCTGATGTAAATGAAATGCTGACAGTTGCACAACGTATCTGCTCTCACTTTTCAAGATCTGCAAAGGCCAGTGACCAACTTCGGCAGTTGCAGATGTGAAACAGCCTCAGCACCACTTGAAGCTGGAAGTTGTCACCCAGTGGAACTCCACTTTATACATGGCAGAGAGGTTGTATGAATAATACAAAGGCATCTCAGAATATCTTGTGATGCACACTAGCTGTGACAGTTCCGGGGCTCCATGTCTATGACGACTAAACAGTGACGCCTCATGAACTCTGTAATAACAATTTTGTGGCCTTTTGAACATGCCACACAGGCAGTGAGTGGCGAGTCTGCCTCCATTAGCCAATCAATTCCACTGCTGTGGGTGCTGAGGCAGACATTGGTGATGGTGCTAGTAGTATGTAGCTGAAACACATGCTAGTAGTATTCGACCAGAATCATCACATTTTGAGCATTCAGTGTAGTGACAACTTTGCCATAGCAACAATGCTGGACCCACAATACAAATGTGGAATTGCCTCAGTTCTGGAGGGAGAGCCTGAACAGGTAAAAATGTCAGTGGGCAACTGGTGCACTTGGTTCATGGGGCACAGAAGTCACATGCCAAGGTCAGCAAACCTCAGCAGCATAATCAGGCTGAAGGTCCACCTGGAGGAGTATCAAGCATATTCTGTAAGGGAAGGGACTGCAAATCCAGATGGTCTGTCATCCAAAGCGGTTGGTGTCAATCCACTTTGGGAGGCTTTGTCCCAAGTCGGTATTTGTGAAACAAATTATTCCGGAGAACAGGATGATGCATCAACCCTGGACTTAGTGCAGCACAGAGAATGGTTGAGTCATATTTATTTGAAAACAGGCATCTGTCAATAACTGATGATCCTCTTCTATACTGGAGTGGAAAGATCAGTGAATGGCCAGAGCTGACTGCAGTGGCACTGAAGTACCTCACATGCCCACCCTCCAGTGTAAGTGTCAAGATGGTATTCAGGTCAGCAGATGCAATAGTTTGGAATTGTCAGCCAGACTTCTCTCCTGCAAATTATTGTTTGCTAACATTCATAAAATGAATGAGGCACACATACCAGCACAGACTGCAACCTCAGTATTCGTAACCCAGCCTAGTCATGGTTTTGGTGATGTAGAAATGGGCCATCCTGGTGGCACTGGCAGTGGCAGCATGAAACAGCCTACCACTGACATAGATGATGACACAATGGATAAAGAATTTCCCAGTGGTCAGACTTCAGGCATAGATGACTGTGAGGGCAGCTTTCTTATGAGGAAGATGATGAAGTTAATGTTAGCAGGTTTTAACTGAAGTCGTTAAAAGGCTGTGACATTTGCTGTATGATACGTGTTTTCTTTTCATGACTTTGTGAGCCCCCAGACCACCACCACCAGGACTGCTGTTAGCCACTGCCACCACAGGGAATGGCTTTGTATGCCCCAGAACCACCACCACCAGGACTGCTGTTAGCCACTGCAACCACAGAGAATGACTTTGTGTTTCCCTCCTGGACCACCACCTCCATGACTGCTGTTAGCCTGGCCACTGCCACCACAGAAAATGACTTTGTTTGCCCTTCCCTGGACCACCACCACCAGGTCCACTGTTAGTCACTGCCACCACAGGGAATAACTTTGTGTGCCCCAGGACCACCACCAGGACCACTGTTAGCCTGGCCACTGCCACCACAGAGGACTTTGTGTGCCCCCATGGACCACTACCACCAGGGCCGCTGTTACCACTGCCACCACAGGGAATGATTTTGTGTGCCCCTGGACCACCACCACCACTGTTAGCCACTGCCACCACCACCAGATGCAGGAAGATGTCACAGGAATGTCATCATGTGCCACAGCTATGACCACCAGCACCCAAAACCACTGCCATTCTGACAATGTTTTCCCATTATATTGACCATGCCAAAGCAGAGGGAGTCAAACAAGAGACCACATCCATCAGCCACAGGCACAAGGCTTCTTAATATTAAAACTATAAAGTGAGTATGTGTACTAATGTTTTTTATGCTATTCGGCTTCCTTTAGCTGTGTGTTTTGTTTTCTGTCGCTTTTCAGAGATTCAATGGTCAAACACATAAGGTAAACTTATTTTGTTTTTACAGGTGAACAAAAATGACTCTCCTTCACTGAAAGTCAGTATCAATGGTACTGCAGCAGTACCGTATACAGGAACCTATGGAATATCCATTTCAAATCCTTACTGGTAAGTATATACAGTATGTATATATTATATCATCTGTTAATTTTTTTGTAAAAGAGTGCAACAAATCTAGCTGAGGAGGATTCATTAACTAGGTGATATGTGTACATCGCAAATACTATTTCTGCAAGATATCATGCACAGTATTGCAAACTTGCAGCTGTGCAGCCATGACAGTGGTGGAACAATTAGACACAGGCTGTGTTACTTGACAAGATGTGGTTTTGAAATGTAACTTGAGTTGAGATTGAGAACCAGGGACACTGGCACAGTATATTTGTTACATGAGCCTGGTACTAAATTATGTTGTGATTCATCTGCTGATTACAGTGTGACAGCTTACTATCTGTGTTAATAAGCCAGATACCCGTGGAACAGCCACAGCTTAAACATAATGTGTTACTGCTGCAATTGAGTTGTAATAAGTCCTTCATTTCTTTTTAGGAAACTTCCAGATGCGTTGTTGTGGCATACAGTAGTTGCCTTACCCAAAGAAGTTCTTCAACATCAGGGCCCACCGGGCTGGGGCAGACATGCAACATGCAGACGTCGTTTCAATCAATGACCGTGACTATCATTACCAACCAGACTCGAGAAGGATGCAGATGAAATCTGTGAAGAAGTAACCAAATAAGAAACCATTAATGAGACTTACCTGCAAATATACCCCCCAAAATACTTACCTTCATTGGCTTGAGAGTTATCCATTTCCATTTCAATGCAAAAGTTTTCATCAATCACTAGAATGTGCACACCGACAGTATCTGTGACCTGTGATACAAAACAATACAATGAGTACATGTCTATACATGTCAACCCTACCTACAAAATACAAACATATATATCAACTCACCAAGGCTACTATTAGTGTAGAGACAAAGGGCACCCTTCCATCTGGTTGAGGTGATCGCATCGCATTTGTGGGAATCGCAGCACACTTTGGACCAGCAACAGTTCTCTCCGGTCATCATTTCTGATGGGACTTTGCATGTGGTGTAATGCTCCCATTTCACTTCCTTAGCACTTGTCAATTTTCTGCACACAAGATAAATGCATTTTGGGCATGCAGAAAATATCTGGGGACTCTGTGGGACCACTGCGTGCATGAGTGACTGTGCAATAAATTCTGGGGACTTTGCATGTGGTGTAATTTTCAATGTTTTAATACAATTTATTGGAAAGCAAAACTGAGAGAAAGTCTCTCATTTACAATTGCATCCATCAGTATACAACATAAGAACATACATACATACAGGTACAAATACAATAAACAGATCAATGGGAGAAGCTCCCTCTTGGTAAGTACAGCTCCAGGATACAGCCCTACTGAGATACTCAATAGTAGTAGAATAGCTTCTGTACCCTGCTTTTCTTACTGCCATATTGAACACCTGTATAATAATTTACAGTTACCCTATATAATGTTTGCTTCCTTCTTTAGTAGTGACTCTTGTGTGTGATTTTTGGCATGAATCCTTGAACATTTAGGCCATAGCCTGTATGTTTAGACATTTTCTGAAAAAACAATAACATATTTTAAAACAAATACAATAAACATATTCAATTTCATAAATTCACAAATTGTGCTATTATGGTTCACTTAAAAACAGCTACATTCACATGTCATAAATCTAACAAGCAATAGTTTAAAGTGTGACATTGTGTTAATAAATGCCAATTTCAATTTGTTTTGAATAGATATCCAGGTCATTGGGCCAGCAACAGCAACCTATAACTACCAAATCTAGTTTTGAATCTTGGTAAGAAATACTGAGGAAAATCAACAGATCTAAGTGAATATCTATTATGTTCTTTAATAATAACTGAACCTAACAAATATGGGGGTAATTTATCCAAAACAAATTTATATACATAAAGCATCCAATGAGTTTGTCTACGAACTGATAAAGATTGCCAACCTGATTCAGAATAAAGATTGCAGTGGTGAGTCCGCCAAGGAAGACCAGTGATGAATCTTAATGCACTATGGTAAAGAGGATCCAATACTTTTAAGACTGCATCAGTTTTCATAGACATAGACTCATCTAACATAATACCTAGGTATTTATAAGAAGTTCTAATCAGATTAGTCCCAGCCAAAGCTTTAACATTTAAAGTTATAACAATATGAATATCTACCTTAGATTTCCCAGTAAATAGGATCCATTGAGTTTTATTTACATTTAATAATAAAAGTGAATTAATTAAAGTTTGCTGAATAAAGTCAAAATCTTTCTGCAGAGTGCCAATGGTTTCTAGGGGATCCCTGCTCTGACAATATAAGATAGTGTTGTCAGTGTACAAAGAATATTAGTGTCAGCTGACACACCCTCGGTCAAATCATTTATATAAATGAGAAACAAAAGGGTCCCAATACTGATCCTTGGGGTACCCCTTGTTAATCATAATTAAGTCAGAGCAGCAATCCCCACCTTAACACACCACAAATGAGAATACAAATAAGCAGAAAAAACAAAATAAAGTACCCATACCCATACCAGAGATTTTAATTTATTCAATAACAAATTATGATCAACAGAATCAAATGCCTTCTATAAATCAAAAAAATTGCAGGAACCAGGCAACTCTTATCAAAGGTAATATAGATCTCATCTACTACCTTTGATACTGCATATATAGTATTGTGACCTTTACGAAAACCAGTTTGATTTCTTATCAATATTCCATTTTTGTCTAAGTATTTTGTAAGCTGTCCATGCACTAACTTTTCCAGGACTTTACTAATTGGTGTCAAAATAGATATAGGTCTATAACGTCCTGGATCAAACTCATCTCCCCTTTAAAATTGAAATAACACAAGCTGTTTTCCAGTCATCAGGAATGTCATTAGTAATTAAAGATAAGTTAAACATATAAGCTATATACCTAGCTATAATTGGAGCCCCAGTCTTATAAAAATAGGATCAATAGTATCTAGTTCTGTCACTTTTTTACATTCAACATTAACCTATTTAATTCAATTGTAACATCATGCTCACTAATCTGATTAAAGGAAATAGAGGTCCTTTAGTCTGCACAATAAAATTACTATCTAATTCAATTTTAGACTGATTAGGAAATTTCTTATCAAAAGTACATCCTGCTTCAAGGAAGTATTCATTAAAATACCAAACTTGCTCCATAGGTTCACAAATAAGAAAATCCTTACAATGCAATATTTTTGAAGCTTTGCAGCCTGTGATTTACCTTGGAGTTGCTTTATATCATCCAATATTTTCTTTTTATTACCAGATGCATTTATAAATTGTTGACTATAATAATCACTTTTGCATGTCTTATCTCCTAATGCATTTATTTCTTATAGTTTCATAGTTTTGTATATCCACATCCTCTCTGGTACTTCTAGCCTTTTTCCAAAGTCGATCCTTTACTATTATTAGTTTTTAAATGGCTATTGAACCAAGGTGCAGGCTGTGACCTAATTCTTATTTTAGTTATTGGAGCAAATTTGTTAATTACTTCTAAGAAAGAATTTTTGAAGTAGGTCCATGAAGTATGAATGTCAGGACAGCAGTAAATTAATGCCCAATTGACCTATACAACTCCAGACAAAAGGCTTGTTCACAAAACTTAGAATAATTCCTAATATTTATAACACGGTGTCTTAACAGATTTAACTTGGCGTCTAATATATGCTGTATAACAATGATCACTTATATCAGCATCAAATACAGAAGAAACATATCTATATGGAGTGGTAGTCAATATCAGATCAAGAAGAGTATCTCTGTCTGGAGAGAGCTTATTAGGCCGTGTCGGAATATCAAAAATTTGTATAAGATTAGGGCTGCAATTGATTAATTAATTAATCAGATGGTCTCTGTAGATCCCTATTCAAATCACCCATCACCATAATTTCTTGATCTAGATAAGGAACTAACATAGTTACAAATGTTTGTAGAGTAACAGAGGAAGCTGAAGGGGGCTGTAACAAGCCAGTAAATTAAAATAGCATTTTGTGACACTCAACATTTAGAACAATCATTCTAGTTTCATAAGAATAGATTTAGACAATTTTACTGTCCCCGATACCCCATGTATTAAATAAATGGCTACTCCACCACCTTTAGTCAATCGATCCTTCCTATACAGGCTATACCCATTAATACATACATCAACTTCTTTTGTCTTATTAGTTAACCAAGTTTCAGACAAAGCGAAAGCATCAGGATTAGATCTATGTATCCATGTTCGTATATGGTCAACATTTGCTAACAAACTTCTCACATTTAAATGAACTATTCCTAATCCTGTCAGCTCACTTAATTCTTGAAGGCTAAAATGATGCTGTGATGCTGAGTAATGCTCCCATTTCACTTCCTTAGTACTTGTCAATTTTCTGGACACAAGACAGATGCATTTTGGGAATGCAGAAAAAGTCTGGGGACTGTGTGACCACTAGCGCACATGGTGACTGCGTAATACATTCTGGGGGACTTTGCATGTAGTTTAATGCTCCCATTTCACTTTCTTAGCACTTGTCAATTTTCTGCACACAAGACAGATGCATTCTGGGCATGCAGAAAAAATCTGGGTACTCTGTGGGACCACTGCATGCATGAGTGACCATGCAATAAATTCTGGGGACTTTGCATGGTGTAACACCCCATTTCACTTCCTTAGCACTTGTCAATTTTATGCACACAAGACAGATGCACTTTGTGTGTTGTGATTGTGAGCACATAATGTCATATTTAAATTATAAATTAAAGCAGCATTGGAACAATGTGGTGACAATTTTGACCTACTTTTTAATGCTATTTTACATTGCCAGCCATTAGTTACCTCCTGGCTTGTATGATACCCTTCTTTCTAATTGTGTCTGCTTTACTACTTTTCTCATGTCTGAAGAAAAAGGAGCATGCTTTTATTATTGTTCTGACCTGGTTTTTATCACTATTTGCAGCTGTTTTGAATAGATCTTGTTCTGTGAGGTCATACAACACTGCCTGCTGCATAACTGTTAATTTTACAACAGAAGTGATATACTGTATAACAACTGATGGAGAAAAGCAGCGGAAAATACTGATAAAGAGCTGGTCTGCACTGTATCAAAAGGAGTGCTCCTTTTATTATTTCAGACAAAGAAAACAGTAGTAAAGCAGACTCAAATACTGGAAACAATAGTATCATACAAGTCAGGATGTAAGTAAAGTGGCAATGTAAAATAGCATAAAAAGTATAGGTCAAAAACTCAACAGATTGTTGCACTATAACTAAAGATCACCAAGTTACATAGTTATTATGGTATTGCACTGAATATATGGGTGCCTTACCTCAGGGAATCTTTCTCCTCCGCATGTCCTTAGTGCAATGCTTTTCTGGCAAGAAGCGCTTGTAATTTTGTTAAAGCAGATCACAGAGGACTTCCCATTCTGAAGAGTACTCAAGTTCTGCTTACGCTCCAGCAACATTATGACATGAAGCCAGAGAGAGGTGCGGAGTGCGTTCCATTATACTGAATGGCTGTCAGCTTTCCAAATGTTTCTTTTATGTTATAATGGTTGGTTTGTGGTGAAGCGTGGGCGCGTTTCCACTAACAAGGCTCTTGTTAGTCAAAACATGCCCACATTTCACCACAAACTGACCATTATAACATAAAGAAACATTCAGAAAGCTGACAGCCATTCAGTATAGTGAGCATGCACCAGCGCCTCCCTAGCATCACATCATTACGTTGTTGAGCACAGGGGAAGAACATGGGTGATTCTTCAGAACGGCAAGTCCTCCGTGACCTGCTTTAATGAAATTACAGGTGTTTTTGCCAGAAAAGTATTAGCTTATGTAAGGACATGTGAGCAAGAAAGATTCCCTGGAAGTAAGGCACCCATATATCGAGTGCAATGCTGTAACTTGGTGAATCTCTTTAATGTCTATTTCAAAACAAAATATTTATGGAGCCTCAGTAATGTTTACTTTGTGTTGGGACTCATGATTTGAAGTGTTTTGCAAAAGCATGACTGAGCAGTGCAAGTATGTTGTGCTAAACTTCAAGTGTGCCATCAGTGTTCTTTTCCTGTGTGTGCATATATTGTCCAGCCTTGTGCAAACATATATATGATGTGACTTGTTGCAGTATCTCAAGAATAAAGATAGCAAAGAATATATGATGTATATTTTATTTGTACCATCACCACCAGCGGAGTAAGTGATATGATATTTTTCAGAGGTATCGGTCACTGTACACCTCAGTCACTCAGAGTGCACACATGACTTAGCAGAGATCATAGCACAAAAACCACATGCTCTCCAAAAGTCATGTGTGCAGTATGTGACTAAGGTGCACTCTGGCCAGACACCACTGAAAAGTATCATATCACTTAGTCCGCTGATGATGATGGTGACAATAAAATAAACTTTATTCTGCTTGCTATTCTTTATACCATAAACACTACAACAAGTCAGCATTATATGTTTGCAAGAAGCTGCACAATGTCTGACATCACACACACAAACATACATACACACAGGAAACAACTCTGACTGCACACATGCAATTTAGCACATCATACTTGCACTGCTCACACCAGCTTTTCCACAACCACTCCACAACAGAAAGTAAACATTACTGAGGCACTGGATTATAACAACAGGGCAATAAGGAGCATGTATGACTGTCTGTTAATAAATATAAAAAAATCACAAAACACTACAGCAGTTGGGGGAGGGGAGGTGTCCAGAAAAATAAGTTAATGGGGATCCCATGGTGTTGCAGCAGCAGATGGAGCATTGACACTATCTGCAGCTGGTGTTGCTCGATCTGCTCCACCTGCTGCTGCACAGCACCCACCTGCATTGCTTTCCTCCAGCACCACCCACAGCAGTGCAATGTCTGCCTGCATTGCAGGCACTGTGTCAGGGTCCACTGGTGTGGGGAAAGCCAGGTAGTGGTGGTGGTGGTGAGGGTGGTGCTGGTGGTGGTAGTGGATCAGCTGCTGCTGTTGCCCTCCTCCCTGCTGTGGTGGTGAGGCACAACACCCCCAGCACCCTCTGCCACTGCCACAGAAGGGCTATCAGGTGGAGACCTGGTCCATTTGGTGGCAGCCTCGCCACTCACCTTGTGGTGGTTTAGCATATGTGCACTGGCCCCCAGTCCCCAAATATGTCCCACGGGGCCATGGCATACCTGCACGCCACATAACCCACAAACCACAATGGTGCTGCCCCCACACAGTTACAAAACTGCCAGATTGGGGAGCTGAGGGGTGATCAGGCACAGGAGGGCAGATGTACTGCTGGCAGCACTGTCACACACCTGGGACTCCACCTGCAGCTGTGGAAGTAGTGGAGGCATGCTGCTGGAGCCCTGCAGCTGCTACTGGTGGTGGTGGTGGTGGCAGAGTTGGTGGATGTGCTACCGTGGCACTGGTGGTGCTGCTGCTTTCAGAGGGGAGAGGTAAGACCAAACAGTTGGGACCAGTCCAACAACACCCAACTGCCCCCACCCATTTGCACTTCCTCTGCCATTGCCCATGGGCAGCAGACTCTCCTGGGTCCATTGCACACAATCCACTAATTCCTCTCTGACCGACACCTCACACAAAGAAAGACTGCTTCACACACACTCACAGTCTCCACACACACGCACACACACACAGTCACACACACACATACACAGAACAAAACTTATAAAACAAACAAATCAGTCACAAAAAGAAAATGAAAAAACACCAAAAACTAAAGATTTAGCTTTTAAAAAGCTGTTTGTTTTAGGCAATTCGCAAGATGCGAGCAAATATAACACTCCAAACTCTCCTCTTATCACAAAATGATTCCTCCTTCTACCACTACAAAGGAGAAAGTGAAACTATCTGCTTATATGACTCACTTCCTGCCTGCCTGGCTAAAGCATATGACTTACAGTACTGTAAGCCATGTGATGTGTGGGGGCTGCCTATATTGTTGTCACTTTGCCTTACTTCACGTTAAGGCAGAAAGACAACGAAAGTCATAATGACAAGATGAAGTGAGCACTTTCCAATTGCCACTTAGTGTAGCGTTATGTTAATGCAAAGTGGCCACTTCACTTCGCTGGTGGATTTTAAATTTGCTGCATTTCTACCCACCCACCACAGGCCTAATAAATACAATAGGTGCATTTACTAAGTCTATGTTTGGAGCCCTGTACCATCCCTGAATTATATGAGGTCATAGATCGGGTTCGTTAATGTCTTGCATTGTCCTAAATAGCCTCAGATATAGATTATTGAAAGATATCCATTCAAGCTTCATGGATGGTACTGAGAGAGCCAAAGTTTCAAACCTACCCTTTTGTCCCCTAATGTACGCCTGTATTCCTGAGAAGATACCTTTTGTTATTGCTGTATTGTTTTACTGCATAACTGTCTTCTGTAATCCTTGACAGGGTTGCACCAGGAAAGGAGCTTTGGGTCAGCATGCCTATTGTAGTCACTAAATTTTAAATAAATAAATATCCATTCTTGTTTAGGTGTCCCTAGGTGGTTCAGTAATAGAAGGGGTGTATAAATGTCTGTTTGACACACTGGTGGGCCCATTCCCATAATAAATATGTTTTGAACAAGTTGGTAAATTGTAGGCATAATTGTTTTGCCTCCTGCATAAGCAACATAAGTTTCTCATGCTGAGGAGCTGAATCAATGTATTTTAATTATGGGTTGCTTATGCACAGTTAGTATCAGCAAAACACCCATTTTAGTATTAAAATCTGGACCCATACCATATCTTTAAGAAATCCAGACCAGAATCCATATCCATAAAATCATCATGGAAGTGAAGGATGAGTTGTCATGGGCTCAGAGAGTGCATCTGGATGTATAGTTTAAGGACAGCTGCCAATATAAATCTTCTTCACCCTATATATGGCTAATGTTACATTCCAAGCAGTGCTTTATTCATGGTGACTTCCAAAGTGTTTCTAGTCAGAACAAACACAATTCTGAATTCACTGAAGCTGTCCTCTATGTAGTCAGCATCTTTGTGTGCATATGTAAATCTGAATGTTTAATGGATGCAGCTGCTACTAGCAGAATTGTTACTTGCACTGGTGTTCACAATAGTGTTGCAAGGTTTCTTTCACTGCTGTACCAACGCTGGAACTAACAAAGCTTTGTGGCAGCTCTGCTATCAAAGCAAGTCTGTAATGTGTGCTGTGCTGGGTTTTGTTGCTAATAGGACTTGTAGAATTATTTTAGTACTGCTGGATCAATTTTTTCTTTGCAGTACTTTTGATTTCCTTTACTGTCTTGAACCATTTTGAAAGCCTTATCAAACGTTTATTATCAGCCATGGTCCTACATCATTTATTGTATCCTTTCTCCCATTCTCTGTTACATGAAAGTTGCAGGAACAGTTTTGTAGCATCAGAAATGTTGAAGACTATGCATCATGTAATAATATAACAATAATAATAACTTTATTTATATTGCACCTTTCAAAACCAAGGCACATTCCAGAAAGATTAAATACAAACAGAACAAACAAACAGTAACATAACAACTTTTAAAAACAAATACAAAACATTAATCAAGGCCATATGCCTTATTCCATAAAAAGGATTTAAGAGCTTGTTTAATGTAGGTACGCTAAGCAAGGTTCAAATAGTTACTTCTTGCATCCCTATATATATATCTCCTTTAAGGTAAAGCTCAAGAGCAATATGAATGCCAGCATACTCTCTAACCAAATAGATGTGGTGACTTAACTGCAAACCATACAATCACCAATTTACATTCCAAGCAATCCATTTACCTCTTCAAAATAAAAATGGCCTATTTTATGAACATATGAAAAGCCTGCTGTTCAGTAGCATTTTCATATATATTTATATATATGGTTTAGACTCACCTGTTAATTCAACTCCGCCCCTCGTTTGGTGTATAAATAAATATCTCTCTGTCTTCTCTCACAGCGGAGTTTCAAGGCGGAGACTGCCCTCCTGGGAACCCCACAAGGGTTGCGAGGCCTCTAAAGACTAGGCCCTCCCACGGACACCACCTGGAGCCCCCAAACCGGAGCACTACACAAGGTACAGAGCAGGCAGGAGAGCCGCTCGGCAAGTGATTCAGATCCCTTTGTGCTTTTTGGCACCAAACTGGATGCAATTTGAGCCCGAGCAAACTAAAACTTTGAGTGCTTGTGATTCTTGGCTCTTACCGCGCTGCACGCTGGCTCCCCTATTGCCCCACCACCACCCTTGGTCGGCACCAGTTAAATAGCTACAGTCAGGTGACGCTGAAACCAGGAGACATGCCAGAACCTATCAGCCCACTTTCAGATTAGCAGATTATCATATCCCACCACTAGTGACCACTACATCGAGTCCCAGCTTGCACTGCAAGCTTCAACAGCAAACATGCTCCTGTACCTAATACCACTCTTTTCCCTAGCTTTTCCTCTTGCATCTCTACCCCAGCAACCCAGCCCCAGAAGGACCCTAACCTCCACCCTCTCTGCACTGAATCATCTCCTACACCCCATCAACCCCCACCCGTGAGCGCCCAGACACACATGTCCACCCATACATGGGCTCTAAGCTCTTCTGTCCTCCCCTCTTTCTCCTCTGGCCTATCCGCCCTATGCAACCTAGTTACCTCGTCCTCCCTCCACCCCACCAACAACTCTCCCAAGCTTAAATCCAGAAACACATGGAACGCCTCCATACACTACATCACCCTGCTGCTCCTTCTGGGTGGGGGATGTTGAAACCAACCCAGGTCCATCATCCCACTTACCCCCAAACCCTCCACAAGGGCCTTAGACTACTTCACCTAAACATCTGCAGCCTCCTGAACAAGGTACCTGAGCTGCAACTCACTGCCCTAACCCTCTGCCCCACATTTGCATAATATCTGAGACATGGTTGAAACCACACCATGCTGACTCAGAAATAGCCATCCCTGGCTACACAGTAATCAAGCAGGACAGACATGGAAAAAGAAAGGTGGAGGCATCGCCATGTACATATCCAACAGGCTCCAGTTCACCCCTGTCCAGATCCCTGGACCTACTCCCAAATAGAATCTATGCTGATCAAGCTTGCTCTGGCGCACTCCTCCCTGGTGTGCGTGGCAGGGATATACTGCATCCCTGCCACCCCTGCGCCCATCGCCCTAGACCATTAGCCACTTTTAAAGGCCGGCCACAGCAGGAGAGCTTTCACATCCTTGGGATTTCAACTACAATTGGCTAGCAAAGACTGCTCCAAACTACGAAGCAAGATTCAATCCTAAACCTCTCCCAACAGATCGAGCAACCCACCGCCTAAACTCAAAAACACAAAACCACTCCCTCCCTCCTCCTGGGCCCTCACAACACACCCTCACAGGATAATTAAAGCTGGCCTCCTCCCTGACTCCTGAGTGATCACCATATGGTTTATATGGTCAGGAAGGTGCATAGACCTGCTAAGCACCACGCCCCAGGACACTCTTCACAGCATATAACTCCCTCTGCCTACATTCCCACCACTAAATGACCTCGCCCTTGTCGACTGGTCATTCATTCAGTTGGTACCCTCCCACAGTGACTATGCTTCGACATGTTCAGAGACAGCGTACTTGCTGTATGGGATTATCACGCCCCCAAGATGCAATAGGGTCAAAGGCTCCCATCTCCCATGGGTCACCACCAACATCATCGGTAGATGCCGAGCTAGGACCAGGCCTGGAAAAAACACAGGCAAATCTGTTCCCCAGAATCTCTGCAGCATTATCAAACCCTCCATAATGCCTGCACAAAATCCGTAAGGCAGGCAAAAGAACTACTTCAGGGTGGCTCTCTCCTCCAACCTTAGCCACCTTTCTAAATTCTGGAAATTTATCAAAACCCTGTTCACTCCCCAGCTCAGCCGCCTACCCAACCCTAACCATCCATGGCAACAATGTCTTGGACCCTACCGAGTTGCCTCAGCCTTCAACACCTTTTACCAACTGCGCCACGTCCTCCTCACGAACTACCAGAGCACCACACCCACACCCAGTCCCTCCTCACAACCCCAGCATCCCCCTGCCACCATGTTCTCTTCTGTCCAGTCTCCACAGCAGAAGTACTCCATGTCCCACATTCTCTTGACCCCAACAAAGGAAATGCCTGTTAGGACTGGACGCCAAACTTCTACACCTATCAACCCCTGCCATTGCCGCCTCCCTAGCTGACCTCCTAAACCTCTCATTTTCCACAGCACAAATTCCAGCAGCTTGAAGCAGGTAGTCATCATCCTGCTACCAAAGGTGGTGATCCATCTGCACCTGGAAACTATCGGCCCATCTCCCTTATCCCAATTCTGGCCAAACTACAGGAACACCTATCCCTTACCCATCTCACACAATTTCTCGCTCTACCTCCTTCTTCACCCCTTATCAGTCGAGGGTTTTGCAAATCTCACTCCACCATCACCATGCTCTTAAGACTGTCAAATTACATTTTCTCAGGGATGGACAAGGGCATATCATCTCAGCCATTTTCATAGACCTGGCCAAGGCCTTCGATACCGTCTCCACCTTAAGCTACTCCACAAAACTACATGACACAGGCCTCTCCCTTAGCCACTAGTTGGTTCCAGGCCTACCTGACTGGCAGAAAACAGACAGTAAAAATGGCACAAGTATCCCCGCCTCAGTCACCATGGGGTTCCCCAAGGCTCTGTCCTGGGCCCCTTACTTTTCCATATTCTTAAATGATCTACCACTGACCTGTTCTAACTCAGCCATACAAATGTATGCAGATGACACCGTATTGTATGCCTCCGGCCCCTCCACCGGGACGGAATGCAGCCCTCCAACAGGATTTTGATGCCATTCAAAATGGCTCAGGTCCAATCAACTAGTACTAAACTCAAAGAAACCATCTCCCTAACCATCAGAATGCAACCTAGGCTCTCCCGCCTAGCTGCTCCTCCCACCTTCCATACCCTGGACAGGTCCCCTTGGAGTCCTGCACCTCCTTTAGATACCTGGGAGTATGGCTTGATCAACACCTAGATTTCTCTGTCCACATTGACTCTCTACAAAAAACTACACCCCAAACTGGGTGCACTCATCGTAATAAAGACTGTCTGCCAACCACAGTCAGGAGGGAATTAGTGCACAAATGATTCTCCTATCTTTAACTATGATGATATGCTTTACAGCTCAGCTCCTTCATCCATCTTGGCCAGCTTGGACACCTTCTTTCCACTCTTTCTGTCGGTTCATCCTGAATGCCCCCCACCACCCATCATTGTGACCTATACAGCTCCTTAGCTCTACCTTCGCTCGAGTCTTGACATCAGATACACTGCACAAATGTCATAGCTAAATTCTGGACTAATTCCTTCCCCCATCTCAGCTCCGTTTTGTCAGCACAACCTCCCTGGCCTACTCCTCAGTTGCTCCGACTCCAGGCTACTCCAAGTCCTTTCATGCACACATCGAAGGGCCAGTCCGCCTTCAAATATCACCTGTCCAAACTCTGGATTGACCTCTCTGCTGATATTAGGCTCACCCCCACCCCAAGGCTCCTTAAACTGCTCCTCCATGACCACTTCTCAGACATATGCAACTGCTACTAACTACCCAGACCCAAACAAGGGGCATCTAACTGTGCCTTGACAGTAGCCAAGTCCCAGCAAATTTACTGTGTACCTGCATGCTTCTGCCTGTTTATACTCTGCGGACTTAGGACCTAACCTTGTAATAGAAAACTGTGTACTCTGCGGTCTTAGGACTAAACCTTGTAATCACTAACTGAATCAAATGTGAGTCCAGCCTGTATTTATTCTGGACCTGTTGTCTCACCCTGTATTGTACTTATCCTGTATTCTATGTAACTCCCAGGTTGCATCTGGAAATGAGTGGTCCCGCTCAGTATGCTTACCTGGTTAATCTCTTAAATAAATAACTAAATATATATATATATATATATATATATATATATATATTAATTGCAAAACTCTGTTAATGCATCAGTTAGGGTTAATAGCACAGTGACAAAAGATGGGAAATGTGATGTTGGGATTACACCCTACCACTCCACTCACCTCCACACCAACAGGCGTCGGGGTGTGTCATGAGATCATCAGGCTCAACTCTCATCCCATTCCATGTGTAAACAAGCTGACATGCTACAACATAGGAGAATGGGGTGAGAGTTAAGCCAAAAACAGTGGCTCATCCCAACGTCTGTTGGTGTGTGGAGTAGGGTGGGTAGTGTGTAGAAACTCAACATCACATTTCCAAACTTTTTGTCACTGTAATTAACCCTTACTGATGCATGAACAAGAGTTTTTTGCAATGAATTTTTCTTTTTGAGAAAGTGCAATGTAACTGGTAACTGGTATGTGTTAGTGGGGTGCAGGTCCTCCAGGCCTGTGCTCTCTTCACATGCCATTTTTGTGTAATGGTATGCATATGTGGGAGCATGGACCCCACTTCACATAACTATGGAGTCATACAGCAGTCCTATAGGGCAAGGAACCCTTTAAGAGTAATTTGCCAATATCTCAGCAACCATGGCAGCTATGAAAAATTTAAGTGTCATTGTAATCATGACAGTGTAACCTTGACATGAGATAAAAGATGATGAAATCCATATCTTGCATCGTTTACAAGATATAGGCACCAAAAAGCATTGAAAAGGCACCTTGGAACTCTTGGAACACGTTTTTGCCAATGTCTTTGTAATTGTAGCAGTAGGAAAAAATTCCATTGCAGGTATAATCTATGATTTCCAATTTGTTTTGCAGCTAAGCTGGGTAGCTAAAATTCTGTATCTCACTTTGTTTTCAGGATATGGGTGCGAAAGGCATCACGAGGCGCCACAATGTTACCCTATGAGAATTTCTCAACTTTGGAACGCTGTAACTTTGGGCCCATTGAATGCTGTGGTACAAAGTCACCAAAAGCACATCTGTTGGACAAGGGCTTGCCACCCTGCAAATTTCAGCCCAAAAGCCCCAACCATTGTGTTGCAGGAGGATGGCAAGATTTGCAGTTTTGGACAAATTACATTCACAATTGTAACAGTTTCACAAAACAGCATGACACTTTTGTGTTTTAAAGTGTCATGGCCATTTCTGCCACAATTTGTGAAAGTACTGGGGCTCTGAGTTTTAAACGGCATTTCTGGGGTGAGTTCTCAAAAAAAAAAAGATAGGGGCAGTCATCCTCAGGACCCGACTAGGTAAACCCAACAGTAAGTGTTTACCTAGGGTCACAACTTTAAATGCCAGGCATTTTCACTCTCACTAACTGAAAACAAGATGCCACCACATGAAAGTAAAAGGGCCACATGCAAAAGTAAAATGTACTGGTGGCAGATTTTGAGAGACATATAGTTTTTCCCATTGACTATAATGGGAAACTTGCTTTTAATAACTTTTGAACATTTTAATATTGTTTCACCAAATCTTTGAAAGGCACATCAGTGACCCAGACTGCATTTCCTGAAGATTTCAGACCAAACAGACAAATCATGTGGCTGTAGGCACGAGCAACTAAACACTAAAAGTCTGTTTTCTTGTGTTTTGGGCATTCTGCAGCTCTGCAACTGCTCATCCTACCATAACGCAGCTTGCCAGATTCGGAGACCCATTATACCAGACTGTGCATGCAAAATTTCAGGCAAATCCATCATACGGTGACAGAGTTATTAATGCAACATTTTGGGTTTAACATTAAAGTGCTTACTCAATGCTAACTATACTGCTCAAAACCGCATTCAGTATAACATTATGCATATATATATATATATATATATATATATATATATATATATATATATATATAGATATATAGATATAGATATATATATATCTATATATCTATATAGATATATATATATCTATCTATATAGATATATATATATCTATATATCTATAGATATATATATATCTATATCTATCTATATATATATCTATATAGATATATATATGTCTCATATAGATATATAGATATCTATATATATCTATATGATATCTATATATATATATATATATATATATATATATATATATATATATAAATATATATCTATATATATATATATATAGATATATATATATATATATATATACTATATATATCTATATAGATCTATATAGATATATATAATAGATATATATATCTATATAGATCTATATAGATATATATATCTATATATATATATATATAGATATATATATCTATAGATAGATATATATATCTATATATATATATCTATCTATAGATATATATATCTATATATATATACATACCATGTTTCTATGGTGTGTAAATGTTCTATTAACTCTCTGAATGACATAAATTGCCCAATCACCTGTTCAGAAAGGTTTAATTAAAACCATCAATGGAAGACGATAACAGGGAGGATTAGTGGTTGTGCTATGACATTTTTGGAATCACGTGATGCGCGTGGCGTGATAAGCGGGACTGCTCGGTGCTCTCGCCCTGCCTCCACTAATTTGTTTACAAATTAAATACCTATAACAGCCCGCGATCTCTTTTTTGTTTTTTATCTGTTGGGAAACAACGATGAAGGTTAAGGGCAGAATCAGTGGCGCTACCAGCCGGTATCAGGGATGGAATCGAGATGAAAACGGCACTCCTAAGCAACCCCGCCAGTTACTCCCGAGAAGCAGGCCAAGAAGGCCAAACAACAAACCCACCTCCTCGATGCCACAAATCTCGGCTTTGCCCACCTCCAGCCTGCTATCGAGGACAGATTTCTTGAGAGATGCAGCCTTAAAGAGGCATTGCTGGAAATAACTACTGAACTCAAAAAATATGAGAGGAGGTCTCCATCTGAAACAAAGAGTCTCAGACAACGAAACTCGCTCCATTTCACTTGAAACCTGGAGGAGTAGCTGGATCCCGATATAGAAAATGAGCAATTAATCAAGCTGCAGCAAAAGACAGAAGACATAGAGGGTCGTTTCTCGCAGGAACAATGTTTTAATTCATGGAGTGCCTGAGGAGAGGAGGGCTCCTCCTGCATCATGTTCATCCAGGCCTTACTGAATAAGGTGGTGGGCCCCATCCCCTCATAACCCAGCATGTATTATTGAGAGGGCCCATAGGTCGCTACGGCCCAAGCTGGAACCCCAGCCCTCCCAGGCCAATTATAATTAGATTACTCAACTACCTGGAGCGGCAGCATATTCTGGCGAAGATTAAGGAGCTACACTCCATCTCCTGGAAGGGAAAGGCTTCGATAACACAAGACCTCCCACTGGAAACAAGGCAGCGAGAGCCACATTTCATCCTGTTGTATCCAAATTAATCGCCATGATATTAAGTTCAGGATGGCCTATCCTGCTCGGCTCCAAGTTTCACTGGAAGGCAAGTGGCACAGTTATGATGCAGTATCTCAAGCTCAGGAGGATTTATCCCGCCTGCTACCCTCACTATTTAAAGCCCCATGACTTGTTAGGAGGCTGAAACTAATGGCCATCACTGTGGTTCTTTTACTGGTCCAGGAGGATTAATGTTGTTACCATTTTACTTACTGAGCGAAGGCTGTTTTGTTCTATCTCTGGGACTGAGGGGCCTTTCCTGGTTCTTATTGGGCTGGGAAAGAGGCCGTATCTATTCCCTCCTTTTTTTTCCTCTATGGAGTGATTTGCTCCCCTCTGATGGAATGAAGATCCGATGCTAGTTCTGGTGGTCTGGCAGGGAGGAAAATCACATAGCCCTGGATGGGCACTCCTACTGTGAACCTGTGTTTCTGGAGGGCGATAATAAAGCACACCACTGGCTGGGTGTCCCTTATATGCAGTCCCAGAGGCTCGCAAACGACGGACCGTGAGGTTCCCTGAAAGACTGAGGACTCTGGCTTATTTTCCTAGTTGAGGACTAATATGGCTCAAGTTACCTCATCGGGCAACAAGGAATATTCAGAAGAAGATGGAGAAGACAGATCAAGATGGAAGGACAGTGCAAGAAACATATATTATCTTCAATTTGCTTCCTTCCCATTCCCCTCCTTTATAGAATCCTCCCTCCCTCTCCCTTCCCTCCCTTCCTCCCCTTCTTCCCCTTTTTCTTCTCTCCCCCTTTTTTTTTTTTTTTTGCTGATTCCTAGAGTGGACCTCATGATGGATGGGGGTGGGAGCAGTGGATTTGAACCGGGCATGTGTAGCCATGCGTGCTGGAGTTTAGGGAATTACACCTGGCCTACTTTATAGTAACTATTAGTATTTCATTTTGTGGGACCAATCCAACAATATGGGGAAATATTTGGGAAAAACTTTGGTACTGCCTAATATCGGTTTATATTTGCTGTTATAATATTTCATAGGGTACTGTTTCTTTCTTCCAATGGGGGATAAGGGTCAGATTTTTGGGAATTACAATAGGATTATATACTGTTTATTACATTATAGGTGGGGAGGAGGATAGGCGCAGATAATTAGTTTCTTAAGAGCTAACTATATAGGGAAAAGGGTTTTACCTTTACTTCTTTCTGATACAAGAAGGACCTACGGTTATTGTTGACGCAAGGAGGGAAGGGTACTATTATGGAAGGATCATATTTTTTCAACTTTTATTTGGGGTATTATTGACTTATTTTTTGTGGTGGAACTTAGTTCAAATCAGGGGATGGTGGTGCATATATTTTAGGTACGGGGTAGCATCAGACTGGCGAGGGTAAATGGCACTCAATTATATTAAGTTTGTTACATGGAATGTGAGAGGGGCCGTAGCAGCTAAAAAGAATGCAGATATTAAGGCATTTGGAACATCTGTAAGCAAAGGTCTCCTTTATACAAGAGACACACTTACTTCCAAATGAAGCAGTTGGTTTATGAGACGAGGTATTGGGCAGATTTTTGCCTCGGGGACTCATCCAAAGCCGGGGCACAGCGATCTTATTCACCGGTCAGTGACCTTCCAAGCTATCATGACCATATCTGATCCCAGAGGCAGGTATACCTTAGTTAGGGGTATGTTAAATTACACTGAGGTCTTGCTAGGAGTATTTATGGCCCAGTCGGGGGATCCAACCTTCTTTGTCAGTCTTTTAGAAGTTACAAGATTTCCTATCCCTACCAGTGATACTTGGAGAGATTGGAATCTACCTCCCACCCAAGACTTAGATAGATCCAACCTTGCACTTAAACCCCATCAGCTGCCCAGAGGGCACTGGCAGACTTAATGGAAACATTTGGCCTCTGTGATCCGTGGAGATCACTGAACCCGACACATGGGAATTCACATTCTATTCTACGGTACATAACATATGGACTAGGCTCGACTATATTTTAGTCAGTAGTATGATACTGCAAAGTATGGGCAGTGCAGGTATAGAAGCCATGGCGGTATCGACCATGCCCGGTCTGATGACTGCTTATTGGATGCCAATATTAAGAGGGATACATTATGGAGACTAAATAATCAACTTGAAGGAAGAATATATTAGTAAAGGATATCAGAGATGATTCAGAGTTTCTATCTTGTTAATCAAGGTTCAGTAAATAGGGCAGATCATGAATGGTGTGCGTTGAAGTGCTATTTAAGGGGCGAGTTTCATGCACACTATAATGCAAAAGGAAGGTGGAGGCGAAGGCTCTTTCCCTCACTCGGATCAGAGGATAGAACAATCCCTCTCTGCAACCTCTACAATGGATACACTGGAAACTCCCCTATCCCTAAGGAATCAGTATTGATGTTATTGCAGGAAAAGACTGAGTTTGCCATTTTGAGATCCCGTGCAAAGTACATAGAGTCTGGAGAGAAAGCTAGTCACTTATTAGCTCTGAGGTTAAGAAAATTAGAGGCCTCTAGGGCCATTAACTCTATAGAGGACTCCAAGGGGAGATTAAACCAACCCGAGGGAAGTAATTTCAGTGCTCAGAACCTATTTCGCTTCACTATATAATAGAGGCAGTTCTTCTCCCTCCATGGACGAAATGCTTAAATACCTTGCAACCCTTCCCTACCTTCTAGACCCTGACCAACAGTTGCTGTTAACTTCTCCTATATCTACTCAGGAGATATTGGCGCAATAAAAGTCTGGCTCCTGACAAGGCCCCAGGGCCCGATGGGCTCTCTCCAAATTTTTACAAACTATTTGCCAGTGACTTAGTACCGGCTTACATCGTTTATATCAATACTTATTAGCAGGGGGCTCAAGACCCCACTCTCTTAGAGGCCATTATTATTATTCTTTCAAACCAGGCAAGCCCTCACATCTTCCCTCTAGTTATCGTCCCATCTCATTATTAAACTGTGATATTAAGATATTAGCAAAATATTAGCCAAAGGATTGAACAGGTATGGCTATCATTAATTAGCCCTGAACAGATTGGATTCGTGCAAATAGATCCCCAGTCGATCACCACCGTAAGTTGCAATATCTACTTAAGACGGCCCAGGCATCTCTGCTCGATGATCTTGGTATCCCTTGGCGCAGAAAGCGTTCGACAGGGTCGACTGGACCTTTCTCTGGGCCACTTTACAAGCTATGGGCTTCCCACCATTGTTTATCACATGGATACAAACTTTATGTGTTTCGCCAATAGCCAGGTTGTATTGCAATGGGGTCATGTCAGATATTTCTCACTTACTTGGCATGAGACAGGGCTGCCCCTCATCTCCTTTCCTATTTAATTTGTATCTTGAGCCCTTCTTAGATCATTAAACTCCTCACCATTAATATCGGGTATACCAGTAGCCATAGTACTCTCAAAATCTCAGTGTTCATGGATGATTTACTTCTCATTTGTCCAATCCAGTTTCATCGCTGAGGGCAGCGTTAGCAAGATTGAGGCGTTAGTGTATACCTAACTATAAACTCAATATCAATAAAACTGAAATATTCCTCTCAATCATGTTACCTACAGTGCGGATTTTCTAATTTGGAATGAAGTGGGCGTGCTCCATTAAATATTTAGGATACATTTCTCTTAGCCCATCAATGATGAGAAAGTTAAACTTTGATGATCTCTGAGGGAGATCCAACAGGATTTAGTTAGGTGGTCTAAGTTGCCTCTATCGTTGTGGGGCAGGGTTAACACTATTAAGATGAATGTGCTACCCAGAATATTCTACCCTTGAATATGTTAAATTTGTTGATCCCCAATCTTATTTTTAAGGGTATTCATTCTGGAATAAGTACTTTCCTTTGGAATAATAAATCTATTAGAAAATCTTATAGTAAGCTTTCCCAACCCAAGGAACATGGAGGACTTTGCCTTCCTAACTTTTATATTATTATTGGGCCTTGCACCTTAGTAAATGGGAAATGGCTATCCAATGCCGATTCTCAGTCTGCTCAAGGGTACAAACCATTATGGCTTCAAATAGAACAGGATTTCATGAAATCTCGTAATATAGATCCGAAGGCTCTATTTTATGGGTCAAGCAAACAGATTCCCAGACTATTTTGGTCCCTACCTCGGAATCTCTTTGAAAGTGGTATTCCAGATATTTAAGCATTTTAAGATTTCCCAAACTGGGGATCTATCACAACCTATATGTCTCAACCCCAACCTTCGCTGAGGCAAGTCAGTGATAACTGAAAAGTGGCTGCCACTGATATCGAACTGTAATGTAAACGATTTTATTCGGCCGGACTGCATTCTAGATACTGAAGGAGATTCTAGATAAATTTCAATGGCCAGCTAAAATGGCATTCAAAGCATACCAGTTACTACATCTCCTGATTAGTAAATTCGGGATGTCAACAAAAGTTCACCCCTTGCAAATTTCTTCTCTCAGGTCAGGGTGATTGTTAATAAGCCACATAGTGTCTCAGAGTTGTATAGTTTATTACATAAATTCCGGAAATCCCATTGATCCCTTGTCCCAGTATTTGGAGAGGTCTTTACCCGATGGAGATAATGACTGGCAGAACATTTGGAAGAACTTATATATTTATCATACGCAAGATAGATACAGAATTACACAGTATTGTATTTTGAATAATCTCTGTTACACTCTGATTAGGCTGGCAAAGATGAAACGTGCTACCTCAACACGATGTCTTAGATGTGACAAGGAAGAGGGTTTTCCCTGCACATTTTTGGTCTTGTCAGTCGGTGTCCCCTCTGGGCTCAGATAGAAACCCTGTTAGACCCCTATTGGGACTACAAGGTCTCTTTTCCCTAAAATTTGTATTTTGGGAGACTACTCGGAGATACAGGTGAAGGAGAAGAGATATCACATGGCATTAATATCCATGGCAGTCAAAAATTAGTGCTTAGACATTGGAAGGACCGGCTCCATACTAACTTATACGAAATGGTTACATGAGATAACTTTTGCCTTACGAGTGGAGAACCTCATAGCACAGGTGAACAGATGTTTATCATCCTATAGGAAAAATGGGGAAATTAGATGCCTTATTATTAAAGAGGCATTAGGCAAAATAATAAGCTGTGGGCCCTCTACACTAAGTACATTAAGTATGCTATATTAAATATGCTTCCTCTTTGTTTCATGTGCCATCAATGAAGCTAGTGGATTGTATGCAGGTCGTTTTATAAGTAGCTACTCAATTCCTGGTACCTGGAGTATCTAGTGAACAGTCTGATATGCACCACAAGATTGGGGAGGGGAGGGAGGAAAGAATTAGTTTGTCTATGTTTTTTTTTTTTAGCTTCATTATTTAGCTAAGGGATACTTGTTGGCTTAGTGTAGGTCCTTGGGTGGTTGTTTCTTTTCTCCTCTGTTTTTGATGTTTAAAATGCTGGAACAAAAGCATAACTACTATTGATATGTTGTTGTCAAACTTAATAAAGAGTATTGAATTCAAAAAAGTGGTTGTGTTATGCTTGTAGTAAGCATGAGACTGCAAATCCATGTTCACAGAATAGCAGCCGGATCGCCTTGAAGCACAAACAGTTTTCCCTGAGACAACCGTTTGTGTTTATTTCCAGTTAAAAATATCTAGTGGTGATCTGAGGATGTGTTGTTTGATGGTGGTGGTGGTGACTGTCCCATAAAATGTAAATGTTCCATTCTCCAAAATGTACACAAATCATAGGTGGTCAACCATTATACCACAAGACAATCATTGTACAACTCCACAGCTCAACCATAGGAAGTAAAACTCCTCAAAATGTTATACATTCTGCAGCAATTGTAATTTTCTTTAATAACAGTGGAAATAAGAACTTTTGCAGATGTTCTTAGTATCTGAAAATACGACCAAGTGTCTGTGGTGTGGAGATGAAGGAAAACATTTTAAAATTACATACAAAGCTAATGCAAACCTTTTCCTAAGAAATTACATGGAATGGAAATGTCTGAATGTTCTTTGTACTTTGTGACAGAAGACAGAAACATACTGTAGTTGAGAGGGAATGCAAACTGCAGCCATGCATTTGATCTTTAACAATCCTATTGGGTTTAGACTCTACCACGTAAGGTTGGCCAGCCCCACAAACAACCACTAATGAGGGATTCCATTTTCAACAAATTACTGTATGCCTGGCAGGAAACAAACATGATTTCAGCTTGACTTCAAAGAGAGAAAGACAGTCCCATACTGTACCAGTAGAAAAGAGTGTAACCTGGTGTATATGCTCCGTGCCTTATTTAAGTTGAAAGGGCCTTCAATGCTCAAAACACAGATAAACAGAATAACATAGCTTCTTAACTAAACTGATCAATGGGTGTAGGAACATGTTGCAACACTTTGTTTATCACAGTATGCAAATTCTTCATTCTTCGAGTTACAAGCACTGCATAATGGGTATGCCAACAAATCAACTGTCTTATGCCGTAAGACACATTTGAGTGCTTTGGTTCATAGTTGCCTTGTTAGTCCATGATTACCTCCCAAGTAGCTCAATTATATAGGTACTAAGGTGACAGATCTCCATGTCTCACAGATGTTCCTTTGTTTTACAACACTGGATACATGAAACAGACATCACAGGAAACACTGCTTGGAGGAACTACAATCTGTACAAAAAAAACACATCCATTTTACATTTTCTACTCTACTGATTTGCCAAGTACTCACAAACAAAAGCTGCAGTAAGGTGGAGAGTTTGCCTAATTGGGGTGGAGATAAGGGATGCAGAGGTTATGATAGGTAGAAGATGGTCAAGTCCCCAAAAGTCCTCTCAGAGCTCACACTAATCATGATATGTTTGCTAGCCTTTGGCAAGCAAACATAGAAATTAGTAAATAAAATGATAACACAAAGGTTCCCTTATAAATAAGTTTTAGTGGTTTGCATCTCAAATCAATTTCATGTTGTAGAATACATCCACTTTCTTCATGTACCTAATCAATAAACATTCAGGAACGTAATTTAATTAAGCAATATTGAACAACACGGGTTACGATAATGGCCTGTTAATTGCCCCCTATGGGCATAATGTGGCACAAGGCAAAGCCCTCCCCAATCTTTTATTTTTTATAATTGCTAGTTAGCATTTTTTCCTACCTTCTCTGGTGTTCCTGTGTCTCACTCATGCAGATACACACAGAGAAACAAACAAACACACACACACACACACACACACACAGTCTCTGCCCCTTTATTAATTTTTTTATTCAGTTTTTTCTTGATGTTTTATATTTTTTTACTTGCAGTTTGAGACGCCTCCCTGAAACCACTGTTGCGATCCAGCTGTTTATTTGGAGTGAGCTGGTGTTGTGCATGGAGCTATGATCCATTTCATGGGGGTGAAGAGCAGGATCAACCAGACAACAGTTTAAAAAATAGATGGCAGGATCAACAGATATTGTTATACCATGTGCAAAACAGAACTCTCCAGAGTTCAAAGAAATTGTGGTGGCTCGATAAGTAAGAGATGGAGCCGCCATGTTTCTTTGACTGCTCAGGCCACCTACAAATGGAGGATTAGACAATGGGGTGTGGCTTCTTCTGAGTGACTTGGTTTTGCTCACCGTTATAACCCGCTGGTTATAACGGTAAATAATAATTCAGTCAGCCAACAGAAAAATTGCTGACCAGTTATTATATAGAGAATAATGTATGGGTAGGTGGTTATAATGAATTTACACACACCTGAGGTGTGGATGCCACATAAACCCCGCAGCGGCCCGAGGGGTTTATTAAGCTTCCCACACTGATGGGTGTGTAAATTTGAGTTAATAAATCACCTACCTATTCTTTTATTTTTTATAGTTACTGACTTCCATTTTTGTCATTCCCACCCTCATTGTAAAACCTCTGATTAAGAAAAGTGTAGTATGGTATTTCATTAGCTTTTTATTGCAGTAAAGAGACAGCGTAGTGGTTTTAATAGTTTGTGTTTCAATCAGTAAAATTCTTTTGTAAAGAAACACTTTTAGTGGATGTCTTATATAAAGCTTAGATATATTGAAACTTACAGTCATTTATGCAGAAACGTTGTATGCGGTTGCTTTTTTTCCCAGTTCTGAAAGTTTTGCTGAAACGTTAAACGTGAAATGAATGTTTAACAAATAACATTTTTACTTTTTAGCAATACTTTTAAAAGTTTTCACTATAAAGTTCGGTTTTCAGTTCAGTCTGGAGGGTTCCGTTGGTCTGGGGTTGTTAGGGGTGCTCCGGTTTCTATAGTGTTGCCAGGTAGTTTGCCATTGATCTCATGTTGCCTGAGGAGAGAAGGAGATTAGGATAGTGTGGGTTAGGGATTATGTTAACATTTTCTGCAGTTTTTTTGTTACATTTAGTCGTGTTCATCTGAATCATCGAGAAGAAGGGTTTTTTTCTTCTTCGCTGCTGAATAGTTATAGATTTTTATGGAGACTGCCTCATTGAACATGCAGTGCGGTCTAAAGATGGTTTGCTATTTGACTTTGAGCTGAATCCATGAGAGGAGGGATGGAGCCGACAGGAGAGACGGTTGACAGAGCATGAGTGAGTGAGTAAAGCACATTCTTTTACAGGTGTGTGTGTCTCGCACTTCTGCAGAGAAAGCTGGCACAAGTTTGTTGTAATAACTAGCCTAGCTGGTTATAATGGCAATTATAACCATTTTTTCTATGGAAAAAATGGAAGTCAGTAATTATAATAGGGTTATAAATTGCTGTAGTTTTAATAATTGTTTTAAAAATTTTTGCTGATTTTTGTGTGAAATTAACATAAAATAGTCCTTCCACCATGGTAAATTGCATAGGATTTGGTTTTTTGCTGTGATTATTATCATTGTCTCAGCCTTTTCTGTTTTCTGACAGATAAAAGGTTTTACAAATGTGAGGAAGTCTAAAGGCTTATGCATAGAATGTTGATTTCAAAGCAAATCCATTTCTGACAAGCGGGCTATGTATTATTATTTCAATATATGTAAATGCATCGTGACATTCTGCACCTAATAGGTAAGAAAAGTACAGTAAAAGTTAAAACATAATTATCTGACTAATTTATTCTGAAATTGCTTGTCCCTGCCACATTCCAGAATTCTATGTAGCCACCACATTTCAAAATTGTGCATCACATCCCCACCACATTCTGACATTGTACATTCCATTCACATTCTAAAATTGTGCATCCCTGCAACATTCTGAAGTTGTGTCACTAGCACATTCTGAAATTGTGACTCATTGCCACATTCCAAAACTCTGCTTCACCACCATATTCCAAGACTGTGTGTGACTGCCACATTCTGAGACTGGGCCCCACCACCACATTCGAGACTAGGTGCCACTGCCACATTCTGAGACTGGGTGCCACTGGCATATTCTGAGACTGTGTGGCACTGCTACATTCCAAGACTGTGCACCCCACCACATTCTGAGACTGTGCACCACCACCACCACCACATTCTGAGATTGTGCACCACCGCCACATTCTGAGATGGCGCACCACCGCCACCTTCCGAGATTGTGCACCACTGCTACATTCCATGACTGTGCGCCACCACCACATTCAAAGACTGTGCACTACCACCACATTCTGAGACTGTGCACCACTGCCACGCTCCACGATTATGCACCACCACCACATTCAGAATTTTTGTGCCAACACCACATTTAGAATTTGTGTGTCATCACCACATTCTAGACTGTGCACCACTGCCACTATTCCAAGAATGTGCATGGCCACCACATTCAAAGATTGTGTGCCAGTGCCACATTCCAATATTGTGCATCACTGCCACATTCCAAGATTGTGCACCATTACCACATTCCGAGACTGTATGCCACCACCACATTCTGAGACTGTGTGCCACCACCACATTCCAAGACTGTACACCACCGCCACATTCCAAGATTGTGCTTGTTTGCCACATTCCAAACTTGTGTGTCACCGCCATTCTGAAATTGTAGCCACCACATTCCAAGACTGTACACCACTGGCACATTCCAAGACTGTGCGCCACTACCACATTCCTAGACTGTGTGCCACCTCCCATTCCGAGACTGTGTCACTGCCAAATTCTGAGACTATGCACCACTGAAACATTCCCAGATTGTCCGCCACCTCCACATTCTGAGATTGTGCACCACTGCCACATTCTGATATTGTGTACCACTGCCACATTCTGAGATTGTGCATCACTGCCATATTCCAAGATTGTGCATCACTGCCACATTCTGAGATTGTGAACCACCACCACATTCCAAAATTGTGCATCACTGCCACACTGCAAACCTGTGTGCCACCACCACATTCTGAAGCTGTGTGCCTCAGCCACATTCCGAAGCTGTGTGTCACCTCAACATTCTAAAATTCCGCACCACTGCCACATTCCGAAATTGTGCATCCCTGCTACTTTTCTGAGACAGTGTCATTACTGCATTCCACCATTGCAGAATTCATTGAAACTGGCTTTTTGAACAGGCTGTGAATTTTGGGTTGCAAAATGACTTGTCATTTTTAAACAAAGTAGCTTGGATATTGCATCTTGGCACAATGCTAATTGGGGATATGCTGATCCAAATTCTGAATTTAGTGCTGCTAGAAATTTTGGCTGGACTTCTCTTTAATGACCCCTAAATTCTCTGTTTCAAGAGCCATTAGACTTGGTGTGTATTCCCTCAAGGCTTATCTAAATCAAGTCTGTGAAAACCAGAAATTACTATGCCGTGTGATCAGGTCCAGCAGGTATATTCATCGAACATTATTGTAAGGCTCCTGGAACTTTGTCAACCAATCAGATTATTTTTTCATTCCTACCTTTATAATAATCCTCTTCAGGACCAAGCCATCAAGGATCCTTACCACAGCAAGCAGCTGCAGTGTGGAGTGGAGCTCCATCGGCCACCCGCTCTCCTCTCATGGTCGCCCAGCTCACAGGACCAAACCATCAAGGATCCTCACTGCAGCAAGCAGCGGTGTGAGCTGAGCTCCATTGGCCACCCACTCTCCTTTCACGTTGCCCAGCTCACAGGTATGGCTCCCCGAAGGACTAAAAGTCCTAAATAGGATTGGTCCCTGCTGCCTCTTGTCTCCTCTACCATTGACTATTGTGTCTGCTCCTGGCTGTGGCAGTTTTGGACTGAGTGCATTTTTTTAAATTTCCCCAGCAGCTATCACAGCTACGCTAGCTGTGTAACTAAAGAACTAGCTGTAAACCTAACATTGTAACCGGAGGAACCTGCTATTTGTCCTATCATTTTACAGCATTTCTAAGTCCACGGCTGTGTAAACTAATGCATTGTAATGCTTACACTCCAGTTTTAAATAGTTTTATTTTTGTAAGTGCAGCAGGAGTATTCAGTTCTTAAATTTCTGAACAGTCTGCCAGCTTGTAATTTGCTGATCATGCCTCATATTGCCTATATTTGTGTATGTGCAAATTTAGCTCTCCTAAACTGCCATATATATTATTTTTCTATCTATCCTGATGTAATGTAACCTGTTTGGTTGTTTTATTTAATTTTTTGTTCATCATTTTGCTTTGCTAATGTGTCCAATAGTCGCCAACTGAATCCTTGCACTGTTCTTTTCTACTCCTGACTGTATCACCCTCCTATTGCCTTCCTTTCCCTCTCTGCTACCGGAAACACCTTGTAATTAATTTCTGCCCTGTACCTCTAACCTCTCCCAGGCTCTCCATCTCCTCCATATTCTCTCCTCACTCTTGATTCTCTTAGCTGAACACCTCCCTCTGTGTCTCTGTGTCCTGAAATTGCCAGGCACCAGACTCCCCCACCCCAAATACCTAAATCACCCCCAGCTCTCTAAATTGCTGTCCTCTCACCTCTTTTGTCTTACTTGGAGGGGCCTCCTGTCTGCCACACCCACCTATTACGCCAGCGCCTGCCCGTGGAGCAGCCCTTATCTGTCGCTAACCTTATCCCTGCCTTCCCTCTTTCAGGACCAAGCCACAGGATCCTCACCACAGCAAGTGGCTGTGGTGCAGAGTGACTCCATCGGCCACCCGCTGTCCTCTCCATGGTCTCCCGGCTCACAGGTACGGCTCCCGAAGGATTGAAAGTCCTAAATAGGATTGGTCCCTGCTGCCTCTTTCCTCCTCTACCATTGGCTATTGCGTCTGCTCCTGGCCCGCTATTGGCTGTGGCAGTTTTGGACTGAGCATGGCTTTTCAATTTCTCCAGTAGCAATCACTGCTACACTAGCTGTGTAATTTTTGTCCCACACTGCCCACCCCGACCTCAGCCTCTTTAAGTATGACTTTGCCCCTCCTCCAATTATCTCCTAAACCACTATTGGCTGCAATCCTTCCTTTCTGAAACTGACTGACACAGGTTTTCAACAAGTTAGCCACCTCTCTCTCTCTCTCTCTCTCTAAACATACTGCCCATCTGTCCCACTGCCAGTGCCTAGGCAATACATAGTTTTTCACTGCTGCCTGATTTGTGGCTAATTTCGTACTCTGTCTTTCCCTTGTGCCTTACTCTTCCCTCCTCCCCCTCCTCATCCCCTGAGTTTCCTTTCTCACTCTAAAGTCTACTCCTTATCTCTATCTAACTCTCCCTTGGCCCTAGCTGTTAATCACATTCACTGCCTGCCCTCTGGGACAAACTGCAAGTAGCTCTTATGCACCAAATATTTTAAGGTCTACTCAAAAGTCTAATACACTCTACCCAGACCTCTTATGGCTGTGTAGTATCAACTAGGCTGCAATCAAAATTAGGGCCTTTTTTCTGCTTATCCATAACTCAGGTTCCTACATGGTACAGATACTATCATATATCATGACTCACCTAATGCACATAGTTACCACTACCATGGTTCTTTCACTGCTTTATTTTTGTATTATTTTATTTATTTAGTTTTTGTTGACCGGGTAAGTACACTAGATAAATCCTGCCTATTTTCAGGCACAACCCAGGAGGGGATACAGATGAATGCCAACTGACCTTGAACCAGATTAAGCTGGTGGTGGTATTTTTAGTGAATGGGGAAATTTGGCCAGGACACTGAGAAATTCCCTCTCTTTTCGATAAGTGCCATGGGATCTTTAACATCCACCTGAACTACCATCAATCCAGGCAGATGGGACCTCGGTTTAACGTCTCATCTGAAAGATGGCACCTCAGAAGTGCAGCACCCTCTCATGCTGCACTACAGTGCCAGTACTGGATATTAACCAAGTGCCAGATGTGGGAACTGAACCCACAACCTCTGATCTCCTGGCCTCAGAGGCGAGTGTGCTACCTACTGAGCCACTGACACTGACAACCACATAGCATAGCATTACATAGCATTCTTTGGTAACTACAGTGCTAACATGGCCCACTCTACCACATCATCCAATCTCTAGATAACTTCTATTTCTCCAACCTTCTTCTCCGTCATGACTCACCCTGGGATTTATCCCCACTCCTATTAAAGGGGTGTAATCTGATGGGACAGGCATAAGGCAATTCTAGTGGGGGTAGAGGAAGCTTGCTGTTGAGCAACTAGAATCTGCAGCTTATCAATCAGGTAGGGAAATGGGCAGACTAGGTGGGCCAAGTGGTCCTTATCTGCCATCAAATTCTATGTTTCTATGTAATCTACCAAGCTATATATAATTCTAAAAATGCCTCCTTCACCACCTAATTCTCTCCTCTTACCCAATGAAAGCTATGGTACCTCCTACTCCTGGCTATTCTGCTGTCTGTATTGAGACCAATCCTGGCCCTGCAGTGACATCTCCACTCAGATTGCCACTACACCACAAAAAGTCTCATATAGCCCATCACAACATCAGAAGCCTCAAACACAACTTTCAGAACTTGAAGCTTGGATCTCCTTTACAAGCCAGACATACTGTGTCTGTCCAAAACATGGCTAAAATCCTCTATATCTGACTCTCGTTGTTTGGTGCCATCCTATAGCCTCCTACGGAAGGACGATCCATCCCCAAAAGGGGTGGAGTAGCTATTTCAAAATCACCTTGTCTCACTGCCCTGAATACTGATCCTCTGACACACTGTGAGTCGCTACATGCATGCCTCACTCTTGGGAATAAAAACAACATATCCTGTGTGCCTATAACCTGCCAAACGGTGGCCTCACTGGCCTGGATGAGCTACTAAACCAGACATCCCTACTCTCCAGCAAGAATGAAAGGATCATCCTAGGTGACATCAGCTTAAACTGGCTAGGGAAATACCAGACCACATTGCTCACCAAGATCCAGAGCCACAACCTCCATCAACATTACTGAACCCACTAGGTGTGCTTCTCACTCTAACTCCAGCAACCTTATTGACTGAATGTTAGCAAACTGCCCCAAGCACATCCAGTCTGCCGCACACTTGCAGATGCCATCTTGGACCACTCCTATTTTTTGCATTTGGGGATTGGCCCCCCTTTCCAGAAAAAATACACCTCATCACCTTTGGCAGCTATGACAACCTGGATCAGCACAATGTTCTTCAAGATGTGGCCAACATTGATTGGTCTGATCTCTAGAATGCTCAAGATGTCCAGTCCTCACTGGCCATTTTCATCACTAAATTCCTCAACACTGGAGGATCATCACTCCGCTCTTATAACCCGCTGTGTCAAGGGTAGACATACTAGATAGCTCAAAAGGATCTACTAACCAAAATAAACAAGCATTTGTCAATGCCGAATGTTCGCTTGCAGGTATTTGCAGTGGTGTTTGGCATGCATGGTGCTTTACCCTAATGCCCTGTGCGATTGCTGGTATTTGCACAATAAATTGTCAGCATGACCTTTTTGTTACCCCATTATGCGCTACATAGGCGAAACACGTTTTGGGCTGGATGTGAAAATGACAGCTGTACTGCTCATAAGGAAGTGTGGTAAAATGTCAATGTTGAAAATCTGGAATGGAAATATTGAAAATTGCAAACCTATGAGCATGCATGGGAACTGTGCAACGCACATTTAGTAAACATTCATTTTTAGGAATTTTTCACCAAATTTTCAACATTGCCATTTTAAAACCTCTGCTAATGAACAGTGTCACTGTGATTTTCTTACTGTGTCCCATACATTGATTTCGCACACGAAACTGCGCCACTGTACTACATGGGGAAAGATGTTTTGGGCAGGATGTGAAAAATTGACAGCTGTACTGCTCATAAGGAGGTGTGTAAATGGCAATGTTGAAAATCTGGAGTGAAAATATTGGAAATTGCAAACTTACGAAAGCTGTAGGAACTACAATGCAGACTCATAAAACAGTCATTTTAGAATTTTTCACCAAATTTTCAGCACAGCCATTTTAAGACCTCTGCTCATGATCAGCATCACTGTGATTTTCTTAATGTGTCCCATATTAAGTTCGCGACAACTCACTGCGCCATTGTGCGCTACATGGGCAGAAACACATTTTGGGCAGGATGTGAAAAATGTTAGCTGTACTGCTCATGAGGAGGTGTGGTAAAATGGCAATGTTGAAAATCTGGAGCAAATATCAAAACGGCAACGCATTTAGCGCGATGGAACTGTGCACAACGACAGCTCATAAAACAGTCATTTTTAGGAATTTTTTCACCAAATTTTCAACGTAGCCATTTTAAGACCTGTGCTCATGAACAGTGTCACTGTGATTTTCTTAATATGTTCCATACATTGATTTCAGACAACCGACTGCGCCATTGTGAGCTACATGGGCGGAAACACGCTTTTGGGTGAGATGTGAAAAATGACAGCTGTACAACTCATAAGAAGGTGTGATAAAATGGCAATGTTGAAAATCTGGAGTGAAAATATTGAAAATTTGTGAACTTACGAGCCCTGCGTAGGAACTGCACAATGCCGTCGTAAACAGTCATTTTGGAATTTTGCACAAAATTTTCAACATGTGGGTTTGGGACCCCTTTCATGAGATGATGTCACTGTCATGGTGTTATTCAGGCCAAAGGGTGATTTTGCACAGTGACTGTGCAGTGCCTGCAAATCACCCTTCGGCCCGAATAACGCCATGACAGTGACATCATTCATGAGAAGGGGTCCCAAAACTCCATGTTGAAAATTTGGTGCAAAAATTCCAAAATGACTGAGATATGCACAAAGTTGAAACCCCTATCTAGCCCATTATACAGCTACCGGCATTTCCTCAGATTGGGCACCCCTGTCGGCAACATCGCTTGCCACGCTGGCTGGGCTCCCAGCGGCATGAAAGCTTTGGGGCGGCGTCACGCACTGGGGGAGGAGCTGACGGGACGGCGGCGCCAGTATGGCAGCAGTGCTTTCCTTTGAAACAGAGGAACACCGCTGTCATATTGAGCTCCTGCACCCATTGGTGCAGGATCGCCATGCCTGCTCAGGGGAGCAGTGCATTGATGGAGAGGCACACCTCCAGGTGTGCTACTCTCCAAAATATCCTTCGCATGCGCCGCAGCTTAACGAAAAGAGAGATAGGAGCTGAGTTGTTTCAAGTCCCCTGACTCCCAGAGGACAATAACACCTATAGGATGTTAAGAATGCCTAGAAAAGGCTATATGATCTATGAAAAGCTCTTACTGCAAAAACCTTCTAACCAATGCCTCAGATGACCCCCAAAGTTCTGGTCCCACGTTAAAACCTTCCTGGGATCTACTCAGTCATCCACCCCTAATGATATGATCCTTAATGGAACTCACTGCAACAATCCTCAGACCATTGCAAACTTCCTCAATAATTAGTTCTCAGACCTAACTAAATTCACATCCTCCTGCCCTACCTCAAAACAAATGTCTCCAGCTTCTTCTAGCAATGTACTTGGTGCCCCTTTTACTTTAGAGCCATTACCCTGAAGGAGGTAGCACAACTTCTAAGTTGATCTCTGATAGTACTACCATAGGCTCAGCTTATATTGAGCCCAGACTACTAAAATAGCTGCCCTTCTCATTGCTGCACCTCTGGCCAAAATGTTTACCCTTTCCTTGTGTCAAAGTAGTGTCCCTGACATTTGGAAGATAGCAAGAGTCACCCTGTCCTTAAAGGGGACCCCAGTGACCCCTCGAACTACAGGCCAATAATGCACTATCGGTTTTAAGCAACATCTTAGAAAAACTAGTCACCACTCAAACCACACAATTTCTCACCAAGCATGACCCTCTAACAACTGCCCAGCAAGGCTTTCGAAAAGGTCACAGCACCGACTGCCCTGCTTAAATTTACCACAGATAACTCTCAAGGCTATGGACATGGGTCTTCTAACAGGGCCGCTTTCATTGACATGACTAAGACTTTTGACCTGGTGAACCACTCCCTTCTCCTTGTCACCCTGAAATCTATGGACTTCGTGTCAAATGTAGTTAGCTGGTTCAACAGCTACCTATCAAACAGAGTCCAAGTTGTTAAGTTCAACTCATCTTATTTGGATAAGGCTACAGTGAATGTTGGAGTAACCCAAGGCGCTATCCTGGGACCACTTTTTGCTATATTCATTAATGACATTACCTCCAAACTCTCCTCCTCCTCCTTACTCTACGTGGATGACATTGTCCTCTATATCAGTGCAAAAATGTATCTGACATCGATCTACAACTTTCTGCTGATTTCAATGCATTCAAGCTTGCTCTGGATCATAACATTGTTCTAAACGAGACCAAAACCCAGTCCATGCTATCTGGTACCCCTTGAAACTCAGATCACACCCAAACAATTTTAGGGTCTCCTACTTAGATGGCTCATCCATTGGCTTAGTTACCTCTTTAAGTACCAGGGACTCACTTTGGATCAATCCTTAGCTCTGATCATCACATTTCAAACACATGTAAGTCTGTGAACTCCAAGCTAGGTGTAGCCTACCACACTAGTTATGCTTTAACCCCCTCAGCAAGACTAGCTATTGCCCAAGGCATACTCCTACCAACCAAACTATGGGGTATCTTCTTACGCCACCATACCTAAAACAAATCTCCATAGGTTGGATGTTGCCTATAATAATATATGTTTGCATGCCACCTTGTCCCACAGGAGGAAACACAACTGCCTCTTCTACTCTGATCTAAATTGGCTATCTCCAAATGCCACCAGGTTCTACTCCTTTGGCTCTACTATAGCAGCATTATGAGGTCTCAAACCCCTAAATCACTGGCGGAACTGCTCACCCCATTGACCTCAAACTATGGATCATGTCAACTGACAAATCTCTTGTGTGCTAAAATACACAACCATCAAAGGTTCCAGTGCTTTTGCCCACCACGCTTCTTGGCTGTGAACTCCCTCCCCAGATGTCCGGCCAAACACCCACTCATGACACCTTTAAAAACCACTCCATCACTACCTCATCTCATCTGACCAATGCCCCTGCTTTAAACATCCTTAGCTCCCTGTTGTCCTCCCTGGCCACCCTCTTAATCCTGCTTCTGCTAAACTCCATCTCAGTGTCTCTTCTTACACCTCTCCCCAGATGTACCCCCACCGGCAGGCCTGCATCTCCTATACTAACCCTGCTCTAAATCTAGTCTATCCCAGCTTGCCTACCTGCTGCATTTCACTCCCCTTGTACTTATTTGGTTCTGTTCTCATATCCTTTATATCAGTACATAATTGCCTACCCACCCCAATGTAGTCTATGTCACCTGTCCCCATCCACACCCTCTACTTGCCTTGGCTGATATTTCTCTGAAGCTTGCCCAACCACTAACTTAAATAACTTCAGTTTCCCATCCCTGCATCTAACCCCCTTGCACGTATCAATTATATTTCTTGTATCTTCCTTGTCTGTTTATAAATTTGTCTTCCTCCAGGGTCATATCTGCTGCATGACTATTTTCTTCTTTTGTGTTATACCCTATAACTCTTATTTATCCCTTGTACTCTGTAACTACTCTGTTTTGCTCTACTGCCACAATTGTATCATCCAATTGCTATAATTGTAATACTTGCTCTGTACCCTACTTTCAAAACCTTGTATATTATTTGTACTGCATAACCCGTTGTGTAGCACCATTGTTTATACCTTGCTGAAACTACCTTTTGTTGTACTGTATCTCAGTACTGTTTTACCTGTAACCTCCGGTCGTGCTTGAAATTAGTCATCTCTATGGCTAGCATCTACCCAGTAAATAAAGACTAAATAAATAAATAAATATATAAAATTCTAATTATCTTCCACATTAAGAAACATGCATATTGTATACAGCATGCATTTAGAAAGGATTTGAAATGGCATCGATTGACCCTCAACTCCAGTATGTTTAGACTCATAGAAGTATAGATAATGTGAGCAGAAAATACCATTGGTTCATCCAGCTTGCCCAGTTTTACCCTATCACTTGATCTCACAAAATATCCAGGTGGGATATTCAAGGGTTCTCGCATGGCACAACAGTGTTGCACCATCGCAACCCAACTCACCCGTGTGATATTCAAAGGGTTGGTTGCTCCACGCAATCCTCGGCGCGTCGGGCACACCAGTAATGTATGTGGTGCAAGTGCAGTGGGTGCCATGCATATGCGGCACATCCCGATATTCAGCCTGGGACGCAGCACATATGCAGGCACAAACCCACCTTGCACACGACAGGGGGACGAATGTTGGACCCTCTTAATCCAGGAACAGTCAGGGACACCCACAGGCAGGCTGCTGCATTGCTGGGTGCTACACAGCAGCTGCCTGTTGTGGGTGGCCACCTGACTGCCCAGGATACAGTCCATTGCCCCTGCCCAGGGACGCCATGTCCCCTGCCTGATCATGGGCATCTGTCAAATAAATCCTGGTGGTCCGGTGGACCCTATCCCATCACCCTATCATGGGCATAGGATGAAAATAACCCTGGTGGTCCAGTGGACCCAATCTGCTCGATCATGGGCATAATAATATTAGAATCCTCGTGGTCCAGTGACTCGGCCCCTGCCTGATTGCAGACCAATAAAGATAGAACCTTGTGGTCCAGTGGACCAGTCAACATTGCCTGCTCGCTGGCAGTAGTCAATCACCTGAGTTCCATTGGTGTTTCTATCTCATTTCCACCCATCAGACTTCATTACTTTCAGCTCCCCTGGTCGCGCGGCAGCAGCTTCCGCTCGAAGTCGCCTGTTAGCCGCCGTGCTGATATAGTACAGCACGGTTGTGAGACTCATTGGTCCATGTGGGAGTTCAATGGCATGCAGATCATACTGTACCACTCAGTCCTGAAATGTGAATGGTTCATTCACATTTTGGGACTGTGTAGTATAGTATGGTCTGCATGCCCATTGGACAATGCAGTGGACCAATAGCATACAACCGCACTGTCAAGGTCAGTCAGCTGGCGGCGGGCAGCTTGCTGGCAGGAGCTGCTGCCCACCTCTGACCAGGGTGCAGGGTGGCAGGGTCACAGTGGACGGTGGGAAGGGAGTTCCATTGGAACACGAGAGTGATTGATCATCGCCTCACGTAGCCGGCGACAGTGATCGGTCCACTGGACCACCAGGGTTCTATCTTTACAAGCCCATGATCGGCAGGGGAATGGGTCCACTGGACCACCAGGGTTCTATCTATATTATGCCCATGATCATACAGGGGATTGGGTCCGCTTGGACCACGAGGGTTAATGTAAATACATGCTCATGATTGGGCAGAGGATAGCGGTCCATTGGACCACCAGGGTGTATTGTACTACAAGACTACAATCAGGTGATGGGTAGGGTCCACTGGACCACCAGGGAGTTATCTACACTTTCCCATGATAAGGCTTAATGAGTGCGGCACCGCCAAGGGCAGTAGGGCGCCTGTCCTCAATGGCTGCAGTCTGGCAGGCTCAGGCTAAGCCACCGGAATCGCAGCACCATATGCAAAATGGAGCTATAATGATATGCAAATGGCCCCATTTGCATCTTGCATGCATTATGGCCTAATTGAGTACCCATGGCTGAATATCACTCTTTGCTGTGCCTAGTGCAACCACACTTGTGCTGGCGCAACAACCTGATCCCATGCTGCCACTTGCACTGGTGCAGTGTCACTGCACCATGCACAGTGCGTGCTCCTCAGTGCCATATTTAACGGTGCTGAGCCATGGCGCCACAGCAGCATTGAATATCACCCGGACCATGCCCTGGCTCATCCCAGTTGCTGTGCCCGTATGCGCCCTGCCTGGCGCAGTCTGAATATCCTGCCCTAAGTATTCAAAGCCTCTCCTAAGACCAGACTTGTTCCTTTCAAAATTACAAACCATGAACTGTATTCTTGTAGTTTTATGAACTACAGTTATCCTTGAATGGAAACCTAGGTGACAAATGAATACCTGGTGTACTATCCATTTGCACCAGTAAGTCCTGCTTTTACCATCTTTTGATTTGCTTCAGCATTTACAAACAGTCCTTACAGTGTTATGCAAAATTTCTGTTTACTTAGCACATTCTGTAACATAGTTTATGCATTTCATTCATTATCCTGTTACACTCCACTAATCTGTACAATGTGTGACATGGGCACACAAATGATTTAAAACAGATCTTATCAGAGGATTACCTAACCCTGTCAGCCTCATCATGTCAATCTTTCAAAAGAGTTCATCTGCCAAATCTAGGGAAAAATGTACCATGTATGACTTCTACATTTTTAATTGCACAACAAAGCCAGATTGCTAATACCTTTTCATTTAAAAATATGTTCATAGTAGTGCATTACAGAGCCGGAGATATCTAGTTTCTTTTATTGAGATTGTAGAGCAAAAATAACTGCTCACTAGCAATCTAATTCTAAGCATACCAACAAACATCTAAAATTGTTTCTAAAGAAATATAGTAACATAGAAACAGAAACATTTTATTTGTCAGCAGAAAAGGACCACTTGGCCCACCAGTCTGCCCAGATGGACCCTGTCTAGTCTGTCTCTGCAGACCCTCACTGGTACATAGATACATAGATACATAGACAGTGTCGGCAGATAAGGCCTATGGCCCACCTAGTTCTGCCCATTTGAGCTTGTAAAGTTCAGTTTGTTTTCCTAGAAGTCTATTTCCTTACCCTGACCTCTAGAATTCCTTTATGTCTATCCCATGCATTCTTAAATCCGTTGATTGTTTCAGCCCCCACCCAGTCTCCAGTGACCTCTCTTCTCCTGACCCTGACGATTTCTAATGTTCTCTGTCTATTCCATGCATGCTAGAAGCCCCTACTGTTTTCTTCAATTCCTCATTCTATTTTGAGGGGAGGTTATGGTCACATGGGAAGACAAGGGGAATACAGAGACATTATGGGTGCAGCTGCAGTCAGGGTGGAGAAGAAAATAAGGGTGGGGATAATGTACTGACCACCAAGTCAAGATGAAACCACAGATACAGAGCTTGGGGATGAGATAATGAATGCTGCAGAGGTGGGAGAAGTGATAATAGTGGAGACTTTAACATGCCCAATGTGTATTGGAGCATCCCAAAAGTCAGCTGTAGTGGGAGCCAAGCAGCCCTAGGTGCATTCTGGAATGGACTTTGATGCACAGGGTGTTGGAGCTGGCAAGGATTGGGCCATCCTGGACCTAGTGCTAATGAATAGCAATCATGCTAAAAAGCATCAGAGTCACTGAGCTCCTGGGAAGGAGCAATCACCAACCGGTGTGGCTTGGTATATATGGGATATGAAGTGCCTAGCACGAATGGGGTTGTTATTAGGGGATGACTTAGAAATCTCAGTGTAGGCATGGATGTGGAGGAAAGAAGGGCCTTGATAAGGAGGGGGTCCAGGCTGGTACTGCAAGCTGTCTTAAAAGATGGGAAAAAGAGTAAGTAGAGAAAGCAGCTGTGGTTTATAGAGGAGGTGACAGAGCAGGGAGAGAGAAACAAGCATTTGTCAATGCCTAATGTTTGCTTGCTGGCACTGGCATTGGTAGTATAGAAGTTACAGAGCTGCATAATGGAATGGCAGCAAAGTACTGAACTGAAGCCAACCCCATTACCACCCTGCAGAGAGTGGCAGGCATTGGTGTGCCTTTGGGTCGTCAGGCATAACGACCACTCCATTTTACCACACCCACCCTGCAGACACTGAGAAGTGTCACGGTGTGTTTTGGGTCTTTGGTTTCTAGCGCACCCATTCCAGCAGGAAATACAGTGAGATGGGTGCGTATAGGAGAATGGGTGAAGTTTGGGCAGAAGAGTCCGAGGCATACCTTGATGCCTCTCACTGGCTGCAGGGTGTGGGTGGGTGGAATGATATGAGCATGACAGGCAAGAAACCCAAGTCACACCCCTGATGCCTGTCATACTCTATAGGGTGGGCGTAGGTCGGAAACTTAACGCCTCGCATTCGTTGGTATTTTACCCAAATTTTCAACATTTTTTTTTTGTGACCCCCACCTCATGAACAGTGACAATATCAGTTTGTTGGCGAAAACTGCTTTTGCACAGCTGACTATGACATTTGGCACCACAGGTGCAAAACACATTCGAACAGGATGTGAAAAATGACAGTGGTACTGTTCATGGGGATGTGTAAAAATGGCAATGTTGAAAATCTGCTGTGAAAATCTTTAAAAACTGGTGAAGTCACGTACGTGCGTGGTGAAATAGCAACGCACCCCAGTGTAACTAGTATGGGGATTTTTTTTTACAGTAGATTGTTAACACTGGCATTTTGGGACCTCCGATCATGAACAGTGTCAGTGTGTGATTTTCTTTATCTGTCCCAAATAATGATTTCCCACAGAGACCACGCATCTCTGCACTGAAAGTGGGAAAATACATTTTGGCCATGTTGTGGAAAATGACAGCTGTACTGTTCATAAGGAGGTGTGGAAAATGCCACTGGTGAAAATCTGGACTGAAAATATTACAAATTCATGAACCTACGAGGGTGCATGGAACTGTGCAATGCTCACCTGAACACAGTCATTTTATGGAGTTTTGTCACCAAATTTTCAACATAGCCATTTAAGACCTCTGCTCATGACCAGTGTTACTGTGATTTTCTTAATCTGTTCCAAACATTGTTTTCAAAATGACTGTATCGCTTTAGCTATATGCGGAAACACATTTTGGGTGAGATGTGAAAAATGGTAGCCGCGCTGCTCATAAGGAAGTGCGGGTAAAATGGCACTGTTGAAAATCTGGTGTGCAATATTACAATTAGCAAACTTGCCAGCGCATGTAGGAACTGCATAATGCACGCTTGTAAAACAGTCATTTTAGGAATTTTTCACAAATTTCAAAATAGCCATTTAAGACCTCTGCTCATGAACAGTGTCACTGTGATTTTCTTAATGTGACCCATACATTGATTTCAAGACACCGACTGCGCCATTGTGCAATTACATGGGCGGAAACACGTTTGGGTGAGATGTGAAAAATGACAGCTATACTGCTCATAAGAAGGTGTGGTAAAATGGCAATGTTGAAAATCTGGAGTGAAAATATTGAAAATTCGAACTTATGAGTGCATGTGGGAACTGCATAATGCACGCCAGAAACAGTTTTTAGGATCGCACCAAATTAAAATAGGCTTTTGAGAGCCCACCTTATGAACACTGGCAGTGTCATTTCGTTAATCATTCCGGAAAGGTGATTTCGCACAGTGGCTGCTAAATCACCCTTCAGGCTCGAGTAACGCCATGACAGTGCAAGAATTCATGAGGAGGGGTCCCAAAACCCATGTTGAAAATTTGGTAAAATTCCAGAAAATGTCTGAGATATGCAACAAAGTTGAAAACCCCTATCTATCCCATTATACAGCTTTCTGGCATTTCTTCAGTTTGCGGTTGGCTTTGAAGAGTGCAGACGTATTCCCAGTCCACCAAAGATCGCTGGCGCTGACTCCGGAGGTAGTGGGGTGAGGGGTGTGGGGAGGCAGGTGCGAGGGTGGGTGCGGTCGGGGAGGGCAGGAGACTGCGAGGACCATTTTTTCTTTACAGGTTTTTTTTGAAAAGATGCTGGGGACGCTTGTCACACTGGGGTGGGCTCCCAGCATGGCAGAAGGATGGCTGGGGGCCATGGAGCCGACGGGAATGGGCACCTGCTGGCCATGGCATCTGTTGCCACTGCTTGGGGTGGCCTCCAGCGTGCACCCTGTACTCAGGGGGAGACAGTGAAGCCAACGGGATTGGGCACCCCGCCGGTGACAGCATGGGGGTGGCGGAGAGATAGGGAGCCGACAGGGTATTGGGCACCCTGTCGGCCATTACATTTTTGCCACGCTTGGGATGGGCTCAGCGTGGCACCTGGATGCTTTGGAGGGTGGAGATGGAGCCAACGGGGATTGGGCACCCCTGCTGGCCGTGACAGTGTGGAGGGGAGGGGGAAGGCATGAGCACGCAGTGTGCGGCATGCTGGTGTGGGGGGGAGAGCTCTGCTCACTCAAGCAGAGCTCTCCTTTCAACTGTATGTCACTGCATTTTCAGCTGTCATAGACAGCTGGAGCAGTGATTGGCACTCTGTGACCATGCCTGCAAACACACTGACTGAATTGGAAGAGGCTGACACACCTCTGGAAAACCTGTATGATGGCATCTATGTTTCTGCACATGCGCAAGCAAACATAAAAGGGCTTCAAACAGAAAGTACAAGAAGATCCAGAAGGAAGAAGGCATGGCTTAATATGTAGGGAAGCTAACATCAACCAGTAGAGTGGTAAGGTAGGCCCAGGAGGAGCCACAGTTGCAGATAGCTGAGGGTATTAAAAGGGTAATAAAACCTTATTCTGTTACATCCAGGAGAAATAATCAACAAAAGGAAGCATAATGAAACTAGAAAGGGGGACTGATTGGGTAGAAAAATAGAAAGAGTGAGGTGTTGTTACCCTGTATAAAGATGCAGCAAATTTTATTTTGTCGATGAAATTCCAGCAAAATGGCCAGTTTCATCAAGAGAAACATTTCACGATTATGGCCTTTTGGTGAAGTTTCACCACCCAATTTCACCTTGGCGCCTCTGTAAGGCGAAATTAGCTGAAACTGGGCTTTTCTCTCTGCTGATGGTCACATGGTTGAGTCTAAAAGACAGGAAATGAGCGGTTCATTTCCAGTGCTACATGTCTCTAGAGGAAGCAGGCAGCATCTAGACTCAGAGTCAGAGCCCACCTCATGGACATCAAAATGAAGCTTCTGCCACTGTTTACCAAGGATTACAGGCCTAATCTTAGTGCTGTCACTGTTGAACATGCCCCAGAAGTCCAGAAATGTTTCCCAAAAATGTTCAAGTAAATTGAGATAGAAATTTGTGTCATTCATGCTGTTATGTGGTGTCCCCTATCTCAAAGACCTCAACTCCAGTGAGTGGCAGCTCCACCGCTACTATGCCCACTGCTCGAGAGAGAAACAGATTCCTCAGACTCATCCTCCACCAACCCACTCAGCCCTCCCTCCTCCTGTTCTGTTGCACTACTATCACTAACATTAAGCTTGACAAGTGAAGTCCCACCAACAGCTTTGGTATCTTTCTGGTGTTAGTGCCAGAGCAATGGGTGCTTGTTTTCAAGTGGACATGCTGGCTACTGGTGCCTATGTGACTGCCCTTTCTTCCATAACTGACACATGCTTGACATAGCTGAGATATTGCCTATGGTGTCATCAGCTGCATCAAGCATGAAAAATCCCAGGCTAGAGACTTTGCAACTCTAGATTTGACATGGCACTGGAACTTGGACAGCCGAGCCAAAGGTGTGGAAGTTTTTGATTTTTGACCATTTGCATGACTTCCACCATGCTATGTTTGGGAAGGGAGTTACTGGACTGTTTGTTATAGGCTTGCTGATAGCCTCACCCTCAGGCTTTGCATCTAAATGGGCTACATCGTCACTCTTCAGTTTTTCACTTCTGGATCCCACAGGAGATCCAACATCTTGTCATCATCATCTGTACTGAAACCTATTATATCCTTCTCCACCTCCTCCTCCTCCCTATCACTGTCTACTTCCAGAGACATGTTTCTCTTTTCTGGAATCTCCTCACTGTGGAGGGTGGGCTGACTTCCTTATTTCCTTCTATAGGAGAAACAGACTGAAGCTGGACAGTATCACCCTCACCACCATCAGTTCCACCTTGAGCAGGAATAACAGTGACACCAACAGTTTTTCCACCCTTCCTAGACCTCTGTGCCCCACTGGTGTGTCTCTCTTATTCCCAGTATCATCCCCAACAAGCACGCTAGCTACAGATTGGGCAGCAAAAATGAGTCACAGACTTAAAGCCACTTCTAACTTCGATTTTGCTGGCACTGGCTGCCACTGCAGCACCAGAGCTCATACAGAAGGCACTGATTCAGAATTAGGTTTGCTTACTGGAAGTGGAACTGTATTTCATTTTTTCCAACAGACTTCTTTGAGCCACCTCCCACCAGTCACCTATCCCTGAACTGGAAGGTCTCTTAGCAGGCATATTTATATGCTTGTTCCATTTGCTTTCCTCCAGAAGTATATGATTATGTATTTCTATAGAGTAAGTGTGATTTAACACTGCAGTAATACAGTATCTGCAAAAGGAAAACAGAAATCAGAACAGGTAGCAGCACTGTAGTCAATACAACTACTCTACAACTGCTACTGTAGCCCATTTGAGTGTTAAAACACTGTTTTATTTTTTCAATTACAAAAACACAAATAAAATAACATGGGGTAACAGGAGGACAGAAGTAAGAGACTTTAAATACCAAACCGACAGAGAACATCACCACAACAAGGATGTGCAGTATCTCTGAACTAATACTTAAGTAGTTCTTAATAAAATGTCAGTTTTAAATGGAATGGTTATAATACAACTTGATAATAACTGGTAGATACAGATAGGTTCACAAAACTAAATTATAAACCAACCACACAGAACACTTCGCAGTCACAATACGCTCTAAGGTCTGGATAAGTAGTGTCTGGAGAAGGCAAGTACTGTGCTGCAATGTGTTAGTACTACTACATAAAATTTTGTCCTATAGATATATCAGAAAGAAAGGACAGCAAGATGGGGGGTGAGCTAGTAGCCAAACCAGCAACAGCACTTATCTAGAGCTCCCTACTTTTAGGCTTTAAATCTTAATTTAAAAGCTTATTCTACAAAAGAAATACCTAGCTACTAAAATGTGCTAATAGAGGAAAACTCGCTCTATCCAGAGATCTAAAATTCAAATGAAGATGGGTTGAAATATAACCGCTAAACAAGATTTCTTCTTGCCATGTGCTTCCAGCTCGAAACCTCCAGATGAAGCAGCAGGCCCTACGTCAATCTACCAGCTCCATCTCGGATGGTGCTACTCTACAAACTCTACAGGTAGCAGTAAATGCCTTGACAAAACGGTCCAACAAATGGACCAAAAATTAGATGGCTTTTCTGAATTTTTTATTCAGTATACTTTATTGTCTTATTTAAAGGACACACACACAGCAATCATAGAGAAATACAACAAAGCGGCAACAGGAATAGATGCTGCAATAACAAAACAACAAACAAAATTTAAATTACGTATCTTAATACAAAACACACACATTAGCTATTACCCTCCACCCTTCCATCCCCTCCCCCATCTGCGCAATATGAGTACTAGGATGCTTTATCAGGTGGAAAATCAATTTTGTCTACTGTCTCCATAAGGTCAGCAAGGCCATCAAGGTTTCCATACCTTCTGGTATCTTTGCGGTCTATGTCGTAGGTTAGAGATATGTTTCTCCAATTGTATGGCCAAGAGAGTCTCTCGATATCACTCCAATAATGAGGCAAAGAACCTCTATCCAGTGTTGAAGCATGACCAGTTTGGTCACTGCTGCCACTAAGGATACATGAGCCTTCCTTATTTTGGGTGTTCCAGGGGAAATATGGATAGTAGGCAACACTCTGGTGTAAAAAGAGATTCCATTCCCAGAAACGGGTCCAAAGCATGTTTGATAGAGTTACAATAGGCCATAGTACGAGGGCAGTCCAAAAGTAGGTGGAATAATGTTCCAGGAGCTTGCTTACAACGGGAGCAGATTGAAGAAGAGATCTGATCCATTTTCCATAGTTTAAGTGGGTATGATATATAATGTGCATGATGTTAAACTGGATTAAGCGTAGTCTATCCTGTTTAATGTGCACATAAAATTGCTCCATACATTTTGCCAGAAATCAGGTTCTGGGGAGAGAAATCTCCTGGACCCAATAGTAACAGACCACCCGTTGCTGGTGAGTCTGCCACCATCAATTGTTTGTATATTTTGAGACTGAGTGCTGTGTCCGCTCCACTGGTGGGCCAAGGAAATAAGAAGGCTGGCCTAGAAAGGAGAGAACTGAATGTCTAATTTGCATGTACTTGAAAATATCCCAGGTGCCCAGTGGAAACAGGGTTTGAAGTGTTGCAAAGGGAATAAAACCCTGATCAGAAAGAAAATCAGCAAGAGTGGCATCTCTCAGGTTAGGAAGGAAGGCAAGCAGGATAGGCCAGTGCGCAATTTGGAAATGTAAATTGTTACAAATAGGCTGAGAGGGGAATGGCACCAATCCTCTGCCGTAGCCTTTGTACCTGTTGCATTGCTTTAGAGACCACACCATGAGAGAGGTTCTAAGCGGTGCAGAGACGAGAGGGAGTTAGATATGCCAACACAGGGAGGAGCTGTTAAAACTGCGCAAGGTCCTTCTATTTTTAACCAGATAGGAAGGTAGCAGTCCCTTGTGCATGCAGGTCTTCTTTAGTCCAAAGTGCAACTCGATAATATGCTGAGCGCAGTAATACTTGAAAAGGAGGGAGGGCCAAACCACCTTTGTAGTTTAGGGGCCATTAGTTTATAGTATGCCCTTCTGGCTGCTTTTCCATTCCAAAGGAATGAGTTGTGTGTCTCTGCAGTGTCATGAACCAGGACTTAGGGAAGTAGAATCCAGCATACCAAGTGGGTAAAGCAGTCTTGGTAGGATATTCATTTTGAGGATATTCACATGTCCCCAGACCAAAAAGGGTAGAGCTCCCCAACGATCTAGATCTGCCTGCAAAATCTGCACTAGATCAGTGAATTTTTAAACATGGATGGGACATCTCTAGTGACACTGATCCCTAAGTAGGTGATGACTTTGGGCTCCCAGGAGAACCCGAATCTGTCACAGCTGGACTTTGTGCTATAAACATTGAGGAAGATCTTTGTTTTGGACATGTTCGACTTATAATATGACACTGCTGAAAAGGCATCTAGCTCCAGCATGGGGCAGGAATGGATGTTTCTGGGTCTTCAATATGGAGAAGGAGATCATCGCATAAGCGGATAGGACATACCTTTTTTCCTCCACTTGGATACCCCTAATATCTGGTGAGGCAAGGATTTTTCTGATTAGGGTTCCAAGTAAAGTTAAAAATGAAGGGAGAGAGGGGCACCTCTGTCTGGTACCTCTCTGCAGTGAAAAGGAATCAGAGAGACATCCGTTGCACCATACCTGTGCCCTGAAATTTTTAACTATGGAGCACAAACTTGATGCCATGGGTGAGATCACAAAGATGGCAGAAGCTACTGTGGGGAAGGCCTTAGCTGTGACTGCAACCTCCCCACAAGAACAGGCCGCATTGCTCACCCGAGCAGAACAACTAGAGAACACAGTTTGAGCTGCTAATGTGAGGTATTGGGTCTCCTGAGGATTTGGAAGGAGAAGCTCAACTTCCCTATCTACAAGCTTGGATCGAGGAATTAACCAAGCTTTTGGATTTCTGATTTACCAGAGCCTACGGGATTACTCCTCAAGGCCCCAGCACAACATGGACAATCTTTTACGGTACTCTTCACCCTCCGTCCCTGGGAGAATGGGATGTGCTTCTTGAATCATTGAGAAACAGAGGTCCGATTTATGTGAAGGGTGCTCGTATTCTATTTTTCCTGATGTCTCCTATGCAACTGGCATGTGAAGGAAGGCTTTGATGGAGTCAAGAACCGACTGTGTGAGCTGGATATTTCTTTCACCTTAGCTTTCCTGGCCCATCTCTGCTTCACTGTTGGTCAAAGACAGTATCGCTTCACCAACCTGAAAGAAGCTGGAGCCTGTGGAGAAAAACTGCAGCCAAAAGACAGCGGGAGAGCAGTTCATCAGACCAAGAGGGTCTGGAAGGTGACTGACTTTGCTTGTAGTGGTATGATGAGGCTTCCACTATACATACGTGGCAATACATGTTTTAGAAAGAGCTAGCTCTCTTCATTTGTGGGACGCTAAAATCTTCTGTTAAAACCCAGAGTGATAATGTACTGTAATTTTGATTTTATGAGGGTCATGTATGTAGTTTGGATATTTTATGAAGCTTAGAGACATTTAAAGATCTCAGTCTTTTCTTTGGTGGACTTTCCTAACACATGCTAAGCAGCTGTCTAAATGCATGTTTTTTTTCTTCATTAGCTATATGTTTTTAAATATAGATTTCAGTACTGAAATAAAGTACCATATAAGATACCTTGTTGTTTTATCAGGTGGGGTATGCAGTGGGTGCTTTTGCCTAGTTTCATATTAGCCTGCTTATTAGTAGTGCAATTCCCAGGAGCCCTGTAGACTTGTTCTCCATTATTCTGTGTCTCAAGCTATTTCTCCAAAAGGCATAAGCAGGTCTTAGTACAGCTCACTCTGCTTTCTACTTTAAGACACCAGACCATGTTTGTTTGTTCGAATCACAAAAGGGCTTATTTCCAGGGGTTCTATATCGCGTGTCTCATCAAGCCTAAGACTTTTCTAGATTGGAGATCTTCTTTACCATCAATGTGTAAAGTTAACACAGAACTTTTGGTCTGATTGTAACTGTATTATTTTTTTTTTTCTCAGTATTCTTAAACTAAAAATTCAGGGTACTGATTGCCATATAGTTCCTGAATTGAATATAAAAGCTTTGATAGAATATTAGTAACTACGGTCACCCCTAATGATGTACCATTTGAATGATAGTCTTCATCCTATGTAATGTCTTTCTAAATACTCCTGTCAATTAAACCTGTTCAGGAAGCAAGTATTGTATGTTTATGTACAAAATGCAATAAATAAAATAAAAAAAAGAAAGGACAGCAAGATTTGAAATGAACAAACAAAGTCTCCTCCAACAATCTTGCAGGGACTACCACTCTTTGAAAACGATGTTGTTTTTTTATAGTACGGATCAGGTAGTAAACACCAGCAGTGTAACAGGGAGGAAGAGGTTAATATGGTAAGCAAATTAAACAGAAAACAGGAATGCTGCAATGCAGAGGCTAGATCACAATATTAAATTCTGTGAGCAATTCAACAATGCAGTGTACCTGGATATGGACAAGTGTTCAATGTCCATGAATACTTCCAATACAAAAATAAAGCAGAAAATGATTAAACAAAGGAAACAGGAACAGAACTATGCAGAAAGAGTAACTGTTCAGATAAAGTTACCCCAAAATGGGTCAATAATGAAGAACAATATTACAAATAAGTAGCACACCAACAAAATATTACTACTTAAAAAAATAACAGAAACTCACTCACAGCTTGTGAGAAATCTGTCAAATTTAGGAACTAGCCTGCTCTGCTGTCTCACACACACACACACACACACACACACACACACACACACACACCACAGTCACCTCCCCACTGAACTCCCTCATAGACACAGAAACAGAGAAAACTGAAAACACTACCTAAGTTTAACTAAGTATTATCCAAAGATACCAAAACAAAAAATGTTCACTAACAGCACTAGGAACAAAATTTAGATTTTGGAAGCAATTAGCTCTCAAAATGACAAATAAAGAGGTTTTTGAATGGTTCATTTGCTGTGCTGCACCACATTGAACTGCTATCTGACTCAACAGACAATATACTGTTCAAGAAACAGCCTGCACATGGTATTTCAGCTATTTACCCACAATGCATTGCAAATTTACAGGCAAAATTGAAATGTATTGGCCAAATTGGTGAAATTTGGTGAAATTTAGCATTACGTGAAATTGCCATCCCAGGCAAAATTAAGTTTCACTAAGGTGAAATTTCACATAATGTGAAAATTATGTGAAATATTTCACTAGGTGAGATGTTCCACTTCACACAACTCTACTCCTGTATAAATTGATGGTGAGACCCACATAGAGTACTGTGTCCAGTTCTGGAGGCCCCATCTCAGGAAGGACATAGATCGGGTGGAGGCAGTACAGAGGAGGGCAACCAAAATAGTACAAGGCCTGCATCAGAAGCCCTGCAAGAAAAGACTCAAGGAATTTAAAATGCATTCCCTGAAGGATGGAAGGGAAAGATAGAAATATTCAAATACCTCAAGGGTATTAATAAGGTACAGGAGTGTGGCATTTCATATAGAAAGAGATGCTCAAGGACAAGGGGCATGACATGAAGCTGGAAGGGGGAGGCTCAGACAGAATGTGAGGAAGTACTTTTCACAGAATGGATGGTGGATGTCTGAAAGAGGCTCCCAGCAGAGGTGGTGGGTACCAGCACAGTAGCAGAATTCAAGCATACATGGGATAGACATAAGGGACTTTAAAACAGGGAGAGGGAGGTAATGCGGTGATCAAGTAGAGTCTGTGGTAACACGTACAGAACTTTAGGGCAGACTAGGCAGAACAAGGGTCCTTTCTGTGACCAACTTCTATGTTTCTCTGTTTCTAAAAGGTAGAAGTACAAAATGAGTACTTCTGCTCAGTCTACATGAAGGAGAAGGACTGGCTACTTCCATTGTTGAAAATTGGGATGGGGCTGTGGTGGAGATGAGTAAGGAATAATTATAGAGGACAGAGACCTCAAGGGACGCAAGCCCCAAAGATGGACAAGTCACAAGGGCTGAAGGAATGCAACCATGGGTGCTTAGAGAACTGGTGTCAGTTCTTGCAGCACCCCTGTGTGGCCTGCTCAATTGGTCTCTGGACGAGGCATAGTTCTGCATGAGTGGAGGACAGCTGATGTGATACGCTTGTGTAAGAGTGAGCAAGAGAGACCTGGTGAACTATAGACCAGTCAGCTTGGCAAGCTGATGGAAACCATCCTAAAGAAAAGGTTGGTTAAGTTCCTTGAAGAGAACAGGCTTCGGATCACAGACAGCATGGGTTTATGGCAGGAGGTTATGCCAAACAAATCTGATCAGCTTCTTTGATAGGGTCACAAACGTTTTGTAGAGGGACCAGGCAGTAGACATACTTTACCTGGACTTCAGCAAGGCCTTTGACTCAGTTCACTGCAAGAGGTTGATTGAAAGCTGGCAGACATGGAGAAAGAGGAGAAACTGATCAAGTAAGTGGCAAACTGGCTACAAGGAGAATGCAGGGAGTAGTTGGTAAGGTGGAGCCTTGAGTATGAGGGAAGTTACTGCAGTAGCAAGGTTATGAAGGGTCAGTGCTTAGTTTAGCCCTGTTCAATGTGTTCATTAATGTCACTGGGGACAACATCAAAGGTAAGATATGCCTTTTCATGGATGATATCAAGCTCTTTAGAAGGGTGGACACTGCACAGGGCATATTTGATCTGAGGAGGACCTGTTGAAGCTGAAAAGATGGTCTGGAATCTGGCACTGGATATGAATGCAAAACACTCCGGTAATGCACATAGGGAACAAGAACCCCAGGGCCAGGTACAGCCATGGGAGTGTGACAGTCACAGTCTTGAAGGAGGAGACAGACCTGGGGATAGCAATCACAAGCAACATGAAACCTTCAGCATGGATGGGGGGGCAGAGCAATGTGCAGCAAATGTGCATGAGCTCTGAAACAAGCAGACTTGATAGACGCTTTGAGCCTTCTTTTACTAGCATTTTCATGTTAGTATGTTCCTGCGTTGCATGTATTATAAGTTGGGTCCTAATGCTGGTGCCCAGGTGCCCCACTGTTTACTGGGGATGATATCTAAGGTGTGTTGTAGCCCATTTTCCCCACCCTTTGGTGACAGGGTTCAATATACTACCACACTGAGGAGGGGCCTGGGCGCATAACGGACCCAGGTTCACCAAGTAGTAAGGGCATGACCTAACAACTAGGCTATCAGATTGCCTCTGAATATTTCACTGTAGTGGAAGATGTAGTCCCCCCACTCCAGCTAGAGGTTGTTAGGGATTTATGGAGAGAGCACCCATGTTAAGCAATTATATTTTAGCCAGGTCTGGGATGTTCCACAGCTTAGCAGGTGCCATGCTGAAGCCCCAGCATCTTATGTATGCTTGGACACTCCCCCTCACTTGCATCCTCTAGGTGGGGGTCTCCTGCTGACAAATACGTATTCCTATATAAAGCAGCATTACTGGTGATCTTTATTAAGTACTGTAGTCATAGAAACATGAAAACTTACTGTACTTTTTGCAAACAAAAAAGACTTGTGGTCCACCTAGTCTGCTTGATGCTTACCAAGATCCTTGTCAGCCTAGCACTGACCAGAAGAAGATCATTCATGATCCTCAGTTCTGCTTGGACTAACCCCCAAACCCCCATCATCTTCATCAGTCCCATGTGTCTATCCCACTCCCTCTTAAAATTTGCAGCCATCATAACATTGACTGGTCTCTTAAGCAGACCGTTCCACTTTTCCACCATCCTCTATGTGAAGAAGTAAAATTCCACTTGCCAAATTATAGTTGTGGCCCTTTGTGATGGACCCCTGCATAGCTTAAATAGTTGCTAGCTCTCCACCCTATTTATACCCTTCAGCTGCTTACAGATTTCAGTATTATTCCCCTCCTTTTGCCTCTAATGAGTACACACTGAGGTCAGCCAGACTTTCCTGATATGTCTCCCCATGCTGGATGTAAATCATATTTGTCTCCCACCATTGGACTGATTCCAGGTGGTCCTTGTCCTTTCTTAGTTGAGGGTTCCAGAACTGTGCACAGTACTGTAGGTGTGTACCCCAAGGACCTGTACAGGAGTAAGTTTCCTTTCTTCCTCTTCTTAAGAAGGCTTGACCAATGCAATCCAGCATCTTGCTAGCTCTCCCATATGCCTTTTATATTAGACACATGTCTTGAGGCAGTCCTTATTTGTAACTCTTAGCTCCCTCACCTCTGTGGTTTGCTCCAGACATACCCACCCCAATCTATATTCATTCCTCAAATGACCTCGCCTCAAATGCATAGTCTAGCACTTTTTGGCGATAAATTTCAATTGCTTGATCTTGGATCACCTTTCTAATTTTCCCAGGTCTTCTTTCAATTTCCATACACCCCCTCACGTTATACCATCAAATGGACAACTGCAAATGAGCTACTCAAATGTGAGTGACTCTATCTGCATGTTTGATGGTACGGCAACTGGGGTATATGGCATGGTAGGGATAGCAGTGTTAGAGGGATTTAATGGTGACAGTGAATGCTAGGGGAGCTGTACTTTTGTTGGTAAAGTACAACAATGAGGCCTGCAACTGCTGAGCTGTCTGCCTGGCATGGCGGTAGGTCATGGACTGCTGCAGTAATGATCTTGGGTTCAAGCCTGCCAGTAGGTAAATTTTATTCTCAATGATGTTGGCTGTTGGGATTTTTTTTTTTCCTCGCTGTGTTCCCTGGACCGATGGTGCCCCAGCCATGGTACTCCCTCCCATGTATTCCCCTTTCCCCAGTGTCCACTCCCTCTTGATTTGATTATATTAATTTGGGTGGTGTGGGTGGCTTGCCCCTCAAGAAAAGGGAGATGCAGAGGGCTCAACCCCTACATTAAATATTAATATGAATGTTCATCTGGTTGCCTTATTGGCATTGAGTTACGTGGTTGGGGTTGATTTTTCTTTGACGAAATATACTCACTATTGTGTGACTCGGCCATAGAAAAATTGCCCTTATGACATGGAACCCCTTCTCACTACCCACCCTATTACATATCTTGGTGTCATCTACAGGTAGATATCCTTTGCCCTGGATCCTTTCTGCAATGTCACAGATGAACTTTTAAAGACGACTAGGCTCAGAAAGACCAATGTTGCACAATGTTGCCTGTTATCCCTTATCTTGAAATATTTATTCCTTTGTTTTTGATAACCAGGTAGGTATACTAGACAATTAAATGCATTTTCAGTTACAACCAGGAGGGAACAGAACAGAAATAGAACAATTCTACATATTTAACAAAATTAAGTGTAATGACAAATTCAGAAGTTCATATAACAGGAATAGGACAGATGGGTACAAAGAAAACATGGTAAACTCCAAGTATAGCACAGATACAAAAATAGGCATTAGCAAATTCAGTGGGAGAAGAATTCATATCTATGAAATTTCAGTTGAGCATATGGTATCAACAAGATAATCTCAAACAGGAGTCAGAGACTGGTGGTGAACGGACACCTATCGGGGGTAGAGTTGTGCAAATTGGACAATTTCACCTAGCAAAATATTTTATGTAATTACCACATTATGCAACATTTTTGCCTAGGTTAAAAGTAATTACGCTTGGATGGCGATTTCACATAATGCTAAATTTCACAAAATTTTGCTAATGTTTTTCAATTTCACCTGCAAATTTTAAATGCATTATAGGTAAACAGCTGAAATATCGCTTGCAGGCTGTTTCCTGCACAGTATATTGTCTGTTGAGTCAGACAGCAGTTCAATGTGGTACATCGCAGCTAAGAAACCCTTCAAAACCTCTTTTTTTTTTTTTGAGAGCTAATTGTTCTAAAATCTAAATTTTTATTCCTAGTGCTGCTAATGAACATTTTTGTGTTTTGGTATCTTGGATAATACTTAGTTAAACTTAGATAGTGTTTTCAGTTTTCTGTGTTTGTGAGGGATTTGAGTGGGGAGTCAACCATGTGATTTTGTGTGTGTGTGTGTGTTTGTGAAAGTAGAGCAGGCTAGTTCCTAATATTTGACAGATTTCTCACAAGTTGTGAGTGAGATTCTGTAATTTCTTTCAAGTCTTACTATTTTTGTTGGTGTGCAACTTATTTGTAATATTTTTTTACATATTGACCCTTTTGGGGTAAATTTATCCAAACAGTTGCTCATTCTGAGTAGTTCTGTTTCTGTTTCCCTTTGTTTAATCAATTTTCTGCTTTATTTTGTATTGGAAATCATTGTAAATGGTGCAGAAAACAGCAGATTTTGTTCCTGGTGGTGGGTGTGAACCATCTAACAGCATGACTGACACCAGATTTCTGTCTCAATTTACTGTAAAATTTTTAGGGAAACATTTTTGACTTCTGGAGTATAATTCGGCAGTGACACCACCAAGATTAGGCCTGAAAACAGTTGTAAATGGGGCAGAAAACAGCAGATTTCGGTCCTGGTGGTGGATGTGAACCATCTAACAGCATGAATGATACCAGATTTCTGTTTCAATTTACTGTAAAATTTTTGGGGAAACATTTCTGGACTTCTGAGACATGTTTGGCAGTGACAGCATCAAAATATGCCTGAAAACCTTTGTAAACGGGCAGAAAATAGAAGATTCCGGTCCTGGTGGTAGAAGTGACCATATAACAGCATGATTCATAGAAGATTTCTGTTTCAATTTACTGTAACATTCTTTGGGAAACATTTCTGGACATCTGGAGCATATTCTGCAGTGGCAGCATCAAGATTAGGCCAGAAAACAGTTGCAAACAGCCTACTGGGTCATAATATTGCACGCCTATAGTGTATGACATTATGGCTAAGAGGGTACAGCGTGGTCTGTAATCAGCATGGTGCAATACCACGATACTGCTGTACGCTGTATTGCACTAATAGTGCTTTCCCAGGCAGAATATATGACCTCTGCTGGGAGTAGGTTCTGCAGAGCAGCAGACGGGCTCACAGGACTGAGCCACAGCAGCAGGAACCCAGGCGCTAGGCCTGGGACCAGGTTTGATTCTCGGTCCCAGAATATTTTATTTTTTGTTTACTTGTGCACTCCTTGAGTCGAACCCCCCAGAGTTCAGAATCTTAGTTGTGAGGGTGGAGGGGTGCAGCCCTCAGTAAGGGGGTGGGAGTGGAGCCCCACAGAAAAAAGACTTATGCTCATGGAAGAAATCACACTGTATTGGCAGTGCGATTTTTGTTATGAGGTAATGTCTTGCACATTATGACCCTGTGCCTGTAAGCAATAGATTTTGGTCCTGGTGATGGATGTGAGCCACATAACAGCATGACTGACACCAGATTTCTGTCCTCAGTTTACATTTCTGGATTTTTGGGATGTTCAGCAGTGGCAGCACCAGATGTGTTACATCTTCAGAATGTTTCACACAACAATGACTGACGTAAAATCAGATAGCATTGTGAAACTATTTTTAATAGGCACAATACTTGACATTTGTGGATAGGAGGAGGAAACATGTTAAGGAGCAGGTGATGCCTTCAACATAACTTTTACAAAACATAACACAGACCAACAATTCAGTTGCATTCCAATATATGGGTTGCAAAGGAAAGGCTGGCACCTGTCGAGGCTGTCGGCCATCAGGGCCCTGTGCACAGAGTCTGTATTTTTAATTCAAATACCTCGTGTGAGTTGCCTTAACTGAAAGGAAGAATTACTCACCACAGCACATAACAGCAAAGTGCTGTTTCTCTGTTCCATTGTGGCAAGTAAGCAGTGTAAAAATGCTCCCATATAACTAAGATAAAACACGCCTCCCTCAAGGCATTGTACTTCATGATACATCAAAGGTTATGTCAGGCATGTGTGCTTTCTCACACACAAAGCATGCATGTGAAAAATGCATCAGGTGTGACATAACCGGTAACATATAAGGAATGATGGTGACTTGGGTGAGCAGGCGATTTATCTTAGTTACATGGAAGCACTTTTACATTGTTTACTTGGCGATTCAAATAAAGAACTAGCACTTTTATGGACAAGCGCTTATGGTGAGTAATTCTAACTTTGAGTTGAAGCAACTCACACGAGGTATTTGAACTACAATAAAACAATATGTACTCTGTGCACAAGGCTCAGACAGCCAACAGCCTTCAGCAGGAGCCAGCATTTAATTTGTAAACTCATATATATGGAATGCAACTGCATTACACATCATTATGTTGTTAAAAGTAATCTTGTAGGTGTAACTAGCTCTAAGGAGTAACACACCACAAATAATAAGTGAATAAGGTGTTTATTAGGGAAGGGTATATGGACGTGGTACAGAATAAGTATAACAAATGACAGGCAGGATCAGGAGGACAAGGGTAATACAACAATGAGCAGGAGAAGTAATAGATAAGAGAACAAGAAAGGGACTGAATTATATAGGGAGCATAAGACAGTAACAAACACAACAGCAATGGTCAAACAAATTATTTTCCATAGAAAATAAAGAAACAAGATGATTTAAGGATGTAGATTAAAGAGGGCAGAACAGATTTTTTTTTTATTTTTGGGGAACATGCAAACAACAGAATAGAGGATAGAAAATGAAAACAAAAAGACAAATTAATTTGTGCTAGAAACATAGACTTTGACGGCAGATAAGGACCGCTTGGCAAACCTAGTCTGCACATTTCCCTACCTACAGTATAAGCCGAGATCCTATTTAACCAACAGTCTATTTCTTCCTTCCCCCAAAAATTGCCTTATGCCTGTCCCATGCATTCTTGAATTCTCCCATAGTTTTAGACCCCACAACCTCCTCAGGAAGGCTGTTCCATGCGTCCACCACCCTCTCAGGAAAAATACTTCCCCACATTGCCCTTGAGCCATCCCCCTCCATCTTCAAATTGTGTCCCATGGTTCTTGCACATCTCTTTTTCTGAAATATGCTACCCTCTTGGACTTTATTGATTCCACTGAGGTACTTTAAAGTATCTATCATGTCTCCCTCTCCCTCCTTTCCTCAAGGGTATTCATATTAAGCTCCTTTAGTCTCTCCTCATATGGCTTCTCTTGCAGACCCTGCACCATTTTAGTTACATAGATACATAGAACATAGACAGTGTCGGCAGATAAGGGCCTATGGCCCACCTAGTCTGCCCATTTGAGTTTGTAACTTCAGTTTATGTTTTCCTAGAACTCTGTTGCCCCTATCCCTGACCTCCAGAATTCCTGTATGTCTATCCCATGCAGTCTTAAATCCCGTGATTGTTTCAACCCTCACCACTTCCTCTGGCAGGGTGTTCCACTTGTCCCCACCCGTTCTTTGAAGAAATTCTTCCTCACATTTCCTCTGAATCGTCCTCCTCCAACTTCATCCCATGCCCTCTAGTCCTGGAACATCTTTTTCTCTTAAAATAGTGTATTCTTGCACCCTGTTCCTCCCTGTAAGATATTTGTATGTCTCTATCATGTCCCTCTCTCCTCCTCTCCTCCAGGGAGTACATATTCAGTTCTTTCAACCTGTCCTCATAGGACTTGTGATGCAATCCATGTACCATCTTTGTTGTCCTCCTCTGAACCTTCTCTACCCTGTTTATGTCCTTATGTAGGTAAGGTCTCCAGAACTGTACACTGTACACCAGGTGTGGACTCACTAATGTCCTGTATGGTGGAATTATGACCTCCTTTTACTGCTGGTGATGCCTCTGCCTAGGCATCCCAGCATCCTATCTGCCTTACCTGCTGCCTTGTCACACTGTTTCCACCTTGAGGTCATCAGAGAGTATAACCCCAAGATCCCTTTCCTGCCTGGTGCATGCTATATATTCACCCCTCAACTGATATATTTTTGCCTAGGGTTTTTGTGCCCTATATGCATTATCTTATACTTCTTTGCATTGAATTTCAACTGCCAAAGCCCTGACCATTCTTCAAGTTTCTGCAGGTCCCTTCTCATTCTCTCTACACCCTCTGGTGTGTCTACTCTGTTACAGAGCTTTGTGTAATCAGCGAACAGTGAAATTGTGCCTTCTAGGTCCCGTTAATGTCACTGATGAAGATGTTGAATAAGACTGGTCCCAGCACTGATCCCTGTGGTACCCCACTGTTCACTCTTCCTCTGTGGAGTAACAGCCAATTCCCACCACCCTCTGTGTCCTGCCGCCCAGCCAGTTACCTACCCACCACACTATTGTCCTGCCCACACCCATATTCCTAGTTTGTGTAATAGTCTTCTTTGTGGCACAGTGTCAAAGGCCTTGCAGAAGTCCAGATAGGTCATGTCCACTGCCCTCCCTGATCCACCTCCCTAGTCACCTAGTCAAAAATTCAATGAGGTTGGCCTGACATGACCTCCCCTGGTGAAATCATGCTGCCTTGGGTCCTGCAGTCCATTGACAACCAGATGTTCCACCAATCTCTCCTTCAGTAGTGCTTCCATGATCTTCCCCACTACCAAGGTGAGGCTGACTGGTCTGTAGTTCCCCGCCTCTTTGTTCCCACTTTTGTATAAGGGACTACATCTGCTTTCCTCCAGTCTTTGGTACCTCTCTGTTTCCAGTGATTGGCTAAACAGGATAGCCAGAGGTTCAGCCACCACTTCTCTTAGTTCTTTAATGACCTGGGGTGCACCTATCTGGCCCCATTGCTTATCAACTTTCTTTTTTTTTTGTAAATAACTTTATTTTTGAAAGGAAAACAAGTTAACATAGGTCATGAATTTAAAAAAATCATAAAACAACATTCTATCATGGCTAGGCAAACACAGACTTTTACATATTACAATAAGATAGAACAACATGAAAAACAGAAAAAGAAAAGGGGAAAGGAAAAATACCAAATTTAACCAAACAAATCCTCCCACCTCACAGAAATGGAGGAACGAAAATGACCCCCAACCAGCAGCAGCCCTTTACCATAACCTAAATGCATCTATAACTAATATTATATAAGCCGATAGGCCTATATAAGGGTCCTTTGAATAGTACAAGTAGAGGTACATGGCACAGCCTCTTAACCAATCCAACACGACGTGTAGCAAAAGGGAGGAAATAAGGAAGGTAAGTAAAAAACTATATATATACTGTATAAAGGAAATAAGTTAAAGGACACATTGGGAGTTACTATGACCCCTATAAGAGCCTAGAGATACTACTATCCCTAGACAAAGGGTCGTCTTGCACAGTAAACATCTAAAGTAATCATATACCAGAGGGGTCGAGAGGCCTTAATGGATAGAAAGGTGAAAGGGATTGGTGGTGATGGTTCAGTAACCAAATTTATCCTTGAGAATGGAGAAAATTCACCCCAGCACTCCTGGAACTTCTCACCAGAATGGGAGAACCAGGCTACACATCTTTCTGCATTTAGAGCGGTAAGAAATTCCACCCACCATTCTCTAAATGAAGGTTCCATTCCACCTTCCAGTGTCTAAGTATTACTAATTTAGTGATCAGAGCCACCAGTGCTAACTGCACTTTTTGAGAATAGGTAGGATCGCTGAATACATACCTAGCAGGCAAGTATCCTCATTAAAGTAGGGGCAATTTTAAGATAAGACACCACCCTCTTTTGACCAAGTTCCAGAAATTAGCTATTATAGGGCAAGACCATAGTTTATGATGTAATGTAGCAAACTCAGAGCCACATTCTTTACATTCTGCTGAAGCCAGCCTCCTATCTGGAATAGTTTAGGCGTGAAATATAAATTATGGAGGATATTGAACTGATTATTTCTTAAACGGTCTTGTTTGATTAAAAGGTAATTATCCATCCAGATCTTTCCCATATTTTGTCTGGAAAGTCTTTATGTAATTATTTTTCCAATAATAGGCTATGGGGAAACCTTTAACATAACATGGCTTATGATTCTCTTGTACAATTTAGCTATCGCTGATCCTTAGATAATAACCAGGATTGTTTAATACTACTCCTGCTTGTCCCACTATGGGGTTTACCCAGAAAATGTTTAATACACTGACGATTTGAAGCAACTGAAACCGATTTTTAGCAGCACCTTAAACTTTGTTTGCAAAGTGGGAATAGGTAGGACCGAGTTAGTCAAACAAAGTCTGCTAGGTATACTCCTTGTGGGATCCTCCAAAAAGTTTTCAATTGCTTCCTTTGTCTATTTTAAGTTTGGGTTATTGAGCAAAGGTTGCTTCAGGTCTTTGTAGTAAAGATTTGAAGCAGAGAGCATAATTGCTGTAATGCTCTCACATCCCACCTGAGGGAGAATTCTGAGTTTTAATGGAATATTTGACCAAGGATTAAACAGCAAAGCCCCCAGGGCCATATTACTAGAGCAAGCCTGTTGGTTATCTAGGAGCAGCCATGGGGAGGCTCTCTCTGAACGGCCTTAGATGTGAACCAATGTAAAATCTGTTTGCATGAATTGCCAGATAATAAATATAGTAGTCAGGTAATTGAAGCCTCCCCAATGCCCTAGTATGGGTACGCTTTCTGTAGGCCCTATGAGCCTTCCCTTCCAAAGGAAATTGAACAAATCCTCTGCAGCAATAAAAAAAGGATTTAGGGAGGTAAATGTTAAGATTACTAAGGAGGTAAAAAATCTGGGCAAATAGACATTTTGAGGACGTTAGCCCTCCCCAGAAAGTTAATCGTAAATTATTCCACCTCGCCAGATCTTCTTTAGTTGATTTTAACAGTGGGTCTAAATTGAGATCCTTGAGAGTAGCAAAGTCTTTAGAGATTTTGATATCCAAGTAAGTTAGGTATTTTTCTCCCATTGAGGCCCATATTTTCAATTAGGTCTCTGTAAGGAGAGAAGATAAGAATATACCATAGTTTTATTTTTATCAAGTTTATAACCTGAAAATTCACTAAACTGAGAAATAATTTGGAGGGTGGGGAGGGACTGCCTACTGCTCAAATATGAAAAAGCAGATCATCAGCAAACAGGGATAATTTAAATTCCAGGTGTTGTAATCGGATACCTTTATCCCTGGTTCCAAATTGAGAACTCTGGCTAAGGGTTCTATGTATAAATTAAATAAATAAGGAAAGAGGGCAACCCTGTCGGGTACCTTGGTGAAGTAGGAAGACCTCAGAAATGTGATTATTGCATTGCAATCGTGCTTGACGGGCAGCTTATACAAAACCTGAATTTGATTAATAAAAGTGCGGTATGCCAAATTTGAGATAACCTCAAACAGGTAATTCCACTCCACCCTATCAAATGCTTTTCTGCATCCAGGGACACCAAGGCCACTTCCAGCTCGGGGTCCTTGGATGCAGAAATCAGGTGGAACAATTTCCTGAAATGATCTGCTAAGTACATCCGCACACAAACCCTGCTTGTTCAGGGCTTAGTAGACTTTCCCATACTCCCCAACCTATTGGCCAGAATTTTTATGATATTTTGACATCAATATTTAACAAGGAGATAGGTCTATAATTACTAATCACTAAGTGGTCCTTCCCGCTTAGGTAGGAGGATTATTCTCACTACAAATAGTGACTGATCCAGAACTGGGAAGGAACTCCAGTACCTATACAGCTGTAACAACAGAGGGATAAGGTTTTTTAAAGGTTTTATAGAACAGGCCTGTGAACCCATCTGGGCCTGGTGCCTTGTCTGGTTTTAAAGAGTCGATCACTGCTGAGATTTCTCCCTGGTGATTGGGGCTACTATCCAGGTCTGGCTATCATTAGATAAGGTGGGTAAGTCAGCTCTTCCAAAATACTAGCATTTTCTTTACAATGAGCCCGGTAATGGGTCCGGAGAATATAATGCCTTATAGTATTCCCTGAACAAAGTTAGTATCTCCGTGGACTAACCACCAGAGATCCTGATTGGGGATGTCTAATAGCTGCGATCCATTTTGATGCTGACTGTTACTTTAACTGCCAAGCAAGTAATTTGCCTGCTTTACTACCTTGGCCAATGTAAGAAGCCTTTAAAAATGAAGCTGACCTCTCCACCTCTCCAGTAATATGCTTGCATAGTGTGCTCTTAATCTAGTAAATTCTAAGTCTTCTGAGCATGAAATTTTGTCCACCCCTTTATTTTCCAAGCTCTTAATTCTTTACAGACAATAATGCATTTGGCAGATCTTTTTCTTTTTTGCATTGTAGCAATATGTATAAGTTCCCCTCCAGGTAGCTTAAGCTGCCCAGACCCGATCCACAGCAGGGATTGATTTATAATTAACTTAATGGAATCCTCCAGGAAATGCTGGAATTTTGAAATGATTAGTTTATACTTTAATAGTTTGTTATTTAATGACCACGGTGCAACCTGATAGGGACGTTGGTACTTTCCACCTGGACAAATATTAGGAGTGGTCTGAAATTACTCTAGCTAATATTTTGAAATCGGTCATGCATGAAATTAGCTGATGACTTACTAAAAGTAATCAATACGAGAGTAACTTTTGTGTACTGGGGTAAAAATAAACTCTTTCCTGATGGATTAAGTAATTCCATGGGTCAACAAGACCCAAGGAGGAGATGAATTCCTAAAGCTTTTTATGCTGAAGACAGTCCCACTCCCTAAGATAAGTAACGGTCCAAATCATTTGCTTGAACTCAATTCCAGTCACTCCAATTATAATGGGAATTGCAAAAGGCAACAGTACCATTGCTAAATGAGTAAAAGGAAGGGGTTTCACATTAGGGCCATAAACTGATCCCAATACTATATCAAAACTGCCCAATCTGCCAACACCAAAATAAACCTCCCTCGGATTGCTAAGAGACTCCACTGGAGTAAAGGGTAGTTTTTGCCAGCAGCAAGGCCACCCTGCGCTTACTAGAACTGAACTGCCCAAAACTTGGCCTACCCAGCTCTTTTTAAAAACTTTAACTGTTCTGAAGGATATGCATTTCTTGAGAAACACTATTGCAGGGTCATATTTGGCAAGATGATTTAAATAATATATTTTTATTATTATCTTCCCCTTAATATTCCACGAAAAATATTCAGGCCATTGAGCACAGATTAATCCTTGATTGTGCCATGTAATAGAAAAGATTAAAGGGCTGTTCTGCTGCCACCCCTCCCAAAACAACAAAGAAACTACCTGAAAAATACCCCAAACATACCAAAATTAGGCTAACACTCAAAATTTTAGAACTATATACAAATCCTCTTACCCAGGCCCTAATCCTCCTCCTAGCCTCACGGTCCATGATACTCACAAAGGAGAGAGCCGATCACCCTCCTCAGCCTCCGAACTAGAAAAGGTATGGAAATAGCTCATGGCACGCCCACCATCTTCCTATCTCTGTAGATTCTCCCGACTAAATAAAGTACTATAACATACGGGATGTTATATATCACACACAACATTAATTAGGCAACCAGAGTCCCAAAAAGCTTACAGGAAAATAGACTTGTACTATTCGGCAAAAGTAATTGCAGGCCTTTGTATAAGCTGGCCTGACCAGAGCTCTAACAATCATAAATGTCTAATGGGAGACTTCAGAGCATTAATACTAATATAAACTAAGCATGGATTCCTGATAGGGCTTAAGTTCCTTAAGAAACCATGCCGCTCCTAGAGTAAATGTGGTACCCAAATAATAGTTAATGGTCCATACAAACTCAGTTTAAACCTAAGTCCCAAGTTACCACCTGAACTATGAAACGCTCTTCAAAAATGACTATACATATTGTAGAATATACCAGAATGACTAGCTAGTCTGGTAAAGAAGGGACTAAATGAGAAATGTTGAAAGAAAACAGTGAAACTGCATGGGACTAAACAGTCACAACTGTGATTCCTTCTATTGAATTTCTCTCCCAAGGGGTGCTGCTCGATGTCACTGACAATCTATAGAGGCACAGAAATATATAACTTTCCCTATGGACCAGGAACACAATAGGGTATATATATATATATATATTACATAAAGGTGAGACCAGAACCACCACAGAAACCAGAATTGAGAGAGGGAAACATCAGAATAAATGTGAGACTGAAAAAATAAGACAGTAAAATTGAGAAACCGAGAATAAGTGCTTGACTCTTAAGAAGAAGTATTTGGCACCATCTAGTGGACAAACCAAACTATGGCATCCATCACAGCATCTTCGTAAGTCAACCTGAAAGTAATAAAAAGGTAGTTAAGATTGACCAGTAAGTATACAATAGTGCCCCTATAAGTAAGTTTTGCCTTCTGCTAGAAAATTACATGTTCCTCCTAACAAACTTTCAATAAAGCAGATCTGCCTATAAGTAATTAGACAGTGCGGTGATACTCTGTCCTTCTCGAATGTTCTTTGAAGCTGACTTTATTTTATAAGTCCTCATACAGCTAAATTGGAACTTTCTCACTCGGAAATAAATCAGGATAATTTTTCCTCAGAGTCCTTAAAGCATCTTCTATGGTATCAAAACGCTGCTCTTTCTTTTAAGGAAACTTCCAGATGAGCTGGATATAACATGCGATGCTTTACGCCTGCTGCCCACAGTTTGGAGGTGATGGTGAAATGAAGCTCTCAGCTATGGGTTTTCAACTTTAAGTCTGGAACCAGCCTCAATTTATTTCTTTCCCATGAAATAGCTGATAGTTTCCTGGCTTTTTTTTGAATTAATTCTGTCTAGGTAGTTTAATAATTGAAAGATAATAGGCCTAGGTGGGTCGGCCAAGAGGGTTTTGCCTCAGCTATATATGTGCCCTTTCTATAATAAACTCTGGACCATTAGTGGAGGGACCCAGCAGTTTTTTCAGAAAACGTTGTAAGAACTGTATTGTATTAGGGCCTTCCTCCCTTCAGGCAAACCTATCAGCACCAGATTGTTCCTCCTGTTTCTCCTCCAGATCTTCAAAGTGATCTTCCAATTTATTTAAAGCCCTTTTATTTCCACCACCTCAGGCTCCATCTTGTCTTGCTTTCTTTCTATAGAAGCTACTCTGGCTTCTGCATCTGTAACACTGTGGGCTAGCTGGGTAAGTGCTGGTTTGAAGTCCGCTACATCTTCAATTAGTTTCAGAAGAGCTTCTTTGATAGTTGCTAGCTCTGAGTAACGTGTGAGGCGAGAGCTCCGGAGGCTTTGGGGAGAGGAACTACGGCGAGGGCGCTTAGCTTCCGACTCCTGCACGGCCTCCTCGGCTAATTGCTGCTGACATATTGCAGGGAATCCAACTGCCGTAATCATCAAACCCACCACTGCACACCCGACATTTAAAATTGGATAATATCAAAATATTAATCAGGATAAGTGAGCATTTATAGCGGTTTGGATCAGTGAGAGGAGTCTGAGTGAGCACGCCCTATCCCCTGCACAGCATCACGTGACTCCTGCTTTATCAGATGTTATTACTTCCAGTTCCTTCAGGACCCTTTCTCGTGTAAAGGGACTTGTGTCCATTTCTGCACCATTCTCACCCTCTGTACTCCCTTCAGACCCATTACCCTCCTCTTCCTCAGTAAAGACTGAGCAGAAATACCTGTTCAGTATGTCAGCTTTACTGTTGTCTTCTCCACGTGGCCCCATCCTCCCCTTCAGTCTCACTATCCCTCCTTTGCCTTTCTTTTTCACTTATGTACCTGTAAAAGGTTTTGTCCTCTCTACCCACTGATTTCATAATGTGCTCTTCTGTCTGAGCTTTGGCTTCCCTAACTGACCTCCCTGCCTCCTTTGCTTCTCCTGGTACTTCTCCCTTCCCTTCTGCCTGTGTCTTTTTGTATTGCCTGAATGCAATCTTTTTGGCTTTCACTTTCTTTGCTACCTCTTGGAAAACCATACTGGCCTCCTCTTCCTTTTCCTCTTGCTAACCTGCTTAATACATAATTCTGTTGCTCTTGCAATTCCCGTTTTAAATACTGGCCACTGTTCCTCAACCCCTGATTCCTACCCCAATCCCTTAATGCCTCTTTCAAGTATATCCCTTTTTCCCCAAAGTCTGCCCCCCACTAAAATCCAGGATACATGTTTTTGTGTGGTTTGTTTCTGCCCTTCTGTGATTTCAAACCACAATGACTGGTTGTCACTGTTCCCCAGGTGCTCCGCCACTGTTACCCCATCACACTGTCCCTGTTTGTGAGCACAAGGTCCAGTATTGCCTTCTGCCAAGTTGGTTCCATGACCAGTTGCTTGAGGAAGGCACCCTGAAAGGATTCAGGATAAATCTGCTCCTAGTTGATGCTGCTGGGATGCTCAGTCCACGTCTGGAATATTGAAGTCTCTAACCAGTACTACCTCACCTTGTCTGCCATCCTTTGGATGGCTAGCATCAGCTCCCTATATGTTTCTTCCTCCTGGGCTGGTGGTCATAGACCACACCTGTGCAGATGGCTGGCCCCATTTTTCTTTCCAGCTTAACCCACAGTATCTCTCCCCAGTTTGTTCCTCCTGGATATCTGTGGCCTTTATGTCATTTTTCACATACAGTGCCACTCCTCCTCCGTCCTACCTGCCCGGTCTCTTCTGAATATGTTGTAGCCAGGAATGGCCATCTCCCAGTCGTGGTTATCATTACACCAGGTTTCTGTGATGGCCACAATGTCCAGGTCTGACTGCACCATGACAGCCTCCAGATCTTCCATCTTGTTGCTAAGGCTCCTGGCATTGGCACACATGGCTATCCATGATTTGACCTTCCTAGACTGTTTAGCTGTTCTACTCCAGCCCCATCTCTGGTTGTTCTTTATCCTTGGTTCTCCTTGCTGTCTGCCCTTCTGCTGATTTTTGCACCTTTTCTGCCTATCCACCTCTTGGGCACTAATCTCCATTTTTGACACTGCTTTGTTGAGATAACCACTCCTCTGGTTCACTGGTTCCACTGCTAGCTGTGGGGTGAGCAATTAGGTACCCTCTCCTTGCTGGTCTGCCACCCCTTGCTGGTTAAATGCTTGTCAATGTAGCATTTAAACTTATCATTGAGTGCTTGGATTCCGCTCCAGGATGGATGAAGGCGTCAGGCCAGACAAACCTCCATCCCTCCAGGTGGGTCCCCAGTCACCAATGAATCCAACCCTTCCTCACTGCACCAGTTCTTCAACCATGATTAAAGCTCCTGGTGCATGCACCTATGCTCTCCATGCCTCTCGCAGGTGGTACTTCTGAGAAGGTGACAGAAGTAGCTACTTGCTTGAGACCCTCCCAATTTCCTAAACTCTTCCTGAGCCTTTGGCTCCCCATTTGCCAGGTCATTAGTACCTAGGTGGATAATGACATCCAGCTCACCCTCCTGTCTTGTCTTCCCAGCGATCCCCAGGATCTTCCTTCCATCCCTTCATGCAATGGCACCTGGTAAGCACCTCACCTCCCTGTCCTCCCTCCTGTGTTCCTAGCTGGATCCCTCTTATGATGGACTCCCCACCAGGATTCTCTTCCTCCTCCTCTGGGGTCCACTGTTCTCCCTGCTGAGGTCACCTCCTTGGCTAACCTCCACATCCTTTCCTTCCACTTCTCTGCATATCTCTATTTGGTTGCCCTCCTCTGGACTGCCTCAATCCTGTCTGTGTCCTTGCAGAGATGGGGTCTCCAGAACTGCATGCAGTACTCCATATGAGGGTCTCACCAACTGTCTGTACAGAGGGATAACAACTTCCTGTTTTCTACTGGTGATGCCTCTCCCTTTACATCCAGTATCCTCCTAGCCCTCTTAACTGGCTTCTCGCATTGCTTGCCTACCTTTAGGTTGTCTGATATGATTACCTCAGGTCCATTTCCATGTTTGTTGTCTTTAGTACCTCCTCACCCCATTGTGCACTCTTCCTTGGGTTTTGTTTCCCAGGTGCATTATTTTGCACTTCTTTGCATTGAATCTAAGCTGTCATACTTTGACCATTCTTGAACCTTGCCAAGTCCCTTCTAATTCTTTCTACCCCCTTGTGTATCAACCCTGTTGCAGATCTTTGTGTTGCCTGCAAGAGGCATACTTTCCTTCCAGTCCCTCTGCAATGCCACCTATAAAGACATTAAAGAGGATTGGTCCCAGTAATGAACCCTGTGGTTCACAGCTAAAGCATACCTTTCTTGGAGTGGACTCTGTTTACTATTACCCTCTGTGTCCTGTTGTCCAGCCAATTTTACCCAGGTTACCACCCTGGTACCCACTGCAAGGCTGGCTAACCGGTTTATTAATCTTTTGTGTGGTACTGTGTCAAATGTCATGCTAACATCTAGGTAGGCCAGTCAGCAGCCCTCCCGGTTTCTACTTGGTCACCCAGTCAAAGAAATCTATTAGATTCATCTGAAATGAACTTCCCACTGTGAATCCCTGCTGCCTTGTGTCCTGTGCCCTCTGGCCTCTAGGTACTCAACAATTCTTTCTTTCAGGAGTGATTCTATCATTTTCCCTACCACTGAGGTCAAACTAACAGGTCTGTAGTTTCCGGCCTCTGTCTTGCTCCCACATTCATGAAAGGGAATCACATCTGCCCTCCTCCAGTCCTCAGGTACCACCCCTCTTCCATGATTTCTTAAAAGGGTAGTCAGTGGTGCCACTAGTTCTCCCTTAGCTCTTTTAGAATTTGGGTGAATCCCATCAGAACCCATTGCTTTGTTCACGTTAGTTTTGGGGTAATATCAGGACCCTTTCTTCTGTGAATGGACCAGTATCGACCCCTATCCAGTGTGTTTCTATTATTTGGTTTAGGTACCTCCCCTCCTTTTCTTTTGTGAATACTGACCAGAAGTACAGTAATCATTCAGTATTTCGCTTTGTCACTGTTACCATCTGCCCACCCTCCCTTTATTAAACCTCACTATCCACCCTGGTTTTTATTCACTCCTAATGTACCTATAAACGATTTTATTTCCTTCATAACTGAGTTGGCTATCTTTCCTCAGTTTGGACCTTTGCTATTCTGACTGCCTTCCCTGCTTCCTTCTGCTTTAACTGGTACAGTTATCTGCCCTGCTTCTTCTGTGTTTCTTTATACTTCCTGAATGCAATATTTTTCACCCTAATCTTCCTGCTACCTCTTTTGAAACCATAGTGTTTTTTCCTTCATTTTGTTTTGTTTATTTGCTTCACACAAAGGCTTGTTACCTCTGTGATGGCAACTTAGATTTTTACTCATTGTTCCTCCACCCTCCTTCTAACCCATTTGCTAGTGCTTTTCTGAGAGCGCCCCCATTTTGCCAAAGTCAACCCTTCTAAAGTTCAATACCCTCACCTTTGTGTGACTTGATTCTATGGCTGTGTTAATCATGAACCACACTGTTTGGTGGCCACTTGTTCCCCAGATGACTACTCACTTCTAAATCCAGATCCTCTCTCCATCCCTGTTTGAGAGTACAAGATCTAGATTGTTCCCTCATGAGTGGGTTCTAACACTAGCTGTCTGAGGCATGCCCCTGTAGGGCATCGAGAATTACCCTGCTCTTGGATTTAGCTTCAGCAAAGGTGCTCCACTTAACATCTGGCATATTTCAGGTCACCCATCAACAATAGCACCCCTTTCTGCCATTCTAAGGATGCCTTCATCATTTCCTTGTCCATTTCTTCCCCTGAGATGGGGGTCTGTATACAATCCCCAAACAGATGGTGGTGCCATTTTCTGTCTCCAGAATAACCCATAGTGCCTCCTCTCTCCCTGTTTATCCTTTAGTTCCATTGCTTTGATCCCTTCCCTTATGTAGAGAGCTGCTTTTCCACTTTTACCTCCTGTCCATCCTGTAGATTGTGTATCCTGATACATTGACATCCCAGTCATTGTTCTGTTTGTACCATGTTTCTTTGACTGCCACAATATCTGGGTGTCCTCTTTTATCAAGGCCAGTAGTTCTGGGGAGTTTGTTACCCAGACTACATGCATTAGTACTCATTGCCCTCCATTTTTGGTAGCCTTCCCATTTTAGCCCCATCCCTCCTTATTGTCTTTGTTTTTTCTCCATTAACCCCTGTCTTGCTCCCTATAGACTTGTCTACCTTAGAGTTTACCTCACAAACTACCCTGCTTGTGGGGGTGGGGCTGGGATTTCCATGCTTCTTTTCAGTACCTTCCTCCTTGGCTAGTTTAAATGCTTGCCAATGAAGCATGTGCCCTCAGAAAAAATCAACTACATCTCTGACCCACCACCCCAATGAGTGTTTTCTTTTCTTTCAGCAAGACAACCTGGACAACAATTTAAAGAAAAATATACCCAGTAAAATGCATTTCAATCAGAAAACTAAAGCAATAAACTGTACAACCTGTAAACACAAAACAGTAATGAAACCTGTGAGCACAACATGTAAGCACAAAACAAAATAGTAACACAACAGTAACTCTGCTTAGTCAAAAACAAGCCTTAATGTTTCTCCTTGCTCTGTTAATGTTGCTCCTTGCTCTGTTCTTTCAAGCAAACCCCTAGAAGAAAATAGCTCTGGTGAAGCTAGATGCTTTATGCCAGCAAACCTAGTATTCATCACAACACACCAACTAACCTGACCTTCTAAATCTTCCTTCTCTTGGAAGGTACCAAGCCTTTGTCAGCTCCATCTCTCAGTTATACTACTAATCCACTTGAAGAGCTATGGAAGGAAGCAATTAACTCCTTCAATGTGAGAAGAAGACTGCAATACTTTTAAGTTCAAAACAAAAGCTTGTAAGCACAAAACAAAACAGTAACTTTGCTTAGCCTAACGGTAGATCAAAATGTAAAACCTGTAAGCACAAAACAGTAACAAAACCTGTAAGCACAACCTATAACAATTTAACAGAAAATATACCTTGCAAAAAATGTGAATCAGAAAGATAAAGCAGTAACCTATTAAGCACAAAACAGTAACAAACCTGTAAGCACCCTATAACAGTTTAGCAGAAAATATACCTGCAAAACAATTTCAATCAGAGAAAAATAAAGCAATGCACTAAAATCTGTAAGCACAAAACAGTAACAAAATCTGTAAGCACAACCTGCAACAATTTAACAGAAAATATACCTTGAAAAAAATGATTTAAATCAAGAAAAAATAAATCCGTAATCTGTAAGCATAAAACAGTAACAAACCTGTAGCCACCCTGTAACAATGTACAGAAAAATACACCCTCAAAAACAATTTCAGTGTGAGAAAAATAAAGCAGTAAACTGTACAACCTCTAAGCACTAAACAGTAATAAAACCTGTAAGCACAAAAAAAACTAACACAACTGTAACTCTGTTTAGCCAAAAGAAGCCTTAATGTTTCTCTTGCTCTGTTAATAGTTGCTCCTTGCTTTGTCTTTTCAAGCAAACTCTAGAAGAAACGAGCTCAGGTAAAGCAAGGTGCTTTACGCCAGCAAATCTAGTCTTCACAGATAAATGGTGTATGAAACTTATTTTGAGTAAGTGCAAGGTAATGCATGTGGAGCAGAGTAATTTACTGCAAAAATAATCAATGCATGGTCTTCCTTAATAGAATCCAGTTGGGAAAAGATTTGGAATCCAAATTACTGATGATCTGAGCACTTCTAAACTAACATCAGAGGCAATAGCAAAGGCAAATGATATTACCTGGGCTATATAAAGGAATATAACATCAAGGAGAAGCAAAATAAAGATGCCACTATTTAGAGTACATGTTTACCCACACCTTGAGTTTGCTTCCAGTTGTGGAACCCTTTAAGAAAAAAAAAAAATAATATAGAAAGAATTCAGAGAAAATATACTAAGATTATAAAGGGACAAACTGGCAGAAGGTATGAGGAACACTTATTATCAATGGATTTAATGTCACTTGAAACTATGGCATACATGAGATATGTATGACATCATGCAGGATCCAATATTACTTACTGAATAAAATATTAACTTTAAAGATGAAAGGATGGAAATTAGAAGACATCCACTACATATTGGGGAATTAAATTTAGGAACAATACAATGAAGTAATTTTACTCATCAAGGGTGGTGAATGCATGGAATGTATTTCCAACTGATGTCTTGATTAGTAAAACAAGAACAGAATTTAAAAGGAGATTAGATAACTATATATTAAATAGAGGAAATCGGAGGTATTTTGGTTAGAGTTCCTATAGGAGCACAAATGGGCATATGCCTTCTAGCTCCTAACATTCGTAGTATGATCCATAGTATGATCTTGTGGATTTTCCATTTAGAGGAGACCACACAACAGATGAGAGAGACAGGTTAAAATATGATTTATAGACTAGTGAGGCGAGACCATGGGTGCCTAAATACAGTAGTCTAGGCTCAAGACAGAAAGGGCCTGAACAGAGTTTAGAAGTTTGCAGACCTCTTTTCTAGTGACAATTTTCTGGTTGAATGGGGTGGGTTTGAGGGGAAGAAGTCCGGGGAGATTTGTGATGGTGTCCTAGGCTCCTGGGTAGCTGGAAGAAAAGGGTGCAAGGTCACCAAAGTGGGCATTGGAAGTATTGACTATGGTCATTTAGTTGTTGCAGTGCACCGTCAATGACCACATCTTTTTTTTAAAGATTTGGAGGGTCACCCTGGAGCCCAATGATGTACCCCAGAAACTTCATAAATTAACAGCAGAGGACAGTAGTTTCTCCTACAGAAAGAGCTTTTTCCTGAGTAAGTGGCCTTTTGAATTGATTCTAATAGGAAGTCAATCTTGTATTTTGGAGGAGGCTTTGAAGGAAGCACAACATTTACCCTGCTTCGAAGAGGTAGAGAAGGTCACTATACAGCCACATGGTAGCTGTTCCTGAACTCTTCTCTTAGTGAGGGATAAATCTATATTAGAGACAGGCAATATGGGACTGAAAGTGCTGTGTTGACATTGGATTTAATACTATCCTTTGGTTTCTTTTTATTGGCATTTTGTCAGGCAGAATCCAAGGCATTGCTGAAATTCAGGCACGGATATCCAGTGCTTGGAACTTGCCCAATGCTTGTGTCATGACAATTAAGAAATCAGCAAAGTTTGTCTGCCAAGACCTCTTCCTAACAAAGCCATGCTGCTTGTTATCCTTGGGAACACTGGATTTCGGAAATCAACCAGCCGATTATAGTGTCATACAGTGTCCTGAAAATGGAAGTCACGCTTAACCTATAGTTCCTTGGATTTCCCTTGTCAGAAGTCTTGTGCAGGGGGATGATGTCTGCTACTCTCAGGTCCCTGGATACTGCACCTGTCTTGACTGAGCTGGTCACCTGCTCGGATTCAGGATGGGGGAGAGCGTGGTGGTGGACACTACCTGCCAGGGTGGAAGCGAGGGGTGCACTAGAGCACCAGGTAATAGCTTTGTGAATTAATGTACTGGGGATTGGGGATAGGAAGGAAGTAGACTAGATCACCAGGAAAATGTTTATAACTATACAGGGGATCAGTATGGGAGGTTACAATGGACACCAGAGTATATGATGTTAGGTGGGTGATCGAGTAGGGGAGGGACCCTAGACACCATGGAATTTTATTTCTGTTTTTCTATCTCAGGCAGGGCTTGGGGGCAGTGAACACCAGAGAAATCTTATATGTTTGATATTATGTGGAAATCGTTGACCAGTGCATGGGGTACCAATAGAAACCAGGGAAATATTAACTAGGGTGCCAGTGAAAAGTTGGAATTTCCACAGAAGTTGCTGATTTAATTTCTGAAGTCTGATTTCATGGAAACTCTGCCAGTGAGTTTTTTTTTCACACAGCTCTAGTTTTCTTGCCATCTTCCTCCCCATGCTTCACCCATTTTAACCTCTTTATTCCCCTTGTTCTTTTCATTTCCTTGACATACCTAAAAGAACCTCATCATTTTCACTTCCTCCTTCTGCAGCCTTAGCTCCACCTCCACCTTACCTCTGCTCACTGCCTTACTGGGCTCTGTTTTGATGGGTTAGATCTCCCTGCTTGCCTCTGCCTGTTTGGATTTGCAGAATACACTTTGAAGGTCACTTTCTTGGCCTCCACTGCTGCTCCATCATCGCTGGATAACCATAGGCTTCTTATGCCTCTTTCTGTCATCCATTTTCCTTAGGCAATTTTTATGTTTGCTTGCATGGATGCATAACAAACATATTGCATCAAGCTTGCTTGTAGTAGTAAGTTGTGGAGGTGCGGCAGTGTTGTAGCCAGTGCCAACAGTCCATTGTGGGGCTGGTCTCTGTGGCACCAATAGAGGAGCAGGCTGTCCATGACAGCAGTGATGTAGCATGCCACCAACTGAAAGAATTTATCGCTGCAATCAGGGGCCCCTCATTAACAATCAGCTGTTTTTGCTGCTGGGGTGGTCCCTGATTGCAGCAATGAATTACAGCTTGCCTTGTCTGGTGTCCTTTCAATAAACATGGTGGCAGCTTTGCGTCCACCTCTCACAGTTCCTACAGGAGCTGACGGATAGTCGCTGCCTCTCACAGGTCCCATAAAAGCTGATGGGGTTGCCCAATCCCCTGTCGGCATGCCCCTCCTGAATTCATAGGGAGCCCAATCCCCATTGGCATAATGCCCCCATTTATTTGTCATGCCAAGGAGTGCCCAATCCCGTTAGCTACAACCCCCTCAAGAATCACTCAGGCAGCATGCTGGGAGCCCATCCCTGCATACCAAACTACCTGCACATAAACAAAACCTTCCTGCATTTTTTGTTTTAACCTTTAAAATAAAGAATCGCCCTCATTGAGTCTGGTGCCCCTCCCCAACCCACAGCCACCCTCAGTGCACCCCTCTTCACATCCCCCACCCCATAACGTGAATCTCCGGAGCCTAGCACAACAATCTTCAGTGGACCAGGAACACGCCTGCATCTATTCAAAGCCGACAGAAACTGAAGAAACGTCAATAAGCTGTATAATGGCATAATGTGTTTTTTTTTCAACTTATGTGGATATTCTCGCCATTTCATAACTTTGGCACCAGATTTTCAACATGGTTCTTGGGACCCTACTCATGAATTCAGTCACTGGCATCTGGTTATTCAGTCCCAAAGGTGATTTTGCAGTCACTGTGTGAATCACCTTTTAGGACCGATTAACAAAATAACAATGTCACTGTTCATGAGGCGGGCTCCCAAAAAGTCTATGTTGCAAATTTGAGTGAAAAAATTCAAAATAGACTGTGTTTTAACGCAGCATTCCGTAGTTTCTACGCACACTTGTAACTTCACGAATCTGTAATATTTTCCTCCAGATTTTCAATATTGACATATTTTCACACCTCCTTATGAACAGTATAGCTGTCATTTTCAAATCCTGGCCAATAATGTGTTTTCGCTTCCAGAACAGAATAGCGCAGTTGCTGTGGGAAAATCAGCGTTTGGGACAGATTAAGAAAGTCACAGTGACACTGTTCATGAGTGGAGGTCCTAAAATGCCTATGTTAAAATTTGGTGACAAGCGTCCATAAAATGACTAATTTACAAGCGTGCATTGCAAGTTTCCACACACTCGTAACTTTGAGAATCTGTAAAATTTTCACTCAAAATTGTCAACATTGGCAGTTTTGCACACCTCCTATGAACAGTGCAGCTGTCATTTTCCAACTGCCACAGAATGGCATGGTCACTATAGGAAATCAATGTTCAGGACAGATTAACAAAATCACAGTGCCACTGTTCATGAGCAGGAGTCCCAAATGCTTTCATGAGATGGGGGGTCATAAAAAGGCCATGTTGAAAATTTGTAGTGCAAATACCAACAAATGCCAGGCGTTAGGGTTTTAACCATAATGTCCCACCCTGCCTGAACTGACCAGCATCAGGGGTGTGCCTTTGGATTGCGTCTGTAATACTCATGCCATTCCACCCCCCACCACCCTGAAGCCAGTAACAGGCATTGAAGTGTGCCTTGGACCCATCGCTCCCAGAGTTCACTCCATTCTCCTATACTGAACCCATTTCAGCATATGTCCCATGTGGTGACTGTAAAGTTGAATGTCCCAAGGTATACCCTCAGCACTTGTTGGTGTCTGCAGGATAGGGTGAGGTGAAATGTCGTGAGCATTATGGGCGATGACCCAAAGGCACACCCCAGTGCCTGCCCATCTCTGCAGGGTGGATGTGGGCTTGGCATGAGTTAAATACTTCACTGCCATTCCTATTCTGCATCTGTCTAACTCCTGCATGTTCAATGCTAATATCAACAAGCAAACATTCAGCATTGACAAATGTTTATTTGATATGGCCATAATATCTTCTTTGATATGTTCCCACTTGTTCTGTGCCCTATCCAGTTGGTTATGCCCACTAGCCTCTAGATAAGCTCCTCTTCCCTCAACCTAAAGTCTGCAATCCTAAAGTCCTAGAACTAGTGTCTGGGGCATCAGTCTTTATTCATTCTGGACTATATCGAGCCACACTGTGTTGTGGTCACTAGACCAGTGACTGCTTTGCAATTAAGCCCCTCCCCCACACAATGTTGCATGGTTGGTTACAATTAGATTGATTATGGTCTAACCCTCATCTGTTCCTTCACATGTTAAGCCATGAAACAGTCCCTGAAGTTGTCCATGAATTCCTGATTCCTGGTGCTCTGCAATACTGGATGCTTCAATCTGTGTCTGGTTTGTTGAAATCTTCCCTCTAATGCATGCCATCCTGATCTTCTTGCTAGTGCTCTGTCTTTTCCTCTTACTGACTAGGGGCCTCAACATATCTTCCATGTGGACAGCCCTTCTCCTGTCCACTGCAAGTTATGGCCATAGAGATTCCACTACACCCTATAGTCATATTATCCTCCATCACACTGATACCTTCCCTAACACACAGTGCAACCCCTTCCATGCTTTTTGTCCCTCCTGAAAAATACAGTATGTAATTTAAGACTGTGAAGCATATAGGTGTAATTTTTTGTGAGGATGAGAGTATATATTCCCCAACCTTTTCCTGCATTTAGTTCACATTACAATAGTCACCTTCAACTTTAACTGCCACCTCACTCAGAACCACCCCAGGCCAGTAGAGGTGATCATATTCCATCTCCAACCTGATACTCCTTTTATTCCTCTAGTCCCAGAATCTCAGTTGATAAGTGGTGCTGTATGTATATGACAGCACTCACATAGACTATTGGAAGTGTAGTCAATGTGTTACATGATTGGATTTTTTTATCTCCTTTCAGGGCCATATAAGATAGCCATGGGACTCCTTGCTGCATGCACTAAGAAGGGGATCTCTAGTAATGCATACCAGTTATTAGTTCAGACTATAAAATGAAGTCAGTGCACCTAGAAACAGCAAATATTACTGCACAACTTGGACAACTGTCACTTACCTCAGGAACATTGTGAGTAACTTCTCCTTGACCCCACTGTTGGTAGAAATGTTGTAGAGCTGCAGATACCTTCAACCCACACAAGAATGACAAAAGAATCAAAGAAAGGTCCAAACTGTTGTCCTGTCCTCCTTCACTCCACAGCTGGACCCCCTCCCAACACGAGGCCCAACTATATTGGTCCTTAACATTCCTTGAGGAAGGATGGATGTTTTAATTAGCTTTAGTCCCTGTATTGTGCTTTCATACAGTCCTGGTGCTCAACTGCTTCTTCACTGCTGGGCTGTTGCCCTCCTTTGACCACGTACACCATAAAGCTATGGCTTACTGGCTATTGTTGAGTTCCCTTTCCACCTGGCCATGGTGTAATAAGGGTAGTAGAACAGATCACAGTGACAGGAATCCATAACATGGGAGAGATCGGTCACAGGCCCATGCCATCATACACCAACCAATGAATAGAGGTTGGCTCACTTTTTATGGTCTCTCCAACCACCCACACTGAACATGAACATGCTTGTGATGACCTCAGAGTGACAGATGGCTTGGTCACCCTCATCATCAAAGACACAACAACTGAGCCACAAATCCAGGTATGATCACAAGAGTGGCACCACAAAGCCACCCATACCTGGAGTGAAAGCATCCTCACAGTCACACTCCCACCCTTCCATCTGGCCTCTGCTCTTGCCATCCAGGGATTGGGATATGAACATGCTGCATATCAGGCAGCACCATGCTGCCAACACATGGAGTTGGCTTCTAGAGGATGCATTTTTTAAAGTATACCAGTAGGACTGTGACAAAAGGGGTGGGTGATTAATTGGTTGTTCTGCACCTAGGCCCCACTCTGTAGCCTACATTAAATAGTGCAAGAAACTCTTTTAATTAAGAAAAGGTTACAAAACAGAAAGGCTTGGTTGGGGATTTAATGTGGTAAATCAACTAACATGGTATCATTTAGGTTATGTTCTTGTTCTTGTTCTACTTCTTCCATGTTTCTTCAATAGGAAACTTAAAACATGTTATATTTGAGTGCCTTTGGTATAAAGTTCCTAGACAGAAAGGGTAACACCTTATGTAAGATGATTCATACTGAACAAGACATACTACTGAAGATTTTCTTTACTGCCAATGATGATTTAATAATTAGGGCAGTAGCCCAGTATTTAGTATGTATTTCAAGAATTTGTCTTAAATATAAAGAAGCCAGATAAAATGACTATGAATGTTCAAAAGTATCCTGACCTTGTAATCCACTTCTAGATGTTGCTGTGTATAACACTGTCATTTAAGGAAGAGTCTATTGGTATAATAATCCAGATGTATTTGATATGTATGTAAAGTGCTATATTTTAAACATTATGTATTCCTTTTAAACATTATGTATTCCTTTTATTTGTTTCATATTGAAAAAGTCTAAAGACTGCTCAAGTTAATAAACTTAAATAAAACTTATCACTTGCATGAGAAACCTTTTCCTTAGTCAATGCACTTGAATGTTTTTCTCTCGGTAATGTTTCCAAATGTGGGATTTTGTTAAGACAGTAAATGTGACATGCTTGTTGATTGTCTGCTGCACTTATTACATATCACATAATGCAGCTATTCAAAAGTCCTCCAAGTGGTTAACATGGAATAAATGGTAAATTTTAACAGTCAATACCCACTGTCTGTTAAATCATCATTAATATCAAATAGTAGCATAGTAGTAGTAGTAGTCTTTATTTGTTTAGGTTGCCTTTCCCGGAGGCACAGGGCACAATTATAATATGATAGTAATACATAAAACCATAAATACATATAATCCAACCACTTTAAAACCACAAGAACAAATAACAAGTAAATAACTATATATAACATATACAACACAATAAGCAATAAAACAGTTATACCAATTTAGGATGTCCTTGGGCAAAAGTTAATCAAATTTCCAAATGCTTGTTGAAATAGATATTTTTCAGCCCTCGTAAAGGCCTCCACTGAGAGGGCCTCCATCAAGACTCTGGGTAAAGAATTTAAAGGACCTTGCTCACTACCTCAAAAGCCTGGTCCCCAAAGTCTTTAATCTGACCCTCAGAACCACCAGAAGGTCCTCCCTGGCTGAGTGGAGCAGGCAAGTGGGGATATGTGGGATGCAGGAGCTCAGCTAGGAAGTCAGGGCCAGGTTGTGTAGGGCTTTGTAGGCTTTTTAATTTTTGCAGCCAGAGTCACCTTGGAGCATCCACCAGTAATCCAATGGGTCCCACCCTGCCTCAACCTCCATGGCAACCAACCACCTGGCTTCCCTACAGGATGGGGCTTCTGAAAGCTCTTCCTAAGGAAACACATTCAGGTACCGCGCATCACTTTCACCAGCAGGGTTCCTGGGCATATCCCTTGGTGGGGCCAGTGGGAGAGCCAATCGGTGGAACACTGTCTTGGCAGGGACTGAGAGGCATGGTGGAGACAATGGTATTGGGGTAAACATCATGGCGGGATCTCCAGACATTTTTTCAGATGCTGGTTCCTGGGGCAGGATAAGCAATGACATACAACGTCTGCCCCACTCCCCAATTGACAGTGCAGGCTGTGGTGAAACCTCTAGCCTCCGCAGGCTCCGGGAGTGTGCTGAACACTCTACCTCCCTCCCCCAGAGAAGAAAAGTCATTCCCAGGACACTCAATCCTTCTCTCCCCGAGGCCAGCCCTCTAACTCCTGAGTCCATCCCCAAATCCGGGATGTTGGGACCACTAGCGGATATCTTGCTGCTGCACTGGCAGCCGACCTAGAGGCTTTGTAGGTTAACAAACCAACTTTAAATGAGATATGCCACTTCACCATCAGCCAGTGCAGATCTCACAATGCCTGTGAGATATGGAATGATGTAGAAAGGCTTGTAGTAACCAAGCAGCTGCGTTCTGCAGCAGCTGCAAACAAAACAGCATACTCTCACTAATGCCAAGACAGAGAGCATTACAGTAGACTAGCCTGGAAGTCACAAACTTTTGTACCATTGTGGCCAGGTCACTGGGAGATAAGGGATTTAATCTGGCAGATATTCTGCAGATGGAAAAGCCATTCTAGACTACAACCAACACTTGAGCCTCCATTGTCAGGCCCTCATCCAGCATAATTCCCAAATTCTTCACCTTAGTAGCAGCTGAAGGCCTAGAGGGATCAAGCCAAAGCTCTGTCTCTCTCCCAGCTGCCACTCCCCATGGCCCGGCTCAGTCACTAGGACCTCAGTTTTCTGAGGATTAAGTGTCAGACAGCTTGATGATATCCAATCTTGGATCTTGGCCAGGCACCTATTAAGCACCACAACAGCACCTGGTTTTCTGGGAACAAAAGACATATAGAACTGGGTATCATCTACATTGCAATGAAACCCAAGCCCATAATGTGAATAACCTTGCCCTGGGTAGCATGTAGATATAAATAATATACTGTAGATAAAAAATCACAGTATACTGTTGGATAGACTCCACCTACTCTCTCTCTCTCTCTCTCTATCTCTCTCACAAACAACAAAAGTGACCTGGCCTCACACCTCTAGCTGTCTTAAAATGCTACCCCATGGCACAGAACTCCCAACACCAAGGTCTCTTTGAAATTATTTTCAGTCACATTGGTGCGGTGTACATATTTATGGAACACATACAAATTGTGCCTCTTTGAAATCCTTGCCATATTTATTTTCTACCACCTCCACCAAGAAAACTGGAATACACTGCAACACCTGTCTCTAAAATCTGTAAATGTACCCATGCTCTTACTCATTTGTCCAGCTCCATAGCCACGCTTCAGAAGCATCCAGCAGAGAGGTACCTGCCATCTCCCCAAGGCTGACTACATGCTAACTGACAGGAGCATGGTAATGCCCGTAATATATGGAGTATGACTGTGATTCTGTTTGTTTTGTCTCTGTGAGAGATCACTCAAGTATAATAAGATCTAGTTTCAGTGAAAAGCTCTTCCCACGCCAATACAAGAAAATGTTTTACTTTGAGGTAATGTTTCAAAAGTGTGCATTTGCCAAACCATGAAAAAATATGCAGCTGGTCCATAGCTTTCCTTCACTGGGTGTCAGCAGACCTGACTCCAACACCAGCTTCATCCTGTTGGAAATATTTCCTTTGCTGTTCTTCTGTCTCATTCTGTTATTTTGTACTGTTGCTCCTTTGTCTATCATCACGTAGTTGTATACTCATGCATGTTCATGTTCCTCTATAGGTAGCATTTTTAGATTTGATGTTTGGAGTGAGGTTAACTTTCCTTTTATAAATGCTGTTTTGGCACATTTATCTATCATAAATGTCATCCTGATGTCATCAGAGAAGGTCATGAAGATGATTTTTCAGATGTTTTCATGAGTTATATAACTTCAAGTTACTTAGAGATAGGAGGTTAGTTATTTTGTGGGTTCATAGGTTTCTTTGGACTTTAATCTGGACCCATACTCCCAAGTGGTTGAAAGCACTTTTTAGTGGATTGAGGGCATGGCAAAACTAAAGTGGTGACAAGAGCCTTCTAACAAAAAAGATCAAGGGGCAAACAAGGGGCTATTCTTGAGGAAAATTCTTGCATGACAAAGGTAATCAAAAGAAACAAGTAAAAGAGACAAATATTGTTCTCTGGAAAGTTCAGGAAGCAGAGAGCCAAAAGTAGGCTTTCACCAGCTACAAGGCAAAACAAGGGAACAAACATTGGGGAGAGTACCAAATGAGAACAAGGGAAGCCAAGACGCTGATCAGAGAAGCAAAGGCAGACACCAAGCTGAGTACTGCAGAGGGAATCGAGGAAGGGAAATCAGTTCTTCAGATATATTAGGAAGAAAAGAAAGATTGAAGAGGAATTGTTAGGCTAACCGAGGTAGGTAGGGTCACTGAGGAGAACTGATGGAAAGTAGTCAATCTTAATGATTACTTCTGCTCTGTATTCACAAGGAAGAGAGAGACATATGCCAGAGAGTGCCATTAAGGTAACTGTAAGGGGATCTTTAAGGTGAAGCAGAAAGAATGGTATTTACCAGTGAAAGGGTTGAGAAGAGGCTTGCAGCCCTAAAGACAGATAAGGCCCCTGAACCAAATGGGATGCATCTGAGGGTGCTCATTGATTGGCAGTGGAACTAACTGAACTCGTAGTAGGGTTATTTAGTAGCTTAATTCAGACAGGGTACTATAGTTCCAAAAGACTGTAGGTTAGCAGATTTAGGCAAACTCTATGAGGGAGGACATGGAAGTAACAACCAGGTAACTACAGATCTGTCAGTCTTACCTCTGTTGTGGGTAAACTGATAGAGGCACTAGTCGAAGAGGACCTCATGAACTACTTGGAGAGAAATGTACTCCAGGATAGTAAACAGCACAGGTCTGTGGCTGTGAGGCCTTGTCAGGTCAACCTGATAGTATTCTTTGACTCGGCAATGAAGGTAGTAGATAAGGGCCATTGTGTGGATTTACTCTAATTTGATTTCAGCAAGGCTTTCAAACTTGGTGCTGCACAGAAGGTTTGCCAAAGAATCTAGAGGATCTGGGTGCAGTGAAAGACACAATTAGATGGGTGAGAAACTGGTTGTAAGGAGACAAGCAGATGATTGTGGTTAATGGAGTCAAATCAGATGAGAGGAGGTCACCAGTGGGTTGCCCCAAGGTTTGATCCCAAGGCCCAGTCCTTTTCTTTTTTTATATATATACTTTTTTACCTTTTAATGTTTTGTATCCTCCTGGGGCCACGGCATAAACATGCATGCATGCTCACGGAGGCTCACTCCCCATCAGGATCCAGTGGCCACCTCCACCCCACCCCAGACTTGCATCACTGCTGTTGCCAGCTACACACCCACAGGATCTCCACCCAATGGGTGCAGGACTATCAGAAGGAGCAGGCATTCACCCCTAGAGGGAGAGCTGAGGCTCAATCCTGCTCAACCCACCCCCTGAGCCAGCTCCCTGGTGACCTGAGGTCGTTCCTGAACCCAGGTCGCCAGCATGGCACAAAGAAAGGCACCAGCACCTCAGCCCTCAGCACCACTGGGCCAGCAGTGGTCCAGTCCTTTTCAATATGTCTATCTGCAACATGGGAGAAGCAATCCAGGGCAAGATGTGTCTCTTTGGAATGACACTCTACTCTGTGTCACGATAGGAGGTTAGGAAGATGCAAAGAGACTTGCAAAGGCTAAAGAGATTGTCAACAGTTTGGCAGTTGAAATGCAATGCCAAAAGTTCAGGGTGATGCACATAGGAACAAAAATTCCAGGACAGGGTATAGATGGGGAGGGAGATGGGCATGCTCTCTGAAGAAAAGACCTAGGGGTCATCATCAGTGGCTCCCTAAAAGAATTGAGACAGTGTAACAGGGCCTACAGTAAGGCAAACAGGATGCTGGGGTGTATAGGAAGAGGTATTGACAGCAGAATGAAGGAGGTATTACTACCCCTCTATTGAGCATTGGTGAGGCCCCACCTGGAGTACTGTGCGCAGTTCTGGAGTCTTCACCTAAGAAAGAGAAGGACAGGCTGGAGACAGTGCAACATTGGGTGATCAAAGTGATTCTGGACTAGCAGAGCAGATATTATGAGGATCAGCTCAGGGCACTAAACATGTACTTGCTGGAGGCAAGACAAGAGAGGAGATCAATAGAGGTATTCAAGTTCCTAAAAGGAATAAACAAGGTAAACAGTGAGGAACTATTTAGCATAAGTTTCAGATCAGAACACACAGGCACAAGTGGAAACTGATGGGGAAGTTCAGAGGGAAATGAGAATTTTATTTTACAGAAAGGGTGGTGTAGCCATGGAAGAATCTACCAGCTGATTTGGTGTCACCAAAAGTATTAATGGTTTTAAATATGGTTGGGACTGAGTGAGGGGTGTAGTGCTGCTCAGGGTGGTAACAGTAGGGTGGGGATCATGAGGGTGAATAGTGTGGTTAGAGCCCTGTGTGACTATAAGTCCTGGGTTTATTAAGGTTCATAAGCAGACAGGATAGACCACTGATTATCAATAGGAGTTTTGGTTCCATTAATTCAGAGACAATATTAAGCCCCTCATCCTTTCATGGTATTGCCCTTGACTGCTAGAGAAATTATTGCAGTATCATAAACTAAGGATTATGACCTCTTGTGTACATGAGCAGCAAAAGCAGATAAAGTGCACAGAAAAAGTACTATTTTTTGAAAATACTCTTAAGACATAATTGATAAACAAAAGTAGCTCCACACAAGTTAGCTCACTGTTAGTCAATGTTTATTGAGCATCCACATAACGTTCCCTGGTACTGAAGGCCAATCCCTCTTCATAGGGGAAATTAAAACAATGATGTGAAAATACCTCAAAATATATAAAATGAATATTAATTTGTGTTTCTAATACTATATCAGTCTGAGTTTTCCTGTGCCACCAACAAGCGCTTTGAAGGATGGCTTGTTGAAATAATGTTGTTTTGCTTTCTGTGCCTAATACCTGCGAGGCATTGGACGAGGATTAATACTAAATATTCTAGTGCTCCCTGCCCCCAACTTTTACACCAAAATTACTCCTCTGCAAGGTCCCAGTTATTGTGGGGTAATGCCCACATTTCCATCACTGCCATTATGTCTGGGCTGCCATTGCCTGAAATCACCCATTGTATTAGCAAGGCTTCTGGCATCTGCTTCACATTACTCCGAGGAATCCTGCCTGCTGCCTACAGTATTCCCTGTCCATTGACCAGACCTTATTTACTTGCTTGTCTTAATATACTTCTATTCATACCTCCCTCTAGTCAGCATTGGTTTTCTCGTTCTCTATTTCATTCTCCATCGTTCTCTCTCTCTCTCTCTCTCTCTCTCTCTCTCTGTCTGTCTGTCTGTCTGTCTGTTATGTGACCCTTCCATAAACCCACTCTGTTTTACCCCCACTGTCAAAGTGTCCCATATAGTTTGGAGTGCTTACTAGGCTCCCTCAATTAAGCATGCAAGTGGATTACCCTAGCCCAGTGTCCCCTACTAAATTAACTGCCTTGCTAGAAAGCCCCAAAATCATGTCCCAATGCCCTTGTTCCCTGGGGATGAAGTGCCTGTGGTAAAATTGGTCTTTATTCACTAAAGGCATTCCTGTCCCCACAATGTGAAATCCCTCTTCACTACTCTGACTTTCAACCAATCATGGATTGAAAGGGTTTCATCTTCCTTGCGTCTCCCTTCTATGTACTTTGAGAACCTCTAAGAAGGTCACAGTATCTGCCAATAGATTCAGTCTGGCCCTCACTGCCTTCAAATTGCCTCAATAGCCCCTAGTGGCATTCTTGGCAGATTGTTCATCCAACAAAGACAATAAAATCTGACCAGACACCACCTCTCTAACCACACCATCTATCCTAAGGAGTACTCTACCTGTTGTTGGTCACCCACCTGTTCAGTGTTACAGACCACCATCTTGGTACTCCTGACAATGGAATTCACCACTATAAACACCGGGCCCAGATATTCAGAAGGGTTGCACATGGCGCCAACAGTGTTGTGCCATCGCAGCACTGTGCGCCTGGCGCGATATTCAAATGGGGATTGACCTGGCACAAATCCCGATGCACGGAGTGCATCAGTAATATATTGCGCAGGTAGGCGTGCCCATACATCTCTCTGCTCATCCGATATTCAGCCGGGATGTGCTGAGTCCATGCATACTAACCCCTACTTACGCTGCACACTAGTGAGCCAAAAAAAAAGGAACAACAGCTGGCCACCCACAGGTGAGGCTGCCACATATTACAAGGTGCAACATGGCATTTTACCACCTCTGGAGGCCAACTGAGCTCTGGTGGCACCTTTGTGGCAGTGCGATCCTATGCCCCAAATACAGGCATCCATGTAAAATGATATGCCAACATCCCTGGTGGTCCAGTGGACTGCTTGCAACCCGATCGCGGGCATCAGTTAAAAATATATGTCAATATCCCTGGTGGTCCAGTGGACGCTTGCAGCCGATCGCGGGCATATGTGATAATAAGGCTCACGGTGCCCCTCCCACCGCCTCTAGCCCCTGCCCGCTCCCTCCCCAGTCAGCCAGCGGCAGCACCACACCCACCTGCTGCCCGCGCCCGCTGACTACTGACAGTGTCTGGTGGGGCTGTTATGCCATTGGTCCACAGCATGAGCCAATGGGCGTGCAGCCCGTACCGTCTGCAGTCAGGACTGTGTAGTACAGTATGGGCTGTCGCCCATTGGCATGCTGTGGACCAATGGGCATACAGCCTACGTACTGTCAGTTGGCGGGCGGCGGGCGGCAGAGGGTGGGCGCTGCCGCCCGCTGCTGACTGGGGAGGGGGGGTGGTGGGGCCCAGTGGGTGGTGGGAGGGTACCGGTGGAGCTCTCCTTATTATCACATATGCCCACGATCGGGCTGCAAGCAGTCCACTGGACCACCAGGGATATTGGACATATTTTTACACTGAAGCCCATGATCGGCTGTGAGCGTCCACTGGACCACCAGGATATTGATGATTAATTGAATCTACATATGCCATGATGGGGCAGAGAGCGCATTGCCACGCTGTCCCAGGGTGTTGGTCCCGGCGACTGCTGCCTGGCAGGTGCCAGGCACAGTCACCAGGGATTGAGCACCAGCATGCAATTATTAGATGACATGCAATGGCCCCATTTGCCCTTTGCAGACATTATGGCCCCATTTGCATGTGCACTTTTGAATATCGCTGTTGTTGCACATAGCGCAACTGAACTTGCACTAGCGCATTCCCCTGCTTCACTCTGGCCACTTGTGCTGGCGCAGTGCCACTGCGCCATGTGCACTGCGGGTGGCCAGATTGTTATATTCAACGATGCTGTGCCATGGCGCAGCTCCATTGAATATCGCCCAGTCAATGCCCCTGAACAGCGGGAAATTGGCTGGCGCCCAGGCTTGCGCACAGCCTGGGCGCAGTCTGGAACATCCGGCCTCGATTCCTAACTACCTCTTCTGACTACACCCACTAGCAGGCTTTGCTGCTGCTAAGGCATTAGGGACAACAGTGTGCTGGCCCTAACTGGGGAACAGCATGCAATGCACCTGTCAGGGAGAAACGGTTTGTTGTTGCAATCCCAGATCCACTCCACTCTCCTGAAGTAGCAACCCTCAGGCCTCCCTCATTGCCTTCAAGCTTCCAACCCCTGTTGCAATTCATGGGGACTCTTCAGAGAAAGGCAAAGCAGTGTCCCACTGGCCCACAATCCAACCTGCTCTGCAGTAGTGTATTATGGTCCCTGCAGCCAGTTCAGAGTGGTGTGCAACAAAACTCTGGCAGACAGGCATCCTCCACACCTCCATGGTGTACTCTGGAGGTATGTCGCTCTGCAGATCATGCATCTAACTAACTCCCCTCCAAGGCCTTCTTAACTGCTTGCTGCCTATGGCTATTCCTGGTCATCTCTGTGAATCTCAAGTATAATATCCTTGCCTACTATGTTACCCTTCTTTATATAGTCTTCTACTTCCTGAAATTGTTTCATAATAACCCTTGAGATTAAAAGAGTATGGCCATACCCCAGATAGGGTATTTCTAGGCTTTACTGCAAACCTCAAACCTGGTATTGGCCACTAACCCATTCTATGCTAAATAGTTTCAGATTGGCCCTCTGCTAATACTATCCCACTAACACACACTTTCTTCTTTACGATCCATGGCTTTAAAGCCATACAGAGTCATATAGTACACCAGACAGGTTTTGCTGAATTTTTCCACATACCTACCAAAACATCAGAGTACACCACTCCATGGCACCACATATACTGTACCTTCGCCAATATACAGTTATACAATAATCAACTCATTTAGAGTGCTCTTGGAAGGTAAATCAAAAGTTTCCAACCTTGGACTGACTAAAGTGTTCTATAGACTAGCAACAGTTGAAAGATGTGCATTCTGTGGTGCTGAACTGGGTACAAGCACTGGGTTAACTATACCCTGACAAAGCTCTGGCAGCGAAGTGCCAGGGCTAGTGATTCACTACTTTGGGGTTGAGGTTTTCACTTGTCATTACCTGTCAGCATCAAGTAAAACTTGCAATTTGCACCAGACTGTGGACAAGCTGGGTCTCTGAGAGCTGTGCATAGGTAATGATTAATGTTCTCATTGAATGCAGGACTTTCATCCTGCTGTCTTGTCCTATAGACCAGCAGACACCATGCAGAGTTTTCCCTCTGATCAGTGGTTCTCATGTTCCAGGGTCTCTCACGTGTCAGAGTCTTTGATGCACCAAATTGCTGGGGTTAGCTGTTCTCAAATACTTGGAGTATCAGTATGCTATTGGTTTCTAGCTGTCATGTGACCCACAGCTTTAGCAGGTTTGGATAAGCCAGCACAAGTCAAAACTCTTCCTGGATGCCCTCTTCTTCAAACAGAAGACCAGTATTCGGTCTTGAAGATGCCTTATGACCATCAGACACTTAAACAGTGACAAAGTTGGGGCTCACCTCGAATAATATACATTTCTTCAAATAATGTTTTATTATAACCAGTCACACTTGTTGACAACAGAACTGTTGCTGCAGGAGTTGGCTGCCATGTGTCACAACACATATACCATTACGTGGCAATGCAATTAGGGTACCACAATTAGAGTGATAGGAAAAGGGCATGAGTGACAGGGCTTACTGGATTTCACAGTGTCCTACACTCAAGACCGTTTTGCTGCTGACACTGTTTCTCCTCCAGTCCACTAATACGGACCCAGGGAGGTTATATTTAGTGTCGGGGTGGGGAAGCCCCATAAAATCCAGCTGTTCTGCCCTGCTCTCCTTGTTGTCCTACTTGGGTTGCAGTGTAATGTACAGGAGTATGGTAGCTGCAGGCGATATGTTTCTGGAGCACTAATATATGATGATCAGTTTTATTTCACCCACGATATGAGTGAACTGTAGCACTTCTGAACTCTGTAGGAGAGCTTCTCAAGATAATGAATTTTGAATTGAAAGCTTGGTGTGTAGTCCAACAAAACAAATATGATTTTAAGGAACTGATTCTGAGGGACTGAATAGCACTAGATTCCTGCATAAGTACTTAAAGTGAAGACTGTGATTAGGCCTGACAAAGTGACTTCTAGTCTTCAAAACCTCACTCAGTTGTTAACAAATGTGGTTAGATACAATAAAACATTATTTAAATGAATAAATACTACTGGGGTGAGCCCTAACATTGACAGTATTTGAGTACAGCTCCAGGTAAACCCTTAATTAAAATCCCTACCTAATTCCAGTAACTTACAATTTCAAGCAATCTCCTTTAAGTTCTGCCTCTCTTCACAGCCCCTCCTGTACCCTTGCTGTCTACACTGTCCATGACCCACACATTTGTTGCATCATGGTATCTTTACTCATCGTTTAGTTACAGTCACAAGGGCCAAGGCATCAATTTATGAGAACAACCACAAGCATCTTCAACGATACAAAGGTCCAAGTGACTGTGGAAGAAATACACTACACAAATCCAGCGGAAATGTCTCATAACAGCTCCCAACATAAGCTCAAGGTTTTACCAACTGGCAGTCCCAGCACCTATCTTGAGTTCATGCCCCATTCAGTCCATGTGAATTCTATCCTTGTTGTCTAGTCCACACTGTATCTCTGCCATTACATCTGCGGTCTTAAGGGCTTTCCACAGGTATGGAACCATTGCATGTTGTTCTGCTGGGTGTCCGTGGTAACCTGTCTCACAGAGCCCAAGGGACCAACCCTATTAAATGGCTAGCCTTCTCCTTCCTGTACCCCAAACTTCTCTCCAGAAGATCACTAAAACAGGAAAACAATATACATTACAAGTTCCCTGGAAGACTGGTAACAATCCCTCCCTTGTCAGGAGAAGGGAGTGGCATACAGTATGTTTGTTGTCTTTAATATAATGCTACTCAAGCTTCTTCATGTTAGTCTAGATAACAGTTTCTCAATGAGGTCACTGTGACCTCTTGCAATTTCTGGAACAATTTTGTGTGGAGCTAGAATTTCTCACCCTTATAAAACATTGTAAATAAATTTTGAATGAAATAATATCAGGAACTTAAAATACTATATACTATGTTAAAAGACATTTATTACATCCGAGCTTTGGGAGAATATAACAAGTGAAGCCAACTGTTCTGGTGACTGTACTCACAGGACACCTGGATTTATAAGCTTGACAGTCACTTATTAAAATCTATCAGCACCATACTGTAGGTCCTGTTTCACAAAGGTGAAAAAGTACAAAGTAATCATTAACATTAACTATAATGAATATATATATATATATATATATATATATATATTATATATATATTTTGAAATTATCCAATATAATTTGTTTCATAGATATATCAATAGATTTTAGATACCCACTGATCCTGACTATGGATTACATATTGCAGTTTAGGTGGTTTATGGCTAAACTGCTCATAGAATTCATGGAAAGTTCTGCAACAGTTGTAGAAAATAACATGAGATAATGATTTTTGTAACACATCCAGCAGCCCAGGAACCACATCATATTAGCTTTGGGTCTAGACACTTATTTACAAGCAGTCTGTCCCACAAATATCCAAATGATTGTTTTTGTACATCACAAGCCAAACTTTTTTCAAATGCCAAATGTTTTAAGCCAAAATGTTTTATTTCTACATGTTTGTTTCTATTTCCTATCCAGACTCAGTTCAGTAGATAATCCAAGACATTGCGGCATTAAATATAGCTGATGTCTACAGGGCATAGTAATAGAAAACAGAAGATAAATTAATAACTCTTGGAACAATCAATTCTCATAAATGGAATTTCTTTGTAGTACCTGCTGTAGATAGATATGGTGTGGTATTTATATTCATATTTATCATGGATACAAACAGTTGTCTTCATTTTCCTTCTTTCTTGTCAAGTTATGGAAAATGTAATCCACACAGACCCCTTCAATATGTTACATCTATTTTACAATTTGAAAGTGTGCTATGCATCTCTGTCTGGAAAGGGCACTTGTAATACCCCTATATAAAGGTTGTACTGCAGATATCCTTAACAGCCACCATCCTATATCCCTGCTCCATGTACTTTTAAAAACCTTGGAGAGACTTCCTCCTTATGTCTATTTTACTCTTGTCCAAGTTTGCTTCTGCACTAACCAGTCTACCACTACCTCACTCCTCTTTGATTATACCTCTGATAACATGGACTGATATCAAGGCTCTAGTGTCATCTTTACTGATCTTGTCAAGGCATTCAACACTGTAAACCACTACTTCCTTCTTTTTGTTTTAATTGAGTTTAAATTTACCACAAAAAATCAAACAACAAACAAAAATGAGAACAAACACTCCTTTCTTTTGATAAACTTGACAAATCTTAAATGTGAAGCCTCTGGTATTGTTAGTACACTTTGAATCTGATTCAGGTCTTACCTTTCCAACTACCAATAAGCTGAAAAGTAGAACATGACATACTGTATAACTCCTCCCCTTATTGATGTGAGAGTCCCACAGGCCCAGTACTAAGACCTGTTCTCATTTCTACAGTATCATTGTTAACAGCCTCCCTAAATGTATATCTATATGCAACCTCCACCTTTATGCTGACAATATGATCTTGTACATCTGATTATCTTGTATCTGACACCAGTCATAATCTTCAGCTGGACTTCACCAACATACAGTACATAACTGGTTCTTGAAGAATGGTCCAATATTTAGTTTTATCCTTCACTCTTCAAATCAGATGTACCAGTGCACATCATGTGATTGCCTGAACAGCACTGCACTCCATTGTTCTGGCTAGCTAAACTGCTCAACTACTGAAGTGCCATGATCACTCCTGCTGCTCTGTCTGCCTACCATATTTGTTCCAGTTGGAAATAAAACTGGCATAAGCAAAATTCTGGCCAACTTTCTTTCTCAGCAGTAGACTCCCTAAAGTGCAGAACAACCTGGCTTTGGGAGCAGCCTACCCTGAGTATTACCTCTGCAAAACAGTTCCTCAAACAACTAACTGTATCCTACTGTGACTGCTACTGACATTGTCTTGGTCCCTTGTTGAACTTGTTATTCTTGATGTACCTCTACTCTGCTGTCGTGCTTTCGTAACTGTGCATTGCTTTGATTGATTGAATTTTGTTATATTTTCTGTGTACTTCTTCCTTTCCCTCTACCCACCCCCACGGCAGCTGTAAACAATATTATTATTGTATCTTTGTATGTTTATCTGGTGAAAAATTTCAAATAAATAAAATATATAAATAAGTAAATAAATCATAAACAAATAATACAACTTCACAGAGCAGATGTTTACCATAACATCTATCTATTGTAAGACTTCAGTTCACAATTCTGCTGGCACAAAATGGGTCATAAAGATACAGGTGGAAGTAAAGAAGATTATACATTCAAGTAGATGCACAGCAGAGTTTAAAATACCATTACGACATGGGGACCTGTGCTTCTAACAACTTTTTGTACAGAGCATTTGTGCTGCATTCATCTTTCTGGAACAAACATCTGTAAATATTCAGTAAAGAGATATTAATGTTCTATGATATCTTGTGTGTGTTGGCTAGAATGCTATACTCCAGGCAGTGATACCACTTACTGAAAACATGATTAGTGAAGGAAGACTGGAGCATCCAGAAGAGAGAATCAGTAGGGCAGCATTGTGCAGCCTAAATGGAGGTGAGCCATACCCTTGGGGGTGCACACATAATGTGGCATACAGGTTACAGGTCAGAGAGGAAAGCTTGCTAATTGGCCCCTGGTTTCCGATGAAGGTAGCAACTGAGCTTGTAACAGTTTTGTATAAAAGACTTTAGAACTAGCCAAACTGTCACAGATACCAACACGGAAAATGTGGGACACAAGTCCTCAAAGCGTGAGACACATCATTAAACACAAGGATTCAAGTTCAGAAGGCCATGGAAACTAATGCTTTTATTTGAGAAAAGCTTAGCTTTGATTTAGCTATATAGACTATACATGTCTGCTTTAACATTTGAGTTTACATGTCAGACAGTGCCTTCTCTTTGTTGGAAACCACTTTTTCCATTGGGCATAGAGAGATTCTATGTGGTAAAATGAAGAATATCTATTCTAAGAGGAGCATTTGAGAGGTACAGTACATTTCATTCCAATAGTGGCATTTCTATTACTGAAGAGCAGGAACTCGTAGCACACAGTAATGACATCCACTAGTGTTGAGTCTACATCTCCTTTAGAAAGGTTTTCCTCACACTAAAGCTCTTTGCTGTTAATAGCTTATTGTGTAGATTCTACCATTTTTAAATGTTGCAGTTTGTCCTAGTTTTCTTAGCATCATCTACAATTTGTAGGGTTGAAAGGGCAGAGAAGTATGGAGGAAATAAAGCAGCAGCTACCCTTGCTATACACTAACTTTCTAAGGCACTGTGGCATCTGTTAATTTTTTAATTACCTTGGGCATCAACAATAAATGCAGTTTTGAGCAAACTAATATACAGGACTGGTAGTATACACATGAAAAGAACTGAGCACTCTCCCTCTGCCATCCGTCAGCATTTGAATCAAAGAAGCCTGCACTTGTACAAGAAACTACCCTTACTGGTAGAAACAACATGACCCAAACCATGCGGCTGTGAAACATTGGCAAAATCTTCCTCTAATCCCCCAAGAATATGGGGTCACTTAGAATCTGGTGACCATGTGATGCAATGTTGGTGCTATGCAATACTCTCCAAGTACTAGTGTTTATTTTTCTGTGTTGGCAAAAACATTGACAAAGCTAGGGCAATGCTGAGTCAGCGGATAATTTGAACCTCATGAAACTCCATACTGCAAATTCATTAAGGCCCAGGTGACTTTTTTACCGACACATCACATTTCCACTCATTGGTGGCATTACCTAACTGATGCGAAATATATTTTTTCTTTGCAATAAATGTAACTATATTGGATCTAAATGTAAACTTTTCCTGAGGTACCAACAACACTTTAAGGTCATACACTGACCAGTTGTTCTGGTGCAGTCTCTTTCAAATTGAGGCCTCCTGTGTTCAACACTTCAACTAATAGATTAAGTAGTTCATCTTTAACAACTGTAAAGTATATGTTCTAATTCATGATAATTTGAACTTAGTTATGATCCATTTACTTCTTGAGACAGTAATTGTGTTTCTGTCCTCTTCAAAACACAACCATCAGGATTTTTTGTTAGAAAGCATATGTTTCAATTGATGAATGTTGTCAGAAAACCATATGTTTACATACATGATAATCGTGTATGTGTTCTAATTCATGAATGTTGTCAAAAGCATTTGTTCTGATGTATGATAATAGAAACTTAGTTATATTCCATTTCACTTCTCCAGACATAGAAACACAGAATTTGATGGCAGATAAGGACCACTTAGCCCACCCAGTCTGCCCATTTCCCTACCTAATGGATAAGCTGCAGATCCTAGTTGCCCAGCAGCCTACTTTTCCTACCCCACCCTAGAATTGCCTTATGACTGTCCCATGCATGCTTGAATTCCACCACTGTTTTTGACTCCACAACCTCCTCCGGAAGGCCGTTCTATGCATCCACAACCCTCTCTGTGAAAAATACTCCTTACATTACCTATGAGCCCACCCCATCTTCAAATTGTGCCCCTTGTTCTTGCACACTCTTTTTCTGAAATATGCTACCCTCTTGGACTTTGTTGATTCCTTGAGGTACTTGAAAGTTTCTATCATGCCCCCCTTTCCTCGAGGCTATACATATTAAGCTCCTTAAGTCTCTCTTCATATGTCTTCGGTGCAGACCCTGCATCATTTTAGTTGCCCTCCTCTTGACAACTTCTATCCTGTCTATGTCTTTGCAGAGATTGGGTCTCTAGAACTGCACACAGTACTCAGATGGGGTCTCACCAGCTGTCTGTACAGAGGATAACAACTTCCTGTTTTCTACTGGTGATGCCTCCCCTATGCATCCCAGTATCCCCAGCCTCCTTACTGCCCTCTCACATTGCTTGCCCACCTTTAGGTCATCTGATATGACTACCCCCAGGTCCCTTTCCATTTTGTTGTTGTTAGTATCTCATCCCCATTGTGTATTCTTCTCCTGGGTCTTTGTTTCCCAGGTGCATTACCTTGCACTTCTTAGCATTGAATCTAAGCTGCCATACATTTGACCATTCCTCTAACCTTGCCAAGTCCTTCCTCATCCTTTCCATCCCACCTTGTGCATCAACTCTGTTGTAGATCTTTGTGTCATCTGCAAAGAGACATACTTTCCTTCCAGTCCCTCTGCAATGTCGCTTATAAAGACATTGAAGAGGACTAGTCCTAACTGAACCCTACGGTACCCACTAGTAACCCTCCTTTCTTCAGAGTGGACTCCATTTACTATTACCCTCTGTGTCCTGTTCTCCAGGCAATTCTTTACCCAGGCTATCATCTTGGGACCCACTCCCAGGCTGGCTAACTTGTATATTAATCTTTTGTGTGGGACTGTGTCTAATGCCTTGCTAAAATCTATGTAAGCTATGTCCACAGCCCTCCTTGATCTACTACTTTGGTCACCCAGTCAAAGAATCTATTAGATTCATCTGGTATGACCTTCCGGTGTGAATCCATGCTGCCTTGGGTCCTGTGCCCTCTGGCCTCTAAGTACTCGACAATTCTTTCCTTCAAAGTGATTCCATCATTTTCCCTATCACTGAGGTTAAACTAACAGGTCTGTAGTTTCCCTTCTGCCCTGCTCCCACTTTTGTGAAGTGGAATCACATCTGCCCTCCTCCAGTCCTCAGGTATCACCCCATCCTCCCATGATTTATTAAAGAAGGTAGTCAGTGGTGTCACTAGTTCTACCCTTAGTTCTTTTTAGAATTCTGGGATGAATCCCATCAGGCCCCATTGCTTGTCCACCATCAGTTTTAAGAGTTCTTTCAGAACTCTTTCTTCTATAAATGGGCTGGTATCAACTTCTGTATCAGAGTGTTTCTCTTGTTTGGTTTAGGTACAGTAATTGTGTTTCTGTTATCTCAAAATACAATCTTCAGTTTCTTTTGTCAGGATAAGTTTACAATGTCTTAACAAGCTGCCATAAAACTAGAAGAACAGTATCATGACCAAAGCAAAACAAATCTGTTTTACAGGTGTTTCTTCTGTGTATGTTCTATATTTTTATTTATATCATAGATGTGGCTGAAAATGGGTCACAGCAGTTAATCCTGCTTTTCCTGGTAAAATGAAAAAATAAAAAACAAATAAAATAGGGTGAAGTCATGAATATTCAAATATAATACTTAAGCATTACGTCAATGCCAATTATGTTTTGTTGCAAGTTGTAAATGAAATAGTGTGAACAAGGGCATGGAGGAGATAGATAAAATGGGGGTTGAACGGACCTTTAAGATGCAAGAGCTACTGTACTGGTAAGTCTGGTTGTTTATTTAGTTATTTGGGCTGGTCGGAGAGGGAAGAAGGTGTGGTATCACTGTGGAACATGGCTACTACAAAGGCCTCTCTTCTTCTAAGAGGGCAGCCTGTATTGTATCCAAGCGTGTCTTCTATATGGATGCCCACCATCTTTTTTTTCAACTCTCTTTATGCACCCTGGCCTTGGAACTCTCTCAGCTACCCCCCAGGTCAGTCTCTACCTACCAGTCTGAAACCCACCTCACAGGCACTCCAGTCCAATGGATTCCCCTGCTCTGAGCCCCTGAGGTGGGAGACACCCACAATGACACTCTATCAAGAATCCAATGCATTGGAGTCAGACAGCAGCCATCCTGTAGGTGAGTCCAACAGCTGGAATGTGGACTGACACAGTGGAGCCTTTACCTATCCACAGTCGGAGGGTTTGCATAAGTGTTATAGCCCCAAGTTCAAGCATTACAATGATGTCCTGCTCAGCATGCATATTCCTGTCTGTCAGCCAAAGACATCTAGTGAAATCCCTGCATTTGCCATCCGGGCAGTGCTATCCCCAGCCACCACCAGGGGCTGCTACTATACCAGCTAGGTGGAGACCCCTCCCAAGGAAGAAGAGCAGTCAATGGGATCCTCGATCCTTCCTTAGCCCACTGACCCCAGATGACCCTTGCTCATTCCGAACATGGGTCGCTGGTGTGGCGCGGATGTGGCATCCACCACCTCAACCCTCAGTGCAACCAGGCCAGCTGATGCCCACCAACCGAGGGGCGGACATGATCAGCATTGAGAGCTGCTCATATATGGATACACCCCTCACCTGGGAGGGTGGGTTAGATCATCACTGAGGTGGTTCTTCTAATGATGCCCCTCTCCTGAAGAGGGCAGGCTGAATTGCTGAAAAGCAGCTCCTTTCACCGCTCCTGCAAGGGACCAGAATGTCCCACTTTGATAGGAGGCAGCTGTTTGGGTCCCTGCCACTCTAGCAGGGGACTGGCATGGTCCACTTTGGTTGATGGCGGTTGTTTGGGTGCTGGCACCTATCTCTGCCCTCATTGTGGCTCCACTGTCTCTTGGTGCCAGCTCTTTAATGCCCCTCCATGTCATGCTCCACTTAATGCTGACTGCATTGAAATTTATAGGGTTCATAAATGTCAATCGTTTTCCTTTAGTGTATAATGTTTTAGTTTTTAAACATTTTATACGTTTTTCAGTTGAGGATCTTTTGGCCCCAACCTCACAGATCCTGTAAGTGTTAATTCCACCCCCTACAAATGGGTGTTTGCAGCATACACCAGTGTCCCACTCTCATGATCTCTATCAGTGTCAATATTCAAATCCCCCAAAAGGGCATTTGTGACGAACACCAGTGTCCACTATAAACTCGTTTACTGGGATATGAAAGTTGATTCATGAGGGTAGGAGTAAAGCAGCTTGACAGAAAAAGTAGATAAAATATTTAAAAACAAACAAGAAAATTATGACCAAGGAAAAACATCTGTTTCAGGGTAATTTGAACATTGGCACCCATAGGGTTTGTGTGAGTGGGGCTAAAAAAGACTTTGATAGAAAGAAGCAGAAAAATATTAGAAAATATGACCTAAACAAGAACAAATTGAAATTAATCGACAATTGAAATGGATGAGACCTATTCGTTTCAACGTAGTAAGCAGCAGGAAGAACAACACTTCCAGGGACACTGAGGATATAGCCTTTGAAGCGTAGTGGAGCCATGATAAGGGACAGAGGTGAGTGCCACTTATGGGGGTGAGGTGGGGATTGAGGCACAGAGGTTGGGAAAGGGTGGGTAGTTATTCTGAAACAGTTTGAGGAGGGGATATCAATGGTGTGATTGGGCAGCCACTATCAGTATTCTGTGCTTAGTGGTGTTGGGAGTTTTCAGTGATCACTGAGGGGAGGAAGGTGGTGGGGTGCTGAGAGGATGATATAGGGTTTCGGATATATAAAGCCTATTCAGGAGGTAATCAGGAACCAACCCTGGCAGCATTAATCTCTGCCCACTTAGGAGGCATGATCTCTCCAAAGAGCCAAGAGTGGCATGGTGGGTACAGAGTCAGAAAGAGGGCATTGGCACATAGCATCATCAAAATGACAAAACCCAGCACACTGATTGGAGTGGTGAAACTCCTTTGAAAAGTGTGATTTCCTGTGGAAAACCTGCATCATTGTCTGTATCAACCACCATTGACTGCAGTTTGGTTTTCAGCCTGCTCACTAGTTTGCAGCCTGCCACGCCTCCAGAAACTTCTTTTTCAACTAAAGCTATTACATTATGTTGGATTTTCATTCTGCAATCAATCATAAAAGACCAATGTGAGAATACATTTTTTATTTTATTTATTTATTTAAAGTTTGGTGAGGGGAGAGGCACATTGAGTCGAGGCTCATTTCCAGGTATGATGCAGAGAAAGGTGAGTAGGCAGTAATACAGCAGTTAAACAAGTCAGGAAGGGATACTATGTACAGTTTAAAAATATACATAGATACAAAATATGTACAAGGAAGTTTTCTATAGTAGTAGAACAAAACACATGGTGGAAGTATTTCAGTGAGTAAGGTAGCACAAGGCATTACTGCATCTAACAGTTGGCAAGTTACTGTAATTTTCAGCAGTTAATAAGGATACATCATGGGCTGGAGCTGAGAGAAGCTGATTTGAATCTGTAAGAGGGTAGAGGGAGCAAGAGAGGAACTGGGTGGTAGAAGGAGTAGGAAGTGAGAGAAGGGGATGGGAGAGGAAGGAGGTAGAGGAGGAGGAGATGAGAGGAGGAGAAAACTGCACAAGGAGAGGACAATGTATGTGTGAACATGTACAGGAGGAGGGAAAGGAGGGACAGGGTGTGTTTAAAGGTGAAGCAAAGGAGATAGATGGAGCAGGAGTAGGAGAGTTCCAGACATGAGGAAGGTGGTAAAAAGCAGCTTGCCCAGAGTTAGAGTGGGGTTGAGGAAGGTCAAAGGTGTGAGAGTCCTGGAATGGAGAGAGATACGAAGAGGGAGGAAGGGACAGAAGAGGTAAGGGATTTTGAAATGAGTGAAGAAGCATGAAGCTGATGGTGGGAGGAGAGGTAGGGAGAGAAAGAGAAGTAAAGGGTTCAGTAGTATGCATTGTAATTTAAACACTTATGGTATGAAAAATCGTATTACTTAAAATATAGATGCCCTAACACATGGAAAGGTTAGGTAATGCCAAACAGCTGTATAACAATATACATGATTTATTTAACCAGGGCTCAGAGAGTGCACCAAGAAGCAATTACTACTGTAGTTATTGCTCTGTTATCAGTGGCTGATACTTTTCATAAAACATTTACTAAATCTAGATATTTATAAAAACTACATTTTACTGTAGTTCCAGTTGCCACTTATGGTTACAATAATTTATTCATGTCCAGACCCACATTTTACCTTAGAATAGTGTTGCAGCAAAATTTAATTTTGCCTGGAAAATTCCAGCAAAATCACAAATTTCACCACATAAAATATTTTGCAAAATGCACACATTGCACCCGTGAATTTTTGTGGTGAGAAATCGAAATCTGCCAGTGAATTGATGAATTTCACCAACAAATGCAGAATATTGCCTGATTTAGAGGCAGAATTTTGCCAGAGTGTCAAAATTCTGCTGGTCATGGGTGAAATGTATTGTTTGCTGGAATGCCAGCAGAATTTCACATTTTGCACCCAGGAATATTTCACGATATGCCCGAATTTCTTGAAATATTTCATGGAACAAAATTTGGCATATGTACATCTCTACCTTAGAGTGATTGCTGTTTCCAAGGTGATTAACTTGTAATCAGAGTCATCTTGGCTGTGGGTATGGGGTGGCTAATTCCTAGGTTAATGAAACCTGCTGCACCTGGTATTGCTAAGCTGTTAAGTACAATCATTGACCACTCTTTTATTTCTGGGCAGTTACCAGTTGCCTGGAAGCAGGCTTATTGTGTGCTGCTTTTGCCCATGAGGATAGGTCAGTTTCTTCTGCTCATAGTTACAGAGTGGTACCTGTACACTCAGCATTACCAAAGGAGCAAGAAGGGCTAGTTCATAATCAGACACTGGCATACACTGAAGTGTAAGTTTTATTATTAAAGCATCAACAGGGTTTCAGGGCCTCCTTAGCACAAGTGCCTATGTCAAGTTCAAAGACATCTATTGTGCTATGGAAGCTGGATCATAACTGGGGCTGTGTTTGTGGACCTGATCAAATCCTTTGATTTAGTTGACCATGATGTTCTTTTAGTAAATTGAGAGAGTTGGGTCTGGAGCAGACACCTATAAATTGCTTTCTGACTACTTGATCAATTACACCCAGCATGTTACATATAAAGGTATATTACCCTCTCCTCAAGTTGTAAATAATTAGGTGCCACAGGATCCATCTTGAGCCTGCTTAATTTTTTTATTTGATAATTCAATTACAACTACTGCATTTACTAGCATTCTGAGATATTGTAAGATGCAGATGATATTCATTATTGTTAATCCAAACTGGCTGCTGAAATCAGTCTTAATGTAAAGGGACACCGTCCATCGGGTCTATGTGATAACGATAATCGTGGAAAGACGATCACAGTTATTTATCCATTTCACCTATGTACACCCCGGCACATGGCAAAGGGCTCCAGGAACTTTATTTTTTCATTTCATGTGGGGCTATGCCCCAATACCCCCTACTAAAGATTCTCAGCAAGTGCAAACATCCTGATGCATCCGCACTGAATCCAGCACCCTCCCAACCACAGCCTGCCATGAGCCCACCATGCCACACAGCACGCCGGCAACCCACTGTCACACTACACCTCACAAACCCTCCCTTTCCTTCCGCCTGTTACATGGCGTGCTCGCTCCCCTTCACACGTGTATACATATAGCGACAGGATGTCACTGTACCTGCATTTGCCCCCATCCACTAGCCCTGAGAACAGACACTGCTATTGAGTTGCCCTTTTGTTGAGCACTCAATAGCAGTGCTCTCATGTGATACCCGTCAATCCTTTCAGCGTCAAAATGCCTTGTGTTTAAAAATAAATGTTATAATTGGTCACATTTGGTAGAGACTGCTGCTGTAGCTTGTAGTTGGGTTCCGATTCATTTTTCTTTCTAAATGTGAAAAACAGACTGCCCACCATACTTGTGTTTCCACACAAAAACATGTTTGTTTACAGTCCTTGATCATCTCTACTGCATCTCCCTGGACTTGGTAACACCCCACTACAGTCTAGCCACTCATGATACAGTGAAAGAGAGAAGACTATTGCATCATGAGTGGTGGCACTGTTTGGGGCACGCTCCTAATGCTCAGTAAGTATGCAGTACATGTAGATCAAGGATTTGAAACAAAACAAGATTGGGTATATTTACACCATTAGCATGCATTCATTTCAACTAAGAAAGGAAGCAGATAAAGATGCTAGCAACATCAATGCATATTAGGAAGGTAAGTAACCATAAAGTGTGGGTTTTCAGCTGCAAATATTATGATGAACGAAGGGTTGACAGTGTCCCTTTGAGTCTGATTTTGCTAAGTTTCAAAACTAGATGTATGCGAATTGGTTTATACTAAACAAAATTGAAACAATAATGCTGGTACTAAAATAGAGTTAAGCAGTAAAATGCCTGCATAATTTTCAAGTCACTTCAAATGTAAGGGATTGCCAAACAACAGATACTGTACCAGGTTGCTATGAGCTAACAAAATGTAGTCCCTATGTTGGATAATGGGGTTATTGTGTGTATATCAGAATGCAAGTCTGTATTGGTTATTGTGTGTATATCAGAATGCAAGTCTGTATTTAGTCATAAAAGAGTCCTTTATGAGTAGACTGGACATCTTTCTTTATTGAATCATCCTACAACTCACCATTGCCATTTCATGTTTGCTTGCATGCATGCGTAAAGCAAACATATTGGTTCTTTAGTGTAGGGGGCTGTGTAGGTGTGTAGTGCATAAACTAATGGATGTAGAAATGCAGGAGGCTGCTTCTCAAAAGCCAGCTTTAAGAAGACTGATAATGATAGTATTCAGCTGATTGATGAGTGTAAACTTCTTGAGTTCAAATTTAGTTCAAAGGATAATGCCTCACACTGTCTTTCTGCTCATTAGCCATCTAGCAGACATCATGAGGCTTTGAAGATAAACATCAAGTCTCACATTGTGTGTGTGTTGTGTCCCCTAGTTACAGACAGTAAGTTCCTATTTGAAAGTACTTAACATAGTTGCATGCAGAATGAAAATACAATTGTTAACAGCAGTGAACAGAAAACACTGGCAATAATTGAATCAAATTACATATTATGTTCCCTTTAAAGAGATCCTGATACCAGATGGATAACTTTGAAAAATGTGACAGACACAATTCAGTTCATAGTTCATATATTTTTGTAATCTCTTTTTTATATGGACTTTATCCTCCGTCCCTCCCATCGCCCACCTTCTGCTGTTGAACCTCAGTCCCTTCATCTCACCTCAGTGACTTACCCCATCTATATCCTTACCATGCTGTAAGTGAGTGCCATGGAAGGGGTGGCAGTGCTTCGGGCATGCAGCATCATCCTTAGGACAGGGGTTCATTTCTGCCCGTTACCCCTTGTGTCAGAGCTGGCATCATGCAATGGCGCACATGCAGACCATGAAGAGGATGCACGCTTTCAACATCTATATCCAGCTTTCAGTTCTTGAGGTCACAGCTGTGCCATCTATCCTTCACTAGGTGCCAGCCAAGCAGCAGTACACACTGTCCTCCATCTCAAAGAGGAGATCCTCAATGGATGTTAAATTCCTTTCCCCTCTCAGCCTCTAGAATGATCCTGTTCCAATCCTGAACCTGGGTTGCTGGTATGGTGGGAGATGAAGCATCCAGCACCTCAGCCCTCCACATCACTGACCTGGCTACAAGGTAACTGTTGCTCTGATTTCTTTAGACAATACTGTTTGAACAGTGAGGGAGACTAAACAAGCAACTCACTGTTTCACTGTTCTGAGCTTTTACTTTCTGTATCATTCAGCCAGAACTATAAGACTGCAATTATTTCACCTCTTTTCTTCATTACTGAGGGTTGTTACTGAGGGAAATTACATAAAGACAAGATTAATGTCCATTGGACTTTGGTGGTTATTGTTGCTTGTCTACACGTGAAATCATAGTGCCCTGTCTATGACATATAATTATCTCCACAGCAACAAATTGAGATGTCATAAACAGAATTATGACTGCAAAGAGTAGACAAGTGGACAGAGCAAATGGGCAGAGATCCTGTTTGCATGCAAATGTCCTTACCAATAAACAAATAAGGGTGACAATGACAGGAAACAGTGAAATATATTATAAATTGTGTCAATTAGGTTTGTCAGAGTTGTTCCAGAAACATCAGGGTTTTCAAACCCTGTTACATTCAAACAAATGTTCAATATTGACAAATGCTTGTAGGAAATATACTGGCTACCTCTGCAAACTAAACCTAAATACTGTTCATCATGGCTAACATGCTTCACATGGTACTGATGAATGGCAACCCCAGATTATCTTGCAAAGGAAGATCACATTAAGGCCTACCTACCTACTGCACTTTGGATATCAATTTGTAGTTGCTGCCCAACTAATTGTTAATGCAAATTTTATTATTGAATGCTGTGTGTACAGCATGTCCTATGTACAGTACATTATGCCTTATTCCAATTTTATGCCTACTATGCATTCACTAACTCATTTCCAGGTGAGGCCTGGGGCACAGGGAGGTTACATAACTTGATTGTGGTCAACAGTATGCAAGTGGCAACTTATCTAGTAAATAAAATAAAAATTAAATTAAATAAATAGAAACCCTAGTTTATGTGAATAAGCAGTTAATCGAAGAAGACATCTTTATCACTGGATCTGTAAAAGATCCCGTTTAGAGAATGTTAGACCAGCTGTACTGCATTTGTAGATGTCCTGAAAGACTAATGTGGAAAAGTCCCATTTACAATAAAAGTGTCATAAACATTGAACAGGTCTTTCTCTGACTGGCTTATGCATCTGCTATTTTTAAGACATACATGTCCTGTTTACATTAAAATCATTCCAACGTAGTAGAGTTCTTCTTGATGTTACATCTGAATCTTTGCAAAGCAATCCACTTTAACCAGGGGATACCTAATAAATGTAAAACATATTGGATTGCACAAATGTCCAGGCTGTTGAACTATGATGATTTGCAAGACTCTGCATAATTGCATTCAGATTTTCAGAAATGTTGTCATTCTACAGTATATCAAGAAATGACAATAATATGAGTCATATTCAGTATTCCTTGAGGTTCATTTTTAATGTCATCATGGACTCCACAGCAATGCTTTCTTGTTAAATGTAAGGAAAGGGTGAACAGTATTTACTACCTCAAGAGATAAAATATCCCCACCCAGGTCCAGCTGCCCTGGTGCTCTGTTTGTCCATAAATGGGAGGGTTCTGAGCACCATAAAGGTTGCAGGTATAATCACCTTTAGCAGGTGAGTAAATATAAATATCCCTGCAACCTTTCTGGTGCTCATTCCTCACAATGGAACTTTTAGCAGTACCAGGAAAAGAGCTTGGGAGGGAAGACAAACAGCATGGTACCTGCGCCCTAAGCAGCCTGAAGCCTAGCCATGCTGACTATAGCTCTACCTGCTAAAGCTATAATCCGCCTGTAAAATATTTCAAAAAAATATATGTTCTGAGGACAAATACGCATCACAGATGTCCTGTACTGCATCCCCAGTGCCTCAGAAGCAAACAAGGCCCTGGAGAAATGTGCCCCAAGATTTTATGGAGTCCAAGCCTGCCCCTGGAAAGATGGGCACTAAGTCTGCTTTTGTCCACCTGGCTATTGCTCCTTTTGATGTAGCCTTACATGACTTTTTCCCCAAACAGAAAGAACAAAAACATGCCTAATCAGGGAACCCTTTAATAGACAGACTGTGTTAAGAAGGGTAGGTCCCCATCAATGCTACCTCAGCCAGGAACCTGATTGATAGGTAAAATTGTTTGTCCCAGGTGACATGGCGGTATCACCTGTGAGTTAAATGATGAAAACTCTTAGGAGGCACCTTTCCATAATGTAAGAATGAATAAAGGCTCATGGCACAGTCATCCTTGGGACTTGCTCCCCATCTGGAGCAGCCTTTGCCTAGCTGGCTGAGTCTGAAACTGCAAGGGAGAAACCCTTCTGAGGATTGTCCGTTTAGTGTGAGAATAGATTGGCATGACAAGTATGCAGGTCCCAGATGGAGAAATGCCATCTGCTCCACCTGCCATATCCCGACTACACCTGGGTGCATGCCTAACCACACCAGAAAGCATGACAGAGTTGAGACCTGCGGTAGAGACAGTCAGCCAGTGTGGACATATACCTGCTTGACTGCCTGGGTCCAGGATGCCAAGATCTACAGGGATTCTGCATTTTACAGGGTTTCAGAGCTATCTACAGGAAATCCTTCCTAAAGACTTGCCTTGATTATACAGGAAACAGAGCAACTCTGCCTCCATAAGAAATAATGTAATCTGTGGTAAAAAAACACTGGAAAAATGTCCTTGGAGTTACAGGGAAAATGCCTAACCAATCTGGGAACACTGCAGGGCCTTGTAGTTGCCATGACATTGGGTGAAGGATTGCTAAGACTGTGGCAAAGCAATCCAGAGCAAAGGAGCTAGAGCTCCATGCAGAGGATATCAGGGGAGCTAATGCACTTGCTGTAAGCAGAGAAAAACATGAGGTTCCCAGGTCAAATGGAAGCTGACATCAGCGCCATGAGCTACATAGACCCAATGTCAAAAAACACTGTGCAGTTGGCGGGGTGGGTGGAAGCCAGGTGGCGTTCCTGCAACTGCGGTATCACCTGTTGGTTGCATTCATCAGCCTGATTGCTAGAAAACATAGAAGTGGGTACTAAATAGTTGAAGCCGGCTGTATAGTGTGTTTCTCAGAAATATTACCAGTACCAAGAGCCACACCTACTATTACCCAAAAATTAAATCTATAAATGAATGGCTAAGGAAATGGTGCTTCTCACAAAATATTCCGTGCATTACATTGGGAAAACTTTCATGATAGAAACTCTCTGTTTTGTTGGGATGGACTGCACCTCAGTCGAAGGGTAGCTCCTTATTGGGAAAAACCTCACAACTGTTATAAATTAAATTTAAACTAAAAGGATGGGGAGAATGGGATATTGCCCAAGTCTCTAAAACTCAATTCAGCAACCTCATCCAATAATATATGTAAATTTCTTAGCTTAAATGCAAGGTCCTTAACCTACTCAAATTGGAGGAATTGGAAGCAAAATGTAACATTTTGAATTTGGGTGTCATTGCAGTGACAGAAACCTGGTGGGACTCTGCATCCATATGCTCTAGAAACATCCCTAACTATAAACTTTACTACAAAATCGATTAGATAAACATGGTGGTGGAGTATGTATCTATGTTAGGAATGACATCCCTTCTTATGAACTTCATCTTCCATCTCGACTGAAAATCTATGGGTTAATATTCAATTAAAAATCAGTCACATATCACTATAGGAAATTGTTATAGACCCCTCAGCAAATATGGAATACACCACTAATCTCCTTCAAGAAATTCCTACATTAGCAGATAAAGGAGATGTTATCATACTGGGAGATTTCAATATGCCGTCAATCGACTGGAATACTCTTGTTGGACATACCGATATTGAAAAGTACTTGATAAATATTATCATGGAAGCAGGGCTTGAGCAAATTGTTAAGGAACCTACAAGGGTCAAAATATTTTAGACCTTCTTATGACTAACATTGAACAAAAATAAATAATTTTCAAATTGGTGACCCCTTGGAAATAGTGATCACTCTTCTCTTCTATTTGAAATTCCTTTGAATTTGCACCCCAGAGGGCGCCGATTTATGAAAGATTACAACAAAGCTAACTTCCTAGCTATTAAAAAAGAAATTGTAAATACTAATTGGGGCACCTTGCTCTCTAAATTACCTACCGAGGAGGCTTGGAATTCATTTAAATACATAATAAGCAATTTAGAAAATCAGTATATACCAAATAAAAAAAATGATAATAATAAAGGGAAGGTCCCAGTATGGTTCAATAAAGCCATTAAATCCCAAATCAAACTTAAAACTAAACTGTTTAGTAAATTAAAACTAGCTTACAACCCAATAAAGACATATTTTTAACTAAATACAGAATAGCAAACAAAACATTGAAAATATGATAAAAATAGCCAAAGTCAAATTGAGGCAGTATAGCGCAGTGGTTTAAGGCTCTGAGCTGCAAATCTGGTGGCATCCAGCAGACCAGACCTGGGTTTGAATCCCACAGCTTCCATTTACATACTGTGTGGCCCTGAGCAAGTCACTTAACCTCTTTGTGCTCCCAGGTCACTCCTGTAAAAAGTTTTCAGCTTAGTGTGCTATACCTGGTTAAACAACAACAACAAAAAATATATATATAAACTAGCTCATACCAAAGACTGTCATAAGTCACTTTATTCCTATCTAAATAATAAAAAGGTAACTCTAGGGAAATTGGTCAAATATTCAACATGGGAACCAAATGTGAATCAGACATTGATACTGCAAACCTTTTAATAAATATTTTGTTCAGTTTTCTCCTACTGATAATAATGTTTATAGAACATCTCAATCTTTACCTTATTTAACTATTCAAAAATTAACATGTCTGACATTCAACAGGCGATTAGTAAATTAAAATCAACCACAAGCCCAGGCCTGACAATATTCACCCAAAAATTTCTCAAAGCGACCTCCCAGTATATTTCCTCCCTTTGCTAATTATCTTTAATAAATCACTACAGGAAAGTCGAATACTTATCGATTGTGTACAGCAACTGTCACACCAATATTTAAGAAGAAATCGAGGAAGCGTCCGAAATTACCATCCCATTAGTTTAACCTCTGTTGTGGGAAAACTTATGGAGAGAATTATCATAGGGAAGTTAGAGGATGAGATTACAACTATGGGTATAGCGGTTTAACTCAACATGGCTTTATGCCAGGCCACTCGTGTACCACAAACTTAATTGCTTTTTATAATATAATTAGTAGATACCTTGATAATGGCATTCCTACAGATGTAATACAACTTGATTTCAGTAAGGCATTTGATAAGGTACCACATACTAAACTTTTACAGAAATTAAAAACATTTGGCACGTCAATGTACCTCGTTGACTGGATATCTGACTGGCTCACATGTAGAACTCTAAAAGCAAATTTAACAATATACTATCTGACTGGGGCTTGGTGATGAGTGGGGTTCCCCAGGGTTCGGTATTGGGACCCACTTTGTTTAACTTATTCATCAGCGATATGCATACTGGACCAAATAACTATCTTTCAAAGTTTGCGGATGACACCAAACTGGGAGGTAAAGTAAACGACCTTAATAACTTGGAAACTTTAGTTGCCGACTTAGGAAAATAGAACAGTGGGCAATTGAGAAGCGGAATTTTTCAATCATAAGAAATGTGTGGTTCTTCATTTGGAAGAAACAAACCAGTGAGAGATTACTATCTTAATAATATTAAACTCAAAACATCAAGTTGTGAAAAAGACCTGGGGATACTAATAAATAACAAACTTACATCTAGGGAACACTGCTTAAAAACAGCTAAAATGACTAATGGTCTCTTAAAACAAATCAAATGTACCTTTGTAACCTGTACTGAACAATGCATTATTCCCTTATATAGGACTTTTATAAGACCTTATATTGATTATGGCTCCCAATTCTGGAACACATATCTTAAGGGTGACATATCTTGCCTGGAACATATTCAGAGAAGAGCAACTAAAATAGTTCCAACACTTAAACATCTTGACTATACTACAAGACTGAAACATACTGGTTTACACTCACTGGAAGTTAAGAGAAAAAGAGGTGATTTAGTAATGATTTATAAAATATGTCAATCACCCTCTCTTATGGCCCAATGTGGACTTGATTATTCATCTAGAAAGATAGTCCTAGACTACATAATAAACAGCTAGAAATACAACCTTTTCATACTAACAAGAGGGGAAATTTCTTCAACATTCGGAGCAGCAAGGTTGTGGAACACTTTGCCCAAAGAATTAATCACCAAATCTAGTTTTGATGTATTTAAATATAACTTGGATCTATGGATAAGGGAGAACCTATATTGAGCTATAATGTCCCACAAAATGTGGGGACAATCTCGATGAGCCTCGGCCTTCTTTTGTCCCTAAAACCAAGTAATAGTTGAGTGGGCAAAAACAATGTCCTAAGGTCTGCATGGAAAATTATCACGCCTCACACTGAAAGTGTATGCTATCCATCTTGGTGCTATAGAGCTTCTCTGAGCCTTATCCTGTTTGAATTGTCTCCTTTTAGTCAGCTTAAGTATAGCATAGCAACTTGGGGATTTGTCTTGGTTAGGACTGCCTAATAAGAGATATGAGAAGCAACTCGTAACAGTCTGCAGCCACTGTATCTCCTTGCCAGTGAGTTGAAGGGCAGAGTGGCCCAGGGTAACCTCTGCCAGGAGTGGGGTGGCAGTCCAGGGTGTAGGTCTCCCAGATATACCAAGATTCCTGTATTTCACAGGGATTTCAAGCCTTCTGCAGAACAAGCCTTCCAGATGCTTGCATTGGTTATGGAGGAAAAGCGAGGAACTAGGCCTCCATAAGAAATAACCTGTTGGACAGGAAAAAATTACTGCAAAGTGATCTGGGATTACAGGAAAGAATCCAAATTTGTCTGGAAGCGGGCATGTTCCCCACCGAGGGGACTGGTGAATGATAAATTGTGACCCAACTTCATTGTCAGTGCCTGATCTCTTCCAGGAATGAGCCCGTTTGTCCACTCCATTTGCCATATCATAATGTCAGTTCTCGGCTGGATTCTGGGAGCAGAATGCCAGGTAAGGTAGTACCAGGTGCCTCTAGTATGATTCTGCACAATGCACACGTAAGAAGTTGCCCATGGTAATGAATGAGTCTGCAAGCCCTAGGCACAGCAATAGGCTGTGGATTTGATGGCAGGCCCCCAGGTGTATGTATCCCATAGAGTTAGCTGCCACCCTTTTGCCTCTTGCACAATATTGGGTGGTGATTGGTGAACTCATCTGTGACCCATTGTATCTAGGTGAGGAAATTAACTACATGGGTCAATTGCAGAAGCTAGTGGTAATCCCTACCAGAGTTCATGTTGATATCTCTGGGACCCATGGTAGTCCAAGTGGAGCCTGCCTACCGATGGGGCTGTCCACAGATCAGGAAGTAGTGGCACATCCCCCTGAGACTGATATGGCTGAGGGAGAAGCCCAGTTGAGAGCCTCCAGGTGACCCACAGAAACTCCATCCAGGCTTCTAGAAAGAAAATGTACTGATTAGCCCTTGATATACTGCTCTGGTGTAAAACAAAACCTGAATGCCATCAGGTATGCTGCTGTGACCAGGTCATGATGCAGTACTGGTGCGGAAACACGTCCTGTTGATATTGAACAAAGCATGCTGCCCTTGGTCAGTTCATGGCTATATCTGTGGGGTATGAGTATCACACCCATTGGTCTCGTGTGGATTTTCCACATAAATAAAGAGCACTGCACCATCAGAATGCAGGGATGTGCAACTCCTATTGCCCACTATCTGGGTCAAGTAACTTTCCTTGATGGGCTAGTATAATGAAAATCTAATTTCATTATACTGCATAGGAGCAAACAAAGTTCTACCACAGTCATGGCTGTGCAAGTCCTAAAGTGTGATTTGAACACCACTGCCAGAATGCTGGGGCATGGCCACGAAAGAACATGACTCCATAGCCTGAATCGAAACCCTCTCCTTCTGGTTAAAAGTCATAATTAAACCAGTCAAACACTGATCCACATGGACTTGAAGGGCTGGTCTAAGAGGGGTCAGCCCATTTCGTCAGTCATTGTACAGTGCCATGATGCTTCATCTTACATGGAGTTGTAGTCTCAGAGGTATACCCCAGGTAGCCCAGCTGGAAGACTTCATTCTACGACCGCCCCAAGCCGGAGTGATAAGGTAATATCTTGGTGATGGGAACCCTTAACTGTGGAGGATCACTGCAGCAGTGTGCCTCAGATGAATGGGGCAGAGCACCTTTGTATGGCCATGCTGTGGGTGTGTTTACTGGGTCACTGATTCTTGTTTTGGGACCAGCAATGATGCTTGGGGAATGTGTATCTTATATTTCAGGTAGGGCACATAAGTCACACTTTGCAGGATCCAGACTCATCTGTTTAGCTCAGCCAGGGTGAAATGCAGAGCTGGAGGATTCCTGACATACCCCCACAAACGATCAGCATAGGTGGGTTTTACTGTGATCCCTGGGGGTCCCCAGCTAGCTGTACAACCAACGCTGTCCAGCTTGCTTTGGCAGCCAAGCTTTGCATAGTTAGTGTATTTTCAAAATGCAATAAATAAATAAACACTACATACTGGTCATTTCACTGAGGACTGGGGGGTCCTAGGCACTGGTACTTGTTTGCCAGGGTGACTCAGAAGTTTTAAGGTGGTAAGTGAAACATAGGGTTACCTGATACGTAAATGTGGTACTGAGAGTCCCATGCGTCTGCTACTGGATGTCTGAAGCCTATTCCCAGCTCATCACTGCAAAACCCTAGGCTACCCTGCTAGGCCCAGTACCTAGTGAAGAGGATGTGAACTGCAGCTCGGCCATGCCCCAGGGACTCAGCATGCATCTCTTGCATAGTCCTAGGACTGCCACTGCCACAGCTATCTGCCAACTCTGTGCCTTGGCTGCCAAGGTGTACCTCCCTGTTCATTAGGAAGGAAAAATTGTAAGGCTGTTGTGGACAGCAGCAGTAATGAAGGGTTCTGAGGGCCCATTGCCTCATCACTTGTCTCCAGCTGGTTGGATGTGTGGAATCGTGTTTGTCAATCACATATCTGAAGCAGGCAGACCAACCCAGGATGGCCGCTAAGGTGGGACACACCATGATGGCTGCTGTTGTCTTAGTGGCTGTCTTCCCTGGCAACACTCAGGAATAGTAAAAGTAGACTCTGGCCACTTTCCATGGGGATTGCATCTATCCTGCTATCAACTGGGTGGCCCAGTGTCCTAGCATGTTACATGCTGTGACACATGCAGTATTTACCTACAGTGGGCTTTGAACCTGTGAGCTCCTGGTTCCCAAAGTGGAGCTCTAACTGCCAGACACATAGCCCCTGCCAATTTACGAGATGTGGTGTGGCTTTGTGAGAGGCTGAGTGGACAACTTCTGCAACAGAGTAAGACATCCTCCTTATGGTCTATGGGTCTGAGCAGAACCATGTGAGCCTCCAAGAGGATCAAGCTCTCTTCTTGTGAGGTCTGCCATTTAACTACTGTATGGCAGGTGCAAGATTTTGGGTGCCATTCAAGGTGGAATTACTGCATACCAGACTGTGGGGAGTCCACACTGTAACAGGGAAGACATTTCCAGTATAGTGCAGGCAGCTTTGAGCACAGGAAATCTTTGTCTGAGCACATGGCTCCTCCCCTATTTTCCAAGCACAAGCCCAGGATCCCATACCATGGACCTGTAAGTACCAAGGAAGTTGGGTCCCCACTCACCAGAACTGTTGCAAAAATGCCAGCTTAATCAACGTGAAACCAAAAGCCCCAATTGGCAGCCCTCTCTCTGTGACCTGTCCCTGTGTGATAGCACTGAATTGAGGGATGGTTGAGAGGTTTGAATGAGAGCTCTGCCCAGGAAAATGATTCCCATGGGTTTACCTCTTAGTGTCTGTCAGGAGCCCACAACATACCCATGGCCAGATTGCACTCTGCTCACTTGCAGGTGGTGATGCTTTCCCATAGTAGACAGCTAGAGATGGTGTCATGAGCCTCACCGAGAGCACTGCCTGAACATGAAGTGAATGCTATGGAGGATCCAGTTTTCAGGCAGCTAGCCAATGGGATGCTACATGAGGGCCCCAATCGGACCAGAGGAGTGCAGGCTAGGACCCTACTGGAGGTCCTGCTTGACTGGAGTCCTGGCTATGCACTAGGAAAGCCATTCTATTCTTTCTGTGACAGTGCATGCAGAAAGAGACTTACTAGAAGTCTAATGTTAACCGCACTTCTCTGTCAACGTGTGCTGATTTGAGAAGGGAGAAAAGTAAGAGGTAGTAAATGCTGTAATTAAAAATTTTACCTTAGAGTTTGGGGCGATCAATGATTGTGACCAACCTCTAATATACACAGAGTAAATGAGACAAAGTTATCCTGGCTGGGGGCTTGGCCTCTGGCAATCCAAAAGATTTATGATTGTGCATCGACCAATAGGATGGACGGATGAGTTCCATTTATGAGGAATGAGCACCAGAAAGGTTGCAGGGAATAACTATCAGTTTGCTTTTCCTCAGATGTAATTCATACAGTCTAAGTTTTTAGTAATTTCAAAGCAGCAGTGTTTGTAATCGACAAAAAGTCATCATCTATATTTTTAGAAGTAATGTACCAATGGCAAAAACAGCAGTAACCACATGTTATATTATTCCTATACAGAGATGTGGTCACAATGTCTATAACAGTTCCTGCTCTCTTGCCATTCCCACCATGAGAAAATGTGATATTGAGGTGTGGCATTATGCTGCTTAATATTGAGGTGTGGCATTATGCTGCTTACCATCAAAATGAGTGGTCTCACAATCCTAATACCTTCACAGTGTGACTCTAACCTAGTATGTACTCTATAATCAAAACATAAACTCAGTGGAAGATATTTCTAAAATATATTATTGGTAGCCATCTTTATTGACTGGAGCCATTGATTATTAAACTAGTATTAACACCATTTTTCATTAGAAATATAAACATATATCACTGATGACTCTTGTGATGTCAGGAATACATGATTACTAAAAATACAATATAACATTTTAGTTGCCTATTTACAGATGATGCTTATTTAAAATCAATAAATTCTAGCTTGTTGCTTTGTAAAAATACTTTACTGAATAAATCAATGGCTGCAGCAATGCAGAGAGCCAGACTACAGGCAACTGTCTGAACAGAAACTGTGGAACACGTTAAAGGTGTGACCTGTAATTGCTGAAAGTGGGACGAATAATGAAGCTTCCTTTCCTAGACATGATTTCCCATCTTGTTTATCAATTTTGTTAGGGGTTTCATTCAAGATGATGCAGCACCATATTGCCCTTTTCACTACAGTATGAAGAGCTGAAACTTCAAGTATGCTGGCCACTGATCTGCAAGTTAAAAACCTAGACTGTGCTATTTTGCTCCAACATTAAAAGTGATACACTTAATCTTATCTTTTAACACTTTCAAAGGTCCAAGACAGATTAGGGGTTGCAGGAAGAGAAAGTGTGGGTTACAAACTGCATATATTTCCTAATGAAGTAAGGTGTTATAATAACAACATTTAAGTACAAAAAGGTTTAAAATTTTTTAACCATCTCACTTTCATATTGGTACATAAAAGGTGTTTATTTATTTATTTATTTATTTATCATTAGATTATAATACCTCTGAGCACAGACAGCTCATTTACAAAGGTTCCACATCAGTGGGGAGGGAGACAAAACATATAAAGGGGTAAAAGTACAGTGTTTCCAAAACAGTAAAATAAAGTGACCAAATATATATGTATCTATATGCAGTTTTATCATTCTAATAAGAGGAAAGTGTAGATGAGAGGGAAGGATAAAGATGGGAGAAAGAAACAAAGGTAGGAAGTGGCAGCCATAGGTCTTGTCAAGCTGATTTAGGGGGTGGGACAGGGGTGAGTTGGGCAGGGGGTAAGAAAGGAAGGATGTGGCAGCCATAGGCCTTGTCAAGCTGGTGTGGGAGGTAGGGAGGTTGAAGTGGATGGGGTGGTAAGAAAGGTACTGTAGGGAAGTGGCAGCCATAGGACTTGTCAAGTTGGTGTGAGAGGGTAGGGGCTAGGGGTGAGGTGGACAGTGGTAGCCAGGGGCCTTGTCAAAGTGTGAATAGGTGGGTAGCCTCAGAATTATAGAGGTAACAGCAGAGATACAGGATTATCCAGTTGTGAGGAGAAGATTGAATGCTAGATGATGGGAGTCTCAGGAGAAGCAGTCACAAGAACTGTTGGCCTTGAGATGTTGGTGTAATTTCAATTTGAATGGTCCCAATTTAGATAGGGTAGTAATATGAAGAGTATTAAACCAGTGAGGTGCTCTGTAAGCAAATGAGCGTTACCCTGTTCTGTCAGGCATCTAGGAACATGGAGATAATGGCTGTTCAAGCTTCATGTATGCTGTGAATTACAATGGGGCTTAGCAGGTTTGTGGTGCTTGGTAGCAGGAAGCCGATAAGTGCTTTTGGGCAAAAAGACAGATTTGGTATTGGATCCTCCCAGACAGCTGTAGCCAACCAGTCTCAGTGTCAGCAAAGAAAGTAAGCTTAGGACTCAGTATGGCAACATATTGATATAAAATATATATGTTGATATAATGAAATGACCTACATGTCACACTGTTGATTTGAAAATGTAGATAGGAATACTACCTTTGAAAAGTAAAAAAAAGTTATATATATTTACTTTTAACATAGTATATTAATACAAAGAAACTTAAATCAACACGATATCTGTATTGATATGATCTACTTATGCTGAATGGATTCAAAGCTTTTATTTAAGAAATTAAACTTGTTAGCCCTAGTGGTACAAAAGTTAGACATCTCAAAGATAATTCATTTAAAAGGGCTAACTTTGAAACCATTATAGCTTATTTAGTTTTCTGTTTATTTTATATTTAAAGTTTATTAAAGATTTTACAATACAAATACACATCCACACCAACAGACAATAGTACATACAGTGGTAATAACTGATAAGGAATCATCCCCCACCAATTAAAACACTCCCTTCATCCCATCCCTCCACCTCCCCATCCCCACTCCTCTCCCAAACCCAATCCAAGCACAGTAGAAACCCTATAAGACACATAATCGTAAATGGGAGATAACACTACCTGTCGCATCACAGGGAATGCAGGCAGTAAAGGGACCCCAAACTTTACCAAATCTGTCTAGTCGATTATTGAGACTAGTTATCATCTTTCTGTTCTGAGATTGGGTAGTAATTCATGCGCAACCACTCAGTATAGGTAATGTTGTCACCATCTTTCCAATGCTATAATACAAATTTCTTGATATGAGGGCTAAGTGATATTTACGGCTAATCCACTAAGAGACAAATTTTTGCTGTAAATAAATCTTTCAAGCCTAATACTGGGTCCGCTTTTTGTTTAATATTTGCCACAACTGAGCTACTTTGGGTCATTCCCAAAATATGTGAAGCAAAGTGCCTTCCGCCTGTTTGCAGCTTGGGCACTGAGAAGGCATTGCATTACTAAACTTAGTTAGTTTCTACGGAGTATAGTACAGATTGTGCAAAATGTGCAACTGCATTAAGCAAAGTCTATCTTGGGTCACAAACTTATGACATCCTTCCATAATGCATTCCAGTTGATTGGTGCCTCTGGAAGTGGGGTGTCCAACATGCTACTGAGCCTGTAAGCTCTGGGTAGACCCAGTCATAGAGGAGACCAAAACTTTTAGATATTGCACGTGGAGTTCAGCAAGGCTGGAAAGTTCTGGGTGGAATTGAAATTTGGGACATTGAGGAGTTGTAGGACAAAATTGGACCAGAAGATGTCTCAACTGGTAAATTCTGAAGATGGAAGTGCCTGGGATTTCAGATTTGGAAATAATCCCTGGAGAAGACAGCGAAGTGCCCACATAGTATAATAATACAAAGAAACTTAAATCAACACATGCAGTCTGTATTGATATGATCTATTTATGCTGAATGGATTCAAAGCTTTTATTTAAAGAAATTAAACTTGTTAGCCCTAATGGTACAAAGTTAGACATCTCAAAATAAAATTCATTTAAAAGGCTAACTTTGAAACCATTCTGACTTATTTATTTTTTATTTTTATATTTAAAGTTTATTAAACATTTTACAATACAAATACACATCCACACCAACAGACAATAGTACATACTGTGGTAATAACTGATAAGGAATCATCCCCCACCAATTAAGATACTCCATCCATCCCATCCCATCCCTACCCCTCCCCATCCCCACTCCTCTCCCAAACCCAATCCCAAGCATGGTAGAAACCCTATAAGACACATAATCATAAATAGCAGATAACACTACCTGTCACATCACAGGAATACAGGTGTAATGGGGACCCCAAACTTTACCAAATCTGTCTAGTCAATTGTGAGACTAGCTATCATCTTTTCTGTTCTGAGACTGGGTAGTAATTCATGGAACCACTCAGTATAGGTAATGTTGTCACCATCTTTCCAATGCTGTAATCACATTTCTAGATATGAGGGCTATGTGATATTTACGGTTAATCCCCTAAGAGACAAATTTTTGCTGTAAATAGATCTTCCAAACCTAATACTGGGTACACTTTTTGTTTAATATTTGCCCACAACTGAGCTACTTTGGGGCATTCCCAAAATATGTGAAGAAAAGTGTCTTCTGCCTGTTTGCAGCTTGGCAGTGAGGAGGCATTGCATTACTAAACTTAGCTAGTTTCTCCAGAGTATAGTAGCATTGTGCAAAATGTGCAACTGCATTAAGAAAGTCTAACTTGGGTCACAAGCGTGTGACATCCTTCCATAATGCATTCCAGTTGATTGGTGCCTCTGGAGAAGTGGGGTGTCCAACATGCTACTGAGCCCATAAACTCTGGGTAGACCCAGTCATAGAAGACACCAAAAATTTAAATATTGCATGTGGGAGTTCAGCAAGGCTGGAAAGTTCTGGGTGGAATTGAAATTTGGGAAGTTGAGGAGTTGTAGGACAAAAATTGGACCAGAAGATGTCTTAACTGGTAAATTTTGAAGATGAAAGTACCTGGAATTCCAGATTTTGAAATAATCTCTGGAGAAGAAAGCCAAGTACCCACATCATTCATTCACAAAACATGATGGAGACTGAGGCAATCTGGGGCAACCATGAGGAAGGAAGTGTTCTACCTTCAGTTTTGAAGTTGGGATTTTCTATAAGGGGTTGGGTAATGTCTTGAACATGATTGTATTTTAACAGGGTACATAGTTGAGAATGGACTCAATGGAGATGCCTGTTGCAAGGTACATAACTGAGGAGGAAGAGACTTAAAGGGTACATGCAGTAGGGCAGTTGGGAAAGGCCATGAGAGTGAATCTATTCTAATTCTATGTGGAGCCAGAGTGGTGTATAAGATGGAGTATCCTGATCCACCACTATAGCTATCTACCTAAGGTACTTGCTAGCATGGTTTGCCCAGTAATATAGGCCATATGGGAGGCATAGACCTCCATGAATTTTAGGTGTGGCCAACTTATGGTAGGCCATCGTGGTCTCTTACCTGCCCATATAAAGTCTGTGATAAGAATGTGCACTCTTTTATACCAAGAAAGAGGTAGCTACATTCAGGAGATTGAGGGGATAAAAGAGTCTTGGGAAAACATTAATTTTTATCAGGTTGATTCTGCCCACAGAGAGAGAGAAGAGGAAAGACCACCTGCTCATATCCTGAGTGACTGTTTGAAGGATATTATCCAGATTTGCTTTCTTGAGATCAGAATCATTTCTACTGAGATCAATCCTAAATATCTAAGGGTCTTGGGAACCCAGAAGAGCCGAGGTAGTTATTGTAAGTTTCTGGATTTTATGATTCAACAGAAACACTACCGTCTTCTCAACATTTCATTTATAATTTGATAAGACACTGAACTCCTCAATAATTCTTAACATAAAGGGGACAGATGTAGCTGGATTGAGAGTTGGAGGAGAAGGTTATCTGCGTATCTGAGACCTTGAACTCATGTCTTCCTATTCCGATATCTCATATCAATGTGCATTTTGTTAGTTTATAAATCAGGGGTTGTAAGTATAAGTAAAAAGAAGGGGGAGAGGGTAAGCTCCTATCTGGTGACAGACTGAAGTGCCAACATTGCAGAAAATTTCCTGTTTCAATAAATACGCGTAGGGGAGTTATAGAATGCTTGGATCCAATGCAAGAATTTAGTGAGGAAGTCAAAGGTGTTCAGAGTGCTAAAGAGAAATTGCCAGTTGACTCTGTCAAAGGGCTTTTCGGCATCCAGGAGACCAATATTGCAGGAAAGGTGGCATCCCTGGACACTGAGAAGACATGAGCCAGTGTCGGAGGTGGTCTACAGTGGACCTTCCCTCATAAACCCTACCTGCTCTGGAAATGAGATCTGGTAATATTGAGTTAATGCAATCAGCTATAATCATGCAAGTATTTTGATATCATGATTTAGAGGGATATCGACCTATAGCTGGTGACCAGTTCTACCGCTTACCGATTTAGGCAGTAAGATAATCAAAGCTTCAAAAAGGGTATTATCGGACTGATTACCAGATAGGATGTGTTGAAAAGAGATCTGAGTAATAGGGCTAACAGCCTGCAAAGCTCTATAAAAGTTTGAGGTAAATCCATCTGGACCTGGACAGTTCTCAGTGGGAAGGTATTTCATCACTTTTAGAATCTCAGCCTCTGAAATGGGAACAGGAGAGCAAGACCTTTCTGTCTCGATAGAGAAGGAAGATGGGAATTCTTCAGAAATTCATTTAGAACCTGAAGGTGGGAGGGGCCGCCATAGGACTATACAGCTTCCTCTAGTATTTTTCCAATTCAGCTACAGTAGTAGCCATAGACATTGCCAGCTATTTCCAGATATTTGCAAAATTTCTGAAGAGTTTTCTCTGCTGCCCTACTGTGGAATTGCAGAAAGCAGGAGATATTTCTGAAAATATCACAGAAATTGAGGAAATAGCTGGCAGTGTCTGTGCTGCTACTGTACAATGTCCATAGGGAAGTCTTAAGAGAACCATCTTCAGAGAGCAAATGGCACTAGTCAGTCAGGTTGACTCTTGTTTCTTTATTCTCAGAGCAAGTGGGCGACCTGCCTTTTCCCATGATCCATGTAGTTGGTTTTAGATTTTAAATGGCATATTCTGCCTTCTCCAATAGGAATTCTAGATAGACTTTTTAGTGTTGTGAGGTCTTACTGGAGTTGGTCTGAGGACTGAGGGAGGAGTTAGGCTTCTATAGATCTAATTTGGGAAAGTGTAGTCCACAAGCATCATCCTTCCCCTCCCTGAGAAGAGGCTAAGCCAATTAGAATCCCCTAAGATATGCCTTTAAAGAACATCGTTCTGTATTCCGTTTGCCCATAGAACCGTGATTAACAGTAATAAATTGAATGATGTGATTGGAAATTTGTTGACTTGCTCCAGCCCTTCAAGATTTAGTTATTTAATCTCCAGCTCCCACGGATTAGGTAGGGAGAGAGAGAGAGAGAGAGAGAGAGGGCTTACAAGTGATGAGAGAGTGGTCTGAGGAGTGCAAGGGTAAATGCCCGAATTTATCACCCCAAGTGTGTGAGAATTTATATTTTAAATGAAAGCTTGGAATCAGCTATTGTTAGTACATTATCAGTATTTTGTGTTGCCACAAAATGTATTTAATAATATATAAAATAATATGATTTTAAAAAATGTAAATACTGATGATAATCATTGGAAGATACTAATGTTTGTTCAATAACAGAATAACCACTATATTATATAGGTTAGGTCTTACTGTAGATGAAATCCGTGGCTTTCCAAATCTTGTTATAAGGCAGCTCAAATGTCAAAATTGTTATTGTACTATCATTCTCACATCACATCAATAGTACAAGAACTTTCAGCCTTGTCCTGCCTCCTGATTGGCTCACACAATTGGTTCTGATGGAGAAACAGAGAAAACATGGCGGTGCAATTAAGCAGCGACAAACAGTGGATCCTACTATTTTTGACACATAGAGCCTTAGACAGCTTTGTGTCACAAAATTATTTTATTTTAATTTTAAAAAAAACAGTGCCAGTAACAGAGCAAATGGAAGTGGGGAGAAGCCAAAGTCAGCGGGAACAGAGAAGAGACAGAGCGGTGGCAATGGGGAGAAGTCGGAGCCAGCAGGGAGGGAATATCAAATAAAGACAAAATGTAACCAGAGACATTAAGAAGAACAGACACAGAAAAAGAAACAAACCTTACCCATATACTATACATAACAGTGGATGGTTGACAAGGCTGTGTATACATCTCAGGAGTTGATGACATCAGCCAGACCACAAGGGCTTCAAGCTTACTTCAGTCTCTATGATGTCATCAACTCCCTTGATGGAAACAGCCTTGTTGTGATTGCCAACCATACAGTATTCTATATTTTCTAGTGTGGGAATGTTATCTTAGTTAAAGCAGAACTGCATAGAACCTTGGAGTCATTTTCCTTGTGAAATCTGTAATTTTCAGCACTGGTTAAAATTCTGTTATTGTTCCACCTCTAAAGCCTTTCAGTGACCCCATTGGGTGTTTCTGCTTTACAATCTGGTGGTAAGAGGCATTTTAGAACTGTATGATGTAGTTTTATGCCCGCTCCAGCCACAGTGTTCTATACCAGAGCGGATGCATTGTGTCAACAATAGAAGAGTAGAACAGGGATATAAACTCACATCATATGTTCTAAATGGTTCTGCACACAGGTAAATCAGAAACATCAACTAGAATAACGAAAGGCCTGGATAGCTAGATCAATAACAGAATTTGAACCAGTATTAAAAAAACTGCTTCTACTGGAAAAATGACTTCTAGATTTAGAACAGTTCTCCTTTGAGATTGTTTCACTGAAAACAAAAGGTACACAATAATAGTTTTTCATTTTCATGGTTTTGTTCAGTAAGATATACTCTCGAATGCACTTGATACTTGCTTTTGAAAAAAAAACAATTTCTGAAGAATAGTGTTAACTTTCAGTTTTAAAATAGTTTCAAGTGAACTGTCTTCTGCAAAATGTATTTTTATTCTCTTGAAGGATCATGTGTTCGAACTGGAATATCACAAGATAGAGAGAGAAGAGGAGATGTCCTTTGACCCCAGCTCCTCCTGCACCTCAACTCTATTAGGTAAGTACCAGTGTGAACCTTTTTTACCAGTGTTTCAGTTTGTTTCTCTGACCTTGTCATTTTAAAAGCTGAATGTCTTATGTTTCAAGAATATTTGAAACTTTTGAAAATATTTGAGAGTGCATCAGCATTTCCTGTGTGTTGCTTCAAGAGATCTGTTTTTCTTGACCTGCAAAGAATATGGGCTAAACACCCTTTGAAGACCTTACCAAATGACCCCATCCACCAAATTTGGAGCATAGTGCAATTTGCAAGATTAAGTGAGTTGCTTCACTGACAAAGTCAGAGCTACAGTACTTTTTTAAGGGTGAATATCTGTGTAGAAAACATGGTATGCAAAGGATGATTTTAGGTCTCATCACTACCAGCAGTACAGGGATGTGACAATGTGACAGTGTGCAATTCTAGCTTGTTACGGAAAGTGCATAATGTTGCTCAATTGTGCTGTGAAGATCATCAGACAAAAATGGAAATATTACTTGATTTAGAACAGCTGCTGTACTTGATAGGTTGAGGGATTTTCAAAATGTCACGAATGGCATGAACCCCAGTCGACAGACAAATGGTGCTCAGGGCTTGCAGTATTTTACTGGCAGGCAATCAGAATTTTCAATCCTGTACATCAATTGCAGCAAGTTAGACCAACTTCCTCCAGTCTAGTTAGTGGCAATCTGGTACTTTTTATGGGGCTTGCACCAAATATTTGGTTACAAGCTACCATAAATCAGTTAAAGTCTCACAAATGCACCTAATCTACCAACATCGGTGCAGTTATGGCAAAAGTGTTTGGCATAGCTATGCCAATAAATGGGTTTGATGCAGGGTTTGACACAAGCCCTGGGTCACTTTTTGAGAATCCAGCCACTTGTGTTTTGAAGCAACTAGGTAAGACTGGAAGTGAGAAGTGGAGGGGTTTTAAAAAATGTCCACACTGCAATATATTTGTGCAGTTATATTATGCTCCAGGATTTATGCACTAGAAACTGACACCTTGCTGCTGTTACAATGCTCCATTCCATGTTGGGCATGTTGCAGTCCTCCAATATCAGTACCTCACCCAGTTCCACCACTCCCTTGATCTTATCCCCTAGCTCTCGGACCGTTTCTTCCTTTACATCTGGTGTCTGTACACCACCTGAACTCTGATCACCCTTCCTCCTCCTGCAACTACTTGGACCCAGGCTGTCTCTGTCATTGGACCCCTCCTTACTTCCTGCATTTCTAAGGCTTGGCTAGCATCCCTGATCTATGCTTTCGGTTGCTGTGAATACAGTACATCTTGTCAACCATAAGATTCTTCACCTGCTTGAATGCATCCCAACAGAAGTGCTGGGAGTCAAAATTGGTACCACTGGTCTAATAAGGTGACAACTTTGCACATTATAAATTCTTGGATGGCTTGCAGGGAAGCACAATTATCAAGTAGTATAGGCATGTGTTCCATGATTGCAGTGTAAGAAGAGTCATCACTCACTTTCAGCTCCTGATGCACACTGCACAATGATTACAGTGCCTTAAGACACACAGAAGTTGGACTGCTTAGCTGATGGATGCACACTGAAACAAAGCTCATTCTTAGATGTGACTTGGAGAGGAGTTATAAAATTTGAATTTGGTGACTCTGTTGCAGTTCAGCACTTCTACAGTGCCTTTTATTTGGCCCAGTCAAATGTGTGGTCCACTTTGGGATCACTTTAGCCTTCCATGAGTTAAAAAGCATCTCTGTTTTTAGCATGTGCTTTCATAAATGAGATGTTTCATCTGTTGCAATTTACTAGGGAATGCATTGTTCATATTTAATGTTCCTTATCAAAATTTACAGCACACCTTAGTAGTCCATTAAAAAGTCTCTATGTAAATCATTTGAAAACATTTGCCTGTCTCCTGTTAATTTCACAGTGATTTTGTTTATTACAGCATAGTGTTCATCATGACAACAGGCTGTGAGGTCACAAACAACAGTTCTGGGGTTAGCAGGGGAGTCAGATACATTTTGAAATAACTGCTGCATTATCTACAATATTTAATTGACCAACAGCAGATGAAGTTAACAAAAGAAAAAAAGAATGACAAATAACTAGAAAACAATGTTAAACAATTGCTGTAAATACAGTGTTTTAAGGTTTTATTATAATAGAGATTTATAAAAAAGATGTTAGTCTTCCACACTGGCCAGGAGTAGTCCCGTGACCAACACTTCAACCACCCTGTGATTTTCTACCTCCTACCTCCCCAGACATTTTTATTTAATTCTGATTTATGGCACTGTGCCAGGTGCTGACCAAGTCTTTTTTTTTTTTAATCTGACTGGAGGAACCAGGGACAGTGGAAGAGGTTGGGATTGACTGGGGTGGAAGGGGTGGTTAAGAGATGCCACTTACCCTTATTTGTAGTCTGCTGAACTACAATACACAAGATCCTGAAGTGTCTCTGGCCATAGAGTTGATGCCAAAGCAAGGATCATGAGTCTGAACTGAAGCTGAATCAAAGTTTCTATTTTCCTCCTTTGTTCACTCTGAGCTGCAGATTGCAGGAATAAATACAATCAATACAGGTAAACAAGAATAATAATAATAAATACATGCAGCACACACAGTGACTGTAATTGTGCAATCACACCACAAGGAAAGAGAATATTAACATTTTAAACCTAAGGCTACATATAGCAAGACATATGAACATACTGAAACTGCCAGCAGAAACAGGCCTTACAGTGTGTCGAGTTAGTCTGCTCGACTGCACAGCAAGCACCCTTATATTTCAGTTGCCCCCTCCGCCTCCACCTTTCCGGTGCACTCCTGTCTCATGCCTTTTAAAACTGCCCACTGTGCTACAGGATACCACCTCCTCGGGTAGAGTGTTCCATTTCTCCACTATCCTCTCTGTGAAAAATGCCTGTTCATCTCTCTGATATCTTCCACCCTCCAACCTGAGACCATGCCGCTGGTGTTCTTTCTTCTACTCAGCTTAAATATCCCTTCTGTGTCCGTTTGATAATTCCCTTCAAATATTTGAATGTCTCAATCATATCCTCTGATCCCTCTTCTCCTCCAGGGTGTACATATTCAACTCAGTCAGCCTGTCCTCATAGGTTTTGCCCTCCAGCCCTGGATCATCTTAGTTGCCCTATTTTGACATCCTTCTTCTAAAAAAGGGATGCCAGAACTGCACACAGTACTCCAAATGTGGCCTGACTAGTGACCTGTACAGTGGCATGATCACATCCCTATTTCTGGATGAGATTCTTCTTGCAATACCCCCAGCATCTTGTTGGCATTAGTTGCCACCTTCCTGCACTGAGCTGAGTTGTTCATGTTACCTGTTATGATCACCCCTAGGTCCTTCTCCTCCTCCCTCCTCCTCTGTGACCTCTATCTGAACCCCTCCCAACTGGTAGCTCCTCCCTGGGTTCCTTGCTCTGAAGTGCATAACCTTGCACTTCTTGATAAAGCTCAACTGCCACTTTTCTGACCACTCCTCCAGTTTGAGCAGGTCCTCCTGTAGCCCTGCCACCCCTCTATATTGTCCACCACCGCTCCCATCTTGGTATCATCTGCTAACAGACTGATCTTGCTCCTAATGCCCTGTGAGATATCCAATATGAATAACCCAAATAACACCGGACCAGGACTGAGCCCTCGCGCACCCTGCTTGTCACCGCCCTTGGGAAGAGAGTACCATCACCACCACCACCTGTTGCTGCCTCCCCTTCAGCCAGTTCACAATTTAGTTTACTGTCTTTGTCCCTGACCCCACATATTGCAACCTACCCCCTAGCCTCCCATGAGGAACTGAATCAAAGGTCTTGCTGAAGTTTAAATGATTCAGTTCTACTTGGCCTGACTCAGGCGTCCTGCCCCAAGACTGGAATGTGGCAAGGCAAGCTGCCATCTGCACCCTCCAAGTCAATGGCCAGATCCACAGGCATGCTCAGCTCTGCAACTTGGCCAGCTTGAACATGGCACCTCCATTATTGGCTCCTGCTTCTCAGCTCGCCTCCTGATTGACCTTTTCTCCAGTCACAGAAGGTGCCAAGCTCTGACTCTCAGCATACTTTTGCCGTATCTAAGCACTAGTACAGTGTAAAATGCAACTTAGAGTGAGTTCTGTTAATTGCTGCAAATTTTGAAAGAATTGTATTTAATCTGTTGCTAGGCACAAGGTAGCTTGATATTGCAGTACCTTAGAGTTTCCTAAATTATTTACAGTCTTTGTGAAATTTGTGAAATCTCCTCTCTTACTGTCACTCTCCTATCCCCAACCACCAACCTCTCTTGGTCAAATTATCTTCTCTTTTTTTCTCTCGCCATTCTTAGCTGCATTCTCACCCCTCCTCGTCCCCATTCTGTCCTGATTTCAGGTCCTCCCACCCATTAAGCCAGGTGCCACATCTCCTTTTGTCCTCCCTGCTCCTCAGGTTCTGCTCCACCCTCTAACTGTTCTTAATCTAACCCCCTGTTCTCTTCCTCCCTTCCAGGTCTAAGCACCCAATTCAGACGTCCTGCCCCAGGACTGGGATGCAGCAAGGCACACTGCCATCCGCTCTCCAAGCTGATGGCCAGATCCCAGGTACAGTCAGCTCTGCGCCTGGCCTGCTTGAATCACGCTATTGGCTCCCTACTTCCCAGCTCACCTCCTGATTGGCCTTTTGTCCAGCCACAGAAGGCTCTGAGCTCTGACTCTCAACATACTATCTTTCACCGTATCTAAGTGCTAGTACTATGTAAAAAAGAAACCTTACAGCGAGTTCTGTTAAATGCTGCAAATTCCCCCATCATCCCCACCCTGCCACTCTTTAAATACACCTAAACCCTTACCCTTTCCCACTCCTCCCTTGGCTGAGAACCTACTAGATCCAGTCAATCCCTGCCAGGCACCTCACTATCTCTAGGTCCACTCAGCTTTCTGTACTGTATCCAGTAACTTCTCTGTCCACTGTTGTCCACCACATACTCTCTGCCCACCAAAGATAGCCCTCCCTAAAAAGGCTTGCATCTGAACACTACTCTAAAAAGGCTTTAAATTACTGCAACTCCTTTCCCCTGCCACTCCCTACTGCTACTTGTGCCCCTGTAAGTAATCCTTCACCAATAAAGGCTTACAACTGCATGCCTCATCATTCTACAATGTCTCTTCTGAAGGCAATGGTCCCTCTCCCAGTGAAGATGTTATTCTTCCTAGTACTATCACAGCTACCCTACCTGCTCCTGAGCCCCTGTCAAATTAATCCTGACATAAATCCTTCACAGTACTACAATGCTTGGGACCCCTGGCTGCTCAACAGGGGCTGGAACCTCTGCTCACTGGGTCAAGTTCCTCACCCGCTACCTCATATGCTCTACCTGACTATCAACTGCCCCCTCCTCCCAGACCAGAACAATGTGTTCATTACCATGAACAGATTTAGGAAGTCAAAAGCACCCTAGTGACCACTCCAAAGCCTTATCGAACTTAAGAAGGTATGCCGTTAGAATGGTGTGGCTGCTTCTGCTATCATCTAGCAAAATCCACCTAATCCTGGACCAACAGCAAATAAAACCACACAGTCAAAGAAGGGCAGGTTGCTGAAATTGTCTCCATTAACATCTGTAGTTTCTAAGCAAAATTTGGCTCTTTTCAGGCCTGGGTCACCCAACACCAACCAGACATTCTGGCAGTAGTCGAGACCTGCCTAACCTCCAGAGTCCCTGACAAGACTATACAACTGGATGGCTACATTACCTTTTAGGGCAAGACAGGCTGGGCAAATGAGGTGGGGGCTGTGTTGTATATTTAAGGGACACCCTTCAAGGGCTGGCACCAGCCCCCGCAACCAATGAGAATGCACAAATAATAATAAGAAGAATAAGAATAATAATAAGCTTTATTTAAATTAGCGTCTTTCAAATATCAAGGCTGTACAATAGGGTTAAAACAACAGTAATAAAATCAGTAATCACAGCAATAAAATAATCTGTCAGGATCGCTTCAATCCATCCCATTAAAGGACAAGTGGGCACTGGGGCAAATCTATCACATTAGTTACTGTCTACATACCCCTAAAGATCAGACCATTGGCTTTGACTCAGTTATAGATTATCTATAGGAACACAAACTCACCTCTGAAGTTCTTCTGCTTGAGGATTTCAGCATCAATTGGCTTTACCATGAGGTGTCGACTTACAAAGACACCCTCTGTGGTCTCAGCATGATCCAACTAAGTGAGATCTCACCCTCGTGAATTACCGCACTGGTTCAAGTATGCTAATAAACTGGCTGCTAACCAACAGACCTGACAGAATTACCAGCACAAAGGTACTCCCTGATGTCATCAGTGACCTCTGCCCAATTCTCTGTACCTGGACCAACAAAACTCCTAAAACCCCGCCCAAAGTCATCACCACCCACGTACTAAAAAAGGTCATCTCCAGTCCATTAAAGCACACCTCCTGCACTAGCACTGGTTTAATATCTACAGCACAAAAGATGTCGACTCTGCCTTGGAAGACTTTGTTAGCAAATTCAACTCCTCCTGCTATCTATTCTCACCCTACAGGACTAGGAAAATCAAGGGGACCAGTAAGTCATGAATTTCTCAGGGACTGCTAGATTTAATGCAAGAAAAGGGACAACCTATGGTATACAGCCAATAGCTCTGGGTCCCCTATTGACTATCAGAGATACAAGGCTGCCTGCAATGAATGCACTACGGTCATCCATTCAGCTAAAAGCAATTACATCAAATCCAGCTTGAAAACCTTGGGGAGACAGCTGCAAATTCTGGAACAAGTGTAATCACAAACCCCTTCATCAAGACTTTTACAGACCTAAGTAGTATACTCCACCTGGACTTTCTAGCTCCAATTACTAGCTCTGACCTACAGGTATCAACAATGAGGTGGTTATTCTGTTCTCCCTTCTACCTCAAAATCATCTCCAAAACCACAGTCAAAATGTACCTTCAGCAAGTACTAAGGAAATCACAGTTAGTCAGAGGCCCCATAAACCTCAAACTCTAGCTTACACACTTGATGAGGTTCTTTCCCCACTAAGAGGATCCTAAACCTGTCCCTCATTACCAAAAATTTCCCTTATCCTGGAAGCGGCACTGGTCACGCCTGCCTTCAAAAATGTGGATAGGTCTAATCACTCCAGCTACAGGCCTATTTCTATTCTTCCACGGTCTCGAAAGGAGTTGAGAGGATTGTTTATGACCAGTTTGTTGAATATTTTGACAAGTACAGCCTCCAATGCAGTGAATAACGTGCTTTTGGAAGCTTCATAGCACAGACACAGCACTTGTGGAATTCACTGGCTATATCCATGAGGCAATTGATCAGGGGCTACTTACATTGATCTCACCAAGATCTTTGACAGGGTCAATCACAACCTACTGCTAAGTCAACTATTGAACACTGGACTATCCACAGAATTGGTGAAATGGTTCTGTAGTTACCTGACGGACATGGTCAACAAGTGAAAATCCAAGACACCTTATCAGATCATCAAAGTGTCACAACAGAGGTCCCCAATGACAGTCTTGGGACCCCTTCTGTTCAGCCTGTTTCTCAACAACCTCCCTATGGCCTGCCGTGGCAATGTCCTATCGTAAGCGGATGATGCAGTACTGTTTTCCAGCCACCACAACCCCAAGCCCTTGAGAAACTACTTCAGAATGACTTTACTGATATTGAAACTTGGTTTAGTACTCCAAGCTACTACTAAACTACAAAAAGACTAAGACAATGCTCTTTGCCTCGGCACAGAATAAGCATAGGTCATACTGCCTAAAAATCTAAAACAACCAGAACTCTCCGCTTGAAATGGTCAACAGCTTCAATATCTTGAGGTCACACTAGATAGTGCCCTTACATTCTCGGTGCATATTGATCAAGTAGCCAAGGCTGCCAATGCAAGGTTAGGTCAATTATACAACAATAGACACTGTCTAAAAGATGTCACCCTCAAGCTTGCAGTGTCTAACTCTGTTCTATCAGTCATACACTGTGGGTTTGCAGTTTGGTGTCGCCAACAATAATGCACTCAAGAGGATAAAAATATCACTCAATAGAGCTTGTAGGCTAGTCCTTGGTGCTCACAGGTTAACTCATTCCTGTGAGTTCTACACCTAACACAGAGTGGCTCAGCATTATACAGCAGAATCCAGTACCAGACTTGCCTCCCTGGGCAAAGAAGCCTGCTCGATCTCACCCCACCAGGTGTACAGAACCTCCCTCTGCCTATACTTTAGACTTAGAAATACCAGGAATGCCAGTGAAAGCATGCTGCTAGTACCCTTCTGAAGGACATCCCTAGAGCAACGCTCTTTTGCCTACAGAGCTCCTAAATGGATCAACTCTCTCAATGCCGACTTTCAAGCAGTGAAAGATTGGCCACTTCAAAACTCTTCAACCATAAACACTTCATCATCAAAAGTACTTGCGACTGTAACACCTAGCTCCGCTCACCCCAACCCCCTTGTAGTTCTCCCTCCTGCCTACCATGACTTTGTCCATTTCCAGCACTTAATCACCTACCTTGTAGCCCTCTCTACATCCCTCACTCTCACCCACCCCTTCCACACTCCCTCCATGGTATCGCCCTCTTCATCCCCCTGTTGTGATCTTACATATTCTCTCCACCTCCATCACTAGCACTTCCTCCCTAGCTTTACCCACCCCTCTCTCATTTAATCCCACCTTCTGTGCCTCCTCCCCTGCTACCTTCACTACCTCATCCCACCCTCCCAACCCCCAGGCCTTGTGGGACCCATCCTCCCACACACCCCAGGCCCCAACTAACCTCCATTCCCCTCCTCCTACCATACTCCCCTTGACCTCCTATGTGCGACTATTTCTACCAGCTCTCTGACAAGGCCCTCCGGGAGGCTACTCCTCCAACTGTCTTAAACCTCCCTCCTAGTCCCCTTCTCCCTCTGGTACCTACTACTCAACTCTAGCCTTTCGACTGCTACCTCCTCCTCCCACAATTCTCCTAGTTATTTCCCCAAATCTATCTCCTATGCTACATAATAGCATTACATAACTGTCTGTCAATTCTTGAATATTTTATTTCTCTACTGTAATGTTAGTACTGATTTACTCTGTAACTCTCATTCAATGTGAATTGTACACTGTTTGCAGCAAAACCTGTAAATCCTGCTGCAAGAATATCACCTCTTGTAATTAACTATAAATTGCTTTGTGTGTCTGTACTGTACATTATGATGTGGAACCTTTGTAAATGAGCTTCTAGCTCAAAGGTGTTAATCCAAGATAGGGGTAAATACACTGACATGGAATATTCCTAGATTTAGATTCAGATGTATTACTTGTAAACAAGTTAAGGATGAAATAGGAAACTAAAGACTAGGAAATCCTTTGGATTGGATGGAATAGAAAACAGATTTTGAAGGACTCAGTGGATATCACTGCACCTTTTCTGACAAGATTGTTTAACTGGAGTCTGAAGGAGTTTTTTTCCCAATCATGTAGAAAAATGCAAAGGTGATTCCAATTTACAAGGGTAGACCAACAACTGAACCAACAAATGATAGACCCATAGCATTGCTGTCAGTAGTTTTCAAAGGTAATGGAAAGGCTGGTGCAGGGACAATTAGTGAGTATCTAGAGAAGCACTCCCTGTTGTCCAGGTACCCAGTTTTGGTTCGTATGCTGACCTCTGTTCAACAATTTTGCCACCTACCAACATTACAGTGACACCAGCGACAGGTTGCTGTAATGCCAGTGCAGACCCCAGCACTGCTTTTCTGAGGTCTTGCACCCCTCCTGAATCAACTCTGACTCAGAGTTGGTTATTTAAGTTACAGGGTGTGGGGAGCAGCATGCCCCACATGGGGTTTTCGGGGACAAAGCACCCTGAAGAAAACAAAGTCTTCACGGAATGGCTTTATGCTGACTGTAACTGTGGTCAACATAAAGTCATCACTGTAACATCATTCGACAGTGAATTTTGAACTGTGGTCATGGATCCATCTGGTTTCCACAAGGGATACTCCATGGACACTGCACTCATCGATATAGTGGATATTATAACTTCCCAATTAGAAAAGGGCATGTTGGTGGGTGCAGTGTTCATGGACCTATCAAGGGCCTTTGATACTGTGGACCACAGACTACTGGGAAGAGATTGCTTAAGACTGGACTATCAGAAGAGTCTTGTGTCTGGTTTGAATCTTATCTGAAAGATCCAGACCAAACAGGTTCAGGTCGATGGTTGTCCCTCATACAAAAGCCTTGGTCCAAAGTGGTGTGCCTCAGGGCTCCATTTGGGGACCTCAGTGTTCTTAAAGATCAAATGCCAGTGTCTTTCAGATTTACAGTAAATACAGGGATTCAAGTACCTGTGTCATGATTAGTGTTTCCTGAAAATATCATGTTGTTTGGTTTTGTGGTTTATTTAAATCAGTGTCTGTTAAGGTGCTTTGCAGCAACTGAAAACTGTGAACATTTTCTGTCTCAATTAGTGAGTAAGGACATAATTTCTCTCCAGCTTTTGCTGCAGCAATGAATTCCTTAATTGCCTGTAGTATCTGCTGCTAATTGTCTTTACTCGAGTGTGCTACTAACCCCACCTGGCTTGTGTTTAGATAGAGTAGGTTACAATCCATCATTCTGTTCTCATAAAGAGTTGGTCATTTGTGTTTCATTGGGTAACTGAAGTGATATAAATGAATGTTTGTGAGACATCGCTTGTCTGTATCACAACTGAGTTCTGTCACATCAAAACTCTGAATTGTTTTTGGCTATATAAACCCAGGGCTGTTTAATGGATATAAAATAATTCTAAAGTTTAAGCAATGGAAGTAGTGTGTCCTTGATGTAGCCTCCATACATATGTTCATGTGAGAACAATATTGTTATGTGAGATTAACAACCAGGTGTCTGCCACACTTTGCTATTTCAGGAACATATACTGTATGAATTCACAAAATTTAGTTCTCAGAGATTCTGTGTGGAAATACATCATGTATGTGTAACTAGACATACTATATGTCAACCTGATGCCCCCATCTCTTGCCCCTCAACTGTGGCTGCTACACCCTGCTTCCTTTGTCCCACCCCACAGGCAGGGCAAATGTCATCTGTTGCCCCGTTCCAGTCTGCACAGACAGGGCTGCTGTGCTCTGCTGAGCCCTAGAGTCACTTTGCTGGGAACCAATACCAGCACGCGATGCACTCATCAGCCCCATCGGGCTCAGAGTTTCAGCCATCAAGCTGCTGCAGTTAGTACTGCATTTTCCTCATGGGAAGTCCCTTTCAGACTGCAGATGTGCAATGAAGTCAGGCACAGAGTGCCGACTTCTGCTGCACTCCGCCCCTAAGCTGCACTAACTCTAACAGTGCCTGATCATCACCAGGGGTTGCTGCAGAGTGGTGGAAACCACAACCTTCCCAGGGACAGGAGAGCAGTCCTCTGGATGCTTGATCCTATCCTCCACCTGACAACCCCTGACAACCCAGGCTCATGTCCAAAACAGGTCTCCAGCATGGCTCGAGCTGCGGCATCCAGTGTCTCAACCCTCAGCACCACCAGGCTGGCAATCTTGATGTAATGTGATGCTTATATTTATCTGTAATGTCCTCTCCTATAACCTCCAGGGTCATGCCTGAAAACAGTCATTTTAATGACTAGTGCTTCTTACCTGATCAACAAAAACTAAATGAATAAGTACAGTAAAACTGGCCTCTGTACATAGAACCTGTTTCACTTAGTGGACTTTTCTGAGACTCATTGAACCCTCACATCAGTTGCACAACCTTCAAAGCTGACATGGAAGACTGGGAGCATTCAGTGCAAGTTCTTAAATTTATTTGTCATTAAGGGATGAACAAAAGTAGATGAATTGATACCTTTTCATGGACCAACAAAATTTTTCTGAACACAAGGTTTCAAATTACTTAGAGTCCTTCAGTTTTTTTTTTTTTTAAAGAAAATGCATTTAGGGATATGGTAGTTGTTGGAGCACTGCCATATCTCTTGATCACCTAGCTTCTTGCAGAGAAGGATTCACTCTGTAACAAGACTGGATATCTAACTGGATGCTCAGCATCCAGCCCCAATCTATCCCTGACATGTCCCAGTTCCCTTTGAACTGTTTTACTCATAGGAGAGATATGCTTGGTGGCTATAGATACCACCCCAGGCATAGCTAATCATAGGTGCAGAAACCCATACCCAGATATGCTTACACACTCCATCATTCGTTGAGGTGAACAGGGTACAGAAGTGGATACTGTTTCAAATGAGAAAGAGTTCAGGCCAGAGGGCATGCAATGAAGCTGGAGGGAGATGATTAAGAGGGATGTGAGGACGTTTTACTTCATATAAAGAGTGGTAGATGCCTGGAACAGACTGCCATTGGAAGTGGTGGATATGAAAACAGCAGGGAGCTTCAAACACGTCTGGAATAGACATAGAGGAATATTAGTAAATAGGCAGGGAGAGGGAGGGTTGTCAGACACCAGCTGGTGCATAAGGAGGGTAGGAGGAAACCACAGATTGTGGTACATGTGGGGACAAATGACCTAGCAGGGGAAATGGTGGAGGTAACAAAGAAGATGATTGAGGAAGTGGGAAGGTTGTCTGAGGAGACTGGGGAGTCTGTGGCATTCTCTAAGGTGCTCCCAGTACCCTGTGCATGCACAGTGAGAAAGGAAAGGATTAGGGAGTTGAACACATGATTGATAGAATAGTGTCAGACTAAGGGATATGGGTTGTGGGTTGCTGGGGCAGTACCTGAGATAATAACAATCTTTTGCAAGGGATAGGCTGCACCTGAGTGGGAGGGAAGGAGGTATTAAAGCAAAGGCTGGGGAGGTATATTGTGAAAAGGTGGATTTAAACTAGATGGGGAGCTGGCAAGGGACAGCAGGTAGGCAGGGATACGATACAGTGAAGTCACAGCCAACCCCCAAGCTAGCAGGAAAGGACTCGGGGCAGCGAAAAAGGAGGGAGAAGGAAGGAAATGGAGGCCAATGAATGGAAGGGGAAGGATGAATGGTGATCTCGCTGAATGCAAGAAGCTTAGGCAACAAATCAGCTGAGCTACAGGCACTCTTAGCAGTGTGGGCGTGGATATTGCAGCTGTCACAGAAATATGGGCAACTGAGCACTGGGACTGGGATCTGGCAATCCCAAGATACAAAGTATACAGGAAGGACCATAAAGAAGGGAGGGGCAGTGGGGTGGCAGTCTATGTGAGGAAGGGATCAAATGCACAAGGGATGAGGGGAAGAATGGAGAACAGAGGCAATCTGGCTGCAACTCCTAGGCTCAAGGGGTAGGAAACTAAGGTTTGGGGTGGTATGCAGGCCACCATCCCAGTCTGAGCAGCTTGAGGGAATTAGTAGGACAAATCAGAAAGGTATGTAGAAAATGAAAGGTGGTCGTTGTGGGGATTTCAACTTGCGGGGGTTGACTGGAGCATTCTGGTCACCTTCAGTGCTAGGGGAGCAAGTGCTCCTGGACGTGATCAGAAGGGTCTCCAGTCACAGTTGGTTAGTGCACCTACCAGGCTAAAGAACACTTTAGATCTGGTGTTGTCGAATGGGGAGGCAGTAAGGGATATAAAGGTGGAGGACCCACTAGCCGACAGCGATCACCAAATGGTGTGGTTTAATATCACGATGTGCGGGCAGCTAGAGAAATCAGTTACTTAGGTGGTAAACTTCAGGGGAAAGACTTTGGGAGGATGCAGGAAGTACTGAAAGGAAACTACAGGACATAAGGCAGGAGATGGATGTAGAGCAGAAACTGGATATTATTAAACAGGGGATTACAGAGGCAACAGAAGCCTGCACCAAGTCACAGAATAAGAGGAGCAGAGCAAGAAAACCATGCTGGTTGAACAGCGGGTAGTGGAGGTAGTGAGAGGAAAATGAGAGCGCACTGAAGTATGGGAGGATGGAGAAGCAAGTGGACAGGAAGGAGTATGCAAGATGGTCCAGGAGGTGACCAGAATAGTGAGAAAGCCAAGGCCCAGAGGGAGCTAAGATTAGCACAGGGAATTAATGGGGGCAGAAAGACTTTTCAGATATATCAGGGAGGAAGGCAGTGCAAGAAGACAATAGTGAACATAAAAGGGGTGGGGTGGATGGAAAAGGGTGAGGAGCAGGCAGAAGCACTGAATGAATACTTTGCTTCGTGTTCACGGAAGAAAGGGGGCGTTCTACCACCATGGGCTGGGAGGTGGGAACAGGGAGAGGAGGCAACAGATGGAAGAATTGAGGCAAATAGAGTCCTAGAGGGACTGATGGCACTGAAGGTAGACAAGGCACCAGGGCCGGATGGTATCCACCTCAGGGTGCTGAGGAGATGGCGGAGGTGTTGGCGGAGACACTGGCGGATCTGTACAGCACCTCACTGGAGTCAGGATGTGTGGACTGGAAGATGGCAGATGTAGTACCATTACACAAGAGTGGACCAAGGGATGAACTAGGTAATTATCGCCCAGTAAGTCTCTCCTCCATAGTGTGCAAACTCATGGAAACAATACTAAAGGAAAACTGGTGTCGTACCTGGAGGACAATGACCTCCAGGATGTGAGCAACATGGGTTCATTTCAGGGAAGTCTTGTCAACCGATCTGATACAATATTATGACTGGGTGACAGGTGAGCTGGATAAGGGTCATGCGGTGGATGTTCTTACTTGGACTTCAGCAAGGCCTTGATTCTGTGCCTCATGGGTGGCTGGGGAAGCTAACTGGTGTTGGGGTAGGGAAAAAATGATGAACTGGATTACAAGCTGGCTGAGTGGGAGGCTGCAATGGCTGATGGTGAGAGGGGCTCTCAACTCAAGGCGTGACAAGTGGGGTGCCACAGGGCTCTGTGTTGGGGCCAGTATTGTTTGGGCTCTTGTATCAGACATTGCACATGGGGTGGTGAGCAAGATAAGTCTGTTCGCTGATGACACCAAAATCGGAGAAGTGGTGGATGGAGAGGAGGATGGAATCAGCTGCAGGGGGACCTACGCAAGCTAGAGGAGTGGTCAGAGAGGTGGCAGCTGGGGTTCAATGCAAAGAAGTGTAAGGTTATGCACTTCAGGGTGAAGAACTCAAGGAGAAAATAATGGCTGGGAGGGTTAATCTGGGGATCACTGAGGAGGAGAAAGACCTAGGGGTAATAATAACATAGACCATGAGCAACACTGCCCAGTGCAGGAAAGCTGCTGCAAAAGCAAACAAAATGCTGGGGTGCATAGCAGGGGTGTTTCATCCAGGAGAAGAGGTGATCTTGCCCTCTATAGGTTTACTGGTAAGGCTGCACTAGAGTATTGTGTACAGTTTGGAGGCCATACCTAAAGCATGATATCAGGCTGCTAGAGGGATGCAGAGGAGGGTAACAAAGATGATATGTGGAATGGAGGGGAGAGACTATGGCAGCAGGCTGGGAGACCTGAATATGTACACCCTGGAGGATAGAAGGATGGGGAGACATGATAAAGACATTCAAGTATCTGAAGGAATCAATAAGGAAGGGGACGATGGGGTCTTTAAGTTGAGGAGGAGAGGGTCACCAGGGGCATGGGCTAAGAATAGAGGGGAAAGATTTAGGAAGAAAATGAGAGACACTCTTACACAGAGGGTGGTAGCAAAATGGAACACCCTACCAGAATGGGTGGTAGCATGCAAATCTTTGAACAGCTTGAAGGACATGGGACAGGGAATAGGGAGAGTGAGGATGGGGAGGTGGGGTGGCAGTGGGATGACAAAGGGAAGGGGATGGGGCAGCTACAAACTAGGGGTGCTAGCTGCACACTTGAGTACACTTAGATAGACCGGGTGGTCTGTTTCTGCTGGCACATTCTGTGCTTTCGATGTTCATGTATGGGTCATTGGAGAGAGATTAACAGGGACCATCTGGATAGACAGGGTGGGCCTGGCAGTCCTGGAAAAATCTATATTTCTATGTTTCTATCTTTGTGGGTCAGCTCTTAATTAATTTTTGATATTTTTTCAGGCATTTCTGTACTATTAAGCTTGCTGAATAGAATCATGAACATTTTGAATTTAGTACCATCCATATTCTTCCTGCAATGGAACAGAATAACCGAAATACAGTAACACAAACAATGGTGGAAAAAGACCAATAGTCCATATAGTCTGCCTGAGTTCCCTATTTAACCCGGAACTTCCTGTACCTCCAGGGTCTTAGCCCCCATCCTCCCTCTTTCTTCCCTCAGTTTCTGCTGCCCCAAACAACCACTATGCCCTTCATTCTGCCTCAACCATGCTTGTACCAAACAATGGTTCTACCAACCAGCACTGTTACTAGTAGACAGTTGCATGACTCCACTACCCTTTCTGCAAAATAATACTTCCTCATGTCCCTCCTGAACTTTCCTCCTGTCAGTTTCCACTTCTGCCCACATGACCATGAGATAGTATTTAAGTTAAATACGTCCCTGTAGCTCACCTTTGTTAATTCCCTTTAGGAACTTGAAGGTCTCTATCATATCTCCTTTACCTTCTAAACTCCAGCATGTACATCTTCAGTGCCTTGAGGTACTCCTCATAGGACCTGCCCTGCTAACCCTGAATCATCTTTGTTACCACGCACTGTACCATCTCCAGCCTATCCCTATCTTTCCTGAGGTGATAACACCAGAACTGGGGCTCAGTACTCAGGTGTGACCTCATGTACTGTAGCATCTATAAGGGGAAGTATTACATCTTCACTTCTGCTATCAATACCCTCCCTACACATCCCAGCATCCTACTCACTCTCCTATATTAGTTGTTGCACTGGATTGATCAATTGACGGAGCCACTGATGATTCTCTCTCCCATGCATCCCAGCATCCTATTCACTTTGCTACTGTATATTCCTTGTTGCACTGGATCAATTGTTTGATGGAGTAACTGATGATAACTCCAAGATCCTGTTCCACAGTTGTAACGATGTCTCACCCCACCCATTTAGTACTCTGTCCTGAGGTTCTTGTTCCTAGATGCATTACTTTGCACTTTTGGCGTTGAATTTCTTCTTCAAACAGCAGATGGATGAATCATCAGTGAACACCATGTTCTTAGAAAATGTTGTCAAATTGTTGTATTAAATTGCTCTGGGCAAAAACGTCTGCCCCAAATGTTTTCTGGACCCCACCTACTTTACCAAGCAGAAGTGGTCCTATAATGCATAAACACATGGAGCACCTATTTAAGATAATTGTTGCACAGTACTAAAAAACATTAACAGTATTTCTTCTCTAAAATACGCTTTACGCTTGAGTAAGTTCTTCGATAGTAAACACAGATATTAAAATATCAAACTAACCAAATCATCAAAGGCTTTGCAAGTTGTAATCAAATTTGCAGTTAACACACACACAGCTATGTGTCTTAGGGAAATACACAATAGCAATAGTGCTAATCTAGCTCCATGCTGATCCAGACATCCAGCATGATGATGTTATGTCCATGACTCCCTCTGTAAGATGCAGATCTGTGGCTGCTTTTGATTCCCTAACCACCAACTTTGCTTCCTTATTTTTCAGTAGGCATATTCCCCACTCTTCCCCCTTGCTTTTCATTATACTTGCAGAACACCTTTTCTTGGTGCTCACTGCTTCCTGACTTCTGCTGGAGAACCGTAACAGTCTTGAACTTGTTCTTTTTGGTTACCATTCTCATGCATAACTTAGATGCCTCAAGAATGGCCCCTAATTATCCATCTTTCTCTTTCAAACCACCTATAGTATATTGTCCACTCTGACTAACTTTTCCCTGATGAGTTCCCTCAGCTTGTTGAGGGAGGGTGAGAGTGGTGGAACAGAGGCTCATCCCTCAGTTGTGCCTCTCCACAATTCATTTTCCACTCTGGCAGAGCATGGTTCTCTATGAGGCACCAGCAGTGGAGACCAAGGAGGATGCAGGGAACCTCCACAATGGAGACCCACAGGAGGGTGGCACAGGACCCCACAGGGAAGGAAACAACTCCTGGTGGGGGACTCAATTGTTAGGGAGTAGAACTGGGAGAGGGAGGTAAGGTGCCTGCTGGTGCCATAGCTTGGAGGGACAGAAACGAATCCTCAGGATCATGGGAGCAGCTGCAAGGGGAGGGAGCTAGATGTCATTATCCACCTAGGGATGAATGACCTGGCTGAGAATGGGATCAGAACAGTGCAACAGGAGTTTGTGGAGTTGGAGAGGGTCTTAGACAAGTAGCACACATGGTAACTTTCTGGAAGTGCTACCTGTCTATGGCATGGATTGACTGGTACTCCGCACCATGGGATTCAATGACTGGTTGAAAACTTGGTGCAGAGCTCAAGGTTTGGGCTTCATTGGGGACTGGGATCCACCTGGAGGGATGCAGGCCTATACAGGCACGATGGTCTGCATCTATCCAGGAGGGAACCAGGATCCTAGGTGATAGGTTTAAATGCTTCATTGGCAAGCATTTATACTAGCCAAGGGGAGCCACTGAAAGGAAAGAGAAATCATAGCCCCCTGAAAAAATCAGGGTAGTTAGTGAGGTAAACACCAAGATACAGCAGTTGATAGGGAGAAGTGCAGGGTAAATGGAAAAAGACAAAGGCAGTAAGGACAGGGATGGGACAATAAGAAATAAAGCCATAAAAAATGGAGGGTAATGAGTGCCAATGCCGTAGTCTAGGTAAAAAGCTCCCGAAATGGTGGCCTTGATGGAAGAGGGATGCCTGGATACCATGGCAGTCACAGAAACATGGTACAAAGAGAACCATGACTGGGATGTAAACATACCAGGGTACACAATCTACAGGAGGGACAAGGAGGGAAGAAGAGGAGGAGGAGGAGGAGGAGGAGTAGCTCTCTATGTAAGGAAGGATCTAAGCAACAGAACTAAAGGGTAAACAGGGAGGAGAGGAGGCACTGTGGATCACCCTGGAGACTGGAAATGGCTCCATAATCTGCACAGGGGTTGTATACAGACCCCCATCTCAGGGAGGAAATAGACAAGAAATGATAGAAGGCATCCTTGGGATGGCAGAGAAAGGGTAGGTAATGCTGATGGGGACCTGAATATGCCAGATGTTAACTGGAGCACCTTTGCTGCAGCCACATCCAAGAAGCAGGGCCATTCTTGATGCCCTACATGGGGCATGCCTCAGACAGCTAGTTTTGGACCCCTCGGGAGGAGCAATCTTAGACCTGGTACTCTCAAATGGGGACAGAGAGAGGATCTCTGATCTTGAAGTGGGTAGCAATCTGGGAACAAGGGACAACAAAACAGTGTGGTTCATGATAAACTTAGCTGTAGAGTCAAGCCACACAAAAGTGAAGGTACTGGACTTCAGGAGGCTGATTTTGTCAAAATGGGAGAGCGCCTCAGAAAAGCACTAGCAAACAGGCAAGAAGGTGCAGTGAAGCAACAATGGGAAACATTAAAACCACCATCACAGAGGCAACAAGCCTTTGTGTGAAACAAATAAACAAATCAAAATGAAAGAGACACCTCTATGGTTCTCAAAAGAAGTAGCAGGGAAGGTAAGGGAGAAAGAGAAAGCATTCAGGAAGTATAAGGAAACATAGAAGGAGCAGGACAGAGAACTGTACCAGTTAAAGCAGAAGGAAGCAGGGAAGGCAGTCAGAATAGCAAAGGCCCAAACTGAGGAAAAATAGCCAACTCAGTTAAGAAGAGGATAAAACCTTTCATAGATACATTAAGGAGCAAATAAAGACTAAGGCAGGGATACTGAGGATGAATAAAAAGGAAGGTGGCTGGGCAGAGCGACAGTGAAAAGTAAGGATACAGAATGAATACTTCTGTTCAGTATTCACAATGGAAAAGCAGGGGAGATACCTAATCCAGTCAATAGAAGCACTCTGGATAGAGTGGTTGATATTAGTCCTTTTACAGAAGAAAGGGTTCTGAAGAACTCTTAAAACTGAAGGTGGATAAAGCAATGGGGCCTGATGGATTCACCTCAGACTTCTAAAAGAACTAAGGAAGAACTAGTAACACCACTGACTACCCTTTTTAATAAATCATGGGAGGATGGTGTGGTACCTGAGGACTGAAGGAGGGCTGATGTGACTCCACTTCACAAAAGTGGGAGCAAGACAGAGGCAGGAAACTACAGACCTGTCAGTTTGACCTCAGTGGTGGGAAAATGATGGAATCACTTCTGAAGGAAAGAATTGTTGAGTACCTAGAGGCCAGAGGGCACAGGACCCAAGGCCACATGGATTCACAACAGGAAGGTCATGTCAGACAAATTTAATTGATTTCTTTGACTGGGTGACCAAAGTAGTAGACCAGGGAGGGGCTGTGGACATGACCCACCTAGACATTAGCAAGGTATTTGACACAGTCCTGCACAAAAGATTAATAAACAAATTAGCCAGCCTGAGAGTGGGTCCCAGGGTGGTAGCCTGATAAAACACTGGCTGGACAGCAGTACACAGTGGGTAATAGTAAATGGAGTCCACAGTGAAGAAAGTAGGGTTACTAGAGGGGTACAGCAGGGTTCAGTACTGGGGCGGTCCTGTTTAATGTCTTTATAAGTGACATTACAGAGAGACTAGAAGGAAAGTATGTCTCTTTGCAGGCGACACAAAGATCTGCAACAGGGTTGATACACAAGGTGGGGTGGAAAGGATGAAAAGGGACTTGGCAAGGTTGGAGGAATGGTCAAATGTATGGCAGCTTAGATTCAACACAAGGAAGTGCAAAGTAATGCACCTGGGAACAAAAATCCAGGGAAGAGTACACAATGGAGGGTGAGATACTGACAACAACAAAATGGAAAGGGACCTAGGGGTAGTCATATCAGATTACCTAAAGGTGGGCCAGCAATGTAAGAAGGCAGTAAGGAGGGCTGGGTGGATACTGGAATGCATAGGAGAGGCATCACCAATAGAAAACAGGGGAAGTTGTTGGCCCTCTGTACAGACAGTTGGTATGACCACATCTGGAGTAATTTGTACAGTTCTGGAGACCACATCTCAGCAAAAACATAGACAGGGTGGAGGCTGTCCAGAGGAGGGCAACCAAATGGTGCAGGGTCTGCAGAAGACATATGAAGAAAGACTAAAGGAGCTTAAGATGTGTAGCCTCATGGAAAGGAAGGAGAGGAGGGACATGATAGAAATGTTCAAATACCTCAAGGGGCTCAACAAAGTCCAAGAAGGTAGCATTTTCAGAAAAGAGATGTGCAAGAACAAGGGGCATAATTTGAAGATAGGGGGCTGGCTCAGAGGTAATGTGAGGAAGTATTTCTTCAAAGAGAGGTTGTAGATGCATGGAACAGCCTTCCTGAGGGAGGTCGTAGAGTCAAAAACAATGGAGGAATTCAAGAATGCATGGGACAGACATAAGGTATTTCTAGTGGGGGTAGGAGGAAGTAGGTTATTGGTTAACTAGGATCTGCAGCTTATCCATTAGGTAGGAAATGGGCAGACTAGGTGGACCATGCAGCCATATCTGCCATCAAATTCTATGTTTCTATGTTACACTCCTCTAAATTTAAGGACTCAGCTCTTGGCTGGCATTTACAAGTCCCAAGGGCTGATTCAAATCAAATAGAGTTATGATTGCTGTCCACCAGTGGCTCCCATATTCTCACAGCTTCTACAGTGCCCCAGTTGATGAATGCCACATTGAGAACTGCAGTCTACCTTTTAGTTTCCTTAACTAGCAGTGCCAGTAGACATTCCTGGAATGTGTCCAGCAAGGCCAGACTTTTGGAGCTCCTGGCCACTGAAACATCCAAATCAAAGTCCAGCATGTTCAGATCACCCACCACCACTGCTTCCCTTTTGCCACCCTCTTTTAAGTTCTTCCCTGAGCTCTCTGCCCTTCTCTTCCCATTTTCTCAGAGGTCCATAGATTAACCCAAGTACAGTTCCTTGCCTAAGGCTGCCATGAGTAGTACCCACAGTGACTCTGTCTCCCCATTACTACCCATGATGCATCCATCTTTCACCCACTTCACTGTTGTCCCTGACAAAAGGGCTACTCCTACCCCTCTGTCTGTTCCTTTATCCCTCCTGAACATTAAGTTACCCAGGGATGGTCAGGTACCCTTGTTATGAATGTGCCAGAAGAAACAGACCACAAGGTCTATCTGTTATTTCTGAAGCCCATGTTTCTGTGATGGCCACAAGGTTCACCTCAGTGTCTGCCATCAGCACCTAGAAACTCACTGCATTTGTTACCCAGGCTCCAGGTTTAAAGCTATACCCTTACATCTGACCCCTGATCCCACCTACTACTACCCTTGTGCTCTTATCCTCTTCTTTACCTTATGTTAGCACCTTTGCATTCCTCCTCCTCTCTATTGTCCCCTCACCTAGTCCAGTTAGGGCCATAACTCTCTTTATACCTGCTATGCTGCTACAAGGTTCCATGTGATGATAGTGATTGAAAACAGCAATTGCTATCATCGCAAATTATATCACCGGAAAGCATTTTGGTGATGCACAATTGTCAGTGACCCAACCTCTGGTAAAATAAAGTGTTTTTGTGGTGGGGCACATCACCATGAACCTCCCTTGCAGGGGCTTGGCCCCACCCCCCTTACTTAAGATTCTTAACTCCAGGGGGTGCATGACGAGGAGGGTGCAATTCTGTGGCGAAAAAATAAATACACAGTTGTAAGCATCGGCAAAACACTATCTCCAAGCAGGTACCGAACCCAGTGCCTACTGCACCATAGGGCCACCACCCTCACCACCACACCACAGGGCTGGCTCAGTTGCAGCATGTTCACCTCCCATTCTAAACCATCCTCCTATCCCTCCCATACAGCTCCCCATCCCTCCCTTCCAGTCGTTGTAGGCACTATATTATCACTACCATTGCAGAGTATCTGATGATGATAGCGCTATAAATAAGTCACTGTTTCTACAATCACTCATTTATAATAACTATCATCACGGGCCACCCTGCTACAAGACCCTACATGTGGGAGTACTAGCTAGGATCCCTTCCTTTCACCTTCCACCATGGTTTCCCTAGTCCCAGTTTCTCCTGCAGACGTTAAACATTAGCCCCAGCATGCAGACTCAGGGTCTGAAGGTCTGAGGAGCCAATTGGCAGTGAACAGTATGTTTCAAATTAATTTTCAGAGTCCTGTTCTGCACAATTTTATCTATAGAATAAGAAGATTTGTAATATCCCATTTTTCTACAATACTGTAATTGTTAAAAGAGCAGTTGACACCTATGGGAAAACTTTGGAAAATGTAATATTTAGACACAATTTAGCCTGTATTTCATGTATTTTGTATAGAATTCTCCTCTCCTTTGTTCATTACTGAAGTCTGAACAAAACAAGGAACCAGGTTCTCAAAGCCAGTGAAATCAAGCAGCTGTAGGAAAAACTTGGCACAAGTGGGTTGCCATTTGTGGAACTGCAGTTTTCCTACAGCCAGGTATTCTCAAAAACTAGAACTGGTCTATAACTGGCTACATGAATTATGGCAGCTTATGGGTAGTTTTTTCCTGCAGCTGTAGAAAATGTTACATCTGGTAGGACCAGGCATACCATTTCCTGCATCAGACTAAAATACCAATTTCTGCTGCTGGGGAGATTTCAGTCCACAGCTGGATTTGCAGTCTGGGACTTAGTCGCAAACCATTTTGAGAATCTGGCCCAAGGTCTTTATCCCTTAGAGTTAATTTGCCTCTAGAGCATATTCCCTACTTAAAATAATTATGCTCTGTTGTGATATGACAGTGTGTTGCCATGGGAATAATTGTGATCTCACAAGCAGAGTACTATGACATCGGTGAGGAAGAAGCATCAGGAACTGGTGATCCCTCAAGGAACAACTATCCAGTTTCCATGCATATGACCTAAACAATAAATAATTGGGCTAAGAAATACAGAGCTAATGAGAACTAGAAGATGCTTTGTTGCCAAATATTATGTTTTTCAAAGTTGTTCTTGAGACATTTGTGGCTTAAGTACCAGTATCTTTAAATAATTTTCATTCGATTAACTAACTTTCAATTAACAAAATGGTTAGATCATAGACTATTAAGCAAGTTTACACAGTGAGACAAAAAGCGGCATGATTTTAAGGCTTCCTCCTCCCAGTGGACTGCATAGCATGCAGAACCATACTGAATGCCTTTTAAGAGTTCTATTAGTAGAAACAAAAGGGCACACTGCAAACAACTCCTACACTCTTTTGCCCACACTTCTAGACTTTTCTGAAAACACATTAGGAACACATTAAGACAGCTAGGGAATCACTTCTCCCCTGAGATGTTTTTTAATGGTGTCAGCTGCAGTAACAAAAACACCACTGCAAACAACTTTAACTTCCATTTCTCTGACCTCTCCTCCTACACTATGACCTTCCCTAATAAGCCCACCCTCTCATCTGCTAGTAATACCCTCAAATGCCCCAGAATGCAGAGTGGCCTCCATCTTACTTTAGGCATATCAGCACTACAGAGATCAGCAGTCAACTGTGCACATTCCTGCTTCCAAGTCAGCAGGCTCTGACGATGTTGAGTCAAACATTTAAAGATTGCGGCCGAGAAGTAGTGTCTCCTGTTGCCAGGTTAATTAACTTATCCTTAATGAATGGTGTATCAGACCTCTGGAAAACCTCCCATATTGTACATATCTCCAGAAAGGAGACCCCAGATTAGTACAAAACTATAGAGCAATTGCCACCATCCCTGCCCTAAACAAAATTCTTGAAAAGGTGTTGGACTCACAACTTGCACAATACCTCTCCACTTATGACCTCCTATCCCCCAACAACATGCTTTTCAGAAAGGTCACAGCACCTCCACTGCCATCCTCACTTTTACTAATGATACTGCCCTAACCATGAACTCCAGCAACCTTACTGGTGCTGTCTTCATCAATCTGACAAAGACATTTGATCTTGTGGATCACTCCCTTCTCACCAGTAAGCTAGCAAACCTTGGTATGTCACAAACTGCTCTCCCTGGTTCTGTAATTATCTAATGGATCACAGAGAGTCATGTACAACTTCTCCCTCACTGACCCTACTCCGACAATTGTAGGGTCCCACAAGGCTCTATTGTCAGACCCTTCTGTTCACCCTACATAAAAATTATATAGGACATTGCTTCACTCATTGCTTTGCCATCCTATATGCTGATGACCTAGTACTCTATATGCATTACAATAGTATTTGCCTAATAAACCATAACTTTCCAAATGACCTACGGTCTGCTCACTCATATCTGTTAACAAATAAGCTAATTCTGAATACATCTAAAACACAATTCATGCTGTTGGGTATGCCTGCCAGACTTAGAGGCTGCTCCTCCCCTCTATCCATAGATTATCAAGATGGTACAGAGATCCCCTCAGTCCCACTTTCGCCTACCTCAAGTCACCCTACAACCCTCAATAGACTACTCTTTCCATGTATCTAGCACATGCAAATCAGCAAATTCTATGTTGTCTGTCTCCTATAAAGCAAGTCATAACCTCACATCATAAACTCGCCATGCCATTGCCCAAGGAATGCTCCTCCATAACACACAGTGTTTTCTTTTCCACCTCTAAGACTACTCTCCTGAAGTGGGACATCGTGTACAACAATATTTGTTGCTTTGCATCAGCATGCCCCCTCACTTACTACTGCTCATTATGCAACACACTACACTGGCTACCTCCATCCTCCCTTCAGGAATATAGCTTTGGCATATTTTTCTCCAACATCCTACACAACAGGATGCCCAAATCCCTCGCTGCATGACTTCAGCCTATGAATAGTACCTACCCCTTAAAGTTCTATAAAAATGCACTTTGGCTGTCTCCAAGGTTAGAACCTGCATCAGGAGATCATCCTTTGCATATGCAATCACAACTTTCAGTAACTCCATCCTGATATATGCCATTGTCACTCGTACCTTGTTTTCAACTCAAATACTGTGAACATCTCCTCAACCTGGCTCACTGTGCATGTCCTTGAACCAGTGCTATCTCTGTAGTGTTCTCATTCTGTTTACATTTATTGATCTACGTACCATAAATTCTCTCAGTGCTGATGTATGTCTCAGTTTACACATAGGTAATACAGCTCTTTTTCCCAACATAAATCCTTAATGTTCAATGTTTATTTTCTCTGTTGGTACAACTGTTTGCTACTGTATGCAATCTCATCCTGTAGTGAACCTACCTGTGTAACTCTCCCGGATCATGCCTGAAAATAGGCAATGTTTGTATAATGCATTTACCTGGCAAACAAAAACTAAATAAATACATTTACTTTTGTTGCATGATAAATTTGCAGCGCTCCTTCTACATTGTCTTGCCTCATTCAGGCTCTGCTTAAAGGTAAATACACTTTTGATTAAACAGTGCCTTTCTGGGGTACTATCTTGCAGGAATTACAATGTATCAGGCATGTTTCACTTACTAAGATTACTTATGAATGAACATGGTTGTTCACAATAAATACTGTAGCCAAAACAGAAACACACCATACTGTATATTGCTAAAACTGAAATTAAAAGTTAATCAGCAGTTACAGTGAAATGTTTAAATACTGTTTTATTCAATTTAGGTTACCTAATTTCTTCTGTCCAATACAATACTCTTTTGTCTCCATTTCAGGCTTTCTTTAACATTTTTTAGATTAGAAACAATTAAAAGTGAGCATCATTAAGCGAGGAGCTACCACAGGGTTTTCAACAAAATTCTCAGTTCCTTTTAAATAAACAGTGTTTAACATTACTTTTCTACTTGCAAAATGAACGAGCATGCAACTGAAACACATTCCAACCCTCTGGGACATTGAGGAAATTTAACTAATTCCAAGCCACGAAACATATGCCCAAGCTTGGCAAACCTAAAATGAATTGTTGCATCATCTGAGTGAATTGAGAAACAAACATGAACAGTGGGATCTGCATCAGGGGTAGAAAATGACTGTATAATGAAACATATACATTTTTATTATTTGGTAACTGGGTAAAGGCCCACTGGGCACATGAACTAATGTTTTAAACTAGTATGTACTCTAAAGAACTGTCTGTGGCTTTCCTGGGGTCAAACATGATGGTGTAAGACTTGAGCTTTCAATATTCCTCTCAGATAATACTAAATAATGGTTTGTTAATCAGAACTGAATCAAGTTCCAAAATGAAGTTCATACAAGAAGAGTATGAAAATAACTGACGATTGCTTTCAAATTGCAGTGGCTAGAATGAGATGTTACAGAAACTTAGCTGAGGAGAACAAACATTTATGTTTGTCCCCTGCATTCATTGAAGAATTTAAAACATTAGATGCATTGACACTAACTTGTGTCTTTGTGAGTGGTTCAGATGAGTTTCACTACTGCCTCAAAGTGTGTGGACAGATTTTGCAGTGCTGCCAGCATGCTTCATTGCAGCCAGCACAAATGAAGTTTTGTTGAGGAGCTATAACAGTCTAAGCATTTCACTGGCTGCTCCAGTTATAACGTTGCTGACAGCCAGTCCTGTGGTGTATCATATTGGATGAGGGTTGTTGTGGATGGAGCTAATATATGGGTGACATTTAAAACTTAGCCAGAACACACAAGCAATGGGTTCATTCCTGAAAATCACTGTTGTGCTGCACACCCAATCTAAACCACTTGATATGTGTTTCAGGTAGGCCAGGATATGGAAGCAAGAGGAAAGCTTAGGGGATTTGTGTCAGCAGCAGTGCAAAGAGAATAGTCTGGATCAGTTGCAGACATCAGAAGTAGAAGTGTGAGTGTTTGAGAGCTAAAGAAATTAGTCATACTGTAGCCCTGAGCCCTGTGACAGTTTCCGATTAAAGAAAACTGATAAACCAGTTAGAATAACCCTGGTGTGTGTGTGTGTGTGTCAGTATGTGTGTGTGTGTGTGTGTGTGTGTTTGTGTGTGTTTGTATGTGTGTATGTCTGAATGTGTGTCTGAATGTGCATGTGTGAATGTTTGTTGATAGTTATATTTTTAAACATATAGTGGTTCTGTTACCCTCCCACTCCTGACCCAAGCCAAAATGCCATTGAAAATGTAGGAAGTTCAGTCTGACATTGAGACTGACCCTCCAACTATTCACAGCAACTGAATATCTGTCAGCAGCATTTCAGGTAGAGTAAGCTGACTGTCATGTGAGTGCAGATGGCAGTAAAACAAAACAAGCGAGTGCATAGCACCCTAATAGTAACATTGCAAAGGAATAGCAATCATATCCACCACAAAGACAACATAAGCAAAGGATCTGTAAAATCAAAGCAAGAGCTTGTGCTATTCTTACCAAGGAAATTATACCATGGAATAGCAATAAATAAATTGTTCACTGGGTCAGTGGGGATATAAGTACAGTATATGTTTGAATTCTTATACCAAGTCAGGATTTTGTCCATTTACAGTAAGATTCATGGTTTAGGCATCCACCACTGCAAATATTGCCATAAGTGTAGTCATATGACTAATGAAGCACCCATCCTAGAAGGGCTCTAGCATGGGAGGAGCCCCAGGGCTCTGTGCTGTGGCTATGTAACCTACAAGGAATGCACAGTGTTCCCCAAAAGGCAAGTACAATAATGGATGCTCCAGAGTGCATGATGCTACCTTATCTCAGTCACACGAGCTGTTTAATGACATTTGACATGGAGTAGAGGAAAACCTGCGGTGGGGGAAATTTCTTGGAATCTAAGGACTTAGGTCACTATTGTAGGAATATACTATCATACTAAAAAGATACCAGCAGAGTAGGCCTTATGGTCTATCTAGTCTGCTCGAGGATCAGCACCTATTCGGGCACCATTTCTGCCTTCCCAACCATCCCCATGAAACCCCCAACCCCATCCCTGACTGAAGTAGTCCTTCAGTTTTGGCATTACTGTTTCACCTTTCCCCATACCTGTCCCAGCCCTTGAACCCCTCCACAGTATTTACAGCCACTAGTTCTACCAACAGTGCATTTCATGGTTCCACTACCCTCTGTAAAGTACCTTTCCTTGTCTTCCCGCAATAAGCCTCGCTGAGTGCCCCTGGTGGCCTCCACCTCCATCAGCTGGAACACCCTATCTAATCTTACCCTATTTACCCCTTAAGGTATTTAAAGACCTCAATCATATCCCTCTGTCCCTCCTCCTCCAGGGAGTACAGGTTGAGCTTGTCAAGTCTCTCCCCATAGGACCTTTCCCCAGACATTGCATCATCCTGGTCACCCTCCTTTGGACCCTCTCCAGGAGTGCAATGTCCTTTTTACACGGGCACCAAAACTGCAACAGTATTCGAGGTGTGGTCTAACCGCAGTTATACAGAGGGAGAAGAACATCATGCCTTCTCGAGGTTAGTCTCTGGTGATGCACCCCCAGCATTTTATTTGCTTTGGCAGCAGCCCTCCTATACTGTTCAGAGTTTTTCATTTTGGCATCCAAAAACCCCCAAGGTCCTCTCCCACCTGAAATCTGCAGTGTCTCCCTCCCAAGAGAGGTACTCATGAGCTGGGTTCCTAAACTCCAGGTGGAGAACCCTGCATTTCTTAGTATTATACCTCAGTTTCCAGTGCATGACCACCTCTCTGAGTCTCCAGGTCCCCTGTAGGGCTTTACTACCCTCCTCCCAATCCACCACCACCCCCAGCTTTGAGTCATCGGCAAAGAGGCTCATCTCTACCCTGATACCATTTCTGATGTCTGAGATGTAAGTGTTAAACAGGAGGGAGACAGCACTGATCCTTGTGGGACCCCGCTAAGACCCTCTCAATTGATGAAATCCTTCCGACCACTACCTTCTGAAATCTGCGCAGCTAGCCAGTTCCTATCCACCTGACCATCCATTCCCCATACCTGTTTCTCCCAGCTTATCCACCAGCCCAGGATGTAGCACTGAATCAAATGCCTACCTGAAGTCTAGGAAGAGGACATCCACTGGCCTGCCCTGGTTCAGTGACATAGTCACCCAATTGTAGAACTCCACAAGGTTAGTCTGACATGATCTGCCCTGAACAAAGCCATGTTGGTGATCATTCAGATGGCCCCATGTCTCCAGGAACACCCCCAGCCTTTCTTTTAAGATGTCCTCCACCATTTTGCCCACCATCAATGTCAGGCTGACAGGCCTGTAGTTGCCTGGCTCCTCACGTGAGCTGCCTTCGTGGATAGGCATGATGTGGGCCATCCTTCAATCCTTGGGCACCCACCCCATCTGAAGGGAGGAGTTAGAAAGGTCCACCAGAGGTACAGCCAGGACATCCACCATTCTATTTAGCACCTTGGAATGAAGACCTTCCAGACCAAGGGCCTTCTTTGTTCTTAGGGACTTGAGAGCTTCCTCACCCTAACAACATAACAAATAGATATAATTAAAACACGTTTGACAGTTGTCAAGTGCTGCCAGGAGAGAGTCAAAGGAGTAATGAGAATACTTTCTGTACCATATGAATTTGTCAGCTTGTATGTATGTGTATGATGATGCTGATCAAAGTTGGGTGGATTTTCCCTAATGTAACTTTCAGTATTGGAATGTATCCATTATGCACCTGAAGGAAAATGTTCAGCAAATTATTAACATCAAAGAGCAGCTGTTTACAGTGGGTGGGGGATTATTGATTATATATTTGTGCAGAAGAGCTATTCACTGTAACCATATAGAAATGCTGTACGTCTAACCTTAATTGTTGAGAAATACTCTTTATAATTCAGTGCACTGTTTTGCATAATTTAGCTATGTGAAATGGAGAATTTGGAAAGGTCACACAGCTTGGTACTATGAGAAGGAACTATTAAGTGCTATAGCTTTGGATCTCTTGACCTTGTAGAACAGCTAAACATACATAGAACTAACAACTATTGACTAAAGTTATGTGTAAAATGGGTTCCATGTCATAACAGCGATCTCAAAATAGTGATCGCTATTATGGTGAGTGTATAACATCGAAAAGCAAATCATCGATATACACATCCAGAAGACCTGACATCCAGAACACTAAAAGTGTTTTGTGGGGGAATCGTTTCTGTGCCTCTTTCAGGGGTTTTAGTTTCATCCCCCCTGAATTAAGATTCTCAACCCAGGGGTGCATGCTGGGAGGGGTCAAAATCAGATTTTGTAAAACCTTAAGTATCACAGCCACAGGCAGTGGCAACATTTTCACTCTCCCAGTTCCAGTCCCGAACCCAGCATCTGCTGCACCGGAACAAGCCACCCACACCACAACACTACACGGCCTGCTTGGCAGCAGCAGGCACACCAGTCCCCTAAAACCCCTTCCCTGTCCTTCCCCTTCCCTGCTATACTTCTGTCACCCTTCCCTATGCTTGCTTTCACATAGGGTTGCTACTCTTGCAGGGTAGCCAATGGGAAAGTGCTGAATATGAGTCACCATTTTGACGGTCACCCATATTCAGTCGCTATCCTCACTGGATACCGTAAAATGTGCAGCATCATAGTTCTGTAAGGTACATAACAATTAGTGGAAAATTTATATAAGATAGTCTGTAAGAGAGGAGAGTGAATGACATTGAATCTTGAGATGAAGTGTTGAAGTCTACAAACACACCTGCCTTGCTCACCCTCCCAGAAGAATGTAATTGATCACTACTTGTACTCTGGTTTAGTAGACTGCTGGTACTAATTCAATATGTGTTAGTGCAATAAACCTGATTTTATAATGTACATTTCAGTGTCAGTATGATTCTTTGTAACTATCGGTTACTGTTTTCACCCTACAATCGAACACCATCCCTCTAGGCTTAGGGTATAAAATATTTAAAGACAAGCTCAGCTAATTGAAATTAAAACTGCTGTGAGATATGGATGAATTAAAAAGTCCTCCATCCCTGTCTTACAGCTCAGACTATCAACCTCACATAAGTGTTAAAGTACAGTTTTACCACGGAAAGAATTACCAGCTCAGTGAGTTTTCAACCTTGGGCGTGCCAGAGACTCAGTCATGTTGCCTAAAGGAATGTCATGGCAAATAAGTCCCTGATGACAGAAAAAAACATGGGTGCCAGCTGTAGATTGCTTGGCTGAACCTCTTCCTTAACCTCAGCAGGACTCATAAAAAGTGCCAGAGACATGGCAATGAGAATGAAGTAATCCAGTGTGGTAACACAAACCTCAAACAGGCACAAGACACTCAGCCCAAGTTAAATGTATGCTGAAAGTGAGCAAAGCACATAATCAAGGAGGGTGGGAAATGGCCACTGATAGTAGCTGATCTAATAGGGTCAAATAAGCCTTCAGAATAAATATGAAGATATGAAGCAGAGTAAGCTAGAGGTTCACTAGTTAAGGCAATATTAAAAAGGTGTAGTGCATGCTGTAGAGTACATAAGCCCATACTTTATATGTGGAAGGAGCAGCACTATATAGGGAAAGGCAAAGAGCCCATGCTATTCATTGAGGCTGAAGCTGATTGTTGGCTTGGCAAAACAAATTTTATTTATATAGGATTCAGTCCATCAAGAGGTCTCAGTGCTTTACAAACGTAAACAGAAACAGTAAGCTATAAAATATACTGATTAGACAAGACTAAAATAAATCAGATCCCATTAAAAGCGTGTTCAAATAAAAAAAATTTTAATGAGGCTTTGAAGGCCTCCACTGAGATGGCTGCACAAATATGATATGGAATAAAATTCCATATAATAGGGGCTACACCTAAAAACTCTGTAGCATGAAGACCTGAGCTTTGAGGTGGGGACCACTAGCAGTTCTGCTTTCATGGAGCAGAGAGGGTGGAGTGGTTGAAAAGGATCAGGAGAACTTTAAGTAATCTGGTCCCAATTAGTGGTGGGCTGAAGTGCCAAAAATTAGCTATGCATACTATTTCATGTAGAACCCAAATGTCACTTACTACTCTGCAAAGCGAAATGAATAACTATGTATGTGTATGAAGAGAGACTTAAGGAGCTTAATATGTATAGCCTTGAGGAAAGGAGGGAGAGGGGACATGATAGAAACTTTCAAGTACCTCAAGGAATCAACAAAGTTCAAGAGGGTAGCATTTTTTCAAAAAAGAGGTGTGCAAGAACAAGAGGGCACAATTTGAAGATAGAGGGGCGGCTCAGAGGTAATTTAAGGAAGTATTTTCTCACAGAGGGTTGTGGATGCATGGAACGGCCTTCCAGAGGAGGTTGTGGAGTCAAAATCAGTGTGGTGGAATTCAAGCATGCATGGGATAGTCATAAGGCAATTCTGGGGAGTGGGGGATGAAGAAGTAGGCTGCTGGTTAACTAGGATCTGCAGCTTATCCAGTAGGTAGGGAAATGGGCAGACTGGAGTGGGCCAAGCTGTCCTTATCTGCCACAAATTCTATGTTTCTATGTTTCAAGTAATGCAAAGTTCCCATTGTTCACTATGGACTTTGTGTTACTTCACCTTATCTTCTATTGACTTCTTGTTACTTCACCTTATTTTTGCTCTTTTAAAGTGAATTTTGCAGTGAATCACGGGATGTAAGGTCACATGGGCTCTATATTGTCTTGACAGCCTCAGTTCATCATAGTGTGTGTAGTGGAAAGCTGGAGACTGTTTGCGCTTAGAGCTCTGAGATTCAAACCCTCCAAAAATCTTTAAAACACCTTTTGCCACAGAACTTTGTGACAAAATTTAGTACAGCAATTGTAGTAAACCCTGATGTGGTTATATCATCGAGCATTTATTGATGTGTTGTGAATATTGAATGTTAATTTAGTTGATTCAGTCTCTGTACTGAGAGACACTGTAGAAGTGTGCTTGGGAGGGACTGATCTGTGATGTAGAAGGAAGAGTAGTGAGAAAGGCATTTTTCCAACCATTGTTGGCTATTGTTTTATTTTTGTGTTCAGGTAGACACAATACAACTTCACTGAATTGTTTATAAATATTTTCTGTTTGTTGGGCAGTTTTTCAGTCTTCTTACGGACTGTCTGTGTACCGAACAGTTAAAGTTTCTGTGCCTGACCTTTAATCTGTGCACGTGCTGTCAATTGATATGTATTTCATTGTGGCACTGCAATAGCAATACTCTGAATTTCTAAGCCTGTCTGCAATTTACATTATTTCCCTGCTTCTGTGTAACTAGAACTGCGCCCCACATCAAAACAAGGTATTGTTTTGACTGTTGGTTTTTTGAAGATTGGCTAAGGATTCAAGGATAGGTATTCTGTTGTGCCTGTGTAACTGCATTTAGTGTTTTGCTTCCCAGCCACCCAAAAGTGCCAGCACATGAAGTTGTTGAAAATTGTTTGTGTCATCTGAAAAAATGCCCTCGAAGAGATGGTCAGGCAAAGCAGTTTCTGGCTGTGGTACTGCTGCCAAGAAGATGATTAGCAGTGAAAGCTGTTGTGAAGATGAGTCAGGTTCATCCAGGGCTACCAATGGTAGCAGTGTTAAGAGTATTTGTGGCAGTGTAGTATGCAGCAGAAGGGAAAGGTAGTAGTTGGTGCAAGTAAAGGAATTTGTCCGACTATGTTTTCACAGTGAAATCAGTCACTCAATGCTGGTTGGAGTTGGTGTTGTCCCTGCTGTTAGTAAAGTTAGTGAGGGCATGGTTGATAACAACATAAGTGTTGCCACAAGTTCAACCTTGTTCAACATATCATGTGGGAAAATGTTGTTGAATCCTCAGACTTGAGTGCAGTTGATGTCCTACTACCTACAGTACTTGAACATGATTCTGATCATGATGATGACTCACAGTCTCATGTTTCCACTGATGTTGAGGATAGGCCATCTAAACATTCAGACATTGACGAAAAAAGTGTGGTTGATAATATTGAGGCTGCTGTTGAACTTGGAATATCTCAACAGGCAGACAGCCTCCAAAGTGAATTAGTGGATGATGATTATGATGATGATGCTAGCAACCTAATTTGGGAACTGGAACAAAAGAAAGTGAAGGTGGCTGTTTGTAATCAGTCTGTTAGTCAGTCACCCCTCTACAAAGTTCTGCTGCAGCTGTGTCTGTCGATGATGACCCTAAATTAATAGTTATAGATTGTGATGTTTAGTCAAAGTCCAATTGTGCACAACAGCAGAAATCATGCATTACACCCATTTCATTGCCACCAGAAGTGCAGTTACATATGCAGCAGCAGCACCAGCAGTGACATGTGAAGAGTAGGGCATCCAAGTCTCTAGTCTGGGATTTGTTTGTACACGATGGCAACAATGAAACAGTGCAATCTGTCAGCTTTGCCAAGTGCCTGTGAATTAAAACAAGGAAAATAACCACATGTATTGGCTTGTCACCTGTGCACCCACCATCACCCATCCAAGGTACCCCATCCATGTCAAATAGTAGAGTAGAACCATTTTGCATGCCAGGTGTAAAGCAATAAACAATGCAGCCCAAATCGCACAGCCTTTTTGCATGCAACACTAAATACACACCCAATTATACAGATGTATGTGAACTCAATGCTGCTGTAACAGAAATGCTGACAATTGGCCTTTTGCCATTTTCCTTTGTGGAGAATGTGGGCTTCTAGTGCTTTGCTGCATGTGCATGTCCTAAATGAAAGGTCCTGTCCTTGAACATACTTTTCCACCGTGCTGTCCCTATGCTTATATCAGATGGTGACAGAGTCTGTAAGACATGCCTTCAACATTCCGCATCACCTTACATTCACTTAGCATGTATATATGGACAAGTGGCAAAATGGTGAGTAGTTCCTATCTGTGTATTACTGCACATTGGGATCAGATACCTGGGATTGTCTGTGATGGTGGGATGGGAAAGCAGTGTAATAAGTCAGACAGTGGTGGTGGTGGTAGCAATCTTCATGGCATTAGACAGCATGCCACGCTTGCAATGCATAGTGTAGTAGGGTTGTATACAGGTGAACAAATGCTAGACTTGCTACTGAAAGAAATTGATGAGTGGCTGCAACCCCTGTCCCTAAAAGCTGGCTTCATAGCTAGTGATAATGGATCAAACATTGTGAAATGTATCAGCAATGGTGGCTTTGCTGGGTTCCCTGTATGACCCACTGTTTAAATATGGTGGTACAAGAGTTTCTGCAGTACCCTGAAATAAAGCAATGCTGACTGTTGCACATTGCATCTGTGCCCACTTTGCACTTTGAACACTGACTTCCTGCCTATTTTACTGCCTCTCTGAATCCTTTGACCTGCAGACCTGCAGAGACAGTCAGAGCATGTGATCAGTGGCCTGTTTTTTAATGACTTTGTCTCATCATACTGTAACTAGAAATGATCTCTAAGTGGACAATGCGAAATAAAGCGAATTTCAAGTTTTTAAGGGACAATTCGTGTAGTATTATATGAATTGAAGTGGACCCTCGCTTCACTTCACCTGTGAATTAAAACCTCACTGCACCTCTAGTCCCAATCCACATAGGACCTTGTATGTTAACAACCCAATATCGAAGGTGATGTGTGAATACAAAGGCAGACAGTGCAAAGAATGCAGAAATGGAGTAATGTGATTAATTGGTGAGGAATCCACCAACATCTGTGCAGCAGATGTTGGAGGAACAAGCCAGTGTTTTGAGAAGAGCAATGAATCCATTTAAACGCCCTTGGCCTGGCAGTGGAAAGCCCTCACTATTTCTAGCCTACAGGTTCCTCACCTCCCTTGGTTACCATATAGTTGTACTGGACTATGAATTCATTGTATTATGTATAAGACAAGGCCTCCCTGAGGTGGCTTACTATAAGCTCATATCATGCATTGCTTTAGTTACCAATTGTATAGGTCTTTACCACTCATTAGGTAAATATGTCGATAACTCTGCCCTGTTTTAGCTACCATATATAGGCATTAACCAGTGCTCATTGTACTTATACTCTGTATGATTGCACACCCACATGTATTCTATGTATGTACTGTATGAATGTCTATGTTTTATTCTGACGTAGACCTATGTAAATGAGTCTATGACTTAAAGGGTTGTAATTCTGATTTCCTAAATACATAAATAAAGACATTTGAGAGGCCCTGATCCCATGTCAATAGCAGGGCACTAAGTCCTTGTTGATAGATGACTGCTGAGCTCATGTTAATAGATGGGCATTGAGCCTATGTTGATAGGGGCACTGAGCCTATGTTGATAGGGCACTGAGCCCATGTTAATACAGGGCACTGAGCCCATGTTGGTACAGGGACAGCATATGTTGATATGGTGACATTGAGCTCCTGTGGATAGGTTGCACTGAGCCCATGTTAATAAAGAGACACTATGTCCATGTTGATGAGGCATGCTTAACCCATATTGATGGAGGAGTACTGAGCCTGAGCATTAAGCCCATATGTTGATGGAGGGATTGAGCCCATGTTAATAAAAGGGCAGTAAATCATGTTGATAGAGGCATGCTTAACCCATCTTAATGGAGGAGCATTGCATCCATGTTGATAGAGGGGCACTGAGCTCATGTTGATATAGGGCAGTGAGCCCATGTTAATAAAGAGGCATGAAGTCCATGTTGATAGAGAAGTACTAAACTCATATTGATAGATGGGCAATGATCCAATGTTAATAAAGGGTCATTAAGCCCATGATGATGAGGAGTACTGAAGCCATTTTAATAAAGGGGTATTAAGCCCACGATAATAGGGGTACCACCCATGACTTGCCTTACTTGAATTCAGGGTTCCCCCATGGAGCCATGGGTATACCCCCAGGTGGATATGGGATGGGACCCCAACACCCCCGATAACTTTTTAATGTCTCATTGGGTCCCCGGTGGTGAGGCAGGCAGTCATACTAGGGGTCAGTACCAGTGCCCGCCCACCCATGCTCCAGCGGTGTGTTTTACTCCCTTTTGAGGAAGTGGCAGGCGCCCTGACATCAAGGCATTCGCTGACATCCGCCACTCCCAACCTCTTTTCACATGCTCCTGCACTTGCTATACTTCTGGCTTCTGCCAGAGGCCAGCCAAGTGTCAAGCAAGTGCTCCTCCCTCCTGGGAGAAGAGAGCTGTCCTTCTGATGCTCAATCCTTCCCTCCCCTGCCGACCCCCAATGGCCGGGCTCATTCCCAAACCCAGTTGCGGCATGGACGTGAGATGTGGCATCCAACGTTTCAACCCTCAGCACCACCAGGTCGGCTAATCAAGGGGCACCTAGCCATATTGATACATGGGCACTGGAACCCTTGTTGATACAGAGGAATTGATCCCATGTTGATAAAGGGCAATCAACTCATGTTTATTGAGGAGCTCTGAGCCAATGTTAACAGAGGAGCTCTGAGCCCATGTTGGTAGAGACGATGAGCCCATGTTATTAATGGGGTGCTGAGCACATGTCACTAGGAGGTGCAGAACACCTCTTATTGAGCTGTTGATCCTTGTAGCTTGGAGGCACTTAGCCCAAGTTGTCTGTGGGCATTGAGCCCATGAAGGTAGGGGAAGCAAGCCATTTTGTTAGTGTACTGATCCCATGTTGACAGAGAGGTGACAAACTCATATTGATAACTGGGCACTGAGCCCATTTTCTTTTATTCTTTTCGTAATTAGATAAGGCCCACTAGGCACAAGTGTATGTTTTAGGGGTGACCCAGGAGCATTTGGGTGGTTAAGTTAATTACTTAGAGTCACACAGTATGCAGGTGGAGGTCTAACTTCTAGGCTATGCTGCCATGTTGATAGAAGGTGCTGAAAACCAGTTAGTTAGGGCACTGAGACAATGTTAATATGGAGGCAATGATCCCCTGTTCTTAGATGGGGCAAGAGTTCATATTAATAGACATGCACTGAGCCCATGTTGATTTAGTGACACTGAATCCATGTTAATAACAAGGTGCTGAGCTCATATTCGAGAAGCATAAGTCCAGATTAAGGATGTTCCTTGGTGTTTTAGCCACCCATGTCAAATCCATATATATTTGCACAATACATGATAGTCATCTAAGCATTACAAATAAAACAAGCATTTGTCTATGCCGAATGTTTGCTTAGTGGTATTGGCATTGGTAGTGCAGGAGTTAGAAAGATGAATAATAGGAATGTCAGTGAAGTATTGAGTAAGTATGGTGAGGGTGCATGCAGGTGGGGTGCACAGAAGAATGGTGCGGGTTGGGGAGAGGGCAGGTGGGAACGACGAGGGACCGCTTTTCTTTTTTCAAGTTTAAAAAAACATTGGGGACTGTTTTCTTTTTACAGGTGAAATATTAACAAAACAGATTTTGGCACACTGAGGTGGGCTCCCACTGTACTCAGTGGGGAATCAATGCAGACCCTGGGATTGGGCACCCTGAGGTCAGCTGAGAACATAGGGGCTTGGGGTGGGTGCGCTTCTGACACCGGAGTGGGCAGACCAATGTTGGAAACATCAAAGAAGTATGTTTTGACACACTGGGTGGGCTTCCAGTATGCCACATTAATGGTGAAGGGGGGATACATGCTACATAGTGATTTAGCACTACGATATTGGTAGGGGATAGAGCACAGGGGTACGTGGTGGGCAGCAGCAGTAGGAGGAGTGGGATTGTTTATGCCTGTGCCATGGAGAATGGAAGGTGTGAAGTGGACAGCAGCAGTGGGAGGGAAATGGGAAGGTGTTATGCCCATGTGATGGAGAATAGAGGTGCGGTGGGCAGCAGCAGAGCGAGTTTATGCCAGTGCGATGCAGAACAGAGGTGGGGTGTGCAGCAGCAGTGGGAGGGAGTTGGACAGTTTTATTCTAGTGCAGGTAATGGAGGCTGCGGGGCAGGCAGCAGCAGTGGGAAGGAGTGGAGAGTTTCATTATATGCTGGTGCAATGGGGAATGAAGGGTGTCGAGCGGGCAGCAGCAGTGGAAGGGAGCTAACATTTTAATTTGTTGTCTTGCTGTGTGGCTGGTTGGGAGGGAGGGAGGAGAGCTGACACTGCAGTGACAAAACTGCCCCTAGGTTGCTGTGGCAGATTTCTTTAAAATACAGTGCTCGTTCTGAAACTGCCATCATCGGCAGCTTCAGCATTAGTTGGTGGCCGCAGGGACACACCCATTAAAGTATCCACTGCACTGACCACAACACTGCCACACCTCTGGAATGTTCTACTATCTCAATATGTTTCTTATGCATGCATGCTAAGCAAACATGAAAACTGGTTTCCATGCTTGTTCATAGATTACATGGTGAGACTTAATCTCTCTTATGGAAAAAATCCTTAGGGGTCAGATTGTTTTATATGGCTTCAACATAATTGTTTTGATGTCAACAAGAGTGAAAGAAAACATGGAACAAAGGCACATTGTTTGTCATGACGTTTGCTTTCATTATGTCCACAAATGCAATCATAAAGTGTAAATTACCAATACTATGAAACCCTCTTAAACTAACATTTCCAAAAGTTAGAAATATATTTATGTGTTTTATGCATAAAACCATTTAAATCACATGTAATTGTCATAATACGATTTTGATAGATGTACAGTACAATCTGGTTGTGAATATACAGTAGCAAACAAAAGCACGCATGTGCAAAACACCTCAGGTGTGATGTATGAGGAAGTAGCTGGATGAGGGAGTGGGGATTTTAAGCCGACCACCATTGCTGTGCATTTATCTAGTTATTCTATTTGTTTTTGCACAAGAATAAGGAATGAGCACATTCCATGAAATCATAAAACACTGGTGAGTCTTCTTATTATAGCTATTAAGCTTATTTGTGGAACTGCAACATGGACTGTATTTTATTACTACCATGATCCTGAGGCAGGTGCCGGCCCCCCCCCACCCTCCCACTACTGTTCAAAGAAATAAGAAGTTGTAATTCTGCCTTTTCAATGCATCTGCTTTCAAAGTTGCAGTTTCAGAGCTTGTTCATTCAGGACAAAAGAAATTAAAATACCAATAAAATAACAGTGGCAGAAAGCTATTCAACCAATTCAAAAGTATCATGAGAATGTTAAGGACTTTAATATAAAGAAAACAGTATCCAAAGACAGTCAGATGTACATAAAGCACATTGAATAATGCTAGTGGCTGCAATTGTGAGCTAATTTCCTCACTGTTGTCCTGTGTCTATTCTTAGCTGGACATTACAATATGATAAATCATTGTTCTAATAATGCTCACATATTTAATAATGCACTTGTGCCAGTAAATAGCCTTGACAATTTATACTGGTGTATCACAAATATGGGACTTGAAAACACCCAGGAACATCTTTATTAAAGGCATACTGAGCCCACGTTGTTCAGGGCACTGAGCCTAAGCTATCATAGGCATTTAGCCCAAGTAGATAGAAAGCACTGAGCTCCATGCAGCTAGGGCACACGGCCCTGCTGTTTTAGGCATTGGTACCCTGAAATATATGAGGTACAGAGTCTGTGCAGTATGAGGAAGGAATTGTGATAAGAAGATTAGGAACCAGCATCTGGGAAACCTAGAAGTGGACATAGGCAGAGCTGGGCAGCATGGAGAAGGAGAGCCTCCAAAAGGCTACAGGAGATGACTGGCCTAATCATGGAGTCAGAAGCATTAGGCCACAGAGTAGGCAAGGAATATAACAAGTAGGGAACCTGAGAGCAGCACTTAGAGAAAGCAGGGAAAGATTAAAATCAGGAAGCACTTCAGAACAGTGAAGAAAGTGAAAAGGAAATGAGCACCTAACATGCAGAAGAGGTAGGAGAGTGGCAGAACCAGTTGAGATATGGACAAGAGTAGGCCACAGAAGGGAGTGGAGAGGAGGCTGCATAAACAGGAGCAGTGTGTGGTAGTCAGACCAGTAAGCATGACTAGCTGCCAGAGCCAACAAAAAAAACAAAAGCCAGGACTGATGTTTGTACATGCACTTAAATAGAGCTTTATGGGGAGCAAGGTCTGAGTTTGTCATTACCACTTTGTCATAGAACTAAGTTGCCCATTTTTTATGTTGGCATGCTTGCAGCCAACATCTTATGGCAGTGGGGATTTGGAGGCGTGGTGGCTGTTGGGCGATTGCAGGGCCAGCACCAGTGAAGTGCGTCCCTCATTCCCAATCAGCCTGCATGCTGGCGCCATCCATGCATACATAATGTGGTGAGCACATCTAAGAAAAGGTCCTCTGCAATCCGAACAAAGCTGATCAGACGAGTGGCTTCTCTTGATGTGCTCAACACATTATGCACATGAAGGCACACTGAGCATCAAACTGCCGACTTCAAGGGTGCCCAATCCCCCCTCGTTACCCCTACATATAAAGCAACGGGGAGCCCACTCCCCATCAGCATAAATCACCCCCATTGTTAAACTCTGAGGGGCCCAATCCCCTCTGCTCAGCTCCCCTGGTTGCTTTGTGTGCTGAAGGGGTGCAATCCCCTATCTGCTGCAGAACCCTCCAACAGTTAGGTGGCATGCTGGAAGCCCACCCCAGCATACCAAATCCCTAAAAAAAAAAAACTGTCCCGCAATGTCTAATTTTTTTCCCTGTAAAATAAAAACAGTCCCTCAGAGTCTCCCTGCCCCCCACCTGCACCCACCCTTTGTGCACCCTGCCTCCCCTCACACCCCACTCACCCCATACTTACTTCCAGAGTCTGGCGAGATGATCTTCGTGGACCGGATCACGCCTGGCACTCTTCAAAGCTGACCTGAACTGAAGAAATGCCGGTAAGCTGTATAATGGAATAAATAGGGTGTTTTCAACTTTGCTGCATATCTCAGGCATTTTGGGAATTCTGGACCCAAATTTTCAACATAGAGTTTCTGAGACCCCTCATTATGAATTCTTGTACTGCCATGGCGTTATTCAGTCCCAAAAGGTGATTTTGCAGTCACTGCATGGAATCACCTTTTGGGCTGAGTAATGAAATGACAGTGCCACTGTACATGAGGGGGCTCAAAAAGCCTATGTTGCAAATTTGTGGGAAAAATCCCCAAATGACTGTTTTACTAGTGCTCATTATGCAGGTTGCTACGCACGCTGTAAGTTAGTGAATTCACAATATTTTCATGCCAGATTCTCAACATTGGCATTTTACCACACCTTCTTGTGAACTGTATAGCTGTCATTTTTCACATCCTGGCCAAAATGTGTTTTAGCACTTCCGGTAGAATAGCATGGTCACTGTGTGAAATCAGTGTTCGGGACACATTGTGAAAATGACAGTGATACTGTTCATGAGCAGAGGTCTTAAAATGCCTGTGTTGAAAATTTGGTGACAATATTCCATAAAATGACTGTGTTAGGCGTGCATCATGCAGTTTTGCACACATGAAGTTCATAAACTTACAATATTTGCACTCCAGATTTTCAACAGTGCCATTGTTCTGCACCTCCTAATGAGCAGTACAGCTGTCATTTCACATCCTGACCAAAATCTGTTTTCGCCAGTTCTGGCGCAGAATAGCATGGTCGCTGTGGAACGCCTGTGTTCGAGACATGTTATGAAATGGCAGTGACTCTGTTCATTAGCAGATGTCCCTAAAATGCCTATGTTGAAAATTTTGGGACAAAGGGTCAATAAAGCACGAGTGTTTTATGGCGTGCATTGTGTGCAGTTTGCCTTGCGTACCGTGACTTTGTGAATTTGTAATAGTTTCACTCCGGCTGTTCATCATTGACATTTTTCCATGCCTCTTATGAACAGTACAGCTGGCTGAAATGTGTTTCCATGTCCAGCACAGAATTGCGGTCACTGTGCAAAATCAGTGTTCAGGACAGTTTGAGGAAATAACGGTGACACTGTTCATGAGCAGAGGTCCTAAAATGTTTATGTTGAAAATTTGGTGCCGAAGTCCATACAATGATGTTGCATGCGTGCATTGCGCAGTTTCCATGCACCCTTGTAACTTCATCAATCTGCAATATTTTCATGCCACAATTTCACCACTGGCATTTCTGCACACATCCTATCAACAGTCCAGCTGCCATTTTGACAGCCTGCCCAATGCATTTCCACAGCTGAGGCCACAATGGCGTGCTCATGCTGTGCAAAATCACCTTTGTGACACATTAACAAAATCAAGTGCTATGCATGTCTAGCTCCACCACTGCCAATGCCAGCGTGACAACATTCGGCATTGACAAATGTTTGTTTTAACAGACTTGAATTCTTATAAATGAGTAATCATAGACAAAGTGTCCTCAGTTCCCCACCCCACATTGTTTCAAATAAATATAAAACAAAAGCCACTTTCTTCAGTACAGTATTTATTTTAATGAATTGAACTGAAGAGGATGTTGATGGTGTTTTCCTCTAATTGGAACATCATACCTCAATTAAAGTCAGTTTTGGACACTTTATGGTTTCTGGGATCACTGAATAAAAGGTATATTTAATTAAGGACTGGCAGGATGTAGGACTAAGATAGAGGAAGACAGACAAACAGACAGAAAGAAGTACTGTATAGCAGTTTAAATTAATGCCTGTTATATTTAGCACTCCAAGCACACATGACATGTTCGGATCACGTTCTTTTGTTTTCTCTGGTGGAACAGTAGTGTTGCTATTATACACCACTAGTGCTGCCATTGCATAGTGATTCAGGCAAGGCAAGGCAATGTTTATTTAAGAGATGCCCAATCCCGGAGGCTCTGGGTGCTGTACAAATCAGATAAACAAATATACATAAATAGGTCCATAAATAGTAAAAGAAAAAGAAACAATCAGAGCCACAAAAACAAATTTATATAAAAAGTAAACTTAAATCACATAATATTCATTATCCTTTTATTTGCACACTAATATGGATCCGGCAAAAATAGCAAAAATCCAAAGACTGTGAATATTTCCTGTTATACAGAATGTAACATATGCAAAGGAAAGTGACAAAATCCACCATTCTGCAAATGTTTCATGATTCTACACAATGAAGCAAGAATTGCCTAATGGACATGTAGTCCAAATACAGCAGGCTTATATGGAAACTCAAGATGTGGCCAGGAATGAGTGATGTTGACTCCAAGTCAAAGTTCACATGTTTGGATTCTGACCCCTGTCTAGTCTAGGTTTCCAAATCTTGACATTGCATGACTCAGTGATGAAAGTGAACTCATAAAATCGTATTCAAAATTAGGTCAAAAGGAACAGACAGTGTAAGTCTAGTGCAATGGTAACCTCACAGAACCACAGACAAGGATAACCCCTTTTAAATCCCACTGACCATCTGAGCACTCTCACTGGCTCATTTTAACTCCTATGACCTCTGTGTTTTAGTATTCCCAGTCACCCAGCCGCAAAAGTAAATAGGAGCATGACCCACATTAGATTCTTCATCTCTGTTTGGTTACCCTGGGACAGTGTACTGCTGACAGAGAAACATCCCAGGATATGAACATCTAAATAACAGGTAACACGCGAGTTGCCTTGTGGTTAGAGCACAGATTTAAAACCAGGACATCAAGGGTTACATTAAGACTTGGTCACTGCCATTAAAGGGAAATAAGCAGTTCAGTTTTCTAATAGGTTGTCTTTATCTTTATATGTACCATATTTTATGACAAACAAACAGGAGTTCAGCATGTATTTGTCTTTTATATGACCGTATCTGATGACAAACAGACAGGAGTTCAACATGTTTGCAGTTCATTTGCATCACCAGGTAAGGAAAAGTTCCAGCTCCCATACGATGCACAGGAAACACCAGACCTCACCCAACAACTAACACACCAAAATCTGGCCAATGGAAAATCACGATGCAATGCTCACAGTCTGGGAAACAAGAACCCAGACCTGCAGGCAATAATGACAGAGGCTAAACTGGACATAGTAGCTATTACTGAGACTTGGTTTACCAGTAAAAACACTTGGGAGACTTCAGTACCTGGCTATGTACTGTTCAGAAGACTGAGGTGCAAGAAAGGGGAGGGGGTGGAGTGGCCCTGTATGTCAATGAAAATATCAAAGCTACAGAAATTCAGAATACACATAAGGAGCCAGAAGAACTGTGGGTCACCCTGAAAACAGAAAATGGGACAGCCATACGAACTGGGGTTGTCTACAGGCCCCAGACCAGGGGAGGACATAGATACATTACTGTTAGAAGATATACAAAACATGACAGCTAAAGGGGAGGTTCTGATAATGTGAGACTTCAAAATGCTAGATACAGACAAGTCAATACCAGCAGGAACATTTGCCAGAACTAGACACATGGTGGATTCCCTGCAGGGGAGAGTCTCAAACAACTGGTACAACACCCCCAAGAGACAGGGCTATCCTAGATCTAGTACTGACTAACAGGAAAGGATCACAGATCTCCAGGTAGAAGGTCACCGGAGGGCCAGTGACCATCACATGGCATGGTTCAGTTTGGCCAGTAGAACTAAATCATCCCATTCAAGGCAAAAATATGGGACTTCAGAGGAGCTGACTTTCATAAGATGGCCAACAGAGTTAAGCTAGCCCTGGCAACAAGAAATACAGGTGAGGGGTACAGGCAAAGTGGGCAAGCATAAGGATGCAATAGTTGAAGCAACATCCCATTGTGTTAGAGAAAAGGAAGTGCAAAGAAGAAGAAAACCACTTTGGTTCTCAAAAACAGTAGCAGAGATGGTCAGAGCCAAAAGGCTGGCCTTCAGGAAATATAAGGGAACGGAAAGCAGGATGAAATAGGAGGCATATCAAACTTACTTAAGGGAAGCAGGGAAGGCAGTAAGGCAGGCAAAGGCCTAAACCGAGGCAACACTAGCACGGACAGTAAAAAGAAGGTGACAAGACTTTCTATAGATACATTAGTGAAAGGAAAAAGTCCAGAGGGTATTGCTAAGATCAATGGAGATAAGGGGCATGTGAGGAGGAAGACCACGTAAAAGCATCTATCCTAAATAGATACTTCTGCTCAGTATTTACTAGAGAAGGTAGGGCAGGGCTCACAGCTCAGCACCATGGACACAGGTGGGAGGGAGGGAGGTGTGCACTTCTCCCTTCACAAAAGAAAGGGTCCTTCAAGAGCTTGATAAACTCAGGGTGGACAAGGCAATGGGACCTGATGGCATACATCCCAGGCTATTAAAGGAACTAAGGGTAGAACTAACAGAGCCATTATCAGAACTGTTTGGTGAGCCTCTGAACACAGGAAAGGTCCCAGAAGACTGAAGAGGATCATGTGATCCTGCTCCACAAGAGTGGTAGCAGGGAGGAGGCACAGAACTACAGACCGTCAGTCTTACATCAGTAGTGGACAAGATTATGGAGACCTCCTTAAGGAAAGGGTAGTGCAACACCTGGAATCCATAGGAGAACAGGATTCAAGAGGTTTACAAAGGAAGGTTCTCTCAAACTAATCTCATAGATTTCTTTGACTGGGTAACCAGAGTGGTGGACCAAGGGGAGCAGTTGATGTCACCTACCTTGACTTCAGTAAAGCTTTCAATGCTGTTCCACATAGAAGATTGATTAATAAGCTGGGTAGGCTCGGGTGGGTCAGAAGTTGCTCAACTGGGTGGAAAAACTGGTTGATGGGCAAAAACAGAGAGTGGTAGTAAATGGTATACAGTCAAAAGAGATGCAAGTCACAAGTGGGGTACCTCAGGGATCAGTGCTGGGGCCAGTCCTCTTCAATATCTTCATCAATGACATTGCAGATGGACTGGAGGGTAAGGTTTGTCTGTTTGCAGATGACACCAAGATCTGCAACAGTGTAGATGATCCAGATGGGGTGGGCGGACTGAGAAGAGATCTGGATAAGCAGGTAAAATAGTCAGAAGAGTGGCAACTGGGATTTAATGCAACAAAGTGCAAGATCATGCAGATAGGAAGAGAAACCCTGAAGCCACCTATAGGCTGGGAGTAGAGTTGCTGGCAGTCACACGGAAGAAAGAGACTTGGGCATCATCATAACCGATGACCTGAAATCATCCAAGCAGACCACTAAAGCATTAGGTAAGGCTAGGAGGATGTTGGTGTGTATTAGTAGGGATATCACAAGTCAGAAGAGGGAGGTAATAATTCTCTTTACAAGACACTGGTTTGACGCCATCTGGAGTACTGTGTGTAGTACTGAGGGCACACTTCACAAGGACATTAATCAAATTGAGGCAGTCCAGAGAAGGGCAACCAAATGGTGCAGGGACTGCATCAGGAAACATATGAGGACAGATTAAAGGAGCTCAATATGTGTACTCTAGATCAAAGGAGGGAAAGAGGTGATATGATCGAATATTCAAACACCTTAAGGGCATTAACAAGGTGAAAAGGTCTAACATGTTTCAGTATAAGAAAATAGCAGGACAAGAGGACACAGCATGAGTTTAGAGGGAGGCCGATTAAGGGTAATGTGAGGAAGTTATTTTCACAGAAAGGGTGGTTGATGCATGGAACAGCCTACCCTCAGGAAGTGGTGGATATGAATGCAGTGCAGGGCTTCAAACAGGCATGGGATAGGCATAAGGGAGCAATACAGATGAGTATGAATAGATAGGCCATTGACAGAGTACAGGCCTATTGCACATTCATAAGGTAGGAAAAATGGGCAGACTGGATGGACCTTGTGATCCTTATCTGCCTTCTACTTCTGTGTTTCTGTGTTTCTAGATTAACAATGTTTCTAGATTTTTAAATTGCAAACAGTATTTTGTGTTTTTACAATATCAGTTCTATGTGTTTATACTGTTCCAAAATTACTGGGGCATTTCAAGTAACTCATGCCCCAGTGCTTTTGTGTAAAGGTTCTTTGTCTTTTACATTACTTTCTTATTTTGGGCTCACCATGACCCAAACCGGTAAGACTGAAATATTTCAGTCCCCCAACCTAGTGGTCTAGTGGTCCCCCTCCTGAACTCTGATAGCCCATTATGATATAGTAAAATAATTCCCCAACCTGGTGATTTACTGCCCCCATCCAGATTCCCAATAGTGCCCTTTATCATAAAATAAAGTAGTGCTCTGGTCCTGGTGGTCTAGTGGTCCCCCATCCCCCAACCCAGCAGGTAGTGTAGCACACCACCCCCCCCCAAATCCCCACATGCAGCCAGCAACCGGCAGAGTCCACCTCACACCTCCATGGCCAGCCACCTGACTGCACTGTCATTGAGCAGCTACTGTATAGTGTATGTGCTCTCACTATTCTGGGACTATTGTTGTGGTGGATGAACCTTTAAAGGAAATCATTAAAATTTATAAAATTATTATGTTTTGTGCATTTTGCCCCTCACCAACAAAACAAAATATCTTTGACCCTTTATATAAAAACATCTAGGATGTTAGCTGTGGTGGGAAACGCCAAAGATTTACCACTACCCCACCACAGTGCACACTCTGTCATGGCTTATTGCTTAATTAGATGGGATATGTTATGGGACTTGTGAAAATATGAAACCTGATAGAGTTCTTTATATACAGTTAAGGCTGTGCTCACGGAGAAGATTAGATGCTGTAAATGAACATTCAGTAATGAAAGAAAACAGCATGCTATGCAACTATTGTATGAATAGCTTTACTGTGCAATCATCATTCTTACAAACAAACTGTGAAATCAATAGTAAAGGCTCACAAACCAAACCAGCTCCAGCACTCAAGGTACAATACCTCTTTGTTGGGGCACCCCTGACAAAGAGGTATTGCCCCTAGAAGCACAGGAGCTGGTTTGGTCCGGGAGTCTTTACTATTGATCACGCAGTTTGTTTGTAAGAATGATGATTGGACAGTAAAACTATTCACAAAACTTATGCCTGGAGTGCTGGTTTGCTTTCATTACTGACAGAGTTCTTTGACTGGGTTACCGTGGAGGTGAATCAGGAGGAGCAGTGGATGTGGCCTACCTAGATTTCAGTAAGGTCTTCTACACTGTTCCACACAGAAGACTGGTAAACAAGCTGGGCAGCCTGAGAGTGGGTCCAAAAATATTAAATGAGTACAAAGTTGGCTAAATAACAAAATTCAGAGGGTGGTAGTGAATGTAGTTTACTCGAAGAAGATAAGGTAACCAGTGGGGTGCCTCAGGGGTCAGTACTGGGACCAGTCCTCTCAAGGTAGTTATTAATGACATCACAGAGGGCTGGAATGAAAGGTAAGCCTATTAGTAGATGACACAAAAAATCTGCAAGAGTGGACACATCGGTGGGGATAGAAAAATGGGAAGATCTGAAAAACCTGGAAGACTGGTCAGGGTTTGGCAACTGATCTTCAACACCAAAACAGTGCAAAATGTCACATGGGGACACAGAAACCCAAGCATAATATATCATTTAGGGTTGAGGTGTTAAACACAAACCAGAAAGGTATCTTGGGGTTATCATATCTCATGACCTGAAGGTTGCAAAGCAGTGTGATAAGGCAGTGGAAAGAAAGGCTAGTAGAATGCTGTGGTGCATTGGGAGGGTATCACTGCAGAAAGAGGGAGCAGAAAGAGGGAGGTAGTTACCCTGTAGATTAATGGTGAGGACCCACCTGGAGTACTGTGTTCAGTTTGGAGGCCCTATCTCAGGAAAGTCACAGATTGGGTGGAGGCAGTACAGAGAGGGCAACCAAAATGGTTCATGGCCTGCATCAGATGCCCCACGAGGAAAGACTTAGTGAGTTAAGTATGTTCTCTCTAGAGGAAAGAGGGAAATGGGAGACATGAAAGAAACATTCAAATAAAAGGTATCAATAAGATACAGGAGTGTGGCATTTTGCACAGAACAAGATGTTCAAGGACAAAGGGCATGTTATGAAGCTGGAAGGGGAGACTTACAAGAGATGTGAGGAAATACTCTTTACTGGAAAGGTGGTGGACATCTAGAACAGACTTCCAGCAGAGGTGTTGGGTACCAAAACGGTAACAGGTTTCAAGCATGCATGGTATGAACACAGGGGCTGTTAGTAAAAGTGCTGGACTGGGAAGCCAGAGATCAATTAGGGTCTATGGTAGCTCAGTAGATAGAGACCTTAGGCAGACTAGGTGAGCCAGGAGGTCCTTTTCTGCCAAGAGCGTCTATGTTTCATGTTTTTGAATGACATGGATGATGTATCAGATGTACAGGCACGCAGATGATGACAAGATGCAGCTGCTGCTGGATACTAAGAGGGCTGACTTGCAATATTTGTCAATGATTCTTAAATCCCCATCACACACACACACCCCCATGGTGGTGCACAGACAAGCCACAGTGCCGTGTGATTTATGAGGTGATAGGGAAGAGCAACACCAGCAGGCCAGTCTCTCTCCCACTGAGAGACCTCACCCAGTTAGGACATTGTGACCTTATATCTCACACAACATTATACTTTACTTTTCACTCAATGACTGGCTGGAAGGCTTACAGTACACACAGGCAAAAATAAAAGATGGAATTTTGTGTCCTGTTGCACCACCAGTAGTCTGTAAAATATATTTGTATAAGAAATACTTAGAATTCACCTGCATCTTTCCCTGTATGACCACATTTAATCTGCTCTGCTCATTCCACACAGAAAAAATAAAATAAATATTCATTTTGGTGCCTTCTGTGTCATCTACTACACTAGCAACGCCAGTCATATTTGTAAATGAAGCTTTCAAAATCTCATTTTTCCTATAATCATTTCTTTCTTTATAATTCTATTCTTGTTTCTCCCTCTAGGTATAGACTAGGTTCTGTCATACATTATATGTAAATATTATCATGCGTATACATATTATGGGATTCAAAATAATTAAAATTAAAAAAATCACCCTTCTTTTCCCAGTCGGACAAATCCATGCCTTCTACTCCTGCTCTCTCCTTTGACTGCCAGTGTAGGCTTACACTGTGACTCCTCTCCTCTGCAACACAATTTCACTAAGTCTGTCTGTTTGAAACTACAATAAACTGTAATGAAAATTAATTAAAATTATAATACATAATTCTAAACTTATTTTGAATGTTTTTTGATCCAAAGTCACTCTTCTTCACATAGAGAGCTCCCTTCCTGTCATTGTACTTCCCTGTGAGAAGAGCTTAAAATGGCAGTAAGAAGGTAATGGCTCTAATGTGTGAACAGAGAGATTCTTGATGTCCAGCATCACTGATTGATTGCTGCGGTCATATGATGTGCCAACAACTTGAACATGCTCAATGTATTCTACCAGAACAAGTGCTGTGTAGTGATGTTGAATTGCTAAAAGCCAGGCAGGTTCCTTTGGATCTGGTTTGACCGGTGTCAAAATGATTGATTTGAGCATATTCGCCAAAGGCAATTCATCATCAGCTCATCCTTCACTCACACTGGGCTTTCATGGGAAATAATTTTAAATAAATAAATAATATATAAAAATAGTATACAGGTATATAGCTAATAGGAAGGCAAACCAGTCTTGTAGTTAAAGCATAGAACTGTGAACCACAAGCTTAGATTTGAAGTCTACAACAATGACTTAGTGTATGTGACCTTGAGCAAGTCACTTGGCTTCCTTGTGTGTCATAACTCACAAGTACTCATTATTACATATAGCTACTCATTTTACCTTTACGTGTGTCTTTGTTTCAGGCAGGGATACTACAATAGTGTTACCCATAGTGTTAGACAAATATTTCAACATAAACTCTATAAAACTCACTTTAAGGAAAACATTTGTTTGCACTTAGCAAATGACACTTGACTAATTATGGTTGTTTTAGTATTCAAATGAAGCACCTACAAGCATTGAGTACATCACTTTAAGCAAGAAGCTATTTTTCCAAGATGAAATACAAACATACGACAATGCCAGAAGAATTAACCCTCAAGGTCTATTTTTCTGCTTGAAAGTGCAGCTCACAGTTAGAAATTGCCGGCAGACAAGGGCCTTCAGCCCACCTAGTCTGTCCTATTATCACTAACAATTGTGCTTTAACCTTTTCTCTGTCTGCGCTTTTGCCCTCCTAAGGCTTACCTTCTTCCCTCTGTTTTACCTGGTAGCCCTCCCTGCCTTCTTCCTCTGCATTTCCTTATGCTGTACCTCCTGAGTGCCCCCTTTATCTTCACCACCATGGCCACTTCCATTGGATACCATAACAGTCTCTTTATCGCTTTGCTTTTACCCTCTTCTTTCATGCAGAGGCTGGTTGCCTTAAGTATGCCCTCCCTTATTTTTCCCAGCTGTTCCTCTATCCTTCCCTGGCAATCACCCCTACTAGGCAGTTTCTGAGACAGTCTCCCATTTCCTTATAACCCACCTTCCCAAAGACCAGGACCCTTGTCCTCATATGGTTTGTCTCTGCTCCTGTCCTGATGTTAAACAACACTACAGTGATCACTGGTACCCAGGGACTGCCCATCGTGATGTCAGCAGTACTGTCCTGTTTTCACGCACTTTGTCCAGCTCTGCGCCAACCCTAGTGGGTTCAATCTAGACCACCTTTGTCCCAAATTAGTTGAGTGTGAGGATACTGGTTCTAATTCAGGAAAAGGTATTACATATATTCTTATCAAGCACCATTGACAATACAACAACAATATGCTGCAATAGAGGTATGCAGGTGGTAAAGCACATACAGACAGTAAATATTTTACAATTACTAAGAAATGACAACAGAGCAATCCAGAGTTCAGGGTACAAAGTCATTTCATTTAAACATAATATAAAGCATCCATCTACACCATAAGATTTCAAATTTAGGTACACATTGCTAAGAATCATACTAAGGAGTTGTAGTAGCTAAGAGGCTTTCTTTTATTAATTGTTAATTTTAGTACCTGAGAGTATCAGTTTATCTAATCTGTACTGAAATACTAATTTTGATTTGTTTGTAATAACCTCAATAGGGAGAGCATTCCAAGGATTTGTAGTTCTTATGGTATAGAAGTATTTCCGTGCCATCAAGAAAATTTTTCACCATATAACTGTAGAGCATGACCTCTGGTATTAGGTATGTTGCTTTTAAATGTGAATCTAATTCAGTTGGTAGAAATGGGTCCTGCAAAATGTCGTACTTAGAGAGGAGATCCATCCTATGGCGTCTAGTGGTTAGTGACATAAGGTTCAAGGATTTGGTTCTAGATTCACATGGGTCATCATAAAGACCCTAATGAGTTTAGTGTATTTCCTTTGTACTTTTGTAATATTAAATGTCAGGTTCTTAAAAGAGCACCATAATTGTGAAGCATAATCTAGGTAAGGATGGACATATGCTCTGTACAATGGTATCATCACTTTACAATCTCTGGATTCTATGTTTCTTTTAATTGAACAGATTACTCTGTTCACTTTTAGAATGACCTCATTATTTGAGAAGCTGGAAGAAAATCCTCCGATATATTGACCCCAAGATCTTATTCACTGAATGTTGTAATTAGTGTATTACCATTTAATTTATATGTAAAACATGGGTTTTTGGCCCAGGTGCATCACTTTGCACTTGTTGGAGTTTATTCTCATCTCCCACTTAGTTACCTACTGTGTAATGGAGTCAAAGTCTTTCTGTATGGAGGCTGTTGCTCGGAGTTAGAACAGGGCCCCAATTTTAACATTGTCTACATATTTGGTGGTGGTAGAAAACACTTATTCATAAGGTCTGCTATAAAACTTGGAACAGGCAAGGGCTTAACATGGAGCCTTGTGGGACCTCACTGGTAACCTTGCCGATGTCAGAAACTGTCCAGTAATTAAGACCCTTTGTGTCCTGTCCGTTAACCAGTTAGAAATCAATAACTATATTCTGATTGATATTTATACTATTTAGTTTTTTGCACTAGGGCCCAGTGGGGCATCAAATCAAATGCCTTACTAAAACTGATAACAATAACATCATATGGTGTTTTGTTGTATCGAGCTGACAGCTAACCTCCTCGTAAAAAACATAGTAGGTTTGTTAAACAGCTGCAGCCTATTTTAAACCCATGCTGGGCAATATCCAATTTATCTAGAGCTGGGGAAATTAAGTCCTTTATTATACTTTCTAATACTTTACATAGGGGCGATGTTAGACTTATAGGTCTATATTTTCTCAGGTATTTCTCTGTCCCTTTTATGTATGGGGATGGCATAGGCTGTTTTCTGTGAATTGGGGATATAATTTAAGTTTATACATTTTTCAAAAATATCTTGAGGAGATGTGCCAGACTGTCGGTGAGTAGCTATAATAGATGGCCAGCTATTTAATTGGGTGAAGTCCTAGTTTTACCCTTAAGGAAGATCATTTTTGAGAATGTATTCGGATATTGTAATGGGTTCCCAATAGACTTTGTTTGTTTAACTATGTTCTGCAAAGACAAATGCTGTATTATGCTATAATTTTCCTGTAAGTTTCTCTATATCATACATAGTTATCATCAGTCATTGCCACAGTTCTATGGTAGGTGAGTTGTCCAAGAGCCACTGTTTTGTAAACTTTCTTAGCCAGTAGTATACTAATTGAGAGAATTTGTCTAATATGTGACAGTCAGAACCCATATGGCATGTCTAAAAATAACACCAGTTGTTGGGTGAGTTGCAGATTGAGCTGGAACATCTTCAGCAGGGATTGTTGGAGATCTGTACAGAACTGCATGAGTTAATGGCATAATAATAATAATAATAATAATAATAAAGCGTTATTTATACGTGCCTTACAATATTAACAAATATAATAAATAAAACATAAAATAACAATAATCTGAGCTCCAAAAACAATAATTAGCTAAAATAAATCCTTGACCATAAATAGGTCTTACGTGGCCTTTTTAAATTCCTCCACGGCCGCACACTAGCCAAGCCGGATAGGGTAGAGAATTGAGGGTTGAAGCAGCATACATAAGCACGAGGTGCCAGATGATTTCAGAGAAACCCTCAGAATCTCTTAGCAACCTCGTCCACCGAAATGGAGAGACGCTTAGGGCAGGGGCACCAGAAGCTCTGTCGATAGTCTGAGCCCTGTCTGTGTAGGGGCTTTGTAAGTAATGACCATAGAATGTGGGCATGTGCTCATCCTTGGTTCTACACATTGTTGTCATCAGTAAGGTCTGATTTAAAGGTTAGACTTTGCTTGCTAAACAGGAGTGCAAAAAAAAAACAACCCAAGAAACACTTCCATAAATAGTTCAAAGAACTGCTGCTACCCCTCTGCTTTCTATCCCTCCTGGCCAAATTTTCCTCACTGAGTTTACCACCTGCTCAGTTCTCTACCTACTTGTGCCTTGCTGGAAGAACCTATCCCATCCCTTTTCTTAAAATTAACCACTGAATCCAGTGAGAGGACCTCTTCAGGCAACACATTCTAAGCTGCCACCACCCTTTCCATGAAGTAATGCCTCCTCAGCTCCCTCATAAATCTCCCCACCAGTTCCAGTCTATGTCCCTTTGTGGTCTCTTTCCCTTTAATTTAAATATACCCTCAGTTCTAACTTTGTTTATGCCCTTCAGACTTCAATCATATCTCCTCTCTCTCTGCCTATCCTCTAGGGGTACATAAGCAGTTTCTCTTGGTCTCACTTCAAAGGATTTATCTCCCATTTCATGAATCATCTTGGATGCCCTCCTCTGGCCTCCCTCCAGGAGCCTGATGTCCCTCTTTAAGCATGGGCACCAGAACTGCACACAGTACTCCAAGTGTGGCCTTAACAATGATCTGTACAGTGGCAGAATAACCTTCTCCCTCCTTGAAGTGATCCTCCTAGCAATACACCCCAGCATTATGTTTGCCTTTGCCACTGCTTTTCTACACCGTACTGAATGATTCATATTCCTGTAATCACCACACCCAGATCCTGTTCCTCCTCAGAAATAGATATCTGCTCCCCCAAGTGGTAACTGTATCCTGAGTTCCTAGACCTGAAATGTAGTACACTGCACTTCATAGTATTGAACCCCAGCTGCCATGTTTTTGACCACTGTCCACATCTTTCCGTATCCTCCTGAGTACCTCTTCCATTTCTTACAGTCCACCACTGTTCCTAATTTGGAGTCACTGGTGAACAGACTCATCTTGCTCTTAACTCCCTCTGCTATGTCTGCTATAAAAGCATTAAACAGCAGTGGACCTAAAACTGATCCTTGTGGGATCCAACTAGCAACCTTCCTGGGAGATGAGAGTTCCCCTACCACCACTCTTTGCTGTCTGTTGCTCAGCTTGTTCCCTATCCACTGCACCAGCTTCACCTCTACTTCCAGGCTCCAAAGATTGCCCACCAGTCTCCTGTGCAGCACAGAGTCAAATACTTTGCTGAAGTCCAAATACAGGACATCAACCAGCCAACCTCCATCTAGAGCTTTTGTAACACAATCAAAAATTTGACAAGCTCTCCCTGGATGAACAGATGTTGCCAGATGTCCTGAAGGCTGTTTACTTCCAGGAATGGCGCTAACTTCTCCTTTAAGATGGTCTCCATTAATATCCCAGTATGGACATAATGCTGACTGGTCTGCAATTTCTGGCTCATCCCTGGTCCACTCTTATGGAGGGGCACCACATGTCTCATCCTCCAGTCCAGTGGAACATATCTTGACTGAAAGGAGTTGTTGAACAACTCTGACATTGGCACTGCCATGACCTCTGCCAGCTCCTTTAGGACTCTGGGGTGGATTTCTTCTGGCCCTGGTGCCTTGTCTGTCTGCAAGGACTTAAGACCTTACCTTACTCTCATCACCAGAATCTTGCAATCCATTATTTCTCCCCATTAACCCTCCCACCCAACCATTCCCTGCAAACTGGCCCTTCCTTTTCCTTGTGAAAACTGAACATAAGTACTCATTCAGTACTTCTACCTGCTCAGCTCTCTTCTCTGCCCACCATCATTCTCTCTTTATCCTGGCAATCTGGCCCCAGATTTCTTCACTCTCTGATGTACTTAAAAATCTTTCTCACCATCCCTGATCCCCTGCACCAACCTTAGCTCCTTTGAGGCCTTGGCTGCCCTTACCACCCTGCTCACTTCCCTTGATGACTAATGTACTCCTCCTCTCTTCCCCATGGGTTCTGTTGTATTTTCTGAAGGCTACCCTTTTCCCTTACCCTGTCCTGCATCTCCCTGGTCCACCAGCTGGGTTTTCTGGACCTTGCTTTTACTGCAGGATCTTTTGTCAGCTTTGTGGCCTCTATCAGGCCCAACTTCAAGATGGACCACTTTCTTTCTGTATCCATGACTGGGCTGATTGTTGCTATGTGCCCCTCAAGTATGGCTGCCATCCTTCGAAGTCCATACCCTTAAAATCAACTACCCTTGTTTTGTTAAGATTTCCTCCTCCCAGATCAAGGGAGAACCACACTGTACAGTGGTCACTCCCTCCAGCGAGTCTTCTACCACTACATCCTTACCTGGTTGCCATTTGCCAATACCAGGTCCAAAATGTTCCTCTCTGATCGACTTTACCACCTGTTGTGTCAGGAATACATCCTTGAATACATCCAGTATCCATTGTTCTCAGCACTAGTGGAAGTCATTGTTCTCCAGTCAACCCATGGCAGGTTGAAGTCACCTACCACCATTGTCCTGCCCTTGCCACAGTGATTCATTAGGTTAACCACTAGTTCCTTGTCAAGTTCCTCAGGCGGAGATGGTGGTCTATAAACAACCATCCTCCCTTTGCATCCTGTATGGTAACCCACAATGTCTCCACATTCCCTCTTCTCCTTCCTCCTTACTATACTCTATCCCTTCCTAATGAATAAAGCCACCTCTTCCCCTTTCCAATTTTTCTATCCCTCTATACAGTCTGTACTCTGGGATTTTAAATCCCAGTCATGATACTGGGTGGCCCATGTCTCCTTGATGGCAGTTACATACACCCCACCCAAATAATAATAAGATAAGGGTTAGGAAAATTGAATAAGTGTCTGAAGCATTGATTGGGACTAGCTACAATAGCCGACAAACAAGGGAAACATTAGTTAGCTTTATAGTGTATGGTGAGGGTTTGTTCAACATAGAAAACCAACCTAGCTGAAATGTTGTACTAAAGTTCAAAGGTCATGGAATGTGATTGTTCCACACTGTAGTACAACAACATTTCAGCTTTTTTCAGAAGAGTACAAGCCACAGAAATGTCAGGCTCAACCAGATAAACAGCACGAGCCACAGAAATAGCAGGCTCAACCAGATAAACAGTTGCGACAACCACACAATCACCTGAAAATTCGACTCAGACAAATCCACTACATACCACTAAAGAAATTCAAATCTATCAGATACATCCACTTAAAATGAAATGGATGATCATCCAGATATGCAACAATTATTTACACAAATTAAGTCTCATCCTCACAGTCCATGCCCTCTCGCTAAGCAAAGCAATACAATTGCCATTTTGTTTTTAGAAAATACCTCCCACCCAATTGGTAATCAATAGAAGTCTGTGCTACAGACATAGGGACATGTGCTCTTAGCAACCTCACATCTCACCTTAGCAACCAGCCTAACTACTGGAATAGGATGTGAAATGAACAATTTTTATTTTCTATTTAAAAATAAAAAAAGTGATTAACCCATATTTATTTTCTTTAAGGGAGCAACAGACACTATAGAAAATACTGGATGGGCAACTCTGTGCTTAGCCAATGTGTTCAATGCCACTTCAGGGGTTCTGATTCCCCAGACCTCTTGAGCTTTGCTTTCAGAGTCTAGGGAATCAGAACCCCTCTGCACAACACACCGATTGTGCATAGTTGCCCATCCAGTATTCTGTGTGTCTTGCCCTGTCTTTTAGAACCTGGTGAGAAGTATCTGGTCTGGGGCTTTTGTTAAGCAACAACTGGAGAAGGACTGAGCTACCATATATTACTGACTGAATCCAGTTTGATGTTTTTGACTTTAGTAACCAGTTGCCTCATAAGATCTGAGGGTGTTGCTTGAACAGCATTTAAATCATATTTAAACCTCTGCTTACCTAGTGACAGAGGAATCTGGGATAAAACAGAGGTGAGATAGTTGGGTCTCATAGGCTATTATAACCAGAAGGGCTCTGTAAGCACTTCATGACAGGTAACTAAGGGGAGTACAGTGGAGTCAGCCATGATGAAGTGCAGTAACTTGCAGTAATGACATGTCACAAAATCCTACATGACAAAGGGATTAATTGCTATTGACTTACAATGGCCCCTGCAGCAAACTGCAGCATTCTGTGATATTCTGCAGCATTTCTGCATTGCATCCTGGCTGTCACATCTGCATGTAATGGGATCCATCAAGAGCAGAAGTGAGTGTGCATTGTGACTAACGGATACCACTCACTGAAGTGCCATGAGTGTGAATGTCCAACTTACAGCTAAAGAGGAACTAAAGGAAGAAGAGGGGTAGGGCACCAAATCCTGTGGGACTAGTTTCAGATAAATTTTATATACCACAGTCAATCATATTGTCATACTCACATAAAGCACAGGGAGGAGGTTGGGGTGGCAGTTGGTTAGCTGTAGTGGTTGTGGCTCAACCTGTTTTCAAAGAAAGTTCTGGGACCTTGGGCAGTGCCCTGTTAGTAGAAGGTTCAAGAACCTCGGTGCCAAGGTAGTTGCCCTCATTGCTGAAGACAGGTACCTGATAAGCAGCACAGTACAAGGTCTATTATGTGCAGCAATCGCATAATCTCAATGTGCCTCTCAGCTCCACTCTGCAGGGTGGACTGCAGAATCTGGTGTAAGTGTGGGAGAAGCAGGGAGGTGGAACTAGCATGGGTGGGATCTAAGGGTATAATCCTAGAATTGTTTTGTGAGACTAGCAGAATCAGTTCAGGACAATGGCTGCAGCACAGAAGCAACCAGATTTACCCCAGAGGGTATAGCTGCATGGCTGCACCCAGTGAGGATGCACCTGAAGTGAGGAATCTGGCAGTGTCAGTAGAAGCAAGAAGCAAGGCATATCTAATAATGGGGCACTATATAGCTGGAGAAAAGGGAAGGCTGGTATGCTACTGAAGCCACAAGGACACATCTGTTCTGTGTCTCCAGTGGGGAGAACAGAAAGGGTAACTCCCTCAACTGGAGAAGCTTAACTGCAGGAGATTGGAAAGCCAGGTGTTCCATTATGCCTAGGCACTGACAACCTGGAAAACTGCAGCAAAGAGGAGGTAAAAGTCAGCTTTCGGGGTTAGGCAGTGAGCTGAGGGTAATAACAGATAGTGTATCCTTCTCAGAGGTGCTACTGATGCCATGTGCAGGAGTGAGTGAAGAAATAAAACCATACAGTTTAACATGTGCCTAAAGGGTTGGTGCAAAGCTGAGTGGTTTCAATGTTCAGGGACTAAGGATTCTTTCTGGATTATAACAGAATAACCTTCATCTGAGCAGGAATAGAAACAAGTGCACTATGGCAGAAGCTGGATGTAAGATCAAGATTTTAAACTAGGCAACGAGGAAGAGTGGTGTAACAGACAGAACACAGAAACATACAGGAGCACACAATGGAAGACAAGCTGACTCTTCACCATTGCACAAAAGACATACGATCCTACAGATAGCTGGCAAAGGGTATTGTGGCAGTAATAGGAATGGGGATAAGAGGACTAGAGGTGGTAGAAGATCCAACACAGGAAGCTTAAGTAATGCAATGGATGAACTGCATGTATAATAGCTCCACAAGATTTTGTTGTAGAAGCAGCAACTGAGATGTAGGAAAATCAATAGCTGGGAACCAAATGTTCCTATCTATACTGTACTATATTTATGTGATACAGTGACGGTACAAGTAATAGTGGCAGTGTATGTAAATGACATTGTAAAGGTCTCAGAGAATAAACTTGTTTCAGATGGAGAGGGTTTTGAGTCACTGTGTAGGTGGAATAAAGCAAAGGAATAATCTATAAGCCACCAAACTTAGGGGTAGATAAAGATTTGAAGCTGGAAAGGGAAGTCAGGATGACAGCTAGTCAATGAAAAACTATTTTCATGGGAAATGTCAGTCCTCTGGACAAACACTGAAACATTCTGATGGCAGTAAGTTAAAAAGTCACAAGTTTATAGAAGGTGTGTCAGGTTCAAGTAATAGTTATGAAGATAGATTAAAACTTAACCTATATCTGCTTTTGGTAACCAGACACAATGTCCAGCAATTCTAATGAGCTGGATAGTATAGTCAACTCATGTATAGGAAGTAAACAATCTTCAGTAGGAATGAGGAAACTGACACTCAGATTTGTTCTGGAATGAGGAGCAGAAAGGTCAATGATAAGACATTTCTTTCCTGAAAATGTTCAGGTGACATTTCTGATAGGACTTATTTGGAAAAGGTAAACAAAAGGGAGCTGTACTGTGACCAGTGCTAAATCCTTTAGACAGTTCTTTGGTAAGTAAGGTATTGACAATTCGAGGCTTAGCTTTGGCAGATTTGAGACTGAGGCACTGAATGGATGTAGGAGAAACTGTGTGATATCCTGTATCAAATCCACTGGATATGCCGCAGCTAAGGAACTGCATTACAGACTGAGGAATGATTTAGAAAGCTGCTGCATACGAGAAATGAATATTGGGGTAATGGGATGGGCCAGTTGTCATTTGAAACTTTGAGCAAGTGTGGAATTTGGCTTTTGATAACAACCTGATTTGAGTGAGCTTCTCCACAGTGAACACAAATACATAGAGTACAAGATGGTACAAAGTAGGCTATTTAATTAAAATTAGTACAGACTGTTCTCCTAGCAGAAAAGACTATTTGATGTTGCTGTTTATCCATGTTTTCTTTATCACATAGAAAACGGGTTGAGAAATAGATGGGTGAGTTGAAGTGGCAGTAGCAGGTGGAGGTAGCAGTAACAGTTAAAGGACACAAGGCAGCCAACTGAGAGATGGAGCAGCAGACTGTACTTGTCAAAGCTCATTGCCAAGCAAAATGTATGCAAAACAAATTGTTGTCAGGAGATGCCTAAACATGCACAAACTGAACATCAGTAGGTAAGCAGCTGCCTTGGCCTAAATGATTTGTGATAATCGTAGAATGAGTACCACTATCTCGAACTCTAAGATCAACAACAATCTAAATGATGGAGTCTAGTTTTATACATGGATGGCAATGCTTCACATACCAGTTCATGGTAGATGGAAAAGGCAGCAAAAATTCTTCTACAGTTAATTTCTGAAAAGCCATGAATCTGTAAACTTTAGTACTAATTCCATTTTCTATTGGTTCATGAGATGACATAAGAAGGGCTACATGATTGATTTCATTCTCTTCAACAATGTCCTTCCTAATATGATCTGGAACCAGATGGGAAGGACAAGCAGAAGACAGTAACTGAGTTAGAAGTGGGAGTATTACTTGAGATGGATGTAGTTGGTAGGAGGCATGACAATTCATTGATGGACCTGATGAAGGAGATAGTTGGAAATTAATGTGCCAATGGTGCTGTAACAGATCAAGACACTGAGCACTTAGGAGGGCTGGAGAAGGTTGCATTTCTTGTGATCTAGATGGTCTGGATACTAAGGCAGCTATTCTTGAATCTAAGGTTGAAATCAAAGAGTTGATTTGAAGCAGCAAGTCACTCCATTTCAAAACTTTAGAGGAAGCAGGAGTCTGGGCAGGATATAGAGTCAAAAGGTCTGATAGCAGGAACAGGATTAGCCAAAACAGCAGCTATGTACAGGTTAAACAGTTCCTGCTTTTGGCAGTAGTAAAGAAAGTAATCTAAGATTGTGGAGGGTGGCCACAAGTTTGGGGATGTCTGTCCTTTTGATAAAATGCTGGGATTTGGGTGCAACCTTCCTACTAATAACCTGAGGACAGTAAAGCCTTCTTGGTTTGATGGACCACTGATTCCATCCTTAAGTAAGACATAGTAATTATAAATAAAATAAATAAATTAAACTCTTGAGGTAGAAGTCAGTCACAAGGAGGTAACCACTAAGGAAGATGACCACTACTGTCCTGAGCGATGCTTGAGTGTAGGACCTGATTCCAAGTACAGGCTTTGGCTAGGCACATGACTGCATGATTGTGCTTCTGAAGGCTATTGCACTACTGCTACTATGCTTATCCAGGAGCCTTGAGACTGATGACTGCAAATATCCTTAGTGAATAGTGAAGGGCTCAGAACCAGCACCCGCCAGAGCATGTCGTAGAAGATCCAGGGAGAGTGATGCTGTTGAGACATCAGAGCTGTTAGTACTACTTGAGCAGCTGCAAGGCAAGACTCCTGAAGAGATGACAGAAAAATGTAACATGCCGTAGTAAATCATAGAAATAGAATCTGTTGGCAGATAAGGACCACCTGGTCCCCCAGTCTTCCATTTTTTCCTATATAGTATCACCATAGACCTTACTTGATTTCTGTCTCTTTCTCCCTCCCCCATTTTTTTCTTTTAAGATTCCTTATGCCTATCCCATACATTATTGAACCCTCCCCGCTATGGTTTTGCATCCACCACCTTGGCTGGCAGGCTGTTCCATGAATCTTGCACCATTTCTGTGAAGAAGTGCTTCCTCACATCTCTCTTGAAACTCCCCGTCTAGCTTCATAGCATGTCCCTTTGTTCTTGTGCATATTTGTTTCTGAAAAATACTTCCTCCTGTACCTTATTCACCCTGGTGAGGTATTTAAAGGACTCTATCGTATCTTTCCTCTCCCTCTTCTCTTCTAGCATATACATATTAAGTTCCTTCAGTCTCTCCTCATAGGGCTTTTGATGCAGACCCTACACTATTTTAGTTGCCCTCCTCTGGGCTGCCTCTACTCTATCTATGTCCTTTGGAGATGTGGCCTCCACAACTGTACACAGCATTCTGTGGTACTTCTACCTATGCAACCCAGCATCCCACTAGCCCTCCCAACTGCTTTATCACACCACCTGTCCACCTTTAAGGCATCAGATATAATTACCACCAGGTCTCTCTCCTGCATGGTGGTTGTGAACAACATTCCCATATTTTTATATTCAGCCTTAGGGTTTATACCCTACGTGCATTATTTTGCACTTTTTCATTGAAACCTAGCTGCCATACTCTTGACCACTCCTGAAGTTTCTCAGGTCTCTTCTCATCCTTTCCTTGCCCTCTAGAGTATCCACCCTATTGCTGATTTTGGTGTCATCTGCAAAGAGGCAGACCTTCCCTTTAGCTCCTCTGTAATGTCACCTATAAAGACATGACAGAGGATCAGGCACAGCACTGGTCCCTGAGACACCCACTGGTCACCCTTCCCACCTCCCCTCCTCAGAGTCAACTTTGTTTACCACCACCCTCTGCCTCCTATTTCCCAACCAATTCCTTACAATTTACCACCTTTTGACCCAATCCTAAACTACTCAACTTGTAAAATAGTCTTCTATGTGGAATGGTGTTGAATGCCTTACTGAAATCTAGATAGGCCACATCCATCTAATTCTTTAGTCACTAAATCAAAGAATTGATCAGATTGATTGATATGACCTCCCACTTGTGAAGATGTGCTTTCTTGGGTCTTAACCCATTTGATTAAAGGTATTCCACTATTCTTTCTGTTATCAGTGATTTCATTAACTTTCCCACCACCAATGTGATGTTGACTAGTCTATAATTGCCAGCCTCCTCTCTGTTACCAGTTGTATGAAGTGGGACTATGTCTGCCCTCCTCTAGTCCTCTGGAACAACTCTTATTATGAGCGATCTGATGCAAAGGTCTGTCAGAGGTGCATCTAGTGCCTCCCTGAGCTCCTTCAATAGGCTAGAATGTATCCTGTCTGGTCTCATTGCTTTGTCCACCTTCAGATTAGCTAGTCCCTTAAGGACTCTTGCCTCTGAAAAGGACTAGTGTCCACCTCCCTCCCTTTAGTGATCCTCTTACATTTATGTGGCCTTTATCTTCTCTCTCCACTGAAACACTGAACAATAGTATTTGTTCAGGATGTCTGCTTTTCCTGGTCCCCCTCCACACTGTCTCCTCCATCCCTTTTAACCTTACAATTCCTCCCCTGATCTTTCTATTTTCACATACATAACTAAACCATATTTAGTGCCTTTTTTTTACAGCTTGAGCTATTCTCTCTTCAGTTTATGCCTTTGCTCTCCTTACTGCTTTCCTACAACTCTCTGTTTCTCCTAATAAACCTTGTTATCTTCCTCCCTCTTCTTCTCCTTATACGTTATGAATGCATTGCCACCCTTTTAGCCTTTACCTTTTCAGCCACCCCTTTCAAGAACCATAGTGGTCTCTTTTCCTCTTACTTTTACTCACTTGTTTGATGCTCAAGCTTGCTGCCTTCACTATGCACACTTTTATCTTCACTCACTGTTCTGCCACCCACCTAGATCATCCCACTCTGCCAGGTCTTCCCTGAGGCATTCAACCATCTTTATAATTCTGACCTTCTAAAGTCCAGGACCCTCACCCGTGTGTGACTCAGTTCTGCAGCTGTCCTTATATTGAACCACACTGTATGATAATCTCTCACCCTAATGTCTGCAACACTGTCCTCGTTAGTAAATAACAGGTCCTGCATTGCCCACAGAACCTCTAAGTTAAAATAAATCCATCAGGGATTAAAACCACAAACTAGAAGGGAGCGATTCAAAAGGATGTCAGAGTATTTCTTCACAGAAAGAGTGGTGGATTGATGGGACTGTCAACCTGGTAATGTGGTCAGTATTTGGACATTCAATGACTACCTAAGCAACCTGGACTGGAGCCCACTCAGGCTACTCCCGACACTGGATGAGGCCCTGGCCTACTTCAAGACCTCACCTAAAGGCAGCATCCCTCTTTGCCCCTTTCAAAAAATTTGAACAAACGAAGGCTGCTATAAATGGATCTCTCACTCAGTAAAAGTTCAGATGAAAAGAAGGGACAAGGCCTGGAAGAAATACAGGCTCTCCCTTCTCCGCTGACCTGGTTTCTTACAAAACAAGTGTAAGCGATATCAAACAAACAAAAAGAGTATGTAACCACCTCCAAAGATCCACACAAGGGAACTCTAAGCTCTTCTGGTCACAAATCAATTATCTGCTTAAGGGTAATTCCAAGGAGGCATATGGTCAAATCAAGGTACATGGAGAGTGTGACCAGTGACTGTCTGCCCACAGCTGCATTTAACCAGCACCTTACCAACCCTGATGAGCTCAAGCTGGGGCTACCTACAACCAGGCCTGAACAGACCTCCGTTGAAGCCCGAGGCTGAACTGACCCCAATTTCACCTGAGATTGGTTAAATTGAGTGAGGTCCAGAACCTACTGAAAGCCATCAAACACAAAAGGTCTGGTGGCCCTGATGGAATTAGCCCAAGGCTACTCCAGGAAGGTGCCTGGTCACTTGCCAAACCACTGACCTGGATCATAAACAGGTCTCTTCTCAGGCTACATCCCATAATAGTGGAAGGTGGCCAATGTGGTCCCTATCCACAAGGGTGGTTCTCATGAACAAATTGACAATTATAGGCCCATCTTCCTCCTCTGCCCACTGGCCAAATTGCAAGAAAGGCTAGTATATGGACAGCTTAGAGACTACCTTGAGCTCCACCAAATCCTAGCCTCCTCACAGCACGGCTTTTGGGTAAACCATGGCACAGATACAGCACTCATCAAACTCACAGTAGACTATTCAGGGCAACGGACATTGGGATGTCGACAGGTGCTATCTTCATGGACCTGTCCAATTCATTTAACCTCGTGGACCATAACCTTCTTCTTACAAAGTTGCAAGGCATAGGTCTTGATGCCCATGCCTAAACTGGTTCAAGAGCTACCTAATAGGTCTCTCCCAGATGGTCAATTGGAAGGCAGAGCTATCAGCCCCCTACCTTTAAAGAAGGGAGTTCCACAGGCCCTATCCTGGTCCCCTTCTTGTTCTCTCTCTTCACAAATAACTTAAACTGTCACTGTGGGGAAAGCTCACTTGTTCAACATGCAAATGATACTGTCATCTACCAGTCCAGGCCTACACCACATGATCTGGGTGCTCTCCTGCAAGGGGACCTAAACACACTCGAGGCCTGACTCACATCCAACTGAATGATCCTCAATGCAGCAAAACAAAAGCCTTGCTGTTTGGCCCTAGATTCTTAGGCCAGTATAGGGCCAATACTACAACTAGCTTCTCTTGCGGCAAGAGAACAGAAGTTGTAGACATAAAGTCATAAAGTACCTAGGGCTAAATATTGACCAAGGTATCACCTTCAAGCCCCACATAGACCAGATAACTAGGTCTATCCACACCAAACTTGGCACCTTGTACAGGCTAAAAAACAACTTATCTTAGAGGCTACACAAGCAATTGCTTCTAGTGTCCTTCTACCCACATTACCTTATGCTTCCCGGTAATCCAGGGTATGGCAAAGGGAGGTGGCAAGCTGCAGGTCCTGCACAACAAGGTGGCAAGGTCTATGGCTAATGAGTCACCCACAGGCCACCCTGCACCTCACTTGCCCAGCTGCAAAGGCCTTCCTCACGGCACATCTACAGTATGCCCTGCTCTTCCTTGCTTACAAACTGCAGAGCCCAGTGGCCCCACCAAGCCTAACAAGAATCATCATGCCTAAGGCTAACCCTTGAATGCTCAAAACCTTGGGTCGGACCCTATTGGCAATCCCAGAGTCAAGACCCACACAGGAGGCAAATCCTTCACAATCCCAGCCCTCAAACTGTGGAATATCCTCCCACCACTAGTACAGGATGCCTCCTCATTGTTAAACTTTCACACTAGGCTCAAGGCCCACTTGCTCTGGATTAGCTCTTGCCATTGTGAGGGTATAGGGTAACCATCCTCTGTCACAACCATAACACACACACACCTGTCCTCCCCTAACATACAACTAATCTTGCCTTGATTGTCTCGGGGTTGCACTTATGGTCTACTAACTGAATAATTGCCTGTACTGTAATCTTCATTATTGTGTTTACTTCTTATAACCCTGTACCACCTACTGTATCTGCTGTATTGTACAATTTCTGTTCCCAGGTCGCCCCTGAAAAGGGACCTTCTGGGCCAGTGGGCCACCCGTCATCAAAATTTAATAAATAAATAAATAAATAATTCTTGGAGTTCAATACAAAATGTAACATTTTCATTTGGGTAATTAGGAGCACAAAGAAGATGGGGTCCTGGGTTAGCTTGGAAGTGATGGAATTAATCAACATAGGAACTACATGACAAATTCAATGGCCTTTCTCTTTCCATCATTAGCCATTTACAGTATGTAACTGTTAGTGCTCAGCAGTTGAAAGATCTGTTTCTCTCCTACTAACTGTAACACTGGGTAGAAGAAAACCTCAGTGTAAATAAGTAAATAAAATAATAAAATACAAAATTAACTTGTCCTCTCAACAACTTTAAATGTAGTTGTCTGAACAGGAATATACTCCCCTGCAATCTTAATGTCTATTATCACTTTTCCAGTAATTATGATTTTCATTTTGACCATAGGAATAAGCACACATTTTTGAATAAGTTTCATTAAAAAGCTTTAAATGCCAATGATTAATTTTTCCCAGTATGGATTTTTAGATATGTGATAACTTAATGCCACAATCAGGAAATAGCAAGAACTTCCATTTACATATTGCAAATAGAATGAAAAATGTTGAAGTAAATCCCTTTTAAAACTATTGCCCTATTTTATAGGAAGACTCATCCATCTGTTGCCAATAGATGTAAACAGATGTGGTGACAGTGTTAATCTGAGGCAGCACCACTGTATGCCTTCATTTCAGCCTTTGTGGAAGATCAGATGCTGTGGCCACAATTTTCCAATCTATACTGTCTGCTACAGCTGTGTGTTAACATGTGCTGGAAGACAAATTGTCATGAAGATATATATTCTTCTTCCATCATTTATGAACCCAACTCAGTACACTTCTTGCAAACTGCCTCTCTGGTATGTGATATCTGGGTGTACTAAATGTAAGATCTGTATTGCTACTGATGTGTAAGTAGTTTATCTACAGTGCGTATTGCTTGAATTTTGTCAGAACTTTTGCTAACATGCAGTATGTTCCTTACAGAAACATAGGTGTGCAGTGTACATGCAGAATGCATGCCCCATGTAATTGTACAATGTTTGCATGCAGTTTGCATACATGAAGTGATCCTAAGCGAACCAGGTCTAAAAAGCAAATCAGGTTCGCATGCTGAAACTTGATATGTGCAGCAGGTGAGCTGGTGTGAACATCTTAAAATTACAACAGGTTCATGTGCTGCATGCTTGACATGAGTGCAGCAGTTAAGCTAGTGTGAACATCATTTAAACATCCCATCAGGTTCACATGCTGCACACTTGCCATGTGTGCAGCAGCTAAGCTTGCAAATCTCATTTAAAAAACACATCAGTTTCTATTTCTTATACTACTGCTAGCAATTAGAGTCATTAAAATACATTTTTATTTGAATTCCCATAAAAGTAACTAAACTCATTAATTCTGATCCTTTGCAGTTGTTTAATGGCTTTTGATTTTGTCATTAAATCACCATTCATTTGTAAATTATTGTTTGCTTACTGCATTAAATGCTTAGGATATAACCAGTCAACATCTGCCATTTCCAGATGTATGAAGAGAGCTCTCTTATTGTGAAGCCTATCCTTTTTGTTTTGGACCATGCAAACCCTTAAGCATATTTAATGCTACAAATGTGTTTTCCATGACTGTTTCATCTCACTTACTTTCCCTTTGTCATTCTGTATTGAGATATACAACATGGCCATGCTTAGCACTCTTTGTACTGAGTACAGTCTTGGAAGCATGCACCATACCTCACATTTTGTTACTGAAATGAGGGACATGGACACTCAAAATGAGGGATAATGAAGGACACTAGCCCACAGGATGATCAGGACACATCATGAAACATGGAGATACAGTACCTCAGAACACAATGGAAATCATTGTAGTAGCACCTGAGAATGAATTTCTACCATTAAGCAGGTGCCATTTAGAGCAGCAGGGGGCAGTTGCCTCCATATTTGTTCCTAGGTTATTCTTATGGTGTGGGCAATAATGGCTTTATATTTGGATTTAATCTTTGCACAATAAGTGCCCGCCTGGCCTGTGTGTGCTCATGCTGCAGGTACTCTGTAGATTTGACTGTGTCCCTATTGTGTTGTCCACTCTCTCTCCACCTATTAGCAGCAGCACATCACATGTGATGTGAATGAGCTCCAGACAAGAAACAGTGCATGATTCTTGCAAGTGTGACACTGTCTTTCCCTCTACAGAGTAGACAGACTGCATACTATAGTCTGGAGAGTCAGTGAGCACTGAACTCAAAAATAACAGTGCTGTGGCAGCAGATTTCTGCTGGTCTACTCTTCGAGTCTCTGTCTCCCCTGTTGGCTAAAGGGCAGAGGAGGAGAAGCTAACTCAAGACTAGGCTACCTACTACTCTACTATGTTCACCTTGCAAAAAATAAAAAGAACAGCAGCAAACTAGATTTAGTATCAGTGGTGACAGCTGTGTGGGTGGCCTTCATTGGCCTTGATCAGTGCAGTGTGGCAGCAGCCACAGCAGCAACCAAGCAAGCAAGCAACCCAGGTTGGGTGGGTTCAGTTGGTGAGGTGACTTGGTCATAGGCCACATAGGAGACCTGTGATGGTCAGTTCTAGCATCCAGCTTCTGGCAGAAGGAGAGTGGGGAGTGGACTAAAACTGGGTTGGTGGCACACTATGCCAGGCTGCAGGGTTCAGCCATATGGCCAGGTAAGTAAAGATAATTGTTTTTTTTACAGGAGATTGAGGAAGGAAGAAGGACTGAAATATTGATGTGTTTTCACATTTCTTCACCTTTGGGTGGCTTCATGACCTATAGGGGATGGGTACTGAGTGGAATGGAGTTGAGGAGAAAAATCAGGACAACATTAGTTTTTAGGGGTGGGTGTTGGGGGCAGAACTTTAGCCAGGAAAAAAAAACTGGCAAGTAACTGGGTGGGTTTAAGCCCAAATCTGATGCACTGCCTCAGGGTATATACAGATGAATCTTATACATTTGAATTTTCCAGATTTGCATATCACTTTTCAGTCAAAGCAAATAAGGTGTATCTTTTAGAGGTGTTACAGAAATTCTAAAGCTGTTCCTTGCATTCATGAACAGTTGAGCAGTATGGTATGCACAGACTATAAGAGCCCCGCTATAGTCAGGCTTATGCCCCCACCTTCTAGTGAAGCTAACCTCCACATCTTCACACTCAGGCACATGACAAAGGGAAAGGAGACTGCAGGGGTGTGTGTGCCATTAAAATGAATGGAGATTTTTTTATTACTGTTATATACATTATTAATGGAGACTTGAGATTAATGAAGTCACTAATTTACCAACAAAGGCCTTGTTAGTAGAACAGTGTCCTTCATTATTCTCCAACTCACCATCATAATGTATAAAATAGTAATAGAAAATAACTCCATTCATTTCAAGAGTGCCTTAGCACTCTGACCCATGGACATCATCGCTAAAGACTCCTGCCTCTGGCTCCCTATTACTCAGGTAAGAGGCTCTCAACTGATTTTCTGTAGCAGCATGGCTGCATCCACTACAGTGTGTGTGCATGGAGGGTGGCTAGCCATGTGAGTTTGTGTGCAGAGTTATTGCTACTTTTGTGTTTGCATCTAAAGTCTGTTTGCGTGAAAGCATTCAAAACTATGGAGAAAAAAAACAGTAGGAGTACAGGCCAGACAGAAATAATTAAGTGGCTTTGTGGGTAAGTTTGTGTATTAGGTGGAAAAAACCACATGTGTTTCCATTGGTATGTGTGGTTCAGTTCAACTGTGAAAATAAGTTGAGGAGAGAAGAAAACTGAAAAGCATAACAGTGGCTAGAAGTATGCTGCATGCTTGCAGATATATTCAGATACAGTACAGACTGAAGTACAAGCAAGCCATACGTGTGTAGACAGTTTGGCTTATTGGTTAAAGGCACTGAACTGCAAGCCTGGAGGCATGAAGACCTGGGTTTGAATCTCATCAACCCCCATGACTATATGGTGTGATCCTGAGCAATTTGCTTAACTTTTATGTGTGCAGTTATCAGTGACCACTTGCTTTTGCACATGCCACATGCATGCAGTCTTTCCTAATTTAACATAAAAATCATGGTTTCCACACTTGCTTGCTGCGCATGCCATATGCATGCAATCGGTTCAATTTAACATTGAAATCATACTTGCAGCATGCATATCACTTGAGTAGTTTTATGTGTGCAGCATGAAAACATTTCATATAATTATTTCTGTAAGGGATATTCCACATTATTGCATATATTATTGCAGACTATATGAAACTTCATCACCTATCATATCTTGAACCTTTGCAGATGACTGTCTAGAAATGTTGGATTTCAATAATAAAGTAAAACACAATATACTGCTTTAAGCTAGAGGTTGGGACATTGAAAGATAATTCTTATGGTAAAGCAATATTGCCTCTATAAGGTGAACACATAATGCTTCACTAATCACTACACTCTGAGAGCCATATACTGCCCTTTGAACAATACTGATTAAGCATACTGGTACGTACTGTATTATTGGCATTGCCTCTATTGTTCACAAGTATGGCCTTGTTTTGCATTACCCTACCCCAGAAGTCACTGTGCTCATCTATTATGCAAGTCAGCTTTGGTTACTGAAGGGTAAAAATTCAGGCCAGAGTTGGCTCCTACCATGTGATCACAGGCACAATATAAGAATGTGGAGCCTGGTACCATTTTAGAAGGAGCGGTGAGAGGAGGAGGAGTGATGTGAGTAGGAGAGAGGATGGCATGGGATCTCCCTCAAGGGTCCCCATGTACACCCTTGAGAGATTTATGCCAGCTCATGCCGCTCATATTAGGGATAAGAAAAGACAACAAGAAATGGGATTTTCCTGATCTGCTGGGAATGGAGTCAAGTTGAACAAGCACCAACTCATCATTATCATTATCATTATCATTATCATTATCATTATCATTATCATGACAAAGACCCAAAGCGTAGTGGAGTGGAAGAACCAAACACCGGTTTGATGGTGGTGAGTGTGGAGTGTAAATCAGACTGAGGTACAACTTTTCTGCCTAGGAACTACCCATTACTGTTTATGGTGCCCAGCAAGTAATTGGGTGATTGGTGGATTTGTGAGCCACTAGCCTAGACCCATCTATTTTGCCAGAATGTCTGGCTTCCTGTCCTGGAGCCCAATTACAGTAGCTTCTAGGAAATGGGACTTTTGGGGATGGACTGTGCCAAATGGTTGTGTAGAACCTTTCCCAGCTCTAAAAGCTGGAATTGTGTGAGTACAGCCATAAATGTAAAATGTCTGAGTAAGCTGTGACTTTATTTATAAATACATTATTTGTTGTTTGACCTTGATACCCAGTCAGTCTCCAAAGTATAGTATGGCCCCTGGTGGTGGATGCTTACACTACCAAAGACAATCCTGGCACCTCAGCCCTGGCACCTCAACCCATGACACTTCATAGTCATTAATTATTACTAGTCTAAGAACCAAGGACCTAAACACAATACATTTGAATATTAGGAGCCTTGCACCTAAACCTTGAGTGCTTGGGTTGCTTTACAGTACACAAGACTCATGTACTATGCCTATATATGCTCACACCCTTTCTGCCCCCACCACCACCACTCAGTCCATTACCCATCAGATGGCACATCTCATGCTCCTCTTGCTGCTACTGCAATCCTACCCTTCCTTCCTTTCTCCCCACCCAGGTGCATCAGCACCCAACCTTCATTTCCCTCTCTCTCAGACCCTCCCAGCCCCTGGCCCATTTACCATCTCACTTCTCACCAAAATATACTATCCCACCTCTCCTGCCATTACACTGCAGGATGATGGTTACCACTACCTCCACCACCCTCTCCTCCTTTCCTACCCTTGTTTCTCCACTCTGTACCTCTATGTCACATGGGTCAAACATCTGGTCTCATGTTCATGTCCATCTCAACTGTTCTGCTCCAGGTGGTTAAGGACCCTTATCCTCCTCCTGCTCCTTTCAGTAACAATTTGCCCACACCACCCCAGAAGCTCTTACCCCTCTCCCTCTATCCTTCTGTACCAAAGGGAAACACATTAGCACATTAGCATAGTCCACCTTAACATCAAAGCTTCCCTGCTAAATATGAGACTTTTGGGCCTAGGTCACGGGAGAACAATTTTGCTGTCATTGCCTTCTGAAACCTGGCTCTCTCACAAAATTGCTGACTGGGAAATTGAACTCCATGGGTACACCTCTGTCAGAAAAGATAGATGGGAGACAAGGAGGGGTTGCATGTTCTTCATTTTGAGCAATTTCACATTTACAGAATATAGCCCCAAAGCGGAGTTCTCATGCTTGAATCCTCTCCATACACTTACTCCTTGGGCAAAGCAAAACTCTTACTCTCACAACTGCCTATCTAGCCCCCAAGGACCCCATCCTCGATCTTGAGACCCTGCTTGGCCTCAAAAGCTCCTCCCTAAACAGAAGTGGATACTCTTGGGAATTTCAGCTAAACTGGGACTTCTGCCTGGGCGACTCAGCTAAATCCTGTATGGTCTTCACCAGTTCATCTCAGCTCCCACCAGGTTGGGTCCCATTCATTTACTGAGTGGATCATCATCTCCAGCCCTACCTGTATCACCAACTCAGGAATATTAGACGACAGTTTAATTGATCACTGTGCCATTTTCTGCCACTGGTTTGCTCAATACCCCACACCCCAAGTTCATTTATTCCAGATGCCTCAATGATGACATTATTGATCAAATAATATGTGCCTTCTACCATGTCGACTGGTCTTTCACTTCAGTCCCAGGAGACTTAGATGCTATATTTGACAAATGTTCCACTATTTTTAACCTTGTCTGTAATAATCTCACCCCTTCAAAAAACAGGGTCAGTGAACTTGTAGATGAATGAGTCTCTCCCACCATCTTCAAATTGATGAGGTCCAGGGATAAGGCATGAATGGGTCCATTACACAAAGCATAGAGACCCTGCTCAGCTCTCCTCTGCAAAGCACTCAGAAACAAGTGCAAATCAGCAATCAGGAAAGCTAAATTGACCACCTCCAAAACAAACACCTTGGGGAATCATAACCCCCTCCTTCAATGGCGGGGGACTCCAAACTCACTACTTGGGAAAAACAAGAATCCTGAATCCATTACCCTTATACATAGTGAGAATCAGACCAGTGACCCTACCAAAGTAACTAACATTTTCAACTCCTTTTTTGGTGACCTCAATAAATTTAAACCATCCCCTTTCTATCCTCCCCCACTCACCCTACCCACCCTCCCAGTCTCCAGTTTTTCCCACAAGCCTGGACCCAAATTCTATTTTCAGGCCCTAAAGCCTTCAGACACAATTAAGTTCATCAGGAGCAACAACCCCAAACCAGGTAAATGGGAGGCTGGAATAGACTTCAAAATCCTCAAAGGTCCATCATTCCCTCGCTGTTCCCTCTCCAACATACTCAGATCTCTACCTTTGTTCCAGCCACTTCCCTAGAATTTGGAAAACTGCTACCATTAAACCACTTTTCAAATCAGGATCTAGAAACGAGGTCAGGAACTACTGACCCATCTCACTGCTCATGTAGCTCCCTTCTCCAAAATAATTGAAAAGGTAGTCCATACTCAGCTTACCAAACCTCATCTCTCACAACCCACTCTCTGAAGCCCAGCATGGTTTTAGAACTGGACACGGCACCGAAACATCACTAGTCAAGTTCACCAGTGACATTCACAGGGCCAATGACAAAGCCAGTACACTGGTTCAGTTTATGTGACCTGACCAAGGCCTTCAACTTGGTAGACCACAGCTTACTTTTGGATACCCTACATACTCTAAAATATCTGCAAACATGGTGAAATGGTTTGGTGGCTACCTTTCAAACAGATCCCAAAAGCAATCATAAATGGTAATTTCTCTGCAAACTGCCCAATTAAATACAGGGTACCACAGGGGTCCATCCTGGGTCAGTCCTTTTCCTTTTCATTAACAACCTCCCAGAGATTTACCACACCACCAAAATTGTGATTTATGTCAGTGATGCTGCCCTATACTGCAGCAACAACAAAACTGATGCAATGCTAGCAAACCTTCAAGCGGACTTCAGCAAGCTCCACTATTGGTTTTCTGCTAAAGATATGATCCTTAACTCAAAGAAGACCAAGTTTATGATCTTCTCTGGCCCAAGAAAATCAAGTTCTCAGACCAAACCCTCTCTGACAATCATGCAAACACCACTGAATTGGTGGACACATTTCAAATACCTTGGTCTCTCTTGACCATCACCTCATCTGACTTTCAGTATTCACATTTCCAACCTCATCAAAAGATCCATATGAGGCTGGGCCTCTTAACCTGTATTAAAAGTACCTAATCCCTATCTTCCAGCTTTGTCTAGCTAGCTCCCTACTCTTACCCCTCCTTGAGTATGGCTCCATTGTCCACTCCACAATTCAACTTCCACACAGTTCCACAAACTCAGGTCCACCTCTAACAGCATTGCCTGCTTTGTCACTGGCCTCCGTGGAACACCCACCACTGTGCCTTGTACCCTTCCCGAACTGGCTCACCTAGAGATCAGATATCACTTTAGATTGCACCTGTTCCTACATAAGATGAATCTTAACCTACTCCCGTGAGCATTACCTCCCTCATCCTCAAATCTGTCCCCAAGCTCTGCACAAAGTACATCTCATCAAACTTTGCCATCCCCATCTACGGTCGACCAAGCTCAAAATTTAACCTCCTATCAAGGCCCTAAACTCTATAACAATCTGCCCCCAACATTCTGGCAAGCAGCGCTAATAGTACTTTCAGCTGCTCCCTCAAGGACTACCTCATCAAAACTACTGCTGTGCCTGCCTGGACAACCTTTCCCCCAGAATGTACTTAGCTAAATCTAATTTAATTTCCTGCATTTTGCACCTTAATTGTCGTCCTCATCTTATACATTCCCTCCACCCTCCCTGCATCCATTTTTCCCCGCTCCTGTTTTTATCTTCCTAACCCTTTTCCTTGACCTTGTGTATTTTTCTCCCCTACCGAACCTTTCTTCCCCATGTTATAAACTGTGCCATTTGCTGTGTTATTTTGCACTTTACCTCCTCTTGGAAGGATGGATTTTACCTACTTAATATTGGACTCTGTCATTTTTTATGATGTTTTGATCTTTTATTTTTCTACTATGTAGCCACTTTTGTAAATAATCCTGTTAAACAGACATTTTGGAAAGCGGGCATTTTGCTCACATACCTTTCAGTATAAAATAAAGATTAAGTGATTGATTGATTGATTGATTAATTGATTGATTGATTATGGACCTGACTAATGCGTCTTTGGCTAACAAGCTGCATTTAAATGGTTACATACTTTTATCGATATTTGCTACATGATGGTAGCACTGCACATTGAAGACCATCCTCACTAAACTGCTGTGATTCCTCAGGTACAGTATGTTTTGTAAAGTATAATCTTGAAATAAATTGCTTCCTAAGATTACTCCACAGGCTGTAAGCGTGACCCATCCTTACTTGAGCATGTTGCATTAAAGGTGATAGAAACCATTTTACACCTCTAGATGCCCTCCAGTTGTTCTTTTCTGGCTTTACAGTATTATGATATGTTTTGACCTTTTTGTCAAATCAATAATCTAATTTTATTGCCTTTGCAACTACCATGATTCTCTCTCTCTCCCTCAGCAGTTGCTGCTCTCTCTTTCATACTGCTGAACATTCTATGACATCAGAAACTCCCATTCTAGGCCATTCAAATGAATAGCATGGAATGGGAGTTTCTGATGTCATAGAATGTCTTAAAATATGAAAATCAAGAGCAGTTGCTGGTGAGAGAGTGGAACTCATGTAGATCTGAAAGCACCCCAAAGCTAGATTATTTACTGTATTTATCAAAAAAAACATCAAAGCATATCAGAATACATAACCGGCATAGAAAGGAACATAGAAGGGCAGTTAACTATGTAAAAATGATTTCCTGTATCCTTGAATTCCTCTCTTTAGTAACCCTTTGTGAGGTTATCCAAAGACATAAACAGGAACTGGCATAGTAAGTCAGCAGAACTAATGATTAAGACTGTGCAGTCACTATTTGAGGGATTGTTCCAAAGCCACAGCTCTAGTGCCAGCTGTATAGTTTTGCAAATGGTTGGAACCACTCACAATACAAGTCACTTAGTCGTACATACAGAACAGTGCCCATAGTATCTCATCTATATAAATGCACATGATGCAAAACTGTTGCCTGTAAAGGATGAGCTAATCCTTTGTTTAGTTAGAAGGACCATCTTCATATTATCATAGTCCCCACATGCCATCTATCCATCTCCATGATAATAAATGCTTTGCAATCAAGAGCAGAACGAGACAAGTGTCACACATTTTCACTGCTCACTCACAGGTAGATGCAAAACTTTCAAATGCTATGAACTATTTACTATCATCAGTGTCCTGAAAATAATCAACATTTGTCCATATCTATAATATTCTGGATTGTTCTTCCTTATTCAGTACTGCCCCACTTTTTATTCTATGCCTGCATTCTTCAAGCTGTCTTACATGGTGGGGGAGGTGGGGAATATGGGCACAGAAAATAGGCTGTGTCTACAGGTCAGCTGGAATCACCTGCCTCCCCTCTAACAAGATTAGTTTGGCAGTCTTTAATTATACTGTCTGATGCCAAAGTATCTGACATCGTTGCAACTTTATTCATTGATGCCTTGATCCATGCTCACATTGCTTTCTCACTGCCATTTGGGCTTGCAAGTTCATGAAGAAGAGGTTTAATTTTTTCAAGCAAAGCCACTGCCGTAGTTTATCTTTCTTAGGCTCCAGCCATGGTTCATTCTTACCTCATTGTGGGAGACATTTTTCCCAATACTACTCTTTTACCTGGACCATCACAAATTTTGCTTACACTTTGTATTAGTCTCACCTCTGCTACTGCAAGTCATTGCCTCCACTGTGGGTGAAACATTGGTCCTTGCATGTAGAAAGCTACAGTATAATGAGCCATGTAGTAGAAAACAAACCTAAAATAGGTGTGCACTAAGTGCTCAGTGCTTTATTAAAAGCTCCAAAACTGCAAACATACCTAGAGTACACTTAGACTGCCCATTGACCTTGTTATATACTGTATGGCAGTGGGACAGCCCACTGTATCGACGCAGATGGGATAATGTGGATATGGATCAATAGAGGATACCATGTAGCCATGCAGCTGTGATGGGCATTGTTGTGTTCAGCACACTGCTGAGCATAAGCGACTGCATGTGAGACAGCAGGGACCTGGTTTAGATTGGGTTGAGTGAGTGCCTGGGCCTTACTATGGGTAGGGCGTGTTATGACATAACAGTACAGGCTGGGGCCATTAATATATAGAGTGAGAGGACACAGCAAGCAGGTAATAGGGGCCATGTCTGACTTGTTTGTTCTAGCCAGTGCCTCTTGTTTTACTATACCTGTCTTTGATTCCTATTGTGTTGCATTCCATTACTCCACTCCCTTCGTGCTGCTATGTGGTGACATCACAAGTTCACTCTATGTGCAGGCAAAATGGGCTTTACTGCAGCCCTATGTCTGATGTAGAGCACAAACCACATCTGCACCTGCATGTGCCATACCTGTTAAGAACACCTACTGGTGTGGCGCTGCATCAGCCATCCACAGAAATCATGCTGAATGTTATTCTGGTCATGCAGGCATCCATTGTTTATTTTAGCAGAATAGGCGGCTACTATGGGGCAGTATTTTGGAGCTCAGACAGAAGATACAATGAAGAGAAGTAGAAGTCAGCATCCCAAAACTGACCAAAAGAACTCTAAGTTAAGTGCCGATGTAACAAAATGTATTTATAAATAATTTAAAAAAAGAAGCAAATTGCTCCCCTCCACCAATGTTTGACATCATTCCAGATGCTTTATCAAGGTGTGGCTTAAGCACTGACATCATTTTATTTATACTCATGACTTCATCACCTGACTTTTTGATTTCACCAGTCACATTTAGTATTTATCATATCAATAACAATTGTTAGAACAATTAGTTGATCAGTGCTCAGACCATAACAGCACACAGCACAGTAACTATATACCCCATGAATACCAGCTAATAATGTGAATTTAAATAATATTAGCAATAAGAATGCACAGAGCATGCTCATTCTTATTCTAATATTATTTAAGATCACATTATTAGATGGTATTTATGGGTATATACTGTAGTTGCTGGGCTGTGTGTTGTTATGGTCTGAGCACTGGTCAATTAAATTTTTAACAATTTTTATTGGTATGGTAAATACTAAATGTGATTGGTGAATCAAAAGATCATGTGATAAAGTCATAAGTATAAATGAAAAATATCAATGCTTAAGCCACACCTTGATAATGCATGTGGAATGATGTCAAGCGTTGGTGGAGGGAAGCAATTTGGTGCTGCTTTTGAATTATTTATAAATAAATTTTGTTACATTGAACTTTACTGAGGAGTTCTTTTGGTCAGTTTTTGGGATGCCTTTAATACTACTTTTCATTTCTTTTATCCATTGTTTATCTTGGGCACCATATGTGGCAGATTAACTGCTGAATATACACCTATTTCTTAAGTGTGCCACATATCAGGTCCAGTGGTGGCTATAGATCAGATGGCAAGTCAACACCCATGTGCAGTAGATGCATTGCAGGTCTTAGAAGTATTTTTGTTTTGTTTTTCAGTATCTTATAACTGGGCCAATTGTGGCGATTTTAACCCCAAACTTCCATGGCCAGGTCACCACCCGCTTCATGAACATGTAAGTGTCAACTTGTAAATCTCTGACCTGAAATGTGTTTTTGGGAGGTCAGCCCACCAAAACACATTTGGGGCACTGATGAAAAGATGACACTTACATGAGTTAAGGGTTGCAACTTGGCTGTCCTGAAAATTTAGGATCAAAATGGCGATGAATGGCCACACTGGGGCCTATGCACATATCATGAGAATGCCTATGTCAAGTATCCATGGCATGTAGGCAACACTAAGTTCCAGAGCTGGGCTTTGGGGATCCGCAGCCCCAGTGACATGCACAAAATAGGCACACACTACATCCACAGTCAACCTCTGGCCATTCTCATTGCTATACATGTGGACAGTCGGGGGAATGGCCGGGGGTATACCCACACTCCATGCCATTACTAAGCACAGAGTGCTGGGCAAGGGGTACACAGGATACTTGAGCAGGTATCATGCCATAGCCACTGGGCATCCCCAGAAAAAGCATTCACCGGCTGCAGAAGAACAGAACCCCACTTACCATGCTGTCCCAACCCCCGGTCAGGCACAGAGGGCTGGGGGTTGCCACTTGGCAATCACCCTTTTAAGTTAAATTCCTGGAGGAGTGCTATCCCACAATCCCTGCCTCATAATGAGCAGGTGATCCACTGTCGGATCAGGACTGGCATCCAATTGGATGCCCACCTGTGTCAATCAATCAACACCCAGCACACTACCACATTGGGGGAGGGGCAGGACCATGGACAGGCCCCTGTTGTGGCCAGCTGTTGTGAATGCCATGGCCCCCATACTTGTTCATGGGTATGGATGTGCACAGGCCAGGTACCTGCCTCTCGTACATACCCAGCCTGTGTTAGTGCATAGGCACAAATATAAGTAAATAAACAAAATTACTTAGGGCCCAAGCCACGAAATTCCTGCACCCACATCTGCACCCATGGGGTGGATATGCAGGATTGCCATGCACAGAGATCCTACTCTGCACATGGAGGGACCTCTGTGAATCCAGAGCCCTAGCTCAAAGCCTCCCTGCTGACAGCTGTGATGGGATAGGAATCGCCCATTCTCAGAAAAAGTTACGCAGTGGAAAAGGCTGACCGAGAAGGTGATGGCCGCACTTCAGGATCCGACTGGAAATGAGATGTTGCAACCCATTTTGTCTATCCTGGACAAATGAACTGTGAAAAAACAAACATTGCTGACAGTTGCTGGACTTGCAGTTTCTGGCCTTTTAGTATACATATCCCCATATGGAGGCTGTGTGTTTTAATGGTTACAGCACTGTTTGGAGCTGGGAGATCACTGGTTCAAGCCGCGTTAGACCAAAATATTCACTGTGTGACCTGGAGTAAGTCACTTAACCTCCCAGTGCTCCCATATGTGCTGCTGCAGAAACTGGTAGAAATAGGACCTCATTGGCTAATAGATACTGCATGTCATTGGGGTTATCTTGCATAAATAAATTGTAAAAATAAAATACCCAAACAAAACATTGTCAGCAGTCACCTTATTTTCTGGCCAACCTCCAGCCAGTTGAGCTAGTGGGATCTAAAGGTTAGAGTGCAGCTGTGAACCAGGAGATCACACATTTACAATTTGTATTTATCCAAGATATCCCAGATTAGATGCAACACCTTGTTTCCAATGGGGTCCTGATTCTGCCCCATTAAGTTCAAAACCTACTAGAGTCAAATGCTCACTGTGTGACCCTGAGCAAGTCACGTAACCTCCAAAAAGTCCTGCCTAACCATATGTGGAAATGGGCAGAAGCAGGCTCACATTGCATCTCAGCTGGGCTGTCCTAGGTTAATATATTGCTAAAATAGATACAAACAGATCCCTACTAGAAATGAGATGATGCACCTAGATGGATTATCCTGCATAAATAAATTGTGCAAGAGTCATTGCTGCTAGTTCATGGCCTTTGCAAGGGTCCCTTCAGCCCCACAGGGAGTGGAGGCAGTGAAGTCTAGTGGTCAGAATACTGCTGTGAACTGGCACCTCAGCTAGGCTATCCTGAATAAGCACATTGTAATAATGGGTAAGCAGGAGCCCCAGCCAAAATGTCTGCCAGTGGCCATCATCACCTGCCACTGGCCATCATCCACCTAGGTCCTGTTCTGGCAGACTTCTCTGATATGAATTAGAGATTGCTGCCTTCTCTGCCTCAGGTTGTTCCTCACCAGCCTCTTCAAGTGCCACCAGCTGAACCTGCTGTGCCTCCTCAGGTACACCCTCTGAGACCTGTAACTCTTCAACTAGTACTGATGTTCTGGAGGAAGAAGAAGAGGAGGATGACAATTAGGGAGGAAGACCTGATCTTCATCCTCTGGGGCTGAAGATTCAGCTGGATCTAATGTGTACTAAGGCAATGAGGATTTATTCCCATACAGGTCATGATCTCCTACTGTGGATCCTACTTTACAGGCATTAATATGGCAGATCCTGCAGATTTCAGGCCTGATTTTACAGGAGTTGACACAGGGCTTGCATCAAGCCCTGCATCATCTGGAGTGTTTGGCGCAATACACCTAAGCCCTTGGATGCAATACAATCCAGTTTTACAGAGCTGATGTGAGTTCGATAAATTCCTCACTTTATGGGAGCTTGTGCCAAAGGTTTGATGCAAGCCCATAAAATGGAGTCCCCACGGATGCAAAGTTAGACTAGTCTAACTCCTGTATTCGTCACAAGGGACTTGAGGCAGGGCTTTGCAGCAGGTGGCTTACAAAATTGTGCATGCCGCAATGTTAGTCGCAAGTCGCCACTTGCATCACACTCCCTGCTGCAAGTCCCTTGCAGCAATCAAAATACTGTTTTTTAAATCAGGCCCTTTCACTTTCTTTTGGAGGAAGAATATTCTTTGAAAATAATCTATGTGGTGTTTTGGAGGTAGAAAATGCCTCTTCAGGTGTCATCCTCCCCAGTTCATGTAGCACTGGATGACACTACTCTGACTACTGTAACAGGCCCAGAACCCCTTCTGGCTGTCATTAGGAAGTAATTAGTATCTAGCTCTACAGACTAAGCATATTACTTTACCCAGCCAGAAACTAACTCAGTGATAATTTACATCTGCATATGACAGCAGAAGCTCAATGTATTGAACAGTTATTTCTGTTCAGTATTTAAAGTAGAGGAGGAGGATATCTCTCAAAAGTTGCATAAAAACCAGTGAGAAGGATGAAAGGGAAAAGGAAGGACTGGCATTATTCATGGTACATGAGACACCAGGGCACAACAAACTACACCTGAGAGTCCAGAGTTACGTCTTAAACTGGCTGTTCCCCTAACAGACCTGTTTAGGTGTTCTTTGTGAGGAGAGCCACTCAACTGGAGGAATGTGCCAGTACTGCCAGTGCACAAGAGTTGGGCAGGGAGGACCAAGGACACTACAGACCAATAAGCTTTACCTCTATTGTGGGAAAGCTCATGGAACTCATAATCTACTGTAGGAATAGATGGTAGAATATCTGAAACAAATGGCCTACAGGACACCAAGCAGCACAGATATGTAGCAGGAAGATCTTGCCAGATCAACCTGATTGTGTTCTTTGACTGGGTCACCAAGGCTGTGGATAAGGGCTAGAGTGTCAACTGTATTGTACCTCAGCATAGGCAAGGCCTTTATCTCTGTACCACAGAAGAGGCTACTAAGAGATGTGGAGGACTTGGGACTTGGGAGGGACAAACTAGGAAGTCAGGTAATTAGTTGGGGGAGATAGCAAAGGGTGTGATGAATAGGAAGATATTGGAGGCATGGGGGTAACAAGTAAGGTACCATAAGGGTGACATGGGGAGCATATTAGTGGAAAAATTCCAAACAGTGCATCACTCAGAAAAACAAAAATGAGAACTTACTTGAAAATACAAAGGAGGTGCTTTTATTGGTGAAAATCTTAGTGCAAATACAAATTACATAACTCGAGCTGCTGCTAGCTATGTCCCTTAGTATGTAGGGCATCCTATATGTGCAGGTGGATAACAGGGGTGGGTCAGAGAATTGTGCCAAGCTTTGGAAACACTAAAGAGATTGTCAAAGATTTGGCAGTTGTGCTGAATGCTATAAAATGCAAAGCAATGCACACTGTGGAGAAAGCCCACAAAAGCAATACTGGATTGGAGGAGAAAGTAGCAGAAACATAGAAGCATAGAAAGAGACAGCTGGAAAATGGCTCAGTGACCCATCCAGTCTGTTCACCATACTTAGCTACCCTGTGAAGACCATAGTAGCCATCTTCTACTCCTTCCCTCTTAATATGGCCATGTGCTTGTCCCATCCCTCCTTGAATCCCTCCTACAGTTTAAGGCTGCACCACCTCTTCTAGAAGTCTATTCCATTTATTCACCACACTTTCATTGTGCAAGTGGTTGCGGACATCTTTCTTGAACCTTCCATGTTCCAGCTTCAATGACTTCCCCTCATAACTGTATTCTTGCTTAATGCAAAACTGTCTTCAAAATCAACCATTTTATCCTTGCAGGTACTAGTAAGTTTCTGTTATATCCTCTTTTCCCTCCTGATCTCTAGTGTGTATGCGTGTCAAGGTCTTGAGACCTCTTCTTGTACCTCCCTACATTCCTAAATTATTTTAGTTGTCCTTCTCTGTACTACATCCTCCTTCTCACAGTCCTTTCACAGGCATGGATTCCAGAACCTTGCTCAATACTCCAAGTGTGACAATGCCTTTGAAAGTCACTTCATTTTCCCATTCATTTACTTGCAAGTTTCTGTCATGTCCCCACTTCCCTTCTGGTCTCTAGTGTGAACATTTCATGGTCTTATAACCTCCCTTTGGACACCTTCCCCTTCCTTGAATCATCTTAATTGCCCTTTCTGTACTGCCTCCACCCTCTTGTAGTACTGACATAGGTATGGCTTCAGAGCCTTGCACAGTACTCAGGTGCAGTCACAACAGTGATCTATATAGTGGGAAGATCACTTCCCAGTATCTGCTACTCATTCCTTCCCAGTGCACCCAAACATCCTATTTGCCTTACCTACAGCCTTGTAGCATTATGGTGTAGATTTAACATCATCTGCGATTATAAATCATGGGTCTTTCTCCTCAGTTTTGCTTTCTAGTCCCCCCGCCACTGAATAATGCTTTCTTGGATTCCTTTTCTGATGTGCATTACTTTACATTTTGCATTGAATATTAACTGCCAGATCTTAGACCATTTTATCAGTTTCACTATGTCCTCCATAGTTGCCCTAATCCCAATCCTCCATGTCCACTCTTGCACAGATTTTGTGTTGTCTGCAAAAGTCACGTCACCCTTGCATACTCATCCCTATGTCACAAATGAATATGTTGAAGATGATGAGGCCCAGGACTGAGTCCTGTGGCACCACTGTAACCAGTTCAACATCTGAAAATTTGCAATTTACCGCTACCCTCTGAGTCAGCAATCTATCCAAGTGGCAGTCCATTATTCCACCCATGGTCCCTCGGTTTTTGACCAGTGTCCAGTGGGTAACCAAGTCAAAAGTCTTGTTGAAGTTCAGGTACTGTATGTCGATTGCCTGTCCTTTGTTAGCCTCCCTAGTCACCCAGGTGAAGAACTCTATGAGGGTCATTTGGCATGCCCTATACATTGTGAACTCATACTATCATTCTCTAATCCATTTATTTTGAGAACATCTCCCAGTCTTTCCCTTAGTATGGCCTGAAGTAACTTATCACTATAGATGTCAGACTTGGTGGGCTATAGTTGCCAGGCTAATCCTTTCTTCTGCTTTTAGGCAGTGGGACCACTTTGCTCTCCTCTTGTCCCAGGGGACCACCACTTTGTCTAGTGAACAAGTGGAAATATCTGCAGGTAGAGCAGCCATTACCTCAGCTGCTTCCTTGCATATCATAGCATTAGGAGAGACAGGACAAGAGAGAATCGGAGGTTATTATTAGCAACAGCCTCAGAGTATCCACACAATGCAATAATGCTTACAGCAAGGCAGACAGCAAGTAAGGGTGTATAGGCAGAGGCTTTGACAGTAGAATAGGAAGATTATCTTGTCTCTGTAGAAGGCCCTAGTGAGGTCACATCTAAAGTACTGTACCCAGTTTTGTAACCAACACCAGAAGGACAGAATAGGCTGGAGGTGGAGCAGAGGAGGATCACAGAGGTTCTGACATCACTTCCCCAAAAGGGCAAAGGAAATACACTGTCATAACCTTAACAGCCCTGCATGCTGCATAGGGGTAGACCACACACATGCTCACACACACTAACAAAAAGAATAAGAAAACTAAACAGGAAGGAAAGAAACATGTGAAGTGGTGCAATGCACTGGCTGTGGGGCAGCAGTCTTTCGGAGACATTCTGGAGGCTGTGATGCTGCCCTATTTGCAGGCACCTCTCTGGTCTGAGGGAGGAGGTTGCCCATCTCCAGGCAGACATGGCGAGGATTTGGGAAACCTCCTCCTCCACAGAGGTATCACCAGGGCCACTGCTGCAGCCTCAGAGGTTATGAAGAAGAAGAGCAGTTCAACCACAGTGGGCTCAGGGAGGATGATGGTGGTGGATCAGAGGTGCATCCTTCCAGTTGTACCTCTCCACAATTCATATGCCATTCTGGTGGATCATGGTTCCTTTATGGAGCACCCAGAGTGGAGACCAAGGAGGATGCTGGGAACATCCACAAAGAAGACCCAGGGAGGTTGGCATGATACCTCGCAGGGGAAGGAAGCAACTCCTTGTGGGGACACAATCATTAGAAGGGTAGAATTGGTGGGGATGTAAGGTGCTTGTCTGGCACCATGGCTCAGAGGGACAGGATGCAAATCCTCCTGATTGCATGAGCAGTGGCACAGGAGAGGGAGCTGGACATCATCGTCCACCTAGGGACCAATGACCTGGCTGAGTATGGGGTCAGGTCAGTGCAGAAGGAGTTTGCAGAGTTGGGGAGGGTCTTAGACAAGTAGAATGCATGATAACCTTCTCAGAGGTGCTGCCTGTCAATGACATGGTGAGGCTAGGGTGCTCCACACCAGGGATTCAATGAATGGTTTAAACACTGGTGCAGAGCTCAAGTTTGGCTTCATTGCAGAGTGGGAGTCCACCTAGATGGCTACAGGCCTATACTGGCACAATGGTCTGCATCTGTCCAAAGGGAACCAGGATTCTAGGTAATAGGTTTAAATGCTTCATTGGCAAACTTTTAAACTAGCCAAAGGGAGGCACTGAAAAGAAGCAGGGAATTCCAAGCCTCCCCACAAAACAGGGTAGTTAGTGAGTAAAATGAAGGTAGAGAAGCCGATAGGGAGTAGGACAATGGCCAATGGAGAAAATGCAAAGACAGTAATGACATGGATGGGGTTAAAAGGGAAGGATATAAAAAATGGAAAGCGATGAGTATCATTGCACATAGTCTGGGTAACAAGTTCCCTGAACTAGTGGCCTTGATGGAAGAGGGACTCCTGGATATCATGGCATCACAGTAACATGGTACATGGAGAACCATGATTGGGATGTCAACATACCATGGTACACAATCTACAGAAGGGACAGGGAGGGCAACAAGGAGGAGGAGTAGCTGTCTACATAAGAGAAGGGATCAAAGCAATGGAACTAAAGGGTAAACAGGAGGAGAGGAAGCACTGTGGTTCACCCTAGAGACCAGAAATGCATCACAATCCCTACAGGGGTTGTATACAGACCCCATCTAAGGGAGAAAATGAACAAGGAAATTATAGAAGGCATCCTTAGAATGGCAGAAAAGGGGAGATATTGTTGATGGGAGACCTGAATATGCCAGATGTTAACTGGAGCACCTTTGCTGCAGCAACATCCAAGACAGGGTAATTCTTGAAGCCTTACAGGGGCATGCCTCAGAAAGCTAGTGTTGGAACCCACTCAGGAGGGAGCAATCTTAGATCTGGTACTCTAAAATGGGGAGAGAGGATCTTGGATTTAAAAGTAGGTGGCCATCTGGGAATATGCGACCACCAAACAGTGTGGTTCACAATAAACACAGCCATATAGTCAAGTCACACAAAGGTGAGGGTATTGGACTTTAGGAGGCTGACTTAAAGGAGAAGACTCCTGTAAATTTATGATTTGGATATATCTCATGTATTTATTATATATTAGATCAATTACTGTACATATGTCAATAAGAGATCAGTCATTTCTGCTGTTGCAACACATATCTAGAGTCTGAGGCTCTGACACAAGGTAGTAAAGTGTCAAGCAAGCCTCCATCTACATGCAAATGGGTCACTTGTAACACACCCCTCCCATTCCCTGATGTCACTGTAGCAACAGTGCAGAAGAACACATAAGAGGTATCAATGCTGTCTATCCTGATTTTAGTTTAAGTTTGCAATGGCTTAAGACAGTTCTGTCATGCAACTCACACAGGGAGTAGTACTTGTAGCCTTAATACTGCATGAACAGAGTAAATAATACATCCAATAGTATTTAATTCTAGGATATAGAATTTGTTTCGTTGTACTGCTCATTTCTCTCTGTGAGATAGTTGCAACATGTGGAGCAGTAGAAAGGATCAATCAATCAGACAATCAAGCAGTCAATTTAGCGGTCAGTCAGTCAATCAGTATTGAACCAGGTGAACACCCTTGAGAAGATTCATTTACAAGGTAGGCCTGATCAGTTTCCCAAATGATCACACAAGACTGAATTTGTCCTTTGCACAAATGATACACCACCTTTAGCAACCTGAAAGTGGAGAGCTAGATCACTTACTTTATAAAGTATATTGTTTTACATTTCAAATGCTCCTTAAATCTGAGTTTCTGACTGGAAATACCAAGACACAGAATGCATATGACATGGGAGGAATAAGCTAAGCAAATACAGAGCACTACAAACACTGCGACTGAGTAGTTTCTTTACCTACAACAGCTGAAGTGTAGCATCTAATTTGTGAGGGACATCCTACTTCAAATGCTGGCATTACAAAGGGGAGGGCTGCCACAGCTTGTCTTCAGTAACTTCAAAGTGAAGTGCTGTAGCTGTCATCACTGCCATCACTGCTAATGATTTATAATGGGAATGGGGAACTTTTAAAGTCATGGACCTGAGGGCCATCACAGTTCCAAAGGATGTTAGGGGAACTTGTTAAGTGTTAGAGAGTTAGGGACTTTAGTAGGATTTAAACCAGAGTCTCCCAGTTCTTGCACCTGTACTTTAACCACTAGATTACCCTTCTTCCATATGCTGCAGCTGATGCTGTCCTGGTAGCCTATTCCTTGTTATAGCTGAACTCTTAATTGCCTTACAGCAGCCATCCAATCACTGACTGCCTAGTTACAAGGGAAAGGGGCATGTTTGCAAGATTGTGCCTCACTGCTGGTGTCAGTCAAAACAGAGAATGTTAACACACACAGAACATAAAACAGCAGCTATATAATACCACTTAAAACTCTTGTTGTACCCACAGTCATTTATTGGGTAAACTGTTTTGCTAACAGAAACAGTAACACAACACAACACATACAGTCACTTCCTTATATGAGTACTGCATATACATGTCAAATCAGTGCTGCATCACACTCATATGGTCCTAGTTCCTATTAGACCTGCACTCCAGGCTGTGCACAACACTTAAGGGTTCCTCCATTACTCAAGTGGGGAACCAAACATTGTCAGGTTTGGTTAGTGGTGGAACTGCATTTAGTGCACACCATTATTTGTTGCTCTGATGACATCATTCTCCAGCAGCATTAATGGTAAAATGGAGGACAAACACATCGATAACTTCTAGGGCTGTATATTTTTATTTATAATCAAGATTTGGACAGCAATAGGACTGCTTGCAACTGGAGGAGGCACATAACAGTTACACATAAGGAGTTGGGAAAATATTGGTGTGAAACTATGGGAGACTTCCCTTTAAGTAAAACATGAGAGTGCCTCAGAAAAGCACCAGCAAATGGGCAAAAGGTGGAGTGAAGGAACAATGGGAAAATCAAAGCTGCCATCACAGAGGCAACAAGCCGTTGTCTGAAGCAAATAAACAAAATGAAACAAAGGAAAAAAAAACATTATGGTTCTCAAAAGAGGTGGCGAAGAAGTTAGGGAAGTATAAAGAAACATAGAAGGAGCAGGACAGAGAATTGTACCAGTTAAAGTAGAAGGAAGTGGGGAAGACATTCAGAATAGCAAAGGCCCAAACCAAGGAAAAGATTGCCAACTCAGTTAAGAAGGGTATACAACCTTTTATAGGTACATTAGGGAGTGAAGAAAGACCAGAAGAGGGAAAGTGAGGCTTAAGAAAGGAGAGGGTGGGCAGAGCATGACAATGACAAAGCAGAGATACTGAACAAATATTTCTGCTCAGTATTCACAAAAGAAGAGGAGGAGGAGATACTTAAACCAAATAATAGAAGCACACTTGATTGGGGGTTGATATTAGTCCATTCAAAGAAGAAAAGGTTCTGAAAGAACTCCTAAAACTGAAAGTAAACAAAGCAATGGGCCTGATGGATTCACCCCAGAATTCAAAAAGAACTAATGGGAGAACTAGTGGTGTCACGGGCTACCTTTTAACAAATCATGGGAGGATGGTGTGGTACCTGAGGACTGGAGGAGGGTGAATGTGATTCTGATTCACAAAAGTGGGAGCAAGACAGAGGCAGGAAACTACAGACCTGTTAGTTTGACCTCAGTGGTATGGAAAATGATGGAATCACTTCTGAAAGAAAGATTGTTGAGTACCTAGAGGCCAGCAGGGCACAGAACAGAAGACAGAATGGATTCACAGTGGGAACATCATGTCAGACGAGATCTAATAGATTTCTTTGACTGGGTGACCAAAGTAGTTGACCAGGGAGGGGCTGTGGATGTGGCCTACCTAGACATTAGTAAGGCATTTTAAACAGTCCCACACAAAGGATTAATAAACAAGTTAGCCAGCCTGGGAGTGGGTCCCAGGGTTGTTACCTGGGTAAAAATTGGCTGGGCAACAGGACACAGAGGGTAATAGTAAATGGAGTCCACTCAGAGAAAGGGGGTTACTAGTGGGGTACCACAGGGTTCAGTACTGGGGCTGATCCTCTTTAATGTCTTTATAGGTGACATTGTAGAGGGACTGGAAGGAAAAGTGTGCCTCTTTGCAGATGACACGAAGATCTGCAGCAGGGTTAATACACAAGGAGGGTGGAAGGATGAGAAGGGACTTGGCAAGGCTGGAGGAATGGTCAAAAGTATGGCAGCTTAGATTCATGCAAAGAAGTGTAAATTAATGCATCTGGGAAACAAAACTCAAGGGAAGAGACACAATGGGGGTATTAATGACAACAAAATGGAGAGAGACCTGGGGTTAGTCATACCAGATGACCTAAACATAAGCAAGCAATGTGAGAAGGCATTGAGGAGAGCTGGGGATACTGGGATGCATGGAGAGCATCACCAGTAGAAAACAAGAAGTTGTTATCCTCTGTACAGACAGCTGGTGAGACCCCATCTGAAGTACTGCGTGCAGTTCTGGAGACCTCATCTCCACTAGGACATTGACAGGATGGAGGTAGTTCAGGAGGGCAACTAAAGTGGTGCAGGGTCTGTAGCAGAAACCATACAAACTTAGACTAAAGAAGCTTAATACATACAACCTCAAGGAAATGAGGGAGAAGGAGGACATGATAGAAACTTTCAAGTACCTCAAGGAATCAACAAAGTCCAAGAGGGTAGCATCTTTCAGAAAAATAGATCGCAAGAAGAAGGGGTACAATTTCAAGACAGAGGGGAGCGACTCTGGGGCAATGGAGGAAGTATTTTTCAAGGAGAGGGTGGAGGATGCACGGAACAGCCTTCCTGAAGAGGTCATGGGGGTCATAAACAGTGGTGGAATTTAAGAATGCATGGGACAGACACAAGTCAATTCTAGTGGGAGGTAGGAGGAAGTAGGCTGTTGGTAAAACTAGGATCTGCAGCTTCTCCAATAGGTAGGGAATGGGCAGACTGGGTGGCCAAGCAGTCCTTATCTGCTGTCAATTTCTATGTTTCTATGTAACTGGAAATCAAAATTTCTTGCCCCTTCTGCCAAGCCTTCTGTCTCTAAAAAATGTCATGCTGCTCCATCTGAACCACCAGTCCCTGAAGCCCCATGCCTGGCTCCTAGGGATGCAAATGTTCTTGGTTTGGGGATTCATTTGTTTTGTTTGCTGCTAGTAAACATTCTGCCAGATAAGCCAACTCCCTGAAGTGAGGCGTTTCATTCTGTGGTTCTCTGTGGCATCGTTAGACCTCTTTACCTGTGCAGGTGCTATAGATAATAGACTACCGCTTGACTATCTCATAGTTAGGTTTACAGTATTCCTCACTGATCACCTGTGAGCCATTTTGACTTTCCATGCCCCTTTCAGGGATAACACTGGCCCTGTTTGCTGTGGTCTACATGTTCCTGAAGGAGCTGTTGCATATGACCCTTTGGTCAAAAGTCTAATATACTTTGGGAACTGAACCTTGTTCTTATATCTCTGACTAACGCCCCTTTTGTGTCTGTAGTCTTCTTGAGGCATAACATATTTATCCTGTAAGACAGTGTTTTGGTGTTATTACTTTGGCTAGCTACGTGTATACTGCAGGCTTTGGTTTGTGAACCCTACTTTTCTGGTGTTCACAAGGGATAGGATGGTCGTGGCATACTCAACCCAAAGTATTGCCTAAAACAGTGTCTGATTTCAGTCCATTTATTTAACTGTGTTCTTCCCTTCTCCTCCGAGAACTCAGGCAAAGTGCTATTGCACTTTTGGGCATCCATGAAATCCTTCAGTAATACCTGGATCATCTGAAGGACTATGCTCAGTCTTCCCAGCTGTTTGTTTTATTTTGACCCTGGCACCTAGCATAAACCTGTTTCCAAACAATGTCTCTTCAAACGATCTTGCTCTGGTACTGCCGGGCAGGGCAGGACTCATACTGGATATTGTTATATGGCACACAACTTGGAGCACGCCAGCCTCTTTTGGTCTGTTTCAGCCATGGATATTTTGCAGGACTGCTACTTAGAACACAGTCCACACTTTTACTAAACATTACAGTTTGGATTTGATGTTGCATAAGAGGATGGGATTTACCTTTACTTTTCACAGAAGGTGAGGTCATCAGGAAAACTGTAGCAACACAACCCAATGTTTACAAAATTAATAAGGCTCTGTCTTCCTTATTTCAATATTTTCAAATTATCAGATGAGATGACAATATGGATGCCGCATAGCCTGATGCATTTCAGATCAACATCCTTTATCAAATTTTGATCCAAATGTTAGGCTATGTCGCATCCGTGATGTTTGTCGTCCTGATGTGAATAAATATTAAGTAAGGAAGATCGAGCCTCAGTGGATTTTATAAACATTGGGTTGTGTCTGCCAGTTTTTGATGACCTGACTTACTTTTACTGGTTGAGCACCATATTCCTGTGCACACTTTTGTTTGAGAAGTGTACTTTTCTACAAGGCCTGCTCTCCTTAGGGTTGGTCCACTGTTTTTCCCAACCACCTGGTTGTGGTTGCTAGTGCTTGGTTATTATCCAGTGTATTATAGCTCTGTGGAGATACTCCTAAATAAGATACAGTAGGATCATTACTTGCAGCAACAATACATCTTCAAGAGGATCTCTGTAAAGTTATATCTTTCCTGCCCACTATCCCATGGGTATGGCGGATCCTTTCTTACCAGCTTCTTGACATGGCATTGCATAGTCGTCTATCACTTATATCACTGCTGCTACTTGCTGTGTGCTGGGAGGAATCTGCTTTGCTCCCCTACTTCTCTGTACATAATTTGAGGGGCAGCCCAAATTCTGCTGTTGACATATGTTTGGAACTATGTTCACTTACAACTGGAAACTGAAGGGCTTGAGTCCCACCACATTATATAGACAATGTTGTGTGCCAATGATGTGCATGTAGGCGTTGTCAGTGTGGGTGGCCATGCCTTGCAAAAGCTTCCCACAAGGTTTTGATGCTCTGACTTATATATTTGAATGTATTAGGGCTCTATAGAGATCTTCTTAAAGGTTTGTTGTTATGTAAGCAATAAGACACAACAGAGGATAGGTTGTACTGCCACAAATGCACTCCTAGAGGCATAACAACAGAAACATAGACTTTGATGGCAGATAAGGACCACTTGGCCCACCCAGTCTGCCCAGTTCCTACCTATTGGATAAGCTGCAGATCCTAGTTAACCAACAACCTACTTAATAAGGCATGGGGCTGCAGGCTGAGTGCTTCCAGCCACTGAAGTGGAGTTGAGGCAGTACAACCAATACCCAGGTATCTCGTTGCACTTACAACATGGGTAATTAAAAATGAATTGTTAAAAATAATTGATTATATATAAATTAAATGGAAAATAGTTCATCTGCCCTTACTATATGGTAGATGTTGTTCTTTAGTCATGTGGAGTTATTTAATTTATTTCAGGTAAATAATATGGAGCAGTCCTAAAATCCAAAATGTGAATTTTGGATAGTTTTAATGAGGCTGTTGTTTTTTAGTGTTGTTAGTTGACTGGAGTCTGCAGAGCTGTCGGTACTGTCCTGAAGTTTTCAGGACACTATGCTGCCCGCATGTTTCCATCTGTGGTTGCCTGATTCAAGAAAATCCCACTGTTCTACTACAAGAATCGGGTCAGCATGCTGATAAGTCAGGGCTGATGCCAGTGTTGACAGAGTTTTGTTTTGGGGATCAGAAAACACAGAAATATGAGGAAATAGAAAGGCAAATCCACAAGGAGGTGAAAAATGGTGTTTTATATACAAATTGTTTAGTAGAAAGTACAAGAAGTGGACACAGAGGGCAAGCAAGCCAGTAGCTGTGTGTTGGAGGAATCAGGACATGCAACAAGAAATGGTATCTGTTGGATTAAATTAAAGAACAAGTACTTATCAATGCAGAATGTTTGCTTGCTGGCATTAGCATTGGAAGTGCAGGAGTTAGACAGATGCAGAACTGGGAATAGCAGTGAAGTATTGAACTGATGCCAGCTCCACCCCACCCTGAAAGAAGGCTAGGCATTGGGGTGTGCCGTTGGGTCATCGCTCATAACGCTCCATCATTTCACCTCACCCTACCCTGCAGACACCAACAAGTGTCGAGGTGTGCCTTGAGGTATTCAGGCTTTACACTCACCCCACTCCATAAGGAAATACACTGAAATGGATGCAGTATAGGAGAATGGGTTGAACTTTGGGGCCAAAGAGTCCAAGGTGCACGCTTGATGCCTGTCACTGGCTGTAGGGTGGGGGTGGGGTGGAATGGCGTGCATTACTGTCAACAATCCCAAGTCACACCCCTGACACTTGTCAGTCTCAACAGGGTAGGGCATTATAGTCAGAAACCCTAATGCCCCTGGTGTTTTGCATTTTCACCCAAGTTTTTAACATGGGCTTTTGTGACCCCCAACGCATGAACAGTGACACTATCACTTCATTAGCCAAAAGGTGATTTTACACAGCAACTGCACCATTTGGTGCCACAGGTGTGAAAACACATTTCAGGCAGTATGTGAAAATGACAGCTGCACTGTTCATGAGGAGGTGTAAAAATGGTAATATTGAAAATCTGGAGTGAAAATATAAAAAAAATGGTGCGTCATGGCGTGCATAAAACCACACAATGCATACCTGCAATGCAATTATTTTTGGAATTTCTTTACACCACATTTTCAACATAGGCATTTTGGGACCTCTGCTCATGACCAGTGGCACTGTGATGTTCGCAATCTGTCCCGAACGTTGATTTCGCACAGCAACCACACCCATTGTGTGCCACAGGTGCGAAACATGTTTTGGGCAGAATGTGAAATATGACCGTTATACTGTTCATAAGGTGGTGTACAAAATGACAATGTTAAAATCTGGAGTAAAAATATAAAAGTTGGCGGTTACAAGCATGCATAGAAACTGCACAATGCATGCTGGCAACGCAGTCATTTTGGAATTTGTTCACCAAATCTGCAACATGGGCTTTTGGGACCTCTCCTTATCAACACTGTCACTGTGATTTTCTTAATCTGTCCCGAATATTGATTTCGCACAGCGACAAGCGCCATTGTGTGCCACATGTCCAAAACACATTTTGGGCAGGTGTGAAAAATGACAGCTATCCTGTTCATAAGGAGGTGTGAAAAAATGGCAATGTTGAAAATCTGGAGTGAAAATATTAAATATTCTTGAAGTTACGAGCATGTGTGGAACTGTGCAACCAATGCTTGTAACACAGTCATTCTTTGGAATTTTTTCACCAAATGTGCAACATGGGCTTTTGGGAGCCCACCTCGCAGAACAGTGACACTGTCGTTTCGTTACTCGGTCCCTGAAGGTGATTCGCACACTGACCACAAAATCACCTTTAGGACGAATAATGACATAACTGTGACCTAGTTCATGAGGTGGGGTCTTAAGAACCCAAGTTGACAATTTGGTGCCAAAAGTCACAAAAATGGCAGCGATATTCACCTAAGTTGAAAACTCCCATTTATGCCATTATACAGCTACTGGCATTTCTTCAGTTCGTGGTCGGCTTTGAAGAGTGCAGACATGTTCCTGCTCCACCAAAGATCATCACGCCAGATTCCGAGGTAAGTATGGGGTGAGGAGGGTGTGGGAGGTAGAGTGTGCTGAGGGTGGGTGCAGATTGGGGGAGGGTTCCGATGGCAGAGACTGTTTTCTGTGTTTCAGGTTATAAAAAAATTAATAAAAAGCACTGTGGACGTTTTCTGTTTTTACAGGTGTAAGAGTTTGGAGGGTCATGTTAGCCACACTGGTGGTGGGCTCCCAGTGTGGCACACAATGGGGGTGGGGCGGAGGCAGGAAAATGCTGACACAATGGGGGGTTAAACATGCTAACAGGGGACTGGGCACCCCATCAGCAAGCATGTCTGTGTTTGGGAGGGATGATGCCAAGGGATTGGGCACTCCCTTCAGCAGACAAAACACAGCAGAGGGGACATATGCTGACGAGGATTGGGTTCCCCATTGGCAAACAAACTGGGAAGAGGGCATGCCAACAGAGGGATTGGGCACCCCAAAGTCAGCTTGCTGGGGACTGTGAGAAGTAGATGGCGGCAGCCTCCACCATGTTTATTAAAATGTTACACCAGACAAGGCATGCCCTGCAATGAGGGTGCTCCCTCATTGCAGTGGTGAAATCATTTCAAGTTGGTGGCACACTTGTAGACTACTGTCATAGCCAGCATGTTCCTTCATTGGTGACACACAGACAAGCCACAAAAAGCAGTGGCAGCATTGGTCACAACACTGCTGCACCTCCACAACCTGCTTCTCCAGCAAGCTGCCACAACATGTTTCTTGCAAGTGCATGCGAGCAAACATAAAAGGAACTAGTAGAACATAGATTATTGTGTCAATCTATGATGAATTATGGACGTGGAAGACAGTATAAAGGTTGTGGGGGTATTTTAAATTTTCAGGGTACAGGGCAACAAAATGGTGGCTATTTTTAGTTGCAAATTTTAAACAGTGTGCATGGATTTTATTGCTGTGCTGCTATTTGATTGCCTGAACTTTTTCTTATCCATTGGTTTTGCCATCCCAATCCAATGGTGGAGAACACATTTTAGCCACACAGAATGGAGTATTCTTAGTGCCTGTGTTATAATAATGGAAAGTAATAACCTATAAGTGGGATATTCAAAGGGTTGCGCATGGTGCAACAAGGGTTGCGTCATGTGCAACCCACCTCACCATCGCGATATTCAAAGGGGCTGGTGTGCTGCGCAAACCCCGGTGTGCGGGAGCATTAGTAATGTAGCGCGGCGCAAGTGCAGGGGTGTGCCCGTGCATATGCGGCATATCCCAATATTCAGCCGGGATGTGCAGCGCATATTCTGGCACATACCGCCTTGCGCCGCACAGGGGCGAAAGTTGCCCAGTGAAACCTGGAGCAAGTCCTGGCCACCCACAGGTGAGCTGCCATATTGCAAGGTGCAACAAGGCAGCCACCTGCTGTCAGTGCCCACACCACCACCCAGGACACAGTCCACGAGCCCCCTGCCCCTCGCCTGATCACGGGCATATATATATATTCCTGGTGGTCCAGTGGACCGATCCCTTTGCCCACTCGCAGGCATGAGGTCATGACTCCCTGGTGGTCCAGTGGACCGCTGCCCATCATCCGACCGCAGGCATAACATACGTAGCCCTGGTGGCTCAGTGGACACCCCCAGCACTCGTGGACATAGGTTTAAAACCCTAGTGGTCCAGTGGTACCCCTTCCCCACCTGCCACTGCATCCCCACCATCCTGCACCCCCAGTCAGTGGCAGGCAGCAGCTCCCCACCCGCCAGCAAGCCACCCCACGTTAGCCTGCCGACTGACCCAGCATACAGTGGGGCTGTGCTCACTATTGGTCCACTGGGCCAATGGGCATGCAGACCCTACTGTACTACACAGGTCCCGGTTGTGAATGAAGGTTTATTCACAATTCAGGATTTGTAGTACAGTATGGTCTTCATGCTCATTGGCCCGCACAGTGGACCAATAGGCATACAGCCCTACTGTACACTATCAGTCGGTAGTGGCCAGGCAGCTTGCGGTGGGCTGCCGCCGCTGCTGACTGGGGGTGCAGTGGCTGGGACCCAGTGGGTGGGTGGGTGGGGTATCACTGACCACCAGGGTTTTAAACCTATGCCCACGATCAGGCTCTGGGGGCGGTCCACTGGACCTCCAGGGCTATGTATGGCACGCCCACAATCGGGTGATGGGGATCAGTCCACTGAACTACCAGGGAGTGATTGGAACAGATGCCCATGAGCGGGCAGTTGATAGCAGTCCACTAGACCACCAGAGTGTGAATATACATATGCCCCATGATTGGGCACTGGATAGTGGTCCACTGGACCACCAGGGAATGAGTCAATATATGCCCACAATTGGGTGAAAGGGAGCAGAGCCCACCGAGTGGCTGCAGGGTGTGGGTCCCGGATGGCTGCAGCCTAGCAGGACACCAGGCACAAGTCGCCAGGGATCGAGGTGCACAGCGTGCAAATGGGGCCATAATGACATGAAATTGGCCCCATTTGTGCCTTGCATGCATAATGGCCTCATATGCATGGCCTTGGCTGAATATCGCAGTGGCTGTGCCTGGCGCAGCTGCATTTCGCTAGTAAGCCCTGCTCCCCTTCTGCCACTTAGCAGCTTGGTGCAGTGCATAAGCCCTCAGTGCCATATTCAAAGGTGCTGAGCCATGGCACAGCACCGTTGAATATCGCCTGGTCCTTGTCCTGGCTCAGCCCAGGTGCACTGCGCCCAGGCTTGCGCCCTGCCTGGTGCAGTGTGAATATCTCACCCTATGTGTTTTTAGGTATACGTTATTATTCTTTAGGAACATAGTGGTCACTGATAGCACTGCGTGTTGACAAAATGTACACCTTTCAAAACAATCCATTTCATACATTTGACACCTATGGTACTGACAACTACAATTAGGGTTTTATTCTATAACATACAAAAACACATTAAATGTAATTCCACTAGAAAACCTATTTTAATTTTATAAAAACATGAGACGAAAACTAGTTTTTAATGTTTATTTTTTCTATAAACTCTGTTAGTACCTTTTGTGATGAGTATCAGCTACATACACGTAACCCCCACCAATCTGGGGTTTACCTTAAGTGTCTTTCTGGGCTCCATCCATGTCCACTGTCAGGCTGGCGTCCTTCATAGATAGTAAATCCAAAGTTATTTTTTGCTCCTGTTGATTTACCTGGCGTGTCATCTCCGTGCCTCTTCCTTTAGGTCATTATCCAGTATGTGTATAGTAAATTATCTGGCCTGGGTCTGAGTGCTTCAAAGCTTATAACAGTACCTGCTTTAATTTGCTCCACTCTGCTGTCAATAGTAAAGCAGAGGAGCTTAAACTAAAACTGCAAATATTTACTTCTAACTTGCTGTTATATTTGAATTAGAGTGTTTGTTTTAACCTACCTTCTTGTAGCTTTGCTTAACAGAATGGAATCCACCATGTTTGGTCCGAGACTCCCAGAATTTGGACCAATAGGACACAGGGGCCTTGAAGGATCTTTAGCTCAAGGGACTTGTCTGAAGGAAAACTGTAGTTTTGTAGTTTTTAGGTTGGTGCGCAAACTGAGCTGATGGGAGCATACAAACTGTGACTGACAGCTCCCCAGCAGCCAACCAGAACTCAGAAAACCAGGGAAATCCCAGAACTGTTAGAGAACAGTATGTTCAGTTTGAGTTGGAGTTTGAAGAGTGAGCAGCTTGAGCTACTAAGAGGCTGCTCCAAGGAAGGAGCATAGGAGAATCAGTGAGGAAAGGCCTGACTTGCCTCCTTGCTGTGGTTCTTCTGCTTGGGACTGCCTTATAGCAATAGCCAGAATAATCCAAATTGTGGCAGAAAGCTCAGAAACATTTAAAAGTACAGCCTGCGACTGTGGACTGAAAGGAAGCTCTTGTGAAGTATTCAGCTCGAACATTGTTAGAGACTGAATTGAAATTGAGAGGTTCACTCAGTGAATCGACTGCAATAACAACTGGCCTGAAACGAACTGGGAGGTAGAAAAGTTAATGCTGTTCTTGTTAAATGTGTGGAATGTTCATCATGGCTTGAGGCCTATTTGCCAGAAACTGGACTGTTGTGCCAGCTGGAGACTTCACCAGCAAAACAAGCTGAACTTTGTCAAAAGTGTTTATCCAGCCTGGGCCATTGCCAAACCCACACAAGTCAACTGTGCTTGCACCAGAGGCTGATTTCTTCCTGAGAGATCAACTTGGGGATCCAGCCCTGAGCTGAGACAACTCGCAGGTTGCTGCCGCCTGGAGGGACAGGCTGTGAAGCGGAGGAGTGTCGTGACAGTCCAGCTTCCCCATGTTCCTCACTGATCTACAGAAGTTCTTCATATCGCCAGGCTAAGTACAGCCAATCGGTAGCATGAGTAAATTCAGGGTAGGCCCCTGCGACAAATCATCCAATTATTTTGTGGTACCATCTGATTGTTTCAGTAAACTACAGGTTAACAAGAGACTGGGCCAACCAGCCAGGATTACAAACAAGCATTTGTCAATGCCGAATGCTGTCGAGCTGGCCTTGGCTTTGGTAGTGCAGTGTGGAAACACATTTTGGGCAGGATGTGAAAAATGGCATCTGTACTGTTCATAAGGAGGTGTAAAAAATGGCAGTGGTGAAAATGTGGCATGTAAACATTGCAAATTTGCAAGTTACAGGGTGCATGGAAAATGCGCAATGCACACTTGTAACACAGGCATTTAATGGACTTTCAGCTCAAAAATTTTCAACATAGGCATTTTAGCACCTCTGCTCATGTACAGTGTCACTGTCATTCCTCAAACTGTCCCAAAAAGTGATTTCACACAGCAGCCGTGCTATATTGCACCGGACATGCAAAAACACATTTCGAGCAGGATATGTAAAATGACAGCTGTACTGTACATCAGAGGTATGGAAAAATGACAATGGTGAAAATTCAGAGTGAAAATATTACAAATGCTACAATGTTGCGTGTGTGCGTGCAGAGCTAAGTAGCATACGCTTGTAACACAGTCATTTATGGAGTATCATCACCAAATTGTCAAGATAGTCATTTTAGGACCTCTGCTCATGAACAGTGTCACTGTCATTTTGTAATCTGCCCAGAACACTAATTTCCCACAGCGACTGTGCTATTGTGCATCAGCGGAGGCGAAACACATTTGACCAGGACATGAAAAATGACAGCTGTACTGTTCACAAGGAGTGTAGAAAAATGACAATGTTGAAAATCTGGCATAAAATATGAAATTAGCGAAGTTATGAAGTGCTGTAACTATAACTATAGCAGCACACTCATAAAACAGCATTTTGGGATTTTTCCACCACACTTGCAGCATAGGCTTTTTGAGAGCCCTCCTCATGAGATCGAACACTGCCACTGTCATTGTATTAATTGGTTCCTAAAGGTAATTCCATGCAGTGACTGTGAAATCACCTTTGGGACTGATTAACATCATAATAGTGCCAGAATTCACGAGGAGAGGTCCCAAAACCCCATGTTGAAAATTTGGTAAAAATTCCAAAAATGCCCAAGATATGCATCAAAGTTGAAAAACCCTATTTATTCCACTATAGGCTTACTGGCATTTCCTCAGTTTGCGATCGGCTTTGAAGAGTGCAGACGTGTTCCTGGTCCATCGAAGATCGGTCGGCCGAGCTCCAGAGGTAGTATGGGGTGACGGGGTGTGGGGAGGCAGGGTGCGCAGTGGGTGGGTGCAGGTGGTGGGTAGGAGACCACGAGGGACCATTTTTGTTTACAGATGTTAAAAACAAAAACAATGCAGATGTTTTCTTTTTTTACAGGTGTTTTTTTGGGGACTACAGTAGCTGACAGAGGATTGGTCACCCCCCATCGCGCACATAGGGAGTGGGACACTAGCTGAGGGGATTGGGCACCCCTCAGAACAGAAGAAGGGAAGAGACATCATGCCGATGAGGGAGTGGGCTCCCCCATAGGCACATTAAAGTGGGAAGGGGGACAGATGCCAGTAGAGATTGGGCACCTGACCGCAAACAAAAAAAGTGGAAGGAGCTAAGAGGGGATTGACACCCCCTTGGCAAGCAAAATAGAGGTGGGAACATTTTGCCGATGGGGAATGGGCTCACCCTTTGGCACACACATGAGGGGCAGGTAAGCCAACCAGGGATTTGGGCACCTCAGTCGGCAGTTTAGCGCCACTGTGCCGCCATGTTTTGTAGCAGGTGAAGACGAGGTCTGCTGCACGAATGCTTTTGCTTGCATTGCAGCAGACCTTCCTTTGATGTGATCACCACATTAGTATGCATGGTGTGGTGCCAGTATGCAGGCTGATTGGGAATGAGGGACGACCTACTGGTGCGTGCCCTGCATTCACCCAATAGCAACCACACCTCCAAATCTCCACTATCAAGAAGATGTTGGCTGCACAAGCATGCCAACATAATAATCAAAGCTCTGTTTGTGTATGTTAACTGTCTTTTCTTTCCATCAAGGGTCTCAACAACAGCTGCAACGCTAGCCACCCCTGGGCACCGAATCTGGCCATCCAGCATAATTTTCTGGTACCCAGTGTAATCAGACTGTTTGCTTGGGACTAAAGTGCATGCAAAGTAACTTGAATCTAATCAGTGTAGTTATCATTCATCTACATTCACGCCCTTCCTTGTCACTAACCATTAAATAAATCTGATTTGCTGTTTCACGTTAAACTTGGCTTATGAGCATATTATTAGTTGGGTTACAGTACTGAAAGTTTATGCTTGCTTTGCTAACCTTGTTTTACAGGGGCTCCAGGGAATATGCTGACAGCCCAACCCTGGTGGTAAGTGCAAAGGTGTGTGCACATTATTAATGTTAATTGCTGGCTGTGTGTCAACCACTGCAAAGGCTGTTTATTGTTACAAGGTGTTGGGTCATTAAGTGGCTTGTGGGTGGTTATAGCTTCCCTGAGGCTATTCTCAGTTAAATAGTTACCTCCACTATTGTTACTCTGGGTGGAGGCACCATGATATCGAATCCTGGCCCCTCAACCTGGTCCAGAAATACAGGCGGTGTAGTAACTAAGGCTGTGCGAATACCTTTTTGAATATCTGCCTAATGTCGTTATTCAGTGCGAAATAGGGGTATTCAGTATTCGTTATTCGGATGGTTGGGAGGTATTTAAAATAAAACAAGACCCCCTCTCCTAGCTAGCATTAAATAAATGTTTTATCCTGGTGTCTAGTAGTCCCACCCCGGGTGATAGCTGGTCTAAAATAAAGAATCCCTCCACTCCACCCATACTCTCAGCTATATCCCAGCCCCATCCCCAAATGTTTTTCCCACCCCTCTCCCCCTACCCAAGACCCTGAATGGGCACTGGTATAGCCCTCCACTCATCTCCATGGCCAGCAGCCCAGCTGAGTTTTCAATGAGCGAGCCATGCTTGTACAACTTGTACATGCATGTGCTAGTTCACTGAAAACTCAGTTGGGCTGCCGGCCATGGAGGTGAGGGGAGGTCTGTGCCGTGTCTTGCTTGGGGTCATGGGTAGGGGCGGGAGAGGGGTGGGAGGCATCTTGACAGGGTGGGGGTCCACTAGACACCAGGGAAATTAGGGAATTTTTTATTATTGTAATATTTGGGGATGGGGACCGGTGGGTATTGCTGAGGGTCTTGGAGAGGGGTATTTTCATTTTGGACCTGGGAGGTGGGACCACTAGACACTAGGGTTAAAATATTTATTTAATGTGGGCCAGGAGGGTGGGAAAGACTTTTTTTCCTTGTGCACAGCCAAATACTGAATACCATCTGAATAATGGACTATTCGGTATTCGGTTCCAAATGTTCGGATAGCCCATTATTCATGGTATTCGAAAAGTAATAGTCAGCATTTGCACAGCCCTAGTTGTAACCTTAGGGATAGCACCACCTAGGGGTTATATACAGTATAAATCTTAGTGTGTAGCATAGTGCAGTGTCACCTATTTGTAATCACCCTCGTTTATGAGTTACCTGTGTTTATAGAGGCTTGAGAGTGAGATCTTCTAATTTATCAATCTCATTGTTTTGAATATTCTTAATTTGAGATTTACCTTTACCATGTATAGGATAAAGTTAAGTTTCTTGGATCTCACTCTGATTGTCTGCTGAACTAGCAAAGTAAACAGGGATTTGCAGAGTACTTCTGCAAATACTTTTGAAGGCTGAATGTGCTCTATCCAAGGAACATGATCAGATCAATATCCTATAGTCAGTTCCTTCGCATTAGAAGAAATTGCTATTTTACTGCAGAATCTGAAAGCCAAGATGAAGAATTAAAACCTGGCTTTTGAAACAAGACTATAGAGAACAGGAATTGGAAGAATCCTTCGATGAAGCAAGAAGTCAACCAACAGTAGCCTTTTGATCCCTAAGCCTTATAATTTTGAAACCAAAGAAAATGTGACATTTGTCATGAAATTCAGCTTTCTGGCTGGGAGTTTTAGTAGTGTGAGAAATAACACTAGCCAGTTCTGCTCAGTGACTACTTACTAGCCAGTCCTATTGGTAATGAACCATGTATAACTTTCAGCAACAATGACAACCTATGAGACAGAAGAGTACACATCCACTTTGTAAAATTCCAAACAAATGCCACATAACTGGCTGCCACCTTACCCTAAGATCTTTTTAGCTGTGGTTCATGTTGTATTTGTAAATATGCAACTTAGGTGAATGTTTTCTCTTCCATCTGACCAGAGTAAAAAGTGGAGTTCAGTGAATTAACCTTGCCTCTAGCTTTGTAATGTACATAATTTAATATCACTGCATTAATCTTTAAGAAAGGAATACTATCAGGCACCTGAAAGTACACATCCAAGAACAAGCTTCAGTTCCTAGAACAGGCTAACATTCCACAGTATTTAGTCAGGTATTTTGAAGATGGCGAATAGTTTTAACACTTCAAAACTATTTACAAAGTATGACCCTATTCTGTTGTGACATTGTATATACTTACATTTCCATATCTACGATCTCATTGCATATCTTTTATTTGCTTTTAATGTAACTTTTACTGAAGTGTAAAGTCACCATTGAAAATTAGATCATGGCTCAGTCACTTATGTCTTGTTAAAACATATGTACTACTACAGAGAACAGAAGGATCTGAGTGCAATAAAATAAATGATATCCCATCTGATGAGTTTCAAATTTGAGATCCAGTAAAACAAATCAGAAAAGTAGCAGACAATAAGGAATGATTAGACACGGAATAAATACCTGCATGCCAAACCAAAAAAAAATGAAATGGCACATCAGTATGACAAAGTCAAGAAGCAGAACAACTAGGATAAATCACAGGAAACTAAATTTGCTGATACATGATCAACACTTTTCACAACAGTTATCACCAATAAAAGTGCATTAACACCTCGTAACCACATACCACAAACTACATAATGGATCTGGATTTCAAAGCAGACTTAAGCAGAAGAGAAACTGCTTTGAAGCCTCGTTTTGACAAAGACCTTACACCTGATGGTAATTTAGTACACATATAATAGTAGGGAAGACAAAATATGTAGGCAGAAGCACTGAATGAATACTTTTGCTCAGTATTCATGGAAGAAAAGGGGACCGCTACCACCATGGGCTGGGAGGGTGAGAACAGGGGAGAGGAGGCAACAGATGGAAGAATTGAGGCAAGTAGAATCATAAGCGGGACTGAGGGCACTGATGGTAGACAAGGAATCAGGGCCAGAAGGTATCCATCCCAGGTTGCTGAGGGAGATGGCGGACATGTTGGCGGAGGGCCACACGGATCTGTACAGCACCTCACTGGAGCCGGGATGTGTGCCACTGGACTGGAGGATGGCACATGTAGTACCATTACACAAGAGTGGACCAAGGGATGAACCGGGTAATTATCACCTGGTAAGTCTCACCTACGTAGTATGCAAACTCATGGAGACAATACTAAAGGAAAGACTGGTGTCGTACCTGGAGGACAATGGCCTCCAGGATGTGAGGCAGCATGGGTTTGTTTCAGGGAAGTCTTGTCAAACCAGCCTGATACAATATTATGACTGGGTGACACATGAACTGGATAAGGGTCATGCGGTGGATGTTCTTTACTTGGACTTCAGCAAGGCCTTCGATTTTGTGCCTCATGGGTGGCTTGGGGAAGCTAACTGGTGTAGGGGTAGGGCAAAAATGATGAACTGGATTACAAGCTGGCTGGTGGAGGCTGCAACAGGTGGTGGTGAGAGGGAGCTCTCAACTGCAAGGCCGGTGATGAGTGGGGTGCCACTGGGCTCTGTGTTGGGGCCAGTATTGTTTGGGCTCTTCATATTAGACATTTCACATGGGGTGGTAAGCAAGATAAGTCTGTTCACTGATGACACCAAAATTGGAACAGTGGTGAGAGGAGGGATGTAAGCAGCTGCAGGGGACCTCACGTAAGCTAGAGGAATGGTCAGAGAGGTGGCAGCTGGGGTTCAATGCAAAGAAGTGTAAGATTATGCAATTTGGGAGAAGAACCCAATGAGAGAATACTGGCTGGGAAGGGCTAAGCTGGTGATCACTGAGGAGGAGACAGACCTAGGGGTGATGGACAACACTGCCCAGTGTAGGAGAGTGGCTGTAAGCGAACAAAATGCTGGGGTGCATATCGAGGGCTTTTCATCCAGGCAAAGAGAGGTGATCTTGCCCATCTACAGGTCACTGGTAAGGCCACACTTAGAGTATTGTGTGCAGTTTTGGAGGCCATACCTAAAGCGTGATATCAGGCTACTGGGGGTGCAGAGGAGGGCAACAAGGATGATATGTGGCATGGAAGAGACAGACTATGACAGCAGGCTGAGAGACATGGAGGATAGAATGGATGGGGGCATGATAGAGACATTCAGGTATCTGAGGGGAATCAATAAGGATGGAGCAGATGGGGTCTTTAAGGTAAGGAGGGAGGGTCACCAGGAGGCATGCACTAAGAATAGAGGGAGGAAGATTAAGGAATGAAATGAGGAGACACTTTTCGCAGAGAAGGTGGCAGCAAAATGGAATGCCCTACCAGAACAGGCAGGTGACGTCTTAGCAACGATCCATCTTTCAGAAGTCCGCCTCTAAAGCCCAGGATTATAGTCTTAGTGGGGCCTTTTCCTGCCCATGTCCAACCAGAGCCACACTCTGTGATGGTCACTTCTGCCAGAGGCTCTCAACTGTTACATCCTGGAAATACTCCCCACTAGCAGATCAAGGATTGCCTTCCCGCTGGCTTGTGACACCCTGAGTCAAGAACCCAACTTTCAGTGCATTGTGGTTCACCTGACTCCTTGGCTCAGTTCATATCACTACCTCCCAGTCCACCTTGGGCAGGTTGAAGTCTCCCACTATTACTACCTCTCCCTTCCCTGCAGCAGTCAATATTTGTAAGTTCAGTTCCTCTGTCTTTCTTCCTCCTGGTTGTGTGGACTGTAAACAACCTCAGCCTCACCTTCCTCCCTATATTAGACAATAACTGAATCCACATTGCTTCCGTCTTCCCCTCCTCTGACCCGTCTCTTGTACATGGTATACCCTCCTGTGTAAACTGCCACCCTCCCTTTCCCACCTCCCTGTCCCTCCTGTATTATTTATACCCAGGGATCGAGAGGTTCTAGTCAGGATTTGGTGGCCCATGTCTCAGTGACCACTGCTATGTCTACTCATCTCTCTGCCAACAATGCATGCAGATCATCCATCTTGTTTCCATGACTTTGTGCATTCTGAAACATCATCTTCTGCATACAGTCTGAGCCTTCTTTCCTTCCATCCCATCTGCTTTTCTTGTTTCTCCATTGCTTGTGTCCCCACTGCTGACCTTTGCTTCCCTCTGCCTCCATCCTCCAGTCTCCTTCAACTTGTACAGGGAAATCTGCTGACTTTCTCCTCCTGGAGTCTTGTGGCCTGCAGACCTGCCCCCCAAGTAGTATATTTAATTAAAGTCACAATCACCATCAGTATAAGAGGCACTCAGTATATCATTTCACATACCACCACCATTCAGACAGGCTCAATTTTCTTTTCTTTTTTATTTTCTTTTCCATATTCCTTTTTCCTTGGGGTTCTGAGCAGGGTTTCTCAGTTCCACCTCCACCCCTCTTGACTTGCTACCACCTCCCTCAGCACTCGTCCAACCCAAGAGCCTCATGGCTTTCCCCTGTGTTGGGGCCAGGAAGGGAGGGCCATCCTCCCCTATCTGGAACACTATCCAGTAGTGGGTCAGCAGTTTCAGGTGGCAGCATGGATAGGGATGAAGCGGTGGGACATCATGGAGCCAGGATCACCTTCTTTTCGAGTTCTTGTCTCCCAACCCATAGCCATGGTGACATGTGTGTGGAGGCATGTGCACATCATGGCCCCTTCCCTATGTTGGCATTTGGATACCACACTGTCCCGGGCCTCCCTCCTCCTTGGGGCAGACAAAGGCCTAGACTCTGATCCTCCCGCCCCAGTAGAGAAGCAGTCAGCCCGGATGCTTGATACTCTCTCTCTCTCTGGTCGACCCCAGTGACTTGGCGCATTCATAAACTTGGGTCACCAGCAAGGCAGGAGATGAGATGCAAATCACCTTAGCCTTCCATGCCACTGGACTGGTCCAAGATTGGAAGATTGGCCTGCTGTTCAACTAATTTCAAACATGGTAAAGTTTGGTTCTTTCATTTTGAAATTTATTGCACATTGTCCAGCTGTAAGGAGGAACTCACTCCTTCAGATTCCAATCACAGATATCTAGTGTGGGGGAGGGATAAAGATGTGCACAATAATTGCATGCATGGACATGCTTACATTTCACTGTGACATCATGGCTTCATCAGAATAAGTCTCTCCATGCAGCTGGGCTACATGCAATGAACAATTAAATAAAACAACAGGCTGTATGGCATTTGAAATGAGTTGAAAAGAAGGATGATCTGAGTGGTGGTGGGATGAGAAATGAAATATTGAATTCCTCTTATGTAGACTGTGATTGCAGATTGCGTTGTGTGACTTTAGGTAAATACATGTGTTTGCACTAAGAAACAAATGGAGGAGAAAAGTTATTGACACATGTTGAGTGAAGCCATTTTGGATTGATGGTGCACTGGTGCTTTGTACCAACTGCTAGAACTGTTCCTTTTGTTCCCCATGGCAAGTACCCATAGGAGTAGTAACCACTGAAGAATTAAAGCAGCAATGCAATGAAATACTGTTCCCGATTTATAATTAGAATAATCTAAATAGTACTGGTCCTTTTAGCAAGAGTTGCAGTTGTTTTGCTAACATCATTTTTTCTATTTTCTAGGCTTTACTCAATTGCCAACCAGCACAGACCTTTGCTAGGATTGCCATTTGTAAACAGAAGTACATCATGGTTATTTACAAGTGGGCTCTATAACCATGATGTATCTCTGTTTGGCCATAATGCTCTATGGTCTTTATGTTTTGAAGCCCTGTGCATTCACAGAGAGTGCTGTCTGTAAGCTTAGCAGAAAATGTAACAGCTGAAATTTGAAGGAAAAAAATTAATATTTTGCATTCCTGTAAGTGATGCAGTGTTATCTCTGACACTAGTAGCTATCTGCTTCATAAATAATGGAAAAAATATATCAAAAAATCAATCAGTCAAAATCTTTATTTATCCAGGAGGGCTGTTGAGTAAGGTTAATTTGCAAGGTGGAGCTGGTCATGAATATATCAAAGTACAGTACAGAACAGGTATATAGAAAGCAATAATATACAAGGAAGAAAAGTATATACAGTGTATACAGTACAGTACAAGGATGAAATAAATAATAAAAAAAACAGCATTAGGACCATATTTGCTAAAAGCAGTGGCAATCATTACACTGATGGTCAATTGTAATAATATACGTTCTGTGAACTTTTACTGTCCCTGCTTACTCCATTCATAATGATAAGATTGGAGTAAGCAGTGTCAGTAATAATTTTACTAGTACTGACAACGTGAAGCTCGGGCATCAGATTGCAGCTTGGGCATCAGATTGCAGCTTGTAGTTCATAAGCCAGAAATTGTTTTGTGCACACAAAAATGAGCAGAGAGAAAAAGTACAGTATTGATATGGCAAAAACATAGTGAAAAGAACAGCATCTTTATCTTCTGGGCAAATCAGCTGCTGTTTTTATTGTGGCTGAGTGCGATCAGATCATGAAAAGCAGACAGGAAACACATTTTGAGTTAACAGCTGATGTGCACAGATGATCTGAGTTGTACAGTACCATGCTTTTACTTTTAATATTACTATCTGTCATGGCAGTCATGATTGTGCTCTCTGTGAGCAAGTTTGTTAGATCAGGCATTAGGGCTGGACAAAGGGCAGCAACTTTATAAAAACTCTGTTCCTGTATAGAATTGCTTGTCAAATAGCACCCTCACTGCCACAATGGTAAAGGACAGCCAAACCTTTATTCAGGATCAAACTACAAGCTGCCGGTGTTAATTTGTACTTGTGCTAGAATGCGCAACTGGGTAAACCTCTTTATATGTCACACAGTCTTGCTCTCTCCATGCTGACTCACGAAACTGAATCCTTCCAGACATATTTTTGATTCAGTTGGGTGAATGAGTGGGTGGGAGGAGGCATGATGACTGACTAAAAACTGATTTTAGAACTGCAGTCAAGTTTGTTCCACAGTACTCTGAACAACGGGACAGTTGGGTAACAGTTGGGGAAATGAGCAGATCAGTTGCTGTTTACATTACTGTCTGCATCAGAAGATATGAAGAAACACCGCACACCTGTTGGGTAAAACGGAGCTGCAGTTCACAGTACCATGACATAAAATTCCCCAAAAAAAAAAAGCACTATCAGTTGTATTAAAAAGGCTCTCAAAATAATGTTATGCCCAAAATGATTTATTGAGTGGGCTAGCTGTACAAATAGTATAAACACCCAGGTGTTGGTGCATCGAGCCAAGAAAGTTCTTCCTCACCCCTGAACACTTTACATTGTTTAGGAGCCATCTTTAATACAACTAATAGAGTGTTTTGTTTTTTTTTCTGGTATTTTTTCCATCAGAATATACATGCTACCCATGCTTCTTGGCCAGCTTAATATATTGCCACTAATGTGCTGAGTGGATGTGGACTTTTTCCATATTACACTGTCTGCTGTATCAGACATTCAATTGCTCACCTGCTACAAAGGGAATGTTCATGCTAAACAATGCTGCATATAAGGAATGCATCACAGGCAGAAATTGAATGAAACAAACAGAGATTTACTTTGCGAAGTAATATACATTTCAGCCAATAATTATTGCATTAGGTGTTCTATTTGGCATCATAGTATAATTAACAGAAATCAGAAGACTCAATAAATCACACACACAGGTAAAAATGAAACTTTTATTTTTGAAGACTGTTTGTTGCACTGCTGCTTTAAAAGTGTGGAGCACTTGCAGTCCAGGTTTGTTGTACAACTGCAATAACAGTTGTGTTCCAAAAAAAAACTGAAGAAAACATACAAATCATAGAGGAGAAGGGGATGGAAGAGTTAATGCCATAGACCAAGGAGGGTCTGCAGCAAAAGCAATCACAATGAAAATGAGCAGATAGGATGGGCCAAGTGGCTTTTATCTTCCATCAGTGTCTGTGCTTCTATGTCAATGAAAGTTAAACAATTCCACTTGAAAATCTAAATTATATGCACATACAAAAGTGATAAGTGGAGCAAAATTTTAAAGATTTTTCTAAAACTCTACGTTTTGTGATGAGTATCAGCTACATGTAAACTCTGATATTTAGCATAGTGTAGGTACAGTAGTGCAGTGTCACCTATATATAATCACACTTGTCTCTTTTGAGCTGACTTTTGTACCTTCAGTAGTTAATGTTAGGAATCATAAAGCACTGTATTTTATGAAAAGTTGTTTAGATAATACTGTCACAAACAAAAATATCAACAGATCAATTTTGTTTTCATTCTACTAGATTACTCAAGTATGATATGTGGTTATGTTTTAAAAGCTTTTGTTTTCCATTAATATTATAATAAACAAATCCTTTGGGTGTGGTGCTGTGCTTTCCAGCTATAAGAAATGTGTGCTAGCATCACAACAGACCACATACATGTGCTACAGCCATGTTAAGACTCGTATTGGTGCCATAGCTCTTGCTTCTACCTGGAGAGTAGCTAGATATGATGTCAGTGATTTGGCCATGGTAAGCCTTAAATCACTTATTTGATTTAAAATAATTTTGGTTCGCCATGACTAAAACATTGAACTGATTTGGTGGATCCTTTCCCTTTGGGGCTGAGACAAAAGCTACTGCACATCAATGAGTCCTCTAACAAGGTTAAACTGTGTATGCGGTCTGCTGTTTTCATCCTTTTCTGAGTGTCCGTGAGGCCTTTGGCACCATAGAGTGCCGTGTAAAGGAACATAATCCCTGTTTACATTTTTATTTTTAATTACTTATCCTTCTGGAACCCTGTGACATCAGTAGAGTGGAAGGTCTACAAGAAATCTTTACAGTAGGCTTCATCTTAAATGATGTTACTGGGTTTTGGAACTCAACAGAGATTAAATAACTAATAGTCAGTAGGAAAGAGTCAGAATTAACAAGGCACCCAATGAAAGAAACAAAAGGAGACTATTTCAAAACAAATACATGAAACAGTTTACTGGAGTTATTAAACAGACATTATACCTACTGGCAAATCAGCATCATATTAAAACTATAAATAATAGGGACTGCATTCCATTTAAAGCTGAGTCAGCCAAAATTCCATTGTGATGATTTGTATATTTTACCCATACTGCTTTGCATTAGGGAGTCATTTATACATTTTTTAATTATTCCTGTTTATCTGCAGGCAACCCAGTCCCAGTGGAATCTTCCGCCCCATCACCAACCCATCTCATGGACTTATGTGTTAATCACCACTTACTCAGAGCAATGTTAGATGGGTGGCCTGTTGCATAGGGTTGTGAGGGGCCTGTGGGAGATGGCTTAACACAGGATGGTTTCCTCCTTTTCACCCACTGGGAACTGTGTATGATGCAACCACACATGTACATCTCGATGGATATGTGAGTTATGTGATCCTGCCTCCCACTCACACCTGCTGGTCCCACTGTGCTGCTACCCAGACTTTGGGGAGGTCAGACAAGTAGTGTGACTCAGTGTCCTCCTCCTCCTCACCACAAGGAGAGCAGTCCTTGAGATGCTCAATGCTCCTTCCCTGGCTGGCTCCCAAGTGACCCTGATCCATTCCTGACCCAGGTTGCTGGCATGGGAGCTAAGGCATCCAGGGCCTCAGCCTTGCACACCACGAGGACATCTCTGTTCATAGTCTTTAACTTTTATAGAAAACATGGAACAAAGTTTACATTTCATAGAATCCTATATTTTCACACTCTAAATGCTGCATTTAGTATGGGAGCCAATAGCATCTTTTAAGGAAACAATGTACAGATTCATGACTGACAAGTTTTGTCCACATCATCAGCAAACCAATCTGATTTTATCTCCTCTTATAAAAGTTGGACATTTCCTGATGCCTGATTGACTAAGTGAGTTCTGACACTCATTTATTTTTTTCAAAATGCAGACGATGGCACAAGTTAGGCAGTGGGATTTAGATTTGAACCAATCACTTACAGAATTCATATGCCAATTTACTAGTCCCTGTTGCCATCACAAACACAGCTGCCACCTTTACTTGGTGAAAACCTTCAACCAAGCCCCAAAAATGTAAGACCCTTATGTTTTAAAAAGTAATCATCCTTTCCACTCACTGTACCTTCTTAAATAAATTAAATTCAAATACGAATGGTACTGAAAGTGCCAGCCTGCCCTTAGTAGAAGCAATCCACAGTGAAAATGAGATGTGGAATATTCACTGCTAGGCTATGTTATGCTAATAATTACATGCAAGATAGGAGCAGATGCTTTTGAAGATTTTTAAGCAATAATGCACAACAGGGTGTGGGTTGTGTTGAGATAACCTCACGCCTCGGTGGTTAGGCATGGGCCATAGGCAGTCGTCAATGTCCTAAGTAGGTTATCGCACAACCCACACCCTGGAGTGCATTATTGCTATTATAAATTGGCTCATTGCTATATAAAATAAAAAATGTTTTAGTAGATTTTTAGTATGGCAATATATTGTTGTTTCTGAAGAGAAGAGCAAACAAGGATCCAACAAATCAATACAGTCAGGTCGTGCTGGGATAACCTCACTGTGCCAGGGACAACCTCACTGTGCCAGGGACATACTGACCAATTAGAGTCCAGGAAATGTTCTTGCCATTGTATAATTCTACTTAAATGCACAAGTCACATTGAGGAAGTAAGTTGCAGCATTCTGGACCAGCTGCAGATTATTGACACTGGCAAGTGAAATACTATTTTAGAAAATGGGTTGGAAATTGTGGCAGGTCCAGCCTGCCTCATTAACTAATATCACAGTTCCCACTTTGAACATTTAGAAAGAAAGAGATCAGCCACCATTTTGTCACTTGCTAGTGAGCTTACATTTGTCCTGCTCTTCCATGCTTTGCCACTCACTCTCAACCCTAATCAGTCACCACTAAATGAAAACCCACATACAGTATATGTGAATTGGAAAATAAAAGTGACTTCTCTCAGCTATACCTCATCCCTGCTCTCAGAGTTTGTGGACCTCGTATTTATTTAAAAAAACAAAAGCTAAAAATGACAGCAACTCTGGGATGCAGTCAGGAGGGAGGACAACAAACAGCAAACAAACCACTTCTCAGCACTAAGTCTCATGGTTGGCCAGGTGTGGGAAGCAGTGGATATTAAAGAAACAAAAGGGAATGCAAGTAAATGATTTTTTTTAACTGAGTTGAATTTTTTATTATTTTAAAATAACTGGTTAACATATCAACGAAAAACATTCTATAAGTGCAATAAGACCCTCCATGGTGGGCAGTATAGGCAATACTCACCCTTCCTGGAGCTATAAGGCCTGGCAGCTGTGGTGGCAGACCTCATTATGCCTCCCGGTAGGTGGGTATAGCCCAATACTGCCCACCCTGTCCGATATTATTGCTAGCTAAGACAACACAAGGTTGTACCACGTTTTGCATATCTTCAGCTTCAAGTAAGAGGTGAAATCTAATAATGGTAAAATCAACTTCTACCAACAGCCAACACTTCCTATAAGAAGGGGCATCTACTGGTTCTACAGTTTCCTGGGACCAGACACATTTCAAGTCTTACTACTCATTGTGAAAAGTTTTAAAGTAATTTAAATGCTGATCAAAAAGAAAAAAAACAATACAGTGGTAGTTATACAGAAGTTGACCAGTATTGAGGTATACTGTGCAGTGTTTGCAAGGCAAACCATGGAGAAACGACAGCATTGCCACTTGAATAACATGTATTTGCCCATGTAAGCACCTACGGTTGGCTTATGCAAACACCATGATACTGCTTAATTTCTGTGTAACTACCACAGTATACTGGATGCATACATGGAACAAGAATTCAGTTACATTCAGATTAGCATGTCTTCTGTAAGCACATATACAAATAAAACCTCAAACCCAGCACAAAACATCAGGGCCAGGGGTATGCAAATCTGTGTGCGAGTCGCTATTCAAATCTCAAAGCACCAATGATACTGGGAGTTATCAAGCTGGCCTAAGCAGAAGCAGGACCCATGTAGACATGACATACAGTACGGCATCATGGGTAGGCTATTCTGCATAGATAAATTGCTTTTTAGCTGGGTGCAGGTACCATTGACATCTTTTAATATATTTTCTATTAAAATTCACACATCAGAGTGAGAAGATACTTGCAACATTCTGACCAGCTGCAGATATTTGACTTGGCAAGTGCAGTATACTGTTTCAGACAGCAGAGAGCTACATGACTTCTTGCATACTTTTAACTGAGTGGTAACAAGCATTTGTCAATACCGAACATTCATTTATGGGTATTTGCAATAGTGTTTGGTACTGTTACTGGCTTCAGAGGAGCGAGGAGGCAGCAATGAGAGAGGCGGTGCTGCATGGTGGAAGCAGACTGTAAATGCAGGAAGGAGCTGCTAGTCAGAGAAGCTGCTCCAGCTGGCCTTAGTGGACCGGGAGAGAGAGTGTGCTGAGTGGCAGGAGCCATCAATAAGTAGATACGCACCGCAGGTAATGTAGAAGCTCAGGGGGGTTAAGAGGAGAGAGAGGGCCGGGATCGGAGAGGCCGGTGGCAGAAGCCGCCATTGGCAAGCCACCCTATGCTATTGTAGAAGTCTGGGGAGGAAATTTCAGAGGAGCGAGGACTGGGGAGAGAGGTGGGGGTGGTAGATAAGGACCTGCCAGGGCCACATCCAGTGTGTCCATAAGCCATGTACTTGACTACGGCTTCTGGAGTCTCCCTCAGTTTCTTTTGCTAATGATACCTCTGCCTATGCACCCCAGCATGCCACTTGCTCTTCTGCAGCCTTTGTGCTCAGTTTTGACACCAGTAGGTCATCAGAAATGATAACTCCTAGGTCCTTATTTTCCTTGGTGATCTTCAGCATGTTTCCCACCCATCCTGTAGCTCTCCCCAGGGTTTCCTCTTACCAGGTGCATTACTTTGCACTTCTTTGCATTGAACCTCAGTTGCTACTCCTCAGACCATTTTTCAATCCTCTCTAGTTCCCTTGTCATTTTCTCCACCCTTTCTGGAATATCCACTATGTTACAGATCTTGGTGTCATCTGCAAACAGGCAGAACTTTCCTTCTATCCCTTCTGCAATGTCAGTAATGAAGACAACCAGGACTGTTCCCTGAGGTACTCCATTGGTCATATCCTCTCCCTGGATTGGATCCCATTTTCCACCAAATTTTACACATGGGCTTTTTGGTACCCCACCTAATGAACACTGTCACTGTTGTTCCTTAATCGGTCCTGAAAAGTGATTTTGCACAGTGACTGCACAATTCTGCATGAGAGGTGCAAAACACATTTTGGGCAGGATGTGAAAATGACAGCCATACTGTTGATGAGGTGGCATGATAAAATGTTTATGTTGGAAATTTGGAGCTTAAAATATGAAAAATGGCAAAGTTATGCACCTGTGTAGAAACTGTGCAATGCACGCCATAATGCAGCCATTTGTGGGAAATGTTTCACCAGATTTTCAACATGGGCTTTTGGGATCCCACCTCATGAACACTGGCACTGTTGTTTCATTATTCAGTCCACAAAGTAATTTATTTATTTATTTATTTATTTAAGAGATTTACAGATAAACACTGTACGGGGGACGCTCATTTCCAGATGTGACTTGGGGGTTACATAGGTCGAGATAGGTACAAAATGCACAGTACAACAGTGAATAGACAGCAGGTTCAGTAGACAACTCAATAACAGTGGTGTATAAATCAGCTGAGAGTGGATACAAATAGGGAGAGATTGCCAGTGGTATTGCAATAGATGAGAGGGATACATACAGGGCGAGGTTTGTAGGTACAGTAGGTGCAGCTAGGTTGACAGTAAAATGTACATTTATGAGGTTTGGTCCACAGGACTGAGTGCATAGTTTGTTGTGGCATGGTTAGGCATAGGCTACTGGGTGAAACAGTAGAGCAGTATAAATATATTGGCACAGTAGGAATACTAGGCTTGTTGCTTTAGTTATTATTTATGAGCCATTTGATGCCCTTGGTGATAGGACTAGGCTGTAGGTAGCAATTACATATATCTGAGAAGTGGGCAAGTAGAAGTGGTTTGAGAAGCCAGTGGGAGGTGGAGAGCCTGATTTCTGCAGGCAAATCATTCCAGAGTTTGGGCAACCAATGTTTGAAGGCCAATTGTTCCTTTGAAGTGCGCATGAAAGGGACTTGAGTTGTTTTGAATCCGACCTCTGAGGGAGTATGCCGGGGGATTGAGTTGCTAGTACGCAGCTGAAATGGGGAGGGCGTGGACCAGTATTTGGCAATGAGATTAGTACAATGCAGTTTACTGCCAAGACTCCAACGATGGAAGGCAAGGGTGCTGTACAAGTTGCAGTGATGGGTGGAAGGTGGGCAGTCAAGGACGAACCGGCAGAAAGAATGAAAGAGGGGTCCAGGCTGGCCAAGGTGGGATGGGGGCTGCACTGTAGACCACGCCGCCATAGTCAAAAATGGCGAGGATAATTTTGAGGACTAATTCTCTTGACTGAGGTTGGAAAGTTGCCTTATTATGTAAAGTGCCTAATTTAGGTGTAGTTTTTTCTGTAGTGAGTCAATATGGGCATAGAAATCAAGGTGTTGATCGAGCCAAACCTCAAGGTACCTGAAGGAGGTGTAGGATTCCAGGATGAACTGTCCAGAGTGTGGAAGATGGGGGTGCTTCTAGATGGGATAGTTTAGGATGGGTGCCGAAAGTTATGGAGACTGTTTTCTTTGCATTTAGGACAAGTTGGCTGGACCTAGCCGCTTGAATGGCATCAAAATCCTGCTGAAGAGAAAAGTTTGTGTTCCTGATGGAGGGGCCGGAGGTGTACAGTATGGTATCATCTGTGTACATTTGTATGGCTGAGTTGGAACAGACTTGAGGTAGATCATTTAAAAATATGGAGAAAAGCAGGGGCCCAGGACCGAACCCTGGGGACCCCCATCATAACTGGAGTGAGGTGGAGACATGAGGGCCAATTTTACTGCCTGCTTCCTGCCTGTCAGGTAGGCTTGGAACCAGCTGGTATGAGCAGAAAGAGGCCTCATGTTTGCAGTTTTGTCAGAAGCTCTGGGTGGGATACAGTATCAAAGGCTTTGGCCAAGTCAATGAAAATAGCGGAGGTGATATGGCCCTTGTCATAGATACATATACATAGACAGTGTCGGCAGATAAGGAGCCTATAGGCCCACCCAGTCTGCCCATTTGAGCTTGTGTTAAGTTTGTTTTCCTAGAAGTCTGTTGCACCTTGCCCTAACCTCCAGAATTCCTTTATGTCTATCCCATGCATTCTTAAATCCGTGATTGTTTCAGCCCCCACCACTTCCTCTGGCAGGGTGTTCCACTTGTCCACCACCTTCTGTGAAGAAATTCTTTCTCATGTTTCCTCTGATAGTCCTCCTCCAACTTCATCCCATGCCCTCTAGTCCTGGAACATCTTTTCGCTTAAAAATAGTGTTTTTCTGCATCCTGTTCCTCCCTGTAAGATACTTGTATGTCTCTATCATATCCCTCTCTCCCTCCTCTCCTCCAGGAGTACATGTTCAGTTCCTTCAACCTGTCTTCATAGGACTTGTGATGCAATCCATGCACCATCTTTGTTGCCCTCCTCTGAACCTTCTCTACCCTGTCTATGTCGTTACGTAGGTATGGTCTCCAGAACTGTACACTGTACTCCAGGTGGGGCCTCACTAGTGTCTTGTCCATTCCTGAGGAAATGTTGTTTGTGAGCCTTAGCAGTGCTGTGATGGTGGAGTGTGTTTTACTAAAGCCCGACTTAAATGGCATAAAGAAAGAGGTGGAGTCGAGGAACTGTGTGAGTTGGGAGAGGGCTAGGTGTTCTTGAAGCTTGGCCAGAACCGGTAGGGAGAGAGATCGGGCAGTAGTTGCCAGACTCAGATGGATTACCTCCTTTTGGTAGCGGGATGATTACTGCTTCCTTCCAGGCTGCTGGAATTTTGCCGTGGAAAAGAGCGGTTCAAAGAGGTCGGCTAGGGGGTGGCTGATTGCAGGGCTGATAAGAAGAGGAGTTTGGCATCCAGTCCTAGAGGGCACTTGCCTTTGTTTGGGTCTAGGAGCGAGGGCGCTAGAACTTCAGCTGAGGAGATAGGTTGAAAAGAGAATGAGGACACATGTGAGGTCGGGGGTACTGCAGACGGTTGTATGTGGGTGTGTGGAGTTGTTGGCTGTCTAGAACAGACTTGGCACTACTGGAAAAGAAGGAGTTGAAAGCTGAGGCAACTTCGCTGGGGATGATATATTGTTGCCCTGTATGTTTAGGGTAGGGGTGCTGGCTGGGCAGGGGAGAACAGGGTTTTAACGGTTTTCCAGAATTTGGAGGGGTGACTTAGATTAGTGGTGAGAGCCTCTCAGAAATAATTGTTTTTGCCTGTCTTATGACTTTAGTGCAGTTATTTCAGAGGGTACGGTAATGCTGTAGAGATGCAGGGAGACTAATAGCCTGTGTTTTCCAGGCCTGGTCTCTAGCCAGACATCTGCCGATAATGTCAGCAGAGACCCAAGGGAGATGGTATTCCTGACTCTTTCTTTTCTTAGGGGGCGTGATAGTCCCACAAAGAATAAAGGGCTGCTTTCTAAACATTTGACGTGGTCAATAGTGGCGCCAGCTTAATAAAAGACCAGTTGGCGAGGAGGTCATTTAAAGGGAGTGGAGACAGAGGGATTTGTATGCTCTCATAAGGATTATCCCTTGGTGGGTGGTGGTTTGTAGGTCTGTGCACCTTCCTGGTCATGTAGACCATATGGTGATTGCTCAAGGAATCAGGTAGGATGCCAGCCTAGTATTCTGTGTGGGTGTGTGGTGAGCCCAGTCCAGGAGGGAGTGGTTATGTGTTGTAGGGTTTAGGCGTGTGGGTTGTTCTATTAGTTGGGAAAGGTTTAGGGATTTGACACTGCCACGTAGTTTTGAGCAGTCGGGTGCTAGCCAGTTATAGTTTAGGTTGCGAGGATGTATAGTTCACCGGTGGCAGACATAGCTTCAGGGAGGCTAGATGATCGATGATGGAATTCCCAGGTGTAGCAGGGCAATAAATCCCGGCCACATAAACCGGGAGGTGTGTGGCAAAAGAAGTTTAATCAGCTTAGTTTCTATCTGGGAGACTGACCTGTGATTTGGACTGGGGTGAAAGAAGCCTATTTGATATATACATGGCTATGCCGCCTTTCTTAGTTCCTTGGTGGTCCTGCCCAATTGCAGTGTACCCAGGGTTGGTTATTTCTGCATCCGCATGGTGAGGTTTGAGCCATGTCTTGGATATGATGCAAATGTCAGGTTGGAGGGTTTGGGTAGTGACTTGCAACTCCGAATTTTATTTAGTAAGCTGCGGATGTTCAGGTGGAGTAGGCTTAGTCCCTTTAGAAGAGTTTGGAGGTTGGGGTCAGGCAGCGGGCCGGGTTTGTTTCAATATCACCTGCCAAGAGAAACAGCAAGGTGAGATACCGTATAGCATTTTGCCAAGTATTTCTTGGCTTAGGTTTGGAACTGGAGAATTGTGGGGTCTGGGGAGGGCAACAGCCCTAGATTATTGGGCAGATAGGCTCACGTGAAAGAAGGGTATGACTGAGGGGCTTATGAACCACGATCAGGTGGTTGTGTGAAACTGCCATGCCTTGGAGTAGGTAGGGGTGGAGGGTGAGGGCAAGATATTATGGGGAGGTCTGGGTTGTTTATGGGCTTATTTGATGGAGGTAGAGAGGTGAGAGGCATGGCAGTGGTAAGCACTGCTAATAGGTAGAGGATCATGTTTGTGTAAGTGGTGAATACAAGAACAAGCTGTAATTGGTAGTAGCGGCCTCTACTGGTGGGAATTGATAACCTGCAAACCTGAAAGTGGGCTGATAGGTTTTGGCAGAGTCACCTGACCTTTCAGCTGCCTATAAGTTTGAGTGCCGACCCAAGGGTGGTGGTGGGGCGGCGGGGCCAGAATCACAGCAAAGCAGTGCAGTGCGATGTGCAAGCCGGAGATTCAAGCTTGTGAAAAGGCACCAAAATTTAAACAAAGAGCCCTGTCCTGGCTCACAGCGATCGTTGTCACACCTTGTGGCTTGGGGGTTCCGGCAGTCGGTATCCCAGGAGAGCGCAGCAGGGCCCCTCACGACCTTGTGAGGGTTTCAGGGGAGGGTATCAGTCCCATACCCTCACACCCACTGTGGAGAAGAGAAGCACAGGATTAATTATACACTTGCAGGAGGGCAGACAGCGAAGCAGGTATGACTTTATGCTGAACTACAAATGTCTGACTGTACTGAGCTGAGTATTTTGAAATAGGCTTTCCGGTTGAAATTACTGTAGTTCCGTGGCTCAACAAGTGCACTCCGCTCATCACAAAATGCTGCGGCAGCCCTTATGGCAAAGTAGCAATAACGGTGTCTTAAAGCTAAAACCCACATTTATGGTGCCTAAAAGCTGAAAGCCCCTGCCAATGCAACTTGCTGGGAGCAGGCTCTTAGTGCTAGGCGCGCAGGCTGTAGCCCTTTGTAACAAATGCCAGAAATCAAAAGTTTCGGTTCCTGAATTCAGAAAGCCCACAGCGATATAAATTTACAGGAGCAGGCTCTCAGTCCTTGGTGCTCAGGCTGTAGCCCTTTTGTATCAACGCCAGAAGCAGAATCACAGAGCAACAAGCGTTACAACTAAAACTTTAACGACTCCTAATTTCCCTTATTAATTTATTTATTTATTTTTCACAGAGCAACAGCTTAATTCCCCTGTATCTGGGCAGATAATGACGAGCTAAAGGGCAGCCTGTGCAGTGCAATCAATATGCAGGAGACTTAATTTATGGTCACTCTTAAAGTACATTGCAAACATACATAAAATCAAGTAATTTCAGGGAGAAACAGTAAAAAGCCAGCTAAAAACAGTCTATAGATGTCGCTAACTGCACTGCCTTTAAGAGAATCATGGCAGAGCAGTGCAGCTTGATATGCAAACCGAATTCAAGCTTGTGAAAAAGTGCCAAAATTTAAACAAAGGCCCTGTCCTGGCTCACAGTGATTGATCATCGTACATTTGTGGCTCGGAGGTGTTCCAGCAGTCGGTATCCCAGGGAGGCGCAGCAGGGGCTCACGACCTTGTGGGGTTTCAGGAGGTAGACAGTCCCATACCTCGCGACCCACTTCCTCTTGTGGCTTCGGGGTCCAGCAGTCGGTATCCCAGGGAGAGCACAGCAGGATTACATACATTGACCAAATAAATCACCATTGTCAACTGAGTAATGAAACAACACTGCCATTGTTCACAAGGTGGAGTCCCAAGAAGTCCATGTTAAAGTTTTGGGCAAAATTCCTAAAAATGGCTGAGATATCAACATAAGTTGAGAACCCCATTGACAACCATTATAAACTACCCTTAATTCTTCAATTCAGGTTTGGTTTGAAGAGTGCAGATGTGTCCCGTCCACAGAATGTCACAGCCGTTGACCTCAGAGGATGAGTATGGGGAAGGGGATGCAGGGAGGGGTGCACAGAGGGAGGGTCATGATGGAGGAGGAGGAGGCAGGAGATGATGAGGAACCATTTTCTTTTCAGGAGAAAATAAAGATGTAGGAGGAACATTTTCTTTATACAGGTACATTTTAAATGATTTTGGGGACACTAGGAGTGGGCTTCCAGTGTTCGACTAATCGGGAGACACAGATTTGGGGACACTGAGTGTGGGCTCCCTAGTGTCCCCAGATTATGAGGGGTGTGCAAGGACCAGGAGAGAAATCTGCACCATTGCTATTTTTAAAATGGGGGTCAGAGAGAGAGGAGTGAGGACGGGCACACAGACTATAGCGTGAGCCACTAACAAGGAAAGCCATACCGCAGCTATTGTTGAAGCAGGGGTCAGGGGAGAGAGGAGCGAGGACCGAGCACACAGAGACCAGCCGGAGCTGCTAACAAGGAAATCCACACAGCAGCCATTATTGAAGGGAGGCTCAGAAGAGTGAGGACCGGGCACACAGATTGCATCGGCAGCCACTAACAAGGAAAGCTTCACCACAGCAATTGCTGAAATGGGGGGTTCAGAGGAGAGACGAGCGAGGACTGGGCATGTGAGTGCGGTGGAAGTGGTTAACAAGAATGCCGCACCATGGCTATTGTTTAAATAGGGGTCAGAGGATCGAGGACCAGGCACAAATACTGCAGTGGGATGGGGAGCCACTAACAAGGAAAGCCACACAAAACTATTGTTGAGGCGGGGAGGGGCAGAGGACAGAGAACTGGGGAGAGAGCGAGAGTATGAGGGCAGCAGGAGAAAGCTGTAGCCATAACTCTGACCATGCACATTAGTGATTAGTGTGGAACTGTAATGCACATGGCTGGAGTTTCAGCTACAGAAAGAAATGAAGGCTCTCATTGGAGTGATTCATTTCTTTTAGCTAGAACTTTGCTATGTCAGCAAAGCTGAACTAGTGTCATGACCAAAATACTTGGTCATTGGTGTACACTATCAAGCCCATTGCAGTTTCAGCTGTAATTGGCTCAGGCAGTGACACACCTCTCAAAATGTCGCATAAGATGCAAGACATTCCTTGCACAGCGTAAGTAAACTCAAAAACTGGAAATGGTAGAAGCATCCTTGAAAAGGAGCAAACACCTATGATTCCAAGAGCAACAAAAACAGCCATAAGTATTTCAGTTTCCTGAGACCAGGAATTTTTGGTCTTGTTATTGTTCTAGCGAGTAAAAAAAAGGTGAAGTAATTTAAGTGTTGTTAAAAAGAACAATATGTAGGTTGCATAATAGCACAAGAAGGCAGATGCTTTACAGTTTGTATTAAACATGCTGCTCAACAATCAAAAGTATCAAACCCTAGCACAATGCATCCCAGGTATAGGAGTGTGTGTGTGTGTGTGTGTGTGTGTGTGTGTGTGTGTGGGGGAGGGTGTAATCTGACTAAGAATGTTTCATTTGGTACTACATTCTGTTTGGCAAATCTACTTAAACCTCACAGTGCCAATCATACAGAAAGGTGTCAGGCTGCCCTATGAAAAAGAAGGGCCCCAGTGGAATGACCCCAAGCCTGTCACTAGGAGGCATCTTTAGTCACAGTTTCTGGACCAATGGGACAGCTGGTCTTTAGGCCAGATGTAACTTCAACTAGCCCAATCAGTCACTGACATGGGTGAGGAGGCAAACTCAGGCCACTCTTGCGGAAGGGTCTTCTGCCCCTACAAAAAAAGAAGCAAAGAGATGCTTAGACTCTTTTTATTGTGTACCAGCACAGATCTTCCGGCTCACCTGCCTTACCGAGGACATAGCTCAAGAATTGTTCATATACAGTGGATCCAACCATGATATAATGCAGGAACTTGCAGTAAGTGACCTGTCATAAAATATTGTATGACAAAAGGGCTTCATTACTATTGAACTACACTGTTTCCTGCAGCATTCTCAGCATTTGTGATATACTGCAGCATTACTGCACTGCATCCTGGCTGGTGCCACTGTATAGCTTGTCATGGCTGATGGTTCTAGGTAACTCACTACTCAGGGTGTAATGTACATTTCATGTAAGACTGAAGAAAGAAGGTCTTCTGGCAGCTGAAAGCAGAGTCATCCAGGGGTGGGTAACCACTAGGCCAGGTACATGACCCTGGGATGGGTACACTTTCCAGTCAGGGGACACTGTCACATAGCAGGTGTGAATGAACTGCAAAGTGACCAGGACTGGATGTTGAGGACTGTTGCCTAGGCTGAGCTTGCAGTTCAGGAAAGGTCCATGAATACCCATAACTGGGTGGAGAACTGTCCAAAGGAAAGACATTGACCTGCACAGGTGCCTGACCTTATGAATTGCGTTCCCCTGTAGTTCTGGCTAAAGTGTAACAGTGCCAAACATGAATTTTCTGCCCTAGGGGCCCTTATCCATGAGTGTATGTAAAATGTATTGGTGCTGATTCCTTGTATTATATGAAATTATTATTTTAAAGCTGTGGACTTTTACCCAGAAATGGAGTGTGGTGTGTTATTTGGGTTCTGGGGATCTGATGAAGCTACATGGCTAAACAACCTGGTGTAATGAATTGCTTGAAGGCTGGGTGCAAATAACTTGGACATCTTTTATTGTCTTTTCCTACTTAAATTCACAAGTGAGAATGAGGAGATAAGCTGCAGCAATCTAAATCAGCTGCAGATGTCAGACTTGGGCAAGTGCTGTATACTTCTTGACAGAGCACAGGGCGCACCACATTTTCACATCTTAAACTGCAAGCAAGGAGTGAAATCTAACCATGTTTAAAGCAGCCTCGAACTACAGCGACCATCTGGAATTCCAGGTTCATCAAACACAGTTCTATAGAGACTGGCAACTACTGGTAAAACAGCTTCCTGGGACCAGAAATAGTGCATGTCCTTGACCATCTTGGGGGAAAAAAGAGGTGAAGCAAGTTAAATGCTTAAAAGAAAACAATACATAGATTGCATAAATGGTTAAAGAAGGTATATACTTTACAGTCTGTAAGGCGTCTGTAAACACAGACAATAAAAAGCCTCAAACCAAGCACAACACATTATGGGTATGCAAATCTGTGTGTGTGTGTGTGTGTGTGTGTGTGTGTGTGTGCGTGTGCATGTGTGTACATATGCGTATGTGCATGTGTGTTGGGGGGCAGACTAAGAATGTTTCAAATCGCACTACATTCTGCCTGACAAATCACTACTCAAACCTCACATCCAACTCACACACTAAGATCTGCAAAAGAGTAGACATGATGGCAGTAGGTGAAAGGGTATCCTGTGAACATGGTGACCATGATTGAGCAACTGCAAAAGACAACTCAGTCACGGCACCAGTGTTCTGGGCTTCCGGGCTGGGTAGTGACAGAATACCAGGATGGATGAGTAAGGTGACAGGATGTGTATACATATATACACACATGCAGGGGGGGGACCATGCTGCAAGTTGGGCAGAAGAGGAGGGAGGGTATGTGGGTTTATTACTGTGGTCAGCTGCTGAGCTGGCTGTGTGGCATGGTAGGTAGGTGGCAGGCTGGGGTTGGGAGGGTGCCAGGTTTGGTTCTGGGGTGCGATTGTTTTTTGTATCAGGGCCATCTGTTTTATTTTTTAAGTTTTACATGCCCCGACATGCATCCCTCTGGAGTTGAGAATCTTTAAGTAGAGGCGTGGGGGGGGGCACATCCTCCCACCTAACATGGAAAACCATTGCCAGTTTGTGAGATCGCTGTGAGTGTACATTGTCGTTATTTATTTTTCAGCGATGTACACTGGCTAAACAGCGATTGCCCTTTGTGATCACCTCTATGGCATGGAACCATACCAAGCTATCATTTGCCATCCATTATACAGAAGTAATATTCAATGATTTTTCTTCCTGGTGTTTCTTTGGTAACCTTGGAAATCCCCACCTTTCATTACCAGCTTTCCAGAGTAACCTCATTTTCTTAACATACCACACACAAATTGAGATCTTGGGCATGATTTTCAAAGGGTGATGAAGGGCTTGTGTCAAGACATGCATCAACACCATTGTTTGATGCAGCTCGCTAAACTACTTTGTCAAAGTAGCACCTGATTTTAGTACATCAGGAGCAGTTGTGACATTTCCACACTTTACGGCAGTTGCACCAAAGATTTGGTGCAAGGCAGATAAAGGGTCCCCAGATGGCACAAGTTAGATGGGGAAAAGCTGGTCTAACCTATGGCATTTGGTGCCTAGGTTGAAAATCCCAATCGCCTGCTGGCAGAATGCGCAAGCCCCATGCACCAGCGATCAGTTCACAAGGGATTTTGGCATTCTTGAGGCTCTGAAAATTGAGCCCCTTGACTCCATAAAGACCTTCTATTGTATATAAAGGAGTGAGCATTCTGCCAGAGGACTTGACAGAGGTTAGAATTCCTGCACTTCACAATAAATAAACATTCCCTTTATTGCATGTGGGAAAGATGGGGGATTTAAAGGTAGGGAATGACAACTTTTACTAATTACTTTTAGCAAAAAAAATACAACTTTTTCAGTCTGCTCATTTATAAGCATGATTTGACACACCAGGTTACTAGTTACTGGTTCAGTGTCTGTGGTTAATGCACCATCAGGTTCTAAAGGCTCTCTGTGCAAAAGCGCTTCATGCTTCATTTTGTACCTGGGCATGCATAAACCCAGACCTCATTTCTTATTGCTTATTGATTGGCAAGAAAGGAAATGATGGTGGCTATGGCCAAGTTACCTCAAATCTTTATGACCCCAGTCATTATTTTCATATCTTTTTACAGATCTAACTCCAAATCTATGGGTCCAGCATATATCTGCCTAATTGGGTGAATAATTATTTGTTTTATACTTTTTTATTTAAACATTTCATTGTTACTATTACAGCTTTAGTACTTAATAACAATCATTCTAGATGAACTGCCATTTAAAAAAACTAATTAAATTCCAATGCTAACATTACTAATTCTTGAAGAGTTCTTATTCCACATATTAAAAACAATTAACATCTACTTTACTGAAACACATTTTAAAACCTTTAGAGGACATATAGCAGCATCCAGAGGGAAAAATAAATTAAGGAAAGCAGGAATGGAGGGTGGGGAATATCTTATCACAATTTATTGTTCATTCCACCATATCTTTATATAAATCCCAACTAGTCCATCTATTTATATATAAATTTATACAATGGTTAGCAGCAAAGGTAATTCTCTCCATTATTTGAATTTGGTAAACTATCTGGAACCAATCAATTAACTCCATTGAGGGGCTGCTGAAGCCATTTTTTTGTAATGGCTTTCAAGGCAGCTACATAGTACAGCCAATAAATATTGCCTTCTTTTCCCTTGATTTCTGAAGGATATAGTCCCAATATTATATTTTCTGGGCCTATTCTGATGTCTGTTCGAATACTTTACTGAGGTAACTTTACTCCTTTCAACATGCCTGGAGTAGAGGGCACAGTCAGAAAATGTGTGCCATGTCAGCCTCTAAACAGCCACATCTTCTCCAACATTCAAGCATTATTTCTCATGCCCATTCGAACCTGTCTACATGGGTTTAGGAAATACCTGACTTTGATCTTCCAGGCAAATTCATGCCAATTTGTGGAAGATGTAGTGCGTCAGCTACTCCTAAACACCAGACACCACTGTACTTGGCTTAACTGCATTCCCAACTCCTGTTCCCAGCACTTTTGCAAAGATCGTGTATTATGTGTTAGGTCAGCTATTAAATTCCAATAGAGCATTGTTATTGCTCACTTACCAAGTGTTGAACCCCAGATAAGTTCAAATACTCTAGGAAAGGTCTGAGATCTTCATAATGTGAATCTTTTGCAACCTATCAATATTATTCCTTAATTGATAATAAAATTGAAGGTCTATCTCTGTCTAATTGTAGAGGCCTAGCCCTTTCAAATGGCATGATCATACTGTATTACCATGGAGTTGCCCTTATCTTCCTGCTTTTGGTACCAATTAGAGGCTTAGGTGGGATAAACCTTTTATCTGCAGACCACCAGATATATCTCCAGATGCTTCTGAATGTATAGCCACTTTTAATACCCTGATACCATCCTTGCAAGATCGCCTGACTGAGGACAAGGATGTACCTAAATCTGGAGATCATCATGAGGGTCAAAAAGCCTAGAACGTAGCTGTGTCCTATCCATCTTCTGCAACTTGAGCTGTTGCCAATGGGCCATGTAATTCTGGTGATCCCATAACAATGCAGTTTTCATCTGGGCTGCAATCCAGTAATCTAGTATGTGTGGGCAGGCTCTCTCCCCTCTTGTTTTGGTAAATACAATGTGTTTTTAGCTATTCTGGGACACTTATTTGCCCATATAGAACATAACCCATCTTTGCCAACCACTAAGTTCCCTTTGTAGGATTATGCATGGAACTGTTTAAAATAAATATAAGAGCCTTGGCAGGATGTTAGTTTTAACTATTTGTAATCTTGAATAAAATGGAAAAGGTATGCAGTTCAATCACTGCAGGTCTGCTCACAATTGTTTAATCAAAATTGGGTAGCTGTCTATATATATTGTTGATGGTGATTTACCCAGTCTGACTCCCAAGTATTAAATGACCTTGCAATCCCACTTCATAGGATACTTATATTTTATATCATCATGGACTACAGCTGATAGCACTAACACCTCCATCTTTGACCAGTTTAGTGTGTAGCCAGAAGAGCTGAAAAAGCTTAATTTGTTTAAAACCTGTGGCAAGGACTCCGTAGGATTCGTCAGATTCAAAAGGACATCGTCACATAAAGGCCATTTGTGCATGGTGTTTCCTATAGTTACACCAGCAATCAGATTATTACCCATATACTTTGTGCCAAGGTTTCTATGTACAGACTGAAAAGTAAAGGGCATAAGGGGCAACCCTACCTGGTGCATCTCTGAAGCCTAAAGGAGCTGGATATATGACCATTGGCCCTGATATATGCTATGGGATGGGTATATAATTTGGATATAAAACTCAAGAAGAGGGCTGGGAAACCAAAGCCGGCCAGGTTACCCTGCAAAAGGACCAAGATACTTAATCAAAAGCCTTTTAGTCATCTATGCTAAACATGTAGGCTGGAGTTCCTGACATTTGTAGATGTTCGATTATATCCACCGACCTCCTTATGTTATCTGAAGTCTGCCTTCCGATCTGAAACCTGTCTGGTCTAAATTCATTATTTCTGATAATAGTTTTCTAGCTGTCTGGCCATTATCCCTGTTATTATTTTATAGTCAGTGTTTAAGATGGAATTGGTCTATATGAAGAGCATATAGTGGTGTCCCTGCCCGGCTTTGGCAAGACCGAGATCATGGCCTGGGCCCAGAATGGGCACATCTACCACTTCTGCCCCTAAAAATTGTATGCCCCTTATTAAGTGCATAATGACCTCTGAATTTCTTATAAAACTCATTTGGTAGATCATGAGTACCAGAACATTTTCTTGCTTTCAGGCAGGTTATCTCTGTCTGTATCTCTCCCACTGAGAAGGGGAAGTTAGGGTCTTCTGTTGTTAATTAGAGATTTTTGGTAAGTGGAGAGGTGCCAGATATCTTTCAATCTCTTCCAGAGCAGGGTTTGCCCTTTACTATATACTGTCTGATAAAATGTTTGAATGATTCAGCTATCCTTCCACTTTAAATTTCCATGTCTTAGTTTTGTGTCTAAGATTTTTGGAATGCATGCTTTGACCTTCTGCTATCGGAGCCTATAAGTTGAAGTCTTGGCATCTTTGGACTCCCTTCATAATATCTTTGGTGTAAATAGAGTATTTTTGTTCAACTTGGTATTCAAGTATATCCAACAACTCCATTTTCAACTTTTCAGCAGCCTTCCCTCTCCTATCTGATTGTTGCTGCTGTTGATACTCCAAAGTGGCTATTTGGTCCTGTAACTGTACCTTTTGCCTCTATCAATTTTTATTTCTGGATGAAATCTCTATGAATTTGCCCTCACTATTGCTTTCACTGTATCCCATAGGATCCCCAGGGATATTTCTGGGTCAGTACTGTCCTAACCGCTTGTTCTATTACATTTTCTATTGTCTCCTTGGTTTTCTCATCATGTAGCAACAAGATATTCAATCCCCAGAAAGTGAGTGCGTCTGATAGGACCCAACTTTAGTTTCATGTAAATTGGGAGTGGTCCAACAGAACCATATCTCCAAACCAAAAGTCAGAGCACAAAACCATGGAATCTCTGGGCATTAAAAAGTAGTCTAGTTGTGAATACGACTTATGTGCTGATGAAAAAAATGTGTACTGTCTACTTCTTTATGCATCTGTCTCCAGAAACCTACAAGACCAAGTTCCCCATTAATTTTATTACTCTCTTGGCCATCCCACACTACTGTTGGGCCACTCCACCAGATAAGTCCAGATGGACATTGCATAAGTTTAAATCCCCCTATAATTAGATGGTCTTCTTCCCAATCAAATATTTTGAGGAGAAATTCTCTGTAAAAAGAAAAGTCTGAACCTGAGGGCGTGACACTGAAACTAAAGAGGCAGTGGTACCATTATATTTACCTTTAATCCTACAAAGTAACCATCTCTATCTTTACTTGAATCTACCACTTTGAATGGGCATTTGTTAGGGACCAGAATTGTTACACCTCACCACCTGCCTTTCTTGTCGATGAAGACTGAACTGCGTGATACCAAATTTTTAAGTTTATCATGCTCCTCCTTATTTAAATGAGTCTCTTGGAGCATAATGAATGTTGCTTGATTTACACAAAAGGACATTGTTCTAGTTCTTTTAATTGGGTGCATCAAGCCATTTACTTTAAAATGACAAAGTTGTTGTTTCAGACCTATCCATTTTCCATTTGGGATATATGGTAACTTTAAAACTCCCTATTAAGGTATTTATTATCTCTATTGTGCTTCTCCCTCAACATACTTCTCAATTCAGCTGCAATACGTTCATCATCACAACTAGTGAACTCAAAACTTAGTGAACAATACCACATCAAAACCATGGATGTGGAAAGAGTTTAAATACAAAATAAAACACAGAAATGTAAACTTGTACTTCCGAATGTGAAAATCCCTTAAATGCACCTTACAGGGTTTCTAGCACCAGCAATTCCCCTGAGGATCACCAGAGCGAGAGTGTCCTTACCACAAAGTGTGATACTTCTCAAAGCCTGAAGAAATGGTAGCAGGCTCCTGTTTACTCTAATAAATGTAGTAAAGATTGTGACGCTATTTGACCAAATCAGCTAAACGAAAACCATATTCAAGTAAGGCAGTTTTATAACCCCCGCTCAAAGGAAAACATTATTCTTTTCAAATGCCTAAAACAACAATACTGTTTTTGTTTAAGTACTAAATTTCACCTAGTATAGCGAAGACATTGCTAGTTACAATTTAAATGGTCGAAACCTGAAATTAGGTCCATTGAATTCCTTTAGTAACTACATCAAAAGCCATATAAGTTTCAAGTTGGAAGTTTCTGTACAGAAACAGAACATGTACAAAGGAAATAACGGTAAAAAACAGAAATGCGTCATCGTAGAAAAGTCCTATAAGACTGCACATCAGTCTAGCAGTGATCTCAGTCCCAAATGGCTAGGAGAGAAAGGAGAGAGTGCACTTTATCAGAACCAACCTGTTTTCCTCCAGAGAACAGTTCTGCAACTGTGCCGTGAGTCAACGTACCTAAACCCTCGAGGAATCCAACATTTCCATTTCAGTCCCAAAGAGTCCTTCTGTGGGCGCCATGACTCTCCTGAAATTTCTGGATCAAAATTTTCATCACTTGGAGGGTGCAAATGATGACATCTCCATACTGCATCCTCTATTCCTTCTACCCAATGAGACTGCCCAATTCACTGAGCACTCCAATGCCTTCTGGGAAGTCATGTTTTTGATGAGGGGCCTGGGCTCCAACAGGCCCTCTTTCAATTAACTCCGCTGGCTTCCTTTTGGTGAGTCATATGTTTGACACCTTCTGGCCAAAATACCTAATTTTGCAGGATAGAGAATATGGAAATGAGGCCCTTGTTTTTAGCAGTTTGATTATGTCTGAGTATTGTGATCGCTGCTTTGGATCTCTTTGGATAATCTTAATTGAAATACAGCCTGTTGTTTAAATACTTGCCTCCTTCTGTCTCCTGGCCCTTATTAATATATCTTCCTTTGTTTTATAGCTGTTAAATTTAACAATTATGAAGCGTGGTCTGGCTCCTTCCTCCTTGGGCTTGGGCTGAAGGGTCCTGTGTGCTCTATCAATGTTTAGCTGGTATCCAGTAGGCAGTTGCAGGATGTCCATCAGTAAATCGGCAAGAAACTCAGAAATCTGGCCAGTTTCACAAGCCCTCAGCACAGCCTAATGTTCTCCAATGTGGCGACTCTCAAAGTCAATGCACTTATCCTGCAGTTTTCTGTCTGGACAATTAGCGCTTGCAGTATGATCCCCACTTGAACCGTGCCATCCTCGTTCTTTGCAATCTGCTCCTCAGCTGTCTCCACTCATTGCTCCAATCCTGTTTTTGGTCTAGGTTTCTAAATGCCAGCTTTGTCTTGGCTCATCTCTTTAATTTCTTTAAAGAGTTATTTCAAATGGGAGCGAGATAGCTGATCCGTTTCTTTTCCATGTCAACCACGCTGCAGGAGAAGGCTACGACTCTGCCTTCTGGTGGATAAGTGCAATCTCCATTCATCCTGTGAGTTGAACTTGTTTTCGGCTTATCCCAAATTGCTTTATCTTTAGTATGGTTAGTAGATGCCATTTTAACAGTTTTAGTGCTGTATTGAGGATGAATTCTATCCTTTTGAGCTATCGGGGTAGGGAGCTCCTCTCACTCGCTGGCTGCTAGCTCCATGATGTCACCAGAAGTTCGTGAATAATGATTTGATGGTACTGAAAGATGAGTTGAAGCTTTGTAGGCAAATTGGAGAACAGTTGTTCAAATTACACACAAACATATGAACATAAGAAGAAGCCAGCAGAAGAAGGTTGTTTGGCCTGTCTAGTCTGCTTACATTGTAGGGTCCACATCCTGAGCTCCTGACCCTGCCTACCCTCCACTTCTCCCATATTTTCCATCCTCCACCCCTTGCCCCTTAACTTCCCTGTGTCTATCCCAGCATCTCTTGAATCTGCACACTGTCTTCAATGAGACCACCTCTTCAGGCAACAAATTCCAATTGGCCACCACCCTCTCCATGAAGACATGCCTCCTGACCTTCTAGCTAAACCTCACCCCGAGCTAAAGACTGTGCCCCTTGTGTTATGGACACCACTTAACTCAAAGAGACTGTCCTTATACACCTTATTTATCCCTTTCAAGTATTTGGAGGTCTCAGTCATGTCCATCTTTCCCTCCTGTCCTCCAGGAGTGCGTGTTCAACACCCTCAACCTCTCCTGGTATGCCTTACCCTGTTGACCCATTATCATCTTTCATGGCCCTCCTCTGGACCATCTCCAGCAGTGTAATTTTTTTTTTTTTGAGGTGTGGGCATCAGTACAGAACTCCATACTCTAGAGCGGCCTCACCATTGACCTGTGCAAAGCAGTATAATCTCCTCTTTCCTACTGCCAATCCCTTTAACTATATATCCCAGCATCTTGTTTGCCCTTGCTGCTGCTTTCTGGCACTGTGTGGAGTACTTCAGGTCACCAGTGATTATCACTCCCGGTCCTTCTCCTCCTCCATTGGAGATACCTGCGATCCCTCCCAGGTATCACTCTGTCCTGGGATTTCTGGCTCCAATGTGCACAACTTTGCATTTCTTGGCATTGAAGCTAAGCTACCAGATTCTGGACCACATTTCAAGCTTTTTCAGATAGTCCTGTAGGTTATATAACTTTCTGGTTGTGTCTGCCCTCCCACAGAGCTTGAGTTGCCCATGAAAAGGTAAATTTTGCCCATAATGCTATCCCCAATGTCATTGATGAAGACATTGAACAACATAGGTCCTAGCACCAAGTCCTGTGGGACCCCACTGATGATCTCAATGGTCCTAGATAACCCTACCCCCATGACTACCCTTGGGTTCTATCCTCAGCCAGTTTCCCACCCAACTGATCATCTTCTCCCCAACACTGAGATCTTAATAGAGAAATTAAGTCACCATAAGCACAGAAAATGCCAAACACAGAGGCCAGAGCAACTGAAGCATTTGCATCCAGGACCCCACCTCAACAGGGCATAATGAGAGCCAAGTACATGCTGGGTGTGAAAGCTATGTAGGTTCCTATGGCTCCTACTGCAGGGGCCTATGAAACTCAGTATGCAAAACCTTTTGTTTGAAGAAGATAGGTTTAATTGTCTGGACCTTTGAGCAGATCATTCATCCACTGTCGAGGGGAGGACTGATGTGAGCTGGGGCAAAGAAGAAATCAACTCATCATGCTATTGAAGATGTGCATTAGAAGTTCATTGTTTTATAGTGTTGCAGTCAACTTCAAGGATGTGATCTGTTTGGAATAAGGGAGAGAAGTGGCCCATGCCAATTTCAGTTGAGGTTCCAGTTGAGGTATCAAAATCCGGTTCAGTTTCACCAATTTGATTGACCCACTTTTGTTCCTGATGCAGTAATTTGCATAGGGTTAAACAGTTTACAAATGGGGGAGGGAGGGGCTTCAATGTCAGTAATGAATATGAGTTACTGTAGCTTACTTTGTGCAGGTGCTGTTGGCATGCAGCTGCTGTAGATTACTGTTTGTGGTGTAATGTTATGACAGAATCTACAAAACTCAGTAAGACTGCAATGGCCCAGTGTGAGCTACAGTAATACTTACTATTCATAGCTGACCCCATAGTTTATACACCCAAATAGTCTCGGACTCTCACTTTCATAGATAGATTGATAGATAGTCATAAATAGACAGATAAGTTATTTAGAAACACCTTTCTAAAACCAAGGTGTACATATTCATAACATGCAATCAGCAATAATAAATGGAAAACAATAAAGCAAATCAAAATTCAAAACAGTGTAGATCTCCATAACCATATCAGTCACTTTCGAAAAGTGTGTTTGAATAACCATATAAGTCTACTTTTAAAGAATGCAACAGATGGGGCTGAGCGAATGTCAGTGGGCAAACTGTTCTAAAGCACAGGGCAGCCACAGAGAATGATCTGTCCTTAGCTTATTTAAACCTTGATTTTGGAATGACTAGAAGGCTGGTTCCAATAGAATGTAACTCACAGACACCATGGCAGGTTACAAGAAGCTCGCCAAGGTACTAGGTTTCTATTCTATTTAGTGCCTTAAAGGTAAGAAGCAGGATGTTAATGACAGTCTGCCATCTCACAAGTAGCCAGTACAGAGAGCACAGCACAGGAGTGATCTGATTGCTCCTTTTACTGAAGTAACAAGTCTGGCTGTGGCATTCTGAACTAACTAGAGAAAGCAGATCTGACCAGCTGGAAGGCCCTGGGAGAGCACATTGTAGTAGTCAAGGTGGGAGATGACAGAAGCATGCACCACTGTTAAAAGATCATCACGATCCAGGTAGGAGCTCAATCCAGCTATGTTCTTTAAATGATAGAAGCCACTCCTGACCACAGTCGACACCTGAGAAACAAGTCACAGCTCTAGTCAAGAGTGACCCCTAGATTGTGAACCACCTGAATGGAGTTTTTCCACCAAAATAGGGAAGTCCAGCCTATTCAAATGGGTGACCTAAGATAATCTGATAGCACCAATAACAGATGGTTCTTGCTGGAGTTTAGCCTTTAGCCTGTTGTGGGCCATCCACCCACTGATTTCAGACAGTGCATTCTCAAGCAGAGTCATCGAAGAACCCAGTCCAGGATTAAATGAAAGATACACTTGGTATCATCAGTATAGCACTAATAACCCAAACTATACTTTTGAATCACACCTCCAAGCAGAAGCATAAACACTGCAAGCAACAGGTGAGACAAAATGAAGCCCTGAGGTACACCACAGTCAGTGACAGAAGAATGAGATTGACATTTCCTAAAATCACTGACTGATGGCAATCACTCAGGAAGGATCAGAACCAATCCAGCACAGTCCTACTACCCCAATGATCTTACTCATCCACCCAGTAGCGCCTCATTTTCAGCAGTGTCAAATGCAGATGACAAATCCAAAAGGACTAGGAAAGAAATGACTCCACAGTCCTTTATAAAGAGCAGATCAACTAAACCCTTACCAGGTTCGTCTCAGTACTGAGAATGGAAACCAGATTGGAATGACTCATAGATGTAGAATTCCTCCAGCTACTCTCTTAGTCAAGCCACCACCACTTTCTCAATAACTTTACCCAAAAGGGTAAATTATAAATACGTCCAAAACTCACTAAGTTGTCTAGATTTAAAGTTGCCTTTTTTAAGAGCGGTCGCACCACTGCCTCTTTCAAGACAGTAGGAAACACATCTTCTCAGGGAGGCACTGATGCTTTAAATGTGTGCTGGACTGATCAGCTCTAAACCACTCTTCATTAGAGATGCATGAACAGGGTCCAGCATACAGTGGCTAGGTTGCAGATACAAAAGCACCTGGTGAATCTCCATCAAATCAGTCAGCCAAAACTCACTACAAACAATCTGAGCTTCTGCCATCTCCCAGTCTCAATCACTGCGATTGTGAAGAGTCACCATGGAGGAAATCTCAGCCCAGATGTCTGCAAATCTTGGATGAGAAAAATATAAGCAAACCTGTTTCACCTTTCCTGAAAAATCTCTCCTAAATCCTGGAGAGAGACTCAGGAGTAGAGAATCACATCCACCATTCTAAAAGGGCGACTGGTCTGTTTCTCTCAATAGCAATGATGCCCAAGAAGAAAGATCTTCTGTTGCTGTCACTGCCTCTTAGTATTCTCTATAATGAGCCACTAGAGCAAGACTATCAGACTTCAAGACAGACTTCCTTCACTTATACTCCAACCTCCAACCCTCACCCTAAGATAATAGAGCACATCATAAAACCAAGGTGCACTCCTTCTCCTTTGGCAAGGGATGGCACCAGACTGGCACTAGTGGTTGTATGGGCTAGTGGTTTACAGTGCTGCCTCTGATTCTGCTCTCAAAAGGGTCATTACAGCCCTAAATAAGGCCTGCAGATTACTGTCAAATGTGGACCGCCTCACATACACATTCTCATTATATGAACAGGCCAACATTCTTCCCCTCAGAAACAGAATTAAATACCAGACCTGCCTTCTCGGCAGGAAGGCCTTCTTGGTATGACCTGTACTTGCATATCTGATCTGGTTAAGGCTGGAAAGTCTAGGTACAACACTAAGGAGCATCCACTATCCCTCAGTGTCCCATTCCGTGGGACTGCATTGAAACAACACTGTTTAGCATACCGAGCACCACTCTGGCTCAGTGAGATCGCGGGGTGCTCTAAGCACTGCTATTCCTTGGGCCTTTAAAAATAAGCTAATGCAATTTCTCAGGAATATGAGTAAGTGTGAGTGCAGGCTCTGAGCCTGTTCTCTCTCTCCCTCCCCATGATAAAGGCACTTCACTTTTCCATCCCTGTTTGCCTGCTGGACCCTTTCCTCCCAACTGACATCACTGCTACCCACTTGCTGCAATCTCCCCTTTTACCTCTAAAATCCCCATCTCTCCACCAGTGCAGGTTCACCTGAACTGCAAATATCTCCCATCAATTCACCTAGGCCAGGTACATCTGAACTTACCCACCACTCACCTCCTCCATCCTACCCATCCCTTTACCCCAAAACCCAAACTATGGTCTCCTCTACATACACCACCTTTGCTAAAATGCCTCACTTCCACCCTCCCTTAACTAATGCCATTTCCCACCCTCTACACCTGCTCCTATTTTAGACCCTTTGTGCTACCCTCAACACGCTACACCAAGCTCCTTTACACCTTCCCTCCTCTCTACATTGACAAGACCCCATGGCTGCTTTCCTTGACACCACCTTGACAAAGCCCTAGTGCTGCACTACAACAGAACTGTATAGTAGTCTACATTGGTACATGTATCACTGTTATTTGGTAGAATAGTAGAACCATGTACATTTTCCTGCTTGAATCTTGATTTTTGTAATAATTGCTATCTGTACTGTCTTCCTGCATTCCTTTATGTGGAACCTTTGCAAAAGTCTTGTACTCAAAGGTTGTATCCGAATCATGAATGGATAAATAAATAAATAAAACTAAGGCATCAGCAGAAGACAGGATTTTCTGATAAAAAATGCACTGCCTTCGTGCATTCCCAGTGGAAGCAGCAATAACACCAGAAATATCCACAGTTTCCCAGAACTATTCATGACTGAGCTTTCCCAAGCTCTACTGTGGATCTGAGGTGTCAGTACACTCTTGGGGCCATCAACTTAAAACATATTATAAAATGGTCCAACCAAACAACAGATTCAATCTGTGGATTGTTGGTCACTTTCCCAATGGCGAAAACAAGATACAGTGTATCACTGCCCACATCGGGGCAACCTCAAACATGCTGAGTAAAACCCAGCAACTCCATCAGTTGGAGGAGCTCAGATGCAATTTTTGTTACCTTCAACATCTACCCAGCAGTTGAGGTCCCCAGTACCAATAGTATGGAGGACTCCATAGCTGAGCAGAAACCAAGTCTGAGAACTCATCCAAAAATCCTTCCCTCCTGGGAATGACAGAACAAGGAGGACTTCACAGTTCAGACCACCACTACATGTCATTGCCACATACTCAAAGGTATCCTGTTCCTTCACTGGGACTGCCATACCCTCAAGTTAGATCTATGAATAATGTCCACTCACCCACCCTTACCCTACATGATAGGACAGTGAATGACTGAAAATCCTGGTGGGACCAGCTCAGAAAAATAAATACCAGCCAAGTCCCACAACCCCGTCTCAGTCACACAAGCCAGACAGGAGCTGGAAGCTAAAATCACATGCCTCAAACAGGCAGTTTCATTAACAACTGACCAGGCATTTATTAATAACACCTCGTTGGAGTGGCATTGCTGGTTTAAGTACCAGGCAGCTGGGAGCCTTTAAAACAGGACATGAACCAAGACTGAATCTGTTTCCCTATATCTCCTGGCTCTAGACCCCCTTGTTGCCACTCAACCTATACCACTTTTCCTCTGCCTTCCATTATGATAGATTCCAAAGATCTATACTTCCTAAAAACCTAATACCAGTTATTATATTTTCCTTTGCAACATAGATTCTGCATGATATTTTTGTATACTGATTATTATTTCTTATTTTCTCTTCTGTTATTTTCATTTTTATGTTACTTGTGTTAGATAAGTAGTAATATTACATAGTGATATCATATAAAAACCTGATTTTATTAATTTTTGAGTACTGTTTTTTATATTTATATGACAAGACAACATGATTTGTGATAATTTTTGTGTTTAGCAGTTGTTGACACCCACGGTACACAGATGGCTGTTGTGGCAGTGGCCAATCATATCATACTGTTTGCTCTCCACTGTGTCACCCATGTGCTACAGAGATGCGTGACGAGGAGAATACGATTCATGATGGAGGAGGTGGATGATGCTGATGAATATGATATTTGTTTTCAGAAGCTGGAACTCTTCTTTTTAATGTAATGTTTATGTTTATTTGTTTATTAATTAAGCTTTATTAAATACCAGAGAACATGATTTCAGTGGAGTCATTGTGTCATCTGTAAAATACTCCTATACTGCAGATTATCCTATTTTTGAGATGCAATGACTGTGCATAAATTAAGATATCATTATATGTATACTTCTTGGGTAATTGTGTCTAACTGTCTTCACTGCCAGGTGTAGCAAAATGAGTTTTTAACTCAGTCCACCTCCAAGTAAGTAAAGTAAAATAAAATATACTAAAATGGACATTGAGCATTTTAAGTTTAGAGATCAAGATTTACTGATTCAGGTGGGAACTGAAAGAATCTAGTAAACTATATTTCATAATCATAAAGAAAATCAGAAACTTAAAAGAAAACACAGAAGTAAAAAAAAAGTCTGAATTTTAAAATGAATACCTTCAGAATCTGAATTTTTCTATCTCAGTTTTGAATACAAAACAATTTTATTCACTCTTTAGCCTGACCCTTGCCATGTGATACAAATACACAACAAAGTCAGCAGAATGAGGCCATTAGGTCTATTGAGTCTGCTTGAATTGCAGGGTCCTTATTGTCAGCTAGTCATGCTGCCCCTCCAAAGTCAGCCCTTCCCTCTGTCCACCCCATCTTGTGACCCTTATTTTCCTCTACTCCAACCCAGTCTCTCTTGAAGCTGCCTTTCTTTTCCAGCAAACCCTCCTCCTTATAAGCACATTCCAACCTACTATCACCTCTCTGTGAAGAAGTGCCTCCTGGTCTCACTCTTATACCTCCCACCCAACTTGAAACTGTGCCCCCTCGTGTTTGGATTCCCACTATATCTCAGGAGACCATAAGTGTCCACCTATTTATTCAGCTTACCTATGCTGAATAGACAACACTATTGTTGAGGTTCGTCATAGCAAGATATACAATGTTGACAGGTGAAATTTCTATTAGGGGGCTGTGCCCTAGAACCTCTAAGTGGTGGGCTGTGCCCTTACACCCCATGCCTCCTTCTATGAATATCTAAGTCTAAGTCTGAGTTGAATCAAAGGGGAAAGACAAAACACAGTGAAAGGGTCTCTGGTCTCACAGCAACCATCTCAAAACCTGTTGAGATTGTCGCTGTGAGGGATTTTGCTGTGTGAGTCTTAATGTGTGGTAGGCACACCATTTACTCCTGCAAATACTTAAAATTCTCAATCATGTCCTTTCTCTCCTCTTCTCCAGTGAGAACATATTCAGGGCTTCCAACCTCTCCTCATTGTTCTACCCTGCTTGCCCATGATCATCTTAGTTGCCCTCCTTTGAACCATCTCCAACTGGTTTATGTCCTTTTTAAGATATGGAAACCAACTCTGCAGACTGTACTCTAGGTGTGGCCTCACCAATGACCTGCACAAGGGCTGTATCACCTCCTCCAATCTACTGATGATCCCCTGGCAATATAGCCCTGCATTCTAATTGCCTTTGCTGCTTTCCTACATTGTGTGGAATGCTTCAGGTCACTACTGATAATCTCCCAGGTCCTTCTCTTTCTCAGATGGAAATACTTGGACTACACCCAAGCTGTACTCAGTCCTCAGGTTCTTAGCTCCAATGTGTACAATCTTGCATTTCTTTGCACTGAAGCCAAGTTGCCAAATCCTGGCTCACTTCTCTAGCTCTTCCAGATCTTCTCTAAGGTCCTTCTGCTGTGTTCTCCTGCCACAGAGCTTGGTGTCATCAATGAATAAGCAAACTTTGCCCTTAATGCCATTCCCAAAATTATGATGAAAACACTGTAAAGTACCAGTTCAAGCACTGATCCTGTGTGACCCCACTGGTGACCTCACTGATGTAAGAGCTCACTCCCGCCACAACATTCTGTGTCCAGCTCCTCAGCTAGTTTTCTATCCACTACTATAGGTCAGCTTCTCACTAACTCCCAGATCCACCAAATTCTTGATCAACCTCTTGAGAGGTACAGAGTCAAAGGCCTTGCTAAAGTACAGGTATAGGATGTCCACCTCTTGGCCAGTGTCCACTGTTTTAGTAACCCAGTCAAAGAAGTAAGTCAGATTTATCTGACACTCTCCCTCCTATAAACCCATGTTGCCTTTAATCCTGGAGACCATTGTCTTCCAGATACTATATCAACCTTTCCTTAAGTATGGTCTCCAGGAGCATGCATGATTGAGTCAAACTGACAAGTCTGTAGTTCCCTAGGTCGTCCTTGGGACCACTCTCTATGGAGGAAACTACATGTGTCATACTCCAGTCCTGCGGTACCACACCTGACTCCAGTGAACTACTGAACAGGTCAGCCAAGTCATGTCCCTCAGCACCCATGGACACTCATGCACTGCTTTAGAATGACTTTAATGATTAATTGTAAAAAGTGTGATCTGCTGGGATCTTAACAATTCTTTCCTGCATATCTAGTTTTGAGACCTAGATTAATGTAACTCTCAGTACTGCTTGAATTTCAACTCTCCTTCTGTCTCACATTCACTTCCTCCCATCACAGTACCATCCCTAGCACATCCCAGACACTTACCACCTTTCACTCCTCTTTTAAGGAATTAATCATTTACTTGCATTGTCAAAAGGTCTAAACGTGAATAAGTGGTTGAAACATTTATATATTTTTGTCATGTGGTTGTAACCAATCAAATTTAAGTAGTACTGTGTCTTTAAGTCCTAGCATATTTTAGTGTGAGGGACGTATGAGCCCTCCCTCCACCCCATGATGGCCTAAACTGTTTGGCTGAAGCACTGAGGAACACAGATCCTCAAGGTCCTTATCTATGGGTTGCAACTTGATACAATACAAAGCTAATTCAGCAATAATTTTAGCTGGTGTTGCTGAATGCAGGATTCCTGTGTCTTTAAGGGACACTGTCAACCACTTTGGCCTCAAACTGTCCCTAGTTTAAAATATTTTTATGACTGGTCACATTCTTTGGAATGTGCTGATTTGTCTTGTAATTTGATTCATTCTGATTCCCTTTTCATTTTTAAAAGTGAAAAACAGACTGACCATCATACTGGTGTTACCGCACCAAAACATGTGTTTGTTTACATTCCTTAATCAACTCCCACTGAATCATTTCTGGACTTTGGAACACACTCCGCAGTCTAGCCACTCAAGATGCAGTGTAACAAGGAGACTATAGCATCTTGAGTGGCTGCACTGCTTGTGGGTGTTCCTAAAGTTCAGAAAGTGAGAATAAATGCAAATCCAGGATACAAACAAACTGTTGTGCAGATTCAGGCTTTTATAGCACCTTTTGCAGATTGCTGCAATAAAGTGCCTTGCTCACTGCCTTCTCCTCTGTCCCCTACCTTCCAGCTGGCACAGCCCTCGAGCACCAGGGACCGGAGGGGCTCCGAGCCGCCCAGGCGGGCGGGTGGCGACCAACAAGCCGACCAGGAACCAGGAGGCCAGGAGAAGCAGGCAGAAAGGTACAAGCAGCCAAAATTTTTGCCGCCCCCTCCCCCTCTCAGTCGATTCTTTTATACACCTTTTCCCGCCATTTCTCTAATCCACCCATAGCTATTTCTCTTCCTCTACTTTAACTCCTACCTTCCCTCCACAATGCTACTTTGCTTCCTTTTGCTTCTGAGCCTCTCATCTTCCTCAATCCCAAATGACAATTATGATATACCCCATGCCATGGTGATTAAGGCAATGAATATGGCCTGCCCACCCCTGCCATCCCCAGTGGAAACCCACCAATTCCTTATTTATATTCTGCCATTTTGCACTGCAATCCCTGGGGTATCCACAAAAGGCTCTCTATCCTTACAACACTCAAGTGCCTTGCATCCATTTTGGCATTACATTAACCCACTATGCTTGTCCATCAGATTATTACTTTGTGATAAATTCCACACCCATATAACAGGACCCTCACCCATTACACAGTGGTTCCCCAAGAAGAGGAGGAAATGCTCTGATCACTCCCTATCCCTATCATTTGGTGCCCTCCTCAAACTAATCTTCTTCCTTCTGATCAGTATTGGTACTATTGAAATCAATCCTGGCCCCACTGAAAGTTTTTATCCCCATCTGATCTAACCTCCATAAATGGCCTAAGTTTCCTTCACTTCAATGCCTGCAGCCTCCTAAAAGTTCTCCTTAATACAGGCATGGGTTGCACATACCCTACCTGACTTCCTGGTTATCTCTGAAACTTGGCTCAGATCTACAACAAAAGACAGTGATATAAACCTTCCCAATTACCAGCTCTTCAGATCAGATCGCCCTTCCAGGGGTGGTGGGGTGGCCATCCGTCAAGGAAACCATCTCTGCATCCTGCCTCATCAATACATCCGAACCAAAGGAATTTGAATGCTTGTCAATTAAAATATCCCTTCCTAACATGTCTTCCTTTAAATTGATTGGCTGCTATAGGCCCCTCTGCAGGCCTCAAACTCCTATCCCACCTAGGATCAATACTCAGTCTAGGCCCTGAAGATACCATCATCCTTGGTGATTTGAATTTAAATTGGTTATCTAATGCATCTGCACCCCTAGTAACCTTCTGTGACATCTATGGATTCACTCAATTAATCAAAGATCCAACAAGGATTAACCTAAAAATACTACCAACAGCTCACTCCTGGATATTATGATGGTAAACAAGCCTCACTTATATTCTCATGCTGGAGTGCTACCCAGTGATGTAAGTGATCATTGTCCTATAGCTGGCATAAGATCTACACTCAAGCCATCCAATCCTGCAAAATTTCTCCATAAAAGGTCAAAAGAATTTCAACATCTCAGGATATCTCCATGATTTGTGCAATACAACATATTGGCAAGATTTTTACCTTACAACCTCAGTTGAGACAGCTCTTCAGATCTTAAAGGACATTATCACTAATGCCCTCAATATACATGCAACAATCACTAGTGTCAGAACTAAAGTAAAATCTTGTCCTTGGTTCACTGCTGACCTTAAATCAGCTTTGTTAGCCAGAGACAAACTCTGGAAAAAGGCAAGAAAAACAAAGGATACTAGAGACTGGCTTCAATTCAGAAAAGCAAGAAACTCATGCACAAAACAAATAAGAAATGCCAAAGCTGCCTACTATAGAGCTGAATTGGATGCATCCTATACTAACCCATCCAGATTCTGGGGTACTATAAAGGGAATTCTAGGCCAAAATTCTACCTCTGCCTTACCCTCCAAACTGCTACTAAGTGACATAGAAATCACTGACAAGCAAGAAATCTTAAATACCTTCAATGACCATTTCACCACAGCTGGCCTAGCATTTGACTCTTCACCTGTAAATCTCTTGAGATACATAGATACATAGATACATAGATACATAGATACATAGACAGTGTCGGAGATGAGGCCTATGGCCCACCTAGTCTGCCCATTTGAGCTTGTAAGTTCAGTTTGTTTTCCTAGAAGTCTATTTCCCCTTACCCTGACCTCTAGAATTCCTTTATGTCTATCCCATGCATTCTAAATCCCGTGATTGTTTCAGCCCTCACCACTTCCTTTGGCAGGGTGTTCCACTTGTCCACCACCCGTTCTGTGAAGAAATTCTTTCTCAAGTTTCCTCTGAATCGTCCTCCTCCAACTTCATCCCATGCCCTCTAGTCCTGAAACATCTTTTCGCTTAAAATAGTGTGTTTTCCTGCACCTGTTCCTCCCTGTAAGATACTTGTATGTCTCTATCATATCCCTCCTCCTCTCCTCCATCATTAAACCTTCAATCCACTGTGGGACAAAAGGCTGCTTCAACATTCTCCTTCAACCAATTTCCTTAAAAGAAGTAGAAGACCTCCTATCCAATTTAGATACTTCTAAGAGTGCAGGTGCAGACTCCCTGGACCCCTACTTTCTTAAAGTAGCATTGCATGCCTTATCTGCCCCTCACTCACCTCTTCAATCTTTCCTAGCTACTGGTTCCATCCCTCCATATGGAAAACAGCTCAAGTAGTTCCACTACTTAAATCAGGTGATCCCATGGACCTTAACAATTACAGGCCCATTTCCATCCTACGGTACTATCCAAGATGCTTGAAAAATTAGTAACTTCACAGTTAAGGGCCTATCTGGACACCAACAACCTCCTAAATCCAGCACAATCTGGATTTAGATCAATGCATAGCACCATCTCTGCCCTAGCCAAAGTCACTAACGATTGGCAGACTGCCTTGGATAAAAAGAATAGTACCTGTGCTGTGTTCCTGGATTTGAGTAAAGCATTTGATACAGTGGATCATGAATCATTAATCTCCTCTCTTAGCTCTGTAGGCCTTGATTCACTCTCACTCAATTGGTTTAGGTGCTATCTCTCTGGAAGGTTACAATTGGTAAAAATGAAAATTACCTATCTACCTCTAAACCACTGCTAAGAGGTGTACCGCAGGCTCTATCCTAGGCCCCATCCTCTTTGCCATTTATATTAACAACATTGATGCCAACCTCTCAATCTAACATTCATCTGTTTGCTGATGATACTGTATTATATGTCAGCAATCCCTCACCATCAAAAGCCTGTGAACTGTTACAGTCAGAATTCTCCATCCTACAACACAACCTATTGGAAAAAAATTACTTCTAAATGCCAAAATACAAAAGCTATGTTCTTTGCAACAAAGAATTGCTCTGCCACTACCCCATCATTCATCACCCCACAATTATCCACCTTATTTGGAGAAAAGCTGGAATTTGTGGATAAATTCAAATATCTTGAGTCTGGATGACAATAAGCTTGACTACTCTGTCCACATTGAAGAGCTATTAAAAAGTTGAGACAAAGGCTTAGCCTATTTTACAGAATAAAACACTACCTTACCAGAGACTCCAAACAAAGATTAATCCAGGCATCATTCCTATCCCTATTGACTATGCTGACTTTCTCACGGCCATTGCTCACTCTCCCTCTTAAATAAGCTGGACACCCTGTATCATAGAGCCATCAGATTTATTACAGACCTTCCCTCCAGCACCCATCATTGCTCTCTTTACATGGCAGTCAATTGGACATCCCTACAGCACAGAAGAAAAGGAATGCTGCAATCTGGATCTTTAAAGCTTTATCAGGCAAACTCCTCCTATATCTCAGACTGTTTCACCCGAATCACATCTAGGCCATACACCTTAAGGATCAATAAGCTCATTATGCTAAAGATTCCCAATACCTGCACCGGTTTGGGAGGCTGCTATCATCTATTCCCTAGCATTTGTCTGGAACTCACTCCAAAAATCTATGAATCTGAATACCATCTTACCCTTATCATCCTTCAAAGATTATACACGCCCTATTTCCAGAGTTGTGCAACTGCTTCCATAAGGCCTAGTCTCCCATCCAACCTACACCCCTCCCTTCTGTAATCCACTATGTTTAGTTTCCTTCTTCTACCCAGTCAGTTATCACATTTCATATAAAAGCCTACAAAAGCCGTATTATTTGATTATTATCCCTGCTATATCTATTATCCTCTTCATTTTACAGGTTAAGTTATTTTACGGTGCCTTGTATATCTGTACATTTTGTATATATCTCTTATTTATTTGATTGTACTAATGTTATGCTATTCTCATGTCTTTGTAAAAAACTTGTACCCTTATTTGTATGACCACTCAGGTCCATCTTGTAAATGAGCTACGCTCAATGATGTTCACCTGAATAAATAAAGATTTTGATTGATTGATTGATTGAAAATAAGGTTGGAGCCTAATTACACATTTCAGTTCTACTGAGAAAGGAGGCAGATTAGCCCACCAGCAACACCAATGAATTTTAGAGAAGGTAAGTAATTATAAAATGTAGGTTTCGACTTGGAATAGCATGATGCAAAAAGACAGACAGTGTCCCTTTATGATAGATGTGGCCCATGTCTCTGTGACTGCCATGATGTCCATGCTCCTAGTCTCCACCAACAATGCCTGCATGTCATCCATTTGTTTCCAAGATGTCCTGCATTTGGGGATACCACTTCCACCTAGAATCTGAGCTTCTTTCTGCTCCCACCTGTCTGCCTTCCTCATTGCTTCCCTTTGCCTGTACCCAGTCCTCAGTTGCTAACCCCATGCTCTCCCTCAACAGCTATCCTCCAGTTTCCCTTTACTGGTATGGAGGAGTCTCCTGACCTCTTCCTGGAGGCTTGAGGCCTAGAAGCATAGAACTTTAAATTAGGTTCTGGTTTATATACCCCCGACTTGTCCCCTAGGACTCTAGACCCCTCCCACCAATGTGCAGTCTGTCCAATGCAAAACGTGTTTTGTCTGATCAGGTCTTCCCCAGTCTGCTCAGGCGGTACCCTTCCTCCTTAGCACCACTCCTTCAGCAAGTCATTGAACTCCATTATCCATTTCTTCCTGTCCCTGCTGGCTCTCAGTACTACCAGTACCTCAGAGTATGCAACTGATCTGCTACCTCTCTGTAGGTCTTCCCACAACCCTGAATCTTTCCTGTACTACCTCCTCCCTGGCTTGGTCATTGGTACATACAGTAATTGTATAACCAGGTGTGGTTCCCCTCAACATCACTTACAAACCCCCAACCTCTGCCGTTATCCCTGGCATGCATATCACTTACTTCTCCATACTTGGGTCCCCTTCTTTCTCAGTGAATACACTTAATTATGGTTCACCCAGGATTACCACCATGCTACCCACTCCCCAACATTCCTGACTCCATCTTTTCATTCTCTGACTGCCTTATGAGGTTCTCCTCGCCTATCTGTTCCTCCTCCATCATGGGCACCACCTCACCTTTTTTTCTCTAATCACTGCTTGACTGATTCCCTCCCCCATCCCTAATCAACCTTCATCTACCTTCCATTTTCCTCCCTAACCGTTCCTTTTGGGCTCCCCTCATGTCAATTTACTCCCTCCTCCCCGACATTAGCTACTCTGATCTCCTTGATCTCTTTTTTCCTGCCCACAGTGACTGCTTTGTACTGTACTACCCTCCTCCCCTCCTACTCCCCAGTCCCTGCTGCCTGTATCCAACCTCTTGCCCTACCTCCTACTCCCCACTTCCAGACAGCAGGTGAAATCTGTTCCTTACAGACACCCCTTGAATGCTCCTACAGCTGTCACACCTCTCTCAGTTGTGCCCCATCGTACCACCACCACTTGCCATCCCCAGCCCTGGGCTCCTCTCCCTGACGTGGGGTACCCATGAAATTGGAGGATTGCTTCTACACCCTTCCTCTGCCTCTCATTATCTCTCCAGTGTGCCTCCCTCATCTGCCTTTCTCCCTCCCTGCCCTGCACTTCCTGCTCTCCTTGCCAGCCTCCCCAGCTCCCATCTCAGCTGCTTGACTTCTGCCATTAAGCATCATTATAGCAGGAGTCTACTGCTACCCTGGTCTCCTCTCCTCTGTCTCTGACCTCCTCACCACCATCTCCACCCATTCTTCTACTAGTGAATTACTCACCTTTGGGGACTTTAATTTAAACTGGCTTTCCTTTCCCACTCCAAAATTTGTCATGACACCACGTCCCTGAATCTCACTCAGCTGATCATTGACTCCACCCATCACAACCACAAATTTTTCAAGCACATCCTGTTTGACTGGGCCCTCACCTTACATCCCCACCACATTATTGCTACTGGCACTCTCCTGGATGCCCTCAGTGACCACCACATGGTATACTGCATTCACAAAATTCACCACCCCAATGGCCCCCAAACTGCTCCTAATCCAATTTTTGAGGTCCTTGGATCTGTCAGCACTTCATGAGGAACTGGCTGCAACTGATTTGTCACCCACCTCAACCTCCAGTACCATTGATTCTGCCCTAGACTACTTCAAATCCAAATTTCTATCCATTTGGGATTGACATGCCCCACTGAGGAAAACCAGGGTCAGTGGCTCCCACCTCCTGCATCTCACTGAACTTCTAGTCTGTCTGCATGCATGGGACCTAGCATGGAAGGCGCACAAGTCTTCAGGTTCCTGCCAGGACTTGCACAATTACTGTGCCCTTTCGAATGCTTGCACCAGAGCCACTAGGCTTGCCAAAGCAGAATACTTTTCCACTACCTTTCAGAACAACATCAACCACCCCTCAAAGTTCTGGAAGGTCGGCCATGCCTTATTCTCCCCATGGCTCAGCTCACCATCCCAGTCCTCAAGACAAGTGATATGACTATTGCTGACCCTCTTGCAGTGGGCAAGACTAAAGAGACACCAGAAACCATGCAGCATGTAAGAAACTGTATTCGCTTTAACAACTGCCAAACTGAAAATATATGGATAGTCAAATACTGACATAATGAAGGTCAAGCCAAAAATACTTTTCACTTCTCCAAACACTACACAGGCTCTACCAATTTGTTGTTTTTATGGGCTGAAATATTTGTATTTTTACTGCACATTGCATAATACAATTTTTACTTTCTGTAAAAGGCATTTATTTAAAAAATACATTTGGACGGCAAGCCGTATGCATCACCCGTTAACACGACTCGGGGCCCCGATGCCACCAGCCACCACAAAACCCTCACAGAAGCCAGATCAGACTCCTGGACTGGCCAGCCGTGTGCCCGTTGGCCGCGGCTCAGGCCCCAATGCCACCACCAGTAGCACCAAACCCCTCACAGAAGCTGGATGGGACTCCTGGACGGCCAGCCGTGTGCCCGTTAGCGCGGCTTGAGGGACCCCCGGCCACCACCAGCTGCTGCAAACCCCTCACAGAAGCTGGTAAGGACTTCCACTGGCCGCTGAAGCAGTGGATCGGCTATTGGCTGACTGTGCTCTGAGATGCTCAGCCCATTGGCCACTGGTTCCAGCTACTGTATTCCCATTGGTGCTACTGTGAGTGTGTGTGCTGGGCTTGGTGCCCATTCACTTGCACTGCTCTCGGCTGAATATTTGCACCGCCCCCCCACCCTCCGACCTTTATTAAATAGGCTCTTCGCTCTGCCCCTGCACAAAGGACCCACCCCTAACCTTCCTTCCATCCTGTCCCACAGCTTATACTCTCCCTCCTCCTAGGCTCTGCTTGACTCCTTCCTCTGCAGTTCTAAACATATCCTTTCATTACCCCAAAATTTCTTAAGTTAACATCCTACTTTCATTTCTTTTTGTTCTTCCACCCCTTTTTGCCTGACACTCCGTTAGAATACAGCACTTCTTTCTCTGCAGCTCTAAGTATACCCTTTCAAAACCCTAAATTTCTTAAATTACCTCCTACTTCATTTCTTCTTTGTTCTTCTCACCCTTTGCCTGACACTTCTTTAGAACACAGCACAGTGCTGTTCTCATCATCAATGCCTTTCCTTAGAATCCACCTCTTGTCTTTCCTGGCCTTCTCCTCTTTTCCCACTATGCCAACTTCCTTCTCCTCCTACCCTCACAACCTCCCATCATCAATCATCAAAACTTGCTACCTGCAACATGGAACCATGGCAAATCCCCTCACTCTTACCTGAGGCACCCCTACTTCAAGGACTGGGTGCAAATTGCTGCTCATCCTGCTGGAAGATGACAAATCAACACCTGTCACTAGCCATCACCCTATGCTGGGACCCTAGATGACTACACCATCCCTAACCAATAAGAAACAGAGGCAAATCATAACATACTATGAGCTTCGGGAGATATCCCTAAAACTCCTGCTCCTCCTCCTTCTAATGTCAGGTGGGGTCCACCCAAACCCTAGCCCTGTCTCAAACAGGTTAACAAAGCTAGCAAAAGCAGGTAGGGGTCTCTCCATTGCTACCCTACATATCTGCAGCCTCCTTCCTAAGCTGGCATCCCTTCAAGTCTTCATTGGTCAAAAATCCTGACATACTAGCCATTGTTGAGACCTGGCTGTCTCCAGGCACTCTGGATCATGCTGTCTCGCTTCAAGGCTGCAATCTCTTCAGTCTTGACCAGTCAAATAAAAGGGGGTTGTGCTATCTACATTAAGGACAACCTCTCTAGTTACCTTGTCAGTTTCTCCTCCACAAACACCCTAGTGCAACTTCTCCCTGTCAAGCTATTTCTTGGTGCCCAAAATAAAGTGCTTACAGTGGCTGCAGTCTATATCCCTCCTAAAGATCCTTGATCAGGTCTCCAGACAATTCTTGAATTTGTAAGATTGCAACCTCCAGATACCGAGCTCCTCCACCTTAGTGATTTCAATATAAATGGCTCGCCTCTGATGTCGGATCCAGCAAGGATGCTATCCTAGCAGCCAACCTAATGCAGATGGTCAACTCCCCAACTAGAAAAACTACAAGACTGGAACTTGCACTCTCATTGACTGGATACTCACTAGTCACCCGGACCGGATAAAAACACTACTGTTCTCTTGGACTCTCTCAGTGACCACTCCCTGTGATCTATACCTGGTCAAATAAATTCCTTTAAACCACCCCCAAAATCATCTCAAGTAGAGTGCTACCACAGGAAATCTCACTAAAGTCAAGACCTGTCTCCTGCAACAAGACTGGTCCCCAATTTTCAAAACGTTAGATGTTGATGCTGCCCTGAGAATACTTTATCACAACTTTCAACACTGCTTGTGACACTAAGCTACATTAAAAGTGTAAAATCAAAGCTCTATCTAATCCTTGGCTCACAGCCAAACTACTGGCTCAACTCAAAGCTGTGATCATCTCTGGGCCATAGCCAGAGCCACAGGCTCCTTGAAGGACATACAGAAGTACAATCAGGCACGAAACCTTTGCACTTCACAAATCAGGCAAATGAAGAGCTCCTATTTCAAAATGCCCTTGCAACCACCTGGGGTGATGGGAGATCATTCTGGGACAACATCCGAAATATTATGGGTAAGCAGTCAAAATCCTCTCCCACTATCATGAATGTTGATGGCTCCACTACCCTTGACCCAAAGGTTATGGAAGATGCCTAAATAAAACCTTCACAGACCTCAGTGGGTCCTCCCATCAGATTTCTTCTCGGACTTGCCCTTGCCAAATCTCATATCCCAAATCACCTCAAATGACCAACGCTATTTCACTTCAAAATAGTCAAAGCACATAAACCTACAAATATATAAAAAGGCCTGCTCTAAATCCAGAACAAGCAGTGATACTATTGCTCTAAAAATTATGTCTCTCACCTTGGAAGAAGTGATCCACCCTCTCACCAAAATTCTCAATCTTTCCCTCTGCAAAGTTAATTTCCCAGCAAATGAAGTCTGCTATAGTTACACCAGTGCTCAAAGGGGGCAAATCCATACCAGGGAACTATTGACCTATATCTATACTTCCACCCCTCTCCAAAGCACTTGAACGCATTGTGGCTGACCAACTCTCAGACTATGTGCAAAAGTATAATTTAGTCTGTATGCAGCAACACGGATTTAAGAAAAGGGCACAGCACGTCGATGGCCCTACTAGATTTCTCAGGAGAAGTTCACTGCTATGGACAAAGGATACCAAACGGAGTTGTTTTCATTGACCTCACAAAAGCATTTGATACTGCTCACCATGGCTTACTAATCTCACTACTGTTCAGGCTTGGGCTCGCTGAAGGACCAGGTGCCTGGGTTAAAAGTTACCTGTCACAACACTCACAGGCAGTAAAATCTCTGGCGTACTCTCTGACTCTAAACCTATCCTCTCAGGTGTCCCTCAGGGATCAATCCTAGGCCCTTTCCTTTTTAGCCTGTTCCTAAACTCTCTCCCTGAATCCTGCCCAGAAAAATTAATCTTATATGCTGATGACACCGTAATTCTCTCCTCCCACAAGGATCCCAACCCATTAAGTCAGAGCCTGCAACTTGCCTTCTCTCATGCGAAAAGTGGTTCCTTGATCACAATTTGGTCCTAAATCACAAAAAACAAAACCATACTTTTCACCAGTCATCAAAACAGAAAAGACATATTCCACTCACTATAAAAACTTCCATTGGAAATACACTTGAACAAGTGAATACCTTCAAATACCTTGCATCACCTTTGATCAAGGTCTTACCTTCATAACCCACATTGATAACACAAGCGAAAACAGTGAACCAACACATTGGAATACTGTTTGGCAAATCAATTCCTTAACCAAGCTGCCCTGAGGATTGCTATACAAAGCTCCATAATCTCAATCACAGACTATGGCCTAATTATCTATGGCTCAGCCACTACCTCCGTACTAAGAGGCATCTCAACCACCCTAAACAAGGCATGACGACTCTTCATTGGTGCACTGAGATGGACCCACACCTGTGAGCTCTACTCAGAAACCGGCTAGTTACAACTCTCAAATCGCCTCATGTATCTCACCTGCGTGATGGCAAAAAAATCAATCCTGGGACTGACTCCACCGTGTATCCAGGACCTACTCTGTCTGAATAACGGCACACGCCCACCAGAAGATCTGAGCTCCAACCTTTTCAGGTCCCCAGATGCCGGACTGCTCAGGGACAAAGATCTTTTGCCTACCGGGCCCTACCTGGTACAATGCCCTTAGCTTATCTACTCTATCCTCCACATCACCAGGAGCTTTCAAATCCATGCTCTGCTCACCTCTCAGCCTCCAGCTTCTGTGACTTCTTTGACTAAAGGCTTATCCCTCCGATTGCTCTCACAGTTGTCCATCCCTCACCACGGCCCTTCACTTGACAAAAGACACTCAGAGTACCACTAACTGGTCCTGTCTGCTACTGAGTCTCTTTTTCTCTCTTTCTTCTCTTTCTCCCTCAATCTCCTCCTACTTTTCCCTCCTTATCTTTCCTTAAAGGCCTCTGAGTTTCTTTCTTTCTTGAAAAAATAATTATTATTGATTTATTCCTGCCATTGTAAATTGCTGAACATTTTGTTATTACATGTCTTGTTTTATGTACTATTTGGCGTGGAACCTTTGTAAAAGAGCCTTGGCTCAAAGGTATTAATTCCTAGACCAATAAACTAAAAATAAACTAAAACTAAAAAAAAAAAAGTTCATACAATTTAATGTTACATTGTCATGGGGCATGGAAAAACTATCCTTAGAATCTCCTGTTTGTGATGAATTTTAACAATTAGCAAATAGTCTGCTATACAGTGTGTTTATGTGTACAGTTACTGTGCTTCTTGTGGTTACAAGGTGCATTCTCGAGTTCTTCTTTGGGTGAGAGAACTACAAACTCTTTGCTTGGCCCCTCTGTCTTTTGATTACAGATGGGCACTCACTGTAACAATAAATGAAGTGCATGGTTCTAATTAAATTGTTTAAATACTCGCTGAGAAATAAGCAGATTTTCAATGGCAGAATGTTTTTAAACACTTCTGAGCTCTTCTGAGTGCAAAGATAAAACAAGAGCTTCAGAGGGACTCTGTATATACTGAATGATTCAACCTGAGTTCTCAACAATAACAGTGTCAGGTAACAATACCCACAGAGGCATTGACATCAAAAATATCTGAAATGACTGCATATTTAGAAGTAAAGGTCAAACCTCTTACTTTGCCAGTGCTAATGAAAGTTCAGCTATCAAGTCATGTAAACAACAAGACAGATTCAAAATACAGTGGTAGCCAGTGACATGATGCAGAATATCCAGATATTTCACATTACATCAGAGAAGATCCCGTTTATTTCAATTGGATTCATATAATATTTTCCAGTATATCTACACACATAGAATATCCTGTCACTGACTACCACTGTAATATTAGTTTTTTTTCTGTTAAATGTAATGTTTTGTCTGGCCTAGTGATGCTGGGTTCCCACATCCCATGCTTGACTCACAGCAGGCAGGTACAATCTAATGTATACAAACAACAAAACTGCTCAGAAGGCTGTGGTGTGTGCTGGATATAAATCGAAAATGGACCACAAACAAATATCTGCACCACAAGCACTTAGACCAAAAGCAGCTTTTAATGTTTAAAATACACACCATAAGCATCTGCTCACCAAACCTCGACCCAATTCCCAATACTTGTGTCATCAGTAGGCAAGTATTGTGAAAGTAAAGAGATCTGGTAAGCAGATGCTTTGTGTATTTGAATCTTAAAAGCTGCTTTATTGTCAATATGCTAGTGTGGTGCATGGATATTTGTTTTGTGGTCCGAATCTAATGTGCTATGGATGCAGAGCACTCAGACTCCTGGATGGGGAACTGTTTACCTTTTTTTTTTGGTCATCCTGTTGTTTGGCACATGGTTGCCACCTATGCCTTTTCATCAAGCATCCCCTGTTGCCCCAACCACTACCTCCGCACTGTGGTGCTAACAGGAACCACACAATTAGAGGTCCAAGGGATCCAGGCCACTGTCATACATGACAAATGGGTTGCATATTCTTTTCCCCATTTTCTTTTCTCAGTCCCAGGCTGGCACATGTGCCATGGTGTGAGCGTGAGATATTAAGACATCTCATGCACTCTGCTCCTGTACCAGGCTAACTAGAGGCTGTCTCTGCCACACCACTCAGCCTCGCTAGGTGATGACTATGCAGTGTCTCATACTGTCTTGCCTCTCTGAAGGAGGAGGCCATCTCTTGATGTTCAATCTTCCTTCCACGGCCAACCTCCAAGTGATCCTAGTCCAGTCTTGAACCTGGGTTGCAGCGTGTGGCGGTAGGTAGGGCACCAGTGCTTCAGCCAGTACACAACTGGGCTATAGCTTCTTGCCTTCCTTCTTGACTGCTTCTGACATAGAAAAAGCCTTCAGTTGTGGAACAATCATGCCAGTCTACACTACTGTCTAATTCTTAAAGGCTCTGTGTCTGTCACTGAATACTGCAATTGTGACACTCGGTATTCAGAATTATTTATTCATTTGTTTATAATAACTGGACACCATTTTTTCTATAGAGAACTTGGTTATACTTTGCTGTTCTACCTGGCTGGTTATAATGGCAGTCACACAAAGGGTTTCCCTAAGAGCCAATGTACACACTCAAACTGGTGAAACATATGCAGTTAGAACATAAAAGTACCAGCTGGCACTTTTAGCTCCCAGCCTGTACTGAGCTCAGGCTGCGGCCTGCACCTTGCAGGTGAGAGAGGGGGCTTGCAGTGAAAAAATAGATCCCAGCAGTTCTAGAAAACAAAACTGGGGACTGTGTAAACTTGAATTTTATACATACCCTTTCTATGGGATGCTATTATAAACACATTGAACTTCACTCTTAGGGTTTATGTAGCATCCGACATTTTGGGTGTGTTAAAGTTCTCATTAAACATAGTCCCTAGACATTGATATTTTTATCCTCCCTAGCAGACCTGGGCAGTGATCAGCCCATTTCAGCAGTCATCCTTACCTCACTCCAGGTCCAGAAGCTCCTTGACTCCCTTGGACTTTCCCCATGGTAGGGTGGGAGAAGAAGGGCCTTCCTCCCCAACCGGTGAACATATCCAGTGTCATGTGGCAAGGTGGACCACTGGAACATGGGCGGAGCTTCACATAGCCCAGACTCATATATTTTCCTGTTTTTTCTGCTTCCCTTCCCTGTGCTATGGAGCCAGTGTGTGTGCTTTGAGGCACACTTTTCCTGTGTCATCACGGTTCCCTCCCTTCAAGTCACTTAAGCCTGCACTACAACTGGGCTTCAACCTGGAAGCTATGTAATAAGATGACTTGGCCAGTCTCCAAGAGAGGAGATCTGTCCCTGGGACACTGGATCCTTCCTCCCCCACTGACCCCAGCAACCTGTGATCATTCTTGAACATGGGTTGTCGGAGAGGTAGGAGGGAAGGTGTTAGGCACCTAAGCCCTCATCATCATCAGACCAGCTCTCTAGATATTATTCTATGTTTATTTGGTAGTAGTCAGTGTAGACTAATGGTTAGAGCAAGACTGTGAACCAGAATATCTGGACTTGAATCCACCAAAGATGTTAACATTTATCTGAGACTCCATTGAAAATGAGGTGACAGTTCCTTTTACACAGGATAGCCCAGCAAAGACAGAGAAATGTTGCTGAACATCAAAAGATGAAGTCCAAGTTAAAAGGAATTCTGCATTCATATGTTTATAATGTTCTTGGATTAAGACAATGTATTAAGAAAATGATATATTCACTAAGGAAATTGAAATAAATTTGAACAGATCTAATGTGTATGCATTAAGTCTGAAATAACTAATTCCAGATATTTTCAGTGGATTATTTTAGTCTCAGAATCATAATCCATGCCCTACCTTCCATCTAAACACTGCATCTGATTTACTATAGGTACATGCAGTAGGGGTACAAGAGAATTTTCAGGGGACTGAGACTGACAAGGGATTAGATTTGACTTGAATACATGTGAAGGTGGGACTTAGGAGGGGAGTTTCACTGGACACAATGGAGTAAATAAAGGAATATGCCATCCAGGGTGGGTGTTATGCTGGGATAACATCCGCCTCTAGGTGTTGGGCCCAAGGCCACAGGCCGAGGGCATCCAACACCGAGAAGGGATGTTATCATAGCATAACACCCACCCTGAGGGTATTATTCATTTTATACAATGGCTTGTTGCTTTATACAGAATAAAAATTATTTTAAAGAATGTTTTTATTAGTGTGTAAAACATTGTTTCTTAAAAGAAGATGCAACAAATGATAATGCAAAATCAGCTGGGATGTTATGCCAGGATAACATCCCTGCTGTGATGGACAACTGACAAATCAGAACCCAGGATTCTTTCTTGCCATTGCATAATACAGTATCATCACAGTGAGTTGATAGGTAAAGACCTTCTCTACAGACACTAGTGTTGATGGCCTCATTATATAACGTGATTCAGTCAAGGGATGCCCTTCACGTGGTGAACCAAGCAATGGCACTGGGCATGGCAGTTTTGAGTGGTCAAAAACGAAAGATGGGTAATCAACAGTGTATCCATGATTTAATAAAGTTGAATGCTGAACATCAAGAATCTGTGCAAATGCTTACTTTATTCAAGTTTCAGTGCAACACACCATTAGCAGGGTACCCTGGGTCAAGACGTCCGATTTGTGCATTTACATGCACTTAATCATGATTAAGCATATGAATATGCACAAAACACTGGGTATCTAGACCCCATGGGGCCTTGCTAATGGTGTGTTTGCACTGAAACTTTAATAAAGTGAACGTTTGCACAGATTCTCAATAGTCAGCATTCAACTTTGTTAAACCATGGATAGGCTGGTGAGTGCCCATGTTTTTGTTTTTGTGCATGATAAGTTTAATGCGTGCAAAGTAGCTGCAGGATCAGTCTTTCTGTTTCAGTTTTGAGTAGTGGCACAACATGCCACTACTTTGCATCCCAATTTTCCTTCATCACCAACTACGACTGTGTGTCAGGCCCTTGATGATTTCTTCAAAGAACTGTTTCATTCAAATCAGAGTTCTCACAACTTAATTATTGTGTTTGTTTCTACAGCTTCAACTAAACTGACAAAGGTTAACATATTTGCTAAAGAAGAACTGTCAGTATTTCTACAAGTGAAAATATGGGACCTAGAGATCCCAGGTAGATAAAACACACTAGTTCTAAATTTTTAAATACCTTATATGGCAGAAATGTGTAAGTTTATTTGGTTGATCCTATGACCCTCTATTGACCATTATTTTCCCAGAGTCCCCATGGCCAGCGTCTAATGATGTGACTGATGGGCTAAGCTCTAGCAGACTCCTATATGCCCATCATTGTCAGAAAATATTAATAGATATACAGTGTTTGCGACTTGCACCGGTAACAAATAACTGAAGAAAACACTTTTCTTGTCGACTGGTACCAGTGTTTGAAGCACAAACATGCACTGTATTTCTGTTAATATTTTTCAAAACTATCCTGCCAAATAGGAGTCCCCATGGCTATGCCCATCAGTCACATTATCAGAGGGCTGGACGCAGAGAATTCTGGGAAAAAATGGCTAGTGGACATTTGCAGGATCAACCAGATAAACTTACAGATTTAGATCTGTAAGGCATTTAAAAATTTTAAAATTAGTGTGTTTTAGCAAATCAGGACCTATAGATCAAATGTTTTTGCTTGTGGAATGCTTACAGTTCTACTTTAAATAATAACAAAGTTCATTTTGATTGAATTTCATATGCCACTAGAGTGAGATATGAATTGTCATTGGCACAAACTGACAGTGTTTTAATACCTGACGATATTTCATTGACAAGTGTGTAGCCAAGTTATTTGGAGTAATTAAAACTCCAACTGTACGTTAAGAACCCGAGCCATGGCAAGCAAGCAGCAACAACTTACTAGTTGACAGTCGGTGACCTTGACTTATTTCTTATGGTCCTACTCGCTCATAATCAATTGATGTAGAATCTGTAACATGGTCATAATATCCATGGGTTACATTTCAATTTAAAAGGAATTATTTAGTGTACATGTACCATGTCACTGTCAGTGACCGTGTGCTACCATTGCCTTATGGGCTTACATATGGTTAAGGGTCTTGGATCATTAAGTCCTGTGGGTTTCAATAGCCAAAGATGTTGTAATAAAAGTTTAGATGTTATGTTGTGCAGTGCCTCCACCAGAGAAAGCGAAGTGGGCTCACGATGCAATCTAGTACTACTTGTTGTGAAAAAGTACCCACCCACTATAGTCCTACTGGCACACCAAACCCAACTTTCACCAACGAGTTACAGTTTAACTAAAATATAAATATTAGCACACTTCTAATAATATGCTCATTACAGATGGATTGCAAGCAAACAACAACAGGTTTATCAATGGAAGGCAGGATCAAGGTTCTGGGGAACAAAATGGTTAAGGCAATGATAAATATATTTCAGCAATGTTTTTTCTTGTACAGTATTTGGCTGGTCTTCCAGTCAGTTTCTCTTTCTCTCTCTCTAGTAGTCTCCCCATGGTGTGTGGCTGTTCAAGCCCTGTGGGTGCCTCCTGTTCCCTGATTGTAGAAGCCTCAGGCAGGCCTCCCACACAGGCAGACACGGCAGCAAATCTGCCCCCGCAAAGCTGAGTCTGTCACAGAAGGCTCAGCACCAGATCTATACAAGCTGCCTCTTAGGCAGACCTAAAGCAAACTGAGATGTTCTGGAGGAGTCTTTGCTGTTCAGTGGATGATCCAAGACTACCACTAACTCACTGACACTCTCAGTCAGTCACAGGAGAAGATTTGTCTGGCTGTCACTCCATGTCTGACAGGTAATCGCTCTGACTTTCAGAATTCTGCAGCATTTTTTAAAAATTTTAACAGCATTTCAGAAGCAGAATTTCCATTCCTCCTGAATTACACCAGTAGAATTCAACATTCCACACAACTCTAAAGATGACATAGTGAGTTGGTGACAGTGGAGAAATTCAAATCTGGGCCTCCTTTACATCTCTGGAGTGTTAGCTAACACTGTGCTACATTCGTCCCATAAGTCAATTACAGTTCCGCAGCATAGTTCAGGATGACCTGACTTTGACCTTTTAAATGGCCTCTAACAACCCTAATTACTAAAGTCAATATAATACTTTAATAGTGCATACTAGAATGTTATACAATACTATAGTGCGTAGATCAGTAATACATTCTGGATGTTTTCATCACCCTTCAGAATTTTCATTGCCTGAGAATTTACAGACTCAGATTACACCTTTGGTGGTGCATTTCACTGTTTCTTTTCATTATTAATTCATCCACAATTTGTGGATCTACATATATATGGCAGTGCCCATAAAGCTGTCTGTTTCTTCTCCCTTTGCTTATATAATTTGATCTTCTGTAACCTGACCCTGTGAATTGTGCTATGTGCCAGCATCTTCTGACCAAATGACAAATGACAGTATTGTGCCAGCTTTCCTGTAAATCCAACATGGTAGGCCTTACAAGGACTGTACAAAAAAAATTTCAATAAACTGATAGAGTGCAATGGAAATGGAAAGAAACTGGACAAAAATGGTTAAGGTTTGTTAATTGAAAGGCTTGTGTGATGCTACTGAAAAAGAAAACATTTCAAATAACTAGTACTGCTGCATTAAGTTCAGAAAATGAGATTATGATTTAAATCATGGAATGCTATGGTGCTGTAAACCCTCACTGTATGTTGTTTTTGTTGAGTAATCTGTACAATGATTGACATGCATGGTTGTCAGTGGCTCTCACCAAAACCACTTGGTGATTGTCTTTTATGTATTGTTAAAGGTGAGAAAGAACAACTTTAAATACCTTCAAACACCCTCTTGCTTCCTTCTTCTGATATGCTTAGGCTGTTTTTTTTTGTTGCAGGATTATTTTTCATTAGTTTTTATTGCCACTGTGCCAACCTTGTATTGTCCTCACATACTGCTGTACAGCACTTGTTTCTTCTAGCTTTCCTGGGCAAGGAATGTCTAGGAATCATAAAAGAAAATCCATAAAAACATCATAGGGAAAAGGCACAGAGCAGTACCTATTTAAAATGACATCTTTAACAAAACAAACAAGCAAAAACAAGTATAGCAAATTGCATAAGAATATACCATTAAAAGAGGAAAGAATGGTACAAATTAGGAGTTGTAGTTAGGAGTGGGAAAAACATGGCATTTTCACCCACACCATGGCAGTGCCTCACTAAACAGCAATAATACACAAAGGACAGCCCACCTAGAAGGGGGTCCCCCCTGTAAGAGTATCACTATGAAAATCACCATCTCAGATGTTAGTGTGTACAGCCAGGGACTGTGCTCCTTAAAATCCAGGTGTGCACTCACAAATGTGGCACCATTTTGCAATGCAGCATGTGCCTGGCACATCACATGTCCTGATACTTCAAAGTGCACCCCATTCCCAATTTGGGTATTCAGGCAGACCACTAGATTATGTTCCTTCTCCTCCCTCCCTCCCTACAGTCATGTCTTCTGTGGTGGCCTTATGATTCCTCTCTCCTGCCCTCACTCCCAGCTTAAGTTCCTTGGACTTGTTGGTTCAGTGGTCTTCTCTTACACCCGTGCACAAAGGCACATCTTCAAAGGTTGGTGCAGGGCTTGCATCAAGCCCTGTGTCCAACTCTTTCCATGTACCATGCTCTTTTGTGCAGCTCTGCCCAGTTGTCAAAGCTTCGCACAGTTGCAACAGTGTACCCACTTTACAGCAGCTTGTGCCAAATCTCATGCCCAAGCTCCATGAAAATGGTCACAGGGACTAGGACAAGCTAGACCACAAAATGATGGTCTAGCTTGCATAAAATGCTGTACAGGATAGAAAATCCCAGTAGATTGCTTCAAGCCAGGTGCACCATATCATTGATGCACTCAGGGCTCGTGGCAATCTCAAGCATTTGAAATCCGGCCCAATGACATTTGTTGTCCAGTGGATCCTGCGCTCACCTCTGAATCACCTATTTCCTTGTGGCCCCTTCCCAAAGACAAGCTGAATCAATAACTGATGACCCACTGTACTAGCTCACACAAGTGTTGTCCCATTACTACTTACTTTAATGAAGCAAGGCAAAGCATATGTATTGCAAAGTTTCCTACCAAAGGGCTCAGAGTACTGCATAAATAAAACATGCTGGACCAGGAAAACAGAGCATCACAAATACAAAAGAATAAAATAAATGAATGCAGACAAAAAAGAAAGAAAGAAAAACATTAAATAATGGTGAAATCTGGCAGTAAACAGGACAGGCACAGCAGTATAGAAGTGAGCCTGTGTGGGGTGTTATGCACTTGGGCTACATTTGTAACTGATCCCTGCCTACTTTCTTGAGCATCCTGATATCCTATTTTTCTGTAGAGAAAGATGCATGACTCCTGTTGGGCACTAAAACTAGTTACTAAGGTCCTGATGTTACAAAGTGGTCTTTGCATCCACTGTGTACTGGAAAATGCAGCTAAGAATTGGGTCCAACAGAGTACAGTTTTTCAAGGTGTGTGTATTTTGAAATTGTTTCCTGTCATCTATTATGCTTCAATCTTGCTTCCTTTCAAAGTTATCCCATATTTTTTCTTTTCCATGCTCTCAGAAACCTTTATAAGAACAACTGTAAGAATTACATATTGAAGAAATGAATTGCTTTTCAGGCAGTGCTGTATATGGCACCAGTTAAAGATGTGTCAAATCACTTTCAGGAATATTTCATTTACTTTCACTGCAAATGATTTTGTAAAGAGATAGCAGAGTATTAATACAAAATCAGTTTAACCAACACAATCAAGTATTAACTACCAAGTACATTGTTCAAAAATTCTATTTGGTTTATTATGTATCATTTTAAAACACAAATTCATGCCAAAGGTTTACAAGTTCATTGTGTTAAAATAATTTGAGTCCATAAAAAGTCTGTTTGCAAATGCCTGATCTTAGTGACATTGTCAGCACACAGAAAGATAGTACTACTTGACAAAATTCCAAGATGGTAGTTAGAGTGTACTTTCCCTCTTTCTTCCAACTAGTAAAAATAATACCTGACATCCAACATTTAACCGTAAGTCAGTGCCAAAGAGGTGTCATGCCCAACTAAAACATACATTATTTTCCAGATTTGTGCAGTGCTTTTGAGATGGGAGTGATTTAGTGCATTTGCCATGGGTTGTGAAGACTTTCACCCTTAGGTCAGTGATTCCAATGGGGGTGGGAGCTGAAAGCAATTCTCTGCTGATGCCTCTTACATGACCTTTGAGGTCTCGGTATATGTTATTGCTTTTGTCCATTTGAAGAAACATTGAAATATAGAAATATGTTGGCAGAAATAAAGGTTTATAGTCCATCATGTCTTTCCATTTTCATACCTGAGTCATGCCTACCTTGGTCTTGCCTAGGTCATATGCAGATTTGCAGATCAATCTGACCTCACTCTTCACCTCCTTCTTTCTTTAGTTTTGCCAACCCCTTAATACATTAGCTGTCTTGCTGTCCTGAAACCTGTCACCATCTTGACATTTACCGCTTCACTTTGCAAACTGTTTAATTTCTGCACCACCTTTTCATAAAAAAAATTCTCATGTCCTTCCTCAATCAACTGCTACCAATTTCTACTTATGTGCCCTAGCTGCCGATCCAGCACTATGCTTAAACAGGTTGTGACACTCTACTCTGTTTCTCTAATAAGATAGTCAAGGTCTCTATTATGCCCCTCTCTCCCCTCGGACTCCAGTAAGTACATTTTCATACTGGCCTGATGGTTCTCATATGATTTGCCCTGCTGACTCTGTGTCATCTTTGTAATATACCTTTTTGTTTTGCAGTTATTTTTATTTATTTAGGAAGGGTCATACAAATTTCTTAGAACACAATTACGCACATCTAAGGCACAACTTACAGTTGACAGATATTGTATATACATTTTGCAATTACACTACTAATGTCATAAATCCACAGACAAACAGTTCAATCATCACAATACAAAATTCCATCCGGGGCACAGTCATGTTCAAGGGAGTTTCAGGAGATCTTTGGATCCCACATCTTTGGAGATGGGAGCTGGGGAATAAATGTTTCTAGATATGGGGCCCATATTTCCTGATATGCATGACTTGTGCGTTTAACAAAGTGGGCTGATCTAGTGTGGGATGCTAGGGATTCTATCACCTGGTACCACTCCTTATATAAATGAATATCTGGGGTTCTACAGCATCTTAAAATCACCCTAATGAGTTCTACTGAGACCTGGATAAACCATAACTTGTGTTTGTCCTTCAGCCCAGCAGGAAGGCCAAACAACCGAATCCTGGGTTGGTAGGAGTGTCAGGTTTAGGATACTGGAACAAAGTTGATCACCCTCACCCATAGAGGTGCAGTAGGCCACACTGCCACAGAATGTAAAAGAGGTCTGCATAGGAGGGATTGCATCTCCACCATAAATCTTGTGTCAGTAGGCTCATTTTATGTTGACTTGTGCTTGCAAAGCCAACATATTGCAGTAGTAGCAGATTTAGAGGAGCGGTAACTCTGGGTGAATGCAAGGCACACATCTGTAGGTGCGTCCCTCATTCCCCAATGAGGCAGCTGCAGGCACTGAGACCAGCAATATGTAACGTGGCCACCAGATCAAACAAAAGGTCAGCTGCAATGACAGCTAAGCTCATCATGCAGCGGCACCTTCCGACGTGCCTTTGCTGGTGAAGAAACATGGTGGCAGTGACTGCCACCACTGCCTGCCACAATGCAAGTTTGGGGGTGCCCAACCCTGTCAGCATGCCCTGACCCATTTCATGTGCAGACAGGGGCCACTCCCCATCAGCATAATGCCCCCTCATTTTGTTTGTATGTGCGAAGGAGGAACAATCCTTGGCACTGTATTTTCTGCTACGTAGGGTGCCCAAACCCCATTGGCTGGACACCCAAACACTCAGGTGGCATGCTGGGAGCCCACCCCAGTGTGTCAAATGCCCTTGTAAAACAAAAAGTGTGCCGAAAGTTTTTTTTTTTTTTAAACCTGTAAAGAAGAAATGGTCCCTTGCAGTCCCCTCCCTTCGGTATGTGCCGGCAGGGATGCCCAATCCCCGCTGACTAGCCCTCAAACAGTCAGGTGGCATGCTGGATCCCACCCCAGCTGCACAATGCCCCTGTAAAAAAAATCCTGCAATGTTTTTGTTTTTTAAACCTGTAAAGAAGAAACGGTCCCTTGTGATTTGTCCTGCTCCCTCCCCAGACCACGCCGCCCTCTGTGTACCCTGCCTCCCCACTCCCCTTTCACCCCATACCCACATCTGAGTCCAGTGCAACAATCTTGTGGACCGGGAACACATCTGCACTCTTCAAAACTGACCACAAACTGAAGAAATGCAGGTAAGCTGTTTAATGGCATAAATAGGGTTTTTCCAACTTTGGTGCATATCTTGGGCATTTTAGGAATTTTGGCACCAAATTTTCAACATAGGGTTATCGGGGCCCTCATGAATTCAGTCACTGTCATGGCGTTATTCAGTCCGGAAAGGTGATTTTGCGGTCACTGCACAGAATCACCTTTCAGACCAGTCAACGAAATGACAGTGCCACTGTTCATGGGTGGGCTCTCAAAAAAAGCCTATGTTGCAAATTTGGTGAAACATCAAAAATGACTGTTTTCTGACGTCGTTGAGCAGTTCCATGCCCTCATAACTTCGTGAATTTTTAATATTTTCACTCCAGATTTTCAACATTGCCATTTTTCCACACCTCCTTATCAACAGTATAGCTGGCATTTTACATATCCTGGCCAAAGTGTTTTCACACTTCCGGCACAGAATAGCGTCGTTGTCGAAATCAGTTTTCGGGATGGTTTGACAAAATGACAGTGACAGTCTTCATGAGCAGAGGTCCTAAAATACATATGTTGAAAACTTGTTGATAAAAGTTCAGAAAATGACTGTGTTACAAGCATGCATTGTGCAGTTTCCACGCATCCTTGTAACCGTAAATGTGCAATATTTTCAAGCTAGATTTTAACACTGGCATTTTTTCACACCTCCTTATGAACAGTACAGCTGTCATTTTTCACATCCTGCCCAAAATGTTTTCTCGCACCTTGGCACAGAATGGCTGGTCGCTGGGAAATCAACTTTTGCTACAGATTAGCAAAATCACAGTGCCATTGTTCATGAGGGAGGTCCCAAAATGCCTATGTTGAAAATGTGTCTCTTCAGGGTGGGGTGAGGCTGGCGTCAGTTCAATACTTCACTGCCATTCCTATTATGCATCTCTAAGTCCTGCACTACCAATGCCAAAGCCAGTGAGACAAATATCTGCATTGACAAATGCTTATTTTAGTTGGAATGGGTGTGATACTCACAGGTGTAGGACCTTGTTCTTATTAGAAGGCTATGCTGGTCCACACAGAATGTATGTGTGACTCTCCAGCAACTGCTCCACTCTTGGTCTGAGAGCTGTGTTTTAATATTTTGGCCCATCTGGCCCTTGCAGGCAGCGTAGGATCTGGGGCACAGTCTCTCAAATAGCCCTGGATATTTCCTGCCAGGCCTGTAGTTGTTTGAGCCCAGGTTCAGAGGAAACTTATCTAAAGGGGTGTAGGTGATCTCACACAGGTGTAACAGAGGCAACACTTCCTTTTCCAACTATAGTGCAAGCTTCTGAGTTGGAGATATTACCAGAAGCACTCCTTTGGTAAGTGCATGTTATCCTTCAGGTACTGAAAGGAGACAACGTGGATATCATCTGCCTCCACCAAATCTTCAAATGTATGAATCTGGGCTTTGATCCATGTGTTCCACTAGATGAAACAATGGTCTATACACAGGTGATGGTTGTACCACAAGGGAGTCAGTGAAGCCAAGGTCCAGACATTTATGCGCCCCTTTCCCTAAGTTAGACCAGGCCTGGTGACTCGCTTCTAATCGCCAGCCACTGTCGGGCTGTTTTGGCAGGGTAAAGCCCATATAACTAAAGGGGAAGTACCTCTCAAAACCACAGTTTCTATATTCAACCATATTGGGGCTTGATGGTCCGTTTTACTCAGGCTGCTACATATCTTGGCAGTCAGGAATGCACAGGAATATTTGGAGAAATCAGTTAAGTTCCACCCCTTTTTTCCAGGAGTTTAGCTCTGCTAAATCAAGTGTACTGCTACCCCATAGGAATCTGCTCATTAGAGAGTGGAATTTCTGTGCCCACAGCATTGGCAACATGAGGGGTAGGTGGGAAACCAAATAATATATCCTGGGGGCAAACATAATTTTATTGAGGCTATCCTTCCCATTAGGGATAAGTGCAAGTGTTCCCACCTTTGGATTTCTTTAGTTAACATGGCCCAAATCAGGCATAATTGTCTGCCAAGCTGGAAAGGTCAGGGACAGCTTAAACCCCAGATATTTAATTTCTGAGGGGCCCAATTTAGACCTGTAGATGCAATCATCTTTGTGTAGCATGAGGGTTCAGATTTGGAAATGTTTATACATAGGCCTGATATATCCCCAAATGAGGTTAGTGTATTAAGGATTGGCTGTATGCTGTTCAATATCTGCTGTCACTATTAGACAATCACCCATACAGCTTGGCATGGTATTGTGTACTACCCACCTGTATTCCCTGGATGCCCGACGAGGTGCAAATGGCTGCAGATAGAGACTCTGTGGCTGGAACAAAAGTAATGGAGATAGAGGACAGCCTTGCCTAGTCCCCTGTGTAGTTCAGAAGCTGAAGAGAGTGGCATTTGTTAGAACCCTGCCATTGTGTCTACTGTATAGAGTGTGGTTCCAAGAGGAAAAGTAGAACCCTATATTGAAAAGGTTCAGGACAGCATTCAGGCACTCCCATTCAACCGAATCAAAGGCTTTTTGAAATCTATGGTCACCATCGCTGCAGGGAGGGAGGTATGCCGCTTGTTGTATCAAAGTTATGAGGGCCTGAAGGTGATTTGAGTTGTGTCTCCTTTCATGAAGCATACTTGAGAGGGCTGGACAATACCTGGCAGGATTTTCTCTAGTCTGGAAGTCAAAATCTCGGCCAAAAATGTTGCATCCGCATTTATTAAAGAGATGGGCCTGTAGCTCCCAGGGAGTGTGGGTCCTTCCTTCTTTAGGGAGTATAGTAATCATAGCATTTCTCAGCGTGGGGTAATACTCTCTTGGAGTGGGATTCCTGAAGCATTCCCAGCATGGGGAGGTCACCTCTAGGTCTGTAGAAGTCACGGGTAGCCATCACTACCAGATGCCTTATGTCGTGGCCAGGCTTAAAATGGCTTTACTTATCTCTGAGGTAGTGAGGGGCCTGTCTAGTGCATTTTTGGTCTTCTAACAGGGCCAGGAGGGGTGATTGTTCAGTAAAGCCAAGAATTTGGCTTTGCCCAGGTTGTATGAGAGGAGTAGAGATTTTGGTAGAACCAGACATGGTTTTATTAATGTCCTGTTGGTCATAAACCAGATTGCCCTGTGGGTTTTAAGCCCCCTGATGTGTCTATCTGCCTGTCTTTTTGAGCCTGTAGACAAGCCATTTCCCAGCTTTCTCCTCTGCCCAATACTTGTGTTGAGTTCTCCTGATCTGTAATTCAACCTGTCTAGTTGCTAGGGTATTTAGTTGTATTCAGAGCCTGATCAGGTGAGAAATTAGTTTGGGGTCCTTGAGCCTGTGGGTTGAGCTTTGTATTCTGCCTCTTTGAATTTAAGTTGTGATTCTATTTGGGCCTTTTCTTCTCTCTGTCTCCTCCTATATGTTAAAACTAATAATATGCCCTCTCACTGTGGCCTTATATGTTTCCCAGGTCATGGCAGGAGGTCAGAGTCTGGTGGATTGTTCATAAAAAGTTAGTAGTTTCTTTTCTGACCAGTTGTTGAAAATCAGCATCTTGTAGGAGCAGTGGATCCAGCCTCCAAGATGCAGATTTATGTAGCTTAGAGGAGTCTATACATCGTGTGAGCAATAGTGGGGTGTGGTTTGATAGGTAAAGTGGTGCTATAGATGTGCTGGCCACCATGGGTGTAAACCCCGATGTCAGCCAGTAGTCTAATCTGCTAGCCATTGCTCTGGCTGCTGAGAAGTAGGTGAGGTCTTTCACAGATGGGTGATGGAGTCTCCAGACATCCGTCCAGTTGGTGCAGGTTAATCATATCAAGGAGAACTTTATGAACATTAGAATGAGACTCTGGCCTGGTATTGGATCTGTCTAGTAAGAAGTCCATGGCCAGACTGAGGTCTCCTTCACCAATATTCCTGGGTTATCTATGGAATGGTTCAGTATTTTTTGGGAGAGGGCACTAAAAATGCTGGGACATCCTCATTAGGTGTATAGCGTTTACCAATAGAATGGGGCCCAATGGTGTCGTAAGTTTGACTAAAACCCAGCCCCCTCGGCATCGGCTTCATGGTGAATCTCTGTCCACTGCAGCTTTTATGAATCAGGATGGAGACCCCTTTATTTGATTTACCTGAAATGCTGTGGTATTTCCTGCCCACTCCCTCGCCAGTTTCCGGACCTCCTGATTGCTTAGTTTAGTCTCTTGGAGGAAGGTGATATGGCATTTTAGGTATGCAACATTTTTTTCATTTAATTGGGAGTTCATCCACGAATGTTCCAAGATGTTTAAGTGATATCCGATATGCTATCCATAATCATGAGTTGTGTTAATGTCACTTGACTAAATGGTCAAGAGATGCCTATCCTCAAGCTGAAAGCACAGCCTTAGCCATTTGCTTGCCCTAGCTGTACCAGGTGGAGGGTATAACCCGCTCCCAGGGTATGTCTGTGTCTGAGATTGTAACTGTTCCATATCTAAGTGCTGTGCATGTAAACTGAGTTGTTATCTTGGTTTTCCTTACCCTATTTTGAAGGAGCCTGTATTGACTCCTGTGAACCTATTTGTAAGTTGTTTGTACACATAATACTTGAAACCTTTTATGAACACACTACTAACGTTTAATAGCATTAGAATGCATAGAATTGTAAAATAGCAACATTTCAATTGAGCTAGAAGCAGGGCTCTGATTACGGAATTGGATGCCCACCAAACATAGTGGGACCCTATTTCCCCAGAGCCCATCTCTGAGGAGGTTGTCTTTCTGCCAGTGAAGTCCAGTGGTTACATGTGAAGGGCATTCTCCATGGAGAGAGGGCAAAGCCCTTATCTTACAAAGCAATGTAGTTGTCCAACTAACTTAAGCACCCTTTAGACTGATTGCTGGGCCTTGGTTCCAGGGGCCTAAAGGGGTTGGGGACTGAGAGGTTCGGCCCGGTAACAGTGCCATGTCAACTTGGTGTGGATGTGGAGTAAGCAAAGTAAACAGGAATGGGGGAGCCCTAGGGGTCCAACTGGGAAGTGCAGGGAGGTGGGGGTGAAGTATAATATTTGGCAAGTACATTGTCTATCTCTTTCCTCTAAAAGCACTGTAACAATATGCCCAGGGGACAACCCAGTATGTCCCTTATTAGAATTCAAGTGATTTAGAACGTTACTGCAAAAATTATTAAGTGCTATCCTTGACCATGTAAGCCCAATACTTTAACAAGGCAACAATCACTTTCAGTCATAATGAGGTATAGTTACTGTCACTTGGGCACCAGGCTGAGACCATCATACTGCATGTGGAGTGTATACAGGGGGACCTTTAAGAGCAAAATCCCTAACAAACTGGTCACCTCCATATTAATGCTGCGGGTCCCTCCCAACTAGTGTTTCAGAAGCTACTGCAAGTGGAGCCACCCAGGCATTACCCAGAGGTTGTTACCTGAACCCTGGTTGCTCTTAGTATCAAAATGACAATCACAGCCACTGTGCAACCAAGGGTCAGCCCATCGGGTCAGCACTGTCTGAGGCATTAAGCAAAGCCTCCAGTTTGTCAGGGAATTTTCATCTTTGGAGTCCTCATGTTGAATACAGTCAGCCCAGTCATCTGGAAGCAGGGACCAATACTCCTGAGGCAAGTGGCACAGCCTTCTTGCACAGATGCTCTTGTTGGCCCAACTTGCAAGATCTAGAGGGGCCAGGGTTAGATGTCTTATTGGTTCATATCTGTTACTAGTTTTGATAGGTGTAACCCTAAGGGAGCAGCTGCTTATATCAGAGGAAGGAATCTTCTTTGCTGACTACGGAGCTTTCTCTTCTGGGTTGGGGTTTCCCAGGAGCATCTGCTCTGATTTCTTCTTAGGATGACCTCCACTGAGAGTTGCCAAGATGTTTCTCCTGCTGGCCTCGATCTTTCTGGCAGCTGTCTGGATCCTGCACCTCATGGCTCACCTCCATTGTGTTGGCAAGCAACCTCGTGGAAAACTGCTGCTTGAGGATGATGGTACAGGCTTATGGCAGTGTCCCTGAATAAAGTTTTACAGCTTTGCAGGGTAATTGAATGTGATATATTCCCATGGAAATTTATATAGTATAGCGGATAACAAAGAGATGTTTGAATATTTAATTTATAAAATTGCTGCTTAACCCCAGCATATGGTCTTCTTCTGTTCGATAAGTCCTGAGAGAAGTCCTGATACAGCTGTATTCGGTGTCCATGCCATTGAAATGAGCCTTGTTTTCATATCCTCAGGAAAAATGCTCTTCTCAGTGTATCGGAGAATTTGCAGAGGATGGGCCTGGGTTTATCTTCTGGTTGGGGATGAGGGGCTAAGAAATGATGGGCTCTCTCAACTGGTTCTATGTGATAACTCGAAAGCCTAAAAGTGATCACCTTTATCACGAAGTCAGAGTGCCAAAAATTTATTTCAGCACTCTGATACCCAGCACACAGAAAAATGATGCGGAACTTCATTTTTAATGTTTTATGCAGGAGCTACACCCCACACCCCTCTCTGTGGGGGCTTCATCCTCGCACCCCTACTTAAGGATTCTCAACTCGGGAGGTGCATGTTGGGGTTGAAAAACATTTTTAAAAAGGTTCGGGCTGGGTGCAATAAAAACACACCAGCACGGAAACTGAACCAGTACCCTGTCCACCAACATCACTAACCCACCCACCCACGCCACAGGGTCAGCTCAGGAACCAACAGCAGCCACCCCTCACATCCCCTCCGCCCCTTCACTGTGTGTGCTCACTCGGCCCCTAAGCATATGTATAGTGACATCCCGTCACTACATTTGCTGACCCCCCAATCCAGCCACCCACATTACTGTAGCCCCGATGACATGTGCCGGGATTGGGCTCCATTATTGTAGGTGCCCAACTGCTGACACCCATGTCACGGGCTACCTCTCAGTCTTAGGGTTGGTACAGTTATTGTCACTGAGCAGCTCAGGCAGGGTGTATGAAGAAAGGTATGCATGTCCCTGCCCCGCTCCTTCTGGGACCCCAACAATTCTAATATTTTTCTCCTGGCCCGGTTTTCCATGTCATCCACCTTATTTAACAGGTACTGTATTTTGTTACTATGGTCTTGCAGGGTCCCGTTATGAGAGTAAATTCTGGCTTTGAGGTGCTTGGTGACCTGCTCAGTCTGGGCTACTCAAGAGGCAAGTGTTGTTCAATCTGCATTTGTTTTGTTTGCCACTTTTTAAAATCATTAGTATCCAGCAATATTTTGTCTAATTTTGATAAGATGGCCCACCTATCTGTATGAGTTTGACTTGCCTGATGTTGCAGGAGGAGCCCGCGTTGGACACAGATGGCATCATATCTTGTCTAGCTCCAGTGTCTCCTGGAGCTCCTCACTGTTGTACAGAAATTTAGCCGACCCATCTGGCAGGCCGATGCCTCATGGCGAAGTGCTGGCTTCTTGATCAGAAAATTAGCCACTAGGAAGGCGAGACCACCAAGTTCGGATCGAAATGTAGTGGAGACTGGGCTGTCCATTGTGCAGGGTTTAACTCACGCCTGTGTGCTTGACAAACATTTGTCATCAGATGTTCTCTGTGAGCTGGCCCCTAAATCACACTGCCACAATCGCACTGGCAGGCTCCACCCTCCCTTGTAACATACCTTTAACAGAATTTATATGGTCATTATCCTTTTTAGGTGCAGGCTCCGATCTTGAGACAATGCTCCAGGTGTGGCCTCACCAGTGTCCCATAGAGGGCAACAGCACCTCTTTTCTTTTACTGGAGGGTAATGCCATATTATCCCAGCATCCTGTTTGCTTTGCAAAGTATCTGGTGTACTGGGCCACGGTTGATGATATCTCTAGTGATGAATCCCAAATCCCTTTTTCAGTGATCCAAATGATTTTCTTACCTGACCAATAACCCATTTTAAGGTTTCCTTTGCCTTCTGTATGTGCATGACTTTGTATTTCTTGGCAATACATTTCAGTTGCCATACCTTATACTAATCCTCTAACTTTTCTAGTTCTCTCTTTATGTCCTGATCCCCTTCATCAGAGTTTACCTTGCCAAACAGTTTAGTATCATCTGCAAAGAGACAATTGTATACCTTGATTCCCTACCCTATTTCACAGATGAATGTATTAAACAGTACTGTTCAAAATAATGACACTTGTGGTACCTCACGCAGCTCTACCCTGATCTCTGTATGTTCCCCTCTTATTACCATCCTTAGGGTCTTTTCTTCCTAGCAATTTTTGCCACCTCGTTGCTCTTTGCCCCAACCCCTATATCCCCAGTTTTATAGATAACCTTTCCCAAGGGTACTGAGTTGAAGGGTTTACTGGAATCTAGATACAGCCCTTCAAGTGCCTGACTCTTATCAATTTTCTGTATTACATAGACAAAAACTCAATCAAGTTGCTCTAACATGACCTTTCCTTCACAAAGTCATGCTGCCTCTTATGTTGCAGCCAATTTTATTCAAGGAATTATAGCAGTTGTTTCTTGATGGCAGTTTTCAGGAGCTTACCTAATATAGAGGTCAAGCTAAATGGTATATAGTGTCCAAGGTCTTCCCTTCTCACACTGTTGTTTGTGTGTGTGTGTGGGGAGGCAACATTAGCCCACAGACTCTAAGAAGTGGTTGAATAAGATCATCAAAGTCCCTGTTTGTTCATGACCTAGTTTCCTCAGTAATCTGGGGTACAACCCTTCGGGTCCTGAGACTTGTCCAGTGTGAATGTCCTCAGTCATTAGGAACCCTATCCTGCAGCACCAGTTCCAGTTTCAGTTCCTTCTTCCCCTCTTTAGCCTTCCTTCCACAATGTATCTATGTAAGTAAAGAACAGAAAAGACAGTTAAATAAGCACATTAATCAGCATTATCTAGCTATGCAAATTTTTTAAGCTAAGCTCTATGACAATATTTTTTATTAATTTGTGATTTTTATGTACACCGTAAGTTCCAGATTGACACACATAAACTAAAGTGTTGTTTGTTCAAAGAGGTACAATTGTGGTTTCACAGCTGATGCATTCCCAGTGCCCTAGTCTTGCACACACAGTGTATTTTCTGTTCTTTACTTACATAGATACATAGATAAATAGACACTGATGACAGAAAAATGCTTTGGTGCATCCAGTCTGTCCACTCTACCGAACCATTCTGCCTTGCCCTAGTGGCAGTCCTCATCTTTTAGTGTCTCCCCTTTTTCTAATTAACTCCACCTGCCTAAAGCTGCTGATTGAGTTGGCCTGTGCCACTTCTTTTGGTAGCTTATTTCACTTACCCATCACTCATGCCATGAAGAAGTGCTTCGGACATCCTTTTGAATCTCCCCTTCCAGTTCTGGTGATCTTCCTCTCATTCCTGTGCTTAAACTCAAGAGCATAGTCCCTTGGAGTTTATTCTATTTATCTCATGCAGGTACTTGAATGTCTCGATCATGCCACCCCTTTTCCTCCTTTTCTCCAGGGTGTACATGTTTGAGACCTGCAGCCTCTCCTCATACTGTATGTAAAATCCTTAAGGCCATGTACCATTTTAGTTGCCTGTGCTGTACTGCCTACACCTTTTGCAGTCTTTTATCAGATGTGGGCTCCAGTGCATTGTGCAGTATTCCAGGTGTTGCTGCTCCAGTGATCTGTACAGAGGGAGGATAACCTCCAGCCTTCTACTGCTTATCTCTCCCTATGCACCCCAGCATTCTATTTGCTCTGCTCACTGCACTCTTGGAGTCTGCAGACATTTTAGGGTCTCAGTATCATCACCCCTAAATCGACTTCTTCTGAAGTGCTGTCCAGCACCACCCTCCCATTTTGTATTGCATCCACGGGTTCCTTTTCCCAACCTTCATTACTTTACATTGTTTAGCATTAAACTTCAGCTGCTAAATCTTGGACCAGTTCTATAGCCTGCTCGGATCCTCCTTAGTTTCCTTCTTCCTTACGCTGTGTCTACTTTTGCTTAGATCTGTACATCATCTGCAAAGAAGCAGATCATACCTTGGTATCTTCACCTATGTCAAATATTAAAACATTGAAGATAACTTGTCCTATTAGCACCCTGAAGTACTCTACTGATCACATCCATCAACTCAAACAACCTCCCATTGACTACCACCCCTGTGTTCTACACCCACGCCAGATTTCTTTTCTTGTACCCCAGGGTTCTTAATCTTTATGACCAGCCTCCTGTGTGGGACTGAGTCAAATGCCTTGTTGAAGTCAAGGTATACTACATCAGTTTCCTGCCCATTGTCTGCTGCTGTGGTAACCCAGTTAAAAATTTGACCAAATTTGTCTGGAAGGACGTTCCCTCGTGATCCCATGCTGACTGGGATTCTGCAGCCCATTCCTGCTAGGAAGTTCACCATGTCCTCCCTAAGTAGAGACTTCATGATCTTCCCCACTGTAGGCATCAAGCTGACTGGACTATAGTTCCAAGGCTCATCCCTCTTCCACTCTTGTATAGCAGAACTACAGCTACTGTCCTCCTAGTCCCAGGGACCACCCCCAATTGCTAGTAAGCTATTGAAAATGTCTGCTAGTGGCCCCTGTAACCTCTGCTACCTCACATAGCATTTTTGAGAGTAAACCATTAGGTTTCATAGATTTATTTACTTTTACCCTTGCTAGCTTTTCCAGTACCCTTTACTCCATTATGTTCACCTTTGACCCAACATCTTTGCCCCCTTCCTCCCTAACCCTACAGTCTGGCAGTGTCCCATACTCCTTAGTAAACACTGAACAAAAATAATTGTTCAGTATCTCTGTCTTCCCTTGGTCTCCTCCTCCTACCTCTAATTACTCCTAAGTCTCATGGTACCCTCCTGACCTTGCTCTTTTCCTGGATGTACGGTCCTGGAAGAATGCCTTATCCTCTTCCTTCACTGACGTTGCTAATCAGAGCTTCCTCTGCACATTGCCCTCCTCACCTTCCTGGTGGTTTTCTTGTTGCTTCCAGATACTTCACCCTGTCTTCCTTCCTTTGCCTACCCTCATACGTGGAAAATGCCCTCCTTTTGAATACCAATCGTATTATATGCCATGTTGAAAGCCAAGCAACAAACTAATTGAGTGAAATAAAAACAATAACATTAGTGCTTTCAAGGCTTAGGTCCTTATTACCAGTCAAATTTCTAAAATCCAGAGGTATATGGTGAAAAAGCAAAATAGGAATACTAAAATGTTCTATATGCTATAACATATTTCTTTCTACAGGTATAGTAACATAGTAATTTATGGTTGGAAGAGACTCGGGGTCCTTAAGTCTGCCTCCCTTTAATTTATTAGCAGGAATGTATCATTATGCTATACAATGTGCATTAATTTATACCTACTGTGCTACCCAGGTACCCCCTTAATTCAATTGGTAAGCAACTATTTGCCCAGGCTTACCTTAATGTCCTGCCGTGTGTTCATATCCATTGTCTATACTGGTAGCGTGTTCAATAGGTTCACCACACTCTGGGATAAAGTGTTTCCTAACATTGCTGGGAGCACAAATCTGCACTTCAGAACACCATGCCACAGGACTGAAACAAATGTAATGAATACTCTTACAGCTTCTCTGGTGTATATAAATTTCTTAAGTATACATAGCATCAGTATATTTAACAAAAAGGAAGTCACAAAACTCACAGCAGCAGCAACAGTAAACAAATATGCACCTTACCTAGAACCACCATATTTGTGTTAATGCTTCCCAACATTACCCCAGAATACCCCAGAATATAGCACCTCTGAGCTTCAGGGAGTGTGTGCACATCCTACTGGAGGATGCCAAACCAAACATCTCCATCTGTTCCATCTTTGTCGATACACTTGAGTATGCAGGAGATTGTGATCATGTCCCTTATTAGCCTTTGTTTCTCCAGAGGCTACATTAAGGACCACCCATCTCCTCTTGACTTTGGTCCGCCCTACTCCTGATAATTCTGTTGAACATATGCTGCACCCTCTCAGTTGCCTTTTTCTACTGGGAGCCCTTAACTGCATGCAGTACTCCAGTTGAGACCTGACCAGAGCCTTGTATATTGGCAAAGTACTTCTACAGCACCACTGAACCCCTTTTATGACCACAGCATTCTGCTGGCTGTCTTGTCAGCAGTTGTATGCTACTTTCATACTTCAGCTGTTTGCCACTATGACCCCCAGGTCCAGGTTCCTCCTCCACTGCAGCATGAGGAGTCCCCACACAGTGTGTAGGTAATACCCTGCTTTTTCCTCAGGTATTGCACCTGCATTTGGTTACACTGAATCTGCAGGCTGAAGGAGTCTGTCCACTCATCTAGCTAGTTAGGGTTTATTCAGAAACGAGTCCACATTCTCACAGGAGTCTATTAATCCTCTATTTTGGATGCTTCATTCAAAATGAAATGGAAAGCAACATTTTATGTACATTAGTAGAGCCATCACTTCCTTAGTGTTTACAAAATAATATTACACATAAATATATTTTTGAAAGAGGATACATATTTTTCACCTAATAGTATGGCACTATTAAGTAGCAGCCAAGGACACACCCAGATATTTCCTGAAATGTCACTAATATCTCTAGAGAAATGCCTTGCCAGCCTCCAGTACCACTGTGAGGCACCACAGAGAATTTCTTTAGATATGCTGTGAAATATCTGAAAATACCTGAAATTATCTATGGCTGCAAATGTTCTAGTATTTCACATTCCCTGATAATGTGTGCCTTCTGTATTTGAGACTACACAAGCAACACTACAACTGTCAATCTGGCTACCGTTTTATGAAATACAAGAGTCTGTAGAGATCTGCACTATGGACATGTATTTAAAACATTAGGAAGTGGAAATGATTGTCCATGCAAGCTCATTTTAAAAACTTCATGGGGGCAGGAAAAATCTGTACCGGATTTTAAGGTACTTTCATCAAATTTGAAATAGTAAAAAAAATCTGTTAAATGTCTCCAGAGACTCAGGACAGCATTTTTTCTGGCTTTCAAAATGCGTTTAAAATTTGCTTTGGCAATCCGAGTGCATGTGCAAAGTTTCTGAGGATGTGACCATAGCCATGTACTACTGTACCTGCAAGAAAAGCAGCATTGCAAACAGTCTCTAACATGACACATTCTGTATTAGGCATATTGTACTGTTTTAAGGTGTTTACATGTTTTCTAAATAGGCCCTCAAAATACCTATTGACTAAAGAAAAAGTCTCCATAGTCACCAAAGAGGACAGTTCTCATGCAGCTCTGATATTGATTTATAGTGTAAGAGCACCATCTAATGGCTAAACATACTATTACAGTGACAAGCAGTTGTCTTGGTAGCTTATGTGTTTGTAAGCATCTTAAGAATATATTAAATAGTAAATACATGTACTTTAACTAGAAATTAACAGAGAGCACTGCCATAACAGTTTTGTTTAAACACCTGAATCAGAATTATTTGAAATGTGAAGCTTTTTTCACAGTACATTGTTTCAATACTGAAAATGTTGACCTTAGTGAAAAGTTAGTGAAATATAAAACGAAATGGTTTATTTGATGCATACGAGTACCGTGGTCCTTTATTTCCCAAGAGTAAATCTGAAGTATCCTTTCAGTGTTTCCTTTCAGTGTATTATTTATAACAAGTTGATGTGCAAGTGTTGGATAAAAAAGTTTACACCGTAGGAATCTTGTTTTGCTACCTTTTTATCAGAAAAGAATAGCTCAGTTGAGATACAATATTGCTTTTTCAATGAACTTTTATCTATTGTTACAGCTGGATTTATTGAAGCACTGAACGTTTAAGTGATTTGCTTCATGTGCATGAATATATCGGGCTTTGAACCTGGGTCTCCTGTGTTTCTGGATGTTGTATAGGCAGGCTTTGTTTCAATAAATAGATATTGGCAATTCACCTTTATGTAAGTGGCAGAGTTTTAAAACAAAAGTGCTGAAAGGTTTGAAAGCAGAAAACATTCAGTGTTGCTGTGCTGTACAGCATTGTGAAATAGATCACACTATATGACTGGGAATGCATTTTCCATTATAGTTTTAACTCTCTGTAGACCCTCCCACCCTCTGGAGTGGCACTAAACCCTAGCACAATGTCCAATAACCAGTGATTAGCTTATCTGGCCTTTAGCAGATGGTCCTGGATTCACGGATGAAATGATTCTTGAGTTTCAAATGGCACACAAGTCCTCCACCCAAGGTAGATCCTTCTGTAGGAATAAATCAGTGGTGCAGCCCCTCAGGGAAATGTAGTGTGCTTACAATTGTGCTTAGCATTGTACCCTTGGGAGTGGGAATCCTGTCATAGGCATGGTGGCTATGATGTCTTTATTCTGGCTGGAAATTTTCTTACTGATGGTGATGGGACTTAAATTTCAGTTCACAATAGTTCCAACTGTACCTTTGCATTTTCAGTACATCCCTCAGCTCAGTCAAATCTCTGTTTGCAGCATTAGACTTAAGTAAACAGGGCACATATACTTCAGGTTGTAATGAAACAAGAAACATAGAAACATAAACAATGATGGCAGAAAAAGATCAGGGACAGGATTTACAAAAACCTGCAAAGCACAGAGCAAAAGTTTGTGCTGCGCTTTGTGGTTGTGTAGATGTGAAATTAGATTCACAGTCAGATAGTGCACCTCACTATCTGACTGTGAATAGGCCAGTGATAATCCTGTAAATCTACTGCAAACCCTACTAGCACTGCCCTGACATCCAGACAGTAGAATGGCCCTGCAATGAATAGAGCAGGTGCTCTATTTCCTATTCACTAAAGCAGGCATGTAAATGAGCCCATTGGGCATGCAAGGCACTATGTGGCTGTTTCAATGCCCATTATGGGCCAATTACGTAGACTGTGGATGGTTTAGCACACTCCTGCCTAGCACAGCTACAGTCCCTGGTGGTCTAGTGGCCCTGCCATCATTCGCCAATCACTGTCCAGTATGTAATAATAGTTTCCCTGGTGGTCCGTGGTCCTCTCCTGTCCTGATCACTGTCTATATAGTTTAACAAAACAGCAGAAAGCTATGGTGATAGTGGACCCCCGCCCCGCTAGTGGTACCACCTCACACTGCCTACACCTGACACCCAGATGGTGATCAGCACAGCCCTTCCCTCACCACCACTATTTTTTTCCCAATTGTTTAAACAGGAGTGGCACTAAGCTGAAAGCTTGTTTATAGGTGTGACCTGGGAGCACAAAGAAGTTAAGTGACTTGCTCAGGGTCACACAGTATGCGAGTGGGGCTGAGGGATTCAAACCCAGGTCTTCAGATTTGCAGCTCAGAGCCTTAAACCACTGTGCTATACTGCTTCTCCAGATACTGTATACAGTATGTGCTCATTGAGAGCTCAGTCAGTGGCCAGCCATTGTGGTGAGGAGAGCTGTGCTGGTCGCTGGCTGGGGGTCAGGTTGGGGAGCGGGGTGGTGGGTCACCCCTGACAGGGTGGGGGTCCAGTAGACCACCAGGGTACAGTTTCAATTCCTTGAACATGGGATTGGGGATAGGAGGGGGCTGCTAGACCACCAGGGTAATATTTCATGTACTTATGCAGGGGTCGGGTTGTGGGGACACCAAGGTCACTTTATTTTTTGTATTGGGTGCATGATCTGGTGGTGGGGGAATCACTAGCCACCAGGGAAACAATGTTGTTTCTAATGGGCTGACAATTGGAGAACATTGGGGCAAATACCACCAGGGCATACAATACTTTTTTTCTAACTGTGAGCATTGTGATTGGGGATTGGGAGGCGGAGGGAACCACTGCCTCCAGACACTGCAGTACTGCACCTTCCTTTGTTCTATGGGAACAGAGATCATTGATCGGATGGGGGGACCACTAGACCACTAAGGGACAGCCTTTTTCTGTCACAGGTCAGTGATTGGTGATGTGGGGATCACTAAACCAACAGGGAAGATTGCAGATACATTTATTTCTAGGATTGGGCCAGCAAACAGAGAACATGTGGTGGGGACACAAATATCACCAGGGCATACATTATATTTTTATTTTAACTATGGGCATGACATTGGCAATCAGGAGGGAACCACTGTTACCAGGTGCTGCAATACTGTACCTTCCTTTAGTACTATGGGAATGAAAATCAGTGATCAGGACAGGGAGGGACCACTAGACCTCCAGGGAGATAGCCTTTTGCTGTCACAGGCCAGCAATTGGTGATGGGAGGAGAGCCACTAAACCACCAGGGACAATTGCAGATATATTTATTTCTGAGATCTGGTCAGCGATTGTCGAGGGAGGATCACTAAACCACCATGGAAGATTGAGAATATATTTATTTCTGGACCGGGCTGGCAATTGGTGAAGGTAGGGGAACCACTAAATCACCAGGAAGATTGAGGATATATTTATGTCTGGTATCAGGCTGAGATTGGTAAGGGGGTCCAGCAGCACAGAGCATTCTGCTTTTTGTTAAACTATACAGATGATGATCGGCAATCCGGACGAGGGGGACCACTGGACAACCAGGGACACTATTATTACATACTTGGGATGGCAATTGGCAGTACCCGGTAGCCACTAGAGTTGTGCAGAATACCGCCAGGTCTTGGTCAGTGGAATTGTCTCTATGCAAGGGAACCCTGCAAAAGGCCCTTGTGTGGAGAAAATGCTTAGTGAATGGGACTGTGTTGATATCCAGGTCTCTCCCGCCATTTGCATTGAGGCCCTCAAACTTTTTTCTCGCACAAACCCAGTTTTGGTGCAAAATGGGCTTTGTGAATACCACTTTGATGCAAAATTCAGTTTGCATGGTGCAAACTAAGTTTGTGCCATGGCAACGTTTATGAATCAGGCCCAGAAGTCCATCAAGTCTTCCCAAGTTCCTATAATCCCAGGAGGTTACTATTTCTCCAGGGTACTAACCTCTCTGTTCTCTCCTCATTCTCCTTCTTGATCCTGTTGCCCTGGACAACTACTATTCCTTAATTTTATCTCAGCCCTGCTTGAATCCCTGACTGCTTTTACACCCACCACCTTGGCCAACAGACTGTTCCAAGGTTCTGCCAACCTTTCTGTTAAGTAGTATTTCCTCACGCCCTCAAGAACTTCCCTCCTGTTCATTTCCACTCATGTTCAAGTGGAGCAAAGGAGAAGGAAGGGGTGAGGGAATCGCACTGAAGCAGCGCGAAGGCAGTGGAGGATGTGGAACTGAGGACCAGAGGAGCAGCCATTGCACAGAGAGGAGCGTGATATAGGGCGAGGAAGAAATGCTCAGAGGAAGTGTGCCTTAATTCTTTTTACTGTGGTCTGCTATTGCTGTAGGGAAGAGTGTTGCCTCATTTTAGAGTGTTCTGCTCTGCTGGAGGTCGGCATTACCTGGCTGGGCAGTGCAGTGGGAGAAAATTTGATATTTTGGTTATTTTTGTTCTTTTAAATTAAATCCCCTGCTGGGATATTTGTTGGTGGGGGAAATGTAGGGAGCGCTGAAAGTATGAGGGCAGCGTGAACACATCGTGACTGATTGGATCTCAGGATTTGGTGAGGAGTGCCAATCTTGGTGAGGGAGTGCCAAGGGTGTGAGGGATTTGGCACCAAAGCAGCACAAGTGGCAGTGGGAGGATGTGGAATCGAAGACCGAGGAGCATGGCATAGGGCGAGGAAGAAATGTCCAGAGGGAAGTGTGCCTTAATTCTTTTCACTGTTCTTGCTATTGCTGTAGGGAAGAGTGCTGTCTCATTTTATAGTGCCCTGCTCTGCTGGAGGTCAGCATTACCTGGCTCAGGAGTGCAGTGGGACCAATTTGATATTTTGGTTATTTCGGTATTTTCAAATTGAAACCCCTACTGAGATATTTGCTGGTGGGGGGATTGGAGGAAGCACAGGAAGGGTGAGGGCAGCATGAACACATTGTGACTGATTGACTGTCTCTGAAGGGACTGGAGAGGCTCTAACCCTCCCTCCCACGGCTAATCTGGCTTTAGAGGGGGTGCTCATTCAGGATTGGAGGTTGCTGCCCATAGGTGCCACTGTAAGACTAGTAGATTACTCATAACAGGACAAGAGAAGGACAGGGCAGCAGATATCATGGTTAACCCTGGAAATTGGGAGCAGCCAAGGGATGGGGTGGGCAGTATGTAACAGGAACAATCTGGAAACATGGAAGGAGGTAGGGTAGGGGTATAGGCAGGGTAGTAGCTGCAACAACTGTGGAGCAGCTATCCTGTTAGGAGTTGCATGGGGAGCAGGTGGTTGTCTGGTATGTTGTCAGCTGAACAGCTCAGGAAGAGATTATGTGGTCACGGGCAGAGATAGGTAGAGGGAGGAAGGGATGGGAGAAATAATCCAGGCCTATGGGCACATGTGAGTGACCCAGAATATTGCTTGCAGTCCAGGCCTGGGGCGGGGCAGAAGTGGTATATGGACTATTAGGGCTACCACAGAAACCACCATATACAGATGAAGGGGGTGGAGGACAATAGGCTACAGAGCCAGGAAAGGCCCCAGAGCAGGTTTCAAATGTGGACTTCTCATTAGTATGACAGAGAAGTCTCCGATTGGGGGAGCACATAACAGGTTCTCAGTGCTGGTTTCATTAGAGGAGAAGAGGCAGGAGGACCAAGTAGGCAAGGCTGGAAAGGATGGGATTGCTAGCAGCACAATGAGCAGGGAGGGGTTACTGAAAGGGCAAAGTTTCAATGGGGAAGGAGAAGGGATGAGGGCCAGAAAACTGGACAGAAGGTCAGTAGCTAAGGGAGGGGTGGGGGATATGAGAAGTAAAGGGAGGATGTACCAAGGATGAGGGACAGTTGAGGATCTGAGGAGAATGTTGGGAGATCAGAGGAGGATGGGGTGGGAAGGAGAGCAGAGATGGGGGTGGAAAGGGAAACAGCTGAGCTGCACTTGGGAGCAGAAGACCTGGCAGGAAAGGACAAGGAACAGACAAGGCAGGCAGCACAGGAAAACAAAGGTGGGATTATAGTGATGGGGGATTCAATTCTGAAGGGATCAGATGGTGAAGCAAAGGGAGAGCATAGTAGAATATGGGTGGAGGCATGCTGGGCATAACAGCAGACAAGATGGGCACTAAATCCTGAAATATGCTGGTAAGGATAGGGAAAAGCTTCACATAGTTCTGCATATGGGAACCAATGACCTGGCAGGTAATACAGTTGATGTAGTCCAGGAGAGGTTTGTGGGATTGGGGCAGATTTGTGAGGAAGTGGGGGAACAGTAACCTTCTCAGAGGAGCTTCCTGTACCAAGGGCAAGCACAGCAACGAAATGGAGGATTGAGGTATTTAATGTGTGGCTATAGTATTGGTGCCCATCCAAAGGATATGGGCTGGTGGAGGGGAGGGGAAGCACATGGCGGCAGGGAGCTCTACAATTATGGACAGGCTTCTTATCTGAGTGGGGAAGCTAGTAGCACGGTCTTGAAACAGAAGCTAGAGGAATACTTTAAAACACCATGAATTTAAACTGGTAAGGGGATTGACAAGAGGACAGAAGCATGGCAGGATGCTCAAGCAGGAGGCCAATGACCTTACCCCCATGCTGGTGGTAGGGGATGTGGGAGAAGTCGGGGAGCAAAATGGAAGTGGGTGGAGGATGGTAGCATTGAATGCTAGGATTCTGGGGAACAAGATAACAGAATTACAGGCCTTCATGGCAGACGGAGAAGTGGATATAGCAGCCATAATTGAGACATGGGTCACCCCTACCATGATTGGGACCTGGCAGTACCAGGATACAAGCTAATTCAGAAGGACAGGGTAAAGGGAATGGAGGCGGGTGGCACTGTATGTGAGGGAAGGACTGAAATGCATCAGGAAGTAGGGAGAGGAAGGCAACACAGAGGCTTTATTGTGCAGATCCAAGTTTCCAGACATAGAACCCTTAGGATGGTGTGGCTTGCAGGCTACCCTCTCAGACTTGAGGAGTTAAATAGGGAGCTAGCAGGACAGGTCAGAAGGATCTGTGGAAAGGGAAGTACAGTGATTGTAGGTGACTTCAACCTGAGAGGGGTGGATTGGGGTACCCCAGCTACAACAAACAGGAGGGAGCAAGTACCTCTGGAAGCCTTCCAGGACAGCTTCCTATTGCAGATGGTCAATGAGCTGACCAAGTTAGTTAACACCTTTAACCTCATACTGGCAAATGGTGAGTTCATGAGGAAGCTGAGAGTGGAGGAACCACTGGCAGGGAGTGACCGTCACTCATTGAAACATAGAAACATAGAATCTGTCAGCAGATAAGGACCATACAGCCCACCTAGTCTGCCCATTTCCCTACTTGGTTTGGCAATCCCTACTCTTATCTGGACTGCCTTTCTCCCACTCTGCTGTACAGCAGGGTGCCTTTATGCTAATCCCATGCACTTTGAATTCATGTACAGTTTTTGCTTCCACAGCCTCTGCTGGTAGGCTGTTCCATGGATCCATCACCCTCTCTGTGAAAAAATACTTCCTAGCATTGCCCCTCAAGCCTCCATCCTCCAGCCTCATGTTATGTCCTCTTGTCCTTGTGCACTTTTGTCTCTGAAATATGCTCCCTCCTGTACCCTGTTTATTCCTCTAAGGTATTTGAAAGTCTCTATCATATCCCTTCTCCCTTCTCTTTTCCAGTGAATAGATGTTTGGTTCCTTGAATCTTTCCTCATAAGGCTTGTGGTGCAGCACATGTATCATTTTGTTGCTCTTCTGCTCTCCTTCCATTCTGTCCATATCCTTCCTGAGATGCGGTCTCCAGAATTGGACACAGTACTCCAGATGAGGCCTCACTAGTGATCTATGCAGTGGGATCCCCACTTACCCTCCTACTGGTTATGCCCCTTCCTATGCACCCCAACTTTCTGTTTGCCTTCCCACTGCTTTTTCACATTGTTTGGAGGACTTCAGGTCATTAGATATTATAACCCCTAGTCTCTCTCCTGACTTGTGGGGCTAGAACCTGCCCTCCCATCCTATATTCCTCTCATGGGTTTCTGTTTTTCTGGTGCATTATCTTGCACTTCTTAGCGTTGAAACCCAACTGCCAAACCCTTGATCATTCCTCAGGTAGTTTTATGTCATTTCTCATTTTATCTAGCCCCTCCTGTGTGTCAACTCTGTTACAGATCTTGGAGTCATCTGCAAACAGGCATACTTTCCTCCAGTCCCTTTGTAATGTTGTTATGAAGACATTGAATATAACTGACCCAGCACTAATCCCTGTGAACCCTGCTGGTCACCTCTACCTCTTCTGATTGTATGCCATTTACTACCACTCTCTGGTGTTGCCTTTAGCCAGTTACCAACCCATTTTGCCACTTTAGAGCCCACACCCAGATTCCCCAATTTGTTAAGCAACCTTCTATGAGGAACAGTGTTGAAGGCCTTACTGAAATCCGGGTAGGCTACATCACGCCTCCCTGGTCAACCATTCTGGTCACCCAGTAAAAGAAATAGATAAGATCAGTCTAATAGGACCTACCCTCAGGGAATCCATGCTGTCTTGGGTCTTTTGCACCGCTTGACTCCAGGAACTTCACTACTCTCTCCTTAACCAGGGACTCCATCAGCTTCCCCACTACTGAGGTCAGGCTTACAGGTTTGTAACTGCCTGCTTCCTCCTACTTCCAGTCTTGTGCAGGTGGACCACCTCTGCCCTCCTCCAGTCCCCAGGTATCTCCCCTTCTCTAGTGATTGGTTGAAGAAGGTTGTCAGTGGACCTGCTAGGATTTCCTGAGTTCCTTCAACACTCTAGGGTGAATCCCGCCTGGTTCCATTGCCTTGTCTGTCTTTACTTTTCCTAGTTTCTCCAAGACTCTATCCATCGTAAATGGGCTGGTGTCCACCTCTCCCCATGTACGTTTTCCTTGTGAGTCTTGGCCCTCCTGCCTCTTCCTTGGTCAATACTGAGCAAAAATATCTGTTTAGTACCTTAGCTTTTCAAGGTCATCCTCCACTCACCCACCCTTTCCTTCTTTAATCTAACATACCATTTCTGGTCTTCTTCCTCTCACTATTATAATGGAAGAAGGGCTTATCCTCCTTCTTAATAGCGTGTGCTGTTCCTTCCTCTGTTCTTGCCTTAGCCCCTCTGACAGCTTTCCTAACTTCTCTCTGCTTCTCCAGATATAGGAGGCAGTATAGCGCAGTGGTCTAAGGCTCTGAGCTGCAAATCTGGTGACATCCAGCAGACCAGACCTGGGTTTGAATCCCACAGCTTCCACTTGCATACTGTGTGACCCTGAGCAAGTCACTTAACCTCCTTGTGCTCCCAGGTCACTCCTGTAAAAAGCTTTCAGCTTAGTGTGCTATACCTGGTTAAATAAATAAATAAATAAATAATATTTCAGTCTGCCTTCTTCTTTCTGTGTCTCTGTAGTTCTTGAATGCATTACTTTTCTCATACTTTCTCAGCTACTGACTTAGAGAATCACAATGGCCACTTCTTCCTTTTGCTTTGCTGAGCAATCTGACAAATTGACTTGTCACTCCTGTTATGGATCTCTTGAGCCTAAGCCACTATTTTTCTATCCCTCTCCCTCTTCTGCTGCCAGGGCAATTTTGAGCTGTTCCCTCATCTCCATGAAGTTGGCCTTCTGGGAATCTTGGATCTTAATCTTTGGATGGCTTTCTTCTGCCAACGTATTGACTCTAAACCACACAGTTCTGTGGTCACTGGTACCAAGGGGACTGCCCACCTCAACATCCATGATTCTGTCCCCTGTTTGTCAGCTCTAAAGTCCAGTACAGCCCTTCCCCAGTGGGCTTAACCACCAGCTGCCTGCTTTCAGTGTAGTTTAGGATAAACATGGGGAAACATGTGGATACAGGGAGTTTGATCATTCAAAAGGGTGGTAGACTTCAGAAGGGCTGACTCGGGAAGATAAGGATATAGTGCAGGGGGCTATAGCAGGGATCAACCCAGATATGGACAATAATCAGAGGTGGGAGATCTTTAAAAGGGGGACAGGGAGGCAATAGCAACATGTACAAGGTCCAGAGTAAGAGGGCAAGGACAAAGAAGCCTAGCTGGGTGAACAGGGGGTCATGGAGAAAATAGAAAGAACAAGAACCACATTTAGGAGGTACAAGAGTATGGGGAGGGAGTGGACAGAGATACATACCTACAGGAGTAAGGGAAGTAACAAAAGCAGTCAGGGCAGCAAAGGCATCCCAGGAACTCAGACTAGCACAGGGCATTAAACAGGGGAGAATTACTTCTTTAGGTACGTCTGGGGAAAAGGAAGTGCAGAGACCAAATTGTGAGGGATTAAAAAGGGGGCTGGACTCTAAGGCAGAACAGGCAGAAGCATTAAATGAGTACTTTTGCTCTGTACTTACCAAAGAAAAAGGAGAGAAGGTACTCAAAGGGGTTGAGGGTGAACCCTGGGGGTGAGTAGACAGACAGGGAAATCACAGTGGACTGGATACATGAGGCTTGATGGCACTGAGGGTGGACAAGGCACCAGGTCCAGATGGCATATACCCCAGGGTACTAAGGAACTTGCAGATGTCCTGGCTGAACCTCTTGCAGACCAGTGTAATGCCTCTCTGGACCTGGAGTGTACCACAGGACTGGAGGATGGCACACATGTTGCCCCTCCACAAGAGTGACCCCAAGGATGAGCCAGAAAATTACAAACCAGAAAGCCTCACATCAATCACGGTTAAGCTGATGGAGACAATCTTGAAGGAGAGGCTGGTTTCATACCTATCAGCAAATGGGCTGCAGGACACCAGGCAGCATAGGTTTGTCTCAGGCAGATCCTGTCATACTAACCTGGTGGAGTACTATGGTTGGGTAACCAGGCAATTGGACAGGGGCCATGCAGTGGATGTTCTGTATCTGGACTTCAGCAAGGCATTTGACTCGGTGCCACATGGGAGGCTAGGTAGTAAGCTGGAGGGCACAGGGTGGGGGCAAAGATGGTAGGATTGGTAGAGAGCTGGCTGAAGGGGGCAGCAGAGGGTAGTGGTGGAGGGAGCTCTCATCATCCAAGGCAGTGACAAGCGGGGTGCCACAGAGATCTGTGCTGGAGCCGGTGTTATTTGGGATCTTCATAGCAGACATTTCAATAGGCATCAAGAGCAAGATCATTCTGTTTGCAGATAACACCAAGATGGGAGCAGTAGTGGATGACCTAGAGGGGTGGCAGGGGTTACAGGACTATCTGGCAAAACTGGAGGCCTATAGACATTTGGCAGCTGGAGTTCATCGCTAAGAAATGCAAGGTGTTGCATTTCAGAGCAAGGAACCCATGGAGGAGCTACCAACTAGGGGGTATTCAGCTGACCAAGATGGAGGAGGAGAAAGATATAGGGGTAATCATAGTGGGAGCAATGAACAACTCCATGCAGTGTACAAAGGCAGCTGCCAAGGCTAACAAGATGCTGGGTGTATCACTAGAGGCATATCCTCCAGAAGGGGAGAGGTGATTCTGCCACTGTACAGGTCACTGGTTAGACCACACCTGGAGTACTGTGTGCAGTTCTGGAGGCTGCATTTGAAGAAGGACATTAGGCTGCTGAAGGCAGTGCAGTGCAACAAAAATGATCCACAGGCTGGAGAACTTGCCCTATGAGAGTAGGCTGGAGAAGCTGAACATGTACTCCTGGAGGAGAGGAAGGACAGGGGAGATGATTAAGACCTTCAAATGCATGAAGGGGATCAATAGGACTGACACAGGAGTGCCTTTTCAGTTAAGAAGGGGAGGGACACTCGAGGGCACAGTGTGAAATTGAGGGAGAGGTTCAGAAGGAAATGAGGAGACACTTTTTCATGGAGAAGGTGGTGGCAAGTTGGAACATATTACCAGAGGAAGTGGTATCCTGTCATACAGTGGGATGCTTCAAAAGGGGATGGGACAGAGTAAAGGGAGGATCACTGAGGAAGGGAGGAGGGAAGCTGCAGTATAAGGGCTGCTAGCTGCACATTTGAGCAGACTCGACAGACTGTATGTCCTTTATCTGCTGGCTGGTTCAGATGGTCATATATCCACGTGGCCGTGAGTTGGTATTCAGGCTAAATAGTTCCTCGCAGTCCACTTTGTTAATTCCTGGTCTTTATCTTATCTCCCTCTCTCTTCTGGTCTCCAATTAGCACATATTTAGAACTGGTTTATTTTCAAGATATATAACCATACACAGGCCATACACAGGCTTCTAGATGTGATCACTATGTAGATGGTAAATTGTCAGCATATTTAATGACATTTGTTGTGTGGCTAGCACCAAACTTCAGAGTCATCACTTCTGTAAAGAGCTCCTCTTGGAACTTCAGGACTAGCTGTGCTGCAGACAACCCTTCCAAACCTCTAACATCTGGTTCAGGGTGTACATAAACCCATTTCTTATCTCTGCATTAAGATGGGGACTCTAAGAATTGTTATGACTGTTAGAAGCAGCAGCTTCCAAGCAGAACTCGAGCCATGATACTGATCAGGCTACTGTATTCTGTAACTGTTTTGCAGTAGTTTCTGGCTTTGACACTTTCTCTCCATTTAGTAGACTGAATTACACAGACACCTTGACATCTTTACATGTTCAGTATATCTGGGGCACGTGATATCTCACAGCCCAGCTACCGCTTCTCTTAACATAGAAACACAGAAGAAGTTACCAGATAAAGGCATATTGACCCATCTAGTCAGCCCAGTATTGCCTAGTTATTGGACCTGCACCTGTTAGTCCTCTTTCTTCCCTACCTTGCCAACAACCCCATACATACTTCTCCTATGTGCCAGTCGTATCCCTTTAGAACTCCCTACTGTCTCAGTGCAGATTATCTTTTCTGAAAGTTTGTTCTAGCCACCACCACCATTTCCATAAAAAGTACTTCCTGACGTCCTTCTTTTCCCCGACATCCTTTTACACAGAACTCTATCAATTTCATGGAGTTTCCCATGGTGCCCTTGTTAACGTCATTGTGAACAACTCTCTGCTGCCCACCTTGTTTATCTCACAGAGGTACTTGAACATCGCAGTTATGTCCCCACTTCCTTCAGTCCTCCAGCGTGTATACTGTACTGAGATCACCAAGTGTTCATTATAAGACCTTCCTTGTTACTTCCGTGATTATTTACATAGCTCTTCTCTTCACTGCCTCCAGCCAATCTCTTTTCTTCTGAAAGTGTGGGTCTCAAACAGGTGCAGTTGAAGAAAGGATCACACAGTGGCAGTATAACCAACTTCTTTCTGCTACTGATCCCACTCCTGCTGCATCCCAGCATTCCATTCAACTTTCTCACAGCTCTATTACAATGTGCCAATGCCTTCAAGTGCTCCATTATTGTCACTCTCAGGTCCCTTTCTCTGTTCTGCTCTCTACTACCACCCCATTCATCCCGTATGCCATTCTCAAGTTCTTAGCCACTATGTGGATTGCATTGCACTTCTCATATTACATTTCAGCTACCACACTGTCAACCTCTTCTTCTTCTTCAATCTTTTCAGATCCTTCTTTATAGTCCTTATCCCATCCTCAGTGTCCACGCTTATCACAGATCTTGGTGTCACCAGTGAAGAGGCATATCTTTCCCTGAACCCCTCCCTATGTCACACTCAGTATAAATACATTTAAGAGGACCACTCTGGGATCAGTAATGGGATGGCTTGGAGTAGAATTAACAGGTGAGATGGAATGATGCAAACAACCAAAAGTATGCACAGGAGAGGTGGTGGTCTCAGTAAAATTTGACATTCACATACAAAAAATTTAGCTAATCCCCACTTCCACATTTTAAGAAGAAGGATGACTCATGATATCCAGTTAAAGTGCAAAACTGCACTTTATGCCAAAATGCGAAATGACAGACGCCCAAACCAACAGTCACCTGGTTGGCTTAGTTTGGGCATCTTTCTGATTTTTCCTTTCTGGAATAATACATGTCACTTTTGCACTTTAACTGGATATCATGAGTAGCATCTTCATTTTGAAATGTGGAGGTGGTAAGTGCCCAATATTTTGTATGCGTATGACATGGTATGATATTACAAATTTGTTTTATTAATTAGATCTAGGTTATAAAAAAATTACTTTCTAATTCAGGTTCCATAATATTCTTCTCAGTCCTTTCTTTTTGCAGCAAGTAATCTGAATTTCCTTTACTTATCAGTAGGCCAGTGTGTGAATACCTTGCTCTGAATATTCAGTATTCTGCAATCAAACATTTGGGTATTTGGCATTAGGGTATAATTTTAGCCTTACTAATTTAAAAATTTAAAACAGACCCTCCACCACTCTTGCCTATTTAACAAGTCCCACTCTCCTCCACTAGTCCAAATCCAAAAATAATGCCATCCCCGCCCTTTGTCAGCAACCCAGTGCCATGAAAGAGTGTATGTTTCCAGCCGTGGAGGGGTGGGTCATCCTGATGGCATTTAGATTAAATATTTGGGCCCAGATATTCAAACTGTGCCCAAAAAGTGCGAATAGCAGGAGCAAGTAGGTCTATTGCGCCATGCGCAAGAGACGTGATATTCAAAACGGAGCAGGCCAAATTGTGCCTACAGCCGACGACTGAATATCGCACCACCTGTGCATAGCGCAGCTAGGAGGGAAGCTGAGCAGATCTGATGCTCCATAGCGCAACAAGGGATGTTCAGCTGAGCAGTCCAGAGGCGCCATAGCGCAACCAGGACGCCCCCAGCAGCAGAGCAATGCAATTGCACAACCAGGGAGGTAGGGACCCACCATCCATGCCACAGATGGGCACAGGAACACACAGCAGAACAGACATCGTTCCCACACCCCATGCACTTCACAGCTTGGGAGGGCTGGAATAACCACTGGCCCATGGAGACAAGCAAATAGCCCACAGCTGGGCCATGGTGCCCCATCACACCTACCTGCAAGCTGTGACTGGCACACAAGGAGGGCTGACCACCCCGTGCCACACCATCCCCCCAATGCAGAGCACACCCTGCACCGTGACCCCAGACACCCCCGTGAGCAGTGACCACCACTGCAGGAAACCCTATTCATGCCACCACCCCACTGTGACACTGCAACCCTGTGCACCACAGAACCATGCAAGCCAGCCCCACCACAAGCACCCATCAGTGGGTGGCAGCAAACAGCAATGCAACAATGGCAGACACAGTGCCACCATGCACAGTCCCCTGAGGTACTGCTGAGAGACCAATCATGCATCGGCACATGAGGTACCCATGGGACAGGGCGTGCCCGACACCACCACCAGTGGTACAGCACCCTGCACAGTATTCCAATGACACACCCCGACCCACCAATGGCCACAACAGCCAGCACAGACTCACAGTGGTGCATGGAAGCATGCACCACACCGGATGCCACACAGTATATGGACAGACACCCACCCATACCCAAGGGCACAACAACACAGGGACACAGTGGTGGGGCAACCAAGCCCCCAGTGTGGGCCATGTAAACTGTGTACACACAACCCGCAGTCCTCCATGGCACTGGAGTTCCAGCCACCCTGTGCAGGCACTGTGGACCCATACACCACCATCATTCACCGGAGCACAAGTCACAGACAGTGGGGCACATCCCCTGCAACACACCCAAGGCACAGCATGGAGGCAGGACAACAACTGTGGTGCCCACAGTGCCATCCGAGGCAGACATACACCACACCAGTGACAGGAGGCAACCCAGCAATGTGATGGGTACAGTGGCTGCCCTGCAGGGACTGCCACCACTGACATGCCAGCGGACGTGCAGGTCACAGACATGCATATGTGTCAGCTGCACAGGCCATGGACGAGCCGATGGATGCACCATGGACACAGAGCACGCACCATGGACCACTGCACACAGTCATCCAGTGCACAGGGCACAACACACACACCACAGACACTGACTGATAGCTATCCCCACACCATAGTCACCTCCACATGGACACACACACACCCATGACCGCACTCACCCTGATGCCATGCACACCACTGCAGCTGAGCACCTATAGCCCACTGCAAATCAGAGACCACCACAGTATTCATATTAAAATTAAATGTATTGAACAAATATATAAAATTCAACTATATACAATATTACATAAACTATATACAAGGTTGTGGGGGCACAAACAA